>OX451738.1:1585534460-1586806865 GCA_948472305.1 Vicia faba
TGATCCAAAGCTCACAATTCATCAAAACCCAAAAGTTGCTAAATTAGGGTTTTGTAGGAAAAGTCAACTCAACTTTGACCCAAGCATAACTTTCCTCATGCTTTATAGAAATGACCCATCAAAAGCTCATTTTTAATAGGATTCAATTAGCTATATTTCATCTTCATCAAAGTTCAAAATATGCACTCACAAGAAGTTACATTTGGACATTATAGGTCATTTTGAAAAGTCAACAAAACACCTTTTTGTCAAAGCTTCATACATGAACATGGAAGACTCAATTGAGATGAGACTAAAAATTTTGGTTAGGACATCTCAAGCTTTCTAAAAAGTCCAAGAACACCTTCATAGAGTCAAAATTGAAGAAGTTATGCATTGTTGAAGTTGACCCTTTTTTGCAAAAATGCCAAAAGTCAAATATGCCTCAAATTGCAATTTTTGTCAAATGGGCCCCAACGTTTTGTACTTGTTTTGAGTTTGTAGCATGGTCCACGACCCATGATCCTTCCCACTTGCCCTTATTTTATTTTTTCCATTTATTTTGATTTTTTATTTCAATTAAATCAAATTAAATCAAAATAAATCATGGAAATATCAAAATCATTGAAGCATTAAGATTTTATGCATATTCCAGGTCTCTTATACAGCTAGCAACAAAATAAAATCGTATAAGGCATGTTTGTGCATAAAAATATTGATTTTTGGCTTATTTTGGAAAGATCTTCATGAGAATCAAATCATGATCAAAGACCATAATTGAAAAAGATTGGAGGCACATTTGTAAACCTAATTCGATCATTGGTATATAGTGGACAAATGCAGACCAAAAGGAGAGGGTTTAGAGGCGTGTAAGAGTAAGAAAAAACTTCAAAAAATCAAGTAAAGTGGTGATCTGTTTTCCTATTTCCAGGTACTTTTAAGCCTTGCCAAGCATCCCTTTCGTTTCCTGGGCATTCAAGAAAGCCATAGCAATCAAAAGCAAGCCTTTTCATACACTAAAACTCGCTGTAAGTGGTCCACGAACTTGACATATTCTTGAAATCGAATATCATTGTTTAGGCATTTGTAGCATGAATCATGTATATATTCTGAATCCTGGAAGCATTTGCAAGATATTGGTAACAGTTAATTGCGTTTTTGCTAACCCTATAAAGATATGCCATTGTTAGGGTTTTTTGTCTCGTTTTGGGATCTTTTTGTACAGATAAAATTGGCCCAAAATAAAGGCACCATGATGCTCACCATGGCAAAGGCGATTTGGTTTATGGCTTTAGGTTCCATTTATCATGCCTGTGGGTGATTTTGGAAAATCGTTGGTTTGTACCTACGCTTCTGGTCTGTAGGTAAAAGTCATTAGACTTTTTAGCAATGGAGAGAGGTTAGGGACGATGGCGTGGCAAGCCCTGATTGCTCCATTTGAATTTCGCGCTGTTGATAATTTTTTATTTTGCTTGTTTTTAATATATTGATTAATTTTTGTTTGATGTACAATAAGCGCGCTTGGCTCAGTTGGTGTTGAAGCGAATGAAAAGGCCATAGGACCTGGGTTCGAATCCCAGGTCCCCCATGTATTTCACATTATTTTTACTTGCGTGATCAGGCATGTGCACAGGCATGAAGACCACCATGTACCCTCAAGGTTTAATCCTTAGATCTCAGAAGGCCAGATCTGAAGGCATCACGTGAGGGTCAACCATGCATCCCAGTCAACGTGCAAACATTGGATCAAGGAAGTCAACGTGGGGCCAATGGATCTTGGGCCCATAAGCTGCTAAGGGCACCCCCTCAAACTGCTGTTTATCAGGCCCATTTTCTTTTCTTTTCCTTTTTATATTTTCTTTATTTATATTCATTTAAATTATTTTACTAACACAAAAAAAATTAATTCTTTTCTATATAAAATCATAAAATCAATTTACATCAAATTAGATTTAGGTTTTATTTTTATCAAAAATTAATTTAATTAGTTTATTTAATTTTAGGATAACTTTAATTTGTCTTTGTAAATAAACTAAAACAAATTAGAAACTAGGGTTTTTGTTTAATTTAACTTCTATTTTCTTTTCTCTAAAATCACAAAAGATATAAAAATAGGTCAAATTAATTTTCTTAATTTAATTTAGTTAGTAATTAGGTTTGCATTTAATTTAAAACCTTATTTTCTTAAAAATAATCAAAAAAAACAAACAAAGATAATCTTTTCTTCTAATTAAGGTTAGACGGGGTCAAAACCCTAATTTTGCTCGTCCTTGATTCATCACGCGTGTTTATTTATTTTTACAATATTGATGTAATTGCTCATGGGATGTAATAGATTAATTAGGACTTTCGTTTATTCATCATTTTACGGGTTTTTGGCTAGTAATTAATCCCCAAAGCTTGTAATAGCGTAGCTTTATTTTTCACATTCTTAATTTTTGCAAATATTAACTGTTAGATGTATGATAATAGGGTTGTGTGATGCGGTGGGAGAACTGACTTGAGGTTTTGCGTTTGTGTTCGCAAATGTTGCAGTTAGCAAGAGTCGCCACCGACTTTTCTTTTATCCAAAGGAAAGGTAAAAAGCATAGGAAAGACCTCTTGAGATTGTTTTTGGGTTCGGGGGGTAGATTATGAAAAGGGAAGGTGCTAGCACCCTTTTCATCCATGGTTTTCCATGGGCTCTTAGTTACTTGTTTTAGATCACTTGCTTTGCTTTTTTTCAATTGTTTGAAATGGTGCTTTGTGTGGTTTTGAAAGTATTTTGAAAAGAGGCCTTTGTTTAGGCAATCTTTGTAATGATTCTTGTTCGTAAGAATGTATACAAAGATATTTGTCTTTTGAAAAATGTTTCAATGTTTTGAAAGTTGTTTGGAAATTGTTTTGGAAATGTGTGTGTGTTTGAAAATAGAAAGGATTGTTTTGCAAATTTGATCAAGTAACTAGAAGCTATCTACCTACTCAAAAGTGTTTCCTATACATTTTTATTCCTTTGACATTGTTGACCTACTATTGTTTTAGTAGACAACTATATCTTTGGATGTTAAACGGGACGGGCGTGGGTCATCGTATGACCATGATAGCAATATTGCCAAGTATCTTAGCAAGTTTTGAGGGACCAAGATCATTTGTTTTTAGGCAACTTGTGATAGCGTCATCGAGGGACTATGATCTTTTGTTTTGTTTTGTTTTGTTTTGCCAAGGTACCTACCATGCATACCATGGCCATTTTGTTTTTAAGGCAACCAAGTGGGTGAAACCTTAGGGGTGCTTGTGTGCAATGTGTTGTCATTTTTCATGCTTTTTTTGTCTTGTATTAGGTTTTGCTATTTGTTTGATTTTTGTCTTATCATACAAACCCTACTTTTACTAAACATGCATATAATGCGATAAATTGCGTAAAGTAAATCTAAGTTATTACAACAATATTATGGGAGGGGGGATACAAGTTTTTTGAATGGGGATATTTGCACAAAATAAAAACCCTAATTCACTATTACAACCCAATTGAATTTATTATACAATAAATAAATAAACAATTATTTAAATATGCAATAAAATGTAAATATGCAAAAAAAAATGTTTTGTAATTGTTTTATGTATGAGAAAATAACATTATCTAATTCCTAAAAATAATAAAAAATAATATTATTATTTTTGAAAGGGGAAACCCTAGTTTTGTTTTAAAAGAAAATATATGTTTTCTAATATTTATTTATTCATTTTTACTCAAGAAAAATAAAATAAAATTATATACAATATTAAAAATTAAATATGTATGAAAAATAAATATTTAATGTGTATAATATAATAAAATAAAATTTTTAAGTATTTTTATTATTATTTACAAGTTTATTTAAGAAAATAAGTTTTATAAACCTAATAAACTAATTTTATGCCAAAAAAATAATAAAAATAATAAAATAAAAATGTAAAAAATCAAGAAAATATTTTTGGGATTTTTAATGTTCAGAAAAAAATATTAAAGTCAAAAATCACAAAAGAAATAAAAAATATGCAAAATATAAAAAATGTGCCAAGGGGTGCAAATAGGAAACAAGGGGGTGTGAAAAGTAGGACAAACAGGCCCAAGGCGCGCCAGGCCCAGAACCTGTCGTCCCTGTCCTCCAGCCAAACAAACGCGTGCGCCTCTGTGTTCAAATCCTGTTCTTGCTCATGCTTGCATGAAATCAAAAACTCATAACATAAAAAGTGTAGCTTGTTAACTCATGATTCCAATGATATAAAATTCATGACCTAACTGAGATCACAGTTGCAAGACAGGGGCCTGTATAGCTTGGATATGATGTAGGGAAGATGTTTCAAGGGTTGAAAGGCAAAACGCACGAGCAAGTTTCAAGTTGGCAAGTGATTTGCAGAGACTCCCATGTTTGGGCAGAAAATGGTGTTTTTGTGTTTGAGGGTGTTTGGGATGTTAGCAATTCGTGCTTAGGCTTGTTACAAGGTTCTTAAGTTGTTTGAAATGAAGCCAAGGCTTGCCTTTATCAGATGGAGTTATATTGACTTTTGCAAGTTTCTTGCTTTTGAAGAAAAGTTTGAGGTGACAATACCAAAGCTTGTACTTGCTAGCTCATGGACTGCATAGAGTTGGTACAAGTTGCCTGATGTTTGTGGATCTTGTTTGCAACAAAAGATCAGGTCCATGGCTCAAGAAATGTAAAGTTGGAAAAAGCAAGCTTTATCAAAATGGTATTATGAACTTTATACCATAAATGGATTAATTCATTGTGCAATGCTTCAAAGATCAGAACAAAGCCAATATCCAATGTGTTAGCATTCAATTATGGAGTGTAGAAAGGATTAGGACCTAAAATACCAAGTACAAGCATGTTTGAAACTGATTTGCAACTTGTAACATTGTGAAAATGCCTTGAACAAAAGTGATAAATTGTCATTTTCCTTTCTTCGATTCTCCCTAACCATAGATGATCTTGGAGAGTTCTTTGACATTTTGGAATGCTTGTAACATGCTCTAAAATCCATCTTTGAAATGCATTTTGAGATACCTTTTGGAACTAGGTGAAAAATTTCCATGAAGTTAGGTCAAAAATCTGCCTAAACTAGGGCAAAATTTCACTAAGTTAAAAAGTTTATGGACCCCTATTCACAAAATCATAACATGAGATCCAAGCATCTTTTTGGAAAACTTTGTGAATCAAATTTTTAGATTTCATGGAGGAATACAACTTTCATGTTGGAAGTTTTCTTTTAATCCAATTGCATCATGGTGAAAAAGTTGTGGAAAGTTGGGAAAAAATAAGGAATTTCCATAACTTAGAAAAATTCTAAGTTATGAAAAATTTCAAATTAAAACCCTAATTTTCAATTTTAGGTTTCTTGGTCAACAAGTTTCACATTTTTACATATCTTGATGAATTATGACCCTTGGCACTTGATTTTGACCAAAAAGTCAAAGTTTGACTTTTCAGTGTTTAGTTGATTTTTGATCAGTTGACTGGAAAATTCATCTGTCAATCCCATGCATTTGAGATCTTTTGAAATATGTGATTAGGTAAATATGATGCTATTGAGTCCTTGAAATCATGCTTGAACCCAATTGGTCATTGGCTAGGTTAAAAATCAGAAATTGCCCTTTCCCAGTCAAAACCCTAATTTTGACCATTTTGCCCTGTTGATGATTTGATCAAATTTCTTGAGGAGTTGTGATTAAAACTTGATCAAATGATACATAGGAGCCTAGAATGTTGATATGGATCAAAAATTATGAAGTTTGACTATAAATTGGCCATGGTTGACTTTTTCTCAATACAGCTGATTTTTAGGTCAACTGTCTAATTGACTGGTCAAAAAGGTGATTCAAGGCTTGAAACTTGTCATGAGAAATCTTAGGGATCCACGATGGTGTATGAAAGTCACATGAAGCATTTATGGTCCAAGATTCCTTGTGCAAACTCAAACCCTAATTTAAGGTCATCAGTGCAAGATGAAGTCTTGAGCTGAGCAAACCCTAATCTTGTCTGGAGTCTAAGAAGTCTTGTGAGGAAAATCTTGATAATATGAGAGGGAAAATTTTGGGGTACAACATCTGCCCCTGTTCAATCTTCTTGAACCTGAAGAGTTAGATTGGCGAGCTTGTCGTTCGTGACTCGAAGGTAAAAGTTGATTGGACACTAGAGTGCCCGTAAATTTGCACTCGTCAGAATGTAGTTGAGGAAATGGGCTTAAAAATGCAATTTGGAGATGTGATAGAATCTTGTCGGAGATGGGATTAAAGATGCCATCCAAGAATGTTTGTTGAATTGTATGTTGTAAGTCAAAAGAATGAGTATTAGAATGGTGTCCGCGTCTGGAACGTATCTGAACTGTATCTGGAGACTTGTAATGAGAAACAGAATAGCATCCGTGTCTGGAGCGTCTCTGAATTGTATCTAGTAGTTGGAATCTGAATGAGCAATAGAATAACATCCGTGTGTGGAGCATCTATGTGCTGGGGAGAATCAGAATAAGTGACAGAATGGCAGCCGTGTCGGGAGCGTATCTGGACTGGAAACTGAATAGGTAGCAGAATGACTTCCGTGTCTGGAGTGTATCTGTACTGTAATCTGAATAAGTGACAGAATGGCTTTCGTGTCTGGAGCGTATCTGAGCTGGGGAAAATTAGAATAAGTGACAGAATGGCAACTGTGTTTGGAGCGTATCTGAGCTGTATCTGAGATCTGAATCTGAATGAGTGACAGAATGACTTCCGTGTCTGGAGTGTATCTGAATTTGAATTTGAACAAGTGATAGAATGACTTCTGTGTCTGGAGTGTATTTGAACTTGAAATTGATAGTTGAATTTGAACGGGAAATAGAATGGCTTCTGTGTATGGAGCGTATCTAATCTGTATCTGATATCTGAATAAGTGACAGAATGACTTCCATGTCTGGAGCGTATCTGGACTGGAATCTGAATAAGAGATCTGAATAAGTGACAAAATGGCTTCCGTGTCTGGAGCGTATCTGAACTGTATCGGATAGTTGAAATATGAATAAGTAATAGAATGACTTCTGTGTCTGGAGTGTATCTTTACTGTATATGAAATCTTTGAATATTGTTAATGATAGTTGTTAATATTATCCTGAAAAGGGTAAAATGTTAGCTGAAACACAGAGTTATGTTGCATGAAATGTATGATGCAATAAATGTATTTTATCAATATTTATGATATATGGATGTAATGTATGCGCATGTAAGCTGATTTGCTGTCTTGCAGAGGAAAATAAATCCTTGACGACTGGGGATAAAAACTCTTGATTGCTGCCAGAGAAAATAAATCCTTGACTGTTGAGAGTAAGAAATCCTGGACGACTGTTGGAGATAGGAAATCCTTGATGACTTCTATGGGGATGTAGGGATCCTTCATGTCTTGAAGTTGGAGTACTGACAAAAATTTTATTGTGAGAGTAATGCCAAACTGCTTGAGAAATCTGCTTGGGAAATCCAAAGAATTTTGATGACTTCTACTGGGGGTTACACAATGGGAATCCTTGGTCTGCTGGAGAATAAGGGAGACTCTGATGGCTTCAGTGGGGGATTAAGAATGAGAATCTTCATTCTGTTGAGGAGTAATGAAAACTTCGGCGACTTTACTGGGGAAAATGAAAATCTTTATTCTGTTGGGGAGCCATGAAAACTTTGGCGACCTCATGCTGGGGAGTAATGAAGACTCTGTGGAGAAGAGTTTACTGCTGGGAGTAGGTTCAGAAATTTCGGTTGTCTGCCACTTGTGATACGGTGGGAGAACTGACTTGAGGTTTTGCGTTTGTTTTCGCAAATGTTTCGGTTTAGCAAGAGTCGCCACCGACTTTTTATTTTATCCTAAGGAAAGGTTAAAAAGCACAGCAAAAACCTTTGAGATGTTTTCTTGGGTTCGGGGAGTAGATTATAGAAAGGGAAGGTATTAGCACCCTTTTTATCCATGGTTATCCATGGGCTCTTAGTTACTTGCTTAGATCACTTGCCTTGTGCTTTCAATTGTTTGAAATGGTGCTTTCAATTGTTTGAAATGGTGCTTTGTGTGTGGGTTTGAAAATGTTTTGAAAAGAGGCCGTTTGTTGTGGCAACCTTTGTAATGACCCATGTTTGGATGTATACAAAGGTGTATATCTTTTGAAAAGTTTTCAATGTTTTTTGAAAGTTGTTTTGAAAGTGTTGTGGAATGTGGTTTTGAAAAGTAGGCAAGTGTGTTTTTGCAAGTTTGATCAAGTAACTAAGAGTTGTCTACCCCTAAATTTACTCAAAGGTTTTTTCTATGTTTTAACCCTTTTAACAATTTTGTTCCACCATTGTATTTAGTGGACAATCTTGTGTTAGGATGTTAACGGGACGGGCGCGGGTCATCGTTTAGACCATGATTGCAATGGTGCCAAGTGTCTTTGGCAACTTTTCCTTTAAGGGACTATGATCATTTTTAGGCAACTTTCAAAAGCGTCATCGAGGGACTATGATTATTTGATATTGTTTTGTTTTGCCAAAGAAACTCAACATGCAACATGGCCCATTATTGAAGGCAACAAGTGGAGTAACCCTAGGGATGCAAGTGTGATTGGTGTTGTCCATTTTCATGCTTTTTTATCTTTGAATTAGGTCAAGCTATTTGTTATTTTTGATTTGCATACAAACCCTAAGTCTATCATGGCATATTTAGAAAGCTTTAAAGTGCGGAATTTAAAATCCTAAATTATTACAACACAATTATGGGATGGGGGGTACAAATGTTCAAATGGGGATATTTAGCAAGAAATTAAAATCTAAGCTATTACATCCAAATTGAATATACAAAGATAATTGTACAATAATTAAGTAAATAAATATGCAAAAATGTACTTATGCACAAAAATGGTTTTTATATGTATGGGAAAGTATTTTTTATGTGAAATATAAACAAAAAATAAAAGAATCAATTTTTGGATATTTTGTGTTTTTAGGGTAAAACCCTAATTTTGCTAAATAAAAAGTATTTATTATTTGTTATATGCAATATTTATTAATTATATACAAAAAATAAATAAAAGAGAAGTATATTGTAAAAAAGTGATTTTTGAGGTCAAATATTAACAAAAATAAAAATGTATTATTTTTATGTTTTTTATCCTAGATATTCTAAATATATAATTATTTATATTATTTACTAAATATATTAAATATGTACAAAAATAAAAAATGTTAATTATTTACAAAAAAAAGTATATTTTTTAGAAAATGTTTCCAAAATGTGAATAAAAAAATAATAACTAAAAAATATATTTTTGTATTATTATTTTAATGTTTTAAATAAATAGTACTATATTTATTTATATATGTAACTAAATAAAACAAATAAATATCAAATAAAATGCAAAAAATGTGAGAAAAATATTTTTAGTGTTTTTTCATGCTTGAATAAAAATATAGAATCAAAATCAAAAAGAAAAAATCAAAAATGACAAATATATCACATAATGGGCCAGGGGGGTGTATGTGTGAAATAGTGGTGCAAACAGAAAAAATAAGCCAGGCCCAGCCCAAAGGACTTTGTCTTCAACCTCCAGCCATTTTCAAACAAAAACGCGCGCCTTCTTGTTCATCTCACTAACTTCTGATTCTTTGATCTTTTGACAAATCTTAAAACATGAAACTTGTAGAGCTTGAAGCCACGATTCTAAACATGTAAAGAAGTTGATCTAACTCTCAGAAATGAGAGAGAATTTCTTCTCCCCCAATTCCTGACCTAGCTTTTTTCAGATATTCAGTTTCAAAATTCTCTTAGCATACACAATATAAATGAAAAGTAATTATATGGGTAGCTTCAGGGCCATGAGTAGGGCATGTTTCATTCATAAACCTAAGCCTAACTCTTCCTAGATTGAGAGATAGAAGTCCAAACTTTTACCTGTTCAGCTTGAATCGTGTACAGCAATGGAGGCACTTTCAATGCAGTGTGAGGACTTGTACAGCTTGCTTGAAGTTCAAGGATGCTTCTCCAACCTCTAGCTTGCTTTGAAACTAACTGAAACGAGCTATGTAACTCAACCTGCACAACTGAAAAAATGAAAATGGTGAACTTGGTTAGAGGTGTTACAGTCTGTAGCTAGGGCTTGGGATAGCTTGTATGGATGTTATGGAGTGTGTATGAACAAGCTTTGGCCAAAACGCACGAGCAAACTGAGTTGTGCAACTCAATCTGCAGGGATGCCCTGTTTTGTGCAGCAAAATGGTGTTTTGATGTTTGGGGAGGTATTGAAGGTGGTTAGGTCGTGCCTTAGGTCTGTTATGATGTATGGAAAATGTTTACAAACTTTGCTTTGGCTCTTTCTTGCAGGGATGAGAGATCTGTTCAGTTTTGCAAAGTTTCTTCCTTCTTAAGCAAAAGTTGCCAAGTTAGGTTGTAGGCCAAGGCAGGTCCCTCAAGCATGCTGCATAATCTCTCCTTGATCAGTGGGATTAGTCCATAAACTTGTGCCCACAAGATATGCTTTGTACTTCTTTGATTTGTGTTTTGACATAAAGCCATGCTTTTTCAAAATGGCCAACTTGCTTTTTCCATTTAAAGGTTAATTTTGTGTGTATTGTCCAAATGCACAAAATAACACTCTAACACAAAGGATATGCATTTAATTATTGAGTGTAAGAAGGATTAGAGGCATGTAATCTAGCTTGTGCAAGCTGAGTTTGAAAATGCATAGTGTATGAACATGAAATTGGCTCATGAACAAAGTGACTTTTGCCCAACTTTGCCAATTCGATTCTCCCTAACCACAAGGGTGTTTGAGAAGTTCTTGGACAATTTGGAAAGCTTGGAATGTGTAATACAATCCATCTTCGTAATGCAAGTTGAAATTCCAAGTGGAAGCATGTGAAAAGTGGCCATGAAGTTAGGCAAAAATCCTGCCTAAAATAGGTCAAAAAATTTCTAAGTTAAGAATGTTTTACACCCTTGTTCCAAAAATCATAACTTGAGCTACAAGCTTCTTTTGAGGAAACTTTGTGAATCAAAGTTGTAGATTTTGCAATGGAATATAACTTTCATGTTTTGAGTTTTGTTTGAATCCAAATGAATCTTGAAGAAAAAATGGGACAAAGTTAGGAAAAAATAAGGAAGTTTCATAACTTAGAAAAATTCTAAGTTATGAAATTTCTTCATTTCAAACCCTAATTTGTAATTTTTGATTTCTTGATGAACAAGTTTCATAATTTGACATGTCTTGATGAAAAATGAATCTTGACACTTGATTTTGACCAAAAAGTCAAAGTTTGACTTTTCAGTATACAGTCAAATTTTGCTCAGTTGACTGGAAAATTCATCTGTCAATCTTGTGCATTTGGGATCTTTTGAACTTTTTGAACATGTCAAGACAATGCCATTGAGTCCTTGAACCCATATGTGAGCTTGGTTTGCCATTGGTTAGGTTAAACAGTCAAAAATTGCCTTTGTGCAATCAAAACCCTAAAAATGACCATTTTGCCCTTTTGGTGATCTGATCAAATTTCTTAGGGAATTGTGATTCAAACTTGACCAAATGGTCCATATGAGTTCATAATGTTGATGTGGGTCAAAAATCATGAGGTTTGACTGTCAATTGACCACAATTGACTCTTTCCGCAATACAGCTGATTTCTAGGTCAACTGTCCAATTGACTGGGCAAAGATTGGAATCAAGGCTTGAAACTTGGTATGGATAAACTTGTGAGTCCAACATGAAGCATGAAAGTCACTTTGGGCCTTTTAGGTCAAAACATCTTTGTGCAAACTCAAACCCTAATTTGGGTCAACAGTGCAAGGAGGAGTCTTGAGCAGAGTGAACCCTAACTTGATCTTGAGCTCCAAGGGTCTTGTGATGAGAAAATGTTGAGGAAATGGGAGGGAAAATTTTGGGGTACAACACCACTCTACTGGGGAGTTATCCTAGTTTGGGGAGAGACAAAAGTTAACTGTTATCTGGTTGATTTCCAGGCTTCAAGATAACTTGCTGGGGAAATTGGATGGTTTCTGCTAGGGAATAGAAGTCTTGACTCGACTGGGGATGAAGGTTTTCAGCTCTGCTGAGGATCTGTAACTTAAAGTTTTTGATTCACTGGGGATTGGGAGTTTAAAGTTTTAACTCTGATGGGAATTAAGGATTTGAAATTTAGCTCTGCTAGGGATATGTATTTCAAGATTTTGGCTCCGTTGGGGATCTAGATGATGTACTGTAGGGTTTGTTCATGGAATAACCTAAAGAAGTTTTCATATCCTTTCAGTCTGTCAGTAATTATTCTTTTCCATCCTGTTTATTTGTAAACAGTAAATTATGTTCAAATGCATATGTTTGTCAATGAATCATTGGACGCTTTTGCAAATAAAAACACAAGTGTAAAGGAAAAAAGACAAATAGTTTTTGCACTTTGAAAGAGACATCTTTGTATTTACTTTGAATAAGTATTTGTGTACAAAGGAGACAGACATCCTAGTAAAAGGATGGTGTCATAAAAGTAAGAAAATTTTATACAAAGATGGCTATGTGTAAAAAATCCCATGGGGTTCCCATTCCGCTATAGCCTTCGTATCTCCGAATATCTTGTCCATCCTTTGCTTTGTCCGAAGATGATTGAGTTGATCAGAAGCTCAGAATTTGTCTGTGAAGAGATTGTCCTTAAAGTGATCCGACGAGACATAGTCATATGCTTTAATTCCCTAACTTTTGCCTGGACCGCCCTTTCGGGTTTTCAGTCCACCGGGAAACCCTTTTTTTCCCAAGTCGCCCTTTCGGGTTTTCAACTTGCCGGGTGTACAGATTTTTTTATTTATCCCAAATTTTTCCTGAACCGCCCTTTCGGGTTTTCGATTCACCGGGATGCCCTTTTTTTGCCTAGGTGTGTCAACCTAGCGGGTCATTTATGCATAGTATCTTTTGACTATATCTGCATATGCAGGGTGCAGCAGGTCGTCGCTGCCCATGGTGGTTAAGATCATTGCCCCACCAGAAAAGATGTTCTTGATCACAAATGGTCCTTCGTAGGTAGGAGTCCATTTTCCCCTGGGATCACTTTGTGGCAAAATGATGCGCTTGATTACCAGATCCCCAACTTGATATGTCTGGCGTCTGACTTTCTTGTTGAAAGCCTTGATCATTCTTTTTTGATACGTCTAACCATGACAGACAGCAGTAAGTCTCTTCTCGTCAATTAAGTTCAACTGATCAAGCCAGGTTTGGATCCAATTGTCTTCACTCAAACCAGCATCTTTCATGATTCTCAAGGAGGGAATCTGAACCTCGATAGGTAAAACAGCTTTCATGCCATATACCAAGGAATAGGGTGTTTCCCCAGTCGATGTGCGTGCCGTGGTATGGTACCCGTGGAGAGCAAACGGTAACACATTTTATACCAGTCCTTGTAGGTGACTGTCATTTTTTGTATGATCTTCTTGATATTTTTGTTCGCATCTTCGACTGCACCATTCATCTTTGACCGGTAGGGGGATGAATTGTGATGTTGAATCTTGAACTGCTCGCACAAGGCGGTGATCATAGTATTGTTATGGTTTGTACCGTTATCAATGATGATCCTTTCGGGGATACCGTACCGACAAATAAGGTTCTGCTTGATGAAGCGGGAAACAACATTCTTAGTAACAGATGCGAAGAAAGCTGCTTCGACCCACTTGGTGAAATAGTCAATGGCTACCAGAATGAAATGGTGTCCATTGGATGTTGTAGGCTTGATCTCTCCAATCATGTTGATTCCCCAAATAGCGAATGGCCAAGGAGCTGTTAAGACATTTAGAGGAACAGGGGGCACGTGCACCTTGTCTGCATAGATTTGACATTTATGGCAAGTCCGAGAGTGTTGATAGCAGTCAGCTTCCATGGTAGACCAGTAATAGCCTGCCCGTAGAATCTTTTTAGCCATCGTATGCCCGCTAGAGTGAATGCCAAAGGTGCCCTCATGCAATTCAGCCATGATCCTTTCAGCTTCAGCCTTGTCCATACAACGGAGCAGAATAGAATCATGATTGCGCTTGTATAGGATGCCATTACTCAGGAAGAACTTTGCCGAGAATCTCCTTAAGAACTTTTTTTCATTGACTGAAGCTCCTTCAGGGTATTCTTGAGCCTCGAGATACCTTTTGACTTCATGAAACCATGGCTGGTCCGCTACTTCTTCGGTATTAATCTCGTGACAATGTGCGGGTTCGTCCATCCGTTCAATGGTGATTTGGGAGCCTCATTATCCCAGTTAAGTTTAAACATGGATGACATTGTAGCTAGAGCATCTGCTAACTGATTTTCTTCTCGCGGGAAGTGCTCAAAGGTAATCTGTTCAAAATGTGGTAACAATGTCAAGACATGTTCTTTGTAAGGGGTGAGGTTTGGATGTTTAGTATCCCACTCTCCTTTGATCTGACTGATGACCAAAGATGAGTCCCCAAACATAATCAAAGATTTGATTCCCAAGTCTATGGCAGCCTTGAGTCTAAAGGTGCAAGCTTCATATTCTGCCATGTTGTTTGTACAGTTGAAACAAAGCTTGGCGGTGAAAGGAGTATGAAAACCTTTTGGGGAGATGAGTACTGCGTCGATACCGTTGCCAAGTGCATTGGAGGCCCCATCAAAGTACAGGGTCCATCGGGATCCTTGTTCAGGTCCGTCATATGGTGTGAAATCTTCCATGTTGTCCAGTGTCATAATGTCTTCGTCGGGGAAGTCAAACCTTATGGATTGATAATCTTCGACAGCTTGATGAGCCAGATGGTCCGCTAGCACACTCCCCTTTATAGCTTTTTGGGTCGTGTACTGTACATCGTATTCCGTTAGGATCATCTTCCATCTAGCTATTCTTCCAAATAAAGCAGGCTTCTCAAAGATGTACTTGATCGGATCCATCTTAGATATCAGCAAAGTGGTATGAGTCAACATGTACTGCCTTAGCCGACGAGCAGCCCATACCAAAGCGCAGCAAATTTTCTCGAGCAGTGAGTATCTAGTTTCACAGTCGGTAAACTTTTTGCTAAGGTAATAAATGGCATGCTCTTTTCGGCCAGACTCGTCATGCTGCCCCAGTACGCACCCCATTGAATTCTCTAGGACGGTCAGATACATGATTAGCGGTCTTCCTTCGATGGGTGGCATCAGGATAGGAGGTTCTAGCAAATACTCCTTGATTTTATCAAAATCAATTTGACAGTCATCGTTCCATCTAACTACCTGATCTTTCTTTAACAGCTTGAAGATTGGTTCACAAGTAGATGTTAGGTGAGAAATGAACATTGCAATGTAGTTTAGGCGTCCCAAGAAACCTCTGACCTCCTTCTCAGTGCGAGGAGCAGGCATTTCTTGTATAGCTTTGACTTTGGCAGGATCAACCTTGATGCCTTTGTTGCTGACAATGAAACCTAAGAGTTTACCGGACCGGACTCCGAATGTACACTTGTTTGGGTTCAGTCTGAGCTTGTACTCCTTCAACCTGACAAACAGCTTTTGCAAGTGATCAAGGTGTTCTTCTTCAGTTTGTGATCGGGCTATCATGTCATCTACGTAGACCTCTATCTCATGATGTATCATGTCATGAAACAAAGCTACCATGGCGCATTGATAGGTTTCCCCGGCATTCTTCAGTCCGAATGGCATCACTTTGTAGCAGAATGTACCCCATTGTGTAACAAAAGTAGTTTTCTCCATGTCCTCGGGTTCCATTTTGATCTGGTTATAGCCTGAGAATCCGTCCATGAAAGAAAATACTTTGTGCTGAGCTGTGTTGTCAACCAGGATGTCGATGTGCGGAAGTGGAAAGTCATATTTAGAGCTGGCCCTGTTTAAATATCTATAATCCATGCACATTCTCACTTTGTCGTTCTTCTTAGGCACGGGCACAATGTTAGCAACCCATTGTGGATAGGAAGTAACAGCCAGAAATCCAGCATTGAACTGCTTCATAACTTCTGCTTTGATCTTCTCTGACATGTCAGGTCTAATGTGGCGGACCTTTTGTTTAACTGGTGGACAGTCTTCTCTTGTGGGTAGACGGTGAACACAATGTCTGTATCAAGTCCCAGCATGTCTTCGTATGACCAGGTGAAGATCTCAACATAATCATCCAGTAGCTGAATTAGGCGCTCTTTGACACTCAGCTCTAGATTGGCACCTATCTTGATCTCCTTTTTATCATCCTTAGTACCCAAGTTGATCGTAACTGTTCCTCATGAGGCTGGATTGCTCTTTCCTCTTACTGTAGAAGTCTGGCCAATTCCCCTGGCACCTCACAATCTTCCTCAACTTCGTATTTGGCTTGGTTGATCAGATCTTCAAAGTCACTGAAGGCTATAGCAGTATCGTTACCCATGGGTTCCGGAATGGAAGGGTACCTGCATTTGTGAGTGTGGGTGTGTGTAAGGGATAGCCATCTTAAAACAATAAAATGTAAAAGAAAGACAATGATAAAAAAGGTTTAAATATGAAAAGCGTCCATGATTCATTGAAATGACATATGAAAATGAAATAAATACCCTTACAAATGGACCGATGTGCCTCGGGCAAGACACATGGTTGAAAAAGTACGAATTGTTTGTGAATTATTACAGATCCAACAGGAAATGGAAAAGATAAATTACTGCGGTATGAAAGTAATCAGAGCAAAGTCTTTTGCTTCCCAGTTGCACAGTCCTCCGTCAACAGTATGGAAAATCCAGTCTTCCAAGTTACCCTCTTCTTCACTGTCCTCTAGTGCATTAACCCCTCGGTGGCTGATCTTCACAGGTGGCCCTCCTGCACGGGAGTGACGCACAGCCTTCTGACTAGTCGAAGTGAACCCCAAGCCGAATTTGTCTGTTTTGAAAGGAAAGTCTGGAATCTGCCCCTAGATTGTGGATCCACCTTCTTCCACTACTGCTCTAGCGTCCTTGAGAGACGACATCCGAGGCGGAGGTCGGGTAACTGTGGGTACAGAGGACACTGTCTTGGTCGCCACTATCTCCTCAGAGAACTCTTCAAAGTGTTGAAAAGGGGTCTCTAAGAATTCGCCATCCAATTCTACATAAAGGAAAGAATTAAGATGACTGATCATGTATTCCTCTTCTCCATGAACAGTTATGATTTTCCCCTGGACAGGGTACTTGAGCATATGATACAGAGTAGAAGTGATAGCTCCAGCATGGTGGATCCAAGGTCTTCCCAGCAGGTAAGAATAGGAAGGACGGATGACTATCACGTAAAATGTTGAATTGAACGTCTGGGTACCCACCTTGATCGAGATGTCCACCTCTCCATGGACCATCCTCTTAGAACCATCAAAGGCTCTGACAATTATATTGTTGGGTTTCAGGGTTAGGCCTTCACAATCCAACCTATCCAAAGCTTTCTTCGACAAGACATTTAGAGACGACCCAGTATCAACCAAAACATGAGCTAGGGTGGTTCCCCTACACTCCACCGAGACATGTAACGCGTCATTATGTTTTCTCCCTTTCGAAGTTAAATATGCATCAGAGAATCCTAGACCATTGTCAGTTGTTAAACTAGCCACACATTCCTGGAACTGGTCAGCGGAGGTTTCTTGTGGCACGTGGTCGTCTTCAAAAACTTGACCAAAGCTTTAGCATGTGCCTCAGAGCACAGCAACAGGGCTAACATAGATATTTTAGAGGGGGTCTACCCCAGTTGTTCAACAACATTGTAATCACTTTTCTTAATGATCCTCAGAATCTCTTCCATCTCTTTCTGGGATGTATCAGGAATGACTAGTGACTGAGCCTTCGTCAAGACAGGCTCCTCTTGAACATTCTTTCCTTTTTTCTCGACAGCGGAAACAGGGATGGGAATTGCATTGTCATTGTTGGCGGGTACACTTACAGGTACGGTCACAGGGGTAATCTTCGGGATGGCCGCGGGTCCAAAGACTGCTGTTGGAGGAGCAATATCTGGAGAAAAGATTCTCCCGCTGCGAGTAATTTATCTTGTTCTGGCAATGTTATTGACGTCAGGATTATCTTCCTCAGAGCTTTCTTCTTCAATGGTCTGTTCAATCTGTTTGACACCATGGTAGTAGATTTCTCCACCATAGTTCCATGGTACCATTTTATCGGATTTGTATGTGGTTGGTCTAGGCATTGTTATCTTCAACGGAGTAGTTATAGGAGCAGATGTAATCCTAACAGGTTTTTAGGAACCCTGGAAGGATTGGCGTATATGGTTATTATTGAAACTCCTGGAACTGGAATGGGTGAGACAGGAGCTTCCTCAAACAAAATTTCCTTGTTATCAATCAATTGTTGGATTCCTTTCTTCAAAAGAGGACAGTCAAATGGGGAGGACAGACAAGCATGGAAATCTTGGTCACAACCTGAGAACACCCCATCCTTCAACAAATTCAACGTGATGGTTAGGAGAGGAGTTGGCAGTTCATCCACAGCAGAAACAAACAGATCTTCTTCCACAACATTGGCATTGTGCCCATGCCTCGGCATCGGAGCGGAGATAACGTTTGTCTTTTTGGGAGCTTCAAATTCAACTTCCTTTACGTCAATTAGATCTTGAATCTTATTCTTCAGGGGCCAACAGTTGTTGGTGTCGTGCCCTGGACTTTCTGAGTGGTACGCGCATCTGGCGTTGGGATGATAATGTGGAGATGAAGTGTTAGGATTTTTAGGGGCTTCCTTTAGCATGGCCAGGTTCAACTTCAAGAGATGGGGTAAGACTTGAGCAGGAGTCAGGTTTATCTTGGTGAATTGCCTTACAGACCTTTCCACCCTTTGCTGGTTATTTCTCGGCTGGTTGTTTCTCGGCTGGTTTGAGGCAGACTTTTGAATCATCACGGCCCCCACAGTTGGTCGTCTTTCAATTCTTCCCTTATTCCTCTGGGCATAGACAGCAGACACTTCCTTCTTTCCAGTGAAGGGCTTCTTTATAACAGTTGAGGCATACGCATCTTTCTGAATCTTCCCGCTTCTAATACCGGCTTCCACTCTTTCGCTAGTTAGAATTAACTCAATGAAACCTACAGAGGAACTTCTAATCAGGTGATTAAAGAAAGGACCAGACAGAGTCCCCAAGAACATGTCCACTATCTTTCTTTCAGATAAAGGTGGTTGCACCCTTCCGGCCAAATCCCTCCATTTCTGGGCGTAGTCTTTGAAGCCCTCATTGGTAGCCATGGCCATACTCTATAGCTGAGTACGGGTTGGCTCCAAGTCGGCATTGTATTGATACTGTTTATAGAATGCGGCTGCCAAATCCTCCTAATTATGCACATCAGACCTCTCCAACTGGTAGAACCAATCAAGTTGTGTATCCCGATAAATTGTCCTGAAAAAAATGGACCCACAGGTCTTTGTCAAAAGAATGCGGTTGAATTTTCCTGACATAAGATCGTAGGTGCATCTTGGGACAAGACACCCCATCATACTTAGCAAACAGTGGCACTTTAAACTTAGGAGGGATTACAATTCTAGACACCAGTCCTAACTCCTCAAAGTCCAGCCCCGGTACTCTCTGTATCTCCATAGCAGCTAGACGTTCTTCCAGGTTTTTGTATTTGTCATCGGCCAGAGGGTATTGCTTTTCAGAATAGTCCTCATCCTCTTCTTCTTCTTCCTCAAAATCAGATGGTACTGCCGTTTCTTTTCCTTTTCTTACCCATTCATCAGATGTTGAGGGGAATTCCAAAGTCCGTCTGGGTTGTCCTTTAAACCTTCTGCCCATGAGAACCACACCAGCTCGCTTCTTCTTCTTTTTCTCTTTTTCCTTCTCTAGCAGAGTCTTGAGCTCCTCCTGCCCCTTGGCCATGGTCAAGAGTAGCTGTTGAAACTGTGAATTCTGAGCTTGCAAATCTTTGACCGTTTGTTCAATATCCATCTTGCTGAAATAAACAACAGAGAGATGAGGAAACTTGGTGTGAAGACCTGTTTATGCATATGATGAATGATATATATTCATGTAATGCTTTCAAGGATTCAGAAATTCAAATTTGTTTTAAACAAAAAAGAAACACACGTCATATTAATAAGATAGAATTTGTTAGTACATCAATGCCCCATGGGCAAAATAATACAAAATTCTAAGATAAAAAGACGTTGCGCATCCTCTTTGGTGCAATGTTAGTGTTGAGAGTCTGCTCTTCGTGAAGTTGACGAGTGAGTTCCAAAACCTTCTTCTCACTTGCGTAGAATTGGGCTTCGAAAGTATCACACTCTTCCTTGAGCTATATCCAACTCCTTTGTAAATCTTCGAGTGATGTTGGCATGTCAGGATGTAGGAGGGTGTATGGAACCTCTCCTTCAATAACAGGCTCTATAACCACTGGGAGAATGTAGGGGTAAGGCATCATAAGACTTTGGGCGCGGGTTCGTACCCACTTGAGGTAAGGCTCAAGAGGGATGGAATTCTTGTGTCCCAAGGTCTTACTGTCCACCTTGTTGGGCATCCTCCATGCTCAGATGAACCTTTGTCGGAGTCCTTGGTTGTCGTTGTCGAAGTCGAAAACCAAACCTTGAATCAGCATGTCATGTGGGCAATCCCTTCGGGCATAACCAAACTGTCTCAGAGCCAAGCAAGGGTTGTAGGTGATGCCTCCCCTAATGCCAAGTAGAGGGACATTAGGAAATTCCCCACAACGGTCAATGATAATGACATTCTCTCTGGATCGAGAACACCAATGAATATCTGAATGGTTAAGTGTCATTAACCGTTGTGACCACCTCAGACCTTGCTCATTCTTCAAAACTGATTGGGGAAGATGAGAAATAAACCATCTTTCTAGTAGAGGAGTGTAACACATGAGAACACCTCTTTTCCTCATTGTTCGAGTGTGAAAAGAGTGGAGGGTATCCCCAAGCAATGTAGGCACCGGGTTGCGAGTCATGAAGATTTTGACAGCACTCACATCTATGAGTTAGTCAGGGTTAGGGAAGAAGACCATCCCATAGATGAGAAGAGCTACAATCTCCTCAAAAGCTTGTAAGTCCAAAGAATTCCAGCAGCTTTGGGCCTTCTCAAACAAGAATTTTGACAAGAAGCCTTTGACACCACTTCTAGTTTCCCAATGTGTTGTGACATCAGATGAGTGCAAGTGTAAGGCTTAAGCAATCTCTTCTGGCTTTGGATCTCTTTCCGTACCGTTGAAGGGTAGTTGATTGAGAATAGGAATCCTCAGGAGTTGAGAAAATTCCTCCAAAGTGGGCACAAGTTGGTAGTCAGGAAATGTGAAGCAATGATGCAAAGGGTCAAAGAACTGGAAGAGAACTTTCAGCATATCCTCCTCAATGTTGACAAATGGGCCCAACTTTTTGTACTTTTTTTGAGTTTGTAGCATGGTCCACGACCCATGATCCTTCCCACTTGCCCTTATTTTATTTTTTCCATTTATTTTGATTTTTTATTTCAATTAAATCAAAATAAATCATGGAAATATCAAAATCATTGAAGCATTAAGATTTTATGCATATTTCAGGTCTCTTATACACCTAGCAACAAAATCAAATCGTGTAAGGCATGTTTGTGCATAAAAATATTGATTTTTGGCTTATTTTGGAAAGATCTTCATGAGAATCAAATCATGATCAAAGACCATAATTGAAAAAGATTGGAGGCACATTTGTAAACCTAATTCGATCATTGGTATATAATGGACAAATTCAGACCAAAAGGAGAGGGTTTAGAGGCGTGTAAGAGGAAGAACAAACTTCAAAAAATCAAGGAAAAATGGTGATCTGTTTTCCTATTTCCAGGTACTTTCAAGCCTTGCCAAGCATCCCTTTCGTTTCCTGGGCATTCAAGAAAGCCATAGCAATTAAAAGCAAGCCTTTTCGTACACTAAAACTCGATGTAAGTGGTCCACGAACTTGACATATTCTTGAAATCGAATATCATTGTTTAGGCATTTGTAGCATGAATCATGTATATATTCTGAATTCTGGAAGCATTTGCAAGCTATTGGTAACAATTAATTGTGTTTTTGCTAACCCTATAAAGATATGCCATTGTTAGGGTTTTTTGTCTCGTTTTGGGATCTTTTTGCACAGGTAAAATTTGCCCAAAATAAAGGCACCATGATGCTCACCAGGCCAAGGCGATTTGGTTAATGGCTTTAGGTTCCATTTATCATGCATGTGGGTGATTTTGGAAAATCGTTGGTTTGTACCTACGCTTCTGGTCCGTAGGTAAAAGTCATTAGACTTTTTAGCAACGGAGAGAGGTTAGGGACGATGGCGTGGCAAGCCCTGATTGCTCCATTTGAATTTCGCGCGTTGATAATTTTTATTTTGCTTGTTTTTAATATATTGATTAATTTTTGTTTGATGTACAACAAGCGCGCTTGGCTCAGTTGGTGTTGAAGCGAATGAAAAGGCCATAGGACCTGGGTTTGAATCCCAGGTCCCCCATGTATTTCATATTATTTTTACTTGCATGATCAGGCGTGTGCACAGGCATGAAGACCACCATGTACCCTCAAGGTTCAATCCTTAGATCTCCAGAAGGCCAGATCTGAAGGCCATCACGTGAGGGTCAACCATGCATCCCAGTCAACGTGCAAACATTGGATCAAGGAAGTTAACGTGGGCCAATGGATCTTGGGCCCATAAGCTTCTAAGGGCACCCCCAAACTGCTGTTTATCAGGCCCATTTTCTTTTTCTTTTCCTTTTTATATTTTCTTTATTTAATTCATTTAAATTATTTTACTAACACAAAAAAATTAATTCTTTTCTATATAAAATCATAAAATCAATTTTCATCAAATTAGATTTAGGTTTTATTATTTTATCAAAAATTAATTTAATTAGTTTATTTAATTTTAGGATAACTTTAATTTGTCTTTGTAAATAAATTAAAACAAATTAGAAACTAGGGTTTTTGTTTAATTTAACTTCAATTTTCTTTTCTCTAAAATCACAAAAGATATAAAAATAGGTCAAAAATTAATTTTCTTAATTTAATTTAGTTAGTAATTAGGTTTGCATTTAATTTAAAACCTTATTTTCTTAAAAATAATCAAAAAAACAAACAAAGATAATCTTTTCTTCTAATTAGGGTTAGACGGGGTCAAAACCCTAATTTTGCTCGTCCTCGATTCATCGCGCGTGTTTATTTATTTTTACAATATTGATGTAATTGCTCATGGGATATAATAGATTAATTAGGACTTTTTCGTTTATTCATCATTTTACGGGTTTTTGGCTATGTAATTAATCCCTGAAGCCTTGTAATAGCGTAGCTTTATTTTTCGCATTTTAAATTTTTGTAAATATTAACTGTTAGATGTATGATAATAGGGTTGTGTGATGCGGTGGGAGAACTGACTTGAGGTTTTGCGTTTGTCTTTGCAAATGTTGCGGTTAGAAAGAGTCGCCACCGACTTTTCTTTTATCCAAAAGGAAAGGTAAAAAGCACAGGAAAGACCTTTGAGATTGTTTTTGAGTTCGGGGGGTAGGTTATGAAAAGGGAAGGTGCTAGTACCCTTTTCATCCATGGTTTTCCATGGGCTCTTAGTTACTTGTTTTAGATCACTTGCTTTGCTTTTTTTCAATTGTTTGAAATGGTGCTTTGTGTGGTTTTGAAAGTATTTTTAAAAGAGGCCTTTGTTTAGGCAATCTTTATAATGATTCTCGTTCGTAAGAATGTATACAAAGATGTTTCTCTTTTGAAAAATGTTTCAATATTTTGAAAGTTGTTTGGAAATTATTTTGGAGATGTGTGTGTGTTTGAAAATAGCAAGGATTGTTTTGCAAATTTGATCAAGTAACTAGAAGCTATCTACCTACTCAAAAGTCTTTCCTATACATTTTTATTCCTTTGACATTGTTGACGTACTATTGTTTTAGTAGACAACCCTATCTTTGGATGTTAAACGGGACGGGTGTGGGTCATCGTATGACCATGATAGCAATATTGCCAAGTATCTTAACAAGTTTTGAGGGACCAAGATCATTTGTTTTTAGGCAACTTGTGATAGCGTCATTGAGGGACTATGATCTTTTGTTTTGTTTTATTTTGTTTTGTTTTGTTTTGTTTTGCCAAGATACCTAGCATGCATACCATGGCCATTTTGTTTTTAAGGCAACCAAGTGGGTGAAACCCTAGGGGTGCTTGTGTGCAATGTGTTGTCATTTTTCATGCTTTTTTGGTCTTGTATTAGGTCTTGCTATTTGTTTGATTTTTGTCTTATCATACAAACCCTAGTTTTACTAAACATGCATATAATGCGATAAATTGCGTAAAGTAAATCTAAGCTATTACAACAATATTATGGGAGGGGGGATACAAGTTTTTTGAATGAGGATATTTGCACAAAATAAAAACCCTAATTCACTATTACAACCCAATTGAATTTATTGTACAATAAATAAATAAACAATTATTTAAATATACAATAAAATGTAAATATGCAAAAAAAAAAATGTTTTGTAATTGTTTTATGTATGATGAAATAACATTATCTAATTCTTAAAAATAAGAAAAAATAATATTATTATTTTTGAAAGGGGAAACCCTCGTTTTGTTTTAAAAGAAAATATATGTTTTCTAATATTTATTTATTCATTTTTACTCAAGAAAAATAAAATAAAATTATATACAATATTAAAAATTAAATATGTATGAAAAATAAATATTTAATGTGTATAATATAATAAAATAAAATATTTAAGTATTTTTTTTATTATTTACAAGTTTATTTAAGAAAATAAGTTTTATAAACCTAATAAACTAATTTTATGCCAAAAAAATAGTAAAAATAATAAAATGAAAATGAAAAAAATCAAGAAAATATTTTTGGTATTTTTAATGTTCAAAAAAAAGTATTAAAGTCAAAAATCACAAAAGAAATAAAAAATATGCAAAATATAAAAAATGGGCCAAGGGGGTGCAAATAGGAAATAGGGGGTGTGAAAAGTAGGACAAACAGGCCCAAGGCGCGCCAGGCCCAGGACCTGTCGTCCCTGTCCTCCAGCCAAACAAATGCGCGCGCCTCTGTTTTCAAATCTTGTTCTTGCTCATGCTTGCATGAAATCAAAAACTCATAACATAAAAAGTGTAGCTTGTTAACTCACGATTCCAATGATATAAAATTCATGACCTAACTCTCAAAGATCAGGGAGAATTTTAATGGCCCTAAATTTTGACCTAAAATTTTCAGCATGTTCAAACATCAAATACTCTTAGCTCAGTTAATATAAATGGAAAGTACGCATATGTACAACTTAAGCAAGTTAAGGACTACATCTTTGCTTCACAAATCGTGACCTAAGAATGCCTAAATAGAGAAGTAGAAACTTGAAAAATACCTTGTTCAATTGAGTTTGGATATGGCAATGTGGGAACTTTGAGTGAGGCCTGAAGATCTTGTGAGCTTCCTTGAAGTTCCCTCAACCTTTTCCAATGCTTAGCTGGTCTTGTAGATGGCTAAAACTCCTTGCACGAGTCAACCTGCAACCTTGCAAAATTAAAATGGTGAAGTGGGAAACTGAGATCACAGTTGCAAGACAGGGGCCTGGATAGCTTGGATATGATGTAGGGAAGATGTTTCAAGGGTTGAAAGGCAAAACGCACGAGCAAGTTTCAAGTTGGCAAGTGATTTGCAGAGACTCCCCTGTTTGGCCAGAAAATGGTGTTTTTTATGTTTGAGAGTGTTTGGGATGTTAGCAATCCGTGCTTAGGCTTGTTACAAGGTTCTTAAGTTGTTTGAAATGAAACCAAGGCTTGCCTTTATCATATGGATGAGTTATATTGACTTTTGCAAGTTTCTTGCTTTTGAAGAAAAGTTTGAGGTGACAATACCAAAGCTTGTACTTGCTAGCTCATGGACTGCATAGAGTTGGTACAAGTTGCCTGGTGTTTGTAGATCTTGTTTGCAACAAAATATCAGGTCCATGGCTCAAGAAATGTAAAGTTGGAAAAAGCAAGCTTTATCAAAATGGTATTATGAACTTTATACCATAAATGGATTAATTCATTGTGCAATGCTTCAAAGATCAGAATAAAGCCAATATCCAATGTGTTAGAATTCAATTATGGAGTGTAGAAAGGATTAGGACCTGTAATACCAAGTACAAGCATGTTTGAAACTGATTTGCAACTTGTAACATTGTGAAAATGCATTGAACAAAAGTGATAAATTGCCATTTTCCTTTCTTCTATTCTCCCTAACAATATATGATCTTGGAGAGTTCTTGGACATTTTTGAAAGCTTGTAACATGCTCTACAATCGATCTTTGAAATTCATTTTGAGATACTTCTTGGAACTAGGTGAAAAATTGCCATGAAGTTAGGTCAAAAATCTGCCTAAACTAGGGCAAAATTTCACTAAGTTAAAAAGTTTATGGACCCCTATTCACAAATTCATAACTTGAGATCCAAGCATCTTTTGGGAAAACTTTGTGAATCAAAGTTATAGATTTCATGGAGGAATACAACTTTCATGTTGTAAGTTTTCTTTGAATCCAATTTCATCATGGTGAAAAAGTTGTGGAAAGTTGGGGGAAAATAAGGAATTTCCATAACTTAGAAAAATTCTAAGTTATGAAAAATTTCAAATTAAAACCCTAATTTTCAATTTTAGGTTTCTTGGTCAACAAGTTTCACATTTTGACATATCTTGATGAATTATGACCCTTGGCACTTGATTTTGACCAAAAAGTCAAAGTTTGACTTTTCAGTGTTCAGTTGATTTTTGATCAGTTGACTGGAAAATTCATCTGTCAATCCCATGCATTTGAGATCTTTTGAACTATGTGATTATGTCAAGATGATGCTATTAAGTCCTTGAAATCATGCTTGAACCCAATTGGTCATTGGCTAGGTTAAAAATCAGAAATTTCCCTTTCCCAGTAAAAACCCTAATTTTAACCATTTTGCCCTTTTGATGATTTGATCAAATTTCTTGAGGAGTTGTGGTCTAAACTTGATCAAATGATACATAGGAGTCTAGAATGTTGATATGGATAAAAAATTATAAATTTTTACTGTAAATTGGCCATGGTTGACTTTTTCCAATACAGCTGATTTTTAGGTCAATTGTTCAATTGACTGGTCAAAAAGGTGATTCAAGGCTTGAAACTTGTCATGAGCAATCTTAGGGATCCAAGATGGTGTATGAAAGTCACATTAAGAATTGATGGTTAAAGATTCCTTGTGCAAACTCAAACCCTAATTTCAGGTCATCAGTGCAAGATGAGGTCTTGAGCTGAGTAAACCCTAATCTTGTCTGGAGTCCAAGAAGTCTTGTAAGGAAAATCTTGATAATATGAGAGGGAAAATTTTGGGGTACAACAGGTTGCATGACAAGAATGTATGTTAATTTTAAAATGGTTAGCAAACCCTAAATGTGCAAAGATAATAACCTGAAATTGAATCACTCGCACATGCGCACTCCTAGGGTATACTCTGACTTCGGTTGCCTTCTGTAAACGATCATTAAGTATAGGGTGTTTTAGTGGTCTCTCTTTTGTCTACACAAAGATCAAATGTCCTGTTCGGAAATGTTGCCTCAGAAAAGTTGCCTCGAATATGATCTTAAGACATTAGGTTTATTACTAAGACGTCCTAACATTGCTTTAGTGATCGTACGTTCCTTTTGAATTGACCCTTACAACTCCAACGACGGTGCTACCTACTCACTAATAGTGGGATAGTGCTGTCTAAAGGAAACAAGAACAGAAACATTCTTTTTTCGAGTAGGTAGATGCTAGTAGGTACTTGCTCAAAAACAAACTTTTTCCACAATTACACTCTTTTCAAACAAAGTTTTCAAAAACACTTCGTAACACTCTTGAAGACAGAAGCAAGGGTTAAATCGAAGTAAAAACTTTTCAAAGCACACAAACACAGAAGCAATTTTTAAAATGATAAGCAAGCACCTAAGTGCCCGTAGAAAACTACGGATAGAAAGGGTGATAATACCTTCCCTTTCTATAATCTACCCCCGTACTCAGAATATCTCGAAAAAGGTTTTTCCGTTCTTTTTCCTTTTCCTGATTGGATAAAATAAAAGTCGGTGGCGACTCTTGCTTACCCCGACATTTTGCGAACAAAAACGTAAAACGCAAACCAGCATTTTCCTAAAATAGTCCGGTTCTGCCACCGTATCACTACTCTCATTGCTACTCCTACGATTATCCCTGTTGTTATCCATCATACTGAGTCAGTTGAGAATCGGGACAAAGAGGTACTGGTTGAGCCTATCCAGACGAAGGCACACAAAGAAGTCATTCCTGAGGCTTCTAAAAAAGAAATGGAAGAGATAATGAAGATAATAAAGGAAAGTTATTATAACATCGTGGAGCAGTTGGGGCAGACCCCTTCAAAAATCTCAATGCTGGCCTTACTGTTATGCTCTGAAGCCCACACTAAGTCTTTGGTAAAATTCCTAAAGTCTGCCTATGTGCCTCAAGAGACTTTCGCTGATCAATTCGAGAATTGTGTTGCTAGTTTGACAGCTTACAATGGATTGGGTTTCTATGATACATATTTGACATCCAAGGGAAGAAAGCATAATGATGCCCTGCATGTCTCCATTGAGTGCAGGGGCACTACCCTAGCTCATGTCCTGGTAGATATAGGTTCATCGTTAAACGTTTTACCCACGAATGCTTTGGACAGGTTAGATTGTGAAGGAATCATACTGAAGCTCAGTAATATTATGGTGAGGGCCTTCAATGGTTCCAAGAGAATGGTGCATGGGGAGGTGGACATCCCTATCAAAGTTGGTACTCATAATTTTGACTCAACTTTCTACGTGATGGACATTCGCCCGTCTTACTCCTGTTTATTAGGTTGACCCTGGATCCATGGGGCTGGTGTTGTTACTTATACCCTACGTCAACTGTTGAAGTACCCAGTCAATGGAAAGATTATCACAGTTCATGGCAAGGAGGAATACATGGTGAGCCACCTGAACTCTTTCAGGTATGTTGAAATGGACGTCGAGTTCATTGAGACCCCCTGTCAGAACTTTGAGGAGGTTTCACACATAGTTGTTGTGACCAAGACTGCTACCAGTGTTCCAAAGACTACCAGACCTCCGTTGAAGATGGCTTCTCTGAGAGATGCCAAAGCAGTAGTTGAAGAAGGTGGGTGTACCATATGGGGCTAACCTCCGGACATTCCCTACAAATCTGATAAGTTTGGTTTGGGTTTTACTTCATGAGCCCATAGAGCTATTTGTCGTGCTCACACCGAGGAACCACCACTATGCATCAGCAACTATGGAGTCAATACGTTGGAGGACAGTGATAGCGATTATGAAATGGACAAGTGGATCTTCCTAACTATCAGCGGTGGACTCAACAATTGGGAGGCCAAAGATTTTTTTCCTATTACTTTTATTCAAGAGTAATTGTCTTCTTTTTTTGGGGATATGTAATATTTAAACAATTGAAACTCTAAAGCCTTGTGCTTTACCCGAAGCATAATGTTTTATTTGTGAGGATTAATAATTCATTTTCATATGACATTAATAAATCATTGGACGTTTTGCGTACAATTTTTACGCTCTTTGTTTCTCTTTTCTACTTTTTACTTTATCAAAATAGTTATGCTCTCTTACATACACCCACATATCAAAACTGCAGATCCACATCCACTCTGGATCCCATTGATAATGGTTCTGCTAGCGCCAATTATGATTTTGAAAATACGATCTATCAAGCCGAGGAAGAAGGTGAGTAAGATTGTGAAGTACCAGGAGAACTTGCCAGACTGTTACAATAGGAAGAAAGGGCAATACAGCCCCATGAAGAGCCAGTTGAGACAATAAACTTGGGTACTGAAAAGGATAAGAAGGAAGTCAAGATAAGTTCCAATCTGGAGCATAGTGTCAAGGAGCGATTAATTCATATGCTACATGACTATGTTGAGGTCTTTGCCTGGTCATGCGAAGACATGTCAAGACTTGACACTGATATTGCGGTCCATCATCTGCCGACAAAAGAAGACTGCCCTCTAGTGAAACAAAAAGCTCATCATATGCGGCCAGAGATGTCATAAAAGATTAAGGCTGAAGTCATGAAACAATTCAACATTGGTTTCTTAGCTGTCACCTCTTATCCATAATGGGTTAATAATGTTATTCAAGTACCTAAGAAGGATGGTAAGTGTGATACGGTGGGAGAACTGACTATGAGTTTTGCGTTTGTATTCGCACTTGTTCGGTTTAGCAAGAGTCGCCACCGACTTTTTATTTTATCCTAAGGAAAGGTTTAAAAAGCACAGCAAAAACCTTTGAGATGTTTTCCTGGATTCGGGGAGTAGATTATAGAAAGGGAAGGTATTAGCACCCTTTCTATCCATGGTTATCCATGGGCTCTTAGTTACTTGCTTAGATCAACTTGCCTTGATTTTCGATTGCTTGAAAATGGTGTGTGTGTGTGTGTGTGTGTTTTGAAAATGTTTTTGAAGAGATGCCTTGTCTTAGGCAACCAATGTATTCGACTCATGTTTGAGTGTTTTACAAAAGTGTGGATCTTTTCGAAAAGATGTTTCAAATGTTTTTGAGGGTTTATTTTGAAAGTGTGTATGAAATGTGGTTTTTGAAAAGAAGGCAAGTGTTTTTGCAAGTTGATCTCAAGTAACTAAGAGTTTTGTCTACCCCTATTGTACTCAAAGGTTTTCTCTATGTTTTCAACCCTTTTGAACAATTTTGTTCCACCATTGAATTTGGTGGACAATCTTGCGTTTAGGAAGTTTGTTCGGGACGGGCGCGGGTCATCGTATGAACCATGAATGCAATGGTGCCAAGTGTCTTTGGCAATTTGCTTTGAAGGGACTATGATCATTCCATTTAGGCAACTTTCGAAAGCGTCATCGAGGGACTTATGATCATTTTGAATTCGTTTTGCCAAAGAAACTCGACGTGCAAGCATGGCCCATTTTGGAAGGCAGCATGTGGGATTACCCTAGAGGGTGCAAGTGTGATTGTGTATTGATTTCATGTATTTGTCTTGTATTAGGTTATCTAGCGTTTGATTTTATGTACATGCAAACCCTAGGTCTAACCATAGTATAATTGAAAGCGGTAAATTGCAAGAATTTAAAGTCTACGCTATTACAAAATAAGTATCTGGGAGTGGGGGTACAAATTTACGAATGGGGATGAGACTTTAGGAATACAGTGTCCAATAGGTTACAACCAAATCGAATCGATCAAATGTAAATGTAACGAATATACAAGATAAGCAAATGTATAATGTATCAAATATAAGTATATTGTGTAAGTGTACGTGTATACGTGTATGTATATTTGTATATGTAATTATTTACAGGTTCGGAATGTGAATTTAAGCGTATTATTAAGTATTGTTTTGACTTAAAGAAAGAAATTAAAATATTTGTTTAATTAATTCTTTTGTAATCTTGTATTTTCTTTGATATGTACAAAAAGAAAATTTAAGAAAAGAAAGTATTTCTAAGTTTGAAAATTGTCACTTTACATTTTTGACATAAAAGTGTATCTTTATAATTGGCATATACAAAAGAATATTCTCATTAAATGTTAGGAATTTAAATCATGTATATTAAAAAAGAATTTTATTGATTATGCACAAAAATTTCTAAGAAAAGAAAAGGTACTAACTTAAAAAAGAATTTATATACAAATAAAAGAAAATGTAAGTTTAATTTATAGAGAAGAAATATTATTTTTATAAGTTTCTATATAAACTTAATTATGCTATATATAAAAATATTGTTAGTGTAAAGAATGTTATGTTTTGTTAATTTATTAATCAAAATAATGTGTTTTAAAAATCTAAATAAAAGGGTTTGAATGGGTTTGGGCCCAAGCAGAAATAAAAAAAGAACAAAGAAAAGAAAAGGGGGTGTGTTTGTTAATTTTGGCAATCGGGCTTAGACGTTTGAGAGGGCAAGGCCCATTAGCAATTTAACACAGTTTTTCCTTAGGGTTCTTGAGTTTCGTTTCAGTTGGGATTACGCTTAGGGTTTTGTGAGCAGCGGCGGCGTTCGTGTCACTTTGTCTTCTCCGATTGCAATCTTCTTCGCCTAGCCACCAGTGCAACCTTCTTCTCCCTCCCTTCCTTGGTTCAGTGGAACCAACTAAAAGGTAACCCCCTTTTGTTCCCTCTTCTGGCTAGCGCGTTTAGGGTTTGAATCCTTCTCATATGTTACTGTTTGCTTGCTTTTTTTTTATTAAGTGTTTGACTTTGTTTGTTTAACGAGGATGAAAAGGGATGAGAAGAGAGATGTTTTACCTTGACAGAGGGGAGGAAGAAGATGGAGGAGATAGGGAGGCGCGTAGGAGGCTTGGGCGGAGAACACGGTGTTGTGATGAATTAGCTGGCCTTTTGGTAACCCTGGTACTCTTTGTCTCTCTTCACCTTGCTTTGAGCTGCCTCATGTTTGGTTGTTGAAATGAAACGCTTTTTTTTTATCTTTCTCTTCTTCTCCCTGTTGCCTCGTTGCTTACTTCTGTTGCCTATTTCGCTCGTATGCTTATGTTGCTTGCTCAATATGCTGTATTGATGCTGATATGCTTTGAATGTTTTGATACCTTGAATGCTTGGTTATTCTGAGATACCTTTGCCTTTGAACGTATGCTTCTGAATGTTGATTTTTTTATGCCCAGTGATGAAGAAATTCTGAGGGTCTTTGTTGCCTTTGGATGCTAGTTAGGGTTTAAGCTTATTTGGAGCCCTTGGGTTTTGAAAAGCTTAGGGGTTATTGGCCTATGATGAAGCTTTTCTGAGGCTTGTGATGTTGGATAATTTTGTTTAAGCTTTGAGCTGGGCAAGTTTGATACTTGACAGAGTTTTCTTTTGGAATGGTGAGGCCTAGCAGGTTTTAGACTTGGGTTGTTCAGGCAGGTATTGGCATATGCAGGTTATATGTTTTATTAGGCCATGGTTATGAAATGGCTATGGTTAGGCTTGAACAAGTTTTACTGGTTTATTGCTAGGCTTGGACTTGGTTTGAGCTTGACAGGTTGTGAGGCTTCACAGTTTATGCTTAGGCAGGTTTGGTGCTTCAGGTTTGATGCTTCAGGTTTGATGACTTTCAGGCAGGTTTAAGGCTTTGGGTGATTTTATCTGGTTTATGCTTCTTGGTTTAGGCAGGTTTGGTTTTTGTTTGACAGGGTATACAGGTTTTGGGCATATGCTGGTATGGCTTGTGGTGAGGTTTTTGACAATTGTTACAGGTTATGCTTTTGAGGGTTAGCAGGTTAATGGCTTTTGAGGGTTAAGGCTTATGCTTCAGTTCTGCATTTTTTTGTGGTGTATTGGTTTGCCTCCTCTTCTACTGTACTGTCTTCAGTTTGTTTTATATTATCTTCATGCCTCAAGCCTAAGCCAGCTTTCTTTTTTCTTCTTCTTCTCTCTCCAGTACACTTCAAAGAATATTAAAATATGTTTTTGTGTGTACTTTCAGTTCTGAAAGGGCAGCATTGGGAAGTGATGATAAGAGCTTGCTTGCATATTAATTTTCCTCTGCATAATTTATCTTTTCTTTTGACAGCTTTTTGTACTTTTTGTATTTTTGATATCTTGCCAAATCTTCTTTTTGATAGCTTTTGACAGCCTTGCACAGTTTGACAGCAAGTTTGAATTTTTCAGTTTGGACTTTGTAGTTTGATTTGCACTTGAACTATGCAGTTTGACAATTTTTGAATTGTGCAATTTTGACTTTTGTGCATTCATTTTTTTAGCAAATAAATATTCGTCCCTCTTTGTGAACCGGGAGAAATCCCGTGATTTGCAGAGAGGGTTAACTGATCCCAATCAGTTGCCCTTAATGATGAACTGTAATTTTATCTGCCTCTTTATTTATTTATCTGCTTTTTGACTTTTCTTCCTTTCTTTTGCAGATAAAAAAATTTGAGTGGAGAGGGGTATCAAATGAAGAATGAAGAATTGGAGACTTAGGAATATTTAGAAAAATAGGATAGTTTTATTTTCAATTTAATCATTGTAACTATTATTATTATAAATACCTCGTAAACGAATACTTGTATCTAAATAATAATTGTAACAAATATTTAAATATGAAATAAAAATTCTATTAATCCAGTTAATTCTTTTTATCCCTTTTCAATTATTTATTTATTATTTATAGTTCTTTAAATTAAAATAACTGAAAATTAAATTCCAGCTATTTAATCTTTAGAATAATAAATAATTAACTAAACATTGATTCAACGTTGATCAAATAATAAACTCGGCGCTTCCATCATCCAAAGCAAAGCACAGTCAAACACAATAACTGATCAGACGCATTCCCTTTTTACTGATTTCTTACCAAACACTGTAAATCCAAACTGAATGTATCTTTTGACTGGTTCAATCAAACAAACGTGAATTCAATCCAAATGCATTCTTTTACTGATTAAGTCAAACAACGCGAATTCAAACCCAAATCTCGGAATAACTTGCAAAGCATCGTAGAATTAAATCTTTCTGAGGAACCGCGCACGAAAACCCTAATTCCTGATTAAATGCCAAAGAGAGTTCGCCTGATCGAAACTGAGCCAAAGTCAACCAAAACCCTAAGCCAACTGTGTGAAACATTCCAGAGCCGTGAAAATCAATAAAACCCTAATTGTGTCTGACTGACGAGAAAAGTCTGTTTGATCGATTCTTGAGCCAGTTTAAAAAATTAGGAAAAGCCTGAAGCTGTGATTTCTTGCGGTAAAATGCGAGGGCAAATTTTGGGGTACAACAGTTGCCCCTGTTCAATCTTCTTGAACCTGAAGAGTTAGATTGGCAAGTTTGCCTTTCGCGACTTGAAGGTAAAAGAAGATTGGACACTAAAGTGCCCAGAAAATTTGCACTCGGCGATGTGATGGTAGAGGTGAATGGGCTTAAAGATGCCATTTGGTGATGGGCTTAAAGATGTCATCTGATGCGATAGAATCTTGTCGGGGGATGGGCTTAGAGATGCCATCTGGAAATGGGCTTAAAGATGCCATTTGGTGATGTTGAACTGTATGTTAATGGTGAGTGGACGAGTATCAGAAAAGGTATCCCTGTTTTGGAACATCTCTGAATTGGGGGTCCGAATAAGCAATAGAGCAGCATCCATTGTTGGGAAGCGTCCGTAAACTGTTTTCAGGAGTTGAGATTGAATAAGCAATAGAGCAGCATCCGTTGTTGGGAAGCATCCGTAAACTGTTTTCAAAAGTTGAAAAGAGTTTGAACAAGTGATAGATTAACATCCGGTACTGGAGAACCCGTGAACTGTTTTCAGAAGTCTGAGAAGATTCTGAACAAGTGATAGGTTAACATCCGTTACTGGAGAACCCGTGAACTATTTTCAGAAGTTAAGATTGAATAAGCAATAGAGCAGCATCCGTTGTTGGGAAGCGTCCGTAAACTGTTTTCAAAAAATGCATCTGAACAAGTTGGTAGATTAACATCCGTTGTTGGGAAGAATCCGTAAACTGTTTTCAGAAGTCTGGAGAAGAATCTGAATAAGCGATAGGTTAGCATCCGTTACTGGAGAACCCGTGAACTGTTTTCAGAAGTTGAGATTGAATAAGCAATAGAGCAGCATCCGTTGTTGAGAAGCGTCCGTAAACTGTTTTCAAAAAATGCATCTGAACAAGTTGGTAGATTAACATCCGCTGTTGGGAAGAATCCATAAACTGTTTTCAGAAGTCTGGAGAAGAATCTGAATAAGCGATAGGTTAGCATCCGTTACTTGGAGAACCCGTGAACTGTTTTCAGAAATCTTGAAGTTGAATAGGAACCAGTGTAGGGTTTCCTGATGATGCGTCCGTGTAAAACTGCATCTGAGTGAATCTGGAATAAGTATCTGAATGTCGCCATGTCTGGGTCATATCTGAACTATTTCTGGATGAATCTCGGGAGATGATCTTTGTCTGTCGGCTGATCTTACCTGAAAAGGTAAAGGGTTAGTTGTATGCAATGTTATGATGCATGATGCAATGTATGTGACATCAATGTTTATGACATGAATGTGATGAATGCGCATGTAAGCTGATGAGCTATCCTGCTAAGGATAAATGAATCCTGGATGGCTGAAGATAAAGCATCTTGACTGCTGCCGGGAAGAATAATTCCTTGGCTGCTGCTGTGGAGGGCAAGAATCTTCAACTGTTAAAAAATGAGAAGTCTTGGGACCACTATTGGGGAAGTCAGAAGCTTGGGTTGCATGCCAAACTACTGGGGTCTTCCTGTTTTGAGGAGATCTGTATAGAATTTCCTGATGATGAGTCCGTGTAAAACTGCATCGGGTTTTGAACACTTTTGACATTCGAATGCTCCAAGTGGTGATGTAGATAATCTCCTGGCTTGTTACAGGTGTTGGTCTACAATCGGTCGTTCACAGATATTTTCCTGGCTTGTTACAGGTGTTGATCTGGAACTCTTCAGATATGCCCTGGCTAGATACAGGAATCGAATCAGGAAATGTGATAGTTAACAGATATGCCCTGGCTGGATACAGGAATCGAATCTTCAAACTCTTCAGACGTGCCCTGGCTAGATACAGGAATCGAGTCAGGAAATGTGATAGTTAACAGATATGCCCTGGCTGGATACAGGAATCGAATCTTCAAACTCTTCAGACGTGCCCTGGCTGGATACAGGAATCGAGTCTGGAACTGTGATAGTTAACAGATATGCCCTGGCTGGATACAGGAATCGAATCTTCAAACTCTTCAGACGTGCCCTGGCTAGATACAAGAATCGAGTCTGGAAATGTGATAGTTAACAGATATGCCCTGGCTGGATACAGGAATCGAATCTTCAAACTCTTCAGACGTGCCCTGGCTGGATACAAGAATCGAGTCTAGAACTGTGATAGTTAACAGATATGCCCTGGCTGGATACAGGAATCGAATCTTCAAACTCTTCAGACGTGCCCTGGCTGGATACAGGAATCGAGTCTGGAACTGTGATAGTTAACAGATATGCCCTGGCTGGATACAGGAATCGAATCTTCAAACTCTTCAGACGTGCCCTGGCTGGATACAGGAATCGAGTCTGGAACTGTGATAGTTAACAGATATGCCCTGGCTGGATACAGGAATCGAATCTTCAAACTCTTCAGACGTGCCCTGGCTGGATACAGGAATCGAGTCTGGAACTGTGATAGTTAACAGATATGCCCTGGCTGGATACAGGAATCGAATCTTCAAACTCTTCAGACGTGCCCTGGCTAGATACAGGAATCGAGTCTGGAAATAGTGATGGTTGATTTGTTGAACACTTTTGACATTCGAATGCCCCAAGTGGTGATGAAGGAGTCTTGAATCAGATTACTCTGCATATTGAGAGATTTCTTGAAATCTTGACTGGACTCCCCCAGGTTAACTGAACTTTGAAAGATCTGTTGGACCTTGACTGGACTGCCCCAGGTTAATAGGATAGTGAAAGATCTGTTGGACCTTGACTGGACTGCCCCAGGTTAATTGGATAGTGAAAGATCTGTTGGACCTTGATTGGACTGCCCCAGGTTAATTGGATAGTGAAATATCTATTGAAACCTTGACTGGACTGCCCCAGGTTAACTGGATGGTGCTATGTCATGCCCCTCGCTGATAGGAGATTTGTAATGGAAGTGTCATCCTCTTGAAGTGATTTTAACTTACTGAGAGAGTTTTCGTTCCTCCGAACATTCGCTGTATGAAATTCTTCGTTGTCAAACAAAAAGTCAAATGCAGACAGTGATATTCAAGCAATGCAAAGTTTATGTTTGTCTCGAAGTTTTGCAAAATGCGTTTTTTAGCAGAAAACTTTTTATAAGACAAGTCAACACAAGATTTAGAGCAAAGCCCTACAGGAGTCAGGATACCTTTTGTAACAGTATGCTTTCGAACTAACCCATGCTTCAATTAGGACTTTTGAAGGGTTGTAACGTGGCTTGGTTCACGGTTTAAGAAACAAAGGATAAAGGCTCAAAGTATATTTGTACCCACCCGCTCTTCGTGATGTTATTTAACCTAAACTCAGTTAATTGTGCGGCACACTCTGTTTTGAGTTTGGAACGACTTTTGGACGATGGTTCACCAGTTGAATTTGGGAGACAGTCATCATCTCGTTTTTTTTTTGCAACATTTTTTTTCATGTTGTGGAGGATTTGTAATGACCTCACTATTTTGATTTTGGTTTGTTATCCCTAACTTTTTCCTGACTGTTCCCATTTTTCGAGATTACAGTCAGCGGGATGCCCCAACTTTCTTAAGCCTCCTTTATAGGTTTTGGCTCAATGGGCTTTTCTCTTTTGAGAGATTGACTGTCTATGTGATAGGGAACCACCCTTGTCTTTTTGATTCCAAAGGAATGCTTTCTTCTTCGGCGTCGTTCGTTGTGTTACGAATTGAGAGTTTGCGACCTCAATGTGCATTTTCTCTTGAATTAACTGAGAGACTACCCTGCCCCGGGTTTATATCAAAGGTTTTGATTGTTAGAACAGAAAACTCCTACTTCTTTGGCTCGAAGTGGTTGACTAGGGATTAACTTCCTTATAACTCCAGTGTTTGGGAATTGAAAGAAATGCATGTACATCATCAGCAAGGTATGTTCAAAAGCATACTGTATAAGATCATGGTATTGTTTCGTCATCCTCCCTCTAAAGGCTTGCAGCTTTTTATCAAGAGTCAGATGTCATAAAGAAAAGCATAAGAGTAGTGAAACGAATGGATGAATTCAAGACAAACATATGCAATGCATTAATGAAAACAGAGTTTAACATCAACAAATAATTGTTTGACAGCAAAAGAAATTACAACTTTGAAAATTCAAAAAGAAGCAAAAGTCTTTCAGCTTGAGCTTCGTCACTTCAGGTGGAGAACCCCTTAACGGGAGATTTTCATCTCGCCGTCTGGCATGAATTCCAGCACTCCAATGTCGATCACATCTTGAATCTTGTTCTTCAAGGCCCAACAGTCGTTGGTGTCGTGTCCCAGGCTGTAGGAGTGGTAAACACAGAATGCATCGGGACGATAGTTAAGAGAGGAGGTATTGAGCTTCTGAGGAGGATCCCTTAGGGTGAGCAAGTTGACCTCCAACAGGCACTTCAGTATGAAGAATGATGGTATCTCAGTCTCCGTGAACTGTCTTCCCGACGTTTCTTGCTTACGCCGATTACCCCGTTGACGCTGGCGAGGTTGTTGATGGGCTTGTGACCCTGAAGCAAGCGAAGGAGCTTTCCCTTTGTCTTCTTGAGTAGATGGAGGCTGAGCGGTGACTTGCTCTTCAATCTCAGATGTTTGCCCTAATTGGTTGTTTGGAAGCAGTTGGCGGACCAGAACTCTGAGTTCCTCTTGTCTTTGAGATAGGTCTTGGATGAGAGCCATCTGGCCCACTAACTGCCCCATCACTTGGATCTTAAATGTTGCCAGATCAAACTGCAGTGCTTCCAACTGGTCACTCCTGGCATTGTTGGAAATCTCCAAGCCCTTTGTGAGGAGAGCTTTCATCTCTTCTTGCCCCAGATATAAGTTCAGGAACATCTCCTGCAGCTGAGCAGTCTGGTCTTGGATGTCTTTGACAGACCTTTCTAGAGCCAACTCTTACTGAAATAAACAGTATGAGAGTAAGGAAACCTGAAAAAGGAAAGACTGTCAAAATGCAATGCATGATATGCGGATGCATGCTTTCAAGGATCTCTTGGGGTAAACACAAGAAAATGTTAGAGGTCGAACTTTGCTCTTTGGTTAGAGGACTTTTCACCGGTGGATGTCCTTCCACGAGAATCAAGCTCACCATGTCGAGTGGGTCATAGCCACTGATTCAAGTTGTTGCACTTGATCTTTGTTTGGAAAACTTTGTATCGGTGGATGTCTTTCCACGAGAATCAAGTTCACCAAGTCGAGTGGGTCATAGCCACTGATTAAAGTTGTTGTACTTGAACTTTGATTGGCATTGGTTAGAGGAGAAACCTCCTGCCCCTTGATATATGTTTGGTTCAACGTAACCCTGCATCAACAGAACCCTCGAGATCCTTGAAGTGGTTATTGAAAATGCTATGGTATGATGTCATGATGTTATGTACATGTATGCAAAAAGCAAGTGAGTGTATATACAGGTACTCATATTCACACAAAGCAAACAAGTCCCTAGGTTTAGGCTTGCATGGGGTTCAGGTATTACCCTCTTTCAGTTTCGTTGGTTAAAACCTGTCCTATCAAAAGTAATCGGGTTCTAGAGGATCTCAAATCATTGGCTACCCTCAATCAGTCATAACTCCAGCATCGTTATCTTTTCTTGCGGCCGGAACCATCGCGAGAGTTTAGCCTCAATGAGTGTAGCATACTGCTACTGTTCTAATGGCCAAGTTGGGTCAATTTAGGGTTCTAAGGTCGGTTGGTGCTTAATGACCCCTTGGAAGACCCATATTCTCCCCGTTTCAACACGAGGGATATCGGTACAGACCAAGGAGCCACACCAACGTAGCCACTGCTTCACCCATGTCGGTATACGCCGGACAGGTCCCTCACAGATTATGCCACCTAAAAGGGTATTCCCCAGATCCGGGTTAGGATCTATGAAACTCCGATACAAAGCCCACAAATGTAAAAGCAAACAAAGCAATCAATTGAAAATAAAGGTGATCTAAACCCTAAGGTAACCCCACTTTTAAGTAATCCCCAGCAGAGTCGCCAGTTCTGTGATACGGTGGGAGAACTGACTATGAGTTTTGCGTTTGTATTCGCACTTGTTCGGTTTAGCAAGAGTCGCCACCGACTTTTTATTTTATCATAAGGAAAGGTTTAAAAAGCACAGCAAAAACCTTTGAGATGTTTTCCTGGATTCGGGGAATAGATTATAGAAAGGGAAGGTATCAGCACCCTTTCTATCCATGGTTATCCATGGGCTCTTAGTTACTTGCTTAGATCAACTTGCCTTAATTTTCGATTGCTTGAAAATGGTGTGTGTGTGTGTGTGTGTGTGTGTGTGTTTTGAAAATGTTTTTGAAGAGATGCCTTGTCTTAGGCAACCAATGTATTCGACTCGTGTTTGAGTGTTTTACAAAAGTGTGGATCTTTTCGAAAAGATGTTTCAAATGTTTTTGAGGGTTTGTTTTGAAAGTGTGTATGAAATGTGGTTTTTGAAAAGAAGGCAAGTGTTTTTGCAAGTTGATCTCAAGTAACTAAGAGTTTTGTCTACCCCGATTGTACTCAAAGGTTTTCTCTATGTTTTCAACCCTTTTGAACAATTTTGTTCCACCATTGAATTTGGTGGACAATCTTGCATTTAGGAAGTTTGTTCGGGACGGGCGCGGGTCATCGTATGAACCATGAATGCAATGGTGCCAAGCGTCTTTGGCAATTTGCTTTGAAGGGACTATGATCATTCCATTTAGGCAACTTTCGAAAGCGTCATCGAGAGACTTATGATCATTTTGAATTCGTTTTGCCAAAGAAACTCGACGTGCAAGCATGGCCCATTTTGGAAGGCAACATGTGGGATTACCCTAGAGGGTGCAAGTGTGATTGTGTATTGATTTCATGTATTTGTCTTGTATTATGTTATCTAGCGTTTGATTTTATGTACATGCAAACCCTAGGTCTAACCATAGTATAATTGAAAGCGGTAAATTGCAAGAATTTAAAGTCTACGCTATTACAAAATAAGTATCTGGGAGTGGGGGTACAAATTTACGAATGGGGATGAGACTTTAGGAATACAGTGTCCAATAGGTTACAACCAAATCGAATCGATCAAATGTAAATGTAACGAATATACAAGATAAGCAAATGTATAATGTATCAAATATAAGTATATTGTGTAAGTGTACGTGTATACGTGTATGTATATTTGTATATGTAATTATTTACAGGTTCGGAATGTGAATTTAAGCATATTATTAAGTATTGTTTTGACTTAAAGAAAGAAATTAAAATATTTGTTTAATTAATTCTTTTGTAATCTTGTATTTTCTTTGATATGTACAAAAAGAAAATTTAAGAAAAGAAAGTATTTCTAAGTTTGAAAATTGTCACTTTACATTTTTGACATAAAAGTGTATCTTTATAATTTGCATATACAAAAGAATATTCTCATTAAATGTTAGGAATTTAAATCATGTATATTAAAAAAGAATTTTATTGATTATGCACAAAAATTTCTAAGAAAAGAAAAGGTACTAACTTAAAAAAGAATTTATGTACAAATAAAAGAAAATGTAAGTTTAATTTATAGAGAAGAAATATTATTTTTATAAGTTTCTATATGAACTTAATTATGCTATATATAAAAATATTGTTAGTGTAAAGAATGTTATGTTTTGTTAATTTATTAATCAAAATAATGTGTTTTAAAAATCTAAATAAAAGGGTTTGAATGGGTTTGGGCCCAAGCAGAAATAAAAAAAGAACAAAGAAAAGAAAAGGGGGTGTGTTTGTTAATTTTGGCAACCGGGCTTAGACGTTTGAGAGGGCAAGGCCCATTAGCAATTTAACACAGTTTTTCCTTAGGGTTCTTGAGTTTCGTTTCAGTTGGGATTACGCTTAGGGTTTTGTGAGCAGCGGCGGCGTTCGTGTCACTTTGTCTTCTCCGATTGCAATCTTCTCCGCCTAGCCACCAGTGCAACCTTCTTCTCCCTCCCTTCCTTGGTTCAGTGGAACCAACTAAAAGGTAACCCCCTTTTGTTCCCTCTTCTGGCTAGCGCGTTTAGGGTTTGAATCCTTCTCATATGTTACTGTTTGCTTGCTTTTTTTTTATTAAGTGTTTGACTTTGTTTGTTTAACGAGGATGAAAAGGGATGAGAAGAGAGATGTTTTACCTTGACAGAGGGGAGGAAGAAGATGGAGGAGATAGGGAGGCGCGTAGGAGGCTTGGGCGGAGAACGCGGTGCTGTGATGAATTAGCTGGCCTTTTGGTAACCCTGGTACTCTTTGTCTCTCCTCACCTTGCTTTGAGCTGCCTCATGTTTGGTTGTTGAAATGAAACGCTTTTTTTTTATCTTTCTCTTCTTCTCCCTGTTGCCTCGTTGCTTACTTCTGTTGCCTATTTCGCTCGTATGCTTATGTTGCTTGCTCAATATGCTGTACTGATGCTGATATGCTTTGAATGTTTTGATACCTTGAATGCTTGGTTATTCTGAGATACCTTTGCCTTTGAACGTATGCTTCTGAATGTTGATTTTTTTATGCCCAGTGATGAAGAAATTCTGAGGGTCTTTGTTGCCTTTGGATGCTAGTTAGGGTTTAAGCTTATTTGGAGCCCTTGGGTTTTGAAAAGCTTAGGGGTTATTGGCCTATGATGAAGCTTTTCTGAGGCTTGTGATGTTGGATAATTTTGTTTAAGCTTTGAGTTGGGCAAGTTTGATACTTGACAGAGTTTTCTTTTGGAATGGTGAGGCCTAGCAGGTTTTAGACTTGGGTTGTTCAGCTAGGTATTGGCATATGCAGGTTATATGTTTTATTAGGCCATGGTTATGAAATGGCTATGGTTAGGCTAGAACAAGTTTTACTGGTTTATTGCTAGGCTTGGACTTGGTTTGAGCTTGACAGGTTGTGAGGCTTCACAGTTTATGCTTAGGCAGGTTTGGTGATTCAGGTTTGATGCTTCAGGTTTGATGACTTTCAGGCAGGTTTAAGGCTTTGGGTGATTTTATCTGGTTTATGCTTCTTGGTTTAGGCAGGTTTGGTTTTTGTTTGACAGGGTATACAGGTTTTGGGCATATGCTGGTATGGCTTGTGGTGAGGTTTTTGACAATTGTTACAGGTTATGCTTTTGAGGGTTAGCAGGTTAATGGCTTTTGAGGGTTAAGGCTTATGCTTCAGTTCTGCATTTTTTTTGTGGTGTATTGGTTTGCCTCCTCTTCTACTGTACTGTCTTCAGTTTGTTTTATATTATCTTCATGCCTCAAGCCTAAGACAGCTTTCTTTTTTCTTCTTCTTCTCTCTCCAGTACACTTCAAAGAATATTAAAATATGTTTTTGTGTGTACTTTCAGTTCTGAAAGGGCAGCATTGGGAAGTGATGATAAGAGCTTGCTTGCATATTAATTTTCCTCTGCATAATTTATCTTTTCTTTTGACAGCTTTTTGTACTTTTTGTATTTTTGATATCTTGCCAAATCTTCTTTTTGATAGCTTTTGACAGCCTTGCACAGTTTGACAGCAAGTTTGAATTTTTCAGTTTGGACTTTGTAGTTTGATTTGCACTTGAACTATGCAGTTTGACAATTTTTGAATTGTGCAATTTTGACTTTTGTGCATTCATTTTTTTAGCAAATAAATATTCGTCCCTCTTTGTGAACCGGGAGAAATCCCGTGATTTGCAGAGAGGGTTAACTGATCCCAATCAGTTGCCCTTAATGATGAACTGTAATTTTATCTGCCTCTTTATTTATTTATCTGCTTTTTGACTTTTCTTCCTTTCTTTTGCAGATAAAAAAAATTGAGTGGAGAGGGGTATCAAATGAAGAATGAAGAATTGGAGACTTAGGAATATTTAGAAAAATAGGATAGTTTTATTTTCAATTTAATCATTGTAACTATTATTATTATAAATACCTCGTAAACGAATACTTGTATCTAAATAATAATTGTAACAAATATTTAAATATGAAATAAAAATTCTATTAATCCAGTTAATTCTTTTTATCCCTTTTCAATTATTTATTTATTATTTATAGTTCTTTAAATTAAAATAACTGAAAATTAAATCCCAGCTATTTAATCTTTAGAATAATAAATAATTAACTAAACATTGATTCAACGTTGATTAAATAATAAACTCGGCGCTTCCATCATCCAAAGCAAAGCACAGTCAAACACAATAACTGATCAGACGCATTCCCTTTGTACTGATTTCTTACCAAACACTGTAAATCCAAACTGAATGTATCTTTTGACTGGTTCAATCAAACAAACGTGAATTCAATCCAAATGCATTCTTTTACTGATTAAGTCAAACAACGCGAATTCAAACCCAAATCTCGAAATAACTTGCAAAGCATCATAGAATTAAATCTTTCTGAGGAACCGCGCACGAAAACCCTAATTCCTGATTAAATGCCAAAGAGCGTTCGCCTGATCGAAACTGAGCCAAAGTCAACCAAAACCCTAAGCCAACTGTGTGAAACATTCCAGAGCCCTGAAAATCAATAAAACCCTAATTGTGTCTGACTGACGAGAAAAGTCTGTTTGATCGATTCTTGAGCCAGTTTAAAAAATTAGGAAAAGCCTGAAGCTGTGATTTCTTGCGGTAAAATGCGAGGGCAAATTTTGGGGTACAACAGTAAGGTACGTATGTTTGTGGATTATAGAGACCTGAATAGGGCAAGCCCCAAGGATGACTCTCTGCTTCCCCATATTGATGTTCTGGTTGATAACACTGCACAACATAAGGTATTCTCCTTCATGGATGGTTTCTCTGGATACAATCAGATCAAAATGGCACCTGAGGACATGGAGAAAACAACCTTCATCACGCAGTGGGGCACTTTCTGCTATAAAGTTATGCTATTTGGGTTAAAGAACGTTGGGGCAACCTATCAGTGTGCCATGGTAGCTTTGTTTCATGATATGATCCATCATGAGATAAAGATATATGTTGATGATATGATATACATGTCTCAGACTAAAGAGGAGCACCCCGATCACCTACAAAAGATGTTTGAAAGACTAAAAAAATACAAACTAAGGTTGAACCCGAATAAGTGCACCTTTGGAGTAAGATCTGGTAAGCTCTTAGGTTTTGTTGTCAGCGGCAAAGGTATTGAAGTAGACCCTGAAAATGTTAAAGCTATACAAGAAATGCAAACTCCTTGCATTGAGGAGGAAGTTAGGGTATTCTTGGGACGTTTGAACTACATTTCCAGATTCATTTTCGATCTGACTGCTACTTGTGAGCAATCTTCAAACTACTGAAGAAAGATCTAGCAGTGAAGTGGAATGACGATTGCCAGATTACCTTTGACAAAATTAAAGAATACCTTCAAGAGCCTCCAATTTTAATTCCACCGGTTGAAGGAAGACCTCTTATCATGTACTTAACAATATTAGAGAACTCAATGGGGTGTGTGTTGGGGCAGCATGATGAGTCTAGTCGAAAAGAGCATGCAATATACTACCTTAGGAAAAAGTTTACCAACTGTGAAACAAGATATTCACTGCTCGAGAAAACTTGATACGCTTTGGCATGGGCTGCTTGCCGACTGAGACATTATATGTTGACTCACACTACTTTATTGATATCTAAAATGGACCCTATCAAATACATCTTTGAGAAGCCCGCTCTCTCCGGAAGAATAGCAAGATGGCAAATGATCCTGACTAAATATGACATTCAGTACACAACCCAGAAAGCAATTAAGGGAAGTGTATTAGTTTATCATTTGGCACATCAGGTTGTGGACGACTACCAATCCATGAATTTTGAGTTCCCGGATGAGAACATCATGTTAGTAACTGATTGTGAAGAACCTGGACCAAATGAAGGACCTGAAAGAGGATCCCAGTGGACTATGGTTTTGGATGGAGCTTCCAACGCACTTGGCAATGAAATCGGTGTTGTGATCATATCTCCTGAAGGCTGTCATACTCCTTTCACTGCCAGACTATGTTTCAATTATACCAACTATATGGATGAATATGAAGCATGCATTATGGGTCTCAAAGCTGTTATCGACTCGAGGATCAAATTCTTGAGTGTATTTGGAGACTCGACCTTAGTAATCAGTCAGATCAAAGGATAATGGGACACGAAGCATCCTAATCTCATCCCTTATAGAGAGCATGTGTTAACATTGATTCCACATTTTGAAGAAGTTACCTTTGAGCATTTTCCATGAGAGGAAAATCAATTAGTAGACGCACTAGCTACTATGTCATCCATGTTCAAAGTCAGGGGGGATAATGAGGCTCATCAGATCACTATTGAGAGAATGGACGAACCCGCATACTGTTACGAGGTTGATACTGAATAAGTAGTGGACAAACCTTGGTTCCATGAAGTCAAAAGATATCTCGAAGCCCAAGAGTTTCCTGAGGGAGCTTCAGTCAATGATAAGAAGTTCCTAAGAAGGTTCTCTATTAAGTTCTTCCTCAGTAACATAATCCTCTACAAGCGTAACCAAGATTTTACTTTGCTTCGGTGTATGGACAAGAGTGAAGCAGAGAAGATCATGGCAGATTTGCTCGAAGGCACCTTCGGCACCCATTCTAGTGGGCACACAATGGATAAAAAGATCCTACAGGCAGGATACTATTGGTCCACTATGGAAGTGTACTGTTATCAGCATTCACGAACTTGTCACAAATTCCAGATCTATGCTGATAAAGTACATGTGACTTTGGTTCCTCTAAACGTCTTGACTGCTCCCTGGCCATTCACAATGTGGGGAATCGATATGATTGGATAGATTAGACCTACAACTTCTAATAGGTACCACTTCATCCTGGTTGCCATTGATTACTTCACAAAATGGGTCGAGGCAACCTCATTTGCTTCTGTTACCAAGAACGATGTGGCCCGATTCATCACACATATCCTTATATGTCCGTATGGTGTTCCAGAAAGAATCATTACAAATAATGGTACCAATCTCAATAATGCTATGATCACCGAGCTCTGTATGCAATTCAAGATCCAACATTATAGCTCTTCTCCTTACCAGTAGAAGATGAATGACGTTGTAAAGGCTGCTAATAAAAATATCAAAAAGATCATACAGAAGATGATTGTGACATACAAAGACTGGCACGAGATGTTACCATTTACTCTTCATGGTTACTGTACCACAGTGTGTACATCAACATGGGCAACTCCTTTCTCTATGGTATACAGTATGGAAGTTGTCATACCCATTGAAGTCCAGATCCCTTCATTGAGAATCTTGAAGGACGCAGGTTTGAATGAAGACGAATGGTTTCAGACTCGACTTGAACAATTAAACCTGATTGACGAGAAAAGGCTTGCGGTTGTCTGCCATGGTCAGATGTACCAAAATCGTATGATTAAAGCTTTTAACAAGAAGGTCAGACGTCAAGTATATCAGGCTGGTGACCTGGTAATCAAGCGCATCATACTGCCGCAAGGTGATCCCAGGGGCAAATGGACTCCTACATATGAAGGACCATTTGTAATTAAGAACATATTTTCTAGTGGAGCCATGATCTTAACCACTATGGACGGTGACGACCTTCCGCACCCTATAAATGCGGATATAGTTAAAAGATACTTACTACGCATGAAGAAAGACCCGCTAGGTTGGTTGGCCTAGGAAAAAATAAGGGAATCTTGATGAACCAAAAGGTTCGGGTAAAAATTAAGGATATACACATGGAAAAATCTGTACACCCGGCAAGTCGAAAACCTGAAAAGGCGGCTTGGGCAAAAAAGGGTATCCCGATAGACTGAAAACCCGAAAGGGCGGTCCAGGAAAAAGTTAGGGATTTAAAGTGTATAATTATGTCCCATTGGATCACCTTACAACCAATCTTCGGTAAAAACTATCAAGCTCAAGTGGTATTAATCAATCCAGTCAGCTTCGAACAAGCAGCGAAAGAGATGAGACTCTCAAAGACATAAAGGGATAGCAGAATGGGAACCCATTGGGATCATTTCACATAGTTGTTTTCTGTGTATACCATTTTGTATAGTTTTCATTCTTACGACGACATTCTCTTACTAGGATGTTCGTCTCCCTGTACAAAAAAGAAACGCTTATTCAAATTAATACAAAACTATCTCTTTGAAAGTGCAAAATTATTTGTTTTTATTTTTCTGTTTTGTTTGCAGAAATGTCCAGTGATTATTTTTGAACATATGAATTTGAATGTGATTACTGCTTAGAAATACACGCATAAAAAAATAGAAAGACAGTTACTAATGGCTTTAAGAAACGAGACAATGTCTAAAGGCCATCCACGAAATCCTCGCGGATACTTTTTCCAACAGGTACAAAGGCATGGGCATCCTACTATAAAGTCACTTCCATATCCTCAGCATACAGTCTAATGATGCCACGTGTTCTTATATCCCCGGCAGAACAAGGATCTCTAATTACTGCCTCAGCATCTTAAAGAATTTCCTAACATAGGTCACAAGCTTTTCAGGATCCCTCAGCAGGATCTCAACAAAATCCCCAAGCAGTTCACGAAATTTCCCTTCCCCAACAGAGTTTATTTCCCTAACAACGGAAATTTGTTTCCCAGCATTTCCACTTCAATGAAATTTGAAGACCTACATTCTCCACCCCCAGCAACAATCAGGGATTTATTTTCCCTAATTCAACAACACTTCAATAGAATAGCTGACACGTTTATACTTTGCATTCGTACATCATTCTATAAACATCATAGCATATACACCACAAATGCATATATCACAATCTCATTTATTTTGAGAGCATATGGCAATTCATATATCATGACATCGCCTGAAACTAGTTTTACCTTTTCAGTTTAAATTAGCAAACAGATAAACATTATCAATTAATACATCAGGTCAAACTATCTACACGACCAAGTGGTATGAACTCTCGGAGTAAGACGAGTTTACCAACAAATACTGCAGGCCACAGATTAATGCCCAAAACCAAACGAGGAAACTATCTATGTGACCAACATTGCCAAGTTCCAGATTAATACCTAAAATAAGACAGGACAACTATCTGTGGATGACTGATTGTAGATTAATACCTAAAACCAGACAGGAAAACTATCTACACGAGCAGATTGAAGATTAATACTCGAAACAAGATGGGAAAACTATCTTTCTTTCTCTTAGGTCAGAGATTAATACCTGAAACCAGACATGACAACTATCTCAACAACCGACAAAAACAAGTTCCAGATCAATACCTAAAACAAGACAGGACAACTATCTGTGGACGACTGATTGTAGATTAATACCTGAAACCAGACAGGAAAATTATCTACATAAGCAGATTGAAGATTAATACCTGAAACAAGACGAGAAAACTATCTTCCTTTATCTTAGGTCAGAGATTAATACCTGAAACCAGACAGGATAACTATCTCAATGACCGACAAAAGAAGTTCCAGATTAATACTTGAAACAAGACAGGATAACTATATGTGGACGACTGATTGTAGATTAATACCTGAAACCAGATAGGAAAACTATCTACATGAGCATATTGGAGATTAATACCTGAAATAAGACGAGAAAATTATCTTCCTTTCTCTTAAGTCAGAGATTAATACCTGAAACCAGAAAGGACAACTATCTCAATGACCGACAAAAGCAAGTTCTAGATTAATACCTAAAATAAGACAGGACAACCATCTATGAACGACTGATTTTAGATTAATACCTGAAACCAGACAAGAAAACTATCTACATGAGCATATTGAAGATTACTACCCAAAATAATGACGGGAAAACTATCTTCCTTTCTTTTAGGTCAGAGATTAATACCTAAAACCAGACAGGACAACTATCTCAATGACCGACAAAAGCAAGTTCTGGATTAATACCTTAAACAAGACAGGACAACTATCTGTGAAACAGCTGATTATGGATCAATTCCCGAAACAAGACGGGGCAACTATCTGCATGACCATCCTGAAGCAATCTTACATGGGTTTCTTCTCATGATCTCTAAATGCAGTCTAACACAGACTCATCCTGAAGCAATCTTACACGGGTTTCTTCTCCTAATATCCAGATACAGTCTAACACAGACTAATCCTAAAGCGGCCCTACACAGGCTCCTTCTCATAATCTCCAGATGAAGTTAACACGGACTCATCCTGAAACAGCCCTACACAGGCTCTTTCTAGTATATCTCTAGACATCAGTTAATTTCCTTCTCCCCAACAAGTTACTATGAAGCCTGGATTCCAACCAGAAAATAACAAACTTTCATCTCACCAATCCAGAGATGAGTCCTCAGTATAGTCTTGGACAACTGAAGTTCCTAGACTCTATTCCCCACATAGTTTTCCTCAAGCAGGAGAACAACAAAAATCAATTTTCCCCAACGGAGCCCTCCTCAGATAGCAGGAACAGGAATCCCCCACAAAGAGACCTCTTATAAAGTTAGCACCTACTTTGAATGGCATCTTTAAACCCATCTCCGACAATTCTCAATCATATTCTCCAAATGGCATCTTTAATCCCATTCCCTACACAATCAGCCATCACATCATGCGAATGCAAATTTCTGGGCACTCTAGTGTTCAATCATCTTCCACCTTCAAATCACGAAAGGAAAATAAGCCAATCTAAATCTTCAGGTTTAAGAAGATTGAACAAGGGCAGCTGTTGTACCCAAAAATTTGCCCTCATTTTTCTCAAGACATTTTATCACAAGGATTTTCAAAAGGGCAAGTTTACACAAGTACAATTGGATTTTGGCTTTCAGGCATCAAATTGAAGAAGAGCAAATTTGCCTTGATTTATAAGCTTCGATTGGGCATCTAAAATCCTTCGATCAAGCTTTGTTTCACAAGTTTCGATTGAACATTTGGCCTTCCTTCGATGCAAGCTTATTTTACAAGCTTCGATTGAACATATGGCCTCCTTCGATGCAAGCCTGTTTCACAAGCTTCGATTGAATATTTGGCCTCCTTTGATGCAAGCCTGATTCACAAGCTTCGATTGGGCGCAGGGCCCCCTTCGATCAAGTTCAATTTACAAAGATTCGACTGGGCATTGGATGCTTCAGGCTTGCCTTCGATTCACAAGGAAAGAACTTTCTACATGCCTGCTTCGATTCACAAAGCAGTAGTCTCCTACAGGAAAACTTCGATTTAGAATTGGCCCCTTACGTGTTTGCTTTGATCCAACAAGGCAAGTACCTCCTCCTCTATTGCCTTCAGCGTACAAGGCAAGTACCTCCTTTGCGCTTGCCTTCAGCGCACAAGGCAAAGACTTCCTCTTCATTCTTGCCTTTGATTCACAAGGAAAGATCTTCTTTCATGTGTGCTTCGACCCACAAGGAAATGAATTCCTCTGTGTGCGCCTTCAGTGCACAAGGCAAAGGCTTCCTCTTCATGCTTGCCTTCGATTCACAAGATAAGAACTTACCTCATGCTAGCTTTGACTCCACCTCTAAACCCTTCAATTCATAAGTTTTCTACACTTTGATACATAGCATGGTCCATTCGAAGAAATATTCCAAAGGTCCATTCGAAGAAACATACAAGTGGTGCCTTTGAAGGACATACAATAATTGGTCCATTCGAAGGACACATTATTATTGAAAACAAGTTTGTTTTATGATGAGTCTTGGTCCAAGATGCTTGCTGGCCAAAATCCTATATGCTTCCAAGCCCAAGCCTCCTACATAATTATATTCGGAGGAGGTAACAAAAGAAGCTTTATAAAAAGTAAGGGGTTTTCAATTGGGCTAGTTGAAAAGTTTCAGATCAACCTACTAAGGCAGATAGTGGCTCAACCGAAGAAGCCATAATAACGAGGCCTGAAGCCATTCTAAGGAAATAACTCAGGGCCAATCGAAGAACAAGGTTTGAGGGCATTCGAAGGAGTCGGGGAGTGAAACATGTCCAGCTTCATCCCAAAACCCAAAAGGGTAGGAATTCATCAAAGAAGGAAATCCTTTAATTTGTCTGATTTTGCCTTCAAAGCATGGTTAAAGGTTGTCCCTTTCCATTTCCATTCACCTCACACCCCTATAAGTACAAGCCTAAGGATACATTACAAAGGGAAAAAAAGGAGACAAGAAAAACATTGCCACTGAAACATTCTTGCAGAGAGATCACACATTGCCTATTGAAGCTGCACACAAACTGCCTCAGAAAGCCACACTAAAAAATCTCAAAATCTTCACAAAGTGATCCAAAATCGAAGCAACCTTCACAAGCCTCTTCAACAAGCGCTTCACTCACTCCCTGAAGGTTGCAGGAGGCGTTCCCAAGCACTAGAAATGTCCAACACACGTCGGAGCATCACTCACACAATCTCTTTGTTGGTAATTTGCTTTCGATCTTAAACTAGCTAAGTATGCAGTTTTTAAATTCATATTAATCATACATTCATGTTATTGCTAATGTTTGTGATTGCTTTCATGCGTTACATACAAGATTAAGCGCATGGATGAGATCGTGCCATTGCTAGGGTACGATCTGTATTTTCTTTCTAATCTCAGGATTCATAATGTTACAAGACGAAATAGCTTTCGATTCAGACCCAGAGGATTCGAATTAGGATTATGCAGCCATAGACTGTCGAATCCAAGACTAGATTCACCCAAGTCTGGATTTTTATTTTGTTTCTTTAATAAATTTCCTGAAGATCCATTGTTCCTAGATTGAAGGAGTATATCATGCACCTTCGACCAATTTCCTCATTGGATCGAAAGGCAGCTCTAGGCTCCTTTTTTTTTTCGATCCAGGCATGCATTCTAAAATTTGCACAGTTTCCTTCACTATCCTGCCCCTTTAAATTTTGTTTTGTTTTATTAACTTATTTCCTTTTATTTATTTTGTTTTATTTACTCTGTAAAATAATTATATAAAAAAATCACAAAAATTAGGTCTAGTCTTTTATAATTAAAATTAATTTCGTTAACTAATTAATTAATTACTTTAATATTTTTCTTAAAGTTAAAACTAAATAGACTTAGGATTTTAATTAAATCATTTTCCCAAAATAAAAACAAAACAAAGGAACAAAAATATTTCATTTTTAGGATTAAGAAGTCCTTTCAATTCGTGCGTGTTTATTACTTTAGCATTTGTTATTTTTATCATTATTGTATCTGAGTATGAGTTGTAATAGTTATAATTAGGAATTTATTTTCTGATTTTTTGTTTCTCCCCCAAGTTTTGGACTATGTAATTAATCCCCCTCCCCAAAGCTTTGTAATAGCGTAGATTTAAATTCCTACATTTTATTTCCTGTACATATTTGAACTGTTTAGATGTATGACTAATAGGATTGTATGGCAAGAACATAAAATAAAACACTAGCAAACCTAAAAAAAAAGACAAAAATAATTGAAAACAAACACACTTGCATATGCGCACCTCTAGGGTACTCCCACTTTGGTTGCCTTCGGAAAAATAGTCACGAATCTTGAAATGTGAGAGAATTTATTGGCTATCCTCTGGTTTAAAAAGATCATAAGTCCCTCGATGACCCTCTCAATGTTGCCTCGGTAAACAATGATCTTAAAACCCTAGGGTGGTTACTAAGGTTTCTCGCTCAATTGCCTTCGTGACTATAAAATATCCTTTTGAATGTCCCTCATACATCCAAACGACTATGGCTACCTACTCACTAATATTAGGATAACATTGTCTAAAGGAAATGAGTAAAAGAACGACCCTTTCAAGTAGAGTAGATAGTTCCTAGATACTATGCTCAAAATAAAATTTTTATACTTACACAAAACAATTTTCAAAAACCTTTTCAAAATGCTTTATCAACACTCTTGAGGACTGATACAAGAGTTATCATAAAGCAAATAGCCTCACTAAGGCATTTCAAAATACTTTTCAAAAACATACAAAGCACAAGGTATTTTTCAAATGAGCTAAGCATTTAAGAGCCCGTAGAAAACTACGGATGGAAAGGGTGTTAACACCTTCCCTTTCCATAATCTACCCCCCTTACTTAGAAAACTCTCAAAAGGTCTTTTCTGTTCTTTTCACCCTTTCCTTTGTTGGATAAAAGAAAATTCGGTGGCGACTCTTGCTTACCCCAACATTTGCGAATACAAATGCAAAACCATTATAACAGTCGGTTCTGCCACCTTAATACAATGGCCTTAAATTAAGAAAGGAATTTATACAAATGGGAATAAGAACTGAATTAGGACCCATGAAGAAAGGAACACGAACATATCTGTCGCATGCTGCTTATACTTTATCTAGAAAGGAGAAAAAATATTGTGTAAGTTTCTAAGTGAAGTTAAAGTTCCAGAAGGTTACTCTTCAAATATTATAAGACTTGTGTCTATGAAAGACCTCAAGTTAAAGAGTGTAAAGACACATGATTGCCATGTTATAATGAAGCATTTTCTACCAATATGTATACATTCTATTTTTCCAGAAAAAGTAAGAAGCGCCATAACTAAATTGTGTTTTTTTCTTCAGGTCAATTTGTAGTAAGGTGATCGATCCTGCAATCTTACCAATATTGCAAAAAGAAATAATTATTACTTTGTGTGAGCTTGAAATATATTGTCCTTCCTCATTTTTTAATATTATGGTACATCTTGTTGTTCATCTTTTGAAAGAGACATAATTGTGTGGACCAGCTTATATGAGATGGATGTACATTGTTGAGCGTTATATGAAAATATTAAAAGGGTACGTGAAAAATCGAAGTCGTCCAGAGGGTTGTGTGGTTGAAGGATACATTGTTGAAGAAACGGTTGATTTTTGTACTGAATATTTGACCAACGTTCAATCTATTGGACTACCCAAATCTCATATTATCGAAAGGAATGAATGAAAAAATTTAATCATAAATAAAATTGTGACAGTATCAAGGGTTGAACGAGATCAAGTGCATTTATATGTTCTGCACAATGACAATGAGGTTGAGTCGTATGTTGAAACGCACAAGGATATACTCTGAGGTTTAAATCTGAATAGAAATGAAAATTGGATAGTACGAGAGCACAATCAAAGTTTTATACAATGGTTTAAAGATCATATTTATTCAAAGTTTGATTTAGATCCCGCTTCAATAACAGAAAGGTTGAGATGTTTAGCATATGAGTTTGCTCGTGTTTTCTTATAGCGCATACACAATTAATGGATACACATTTTATACCAAAGAACAAGATGATAAAAGTACTATACAAAATAGTGTTGTCATTATTTTAGCTGAAGCAATGCACATTTCAAGTATGAATGACTTAAACCTCAAATATGAAAATCTGTCATATTTTGGGGTTATCAAGCATATTTGGGTGTTTGATTATGAGAAGTTTCATATGCCTATCTTTGGTTGCAAGTGGGTACATAATAGCGACATACATATGGATAAGTCTGGATTTTTATAAGTGGATCTTAATAGGGTGGGATACAAAGATGAGCCTTTTATTCTAGCCTCTCAAGTTAAACAAGTGTTCTACGTCACTGATCCGACAAGTTCCAAATGTTCTATAGTGCTTTTATCTAACAAAGTAATTGATGATAACAATATTGTGATACGGTGGCAGAACCGGACTGTTTTAGGAAAATGTTGGTTTGCGTTTTGCGTTTGTGTTTGCAAAATGTCGCGGTAAGCAAGAGTCGCCACCGACTTTTATTTTATCCAATTGGAAAGGAAAAAAGCACATAAAAATTCCTTTTTCAAGATTTTGAGTACGGGGGGTAGATTATAGAAAGGGAAGGTATTAGCATCCTTTCTATCCGTGGTTTTCAATGGGCTCTTAGGTACCTGCTCATCATTTTAAAAATTCCATGTGTGTGTTTGTTTTGAAAAGTTTTGTTTTACTTCAATTTAACCTTTGCTTCTGTCTTCAAGAGTGTTACGAAGTTGTTTTGAAAACTTTGTTTGAAAAAGTGTAAGTGTGAAAAGTTTGATTTTGAGTAAGTACCTACTAGCATCTACCTACTCGAAAAGAGAATGTTTATGTTCTTGTTTCCTTTAGACAGTGTTGTCCTACTATTAGTGAGTAGGTAGCCCTATCGTTGGAGTTGTAAGGGTCAATTAGAAAGGAACGTACGATCACTAAAGCAATGTTAGGACGTCTTAGTAATAACCCTAGTGTCTTAAGATCATATTCGAGGCAACATTTCCGAGGCAACCTTTCCGAGGCAACATTTCTGAGGCAACATTTTCGAACGGGACATTTGATCTTTGTTTAGACAAAAGAGCGACCACTAAAACACCTTATACTTAATGATCATTTACCGAAGGCAACCGAAGTGAGAGTATATCCTAGGAGTGCGCATGTGCGAGTGATTTGATTTCAAGTTATTATCTTTGCATATTTAGGGTTTGCTAACCATTTTAAAATTAACATACATTCTTGTCATGAAATCCTATCATACATCTAACAGTTTAATATTTGCAAGAATTAAAATGCGAGAAATAAAACTACGCTATTATAAGGCTTCGGGGAGGGGGATTAATTACATAACCAAAAAACCCGTAAAATGACAAATAAACGAAAAATCCTAATTAAACTATTACATCCCATAAGCAGTTACATTAATATTGCAAAAATAAATAAATGCACGATGAATCGAGAACAAGAAAAGAATTAGGGTTTTGACCCCGTCTAAACCTAATTGAAAGAAGAATTATTTTTTGTTGTTTTTGATTATTTTGAGAAAAAATAAGGTTTTTTTTTTAATTAAATAAGTACAAACCTAATTACTAATTAATTTAAATTAAAGAAAATAATTAATTTTGACCTATTTTGTATTTTTGGTTATTTTAAGAAAAGAAAATAAAAATTAAACCAAATAAAACCTAATTTTCTAATTTGTTTTAATTTATTTACAAAAGGTTAAAATTGCCCTAGAATTAAATTAAACTAATTAAATTAATTTTGACAAAATATATAAAAAACCTAAATTTGATGAAATTGATTTTTATGAGTTTTTTGTAAGAAAAAAAAAGAATTAATTTTTGTTAGAGAATAATTAATCAAAATAAATTAAAATATAGAAAGAAAAAGAAATGGGCCTGGTGTCAAAGTATAAAGGGAGTGCCAAAAGCAGATCTAAGCCCAATAAGCATGGGTCCATGTTGACTCCTCATGATCCAATGTTGCACGTTGACTAGGGTGCATTGTAGACTTTCAAATGATGGCCTTTGGATCCAGCTTGTGGACATCTGGTTGGCTGAGTGTTGAAGGCGTATGGTGGATATCCTGGAAACTTGGACACCTAATCATGTAAAATAAAATGGTATTGAATAAATATGGGGGACCTGGGGATCGAACCCAGGCCCTTTGGCAATTTCCAACGCCTCCTCACCAACTGAGCTGGCATGCTTTGTTGTATATCAAATAGCAAATAAAAATTATATTGAGAAAACAAATTAATTCATCAAAACCGCATGAAATTCAAATGGGCCAGTCAGGGGGTGCCACGCCACCCTTCTTCTTCCTCCCTCCGTTGGTAAAAGTCCAAGACTTTTACCTACAGACAAAAGTATGTAGCTATAGCCCTGCGTATTTCCAGAATCTTATACAAGCACAATAAATGAAAACTAATGGTGCAGATCAATTCGTCTTGGCCTTGTGAACACCATGGTACCCCTCTTTGGGCCAATTTTACCTGCAATCAAAACCCCTAAAAACGAAACCTAAACCCTAACAATGGTGAATCTCAGTATGGCTAACAAAAACGCAATTGAACCTTATCATTAGCTTACAAATGTTTCAATGAACAAGAATATGTAAAGAATTCATGCTACAAATGCCAGAAACATGATATTAAATTTCAAGAAAGTAAGGATATCGTGAGGTGCTTACAGTGCGTGTTTGGGCACGAAAATGCTTGTTGGTGATTGGGATAGACTCCTTGAACACCCAGGAAGCGAATGAGATAGCTGGGAAGGCTTGAGATAGCCTGGAACTATGAAATCTGATTACCACTTTTCTTTGATTTTTGGAAAGTTGTTCTTCTCTTTTTACGCCTCTAAACCCCTGTGCTTTTGGTCTGTAAATGTTCTATATGTAGCCTTGAGTGAATAAGGTTTACAAATTTGTTCCAAATCTTTTTCAATTAAGGTGATTGAATCATGATTTGATTCTTATTCAAATCTTTCTAAATCAAGCAAAACTCAGTCTTTTTGTGTACAAACAAGCCTTGCACGATTTGATCTCATTTCCAGCTATTCATGCACCTGAAATATGCACAAAATCTCAAGGTTTAAATGATTTTGATATTTTCATGATTTTATTTTGATTTAATTTGATTTAAATGAAATAAAAATCAAAATAAATGACAAAAATAAAATAAAGGCAAGTGGGAAGGATCATGGGTCGTGGATCATGTTACAAACTAAATGCAAGCACAAAAAGTTGGGCCCATTTGACAAAAATTGTAATTTTGGCCACTTTTGACTTTTGGCAATTTTGCAAAAAATGTCAACTTCACCAATGCATAACTCTTTCAATTTTGACCCTAGAGATGTGTTCTTGGACTTTTTAGAAATCTCAATATATCCTATAAGCAACCCTTTTTGTCTCATCTCAATTGAGTCTTCCATTTTCATGTATGAAGCTTTGACAAAAATGGTGTTTTTGTTGACTTTTCAAAGTGACCTATAATATCCAAATTCATAACTTCTTATGAGTGCATATTTTGAACTTGGGAGATGAAGATGAATTGTAGGTAATTGCATACTCTTAAAAATGAGATTTGGATGGGTCATTCTTGATAAATTATGAGAAAGTTATGCTTGGTCAAAGTTGAGTTGACTTTTCCTACAAAACCCTAATTTAGCAGCTTTTGGGTTTTGATGAATTGTGAGAAATCCTTGAGGAATCATGATCAAACCTTGATAAAATTATGAATAATACTTCAAAATGAGGATGTTGCCCAAAAATATTTAGGTTTGACTGTATGGGGGCCACAATTGACTTTTGCCCTAGCATAGTTGATTTTTAGGCCTTTGAGCAATTGACTGAGTAAACTTTCTCTGCAAGGCTTGAAACTTGACATGGATGATCTTGAGAACATATTAGGACAATAGTGAGAATTTGAGACCCTTTGGACTCAAGTATCTTGATGCAACATGAAACCCTAATTTGAGGTAGACTGCCTTAGGAGAGAGTTTGTCTGGTCAACCCTTGGACTTCCTTGAGCAATTTGAGGACCTCACTTGAAATGTATTGAGAAATATGGGAGGGAAAATTTTGGGGTACAACAGATGCCCCTGTTCAATCTTCTTAAACTTGAGGATGTAGATTGGCTTGTCTGCCTTTCGTGATATGAGGGTGGAAGATGATTGAACACTAGAGTGCCCAGAAATTTGCACTCACATGAAGTCGTATCCATCTTGTGATGTCGGGAATGGGCTTATAGATTCCATTTGGAAATGAATGACAGAAGATGGGCTTAAAGATGCCATCCGAAGGAGTGTCGATCTCATAAGAGATTCCTTAGCGAAAGCCTGTATACCTGTTGTTGAGGAAGACTACGTTGGGGAATGCTGGTCTCTGTCTTGGTGAAAGTTGAATTTTAGGAGCTTCGGTCGTCCATTATTCTACTGGGAAATCATCTCTTAGTCGAAGAGGTGAAAATGAACTACTATCTGGTTGTGATCTAGGCTTCAAAGTGATAAGATCGACTGCTATCCGGTCGTGCTCCAGGCTTTACAGTGACTTACAGGGTAGATGAGATTAAACTTGCTATCCGGTCGTAATCCAGGCTTCTCAATTTCTCAATTCTTATCTGGTCATAATCCAGGCTTCAGAAGGAATTAAGTTATTATCCGCTCGCATCTGAGCTTCAACTTGAATTTAGGGCGCACTAATATCGGTCGATTCCGGGCTTCTTAGTAATTGTCCAGGTAAACTGCTATTTGGTCGAAATCTAAGCTTCACAATGTCTTGTACTGTTATCTGGTCATAATCCCAGGCTTCAGTGTCTTTTTCCGCTATTTGGTCATAATCCAGGCTTCACGATGTCTTATACCATTATCTGGTTGAATTAAGGCTTCATGGTGTCCTGTACTGCTATCTGGTCGATTCCAGGCTTCACAGTACCTTACTTCTTATCTGGTCGTATTCCATGCTTCAGAAGAAATCAAGTGGTTATCCAGTCGCATCCGGGCTTCCATTTGACTTTAAGGCCTACTAATTTCCGGTCGATTTCCGGGCTTCATAGTAATTGGTCGGGTAAACTGCTATTTGGTCGTAATCCAAGCTTCAAAGTGTCCCTTACTGTTATCTGGTTGTAATCCATGCTTCAGTGTCTTTTACCGCTATCTAGTCGTAATCCAGGCTTCACGATGTCTCATACCATTATCTAGTCGAATCCAGGCTTCATGGTGTTTGGAGAAATCAAGATACTATCTGGTGGAACCCGGGCTTCATAACTTGCATTAAAGATATACCACTATCTGGTGGACTCCAGGCTTCGTAGTATTCTTGGCTACTATCTGGTCGTAATCCAGGCTTCACAATGTCTTATACGACTATCTGGTCGAGTCCAGGCTTCATGGTATCTTGTATTGCTATCTGGTCGTAATCCAGGCTTCATAATAACTTATTAAGCTGTTATCCGGTCGATCTCCGGGCTTCACGGCTTGTGTTTATGATATACCACTATCTGGTCGAATCCAGGCTTCATGGTGTCCTTGTATTGCTATTTGGTCGTAATTTAGGCTTCACAATAACTTGCTGGGGATTTAAACTATTATCCGGTCGAATCTGGGCTTCATAGCTTTGAGATAAACCACTATATGGTCGACTCCAGGCTTTGAGGTGTTTGATAATGTTATCTGGTTGTTCTCCGGGCTTCACAGTATAATGGAGAAATCAAGATACTATTCGGTCGAACCCGGGCTTCGTAGCTTGAACTGGAATAGAAATCTTAGCACCGATTTGGCTGAACCAGAGAAAACTTGTAAGAATTTGATTGTATCTTTCCCTGAAAGGTAAAGAGTTAGTCACATGTAACGTCATGATGCATGATATGTATCGAATAATGATGTTCTTAAAATAAATGAGATTGTGTTGTATGATGCTTATGCTTATGTGTATGCCATGATGCATGAATATGCAATGTTCTTATGATGTTCTTTAGCTGGGAAAAATAAATCTCGGACTGCTGATGGAGGATATAAAGAGTTGAATTCTTCATTCTCACTGGGAATAACGATCGAAGATAATTTGAGAATAGATTGGTGGGAGAATAACTTTGCTGGAGAATAAACCGGCGAGAGAATGACTCTGGGGAAGAGATACTTTGTCAGAAGATCTGCTGATTTGGAGGAATAACCTCGGCTGGGGATGAATTACCATTGCTGGCAATAATGAACCCTGTTGGGGATTGAGTTTCTGCTTGTGGAAGAAATAAACTCCACTAGGGATAATCTTCTATTGTTGGTGATAGATGAACTCTACTTGGGGAGAATTAACACCACTGTCTTCGGTATTTCCTACTCTACGGGGAGTATATGCACTTTTAGTCATTTTCTCAAGCTGGCTCTATCCCTGTACCTGGTGGGTAGAGCAATTTTAAGGTTTGGACACTTCTTTCTTGTCCCTGTTCCTGAAATTACTAGTAATCGTCTTTTGTTTCGCATGTAACTATTTATGAGCAGCAATTATTATCAAATGCATATATCAAAAATGAACCATTGGACGTTCTTGCAAAACAAAACAGAAAAAGAAAACACAAGTTGAAATTCCTTTGTGAAAATGAACTGTATTGATTTTTGAAGTTAGCCTGTAATAGGCGTTTTTTGTACAAGAGGCTGACGTCCTAGTAAGAGAACACCGCCGAACAATAGAAATTATACAATTTCTGAAAAACAAAGAAAAACAGCTATGTGAAACAATCCCACTGGGTTCCAACTCTACTATTGCCCTTATATCTTCGAGCGTCTCATCACTTTGCTACTTGGTTGAAGGTAAATCAAATTGATCAGCATCGTCCGAGCTTGATAGTCGATACCGAAGTCTGGTTGCAAGATGATCCAATGAGACATAGTGTTACGCTTTAATCCCTAATTTTTTTCTTGGACCGCCCTTTCGGGTTTTCAGTCCACCGGGATACCCTTTTTTGCCCAAGCCGCCTTTTTAGGTTTTCGACTTGTCGGGTGTACAGTTTTTTTCATTTTCATCCCTTACTTTTGCCCGAACCCTTTTGGTTCGCCGGGAAGCCCTTATTTTTTCCTAGGTCAGTCAACCTAGCGGGTCTTTGATTATGCGTAGTATTTTTTCACTATGTCTGCATTGACGGGTGAGGAAGGTCGTCACCACCCATGATGGTTAGAATCATATCTCATCCCGAGAAAATGTTCTTAACCATAAATGGACCTTCGTACATAGGGGTCCATTTTCCCCTGGGATCACCTTGTGGCAGTATGATGCATTTGATCACCAGATCCCCAACTTGATACTCTTGTCGTTTGAATTTCTTGTTAAATGCCTTGATCATTCGCTTTTGATACGTCTGACCATGACAAATAGTAGTAAGTCTCTTTTCATTGATTAAGTTCAGTTGATCAAGCCGGGTTTGGATACAGTCATCTTCGCTTAAACCTGCATCCTTCATAATCTGGAGAGAGGGTATCTGGACTTCAATGGGTAAGACTGCTTCCATGCCATATACCAAAGAGTAGGGTGTTGCCCCTGTTGACGTCCGCGTTGAGGTGAGGTATACATGAAGAGCGAATGGTAACATCTCGTGCCAGTCTTTGTATGTCATTGTCATCTTCTGCACAATCTTCTTGATATTCTTATTTGCTGCTTCAACAACCCTATTCATCTTCGGTCAGTAAGGGGAAGAATTATGATGTTGTATTTTGAACTGCTTGCAGAGCTCGGTGAACATCGTATTGTTGAGATTTGTACCATTGTCTATTCTCTAGGTGCATATGATGAACCTTTTGTTTTACCGGAGGACAGTCTTCTTTAATTGGCAAGCGGTGAACCACAATATCGGTGTCCAAACCGGGCATATCTTCATAGGACCAAGCGAAGATTTCAACATAGACGCGTAGCATCTGTATCAACCGTTGCTTGACACTAAGCTCCAAATTCGCACCTATCTTGACTTCTTTCTTGTCTTCCTCTGTACCCAAATTCACTGATTCCACTAGCTCTTCATGGGGCGGTATGGCCCTCTCTTCTCGTAGTAACAGTCTAGAAAGTTCCCCAGGCACTTCACAATCATCCTCACCTTCGTCCTCGGCTTGGTTGATCGGATTTTAGAAGTCATAACTGGCAGTAGCAGAGTCGTTATCAATGGGATCCAGAGTGGATGTGGATCTGCATTATGATATATGAGTGTGTGTAAGACAATAGTTGTTTTGATAAAGTGCGAGATAGAAAAGAAAAACAAGGAGCGCAAAATTTGTAATGTAAGAAACGTCCAATGCTTTATTGATGATATATGAAAATGACAAATAATAAGCCCTCACAAACAAAGCCAAGGTGCCTCGGGCAAAGCACCGGGCCGTAAAGTTTTAAACTGTTTGTTACAAATCTCAAAACAAAAGTCTATTACTGTGTAATAAAAGAAACAGGCATGAAGTCCTTCACCGTCCAGTTGTTCAATCCACAGTTGGTAGTCTGGTAGATCCAGCTGTCGATATCTGACTCTTCTTTATCATCCTTAATTGCATTCACTCCCTGGTTACTGATGTGCAGAGGAGGTCTTCCAATCCGCACGCTCCGAACAGCCCTTTGAGCTTCTGTAGTAAAGCCCAAACCAAACTTGTCAATTTTGTGTGTGAAGTCGGGGAGTTGACCCCAATTTGCACACCCACCTTTTTCAGTTACATCCCCGACATCCTTGAGGGAAGCCATCTTCATCAGAGGTTCGTTAATAGCAACTTTAGTTGACACCAGAGTCTGGGGAACCTCTTCAAAGTTCTGACACGGGGTTTCGATGAACTCTCCATCCATCTCCACATATCGGAAGGAGTTAAGATGACTCACCATGTACTCCTTTTCTCCTTGCACCGTAACAATCTTCCCCTTCACTGGATATTTGAACATTTGATGGAGCGTAGAAGTCACTGCCCCAGCCTTATGAATCCACGAGTGACCCAACAAGCAAGAATATGATGGTCGGATATCCATCACATAGAAAGTAGATGCAAAAGTCTGAGAGCCAACTTTAACAGGGACGTCCACCTCCCCGTGCACCATCCTTTTTGACCCGTCGAAAGCCCTGACCACAATATTACTCGACTTCAGAATCAAACCTTCACAGTCCAGACGATCTAATGCTTTCTTTGGCAAAACATTTAAAGAGGACCCGGTATCTACTAGTACATGGGCCATGGTAGTGCCCCTGCACTCGATCGAGACGTGTAGAGCATCATTGTAATTTCTTCATTTAGCGGTCAGATCTGTATCGGAGAAACCCAACCCATTGTCGGCAGTCAAACTAGCTACACAGTCTTTGAATTGATCGGCAGAAGTCTCCTGCGGCACATGCGTAGTTTTGAGGAAAGCAATTAAAGCCTTTGCATAGGCTTCAGAACATAATAACAAGGACAACATGGAGATTTTTGACGAGGTCTTCCCCAGCTGCTCGACTACGTTGTAGTCGCTCTTCTTGATAATCTTCAGAATTTCCTCTATCTCTTGCTTAGAGGTCTCTACAATGATCTTCTTAGGCGCCTCCATCCGGGCAGGCTCACCTGTGATTTCTTGGCCCCGAGTGCCATATGGCTCAGCGACAGGGGTGATGACTGGAATATGCACTGGGACAGCAGCTGATGTACTAGCTGATGGAATGACAACAGGTTTGTGAACAGTCGGAGGGGAAATCTCAGGAGAGAAGAATCTTCCACTTCTGGTGACCTTGATAGCCCCGACAATATTGCTGACATCAACATCAACTTCTTCAATCTTCAAGTCTTGTTTAACTCCATGGTAATACACATCTGCACCGTAGTGCCAAGGGACAACCTTATCTGAAGTGTATGGGATAGGACCCGGGATAGTACTGATTAATGGAGCGATTTTGGGAACAAATGTAATCCTAACAGGCTTGCTCGAGGAAGCCTTGGAAGGATCCGTGGAAATGGGTATGATGGCAACATCTTCAACTAGAATTAACGGGATCATAGTCTTCTTGAACAAGATCTCTTTGTTATCCATCAGGCGCTGAACACATGATTTCAACAAGTGGCAACCAGTAGGCAGAATTGAACATATGTGGTAACCTTCTCCACAACCCGAAAATAAACCGGCCGACAATAGGTTCTTCTTAACTGTCATCAAAGGAGTAGAAATTTCTTCCACGGTGGACACAAATAAATCATCGTCCACAACATTTACTCCATGACCATGTTTGGGCATAGGAGCAGTTATGAAGTTGGGTTTCTCCGGAGCGTCAAACTCAATCTCTTTAGCTTCAATCAAATCTTGCACCTTATTCTTCAAGGCCAACAGTTATTTGTATCATGACCTGGGCTATCAGAGTGATAGGCACAGCGGGCGTTCGGGTTATATAGCGGAGATGTGGTGCTGGGATTCTTTGGGGCTTCCCTCAGAGTTACCAGGTTGGTCTTCAACAATTGTGGTAGAATTTGAGACAAGGTCATATTAAGTCGAGTGTACTGTCTCTGCGGTCTCTACATTCTTTGCTGATTGTTGCATTGTGGGGCAACGGTGGGTCTTGATATTACTACCACATTCACTGCTTGACGGTGTTCAGGTCTGCTTTGGCTCCTCGAGCCGTAGACTGCACTAGCTTCTTTCTTACCGGTGAAAGACTTCTTTACTGCACTTGATGATGTATCCTTCTGTATCTTACCACTTCGGATACCAGCTGTGATACGGTGGGAGAACTGACTTGGGTTTTGCGTTTGTTTTCGCAAATGTTTCGGTTGAGCAAGAGTCGCCACTGACTTTTTATTTTATCCTAAGGAAAGGTTAAAAAGCACAGCAAAAACCTTTGAGATGTTTTCTTGGGTTCGGGGGGTAGATTATAGAAAGGGAAGGTATTAGCACCCTTTCTATCCATGGTTATCCATGGGCTCTTAGTTACTTGCTTAGATCACTTGCCTTTGATTTTCAATTGTTTGAAATGGTGCTTTCAATTGTTTGAAATGGTGCTTTGTGTGTGGGTTTGAAAATGTTTTGAAAAGAGGCCATTTGTTGTGGCAACCTTTGTAATGATCCATGTTTGAATGTATACAAAGGTGTACTTATCTTTTGAAAAATTTTTCAATGTTTTTGAAAGTTGTTTTGAAAGTGTGTTGTGATGTGTGTTTTGAAAAGTAGGCAAGTGTGTTTTGCAAGTTTGATCAAGCAACTAAGAGTTTTGTCTACCCCTAAATTTCTCAAAGATCTTTCCTATGTTTTAACCCTTTTAACAGTATTGTTCCACCATTGTATTTGGTGGACAATCTTGTGTTAGGATGTTAACGGGACGGGCACGGGTCATCGTTTAGACCATGATTGCAATGGTGCCAAGTGTCTTTGGCAATTTTTCCTTTAAGGGACTTGATCATTTTTAGGCAACTTTCGAAAGCGTCATCGAGGGACTATGATCATTTGATATTGTTTTCTTTTGCCAAAAACACTCAACATGCAACATGGCCCATTTATTGAAGGCAACAAGTGGAGTAGCCCTAGGGGTGCAAGTGTGATTGGTGTTGTCCATTTTCATGTTTTTTTGTCTTTGAATTAGGTCAAGCTATTTGTCATTTGATTTTTACATACAAACCCTAAGTCTATCATGGCATATTTAGAAAGCTTTAAAATGCGGAATTAAAAGTCCTAAATTATTACACAATAATCATGGGGATGGGGATACAAATGTCCAAATGGGGATGAGACTTAATAGGAGAGTGGTATCCCAATATTTACAACCAAATTGAATCAATCGCAAATGTAAAAATGTATCAAATGTACAAGAATAAAGCAATGTAAGTGTATCAATGTATTTGTGTAAGTGTATGATTTATTTACAAGTGAAATAAAAATAAAAATAAAGGTTAATTTTGGATATTTTCATGTTTAGGGCAAAACCCTAATTTTGTAAATAAATGGTATTTATTATTTAATATATACAATATTTATTAATTATATACAAAAATAAATAAAAGAGAAGTATATTTGTAAAAAAGTAATTTTTGAGGTCAAATATTAATAAAAATAAAAATGTATTATTTTTGTATTTTTATCCTAAATATTCTAATAAATATATAAGTATTTATATTATGTATTAAATATATTAAATATATACAAAAAATAAAATATTTATTATTTATCAAAAAAAGTGTATTTTAAGAAAATGTTTTCAAAAGATAAAATAAAATAAAATCAGAAAATAAAATGTATTTGTATTATTTTTTTAGTATTTTAAATAAAAGTATATATGTTATTTTATATGTATAAATTCAAATAAAACAAAAAAAATACAAATAAAATGCAAAAATGGTTGAAAAAATATTTTTTATATTTTTTATGTTTTGACAAAAAATAATAAGTCAGAGGAAAAAATAAAAAGTCAAAAATAATTTAAAAAACACACAATGGGCCAAGGGGGTGTATGTGAAAAAATGTGGTGCAAACAGAAAAACAATTTCAGGCCCAGCCCAAGGAGGCTTGTCTTCAACCTCCAGCCAATTTCAAACAAAAACGCGCGTTTTCTCTTGTCCCTGCTATCTCTTGATCCTTTGATTTTCAACAAAAACTTACAACAGCAATGTTATAGAGCATCATGTCACGATTCTAAACATATAAAGAAGTTGATCTAACTCTCAGAAATGAGAGAGAATTTCTTCTCCCCCAATTCCTGACCTAACTTTTTTCTAATGTTCAGGTTCCAAATTCTCTTAACACACATAATATAAATGAAAAGTGAGGATACAGGTAGCTTCAGGGCCATGAGTAGGACATAACTTCTTCACAAACCTAAGCCTAGATATGCTTGGATAGAGAGATAGAAGTTCAAACTCTTACATGTTCAGCTTGAATCGTGTGCAACAATGGAGGTACTTTCAATGCAGTGTGAGGACTTGTACAACTTGCTTGAGGTCCAAGGATGCTCTTCCAACCTCTAGCTTGCTTTGAAACTAACTGAAACGAGCCATGTAACTCAACCTGCACAACTGAAAAAATGAAAATGGTGAACTTGGTTAGAGGTGTTACAGTATATTTCCAAGGCTTGGGATAGTTTGTATGGATGATGTAGGATGTGTTTGAACTGGTTTGGATGAAAACGCACGAGGGAAATGAACTGGCCAAGTCAATCTGCAACAGGGACTCTGTTTTGCTGAAAAATGGTGTTTCTGTGGATGAGGGAGTTTTAGGGATGGTTTGGTCGTGTTTAAGGTTAGTTAGGGAGTATGTAATGTGTGGAGAAAGTTTGTTTTAGTTGGTTCTTGCAGGAATGAGAGATGGGATCAGTTTTGCCAAGTTTCTTCCTTCTTAAGCCAAAAATGCCAAGTTAGGTTACAGGCTCATGCAGGCCCCTTAAACATGCTGCAAAGTTTGTTCTTGATCAGTGGGATATGTCCACACATTTGTGCCTCAGAGATTTCCTTGTACTTCAAAGATATATGAACTTGACATAAAGTGCTTCTTTTCAAAAATGGCTAAAATGCTTTTTCCATTTTAAGACTAATCCTTCATGTAATGATCAAATGCACAAAATAACATCTTGGCATAATGGTTTAGCATTGAATTATTGAGTGTTAATGGGATTAGAGGCCTGTAACCTAGCTTGAACCATGCTGACTTGAAAATGGCAATGTTATGTACATGTATTTGGCTATGAACAAAGTGACTTTTGCCCAATTTGTCAATTCGAAACTCCCTAACCACAAGGGTGTTTGATGAGTTATTGGACAATTTGGAAAGCTTGGAATGTGTACTACAATCCATCTTTGTAATGCAAGTTGAGATTCCAAGTTTAAGCATGTGAAAAGTGGCCATGAAGTTGGGCAAAAATCCTGCCTAAAATAGGTCAAAAAATTTCTAAGTTAAGAATGTTTTGCACCTCTATTCCAAAATTCATAACTTGAGCTACAAGCTTCTTTTGAGGAAAATTTGTGAATCAAAGTTGTAGATTTTGCAATGGACTATAACTTTCATGTTTTGAGTTTTGTTTGAATCCAAATTTATCTTGATGAAAAGATGGGACAAAGTTAGGAAAAAATTAGGAAATTTCATAACTTAGAAAATTTCTAAGTCATGAAATTTCTTCATTTCAAACCCTAATTTGTAATTTTTGATTTCTTGATGAACAAGTTTCATAATTTGACATGTTTTGATGAAAAATGAATCTTGACACTTGATTTTGACCAAAAAGTCAAAGTTTGACTTTTCAGTATACAGTCAAATTTGGATCAGTTGACTGGAAAATTTATCTGTCAATCTTGTGCATTTGGGATCTTTTGAACTTGTTGAACATGTCAAGACAATGCCATTGAGTCCTTGAGTCCATATGTGAGCTTGGTTTGCCATTGTCCAGGTCAAACAGTCAAAAATTGCCTTTGTGTAGTCAAAACCCTAAAAATGACCATTTTGCCCTTTTGGTGATCTGATCAAATTTCTTGTGGAATTGTGATCCAAACTTGACCAAATGGTCCATATGAGTTCATAATGTTGATGTGGGTCAAAAATCATGAGGTTTGACTGTCAATTGACCACAGTTGACTTTTTCCCCAATACGGTTGATTTCTAGGTCAACTGTCCAATTGACTGGGCAAAGATTGGAATCAAGGCTTGAAACTTGGTATGGATAAACTTGTGAGTCCAACATGAAGCATGAAAGTCATTTTGGGCATTTTAGGTCAAAACATCTTTGTGCAAACTCAAACCCTAATTTGGGTCAACAGTGCAAGGAGGAGTCTTGAGCAGAGCAAACCCTAACTGGATCTTGAGCTCCAAGGGTCTTGTGGTGAGAAAATATTGATGAAATTGGAGGGCAAATTTTGGGGTACAACAGTTGCCCCTGTTCAATCTTCTTGGACCTGAGGATGTAGATTGGCTTGCGTGCCTTTCGTGATCCGAAGGTGGAAGATGATTAAACACTAGAGTGCCCAGAAATTTGCACTCGCATGCTGGAGTATCAGCAATGTGATGTCGGGAATGGGCTTATAGATGCCATTTGGAGATAGGATGGATATGAGGATGGGCTTATAGATGCCATCTGGAGGTGTGACAGAAACTTGTCGGCAATGGGCTTATAGATGTCATTTGGAGGTGTCGATCGCGTAAGAGATTCCTTAGCGAGAACTTGCGTATTTTGAGAAAGGAAGATGGTTTCCTGGCCTGTTACAGGTGTTGATATTCAAACTCTTCATGCAGATATGCCCTGGCTAGGTACAGGTATCGAATCTACAATCAATCGCTCACAGATTTGCCCTGGCTAAATACAGGAATCGAATCTGGAACTTCAAAAGGTTGCTTACAGACGTGCCCTGGCTGGATACAGGTATCGAATCTCTAAACTATTCATGCAGATATGCCCTGGATATATACATGTCTCGAATCCACAACCAAACACTCACAGATATGCCCTGGCTGGATACAGGAATCGAATCTGGAATTAGTCGTCTATAGATATGCCCTGGCTGGATACAGGTATCGAATCTAGAATTTGTCATCTACAGATATTCCCTGGCTGGATACAGGTATCGAATCTGGAAATTGTCGTCTTCAGATATGCCCTGGCTGGATACATGTATCGAATTTGGAATTTGTCGTCTACAGATATGCCCTGGCTGGGTACAGGTATCGAATCTGGAAACTCTTCACGCAGACATGCCCTGGCTGGATACAGGTATCGAATCTGGAATTTGTTGTCTACAGATATGCCCTGGCTGGATACAGGAATCAAATCTAGAATTTGTCGTCTACAGATATGCCCTGGCTGGATACAGGAATCAAATCTGGAATTGTGACAGTTGATAGTAATCATCTTTGGATTGTCCTTTTTCTGAAAAGGCAAAAACATTAGTTGTATGCAATGTCATGATGATGTCATGATGTTCTCAAAAATAAATGAGATTGTGTGATATGATACGTATATGCATGCGTCATGGTGTATGATAATGTGATGAATGTATTTTTGTCTAGGAAAATAAATCCTTGACGACTGTCGGGAGTTTGTGGAATCCTGGGCTGATGTTGAAGAGTGGAGTTCTTCGCTTCCGCTGGGGATGATGATTGCGAGAATAAACCGGTAGGAGAAGATGACTCCGTTGGGGAATAAACTTGTTGGAGAGATTACTCTGCGGGGAATTACTCCGTGGGAAGAGATACTTCGCTGAGGTTTTGATGAGAGCTCCGGTGGGGATTCCACTGATATGTTATATTGGGGAATTTGATGAACTTCGCTGGGGATAGGAAGAACTTCGCCGAGGACGATTTTTCCGTGGTAATTAGCTGAGGATAACCCAGTTATAAGCTCTGGTGGGAAATAACCTTTGAATAAAGTCGGGGAAAGACGTATGCATTCTGCAGGTGATAAGCTTCCAGAATCTACTGGGGATAAGCTTCCAGAATCTACTGGGGATATGGATTCTATTGGGGTGTCTGTATTCCGCCGGGGAACAAATCTTATATTAAGACTGTCGGGGATGCTTGCTGAGGAATGTCTATATTCTGCTGGGGAATGTTGAGATCTTCTAGGGATACCCAACTTTCTTAGGGTTGACAGTAGACTAACTCTGCTTGGGGAGAGTATCGCTGACTTGCTGGAGATATTGTGCCTTTTTAGGGTTGATGGGGGACCAACTCTTCCTGGGGAGAGTATTGCTGAATCTTGTCTTACTCTGTGGGGAGTTGAGGTAACTTGGTTACATTCTTTAGCCGAACTTACCTTGGTACCTTGGTGGACAGAGCAATTAGATTGCTTGGACAATTCTTTATTGCCCCTATTTCTGATGTCATCTGTAATTAGTCCTTTATTTCGCATGCAAATATTCATGATTAGCAATTAATGTCAAATGCATATATCAAACATGAACATTGGACGTTCTTTGCAAAACAAAAACAGATAAAGTAAAAAAAACAAATAGCAATTTGTCTGCAAAGCGAATTTGTATTGACTTTTGAATTTGCCTGTAAATAGGCGTTTTTGTACAAGAGGCTGACGTCCTAGTAAGAGAACGCCGCCGAGAAAAATAGAGTTTATACAATTTTGTGATAAGGAAACAAAACAGCTATGTAAAAATAATCCCACTGGGTTCCAACTCTGCTATCGCCTTTATGTCTTCAAGCGTCTCATCACTCTGCTGTTTAGTTGAAGATGAAGCTGATTGATTGGAGTCATCTGAGCCCGATAGTTGATGCCGAATTCTGGATGCAAGGTGATCCCATGAGACATAGTATTACGCTTTATCCCTAACTTTTGCCTGGACCGCCCTTTCGGGTTTTCAGTCCACCGGGATACCCATTTTTCCCAAGCCGCCTTTTCAGGTTTTCGACTTGCCGGGTGTACAGATTTTTTTCATTTCATCCCTTATTTTTGCCCGAACCCTTTTGGCTTGCCGGGAAGCCCTTATTTTTGCCTAGGTGTGTCAACCTAGCGGGTCTTTAGTTCATGCGTAGTATCTTTTTACTATGTCTGCATTGGCGGGGTGAGGAAGGTCGTCACCATCCATGGTGGTTAGAATCATAGCTCCTCCTGAGAAGATATGTTTAACCACAAATGGCCCTTCGTACGTAGGGGTCCATTTGCCCCTGGGATCACTTTGAGGAAGAATGATATGCTTGATTACCAGATCTCCGACTTGATACTCTTGTCGTCTGACCTTCTTGTTAAATGCCCTGATCATCCGTTTTCGGTACGTCTGACCATGACAAATAGCAGTGAGTCTCTTTTCGTCAATCAGGTTTAATTGATCAAGCCGAGTCTGGATCCAGTCATCTTTGCTCAAACCTGCATCCTTCATTATCCGGAGAGAGGGTATCTGGACTTCAATAGGCAAGACTGCCTCCATGCCATAGACCAAGGAAAAGGAAGTTGCCCCCGTTGACGTCCGTGCTGAGGTACGGTACCCATGAAGAGCAAATGGTAACATTTCGTGCCAATCTTTGTAGGTCATTGTCATCTTCTGCACAATCTTCTTGATGTTCTTATTTGCCGCTGCGACAGCCCCATTCATCTTCGGCCGGTAGGGAGAAGAGTTGTGGTGCTGTATCTTGAATTGCTCGCAGAGCTCAGTGATCATCTTGTTGTTAAGATTGGTACCATTATCCGTAATGATCCTCTCAGGTACACCGTATCGACAGATCAGGTTGTGCCGAATGAACTGTGCCACGACGTTCTTGGTTACCGTAGCGTAGGAAGCTGCTTCAACCCACTTTGTGAAGTAATCAATCGCTACTAAGATGAAGCGATGCCCGTTAGAGGCCGTAGGTCGGATCTCGCCGATCATATCAATGCCCCACATTGCAAAAGGCCAAGGTGTTGTCAAGACGTTCAGAGGAACCGGAGGAATGTGCACCTTGTCAGCATAGATCTGGCATTTATGACAAGTTCGCGAATGCTGATAACAGTCAGCTTCCATTGTGGACCAGAAATATCCTGCCCGAAGGATTTTCTTTGCCATGGTATGTCCACTGGAATGTGTTCCGAAGGTACCTTCATGTAGCTCTGCCATGATCCTTTCTACTTCAGTCTTATCCATACAACGCAGTAAGGTTGAATCATGGTTTCGCTTGTAGAGAATGTCATTGCTGAGGAAGAACTTTGCCGCAAACCTTCTCAGGAATTTCTTGTCATTAACAGATGCACCTTCGGGGTATTCTTGAGCTTCAAGGTACCTCTTCACTTCATGATACCAGGGTTTTTCAGTTGCCTCCTCGGTCTCGAGATCGCAGCAATGTGCAGGTTCATCCAATTTCCAGATAATGATCCGTGGAGCCTCGTTGTCCCATTTGACTTTGAACATAGAAGACATTGTAGCTAGTGCGTCCGCTAACTGATTCTCCTCTCTTGGGAAGTGTTCAAAAGTTATCTCCTCGAAGTGGGGAATCAATGTCATCACATACTCTTTGTAAGGAAGAAGATTTGGGTGTTTCGTATCCCACTCGCCTTTGATCTGATTGATCACGAGAGTGGAATCTCCGAAGACACTCAGAAACTTGATCCTTAAGTCAATTGCAGCTTGAAGACCCATGATACATGCCTCATACTCTGCCATGTTGTTGGTGCAGTTGAAACATAGTCGGGCAGTAAGTGGAGTATGAGTGCCTTTAGGGGATATGATCACAGCGCCGATACCATTACCCAAAGCGTTCGAGGCTCCGTCAAAGTGCATAAACCATCGGGATCCTTCCTCAGGTCCTTCATCCGGTCCAGGTACTTCATAATCAGTCACTACCATGATATCCTCGTCTGGAAATTCAAAGTTCATCGACTGGTAATCGTCCATTGCCTGGTGTGCCAAATGGTCTGCTAATACACTTCCCTTGATTGCTTTCTGAGTCGTGTACTGGATGTCATATTCCGTCAAGATCATCTGCCATCTTGATATTCTTCCGGACAAGGCAGGCTTTTCGAATATGTACTTGATTGGATCCATTTTTGAAATCAACAGAGTAGTGTGAGTCAACATATACTGTCTCAGCCGGCGAGTAGCCCATACCAAAGCGCAGCAAGTTTTCTCGAGCAGTGAGTATCGGGTCTCACAGTCGGTAAATTTTTTGCTAAGGTAATAAATGGCGTGTTCTTTTCGGCCAGACTCGTCATGCTGCCCCAGCACACACCCCATTGAGTTGTCCAATACTGTCAAGTATAAGATTAGAGGTCTCCCTTCAACCGGTGGCATAAGAATGGGTGGTTCTTGGATATACTCTTTGATTCTTTTGAAAGCGGCATGACATTCATCATTCCAACATACTACTTGATGTTTCTTCAGCAGCTTGAAGATTGGTTCACAAGTAGTAGTTAGATGTGAGATGAATCGGGCAATGTAATTCAGACGTCCTAGAAAGCCTCTGACTTCTTTCTCTGTCTTGGGAGTTGGCATCTCTTGTATGGCTTTCACTTTGGCAGGGTCCACTTGAATGCCCTTGTCGCTTACGATGAAGCCTAGCAATTTTCCAGATCTCACCCCAAAGGTGCACTTGTTTGGGTTCAACCTCAGCTTGTACAACTTCAGACGGTCAAACAGCTTTCGTAGATGGTCAAGGTGTTCCTCCTTAGTTTGGGACCTTGCAATCATATCATCGACGTATACTTCTATCTCTTGATGGATCATGTCATGAAACAACGCAACCATGGCACGTTGGTAGGTTGCCCCAGCATTTTTCAACACAAAAGGCATGACCTTGTAGCAAAAGGTGCCCCACTAAGTAACAAAAGTGGTCTTCTCCATGTCTTCAGGAGCCATCTTGATCTGATTATAACCGGAGAAGCCGTCCATGAAGGAGAAAACTTTATGCTGAGCAGTGTTGTCAACCAGAACATCGATATGAGGCAGAGGGAAATCATCCTTAGGGCTTGCCTTGTTCAAATCCCTGTAATCAACACACATTCTGACCTTACCATCTTTCTTCGGCACTGGAACCACATTGGCAACCCACTGAGGGTAATAAGTCACTGCTAGAAACCCGGCATCAAATTGTTTCATAACCTCGGCTTTGATTTTCTCGGACATTTCTGGACGCATACGGCGGACCTTCTGTTTTACCGAAGGGCAATCTTCCTTGGTAGGCAGGTGATGAACCACAATGTCGGTATCCAACCCAGGCATGTCTTCGTAAGACCAGGCAAAGATTTCCACATAGTCATGCAGCATCTGAATCAAACGTTGTTTCACATTGAGCTCTAGATTGGCACCAATCTTGACTTCCTTTCTGTCTGTCTCAGTACCCAGATTTACCGTTTCCACTGGCTCTTCATGTGGCTGAATGGCCCTCTCTTCCTGGAGTAACAGTCTTGCAAGTTCACCAGGCACTTCGCAATCATCTTCACCTTCGTCTTCGGCTAAGTTGATCGGATTTTCGAAGTCATAACTGGCAGTAGTAGAGTCGTTACCAGTGAGATCCAGAGTGGATTGGAACCTGTATAAGTGAGTGTGTGTAAATATAGCTGTTTTGCAATATATAATAAAGAAGGAAAAGGAGCGCAAGATTTTGAAATGCAATAAACGTCCAATGTTTTTATTAATGATATATGAAAATGACACACAAAAGCCCTCACAAATGAAGCCACGGTGCCCCGGGTAAGACACCGAGCCATAAAAGTTTCAAAATATTGTCTGTTACAAATTCAAAACAAAAGAGTTCATTACTGAGTGACAAAAGTAATAGGTGTGAAGTCTTTGGCGGTCCAGTTGCTTAGTCCATCGTTGGTTGTTGGGTATATCCAGCTGTCGAATTCAGATTCCTCCACGTCGTCTTCAATAGCATTTACTCCCGGGTTGGTGATGAACACAGGATGTCTTCCAATCCTTGCCTTATGAACAACCCTCTGAGCTTCTGCAGTGAAACCCATACCAAACTTGTCAGTCTTTAGAGTGAAATTAGGAAGTCGGCCCCAGTTTGCACACTCACCCTTCTCAATCACTGCCCGGGCATCCTTTAAGGAAGCCATCTTCAAAGGAGAGTCTTCTTTAGTCACAGTCTCAGCTGATGCCAGTGTCTGAGGCACCTCTTCAAAGTGTTGGAATGGAGTCTCAATGAATTCCCCATCCATTTCTATGTACCAGAACGAGTTGAGGTGGCTGACCATATATTCCTCCTCCCCTTGAACTGTAACAATTTTCCCTCTGACCGGGTATTTCAGCTTCTGATGTAGTGTGGAGGTCACAGCTCCAGCCTTGTGGATCCATGGACGACCCAGCAAATAAGAATAGGATGGTCGGATGTCCATCACATAGAAAGTAGAATCAAAAACTTGAGAACCAACCCTGATTGGAATGTCAACTTCCCCATGTACCATCCTTTTCGAACCGACAAAGGCTCGGACAACAATGTTACTAGGCTTGAGCTCCAAACCCTCACAATCCAACCTGTCTAGGGCCTTCTTGGGCAATACGTTCAATGAAGAACCGGTGTCTACCAACACATGGGCAAGAGTAGTGCCCCTGCATTCAATGGAGACATGCAGGGCGTCGTTATGGTTCTTTCCTTTGGCAGTCAGATCGGCGTCAGAGAAGCCCAACCCATTATCAGCAGTCAAGTTGGCCATACAATCGGTAAATTGATCAGTAGACGTTTCTTGTGGCACATGGGCCATCTTCAGGAAGGAAATCAAGGCCTTGGCGTGGGCCTCTGAACACAACAATAGTGATAACATTGAAATCTTAGAGGGGGTGTACCCCAGCTGCTCAACTACATTGAAATCACTCTTCTTGATAATCTTGAGAATCTCTTCCATCTCTTGTTGGGAAGCTTCAACATTGGTTGTCTTTGGTGCCTCCGTCAGGGCAGGCATATCAATAGCAATCCCTTTTCCCCGAGCGTCAAATGACTCGGCAGCAGGGGTAGAAACAAGAACTTGATCCGGAAGGGGAACAGGCACACTTGCAGGTGTGATGACAAGAGGTCTCTAAATAGCTGGTGGCGCAATATCTGGTGAGAACAGCCTACCACTGCGAGTAACTTTGGCAGGCCCGGTGATGTTACCGACGTTGGTACTTGTATTAAACTCTTGTTTTACTCCAAGAACATAAACATCTTCCCCATAGTGCCATGGGACAGCTTTGTCAGATGTATAAGGGAGAGGTCCCGGAACAGTAATAATGATAGGAGCAATCTTCTGAGCAGACATGATTTTGACAGGCTTCTTTGAAGGAGCCTTAGGAGGGTTGTTGAAAATAGTAACAATAGACACTTCTTCAGCAGGGACAACAGGAACAACAACCTTCTTGAACAAGATCTCTTTGCTATCCATCAGGCTTTGGATACCTGATTTCAGCAAAGGACAACCAACAGGTGAAACAGCACATAAATGGCAACCTTTACTACATCCCGGAAATAAACCGGCTAGCAACAGGTTCCTTTTGATGGTCAATAACAGAGTAACAATCTCTTCCACGGAGGCTACATACCGGTCTTCTTCCACAGCATTCACTCCATGCTGGGGCATGGGAGCAGTTACAACATTGGGCCTTTCGGGCGCCTCAAACTATATTTCTTTAGCATCAATAAGGTCCTGAACCTTATTCCTCAGAGCCCAGCAATCATCCGTAGTATGCCCCGGGCTATCAGAGTAATAAGCGCAATAGGCGTTGGGGTTGTACTTTGGAGAAGCTGTGTTCACTACCTTCGGAGCTTCCTTGACAGTTACCAGATTGGTTAACAGTAGTTGTGGCAAAATCTGAGACAGGGTCATGCTGAGTCGAGTGTACTGTCTTTTGGGTCTCTCACCCCTTGGTTGGTTATACTGCTGAGGAGCAGCAGCAGGCTTTGAAATTACCAATGCATTGACAGTTTGGCGGCGTTCCGGCTTAATTTGTCTTCTGGGACCATAAACATCACTGGCTTCCTTCTTGAAGGGCTTCTTTTCAGTACTCGCGGAGGCACCTTTCTGTATCTTCCCCGACTTGATACCAGCTTCTATTCTCTCACCAGTCAAGATCAAATCTGTAAACCCCGCAGAAGAATTACCAATCAGATGGTTGAAGAATGGACCGGACAGGGTCCCCAGGAACATGTCAACAAGTTCACGGTCATTCAAAAGGTGGGTGCACCCTTCCAGCCAGATCCCTCCACTTTTGCGCATACTCCTTAAAACTTTCGCCCGTCCCCAGTGACATACCCTGGAGTTGGGTACGCGTGGGAGCGAGGTCGGAATTATACTGATACTGCCTATAAAATGCAGTAGCCAAGTCCTCCCAGTTTCGAATACTGGCTCCATCCAGTTGATAGAACCATTCGAGTTGAGCCCCTGAAAGGCTATCCTGAAAGAAATGGATCCATAGGTTCTTGTCTGCAATGTAAGGTTGGATCTTCCTTACATATGATCTGAGATGCAGCTTAGGGCAGGAAGCCTCGTCGTACTTTGCAAAGGCAGGTGCCTTGAACTTATGTGGGATCACCACCCCAGAAGATAAACCTAGATCTCCAAAATCTAACCCCGGCACATGTTGGATCTCCATGGCACTTAAACGGTCCTCTAGTTGCTTGTACCTGTCTTCAGCAGGAGGGTATTGTTCATCATTGTAATCCGTCTCGTTGTTGGAGACCACAGGACTAGGAGCCCTTCCCCCTTGGGGACTGTCTTTCCCTGCAGAGGAAGTAGCCTGATCAGCCTCATTCTGCAGTGTATTCCCAAACCTCCGTCCAGTGTTAAACAGCGCAGTCCTCTTCTTCTTCTTCTTCTTCAAGAGCAGAGTCTTCAACTCCTGTTGACCCTGGGCTAAGCTCATGACCAGCTCCTGAAACTGGGCGTTCTGGGCCTGGAGGGCCTTGATAGCTTGTTCAGTAGTAGGCTCGGAAGACATGATGATCGAGTGCTGAAATAAACAGCGAAGAAGATTAAGCAACCTGTAGAAGAAGGGTACCTGTTATGCATATGATGCAATGAGATGCTTATGATTTATGTTTTCAAAGAAAATCGGGATTCAACTTTGTAGACAAAAAGGAAACACACTTCATTAGATTCAAACTTTAAATTGTTCAACAATTTGCTCTTAGGCATTACAAGAATGAAAATACTGAAAAGGAAAAAAAAGCTGTAAAAGAAACACCCAAAGCCCATCAGTGCTCCCATGGCCTCCTCTTCTCAGTACGGATATAGTCATTCAGGATCCGCTCTTCCTCCAATTGCTTAGTCAGCTTCTGGATCTTTTGTTCCTGCTCGTTGAACTTTTTCCGATAATAATCCCGTTCTTCCTGTAGCTGCGCCCAAGATCTCTTTAGTGTATCAACATCAGTGGGTATCTGAGGAGGGAGGACAGTTGGAGGAACCCCATCTTCATCAGGAAATTCAAGAATGATAGGCCTGACAGCTTCGTATGGCATACCTAACTTCTGAGCACGGATGCGGACCCATCTGCAGTAGGGTTCCATTGGTAGAGAAGTCTTCGATCCCAACTCATATGGGTCAGCTTTGTGAATTTTGTCCCAAGCCTTGATGAATCTACGGTGCAGCTCGTCACTGTCTACCTGAAACTCAAAACTGATGTGAGGTACCAACATCTCTTCTGGCTCTTCCAAACTGACGGAGAGCTAAACATGGATTATAAGAGATTCCTCCCTGGGTACCGATCAATGGAACATTAGGATATTCTCCGCAACGATCAATAATGGCTACTTCATCCAAACCTTTGAGAGTCCAAATGATGTCCTTATTAGTGAGAGACATTAACCTATGAACCCAGCCCTTTCCTTCTTAATTCTTCAGCACGAACTTAGGGAGTGCGAAATAAACCACCTCACTAACAAAGGAGCACAACACCATAGAGTTCCCCGTCTTCGGCAGTACGAGCATAGAGTTGTTGCAGGATATCACCCAAGAGAGTGGGTACAGGGTTCCGAGACATGAAGATCCTTATGGCATTGATATTGACAAAGTTATCAGGATTTGGAAACAATACTAGACCATAGATTAAGAGAGCCAGAATGTCTTCGTACGCCTCGAAGTCTAAGTCATTCCAGAAACTATTAGCTTTGTCAACCAGAAACTTAGCCAAAAAAGCCCTTAACTCCACTTCTAGTTTCCCAGTTAGCCATTACCTCTTCTTTGGTCAAGGTAAGAGCTGCAGCAATCTCTTCAGGCCTAAGAGTCTTCTCCCAACCAGTGAATGGAGTTTGTTCCAAAACAAGGATACCAAGTAACTCAGAGAATTCTTCCAGGGTAGGGACCAGCTGAAAGTCTTGAAAAGTGAAGCAATGGTATAGGGGATCATAAAACTGGATGAAGACACTCATCAGTTGTTGGTCCCACTTTGAAGTGACTAAACCGAGGAGAGAACCATGCTTCTTGATGAAGGAAGTAGTGTTTGGAATCCTATCAACCAATTCCTTGAGCAAAATAGGTGGTTGAACAAAGTTGAGCAGGATAGTATTCCTACGCATGGGCATCATGATGTCCTACAAAACAGAGCAAAGATGAAACCCTCTTGTCTTTGAAACGGGTCAGTCCTTATGCAGGATGCATGCAATGGTATGATGGTATGATGTTATGATAAAGCACACCACAAGTATTCACAAAGGCAAACATGATAAGGCACACAAGTCACACAAGACAACCCTTAGAGTTTAGGCCAGCATGAAGTTTAGGTATTACCCTCTTTCAGTTTCGTTGGTTAAGACCTGTCCTATCAAAAGTAACCGGGTTCTAGAGGATCTCAATATCACTGAATACCCTCAATCGGTCATAACTCCAGCATCGCAATCTTTTCTTGCGGCCAGAACCATCGCGAGAGTTTAGCCTCAATGAGTGTAGCATACTGCTACTGTTCTATGGCCAAGTTGGGTCAATTTAGGGTTCTAAGGTCGGTTGGTGCTTAACGACTCCTTAGAAGACCCATATTCTCCTCGTTGCAACACAAGGGATATTGGTACAGACCAAGGTATCACACCAATGTAGCCACTGCTTCACCCATGTCGGTCTACGCCGGACAGGTCCCTCACAGCTTATGCTACCTAAAGGGTATTCCCCAGATCCGGGTTAGGATCTATGAAACTCCGATGCAAAGCCCACAAATATAAAAGCAAACAAAGAAAGCAATTGAAAACAAGAATGGTCTAATCCTAAGGTAACCCCACTTTTAAGTTGAATCCCCAGCAGAGTCGCCAGTTCTGTGATACGGTGGGATAACTGACTTGGGTTTTGCGTTTGTTTTCGCAAATGTTTCGGTTGAGCAAGAGTCGCCACCGACTTTTTATTTTATCCTAAGGAAAGGTTAAAAAGCACAGCAAAAACCTTTGAGATGTTTTCTTGGGTTCGGGGGGGTAGATTATAGAAAGGGAAGGTATTAGCACCCTTTCTATCCATGGTTATCCATGGGCTCTTAGTTACTTGCTTAGATCACTTGCCTTTGATTTTCAATTGTTTGAAATGGTGCTTTCAATTGTTTGAAATGGTGCTTTGTGTGTGGGTTTGAAAATGTTTTGAAAAGAGGCCATTTGTTGTGGCAACCTTTGTAATGATCCATGTTTGAATGTATACAAAGGTGTACTTATCTTTTGAAAAAGTTTTCAATATTTTTGAAAGTTGTTTTGAAAGTGTGTTGTGATGTGTATTTTGAAAAGTAGGCAAGTGTGTTTTGCAAGTTTGATCAAGAAACTAAGAGTTTTGTCTACCCCTAAATTTCTCAAAGATCTTTCCTATGTTTTAACCCTTTTAACAGAATTGTTCCACCATTGTATTTGGTGGACAATCTTGTGTTAGGATGTTAACGGGACGGGCGCGGGTCATCGTTTAGACCATGATTGCAATGGTGCCAAGTGTCTTTGGCAATTTTTCCTTTAAGGGACTTGATCATTTTTAGGCAACTTTCGAAAGCGTCATCGAGGGACTATGATCATTTGATATTATTTTGTTTTGCCAAAAACACTCAACATGCAACATGGCCCATTTATTGAAGGCAACAAGTGGAGTAGCCCTAGGGGTGCAAGTGTGATTGGTGTTGTCCATTTTCATGCTTTTTTGTCTTTGAATTAGGTCAAGCTATTTGTCATTTGATTTTTGCATACAAACCCTAAGTCTATCATGGCATATTTAGAAAGCTTTAAAATGCGGAATTAAAAGTCCTAAATTATTACACAATAATCATGGGGATGGGGGTACAAATGTCCAAATGGGGATGAGACTTAATAGGAGAGTGGTATCCCAATATTTACAACCAAATCGAATCAATCGCAAATGTAAAAAATGTATCAAATGTACAAGAATAAAGCAATGTAAGTGTATCAAATGTATTTGTGTAAGTGTATGATTTATTTACAAGTGAAATAAAAATATAAAAAAAGGTTAATTTTGGATATTTTCATGTTTAGGGCAAAACACTAATTTTGTAAATAAATGGTATTTATTATTTAATATATACAATATTTATTAATTATATACAAAAATAAATAAAAGAGAAGTATATTTGTAAAAAAGTAATTTTTGAGGTCAAATATTAATAAAAATAAAAATGTATTATTTTTGTATTTTTATCCTAAATATTCTAATAAATATATAAGTATTTATATTATGTATTAAATATATTAAATATATACAAAAAATAAAATATTTATTATTTATCAAAAAAAGTGTATTTTAAGAAAAAAAATTCAAAAGATAAAATAAAATAAAATCAGAAAATAAAATGTATTTGTATTATTTTTTAGTATTTTAAATAAAAGTATATATGTTATCTTATATGTATAAATTTAAATAAAACAAATAAAATACAAATAAAATGCAAAAATGGTTGAAAAAATATTTTTTATATTTTTTATGTTTTGACAAAAAATAATAAGTCAGAGGAAAAAATAAAAAGTCAAAAATAATTAAAAAAACACACAATGGGCCAAGTGGGTGTATGTGAAAAAATGTGGTGCAAACAGAAAAACAATTCCAGGCCCAGCCCAAGGAGGCTTGTCTTCAACCTCCAGCCAATTTCAAACAAAATCGCGCGTTTTCTCTTGTCCCTGCTATCTCTTGATCCTTTGATTTTCAACAAAAACTTACAACAGCAATGTTATAGAGCATCATGTCACGATTCTAAACATATAAAGAAGTTGATCTAACTCTCAGAAATGAGAGAGAATTTCTTCTCCCCCAATTCCTGACCTAACTTTTTTCTAATGTTCAGGTTCCAAATTCTCTTAACACACACAATATAAATGAAAAGTGAGGATACAGGTAGCTTCAGGGCCATGAGTAGGACATAACTTCTTCACAAACCTAAGCCTAGATATGCTTGGATAGAGAGATAGAAGTTCAAACTCTTACCTGTTCAGCTTGAATCGTGTGCAACAATGGAGGTACTTTCAATGCAGTGTGAGGACTTGTACAGCTTGCTTGAGGTCCAAGGATGCTCTTCCAACCTCTAGCTTGCTTTGAAACTAACTGAAACGAGCCATGTAACTCAACCTGCACAACTGAAAAAATGAAAATGGTGAACTTGGTTAGAGGTGTTACAGTCTGTTTCCAAGGCTTGGGATAGTTTGTATGGATGATGTAGGATGTGTTTGAACTGGTTTGGATGAAAACGCACGAGGGAAATGAACTGGCCAAGTCAATCTGCAACAGGGACTCTGTTTTGCTGAAAAATGGTGTTTCTGTGGATGAGGGAGTTTTAGGGATGGTTTGGTCGTGTTTAAGGTTAGTTAGGGAGTATGCAATGTGTGGAGAAAGTTTGTTTTAGTTGGTTCTTGCAGGAATGAGAGATGGGATCAGTTTTGCCAAGTTTCTTCCTTCTTAAGCCAAAAATGCCAAGTTAGGTTACAGGCTCATGCAAGCCCCTTAAACATGCTGCAAAGTTTGTTCTTGATCAGTGGGATATGTCCACACATTTGTGCCTCAGAGATTTCCTTGTACTTCAAAGATATGTGAACTTGACATAAAGTGCTTCTTTTCAAAAATGGCTAAAATGCTTTTTCCATTTTAAGACTAATCCTTCATGTAATGACCAAATGCACAAAATAACATCTTGGCACAATGGTTTAGCATTGAATTATTGAGTGTTAATGGGATTAGAGGCCTGTAACCTAGCTTGAACCATGATGACTTGAAAATGGCAATGTTATGTACATGTATTTGGCTATGAACAAAGTGACTTTTGCCCAACTTTGTCAATTCGAAACTCCCTAACCACAAGGGTGTTTGATGAGTTCTTGGACAATTTGGAAAGCTTGGAATGTGTACTACAATCCATCTTTGTAATGCAAGTTTAGATTCCAAGTGGAAGCATGTGAAAAGTGGCCATGAAGTTGGGCAAAAATCCTGCCTAAAATAGGTCAAAAAATTTCTAAGTTAAGAATGTTTTGCACCTCTATTCCAAAAATCATAACTTGAGCTACAAGCTTCTTTTGAGAAAACTTTGTGATTCAAAGTTGTAGATTTTGCAATGTACTATAACTTTCATGTTTTGAGTTTTGTTTGAATCCAAATATATCTTGATGAAAAGATGGGACAAAGTTAGGAAAAAATTAGGAAATTTCATAACTTAGAAAATTTCTAAGTCATGAAATTTCTTCATTTCAAACCCTAATTTGTAATTTTTGATTTCTTGATGAACAAGTTTCATAATTTGACATGTTTTGATGAAAAATGAATCTTGACACTTGATTTTGACCAAAAAGTCAAAGTTTGACTTTTCAGTATACAGTCAAATTTGGATCAGTTGACTGGAAAATTCATCTGTCAATCTTGTGCATTTGGGATCTTTTGAACTTGTTGAACATGTCAAGACAATGCCATTGAGTACTTGAGTCCATATGTGATCTTGGTTTGCCATTGGCCAGGTCAAACAGTCAAAAATTGCCTTTGTGCAGTCAAAACCCTAAAAATGACCATTTTGCCCTTTTGGTGATCTGATCAAATTTCTTGTGGAATTGTGATCTAAACTTGACCAAATGGTCCATATGAGTTCATAATGTTGATGTCGGTCAAAAATCATGAGGTTTGACTGTCAATTGACTACAGTTGACTTTTTCCCCAATATAGTTGATTTCTAAATCAACTGTCCAATTGACTGGGCAAAGATTAGAATCAAGGCTTGAAACTTGGTATGGATAAACTTGTGAGTCCAACATGAAGCATGAAAGTCATTTTGGGCATTTTAGGTCAAAACATCTTTGTGCAAACTCAAACCCTAATTTGGGTCAACAATGCAAGGAGGAGTCTTGAGCAGAGCAAACCCTAACTGGATCTTGAGCTCCAAGGGTCTTGTGGTGAGAAAATATTGATGAAATGGGAGGGCAAATTTTGGGGTACAACACCAGCTTCTACTCTTTCCCCAGTCAGGATCAATTCAGTAAACCCAAATGACGAACTGTCGATCAGATGATTGAAAAATTGACCAGACAAAGTCCCTAGAAACATGTCAACCAACTCCCTGTCAGACAAAGGGGGTTGGACTCTTCCATCTAAATCTCTTCATTTCTGAGCATAGTCCTTAAAACCTTCACTTGCATCCACAAACATACCTTGAAGCTGAGTACGAGTGGGAGCAAGGTCGGCGTTATACTGATACTGCTTGTAAAAAGCAGCAGCAAGGTCCTCCCAATTACGGACATTAGCTCCTTCCAATTGATAAAACCATTCAAGATGAGTCCCTGACAGACTATCTTGAAAGAAATGTACCCACAGATTTCTATCAGTAGTGTAAGGTTGGATTTTTATGACATACGAGCGGAGATGGAGTTTTGGACAGGATGCTCCATCATACTTGGCGAAAACTGGAGCTTTAAACTTATGGGGGATCACCACCCCAGATGCTAGTCCCAAATCTCCAAAGTCCAAACCATGGATCTTCTGAATCTCCATAGCACTCAGACGGTCTTCAAGTTGTTTATACTTATCCTCAGCAGGAGGATACTGCTCATCATCAAAATCAGTATCATTATCAGAAACTACAGGACTGGGACCCTTTTCTTCCTCTTGGACCTCTTCTCCTTTGGATGAAAGAGACAGATCAGCTTACTATCGCAACCTATTCCCAAATCTGTTACCCATATTTAGAAGAACCACCTTATTCTTCTTCTTCTTCTTCTTCTCCTTCAGGATGAGAGTCTTCAAATCCTCTTGCCCTTTAGCCAAGTTCAAGAACATCTCTTGGAATTGGGCATTTTGTGCCTGAAGAGCTTTGATGGCTTGATCGATAGGTATTTCAGAAGACATTTCGTGCTGAAATAAACAGCGAAGAAGATGAGAAACCTATAATGGTACCTGTAATGATGTGCGTGATAATGGGATGCGTATGTAATGATTTCAAAGACTTTGGGAGATTTAAATTTGTAAAAACAAGATAAAACAAACTTTATTAGATTAACTTGTAAAAATTTTTAACAATGCCTTTGAGGCGTTACAAAGAAATAAATGGAAAACAAATCTAAACTAGAAAAAGAAAAAATCAGAAATCCCATGGACGCTTCCCCTTCGTGCTGACGTAGTCACTAATCGTACTTTCATTCTCAAGTTGCCTGGTGAGCTTCAAGATCTTCCTCTCTTGCTTATGGTACTTCTCCTGGTAGGTATCCCTCTCCTCCTTTAGCTGAATCCAGGATCTCTTCAATGCCCCAAGATCAGTGGGCATGTAGGGATAAAGGACTATATAAGGGACACCTTCTTCATTGGTAGGCTCCACAATCACTGGCAACACAGCTTCATAAGGCATCCTAAGCTTTTGGGCTCGAGCTCGGACCCACTGGAGATAAGGTTGCATAGGGAGAAAAGTCTTTGGTCCTAGCTCTTGAGGGTCATACCTTTTCACCATGCCCCAAGCTCGTATAAACCTTCGGCGATGCTCGTCAACGTCCTCCTTGTAGTCAAATGCAATATCTGTAAGAAGTAGCTTATGAGGACCATCTCTTCGAGCGCGACCGAACTGTCGTAAAGCCAAGCAAGGACTGTAGGTTATTCCCCCTCTGATTCCAAGCAACGGGATATTAGGGTATCCCCCATATCGATCATTGACAGCAACGCTTTCCATAACCTTAAAACTCCAAAGAATGTCAGTATGGGCAAGGGACATTATCCTGTAAGACCATCCTAAACCTTCTTCATTCTTCAACACGAACTTGGGGAGGTGCGAAATAAACCACCTCTCCAGCAGCGGCATGCAAGACATGAGGGTCCCTCTTCTTCGCACAGTACGAGTGTAGAGGGCATGCAAGATATCACCAAGAAGAGCAGGTGCAGGATTGCGAGACAGGAAGATCTTAACCGCATTCACATCTATGAAGGAATCTGGATTTGGTAAAAGAACCAAACCATAGATAAGGAGAGCCAAGATGTCTTTAAAATCCTGAAAGTCCAAGTTATCCCATAATAGTTGAGCTTGATCCATCAGAAACTTGGCTAAGAAACCTTCAACCCCGCTTCGTGTCTCCCAATTAGATACTACATCAGCCCGCTTCAAATGTAGAGCTGAAGCAATGTCTTCTGGTCTAGGAGTCTCTTCCAAACTTGTAAAGGGCATCTGCTCAAGGATGGATATGCCCAATAAGTGAGAAAACTCTTCCATAGTGGGAACTAGCTGATAATCCGGGAAAGTGAAGCAATGATGCACTAGATCGAAGAACTGGAAAAGCAAACTCATCATCTGCTCATCAAACTTTGAGGTAACCAAACTAAGAAGTTGACCATGTCTTCTAATGAATGAAGAAGTATCAGAAACTCTCGAGGCTAAATCTTTGAGTGGAGCAGGTATTTGCACAAAGTTAACTCGGATGGTGTTTTTGCGCATGGAAGCCATAATCTGCAAAACAGAACAAAGATAAATCTCCTCGGTCTTTGAAATGGTTAGTATAATGAAGTATGCATGCTATGTTATGATGTATGATGTCATGGTAAAACACATAACAGGTATAGAAAATAACAGACATGGTAAAGGCAAATAAGTCACACAATAGCCCTTAAGTTTCAGGCTTGCATGAGGTCTAGGTACTACCCTCTTGAAGTTCAGTTGGTTTCAACCTGTCCTAATAATAGTAACCGGGTTCTAAAGGTTCTCAATATCACTGACCATCCTCCATCGGACATGGTTTCAGCTCACGCAATCTTTTCTTGCAGCCAGAACTATCTCGAGAGTATGGTCTCAATGAGTGTAGCATCGAGTATCAACCAGTTCCCAGCTTTACACTGAGACCGGCTATTTCACTACTTCATATGGCCAAGTTGGTCAATTATAGGTTCTAAGGTCAGTTGATGCTTAACGACCCATATAGCAGCCTCGTATTCTCCTCGTTTCTCCACAAGGGATACCAGTACCAACCAATGTGCCACATCAACATAGCTACTACTTAAACCGTATCGGTCTATGCCGTACAGTTCCCTCACAATTTATTGCTACTTACCTAAAAGATATCCCCCAGATCCGAGTTAGGATCTATAGTAACTCCCAATACAAAAACCCTCAAAAGTAAAGCAATCAAATCAAACAAGAGAAGCAATTTATGATGAACTAATCCTAAGGTATACCCCACTTATACCCCCAGCAGAGTCGCCAGTTCTGTGATACGGTAGCAGAACTGGACTGTTTTAGGAAAATGTTGGTTTGCGTTTTGCGTTTGTGTTTGCAAAATGTCGCAGTAAGCAAGAGTCGCCACCGCCTTTCATTTTATCTAACTGGAAAGGAAAAAGCACAGAAAAATTCCTTTTTCGAGATTTTGAGTACGGGGGGTAGATTATAGAAAGGGGAGGTATTAGCACCCTTTCTGTCCGTGGTTTTCCACTGGCTCTTAGGTACTTGCTCATCATTTTAAAAATTTCTTGTGTGTGTTTGTTTTGAAAATTTTTGTTTTACTTCGGTTTAACCCTTGCTTCTGTCTTCAAGAGTGTTACGAAGTTGTTTTGAAGACTTTGTTTGAAAAAGTGTAAGTGTGAAAAGTTTGATTTTGAGCAAGTACCTACTAGCATCTACCTACTCGAAAAGAGAATGTTTCTGTTCTTGTTTCCTTTAGACAGTGTTGTCCTACTATTAGTGAGTAAGTAGTCCTATCGTTGGAGTTGTAAGGGTCAATTCTAAAGGGACGTATGATCACTAAAGCAATGTTAGGACGTCTTAGTAATAATCCTAGTGTCTTAAGATCATATTCGAGGCAACATTTCTGAGGCAATATTTCCGAGGCGACCTTTCCGAGGCAATATTTCTGGGGCAACATTTTCGAATGGGACATTAGATATTTGTTTAGACAAAAGAGCAACCACTAAAACACCCTATACTTAATGATCGTTTACCGAAGGCAACCGAAGTGAGAGTATATCCTAGGAGTGCGCATGTGCGAGTGATTTGATTTCAAGTTATTATCTTTGCATATTTAGGGTTTGCTAACCATTTTAAAATTAACATACATTCTTGTCATGCAATCATATCATACATCTAACAATTTAATATTTGCGATAATTAAAATTCGAGAAATAAAACTACGCTATTACAAAGCTTCGGGGAGGGGGATTAATTACATAGCCAAAAAACTCGTAAAACGACAAATAAACGAAAAATCCTAATTAAACTATTACATCCCATAAGCAGTTACATTAATATTGCAAAAATAAATAAACGCGCGATGAATCGAGAACGAGAAAAGAATTAGGGTTTTGACCCCGTCTAAACCTAATTGAAAGAAGAATTATTTTTTGTTGTTTTTGATTATTTTGAGAAAAAATAAGGTTTTTTTTTAATTAAATAAGTACAAACCTAATTACTAATTAATATAAATTAAAGAAAATAATTAATTTTGACCTATTTTGTATTTTTGGTTATTTTAAGAAAAGAAAATAAAAATTAAACCAAATAAAACCTAATTTTCTAATTTGTTTTAATTTATTTGCAAAAGGTTAAAATTGCCCTAGAATTAAATTAAACTAATTAAATTAATTTTGACAAAATATATAAAAAAAACTAAATTTGATGAAATTGATTTTTATGAGTTTTTTGTAAGAAAAAAAAAAGAATTAATTTTTGTTAGAGAATAATTAATCAAAATAAATTAAAATAAAGAAAAAAATATAGAAAGAAAAAGAAATGGGCCTGGTGTCAAAGTAGAAAGGGAGTGCCAAAAGCAGATCTGAGCCTAATAAGCATGGGTCCACGTTGACTCCTCATGATCCAATGTTGCACGTTGACTAGGGTGCATTGTAGGCTTTCAAATGATGGCATTTGGATCCAGCTTGTGGACATCTGGTTAGTTGAGTGTTGAATGCGTATGGTGGATATCCTGGAAACTTGCACACCTAATCATGTAAAATAAAATGGTATTGAACAAATATGGGGGACCTGGGGATCGAACCCAGGCCCTTTGGCAATTTCCAACGCCTCCTCACTGTGATCGGTGGAAATAGAACTGACTGTTTTTAGCTGGTTCGCGAAATGTCGCGGTAAGTAAGAGTCGCCACCGTCTTTTATGTTCTCCGACATGGAAAGGACAAAAGCACAACAAAATTCCTTTTCGAGATGTTTCTCGATTCGGGAGGTATATTTATAGAAAGGGAAGGTGTTAGCACCCTTTCTATCCGTGGTTATCCACGGGCTCTTAGGTACTTGCTCTTATGTTTTCAAAATTTGTTTGCTTTTCAAGTGTGTGTGGGTTTTGAAAAAAGTTTCGTTTGAAAAATTTCTAAGTAACTCTTGTATCTGTCCTCAAGAGTGTATGAAAAATTTGTTTGAAAACTTTTTGAAAGTGTTAGTGCGAAAAGATTGTTTTTGTTTTAGAGAGAGCAAGTACCTATGAGAAATCTACCTACTCTAAGGAATTAGGCTGTGTAAATTTGCTTTAGACAGTGCTATCCCACTATTGAGAAGTAGGTAGCACCGTCGTTGGAGGTATTCGGGTCAATTCGATTATAAGGGACATGTGTGGTCACCGAAGCAATAGTAGGACACCTTAGAAGTAACCCTAATGTCCTAGATCCTTTTTTATCCGAGGCAACCGTTTCGAGGCAACTGGATCTTAGACAAGAGGGCGACCTCTAAAACACCATATACTTGACGACCACATTCGAGGCAACCAGTGAGGCGTACCCTAGGAGTGGCATGTGCATGTGTGTTGTTTCAGTTTATATTCATCTTTGAACATGCATTTGTGAGCTACGAATTGTTTTTATTTGTCATACAGTCTTTCATGCATTTTTTAGCAGTTAAGAGTGCGGAAAATAAAGTGCGGAAAGTTGAATCTACGCTATTACAAGGCGCGGGTCTATACATCGCCAAAAACATAACCCGTTTGAAAATAAATGCGAGAAAAGTAAATAAAGCGATAAAATCCTAATTAACTATTACATCCTCGGAAACAGTTACATCAATATAATCAAAAGGAATTAAAGCGCGAAAGAAATTAAATCAGGAACGTCTTAGGGTTTTGACCCTTTTTGAGAAAAGAAAGCAATTTGGTCCTTTTTCGCAATTAAATTAAAATATTAAACCTAAACCTAATTAATTAATTAAAAGAAAAAATGTTTTTGTGTTTTTTATGTTTTTAATGAAAATAAAAATAAGAAATTAAAAGTCAAAAGCTAGTAAAAACCTAAGTCTAATTTATTTTACTTATTATAAAAAAAAGATTAAAGTTAGCCTAATTTAACTAAATTAATTAATTTACATTTATTTACAAAAATAAAAATGATGAAGTTAATTTTAATAAATAAAATATTTTTTTGGGTTTTTGATTTTATTAGGAAAAAATGTTAATTGGTTAGTGATTAATAAAAATAATAATGATTAATTAATTAAAGGAACATAATACAAATAGAGAGAGAGTTTAGGAGTATACGGGCCTGATTGGAGGGGTCAAACAGTTGTTGGCGTCATGTGTAAACTATTTTGTTTTGGCCATTTGTGTTTTGGCTTTTGGCCATTTGTGTTTTGGCCTCAACGTTCCTTAATGAACCTGCAAGGGATCCTGTCTAAATCTGCAGTGTTAAATCTCATGAACACATTAAATAAATTACTATATATCATAAAATACAAATAAAGTCAATATATAAAGAAATTTAATGTTTAGGCCAATATGACATGTATGAATGATTATACCCTTTTGATCATGGAGATCAAATCAACCTTACCCTTACTGGAAAAGTAGTGACATGAATACTTTAATACCCTTTTGATCATGGAGATCAAGCCAGCCTTACCCTTACTGAAGAAGTAGTGAGATGTTGGTTTTTAACTGAGATGGTTTGTTTGTAGTGAGATGTTGGTTTGTAACTGGGATGACTTGTTTGTAGTGAGATGTTGGTTTGTAACTGGGATGGCTTGTTTGTAGTGAGAGAGAGATTTGTAATAAGGATTTCAAGGTTTTAGGATTCTTGAAAGAATTTGATATTCTGACAGTGTTGTGGCAAGGTTTTTTTTTTCTCCGATTTGTGTGAAAAGAATGTGATTATATAATGGAAATTAGGGTAAAGAAAATGGGCTTTGAATGTGCAATTGAGCCTCCAATGTTCACTTGAGTTTGTCAATTTCCAGGCTAAATCACAGGGACTTAAGTGCAATTTCTGAAGTTGAAATGTGAAAACAAAATGTAGCCTACATCGATAACTAACTCCTGTCCAAAAATCGGCTCAATCGGATAAACGGTGAATTAATTATGAATTTTTGAATTTTCAGCTCAGACAAACTTATTTTGGGCTCCAGTGTCGACTCTGACACGTTCTTCAATAAAAAACTGGTATTGATCGGAGCATAATCCGGTCTCGACTTTTGAAGAAAAGTTGTAGATCTATGAGTCAGTGACCTCGTGTAAAAATATGAGCCCAATCCAATAAAAATTGACCGAGTTATGAATTTTCGAAGTTTCGGCCCAGATGAAATAATATTCAGCATTCAGGATTTTCAGCGTGTCACGCACTCTGAGCAAAAAACGAAGGCCTTTTGAATACCTTTTGAACTCAATACCTTCTGTGAAAATGTAGCCAACTCAATTTGTGAAATTTTGGCGCCGGAACCAGCTCGATACAATGAAAATCGACCAAGTTATGATTTTCTGAACATGACGCAAATAAACTTCTGTCACAAATTTTCTGTATGGAAATACTTGATAAATCCACATTTTTGAAGACCTTCTGATCGAAATTGGATTCCAGCCGTGAGAGATGAAAACGTAGATAATGTCAAGACAGAATTTCGGCCACCGGAACGGGTTCAAAACGAGCCACGGTCTTCAAGTTATGAATTTTTTAGCCCGTAAAAACTGCACTTTCAGCACACTTTTTCACCATATTTCTTTAAGAAAACTCACACATTCGGATACCTTCTTTAAAGAATTGACTCTTGAGCCGAACCTGAATTTGAGAATATGTTATCAGAGATATCTTGGTGAAAGAACACCTGAATATGATGCGCCGGGTTGGACTTGTGAATTTTTCTTGAAATGTTTTGAGAAATATGGGAGGGCAAATTTTGGGGTACAACAGTTGCCCCTGTTCAATTTTCTTAAACCTAAGGATATAGATTGGCTTGCGTGCCTTTCATGATCCGAAGGTGGAAGATGATTGAACACTAGAGTGCTCAGAAATTTGCACTCACATAGTGGAGTATCAGCAATGTGATGTCGGGAATGGGCTTACAAATGCCATTTGGAGAGATGATGGATAGGAGGATGGGCTTATAGATGCCATCTGGAGATGTGACAGAACCTTGTCGGGAATGGGCTTATAGATGTCATTTGGAAATGTAATGGATAGTTGAATCTGAATAAGAAATAGAAAGGCTTCCGTGTCTGGAGCATATCTAGTCTATATCTAATTGCTGACGTCTGAACGAGTAGTAGAATGACCGCCGCGTTTGGGGTATATCCATACTGCATCTAAATGAGTGACAGAATGTTATCTGAATCTGGATCGTATCTGGAATGTCTTTTGAATGAATCTGGACTAAACAATAGAATAGCCTCCGGGTCTGGAGCATCTCTAAGTTGTCTTTAGAAGTTTGAATCTGAATAAGTAGCAGAATAACATCCGGGTCAGGAGCATCTCTAAGCTATATCTGAAAGGAACTCTGGAATAAGTATCAGAAAGTCGCCATGCCTGGGTCGCAACTGAACTATCTCTAGAAGGAATCTCTGAATAAGCAATAGAATAGCATCTGGATCTGGAGCATCTCTAGGCCATCTCTGGAGAGAAATCTGAATAAGTAGTAGAATAACATCCGGGTCAAGAGCATCTCTAAGCTATATCTGAAAGGAAAGCTGAATAAGCAAAAGAATAGCATCCATATCTGGAGCATCTCTAAGCCATTTCTGGGAAGAAACTCTAAATAAGCAAAAGAATAGCATCCATATCTGGAGCATTTCCAAGCCATCTCTGAAAGGGAATCTGGAATAAGTATCAGAATGTAGCCATGTCTGGATCGCATCTGAACCATCTCTAGAAGGAACCTGGAATAAGTATCAGAATGTAGCCATGTCTGGATTGCATCTGAACCATCTCTAGAAGGACATCTGAATAAGCAATAGAACAGCATCCGTGTCCGGAGCATCTCTAAGCTATCTCTAGAAGGAAGTCTGAATAAGCAATAGAATAACATCCGCATCCGGAGCATCTCTAAGCTATCTATGAATAAGCAACTCTGAATAAGCAACAGAATAGCATCCGGGTCCGGAGCATATCTGAACTATCTCTGAGAAGAAACTTTGAATAAGCAAAAGAATAGCATCCATCTCTGGAGCATTTCCCAGCTATATCTGAAAGGGAATCTGGAATAAGTATCAGAATGGAGCCATATATGGGTCGCATATGAACCATCTCTAGAAGAACATCTGAATAAGCAATAGAGCAGCATCTGTGTCCGGAGCATCTCTAAGCTATCTCTAGAAGGAAGTTTGAATAAGCAAAAGAACAGCATCCGTGTCTGGAGCATCTCTAAGCTATCTCTGAAATCTCTTTAATGTAGATATGCCCTGGCTAGATACAGGAATCGAATCTGGAATTAGTCGTCTACAGATATGCCCTGGCTGGATACAGGTATCGAATCTCTAAACTCTTCATGCAGACATGCCCTGGCTAGATACAGGTATCGAATCCGAAACTGGTCGTCTACAGATATGCCCTGGCTGGATACAGGTATCAAATCTCTAAACTCTTCATGCAGATATGCCCTGGCTAGATACAGGCGTCGAATCTACAATCCAATACTCACAGATATGCCCTGGCTGGATACAGGAATCGAATCTGGAATTGGTCGTCTACAGATATGCCCTGGCTGGATACAGGTATCGAATCTCTAAACTCTTCATGCAGATATGCCTTGGCTAGATACAGGTATCGAATCTACAATCAAATCACTCACAGATATGCCCTGGCTAGATACAGGTATCGAATTTGGAATTGGTCGTCTACAGATATGCCCTGGCTAGATACAGGTATCGAATCTCTAAACTCTTCATACAGACATGCCCTGGCTAGATACAGGTATCGAATCTACAATCAGTTACTCACAGATATACCCTGGCTGGATACAGGAATCGAATCTGGAATTGGTCGTCTACAGATATGCCCTGGCTGGATACAGGTATCGAATCTCTAAACTCTTCATGCAGACATGCCCTGGCTAGATACAGGTATCGAATCTACAATTAATCGCTCACAGATATGCCCTGGCTAGATACAGGAATCGAATCTGGAACTGCGACAGTTGATAGTAATCATCTTTGGATTGACCTTTTTCCTGAAAAGGCAAAACATCAGTTGTATGCAATGTCATGATGTATGAAATGATGTCATGATGTTCTCAAGAATAAATGAGATTGTGTGTTATGATGCGTATATGCATGCGTCATGGTGTATGATAATGTGATGTTTATGAATGTATTTTCGTCTGGGAAAATAAATCCTTGACGAATGCCTGGAAATTGAATCCTGGGTTGAGGTTGAAAGGTAGAGTTCTTCGTTTCCGCTGGGGATGTTGATTGCAAGAATAAACCGGTAGGAGAAGATGACTCCGTTGGGGAATAAACTTTGTTGGAGAGATTACCCTGCGGGGAATTACTCTGTGGGAAGAGATACTTCGCTGAGATTTTGATGATAACTCCGCTGGGGATTCCGTTGATGAGCTCTGTTGAAGGATTTTGATGATGACTCCGCTGGGGGATAGGAAGAACTACGCCGAGGACAATCTTTCTGTGGCAATTAGCTGAGGATAACTCAGTTATAAGCTCTGGTGGGGAATAACCTTTGAATAAAGCCGGGGAGATGCGTTCATACTCTGCAGGGGATAAGCTTCCAGAATCTATTGGGGATAAGCTTCCAGAGTCTACTGGGGAGGATGATTCAACTCTCCTGGGGAAACTTTTGGATTGTACTGGGGAATTGGCTCCATTGGATGTATGTATTCCGCCGGGGAACAATCTTACATTAAGACTGTCGGGGATGCTTGCTTGGGAACATCTGTATACTCTGCTGGGGAATATTGAGATTTACTAGGGATACCCACTTCTTTAAGGCTGGCAGTAGACTAACTCTGCTTGGGGAGAGTATTGATGACTTGCTGGATATTGTGCCTTTCGGGGCTGATGGGAGGACCAACTTTGCTTGGGAGAGTATTGCTGAGTCTTATTTTACTCTGCGGGGAGTGAAGGTATCTTGGTTATATTCTTCAGCTGAATCGACCTTTATACCTGGTAGGACAGTAGCTTGGACAGTTCTTACCGCCCCAGTTTCTATGGGAGAAGACACCTGTGGAGGTTTCGATAACTGCCGATTTGACAAATCTTCTTCTGGTAGGCGAGATGACGGGACATAGTCGTACGCTTTTGATCCCTAACTTTTGCCTGGACTGCCCTTTCGGGTTTTCAGTCCACCGGGATACCCATTTTTGCCCAAGTCGCCTTTTCAGGTTTTCGACTTGCCGGGTGTACAGATTTTTCATTTTCATCCCTTATTTTTGCCCGAACCCTTTTGGTTCGCCGGGAAGCCCTTATTTTTGCCCAGGTGTGTCAACCTAGCGGGTCTTTGATTATGCGCAGTATTTTTTCTGACTATGTCCACGCTCTCAGAATGCAGGGAATTGTCACTGTCAATAGTGTTGTGTTACCGTACTACCAGAAGATCTTCGTTCGATCATGCAAGATTCGTTGCTGAAATTCCTGTTTAATGCCCTGAGTGATTCAGACAGAGATCTGCCCCTGGCTATTTGGCATTTGAGAGATTCTCTGAATCTTGACTTAACTACCCCAGATGATAGACAATGATCATGCCATGCCCCTTGATTGGAAGTGCTTTTGTTCACTAGATATTCTTCGTGCGAATTTCTATGCTGTTCAAACAAAAGGTCATATGCAAACAATGTTATTTTAAAAATGCAAAGCTTATGTCTGTCTTGAAGTTTTTTGAAAATGCAGTTTTTTTCATAAAAACAAGTGAATTTTTGTAAACTGTGATGTCAACTCGTTATTTTACCGCAAGCCTTAAGGAGTCAGGATACCTTTCGTAACAGTATGCTTTCGAACTAACCCATGCTTCAGCTAGGACTTTTTAAGGGTTATAACGTGGCCTGGTTCACGGTTTAAGAAACAAAGGATAAATGCTTAAAATTTATTTGTACCCACCCGCTCTTCGTGATGTTCTTCGATCCTAAACTCAGCTAATCGTGCATTAGACTTTGTTTGAGTCATTGCTTTGATATTCCGGTGATGGTTCAGACATTGACAGTTTATTTTGAATAGGCAGTCATTTCTTTTTTCGTCGAGGGTTTGTATGACCTCTTTCTTTTTTGATTTTGTTATCCCTGTCTTTTGCCTGAATTGTTTCTTTTTGTATTTACAGTCAGCGGGATGCCCCAGTTTTGTAAGTCTCCTTCATAGGTTTTGACTTATTGGGTTTTTATTTTGATGGATAATGACTGCCTGTCTTTATGATTATTCAGAACCATCACTGTCTTTTGCTTTGGAAGGAATCCTCTGATGTCATTCATTGTGCACTTGGATCAACTGAGAGAACTACCCTGCCCCAGGTTATGATTAAGGGTTTTAATTTTTTTTGTAAAAAGAAAAAAAAACTCCTACTTCTTTGGCTCAAAGGGGTTGACGAGGGATTATCTTCCTTATAACTCCAGTGTTTAGGAATTGAAACAATGCTTGTACCTCATCAGCGGGGTCTGTTCAAAAGCATACTGTAGATTGTGGTATCGTTTTCGTCATCCTCCCTCAAGAGGCTTAGAGTTATTAATCGAGAGTTAACATCAAAAACATGAAAGAAGTTTGAATATAGCGAATGCGAATATATTGATTCAAAACAGACATATGCGATGCATTGATAAAGTAAAAGAGTTTGCTATGACAATAATTGTTTGAACAATCAAAGAAAAATACAACTTGAAACTTCCAATGAACAAAAGGTCTTCTCGTCTAGGGATAGTAGAAGAACTCGACCTGACCATCTGGGGTGAATTCCACTGCTCCTTCATCAATCAGGTCCTGGATCTTGTTCTGCAGAGTCCAACAGTCGTCGGTGGCATGCCCCGGGCTGTCAGAATGATAAGCGCAGCAAGCGTTGGGGTTATACCTTGAAGTTGTCCTGTTGGGATTCTTAGGAGGGTCCCTTAATGTTACCAAATTCATCCTCAACAGGTGTTGTAAAGCTTGAGACAACGATGTGTTGAGCTTGGTAAATTGCCTTCGGGGCTTACTCTGATCAACCCGTTGCTCTGGGCGAGGTTGTGGTTGGACCTGTGAAGTGGTAGCAATTTGGAGAGGTCTATTCGTTGAACCAAACCTTTGACTTCTTGGAGGCTGATTACCGGTTTGGTCTCCAACCCTGACTACTTGCTTCATACTGTCTTGCTGAAGCTGGTGAGGTTGATGCTGAATTTGTGGCCTTGAAGCAAGTTGAGGAGCTTTTCCCTTGTCTTCTTGTCTCAGAGGGAATTTAATAATGACTGGCTCTTCAACCTTAGATGTTTGCCCCAGTTGGTTATCCCGAAGCAGTTGGTTGACGAGAACCCTGAGCTCTTCTTGTCTTTGAGCTAAGTCTTGAATGAGAGTCATCTGCCTCAGCATCTGGGTTCTCATTGTATCCACCTCAGCTTGCAGATGTTTCAGCCGTTCATCCTTACTGTCTTCTGGACTGTTCCTGACCAAAGTCCCCATGAGGAGTGTTCTCAGCTCTTCCTGCCCCTTGGATAGATTTAGGAGGATTTCCCCGAACTGAGTCTCTTGAGTACGAAGCTCCTGGTTGTCTTGTTGGCAAGCCATTGCTGAAACAGCAAGGAAGGTAAGTGACCTGTACAAAGGGTACCTGTTATGCAATGATGTGTATGTATGCGTGCAATGTTTCCAAGGATCTCGCGGGGTAAACAAGAAAAATTGTTAGAATTTGAATCTGGTGGCTTGATTGAAGGACCTTCCTGTTGTTGAGAGTCCTTCTTCAAGGGTCAAAGGCTCACCATATCCAGTGGGTCATAGCCCCTGACTCAAGTCATCAACCTTGTTTTGATTTCCAAACAACCTTGGCTAGGGGAACCTTCTTCAAGAGTCAAAGCTCACCATATCAAGTGGGTCATAGCCCCTGACTCAAGTCATCAACCTGGCTAGAGGAAAATAAATCCCCTTTGCCCCTTGCTAGACATTCTGGTTCATCATGACCTGCATCACAAGCCCTTGAGATCCTCGAAATGGGTTAGTCCTTATGCAGGATGCATGCAATGGTATGATGTTATGCTATGCATGGAGTGATATAAGTAGACCCTGTTATGAGCCCAGATTAAGGACTATAAACAAAACCTGCAAGAAACTCATGTGTCAGATAACAAGAACATGCAAGTAGTCAGGTTTGAAGGCACACAAGTCACACAAGACATCCCTTAGAGTTTAGGCCAGCATGAAGTTTAGGTACTACCCTCTTTCAGTTTCGTTGGTTAAGACCTGTCCTATCAAAAGTAACCGGGTTCTAGAGGATCTCAATATCATCGACTACCCTCGATCGGTCATAACTCCAGCATCGCAATCTTTTCTTGCGGCCAGAACCATCGCGAGAGTTTAGCCTCAATGAGTGTAGCATACTGCTACTGTTTTATGGCCAAGTTGGGTCAATTTAGGGTTCTAAGGTCGGTTGGTGCTTAATGACTCCTCAGAAGACCCATATTCTCCTCGTTGCAACACAAGGGATATCGGTACAGACTAAGGTGTCACACCAACGTAGCCACAGCTTCACCCGTGTCGGTCTATGCCGGACAGGTCCCTCACAGCTTATGCTACCTAAAGGGTATTCCCCTGATCCGGGTTAGGATCTATGAAACTCCGATGCAATGCCCACAAATATAAAAGCAATCAAAACAAGCAATTGAAAACATAAGTATGATCTAATCCTAAGGTACGCCTCACTTTAAATACTCCCCAGCAGAGTCGCCAGTTCTGTGATCGGTGGAAATAGAACTGACTGTTTTTAGCTGGTTCGCAAAATGTCGCGGTAAGCAAGAGTCGCCACCGTCTTTTATGTTCTCCGACATGGAAAGGACAAAAGCACAGCAAAATTCCTTTTCGAGATGTTTCTCGGTTCGGGAGGTAAATTTATAGAAAGGGAAGGTGTTAGCACCCTTTCTATCCGTGGTTATCCACGGGCTCTTAGGTACTTGCTCTTATGTTTTCAAAGTTTGTTTGCTTTTCAAGTGTGTGTGGGTTTTGAAAAAAGTTTCGTTTGAAAAATTTCTAAGTAACTCTTGTATCTGTCCTCAAGAGTGTATGAAAAATTTGTTTGAAAACTTTTTGAAAGTGTTAGTGCGAAAAGATTGTTTTTGTTTTAGAGAGAGCAAGTACCTATGAGAAATCTACCTACTCTAAGGAATTAGGCTGTGTAAATTTCCTTTAGACAGTGCTATCCCACTATTGAGAAGTAGGTAGCACCGTCGTTGGAGGTATTCGGGTCAATTCGATTATAAGGGACATGTGTGGTCACCGAAGCAATAGTAGGACACCTTAGAAGTAACCCTAATGTCCTAGATCCTTTTTTATCCGAGGAAACCATTTCGAGGCAACTGGATCTTAGACAAGAGGGCGATCTCTAAAACACCCTATACTTGACGACCACGTTCGAGGCAACCAGTGAGGCGTACCCTAGGAGTGGCATGTGCATGTGTGTTGTTTCAGTTTATATTTATCTTTGAACATGCATTTGTGAGCTACGGATTGTTTTTATTTGTCATACAGTCTTTCATGCATTTTTTAGCAGTTAAGAGTGCGGAAAATAAAGTGCGGAAAGTTGAATCTACGCTATTACAAGGCGCGGGTCTATACATCGCCAAAAACATAACCCGTTTGGAAATAAATGCGAGAAAAGTAAATAAAGCGATAAAATCCTAATTAACTATTACATCCTCGGAAACAGTTACATCAATATAATCAAAAGGAATTAAAGCGCGAAAGAAATTAAATCAGGAACGTCTTAGGGTTTTGACCCTTTTTGAGAAAAGAAAGCAATTTGGTCCTTTTTCGCAATTAAATTAAAATATTAAACCTAAACCTAATTAATTAATTAAAAGAAAAAATGTTTTTGTGTTTTTTATGTTTTTAATGAAAATAAAAATAAGAAATTAAAAGTCAAAAGCTAGTAAAAACCTAAGTCTAATTTATTTTACTTATTATAAAAAAAAAGATTAAAGTTAGCCTAATTTAACTAAATTAATTAATTTACATTTATTTACAAAAATAAAAGTGATGAAGTTAATTTTAATAAATAAAATATTTTTTTGGGTTTTTGATTTTATTAGGAAAAAATGTTAATTGGTTAGTGATTAATAAAAATAATAATGATTAATTAATTAAAGGAACATAATATAAATAGAGAGAGAGTTTAGGAGTATACGGGCCTGATTGGAGGGGTGAAACAGCTGTTGGCGTCATGTGTAAACTATTTTGTTTTGGTCATTTGTGTTTTGGCCTCAACGTTCCTTAATGAACCTGCAAGGGATCCTGTCTAAATCTGAAGTGTTGAATCTCATGAACACATTAAATAAATTACTATATATCATAAAATACAAATAAAGCCAATATATAAATAAATTTAATGTTTAGGCCAATATGACATGTATGAATGATTATACCCTTTTGATCATGGAGATCAAATCAACCTTACCCTTATTGGAAAAGTAGTGACTTGAATGCTTTTATGCCCTTTTGATCATGGAGATCAAGCCAGCCTTATCCTTACTGAAGAAGTAGTGATATGTTGGTTTGTAACTGAGATGGTTTGTTTGTAGTGAGATGTTGGTTTGTAACTGGGATGGCTTGTTTGTAGTGAGAGAGGGATTTGTAATAAGGATTTCAAGGTTTTAGGGTTCTTGAAAGGATTTGATATTCTGACAGTGTTGTGGTAAGGTTTTTTTTTTCTCCGGTTTGTGTGAAAAGAATGTGATTATATAATGGAAATTAGGGTAAAGAAAATGGGCTTTGAATGTGCAATTGGGCCTCCAATATTCACTTGAGTTCGTCACTTTCCAGGCTAAATCTCAGGGACTTAAGTGCAATTTTTGTAGTTGAAATGTGAAAACAAAATGTATCCTACATCGAGAACTAACTCATGTTCGAAAATCGGCTCAATCAGATAAACGGTGAATTAATTATGAATTTTTGAAGTTTAAGCTCAGACAAACTTAGTTTGGGCTCCAGTGTCGACTCTGACACGTTCTTCAATAAAAAACTGGTATTGATCGGAGCATAATCCGGTCTCGACTTTTGAAGCAAAGTTGTAGATCTATGAGTCAGTGACCTTGTGTAAAAATATGAGCCCAACCCGATAAAAATTGACCGAGTTATGAATTTTCGAAGTTTCGGCCCAGATGAAATATTATTCAGCATTCAGGATTTTCAGCGTATCACGCACTCTGAGCAAAAAACGAAGGCTTTTTGAATACCTTTTGAACTCAATACCTTCTGTGAAAATGTAGCCAACTCAATTTTTGAAATTTTGGTGCCGGAACCAGCTCGATACGATGAAAATCGACCAAGTTATGATTTTCTGAACATGACGCAAATAAACTTCTGTCACAAATTTTCTGTCTCGAAATACTTGATAAATCCACATTTTTGAAGACCTTCTGATCGAAATTGGCTTCCAGCCGTGAGAGATGAAAACGTAGATAATGTCAAGACGGAATTTTGGCCACCGTAACGGGTTCAAAACGAGCCACGATCTTTAAGTTATGAATTTTTTAGCGCGTAAAAACTGCACTTTCAGCACACTTTTTCACCATATTTCTTCAAGAAAACTCACACATTCGGATACCTTCCTTAAAGAATTGACTCTTGAGCCGAACCTGAATTTGAGAATATGTTATCAGAGATGTCTTGGTGAAAGAACACCTGAATATGACGCGCCGGGTTGGACTTGTGAATTTTTCTTGAAATGTTTTGAGAAATATGGGAGGGCAAATTTTGGGGTACAACACTCACCAACTGAGCTTACATGTTTTGTTGTATATCAAATAACAAATAAAAATTATATTGAGAAAACAAATTAATTTATCAAAACCACGCGAAATTCAAATGGGCCAGTCAGGGGGTGCCACGCCACCCTTCTTCTTCCTTCCTCCGTTGGTAAAAGTCCAAGACTTTTACCTACAGACAAAAGTCTGTAGCTATAGCCCTGCGTATTTCCAGAATCTCATACAAGCACAATAAATGAAAACTAATGGTGCAGATCAATTTGTCTCGGCCTTGTGAACACCATGGTAACCTTCTTTTGGGCCAATTTTACCTGCAATCAAAACCCCTAAAAACGAAACCTAAAACCTAACAATGGTGAATCTCAGTATGGCTAACAAAAACGCAATTGAACCTTATCATTAGCTTGCAAATGTTTTAATGAACAAGAATATGTAAAGAATTCATGCTACAAATTCCAGAAACGTGATATTGAATTTCAAGAAAGTAAGGATATCGTGAGGTGCTTACAGTGCGTGTTTGGGCACGAAAATGCTTGTTGGTGATTGGGATAGACTCCTTGAACACCCATGAAGCGAATGAGATAGTTGGGAAGGCTTGAGATAGCCTGGAACTATGAAATCTAATTACCATTTTTCTTTGATTTTTTGAAAGTTGTTCTTCTCTTTTTACGCCTCTAAACCCCTGTGCTTTTGGTCTGCAAATGTTCTATATGTAGCCTTGAGTGAATTAGGTTTACAAATTTGTTCCAAATCTTTTTCAATTAAGGTGATTGAATCATGATTTGATTCTTATTCAAATCTTTCTAAATCAAGTAAAACTCAATCTTTTTATGTACAAACAAGCCTTTCACGATTTGATCTCATTGCCAGCTATTCATGGACCTGAAATATGCACAAAATCTCAAGTTTAAATGATTTTGATATTTTCATGATTTTATTTTGATTTAATTTGATTTAAATGAAATAAAAATCAAAATAAATGAATAAAATAAAATAAAGGCAAGTGGTAAGGATCATGGGTCGTGGATCATGTTACAAACTCAATGAAAGCACAAAACGTTGGGCCCATTTGACAAAAATTGCAATTTTGGCCACTTTTGACTTTTGGCAATTTTGCAAAAAATGTCAACTTCACCAATGCACAACTCTTTCAATTTTGACCCTAGAGATGTGTTCTTGGACTTTTTATAAATCTCAAGATGTCCTATAAGAAACCCTTTTGGTATCATCTCAATTGAGTCTTCCATGTTCATGTATGAAGCTTTGACAAAAAAGGTATTTTTGTTGACTTTTCAAAGTGACCTATAATGTCCAAATTCATAACTTCTTGTGAGTGCATATTTTGAACTTGGGAGCTGAAGATGAATTTTATGGTGTTGCATACTCTTCAAAATGAGCTTTGGATGGGTCATTCTTGATAAAGTATTAGAAAGTTATGCTTGGTCAAAGTTGAGTTGACTTTTCCTACAAAACCCTAATTTAGCAACTTTTGGGTTTTGATGAATTGTGAGCAATCCTTGATGAATCATGATCAACCCTTTATCAAATGATGAATAATACTTCAAAATGAGGATTTTGACCAAAAATCTTGAGGTTTGACTGTATGGGGACCACAATTGACTTTTGCCCTAACACAGTCGATTTTCAGGCCTTTAAGCAATTGACTGAGCAAACTTTCTCTGCAAGGCTTGAAACTTGACATGGATGATCTTGAGAACATATTAGGACAATAGTGAGCATTTGATACCCTTTGGACTCAAGTATCTTGATGCAATATGAAACCCTAATTTGAGGTAGACTGCCTTGGGAGAGAGTTTGTCTAGTCAACCCTTGGACTTCCTTGAGCAATTTGAGGACCTCACTTGAAATGTATTGAGAAATATGGGAGGGAAAATTTTGGGGTACAACAAATATAAATCAAAGTGATGTTGATGTTAAGAACGAGTCATATGTTAGAGGCAATGAGTCGTATGTACGAAATGATCAAGATGAGAATATTATAGCGGATGAATCATATATTAGAAATGATCATAATAAGGGAATTTGGATCAATCCATTCGTTCGAGTTGTTAAGAGTAAATTAATTCATATTCCAACCAAGAAACAAAATATATGTTAGTGAAAAAGGTATTAGTTAAATGTTATATGTTTTGTCATTCAATAAAATTGTGTTTTTGTTTTTATGTTGTGTTTATGGTTTTATATTATGTTTATGTTTTTATATTCTGTCTATTCATTCAATGCTACTTGAATTTTATATGGTGTTTATGTTTTTCTTTAATATTACAGGTGAAATAGCTTATAATGAGGAAAAAGATCATCCCACTTCTAATATTGATGGAAATGAATCAGCTCGTGATATGGAGAGTGATATTAGACGAGGAATAACAATTATGAAGTCAATAATTCGTGCAAGAGATAAAAGGTATCAAATTTGACATACATTGGAATAAAGACAAACAGCTAATTGAGCCTAACGATTCAATGTTGCAAGTTACATTGGTTTCGTTATGAGGAGAGAAGTTCCAATCACTTGTGATGATTGGAGAAGGCGTGAGCTGAAACCCGTTAAAGAAAAAATATGGACTGAAATACAGGTGCGATATGTGATGTCTTTCGTTTTTGTTGACGCTTATGTATATAAATTACTAACGCAGTCTATGTATGTTTTTTGTAGAGGTCTTTTAACATTGATGATGATCGAAAATCATATTGTCTTCAATTGGCCGGAAAAAGACTAAGAGGGTTTCAATCTTTTTTGACAAACAAGTTTCTTAGGGATGTCGATAACAATTTTATCGATGCAGAACTTCCAAAGGCGTATGCAGGCTTGATTTCTCCTGAAGAATGGGAAACCTTCAAAGAAAAAAGAAGAACCTCAGATTTTTAGGATGTGAGTGGCATGAATCGCCAACGAGCATCAAGTCCCCCGTATCCATACAAAAAAGGGCGTATGGGATATGCACGCTTGCAATAAAGATTGGTAAGTATATATAAATGATATGATATACTTGTTCATCATGTGTTACTATTGATTTATTATTTCTCTTAATGCGTAGTTAGAAGATGAGAAAAGTCAACAAATATCTCTTCTGGAACATGTTCTGTGGAAGACTGCCCAGGTGAATAAGGATGGAGTTGTTAAGGAAGACGTGCTTCAAATTTATGAGAAATGTGTAAGTATATCAATATTCCTATAATTAAATAATAGTTTATTAAAATGCAAAATTTATGAGTTTAATCACTACTAATTCATTTTGCTATGCATATGAATTTCAGGAGAGTCTATCTCAATCTTTAACTCAACCTAAAGACCATGATTGCAGGAGCATACTTAGTCGAGTATTAAATGTTCTTGAGTATACCGGTCGTGTGAGGGGTAAGGGATTCGGGGTGACTCAAACATCTTTGGATAATCATCAAAAGAGGAAAGGTCATAGCAATAAAGAAGTGATGGAAGAGTTAGAAAAATTAAAAGCTAAAGTTCGTGAGTTGGAAAAGGACAAAGAAAAATACATGTCAGAAAGGCAAGGTTCAGGGTTCAAGGATACTAGTGATAAAGATAGTATCAATTGTGATTTCCAACAGAAAATTCCCGAGGTAACATATATTATTATGAATTAGCATAATTTTTTTAATTGACAAATATAAACATTAATAATTTCATATTTATTATTGGTTTAGGGCATTTCACCTTGTCAGTTATATTTATCATCACCGACTTATCGCATGGTTGACAAGGGAAAAATGCATAACACCTTGAGAGATGTGCTTCACCATAAACTGCGCCCTGCTGGATTTTTGAAAGTATCAATTGAAATTACTTTAGAGAGGGACGCGCCATTATCGTTTCCTGACGATATTTCAGATGCAACATTGGTGGGAGAGACAATAGGATCTTATGTTGCATGGCCATCAAGCCTCATTTGCATAAATGATGAGGTATGTTAACATTTGCAGCGTTGAAAACTATTATGAATCTTTGAGTATTCAAAATTTGTATGACCATTTAACATACATTTTTTCATGGTAATGTTAGACTTCCACAAAATCCAAATCAAAAGATAAAGGGATTAAGCCGCAAACCAGGTCAGTTGCATCCAAAAAGGAAGTAAATTGATATATATATATATATATATATATATATATATATATATATATATATATATATATATATATATATATATATATATATATATATTATGCATAGAAAAGGTTAATTCACGATCTCATACTTCACCTAACTTATTATATGCTTTTGATCTTTAGATTCATGTTAAAGACATGCAACAAGTCCTTATGAGTAACATGTCCGTACAAAAAAAGGATATGGCAAAGTCTGCAGCTAGAAAAAAGCCTACTTCTCGGTATAGGTCGTGCCTTCAGACATTAATGGGAATTTCAGATTTGGCCGACGAATGCCCTCGTAATATACCTATGGAGGAAGGTATTTTTGGTTTTTTCCTATTATGAAACAATAAGTAGAGAGGATGTGGATCAAATTCTTAGACGTGAAGAATTAGGCCTCGGTGTTGTCAATACATACATCAGGTATTCTCCGATCAACTTTATTTCGTTTTTATTGAACTATTTATCTACTAATTTCAATTAATGGTCTTGATGTTAATGATGTTTTTATTTAAGTTTCATGTATGCCAACTTGATGCACCCGCGTCAATTGGACCAAAGATTCTCCTTCTTATCTCCAAGCAATATCAACGCACTATTAATCCAACAACGACCAGATGATGTCAAAGAGTATTTTGTCCGTACATTTATGGCCAACAAAGATACGGAAAATTTGTTTTTTTTTCTTCCATTTAATACTGGAAATGGGTAAGATTTTTATTCAAACTTCATCTATTATAATTTTTCATGTTTTGACGTTTTGTAGAAAGTTTCAACCTAACCTTTGTTAATCTTACAGTGGACACTGATTGTTGGTTACGATCAATCCAATAATAGAAGTTGTATATTATTTGGATTCGTTAGAAGACGATTGGACAAAATACCCAAACATGAAGGAGATGGTTGATACGTAAGTTAGATTGTTCTAAAACTTCATTTGTATACTTATTTATTTTTTTATGTGAGATTTTTCTAAATCTTCGTTTATATTTTGTTAGGGTTATACAAATTTTTAGATCACAAAGAAATATTCAAGTACCAAAGAGTAAGGCAAACAACATTGCATGGATTATAGTGCATGTATATTTTCATAATTTTGATTATATTAGTGATGGTACTTGATAAAACAAATTAAATTATATGAGATGATATATATTTGTATATTTTTCCATGTGTAGTGTCCTCGTCAGCGCAATGGTATAGATTGCGGTTATTTCATGTTGAGATTTATGAAAGAAATTATTCTTTTGAATCAAATAGAGATTCCATCCATGGTATGCGTTTCTAACTTATGATTTATTTTAATATATTTAACACATTTCATCTAATTAATTAGTTTTAACTAAATCATATTATGTTATATCATGTAGTACTTTGATGAATACAAGTCTTCTACTTATTCGAAAGATCATTTGGACGAAATTAAGGAGGATTGATGTCAATACATTATTGAGATGAGAATTTTATAAGGTATTGTGACACTTTCATTGATGATAATTTTGAGTATATATAAGTTTGAGTTAATGAGATACTATGTCGTCATAGTGTTGTAAATTGTTGCAATGTTGGTGTTGTTATGTGAAAGGTTAGTTAGGATGGTATTGGATTTAAATTCAAACAAAATTTTGTTTGTATGGTATGAATCAGACGAATTCTTGATTTGTTTTTGTTACATTGATTTTTAAGTGTTATATATATAAATTGGTTCTGATATATATGCCTTTGTTGGTTTTGTTTCAGGTAGGTGCATATGTATAAGATATATAGATTCATTTAGGATTCTTCATTGTTGTTGTTTGTAGATAACATAGTAGAGAATATAACAACTCTAGAAGATAACAATATGTACATTTGATGCATATTTATTTGTTTATAAAGATGTATATGTAAATATTTAAATTTATGTATATATATATATATATAAATTATTGAATTCTTTAAGTTGTATTTATGTATATATAAATTGTTGGATTAAAGTTGTATATATAAATATGTAAATTTGGTGCATATTTATTAGATTAAAGCTTCAAATTTATAAAATCAGATGCAAATTTGAAAGACAACACTTAAATTTTAAGTGATTATGTGTACATGACACTTAAAATATAAGCTGAATATATTAAAAAATCCGTGAATATTAGACAACGCTTTAAACCAAAAAGCGTTGCCTAAAAGGGGACTTTAGATAACGCTTCAAAATAAAGCGCTGCCTAAAATATAAAAAAATATATAAAAAAAATACATTAGACAATGCTTCCTCAAGCGCTGTCTAAAGTAAAAGCGCTGCTATAGGCTCACTATAGAAAGTGATTATAATGTTAAAAGTGTTGCCTAAAATATAAAAAAGAGAAAGAAAAATACATTAGGAAACGCTTTCTGAAGCGCTGTCTAAAGTGAAAGCGCTGTTATAGACACACTATAGAAAACACTTACATTGTTAAAAGCGCTTCCTATAGGGTATAAGGGCCTTTAGAAACGCTTACATTGTTAAAAGTGTTGTCTATAGGGGCCTTTAGAAAGCGTTTATTCAATAAAGTGTTGTCTAAGGTCTACATTAAGCAGCGCTTTCACATAGACTAAAAGTGATGCCTATGGTTACAACAACGCAGGAATAGGCAGCGCTTATAAGCGCTATCTATGGTCAAAAAAGCGTTGTCTATATGCTTATTTGGCATAGTAAGGACTCGTGTCTACTAGAGGACTCTTCCCCACAAGAAGACAAAAACATGATATCTTCATGACATCATCCACATGATATCTTCATGACATCATCCACATGATGTCATCATCACCAAATTAAAAGTAACTAGAGGATTTGACCATACTAAGGGATCTAGAGGATTCGTCTCACTAAAAGACAAATTTTACTATTTACAAGTATAAATTATGTCAGCACTTTATCATTGATTTGATATAAAGCCTATTGACTCATCAAATATTGTCTTAATCATGATTGAAGATTGAAGACTCATTTTAAAGAAGAAAACAATATTAATATTTAACATAAAGATGATGACTCTTCACCATTACTCTTGCCTATAAATACAAGTTTCCTATTCAAGAAAAATAGAGAAAAAATGGTATTAGGGAGGAAGAACTCTTGAAGAAAAAAACGTGAAAAAACTACTCTTTGAAAAAGGCTAACAAAATTCATTACCATTCAAAGGTAAGAAAAAATCATCATCTCTCCCACATCAAAACATCAACCTCCATCAAAACACATTCATTTCTTTCAACACAATAAACTCAACATTTGCTAGCTTTGGAGTTTATAAGTATCATTCATCCTTATTTTGTTCATACCATATTTTACTAGTTGTTTTGTTTATATTGTTTCATTTTATTTTACTATTTTGCTAATTGTTAATCAAATTTGTTAATTATTTTTATCAATTTGTTTTCAATACTTTTTTCTTCAACTTTCCAATAGACTTTATATGAGCAAATCAACTCCTTTTGCCTTGATTTTTTGCATACTTCTTTATTTGTCCATATTTTGTCAATCCATGAAAAACTTCCAAAAATATTTTTATTTTTGACTATTTATATATAGTGGAAACTCATGTCTTTTGTTGTTCTTTTAAGATATTAAAACACCAAAAACACTTTATTTTTATTTGTTCAAAGTTCAGATTTCATTTATGTCTTTGTTTAACATGTTAAAAATATCAAAAAAAAATAGTTTCTTTTGTTTTAGTTTGATTAAAGTCTTAGTGTTTTCTTTAAAACTTTTGGGAACATTTTTCTCAAATAACTCTTTTAAAATCCATGCTACTTTGTGACATTATCCTCTCATTTGTGATGTGTGTTTACTATTTTTTTAGTGATTAATATCTATACTTTATTGTGTTAATATTTGTAAATCCAAAGAAAAGGGATAATTTTTGTTGACTTTGTAGTCATATGTATATGCATTGTTTTTTTAGGTTTACCCTTATGTGTTATCCTTGTAATTGTTGATGTTTACCTTATGTGTTCTTAGGTACTACAAAGACCCTATTTTTTCACTCAACCTTCAAAATCAATTTTAAAATTTTCACCACTTTCATATAAAAACCTTGACCCTATGTCATTGCATTTTCAAACTTTATTTTTAATCAAATATTTCAATACACTTAAGCCTATTAAAACTCTTTCAAAAAACTAAAAGTGATTTAACATTATTCAAATATTTTTTCCAATTGGATTTTCAATTTAAAGCTTTTTCTCAAAGAGATTAAATATAAATCCTCTTTATAGTTGAGATATGATTCTCCTATCTCCATAGTAATTGTTGAAGTAAGTGTGATTCTTTCCACATGAAGATGTTAAATGGCAACTTGTTGATCTTTATATCCAAGTTAGTAGTTTTTCCTTCATGGTGATGCAAGATCGATCTTCTCATACTTGTGGTGGTATTAATTGAGCTTTCTCCCTAAAAGATGGTGTCTTTTCTCCTAAAATCAATCACAAAAAACCATTTTATTATTTTTATCACAAACTACAAGGTTTTGATCCTTAATTGGTACGTAGGTATAAGACTATGTATTTTCAAACAAAATATCCTAAAATATACTTCTTTTCCCATCTCCACACTCATTTAACAAACAAACAATTTTAAACCAAAAAATAGATATTATAAGTGGTTCCTATAGAGTACTGTAATACCCCAAATTTGTCCTACCATTTTACTTCCTATCTGGCTTACGCATTTTGCATTTTTCTCACATATATAATTTCCATTAGGTCATCTAACACATCATGCATCATTAATCGATAAATTGGCATAAGATCATGGATTTCGAGGAATAAGGGTTGGTGTATGGCTTTAAGGCTCCCGTCTTCGCACAAGCTTATTTCGGTTGATTTCTCCATTAATAATTTGTTTGAAGCTAGGTTTTCATTTCATGGACCTTATCATCATCAAGCTACGAGGCTATCCTTTTCTTCTCAATGTCAAGTTGCAAGGTTTTATGAGACGAAGCTAAAAATCAGGGTTTATACATTTTCATACTTGAGCTTGTCAGCATTCTACCTGAGGTTCATTCCATATCAAGGTATTCGCATGTCTCATCTTTCATATTCATCTGCAAAGAATCCCTCAGGGCATAGTCATTATCATCTGTTGAGAAGGGGTCCAAGACGTCGTTGTTCTAGTGCTCATATAGTCGGGACATGGTACAAGATGTTGATTGTGATCAAGGTGTCATTACTTCAAATGCTTATTGCGTGACACGCAAATTTGGTTTAGATCGGAAAATTGAATTGAATTAGGGATTCACTGAAGCTGTAGTTTGATTAGAATTCATTCATTAATATTTGAAGTGGATTTGGAGAAAATCGGAGTTCTTAAATATTTGCGTGGCTTTTCTTGGAATTCAAACCACAAGTATGAAAAAGCATGCATCAAATTCATCCAACCATCAAAATATCGTCCAAATAGCCTCTCTTGGACTCATTCAAGATTCATGTCTCTTTTGATTACCTTGCAAATATTTTGGATTCATACCATTTATTTGAATTCATACAAAGGCCATTTCATTATGTGGAAATAAAGTCAACATACATTCCAATGTGTATTCAAATACATACAAGTCCAAATTCCATTACAATTATACATAACATCTATACATTTTTACCAAAACCTATCCTAATTTTCAATCATTCTTCATGTTTCAAACTTCAAGCTTCCAAAACTTCGTATTATGCATCTTTTGTTCCAACTTCATATCATCTCCAAACTCATTCAAATCTTCACTTGGTGTTTTCCTTTTGCCTTTGCTTCCCAATAGCCCTGATATGAACCAAACCTGCAAAAATATTGGATAAACTGTCATAAGCATGAACCGCATACACTACACTTCCAATTGTCAAAACCAATTCCGTAACCCAAAAAATAAAGGCAGCCATGCACATAAATTTTATAACAAAGTAACTTACAGCACCATAAACTATAACTAACCTCTAACATAATTCCATAGCCTCACTAACCAACTGAAAATAACATATTTATGCAGTCCTCTAACTAATTTTCTAACCTCCTTAACCATAACTTTCCTAACAGCTTTCATAATCAAACTAACTCAACTATAACCAACTTTCCATTTCCCACCTCCTAACCACCTAAAAAAATCTCTAACACAGTAAAACTTTCCATTTCCCAAACCATAACTAACTTAACTGTAACAAACTCCTAACTGCATCTTAACTTCCTAACAGAATTTTTGTTAACTACCTCCTAACCAACAAACTTCCAGCATAAGAATACATATATAACAGATGACAGAAGAGGGAGAAATACGATTTTCAACACAGAAAAGAAGAAATTATTACCTCTCAATCATCTCATTCTGGAACTTGCAGAAGAATTACATCCAAAAAACTACAGAATTTTATCTCTCTCTCTATCACTCTCTGCATCAATCATCATTGAAACTTCACATTCGAATAATCTTCATCTGCATCCTTCATCATCTTTAATCTTCAGGAATTCTGAATCTCATCTTCACATCCTCTGCAACAACACTTATTCGCGATTCCATCATCTCTGAAATGCAATAAGCAACAACATTAACGCACAAAGTTTTCAGAAGGAGAAGAAAATTTCAGGGAATTACAAGATACGCATGCTTGAAACCTCATGGAATCTATTTATTTCTTGTCGTCACGGTTGAGATTGAGGAGGCATCAGACTTCGCCGGTGAGAACGATCCACGACGGTGAGGTGATGTTGAAGTGAAATATGAGATGATGCGAAATAGAAGAAGAAGCAAAGAACAAAAAAAGCTTACTTGTTCGAGATCTCTCATCTTCGCCGCTGATTGAGGATGGAGTTTAGAATCGGAAATGAGGACCACAGAGAAGACGGCTTGAAGAGAAGAACGAAGACAGAAGCACCATCGAGACGAGAACCACCGGAGAGGTTCGAATCGGCGAAATTCGATCGAAGAAAGAGAGAGGACGAAATTTTGGTGAGAGTTAAGGTCCGGTCATCAGTAGTTGAGACAAAGATATATGGAGGGAGTTGCACCGCCGTGAGAGACGGAAATCAGCGAAGGTGAAGAGGTAGCCGCGCCGCCGCTTGCAAGAGAAGAAGAAGGGCGAGGCATTACATTCTAACCCTAAATTCCCTTTCCAATTTCATATGCTTTTTTTTTCATTTAGTTTAATTGTTTTATTATTTTATATTTTATATTTTTAATTAATAATAATGCTGGTAATAATTTGTTGAAATAAATAAAAATATTGAAAATCTGGTGATGGGGCTATTGGATTGGACCGAAACACTAAGCCCCACAGCAAAGTTTTTTTTTATTCTTCAAGCTTGACACAAAAATGTTTAATGGAGTTTATTATAGCTTGGCCAAGTATGCTTATCTTTTCCGAACACTTCGTTTCTAGATTACACCCTCCCTTTGTTTTAGAATTTCAATTTCTTTCCATACTAATTTTTCTCCCCATGGTTGTTGTTGGTAAAAATGCATGAATAAAAATATTAGTGTTTTAGAATTCAATTAGAGGTTCTTTCTTTTATTTCTTCTAATATTTTTTCTTCGCCATGAATCTGTTATATAATTTTATTATAATTATATGGACATGGTTAAATAAAAGAGACTTGGTTGACGAATTTCAAGAAGTTTTTTTGAAGCAACTTAAGAGTGAAATCTTCATCAACGAAGTTCAGCGAAGCTTTCTGTAGAGGTTTCTCTTTGCTCGCATGGTTTCGAAGAGGAAACACATCTTCTCTGTTCGCTTCTGTAGAATTCTCTTACCGCTTGCACAATTTTGAAGAGGCAACGGACCTTCTCCGTTCGGTATCGGCACAACCCTATTTTATCCTTCATTTCGGTACTTTATCGCAATTCAAACATGCTAACATTAAGTAGAATTCCCTCAAAATTCTAACTTTAGGTCTAACCACGCACGATAACATCAGGTGTAGAAATAGGCTAATTCCCCTTTAACTTTTCTTTCTCCTTTCGCATACGCATTTAAAACAAAAACCTCTTTTTCTTTTCAAAATTCAAAACACTTTAAAACTACTGATTCGAATCATGCTTTTGCTTAGTACGGGAAATGATAAGCGGGTCTCTTCTCGATCTTATTATTCTTCATCTCAAGCTTAGGTGTGGTTCAATTCTCAAAGACTCCTTTCATGACTAAGTAGAAAAATGGCTAATATCTCTCTCTTGAGGTCGACTAGTCATTATCTGCAACAAAAATACAAAACAAATTCAAATCTTTTGTGCGCTCGAGCACCTTTCATTAAAAAAAACCCTTTTCAGGTGAGGACATGATTAATTTACTTCTGTGCCAACGCATAAGTCTCCAAAGGTCGAGCTGCGGCAGAAGGCGGAATTAACTTCGTCCACAAAAAAATATCTACAACAAAATATAAACCAACTCAAATCTTTTGTGCGCTCGAGCACCTTTTCTTTTAAACCCTTTTCAGGTAAGGACATGATTAATTTACTTCTGTGCCAACGCATAAGTCTCCAAAGGTCGAGCTGCGGCAGAAGGCGGAATTAACTTCGTCCATAAAAAACACCAAACAAACAAAAACATATGAGCCGAACTACGGTAGCTCTGATTCCTCAAAAAGGATACGTAGGCATTGGGGTAGGGCCCAGGCGAGCACAATTTTATTTTCCCTACATTCTTTTTCTCCTTTCTTTTGCATGCATTTTCCTTTAGCAGTAATAAACAGTAAGCATAGATTAAACACACCCATAAGATAGATAATAAGAGTGGATACCGTAGAGTACTATGGGCATGTGGGGTGCTAATACCTTCCCCTCGCGTAACAGACTCCCTTACCCGATCTCTCGGTTGCAAGACCGTGACTTCTCCCTTCTCAGGTTTTCTCGATGTTTACCTTTCCCTACATGTGGGATAAAAGACGTTCGATGGCGACTTCATTGTTTTGATGATTTTCAGCCGGTTGTTTCAGCTGGCGACTTTACTGGGGAATCAGGTCGACCAAATGCTGGTCCATCCCGGAGTCGCTCCTAGCTCTTGTTTTCTTTCCTTAGGGTGTTTATTTTTATGCTTTCAGTTTACTCATTTGTACATGTTTATCTGAGCATGAGTTTGCATTGCATTTTATGGCTTTCCATATTTGTTATCTATTATGTTGGACTTTGTTCTCTATGTTGGGTGGGGATGTCACTATTGAGGTAAAAGGCCCAGTACCCAGGCCAGAGTGCACTAGGACACCTAGGAATAGAGTGGGGGCATGACGGCTATAGGACGTGGTCCGATTAGTGCAGTCATGTCATATACCATGCTCGGATGAGGTTCAAATGAATTACTATCGGCACCCACGTCTGTGGACAAGCCCATAGCACTTTCAGGCGAACCCATGATTTTCGAGTTACCATTATCTTACCCTGACCTAGTTTTCACCCGTGAGTGGGGAGGGAATTTTTATTACAGGTACAGATGGTGACTATGTTCAGATGGTTATATAGGTACAAATGGTGACTTTGCTCAGACAATGACTATTGGTTCTGATGGCTATACTCTGGATTTCCGTTATGACTTAATGCAGATGCTACATCTTGTTGGTGACCGTATGGTTCTTAGATTTATTTTCTGAGATCCTGACTTGTTTACCTGGAGGTTCATTCAAGCCTTCAATCTTGGTATCCCCAGCATATTCAAAAAATGCTCAACAATATCCAATGTTCCAAAAGCCTCGACCCCGTACAATGGGAAATCCACATGGCACTTGGTTCTTATATGCAGAAGCTATGTCGGACCTTTAATCTGATGACACTCACATGATTCAGAGCAGTGCAGCAACCTTATTCAGGAATGATGGAACCATGATCCTCTTTGATCTCATGCCTTTGCATACATAACATGGCTAACTGCATGCTTAACATACATGTTCTGTTATTTTCAAGGAATCATATTTGCAAGTCTTGTGCCAAAATTCTTCCATCCCTTACTTGTGCAAAAACAAAATCAAAACACGAAAATTCCTTGGAAATGACAGAACATGACATGGCATCCATTCATGCACCCCATGCATATTCATGCATTCAAGACGGGTACCCGGAGATAGGGGATTCTTATTCAGACCTGGGGTTCTCTTCAAAGGCTCAACTTGGTTTCTCACCGCACGTGTTCAGGGACCAGCTATGGAATAACTCTGAGTGGTACATGCAAGCTTTGGCTCGTAGTCAGAAGCTTCTTCAAGCAGAAAGATAATGGATTAAATACTCAGATAAGCCAGGTCATGGAAACTCTGATGATGATGTCTATTATTTCTTTAAGACATGATATGCTTGGTGATGCATATTATGCTGGGGCACTTCGCCAATCGATTGAAGAAGATATGTCATCCAGAGACCAAGTCCAAGACTGGATCAATTCAGGGACTGTTGTGTTCACATCAAATCTGAAAGAGAATTCTCTCGCACACTCGAGCATCAAGACTACAAAAAGTCGTCAGAATCGGCAAGTCCATACGGAGTCAAGTCTCCTCAACAATGGCAATCATTGGTTTCTTTAATGCATTTTCATTTGCATTCTCGCTTGTTTGTTTAAACATCGCTTGTATATAGAAACTTGTCTATTTTTGAACGAAAATCTTAATGCAATAAGTATGCTTGTCTTGAAGTGTTCCTTTCATTTTTACTCATCCATTTGTTATCACTCTTTAAATGTTTTGCTTGCATATTGATGCCAGATTTCCTAGTCTTATGCTTAGGTAAAGATTCAAAGGAGGATGACAATAATCTGAAAACGCAAAATCTCTGGTTGGTATGCTTTTGAGTAGGACCCTGCTGACGATGTACATGCCTTGTTTCAATCCCCAAACACCGGAGATATAAGGGAGATAGACCCTCGTCAACCCCTCTGAGCCTTCGAAGTAGGAGTTTCTTTTCTGTTCAGAAAAAACCCTCATTTTAACCTTGGGGCGGGTAGTGTTCAGCTAATCTGATCAAGCATTCAGAACTCATCAAGAGTGTGCATCCAAGGATACAACAATGGTTATCCATCAAAAGGTTGAGAAAAGTCAAAACCACAATGGTTCACCCTCATCTATCAACAACGTGCATCAATTAACAATATCCCAATGAGTATCTCTCGCACATCAGGAGGTCAACAAATGACGATACTAAAGACTCAGGCAGTCACGATCACTTCCGACAAATCAAAAACAGCTCAAAGATCAACGACTTGTTCAAAATGAAAAAATACGGATAAGAAAGAAACAAATATCCCCGCCAAGTCGAAACTTGAAAACAAGTCGCTTAGGCAAAAATTGGGGCATCCCGCTAGACTTCCAAATCAAAATTCAAAAGAATTTGTCCAGGCAAAAATTAGGGAAAGCAAGAAAGAAATTGAAAAGCCTAAAAGGCGAGAAAAGGATTACCAATGAAAATCCTCATCAAAGAACAAAGTCGTCTGATCAGACACCAAAGGCAAAGAAGTTAGTGACTGTCGTGTCCAAGAAACCACAGTGGTTCCTCAATCATCGCAAACTCTTCTCGAGAGATGAATGCTTGTACCAGGTTAACTGAACGTAGGAATGGAGAACATCATGGAGAATGGGTGGGCACTAAATAATTTTGAGCCTTAAATCTTTTTTCTAAAACCGTGAACCAGGCCACGTTACAACCCATAAAAGTCCTAACTGAAGCATGGGTCAATTTGAAAGCGTGCTACAACGAGATAGTTTTTAACTGACTCCTAAGAGGTATGTTTGGATATCTGTTTTGGCATCATATGCTTGCATTATCTTTCATAAAAAAGAATTTGCAAATGTTTCTCTCTAGCTAGTGACTCGTTCACAACAGAGTTGTGACGTAATTTCATTCAAAGTTTTTCAAACTTCAAGACTTGCGTATGTGTTGCATTAGAATTATCATTCTCATAATAAACATTCTTCTGCATACAAAACAACTGATTGACATCAAGTAAGTTTACACAATGAACAACCGGTAAAGAGCTCAATCTTGTCAGAGAAGAGAGGCTTGAATACCCTGTTGAAGCAAGAGTGAGCTACCACAAGAGAAGTGACTAATCCAGAGGCATGTTAAACCGGTGATTCTGTCAAGAGAAATCATCTTAGTGCTTCACAGCTTGAGTACCCTTCAGGGATAAAACTAGCAGATTCCACTAATCTGGGGAAATCAAGTCGAGAGTCGATCTCTCCAAATTCAGCCAAATCTGGGGCATTCCCTCAGAGCTCGATCAATCAGAGGCTATCACGTCGATAAATCTCTTCAAGCTCAATCAATCAGAGGTTATCACATTGAAGAATCTATTCAGAATTCAGTCAACCTGGGGCAGTTACGTCGAGATTCGACAAATCTCTCCAAGAGAGCTGTAATCAAGAGCAGTTTATTTCGTAGCTCAAGACATTGGGGCAGGCCACCTCATATCGTATTGTGGCACAAATCTTCTGGTCTTCTATTCAACATAGATCTTCTCAGAGACCCTCCAGACAGGGGCATTCCTCATCCTTACAAAGTTGCTCAAACCAATTATGTTGTACGAGACTACGATCAAGCTAAAAGCATCATGACAATCAACCTGACTTGACCAGCGCACGAAGCTGCCTTCATCTACCACAGACAATTTCAAATTTGATTCCCCAAGTGAATTCAGAAAGTCTAGAATCGTCTTTTGACTCAGCACGCGTAAGTGCATCCTCAGTGGAGCTAATCAAGAACATCCCCAATGAATCTAAACCGGGGCATTCGCAAAGCTAAATCGGGGCATTCACAGAGCTAAACCGGGGAATTCGTAGAGCTCAGTCGGGGCACTCGTAAGTGTCTGCGCCCATCTCTTATTCCCCAAGTGATTCAAGAAATAATTCCCCAGTGTGCGTAAACTTGGGGCATGTATTCAAAGAGATCCACATGGTGTTCAGTATCCATTATCCGACATATTCACTTCTATCACCCCCTCAACAGTTCAGGATGTATGGAGGCTTGGTCAGATTATCTCTTCCTTAAACGGTACGATTCAGAATTCAGCAGCGTACCTGAAGACTCGCTTCGTCAGCAATTCAATCCTCAGCAGAGTTAACAACGATCTTTGGTCTTCAAGAGCTCCCCAGTGTGTACTCTTATCAGTATCCCCAACAATCTTTGGTACTGCAGGCTTCCAACGCCGGTATATACTGACATCCCTAGTGATGAGCAGTGGTTCCCAGCAAACCTTCTTTTTATCCCCATGAAGTTTATTTCTTCTCATTACATATAGTTATCATTACATAACATTGCATCCTCAAAAGCGCGTAGCAGATCCATCAGAGTGGATCTTTGCGTCAAAAGAAATTCAAACATGCATACAAAGCATAAGCCAGACCAGGTACCTTACACGAAAGACCTGAATTATTCAAGGACAACAATACATCCCTACAGAAGGATATCATGCCCAAAGTCCCCAGTCGGTGACCTTCACCTTTTCAATGCCAAACAAAATCAATACACTTTGTCATTCTGAACCCAGTTCTTGTCTGGTAGTCATTTCCCTAAACACTCGTCCGTTTCTATTCCCTAAACACTCGTCCGTGTCCATTTCCAAGCACTCGTATGTGTCAAGTTTCCTAAACACCCACCCAGGTCAGTTATTCAAACACTCGTCCGTGTTTAACTTTTTGATACTCGTCCGTATCTTCTTTCAATACTCGTCCGTATTGAATCAAACACTCGTCCGTGTTTAACTTTTTGATACTCGTCCGTATCTTCTTTCAATACTCGTCCGTATTGAATCAAACACTCGTCCGTGTTTAACTTTTTGATACTCGTCCGTATCTTCTTTCAATACTCGTCCGTATTGAATCAAACACTCGCCCATGTTTAACTTTTTGATACTCGTCCGTATCTTCTTTCAATACTCGTCTGTATTGAATCAAACACTCGTCCGTGTTTAACTTTTTGATACTCGTCCGTATCTTCTTTCAATACTCATCCGTATTGAATCAAACACTCGCCCGTGTTTAACTTTTGATACTCGTCCGTATCTCCTTTCAATACTCGTCCGTATTGAATCAAGCACTCGTCCGTGTTTAACTTTTGATACTCGTCCGTATCTCCTTTCAATACTCGTCCGTATTGAATCAAACACTCGCCTGTGTCCATTCCTGAACACTCGTCCGTGTCCATTCCTAAAAACGCTCGTATGTGTCAAGTTTCCTAAACACCCACCCGGGTCAGTTATTCAAACACTCGTCCGTGTTTAACTTTTGATACTCGTCCGTATCTCCTTTCAATACTCGTCCGTATTGAATCAAGCACTCGTCTGTGTTTAAACTTTCTTGATGCTCGTCCGTGTCGTTTATCTAAACAATCATCATGTCGTAACCCATGTTTCCTTCTTAGAACCTGAGATCGCCTCTTGGCTAGGTTCTTCCTTCAAACCTTTGTCGAACCTGAGATCGCCTCTTGGCTAGGTTCTTCCTTCAAACCTTTGTCGAACCTGAGATCGCCTCTTGGCTAGGTTCTTCCTTCAAACCTTTGTCGAACCTGAGATCGCCTCTTGGCTAGGTTCTTCCTTCAAACCTTTGTCGAACCTAAGATCGCCTCTTGGCTAGGTTCTTCCTTCAAATCATCGTCGAACCTGAGATAGCCTCTTGGCTAGGTTCTTCCTTCAAATCATCGTCGAACCTGAGATCGCCTCTTGGCTAGGTTCTTCCTACAAATCACCGTCGAACCCGAGATCGCCTCTTGGCTAGGTTCTTCCCACAAATCACCGTCGAACCTGAGATCGCCTCTTGGCTAGGTTCTTCCCTCAAACCTTTGTCGAACCTGAGATCGCCTCTTGGCTAGGTTCTTCCTTCAAATCATCGTCGAACCTGAGATCGCCTCTTGGCTAGGTTCTTCCCTCAAACCTTTGTCGAACCTGAGATCGCCTCTTGGCTAGGTTCTTTCCATATACTTTGTCTTAGAACCTGAGATCTCCCTTTGGCTAGGTTCTCTGTCAAATCACTCTCATGTGTCACCCTCGGATCGTAGGTCGCCCGTAGACCTCGTCCACTGTCTTTTCATACCAACCATTTGTATTGTATTGGCATCAGGCCACATTACAAGTCCAATCTCTGCCCCTTCATTGAAAAAAAAAACAAATTTCTTTTCCCCAGCAGATAACACAAATAAATAATAAAGAAAACTCTTTCTCCCTCAGGACAAATTTTTTGGCATTGATATTTAATCATCTTCAACCTTGAACTTCCGAAAGGCATGTGCCAATCATACTTTCAGTTTTAAGACGATTAAATAGGGGCAGCTGTAATACCCCAAATTTGTCCTACCCTTTTACTTCCTATCTGTCTTACGCATTTTGCATTTTTCTCACATATATAATTTCCATTAGGTCATCTAACACATCATGCATAATTAATCGATAAATTGGCATAAGATCATGGATTTCGAGGAATAAGGGTTGGTGTATGGCTTTAAGGCTCCCATCTTCGCACAAGCTTGTTTCGGTTGATTTCTACATTAATAATTTGTTTGAAGCTAGGTTTTCATTTCATGGACCTTATCATCATCAAGCTACGAGGCTATCCTTTTCTTCTCAATGTCAAGTTGCAAGGTTTTATGAGACGAAGCTAAAAATCAGGGTTTATACATTTTCATACTTGAGCTTGTCAGCATTCTACCTGAGGTTCATTCCATATCAAGGTATTCGTATGTCTCATCTTTCATATTCATCTGCAAAGAATCCCTCAGGGCATAGTCATTATCATCTGTTGAGAAGGGGTCCAAGACGTCATTGTTCTAGTGCTCATATAGTCGGGACATGGTACAAGATGTTGATTGTGATCAAGGTGTCATTACTTCAAATGCTTATTGCGTTACACGCAAATTTGGTTTAGATCGGAAAATTGAATTGAATTAGGGATTCACTGAAGCTGTAGTTTGATTAGAATTCATTCATTAATATTTGAAGTGGATTTGGAGAAAATCAGAGTTCTTAAATATTTGTGTGGCTTTTCTTGGAATTCAAACCACAAGTATGAAAAAGCATGCATCAAATTCATCCAACCATCAAAATATCGTCCAAATAGCCTCTCTTGGAATCATTCAAGATTCATGTCTCTTTTGATTACCTTGCAAATATTTTGGATTCATACCATTTATTTGAATTCATACAAAGGTCATTTCATTATGTGGAAATAAAGTCAACATACATTCCAATGTGTATTCAAATACATACAAGTCCAAATTCCATTACAATTATACATAACATCTATACATTTTTACCAAAACCTATCCTAATTTTCAATCATTCTTCATGTTTCAAACTTCAAGCTTCCAAAACTTCGTATTATGCGTCTTTTGTTCCAACTTCATATCATCTCCAAACTCATTCAAATTTTCACTTGGTGTTTTCCTTTTGCCTTTGCTTCCCAATAGCCCTGATATGAACCAAACCTGCAAAAATATTGGATAAACTGTCATAAGCATGAACCGCATACACTACACTTCCAATTGTCAAAACCAATTCCGTAACCCAAAAAATAAAGGCAGCCCTGCACATAAATTTTATAACAAAGTAACTTACAGCACCATAAACTATAACTAACCTCTAACATAATTCCATAGCCTCACTAACCAACTGAAAATAACAGATTAATGCAGTCCTCTAACTAATTTTCTAACCTCCTTAACCATAACTTTCCTAACAGCTTTCATAATCAAACTAACTCAACTATAACCAACTTTCCATTTCCCACCTCCTAACCACCTAACAGAATCTCTAACACAGTAAAACTTTCCATTTCCCAAACCATAACTAACTTAACTGTAACAAACTCCTAACTGCATCTTAACTTCCTAACATAATTTTTGTTAACTACCTCCTAACCAACAAACTTCCAGCATAAGAATACATATATAACAGATGACAGAAGAGGGAGAAATATGATTTTCAACACAGAAAAGAAGAAATTATTACCTCTCAATCATCTCATTCTGGAACTTGCAGAAGAATTACATCCAAAAAACTACAGAATTTTATCTCTCTCTCTATCACTCTCTACATCAATCATCATTGAAACTTCACATTCGAATAATCTTCATCTGCATCCTTCATCATCTTTAATCTTCAGGAATTCTGAATCTCATCTTCACATCCTCTGCAACAACACTTATTCGCGATTCCATCATCTCTGAAATGCAATAAGCAACAACATTAACGCACAAAGTTTTCAGAAGGAGAAGAAAATTTCAAGGAATTACAAGATACGCATGCTTGAAACCTCATGGAATCTATTTATTTCTTGTCGTCATGGTTGAGATTGAGGAGGCATCGGACTTCGCCGGTGAGAACGATCCGCGACGGTGAGGTGATGTTGAAGTGAAATCTGAGATGATGCGAAATAGAAGAAGAAGCAAAGAACAAAAAATCTTACTTGTTCGAGATCTCTCGTCTTCGCCGCTGATTGAGGATGGAGTTTAGAATCGGAAATGAGGACCACAGAGAAGACGGCTTGAAGAGAAGAACGAAGACAGAAGCGCCATCGAGATGAGAACCACCGGAGAGGTTCGAATCGGCGAAATTCGATCGAAGAAAGAGAGAGGACGAAATTTTGGCGAGAGTTAAGGTCCGGTCATCAGTAGTTGAGACAAAGATATATGGAGGGAGTTGCACCGCCGTGAGAGACGGAAATCAGCGAAGGTGAAGAGGTAGCCGCGCCGCCGCTTGCAAGAGAAGAAGAAGGGCGAGGCATTACATTCTAACCCTAAATTCCCTTTCCAATTTCATATGTTTTTTTTCCATTTAGTTTAATTGTTTTATTATTTTTTATTTTTTATTTTTTATTAATAATAATGCTGGTAATAATTTGTTGAAATAAATAAAAATGTTGAAAATCTGGTGATGGGGCTATTGGATTGGACCGAAACACTAAGCCCCACAGCAAAGTTTTTTTTTATTCTTCAAGCTTGACACAAAAATGTTTAATGGAGTTTATTATAGCTTGGCCAAGTATGCTTATCTTTTCCGAACACTTCGTTTCTAGATTACACCCTCCCTTTGTTTTAGAATTTCAATTTCATTCCATACTAATTTTTCTCCCCATGGTTGTTGTTGGTAAAAATGCATGAATAAAAATATTAGTGTTTTAGAATTCAATTAGAGGTTCTTTATTTTATTTCTTCTAATATTGTTTCTTCGCCATGAATCTGTTATATAATTTTATTATAATTATATGGACATGGTTAAATAAAAGAGACTTGGTTGACGAATTTCAAGAAGTTTTTTTGAAGCAACTTAAGAGTGAAATCTTCATCAACGAAGTTCAGGGAAGCTTTCTGTAGAGGTTTCTCTTTGCTCGCATGGTTTCGAAGAGGAAACACATCTTCTCTGTTCGCTTCTGTAGAATTCTCTTACCGCTTGCACAATTTTTAAGAGGCAATGGACCTTCTCCGTTCGGTATCGTCACAACCCTATTTTATCCTTCATTTCGGTACTTTATCGCAATTCAAACATGCTAACATTAAGTAGAATTCCCTCAAAATTCTAACTTTAGGTCTAACCACGCACGATAACATCAGGTGTAGAAATAGGCTAATTCCCCTTTAACTTTTCTTTCTCCTTTCGCATACGCATTTAAAACAAAAACCTCTTTTTCTTTTCAAAATTCAAAACACTTTAAAACTACTGATTCAAATCATGCTTTTGCTTAGTACGGGAAATGATAAGCGGGTCTCTTCTCGATCTTATTATTCTTCATCTCAAGCTTAGGTGTGGTTCAATTCTCAAAGACTCCTTTCATGACTAAGTAGAAAAATGGCTAATATCTCTCTCTTGAGGTCGACTAGTCATTATCTGCAACAAAAATACAAAACAAATTCAAATATTTTGTGCGCTCGAGCACCTTTCATTAAAAAAAAACCCTTTTCAGGTGAGGACATGATTAATTTACTTCTGTGCCAACGCATAAGTCTCCAAAGGTCGAGCTGCGGCATAAGGCGGAATTAACTTCGTCCACAAAAAAATATCTACAACAAAATATAAACCAACTCAAATCTTTTGTGCGCTCGAGCACCTTTTCTTTTAAACCCTTTTCAGGTAAGGACATGATTAATTTACTTCTGTACCAACGCATAAGTCTCCAAAGGTCGAGCTGCGGCAGAAGGCGGAATTAACTTCGTCCATAAAAAACACCAAACAAACAAAAACATATGAGCCGAACTACGGTAGCTCTGATTCCTCAAAAAGGATACGTAGGCATTGGGGTAGGGCCCAGGCGAGAAAATTTTTATTTTCCCTACATTCTTTTTCTCCTTTCTTTTGCATGCATTCTCCTTTAGCAGTAATAAACAGTAAGCATAGATTAAACACACCCATAAGATAGATAGCAAGAGTGGATACCGTAGAGTACTACGGGCGTGTGGGGTGCTAATACCTTCCCCTCGTGTAACAGACTCCCTTACCTGATCTCTCGGTCGCAAGACCGTGACTTCTCCCTTCTCAGGTTTTCTCGATGTTTACCTTTCCCTACATGTGGAATAAAAGACGTTCGATGGCGCCTTCATTGTTTTGATGATTTTCAGCCGGTTGTTTCAAGTACTATAGATACATAGGATGCTAATATATTTCCTTTGTATATCAAACTGCCGTACCTTGGATCTCTTCCTTATTCTTTGCTTTTAGTCTTTACTTCTTGCATTGCATGTTAAATAATAAAGTTTCGATCTTTTCCCTTTTCATTGAAAACAATAAAGTTCGGTGGTGCTTCTTAAGTCATTGTGAGTCAAGTTTCTCAATAGCTTGATCTCCTCGATTTTTCACCACGACAAAGCCAAAGGTATCACACATAACAGTGACAAAGAGGATACTGAGGTATCTGAAAGGAACTCTTGACTATGACATTTCATTTTTTGCAACTGATAAAAGAAAATGATGCAAGTTAATAGGATACACTGATTCAAGTTGGTGCAGTGATGTTGAGGATCAAAAATTTACAACATGATTTGTGTTTATGCTAGGTAGTGTACTAGTTGTTTGAAATTCGAGAAAAGGAACCAGTAGTGACATTATCATCTTACGAAGTAGAGTACATATATGCTCGACATAAGGTGTGTCGAAATAGCCTAAGTGTGTGTGAGTCGAATTGTTTATCGAGTTGTGTATGTCGAAGTGTCGAAGTAAGTTGCTTCAAACATGATTTCGACTTAGGTCTAAAATATATATTTTGAGCTTTTATAGTTTTAGGCTTTTTAGCTTAGGAAGAAAGCAAACTCATTATAAATAGAGAGAGTAACTCCTATTTTGAAATAACTCATAACTTGTATTCACAAAATTTGCAGTTGTAAGTGAACAAAGATTTTTCATAATTTATGGGCAGAGAGAAACTCTGTAGAAACCCTAATCTCTTTTCTTTTTTAATTTCATTTTCTCTCATCGTTATTGTGTAGTGATAACAATATTGTTCATCAAGATTGATAGGAATTCTTCATGGGTTTTTGTTGATTTCCAACAGTATTGACTTTCTTTGTTCTCTTACACTCTTGTATTAAAATATTGTGAGAAATAGTTAAATATTTGTTTTGGGGGATGTATGTGTATTGGGGGTCTGAGTTAGTTGAGGGTATATTATGTGTTGTAACAATTTTCACATAATATTATTTTCTGGTTGTCTATTGACAATGACCATGATTTTTTCCTCTGATTTTAGAGTTTTCATGTTATGTCGTTGTATTATGATTATGTTCTTTTGTTTTCTCTTTGTCGGTTTTTCCCAACCGTTAGGATGTTGGTGGAAGCATCATAAGACTTGAAAATGGAAACTATTACTACTATGTTTTTAATAATATGTTCTAGCTTTTATATATATATATATATATATATATATATATATATATATATATATATATATATATATATATATATATATATATATATATATATATATATATATATATATATATATATATATATATATATATATATATATATATATATATATATATATATATATATATATATATATTTGAAATTAGAGTGTAGAAACTAGTTATATCGAGGTTTACGGTAAAAATTAATTTATATTTAAAGAAAGTTAGAGAAATCTGAAACTCCACAACCTAACGTGTTTTTTTATTTTTATAATTAAATATGATGTTAACTTTAAGTGACGTAACATACAGTAGTATGTCATATCAATTTTCGTTAAAATAAATGAACGACAGAGATAAAAAATATGGATGAAAAATTTTAAAATGACTATTATTCAATTTTTTTTTAATAAAAAATAAAAGTCAAGTTTGAAATATTCGAGAAAAAAACATATTTAAACTAATGATTTAAATCATATCTGATAAAAAAAGATTTAATTCATTTTTTATTTAAATATTTATTTGAAAAAAAACTATTTCAATTTGTTTGAAAAAAAGGATTACATAAGAAATAAATACTAAGTCGCTTTAGAAGAAATATACTATATGAATAAAAAGGATTACATAAGAATAAATACTATATGATTAGAAACGGTCTCGGTACTAAGATACTAAGATGCATCCAACAAAAGATAGGAGTAAAAGCATGAACAAGTCGGTGTTTGTATGCATGTACTGACGATGACCAATAACCAAGCACTATACAGCTGTACCCATCATCAAGACAATAAACCAAACAAACAACGATTTAAAATAACACTCCCTTCATGCCCAGTGTCATACCCAAACTACCCCTCAATAACGTCGTTAAATAAATTAACCTTCTTTATCTTTTTCGCTTTTAAATATTTTCCAAAATTACCTACTCCTCCGGTCACCAGTTCTCCTCCCGGTCACCTCACCTCTTCAGACCCACCAACGGCTACTAATTAACAACCAGAACACCCGGTATCCAACTGCCTACCACAACTCAACTCATAATCGCTTTTTTTGTTAAGCGTTTTTTCTGACGGTTAAGACCGCTCTATTTTTCCCCCCCTCTCGTTCAGTCGGAAAAGTCATTTTCACACTTTTTCTACACTGAATCACGTTTCGTGCTGCTTCTCTTATTCAACGTGTCTCTGACTCTGCAAAAATCACTTCTCAGAGTAGCAAAACACAACGAAACAAAACACCTAAGAAGAAGAATCTCACCGTCGCCATGGAGTTCGGAGCCACCACAGCGACGCTAACAAAGAAGCTACCTAACGGCCTTGGCGTCAGCGGAAGATCCGCGTACGACGGTGTTTTCGCTACTCCTATCAAGCTAAGAGCTCCAAGCTTCTCTCAATTCGAAGATTACAACGAGATTTTCGGTAGTTCAGGAGTTTCTTCTTCGATTCCGATTCTCGAACTTCCGGAGCTCAACGAGAGGAGAATAGTGACGGATGATGTTCGGCATTCGAAGCTCGATTACTCGAAGGTATTCGGTGGTTTTGAGAATCTAGACACTGCTGTGCCATTCGAGGAGCTGGTTGCCAAGCCTAGAGAGAAAGGAGGTTCAGCAAATGGAGCATTGAAACGGTGAGTTTAATCTTTGACGCAATCGTTTTTAGTTTGTTAGGGTTTTCGTTCATTTTAATTTGAACTTGGGAGTTGCATTTCGGTGTTTTGCTTGAAATCGAGATTGGATTGGAGAATTATTGTTCTTAGATTTTGACGCGTTTTTCGCTTTTGACTGCTTTGTCGGTCATGGGATTTTTCTTCTTTCAGAAGTTAACTGCATTTTTTCTTTTCCTTTTTAGTTTAATTTAATTTGTGCTATGCCCTCGTGCCAGTAGGTGGATGTTAAAGTTTATAGCAAGCTTTTTAATTCTTTAGCTTTTTGTTTCTAAAATAAAATTTGAATCACTGAGAATCTACTGCTGTAATTCTGCACTTTTTTATACAAAATTAAGTCCATATTTGGTATCACAATGGGTTTTTTGAAATTACTGAGAGATAGCTTTTGCAAAATCGCCACTTGCGGCAAATCTAAACATGCACTCAGCTAAAGCCCTCCAATAGGGGTGTGGGGTGTGTGACTGTGAATGTTAAGCCGACACATACATCTGTTCTCAGAGAAAGATGGAGAGTTCAAGATCTATTTTTGAAAAACTTATTTATTGTGCCGACTAATTTTGTAGCATTATTAGCAGGCTGACTGCTTGTAGCTTGTAAGCTGCTTAGAATTTAGACGATAACCTTAATGGTGTTTTTGAGATGTTTATATAGGAGCAAAGTCAAAAGTGGAGAACAATCTTTCCGGGAAGATCATACTAGCACTTCAAAGGAAACTCCGGTGGTATCACCTTCATCCCATGGGGCCAAAAGGATCAATATGTCGTATCATAAAGTTAACCAAGGAAATGAAAGTGGTACAAACGGGACAACACATATAGCTCAACTCCATGCTGTCCCTGCTTACACTTGTTTAATTGAGGAAGTCGATTTAGCGAAGATGAGCAGAGCTAGAAAGTCTATACCAGTGGCACAGGAGGCTTATTCTGATAGTCATTGTGATGAGGGGATAAGAGAAGATGAGCATTGTGCTAAATCATTTATCGATCCTTCACCAAATAATGTGAAGAAACAGTCTTCCGATAATGGAGTGAAAGCTAAAAGTAGATCCGACTCTATGCCAGTAGCACAGGATGCTTATTCTGATAGCCATTGTGACGAGGGGATAAGAGAAGGTGAGCGTTGTGCCAAATCGTTTATCGATCCTGCACATAATAATGCGAAGAAACAGTCCTCCGATAATGGAGGGAAAGCTATAAATAGATCCGACTCTGACTCTGTTGACCTGTTTTATGATGCATGTGAGATTAACAATGGAAGTGATGAAGTTCATCAAGTCAAAGTTCCTTCTTCAGAGGCTATGAAAGAGAATTTGGATAATAATAAAAATAATATTATTGATGCTCCGACATCAATGGCAACCAATGGTCAAGCATCTAAAAGTGGCAGATATGACAGTCCTGCTGGTGCCGATTCGCCAACACACTCAGAAGACACGGTTGACTCCAATTCAGAAGCAGCAGCTTCTGTAGCGGCTTTAAGGAAGGCAATAGAAGAGGCTCAAATGAAAATAAAGGTAGCAAAAGAATCAATGAGAAGAAAGAAAGAAGGCTTTCCTGATCGCGTCAAACAGAAGTCTAGTATTGACTTGAAAGTCAGGGAAAAAAAGGAAGCTAAACCTGCATACAAAACAACGGAAGTTAAAGAGATTAATACAAGGCAAACATATGGAGAAATGGATGCTTTGCTGCAAGTTACTTCCGAGGTAGGAAAGCTAATGACGAGAACAGAGAAAGTAAGATCAGATATTGGGGATAAAGAAATGCATGCTGCCAATGAAGCTGTACAAGACGCACAGAATAAATTGATATTTTCTCAAGCCGAACGTAGGGAAAAGGTTGAACTGAAAGAAGCAGATCTTAAAGGAAAAGATCTTGAGCTTAAAGAGGCAGGAGGTGCTGAAAAAGTCTCGTACATTGAAAACACAGGTAGGAAGGCCTCTGAATCAAAAGAATCTGATCATACAATAGAGAAGGCAGGAGGTGCTGAAAAAGTCTCGTATATTGAAAACACAGGTAGGAAGGTCTCTGAATCAAAAGAATCTGATCATACAATAGAAAAGGCAGGAGGTGCTGAAAAAGTCTCGTATATTGAAAACACAGGTAGGAAGGTCTCTGAATCAAAAGAGTCTGATCATACAATAGAAAAGGTTGAACTGAAAGAAGCAGATCATAAAGGAAAAAATCTCGAGCTTAAAGAGGCAGGAGGTGCTGAAGAAGTCCCGTATATTGAAAACACAGGTAGGAAGGTCTTTGAACCAGAAGAATCTGATCATACAATAGAAATGGTTAAGGAATATTGGGGGCCGAAGAATGTTGAAGAAAAGGTGTGTGCAGTTAACAAAGCAAGTTCTCATGAAGAACCTGTCCATGAAACTAAACATAGGTGTCAAGAAGTTGCTGGTAAAACAAACCTGATTCAGGAGACACTTGACAATGGAATGATGGACAAGAGATTGAAGGTTAAAGAAGTTGAAAAAGTTGAGAGCAAGGTTACACCGTTTAATGAACCAAAAGACTATGTAATTAACCTAGGTGGGCAACCGTCAAAGGTAGGAAATAAAGAAAATATTGGCAATAAGCCAGAAGGTGGTAAAAAGGTTAGAGCCAGAAAATATTGGTCCATTGAGCAGGAAGAATGCCAAAAAAATTTGAGAGCTATTCTGGAACTGGGAAAAGCTGAGGAAAACACTTCTCAAGAGCAAAAAGAAAGTGAGGACGATAAAGTTGAAGTTGTCAGTGAGCTGGAAAAATGTGAATTGGCAGAGTCTCTGGAGCCAATAGACAATGAGAGAGCGTGCAGTCTTCATCATCCAGAATTAATAAGCACTGACCAAGAAATGTATAACTCGGGGTGTTTAGAGGACAAAAATAGGAATACATCTGGTTTTCTGAATATAAATCAAGAGGTCAAACTTTCCTGTTGGAGAGAAGCCACTGATAGTAAGTTTAGCGATATCTATGTACAGGAAGTACCGGAGGATATTGTTGACCATATTCATGACGATGAAGAAATTTACGAAAGAAATACTAAGGCTAGTGATTTAGTTGGCAACATGAGGTTTCAAGATGCCCATGCTAGTGAAAATGAACTCGAGGAAGCCGCACATCTGATGGAGGAAAATGAGCGTGAAAGGAATGACAAGAAGGTGCTAGAAGTAATTATAGAGACTCAAACTGATCCAATTTATGAAGAGATAAGAGCAGCAGAATCTGGCTACACCACAGGACCCAGTTCTAGTTATGAGCCAGAGGAAGCTGAGAAGTTGAGCAAAACTCAGGTTTCTAATACAGTCAATGAAAATGATGAAACTCTTGCAGTAACTCCAGAGTTTTATTCATGTGACCTGCAGGATGATATGATAGTAGCGAGTAATGCTTCAATGCAACAGCAAGCGAAATATGAAGAGCAAGATTCTGTTCAAGAGACTAATGATTTCAGCGAGAAATGTGCAAGCCAGACTTCTTCCTTTGATCAAGTTGCCCCTGTACTCAGTGAAACAGTGCATCAAATGAATAGTACATTTGAAGCAGTTACCTTTGAAGATAATTCTACAAATGTTGGTGAAATTGACATGATGGTTAGTAAAAATCAAGATCAGTGTTTGGAAAAGGCAGAATCTGATTGCGATTTGGCTATGCTTGTTAAAGAAACAACTCCCGAGTCTAGAGAAATATATAAGGATTTGAAGGAGGTTAGAGTTGTGTCAGATGAAGAGATTGATGAGAATAGATCCCACTCTTCTAGTGAAGCATCTCAGATACCTAGTATGTCTGAATGGAAATCAAGCCCCTTCAAAGAAAAGGAAGTTAAATCAATTAACAGCAAAATAAAGGAGAGTCATCAAACATCCATGACAATGGAAGCGAAAGAAGCCAATGGTAAGGCACAGAAGGTAGAGGTGGATAAGGAACTCCTTAAGAAAATTGATGAAGCAAAACATAAAGAAAGAGAAAAGGAGAAATTAGCTGTAGAAAGAGCAATCCGTGAAGCTCGTGAAAGGGCATTTGCTGATGCAAAAGAAAGGGCAGCTCTGGAGAGAGTTGCAACTGAAGCACGTCAAAAGAACATTATGAATGGACGAGAAAGGCTAAAAACCACTAGTCAAGCAAATGAAAAAACACCGGCTGAGAAGGCTGCTATGGAAGCAAAACTTAAAGCTGAACGTGCCGCGGTGGAGAGAGCGACTGCAGAGGCAAGAGCACGCGCCCTGGAGAGGGCACTGTCTGAGAAGGCTGCTTCTGATGCAAGAAATAAATCCGACAAGTCTGTTCCCGAGAAGTTTGTTGGTACTTCCAGAGGTAATGGAATGAAGCAAAACTTCCATTCAAAGTCTTTCAGCTATGGTGGTATGTGAAGTTAAATAGTTCCTCTTTTCATAATACCATTACTATCTTTTTCCTACTTCATTGAATATTTATTGATTTTTGTACAAATTGCATCCTCTGTAGTTCGTGATTCTTCCGAGGTCTTGGATGGAGCTAACGCTGACTCTGCTCAGAGATGTAAAGCTAGGTCCGAGAGGCATCAGAGAATAGGAGATCGTGTGGTATGGTTCCTTGTTTTGCCCTTGTTTTTTGTTCATATTGGTTTTTATGTCAATTGGATCCTGCAATAATTGCTCTACACTATGCAGGCAAAGGCTCTTGCAGAAAAGAGTATGCGGGATCGGCTTGTGCAGAAAGAACAAGACGAAAGAAATGTAAATTTCTACCATATCTTGCATTTCACGTGTTTTTCATTTTGTCTTACGCAATGTTCGTTCCTGCAGAGGGTAGCTGAAGCTCTGGATGCCGATGTTAAAAGGTGGTCAAGTGGGAAAACAGGAAACTTGAGGGCATTGCTTTCAACATTACAATATGTATGAGTAAACTTTCTAAATATATTCCTCGTTTTATTCTTAAGAATATAACCTCTTGTGAATACTTCAATTTAGATTGTTATTTCTTGATATATTGCATATGGACCGGTCATGGATTATTTCCGTTCTGTTAATGAAACTTTCCTTGGGTAAAACAAGAAATTTAAAATGTTTTCTGTTATATTAAATGAGTATTTTTACCTTTAAAGGATTTGAATACCCGTTTTGATTGAAATATTAAGAAAAGACACATGAGTGAATTGATAAGAATCAATATCATGTCTTTGAAGGTATTGGGAAGAAGTCACTTTCCATTAAATACACTAAATTTTAGGTTGCTTTAAATTTTAAAACACACTTCCTTACTGTTTACCTTGTCTTTTTTAGTTTTGTCAATAGCATTTTTCCGCAGATCCATTTTTGCTTGAGAAATTTTCTCGATAACACTCAAATTTTGCAGATCCTTGGGCCTGATAGCGGCTGGCAATCAATTCCTTTAACAGAAATAGTAACCACCCCTGCTGTAAAGAAAGCTTATCGTAAAGCCACTCTGTGTGTGCATCCAGACAAGCTGCAGCAGCGAGGGGCTAGCGTTCAGCAAAAGTACACTTGTGAGAAGGTTTTCGATCTTCTAAAGGTTTGGCTTTCTTCAATTATCTCATCAGTAAACAGCATGAAAATTAGTTCTTGATATTTACTCACCATTCTTTCTCCAAAAATGAAAAACATCTATCTTCTCCATGACGAGTTATACTATTTTGATTTGTTGATTTCAACCTAGTAAACCAAAATTCGCCTATATGTATGTGGGATTGGGATTGGTGTTGCTTACATGACATCTTGTGTTTGGAAGTGACAGTTTGAAAAATACAGGGCAATATTTCAAATCTCAGATTTCTGACGAAAGATTTCAAATTTCCTCATTATTTAATTTAATTTTCTTCAGGAAGCTTGGAACAGATTCAACATGGAAGAAAGGTGAAGAGTGCATGGTAATTGGGCTTCTAATGACCATGCGCTCGCTGATGACGATTCTTTCAAGTGAATAATTCAATTAAAAGTAAGCTCATATTGTATGTAGTAGGCAAGTTTAGATGGCCTGCAGGTGAAAACTTTCAATATATATAATAGCTCATATTGTTCTATTTTTCCAATGAAAAGGTTGCTGTCCACTTAAAATAAGCCTTAAATCAAAGGTATAATTAACCCAGGAGATAGCTAAACTGACAAAGTAACTTGTGGGGTTTTGACTGAAAAGATGGAGATGTCAATAGTGTTAAAAGTAATGTGAAACATTGAGTCATTTTAGAAAATAGTCAACTTAATCTAATTTGAATATTATATTGATATTCTTGCCCGATTATAAGCAGCAAAATGTTTACGAAGTCAATTAGGCGGATGTTCTCATGAGTAATTTAATGTTAAATATATATTTTATTTTTTGAGAGAACATTAGGTATCCATGTAACCGATCCATATTTAGTGGGAGAAGGCTTATTTGTTGTATTAGTCTTTATTTGAATATTATTGTGAGAACTAAAACTATTCATTTTTTCGTAAAGTATTCTCAAAATTCTTACAAAGTACAATTGGAGCGCTACAATTTTAATTAAATTCTACTAGGGGATAAGTTTGAAAGCATGTGATTGATTTAGAAACACGCTCTTATATTACCTTCTATCTTATTTATAATAAAGAAATTTATTTTTTTAGATACATTGAATAATTAATGTATCTAAATAATATATAAACCAGATATATTAGTTATACAAAGAAGTTAAAAAGTAATTTTTATTTATAAATAGGACCAGGAGTACTATACTAGCAAGATATATGTGTGTGATATGATATAAAATATATTTTGATTCACATGTAAATTTAAAATGAAAATGAGTTATTTAATTATAAAATGAATAATGATCATATAAATTCAATTGTATTAAATAAATAATGATCATATAAATTCAATTGTATTAAATAAATAGTGTTACAGTATGAGATGAAAAATTAGTTATTTATATTTCTATTGAATATTATTTAATTTGATAGGGTATAAAATATTATATACAATATATATAAAATTAGTCGTCTTACAAAGTACAATTGGAGGGCTGCAATTTTAATTAAAATTTACTAGGGAGTAAGTTTGAAAGCTTGATTGATTTAGAAACATGCTTAAGTCTCTTATAATATATCCGTGTATGATACGATATAAAATGTATTTTAAGTCTCTTATAATATATTCGTGTATACAATATAAAATATATTTTGATACACATATAAATTTAAAATGAGTTATTTAATTGTAAAATGAACAATTACATAGACTGAATTGTATCAACAGTTTTGCTATGTTGACACCAAAATCCTACACCAATACTTATATTGGATACACTGTTCATCATATTTATACGATAAACGTGTTTTTTCAAATAAAATAACATTATTTATGAACAGTACTTTGAACAGTGCGTGAACAATGTTTATGAATAGTATATGAACAATACTTTGAACAATGCGTGAACAGTGTTCGTAAATAGTATATGAACAGTGATTTTTAATGGTAAAACAAATTTGGTTAGTAAAATGTAAAAAAATTATTGATGAAATTGGTTAATATATACTCATATATTAAAAATAATTTTTAATAGTAAAATAAAATTGATTAATAAAATATAAAAGTTAGTTAATAATGTTGATTAATAAACTACTCAGATTTTTAGTAGATATAAAGTTGATTAATGAAACATAAAATATTAGTTAATGAATTTATGAAGTTAGGGAATCACATAATTTTTTTTCCTTCCATATTCATTCAATCTAAAAGAATTAATAAAAAATAAAAAAAAATATATTTTTTATAAAAAATATTATTATCATAATATTTTATTGTTTATTGTATTGATGAATAATGAAATACGGTATAGGTGTAGGAGTTTGGTGTAAAAATAATATTTTTCTTGTATTAAATAGGCATGAGCGGATCTAGACATTACATATCGGTGTTGCTAAATATGAAAGAAACTATAAACTAAATTATATTGAAAATAAAAAATAATATTGTTTAATGAAGTGCCTTTACAATGAAAATTATCTATTATCTATTTCTTGAAAATGAGCTAAAATAACATCATTGTTAATTGTTCCAAGAACATCTCTTTCTATAAAAGTCACAAGACGATCATTTAACCATTGATCACTCATTTTGTTACATAGCTGACTCTTCACAAACTTCATAGTTAAAAAAACACATTCAATGCTTGCAGTTGTTATCGGCAAGACTAAAGTCAGTTTCAGAAGCTTATAAACCATATCAAATGTGTTGCACTTATTTGTTTCCACAAGTTTTACACAGAGATCTAAACGTCCTTTTAAATTTGTAAATTTTGGGTCACATCGAACGTTTCTAACATGATTTTGAAGCTGATGTCGTACCACCACTTCTGACACATCTACAAAATTATTTGGATAAAGTTCAACCATCCTCAATAGTTTTTCACATCAAAAGATGCAAATGAAGATGAGAGACTCAAACATGAAATACATTGTAAAAATTCAGTATTCTCTTCATCAAACCTAGCATTGAGTTCATGCAACTGCAAATCTAAAACACTAAACGAACAATCATGCTTATAATGATGCAAATTAGAAACACTAGAAATTGTAGCATGTCGTCTAGGTTTCTTCCTTTGCACATATGGTGCATCCATATCAGGCACATCAATATCATGCTCATTGCAAATTTCTATAACCTTAGATATAAGCTTTTCTCATCCATCATTCCTCATTTCTTGTAATTTGTTTGGTTGCTTTGACAAGTGATAAAGCATTAAAAAGATATTGATCACGCTTTTGTAGCGCCACACTCAAATCATTTATAAATTCTAAAATCTCAACCATCATGTATAACATGAAGATAAAATCAAAGGACTGAACCACATCTAGCAAAAGTATAGTTTCACCATATTTTTCAAATGACGTATCATTCTTGACTTTTTCAAGTACCTCAATAATGGAACCATATAAATTCATCAAACTAGTGAGAGTCCTAAAGTGGGAATCCCAATGAGTGTCACATGCTCTAGCAATAGATGATTCTTGATTTAATCCACTACTAATCTCTATCTGGCCTTCTTCAATCAATTTAGAAAATTTAGATACTTGTTTGTCCCAAAACAATTCTTGTCTCTTGTTAGAAGATCGTATGAAGTTAACAAGCATATTGATATTATCGAAAAAAACTACTAGCATCTTTGTGAGTCTTAGCACATGCAACAAGTGCCAATTGAAATTGATGGGAAAAACAATGCACATAATAAGCAGATGGATTTTCATTTTGAATTAAAATTCTCAAACCACCAAACTTACCTCGTATATTGCCAGCTCCATCATATCCTTGCCCCCTTATGCTAGATAAACTTAAGCCATTAATAGACAATAACTTCTCAAATGCCTCCTTAAATAACTTAGCACTTGTTTCTTTAACACTTACAATACCAATCAACTTTTCTTTTACCAAACCTTCACTATTAACATAGCGAATAACAACAACCATTTGTTCTTTACCAGCAACGTCACCAAATTCATCAATCAAAACACAAAACCCATCACCTGCAATGTCACATAAAATTTGTTGAGTTATTTCACATGCACAAGCAACATCAAGATCCTTTTGAATCTTAGGGGTAGTCATTAAGTTATTTCCTGGAGCACAATCTATTACACTAGCTATCTTTGGATTTATTTCTTTTAGAGTGTCCACCAACTCAATAAATGGCACCTTAAATAAAGAGTTAAAGGACTAATCACTCCCTCTAAATGGCATGTCACACCTTAAAAGAAACTTAGTAGCTATAAGAGATATGTTTACACGAACACGATTTTCAGAACTCATTTTTTTAGTTTGATTAACAAACATAACCTCAATACTTTGGTCTGGGTTGATGAGAGCGTAACTGTTGGCTGAAGATTTTGATATTGTGATTCGAAATGAAATGATTGGGCTTTGTTTGAATAAAACAAGTTTTATGGTTTGGAATGGAAGAGACTGTTTTTCGAATGGAAATATTAAAGTTCAAGGTTTCGAATGATAGTTGTGGAGTGTAAGTCTAAAGAATTTTCGAAATAATGATGAGATTATATTTGTGAAGGTTGTTTTCGAAAATAACCTTTGAAACAAATTCGAAACGAATTCGAAACGAAGGTTCCAAGGCGTTTGAAATTCAAACGTGAGCGGGATATTGGAAATTCAAATACATAAGCGTTGGAGCATTCGAGGACGCGTGGAGGCTAGAGGGAAGTAATGCTCTGCATGCTTCAAACGTGGCATATTCTGATAGCAAGACCGTTATGGTCGAAATAGTATAAATAGAGGTCTTAGTGTTAGGATTTCGGGGTGTCATATCTGTTGTACAAATTCAGTAAACATTCAAAATACCGCATGGATAGGGAAACAAATGCTCGAAAGATGTACGTATGATAACACCAACATTTACAATTCAATGAAAACTCTTTATATTTTCCAGTTTTGTCTTTCATTTCCATTTCATTTGTGCTTCAAACATTTTTACGTTCATGCCTTTACATTAAAGCTTTTACGTTCAGAGTCATTTATTTCTTTCTGCATTTAAACGCTTTTCTTATGTTCGAATCCTTTAAACATTCATCAACTTTTACATTCACTCACTTAATCCTGCCATTTACCCAATCTTAAGTCTTTTTACTTTTCTAATGAACATTCCTTATATCATATAGAAATTATCCTTCGAATCATTTAGTGTAGTAATCGAAGTGGATTGGATGTCTTTGAAACACTTTAATTAGAAGTCCTAAATATGAATACCAGTTTTACAATTAGATTTATCCAAACAACTATGTCCCATAGGATCAATCTAGTCGATCCTGCAAGTTACCAGAGAAATTGAATAACAGTAATTAAGTTTATTCGATAGTTTGGAAGACTAGTGGTTGTTTACCAGAAATCACTGTGAACAAATTGGCACGCCCAATGGGACTCATTGTTAAGAAAGTCGAAAGTAAAGATTTTTAGGATATAATCTCGCTGTGTAAGTTATTTTCTGAGTATCAATTTCGCTGTTATATGAACCTCAGAAGTGGTAAAACAACTAATAGTAACCAACCCTTACCCAGAAGAAAACATAGTAGTAGGATGTATAATCCAAGCAATCAACAAGGGGAACAAAATGCCCCACATGGAACATGCACCAATACGTCTGTTTCGACAGGGACGTCTAACGCGATCCCTACGAATGCACAGTCTGTTGCATTTTCTACCAGTAGTGTGGTCACAAATAGAGCAAGTGGCACGACAACCAACAGTTTGACCCTAGGAAATACAAGGACCACTGGTTATCCCGCGGGATTTGTCCCACCATCAGGGACACAAACCCATTTCGCCACCCCACCACCAACTAGACCACCCGGTTTCGATGGCAATAGACCCAAAAATCCCTCTTATGGGATGCCAACATCTTTTATGGCGGGTTTGCACAATTCCACATCAAATTCGTCACCACAATTTGGGTCCGGATCTGGGGCCAACCAATTTATGACAAATACCCAAGGTTCAGTAGGTCATAATACACTGCCTATCTTAACCACAGAAAATTAGATGGCCTTTAGACAATTAATGGATGATAGTAACCATAATATGATAGGAGTGTTAGCGCAAACTATGCAAGAAATCTTTGCCCCAATAGTACAAAATGTAACTGTAACCAACAGAGAAAACGCGGACAACATGAGTCGAATAGCAGATTTTTTCGCTTCGCCAGAAAGGCGTAGGCAGAATCAGGCGTTGGTTCGAGCGAACATACCCATCATAGAACAAATTGCTGATGACCCACCCTATAGACCAGCCAGAGAGGGGGTTAACTTGGGGGCAAGGGTACAAAGACAAGATGCCCCGGTGATTCGAGAGGAACCACAAAGGGGAGTTATAGAACCAGGGGCAAGGGTCGAAAGGTTAGAAGTCCCAGAGTTTCGAGAAGAACAACCTAGAGGAGTTGTCATGGTGGGTCGACACCAAGATGCTGATGAAGTCGTTCATAGAATTCGAAATGACAACATCTTGGCAGAAAATAATTTAACCACCATGATAGAAAGGATTATGGCTCAAAACGGTCTCAATACAGGAGTTAGAAGGCCAAACTATTCCTCTCCCATAGTAGATTATGTGATGCACACTGATTTACCAAGGGGATATAAGGTCCCTAAATTTACAAAGTTCGCTGGAGACACCAATGAGTCAACAGTCGAACACATAGCCAGGTATCTGACCGAAGCAGGAGACATAGAAAATAATGAGAACCTTAGGATTAAATATTTCCCAAGTTCCCTAACTAAGAACGCTTTCACATGGTTCACCACATTGCCTCCTGGATCCATAGATACTTGGACTCTTTTGGAGAGATTATTTCATGAACAATTCTACATGGGACAATCTAAAATAAGTCTGAAAGAGCTAGCCAGTGTCAAGAGGAAGTTTACTGAACCCATAGATGATTATCTGAATAGGTTCAGACTCTTGAAGTCTAGATGTTTCACAGTAGTTCCTGAACATGAGTTAGTCGAAATGGTTGCTGGTGGCCTAGACTACTCCATTCGAAAGAAATTAGATACACAATACTTGAGGGATATGGCCCAATTAGCGGACAGGGTTCGACAAGTCGAAAGACTAAAGGCCGAGAAATCCAGGGTTTTTAAAAATAACAAGAAAGAAAGGGTTTCCTATGTCGAAACTGAGGAAGCAGAAGATTACCCTGAATTCGAAGAGGTCGAAATTGATCTCGCTGAATTGAAACAGGCTCCACCTTACTCTTGTAAATTACTAGTTCCCACAAATGGGAAAGAAATTATTGAAAATGAGAAAAGTGACAAGTTCCCAAAGAAGGTGTATACCTTCGACGTAACGAAATGTGATGAAATTTTTGATTTGCTTGTCAAAGATGGCCAACTAATAGTGCCATCGAATGTCAAATTACCACCTTTAGATCAAAGAAAGAAAAGAGGGTTTTGTAAGTATCACAGTTTCTTAGGCCACAAAACCTCACAATGTTTTCTTTTCAGGGATCTGATTCAAAATGCAATCAAGGATGGTAGATTAAGGTTCGCTGACAAGCCAAAGATGAAAGTGGATGATGACCCTTTAGATGTTGCTGACACCAATTACTCTGAACCTGCATACATTGGAGAGATAAATATGGTTGGAGCAAATAAAGGTGACACTCCATCAGAAGAGGAAAACACTGAAGATGAAAACTACGTGTTAGCTGAAGTCGAAAAGGAAGTTACTGAGGACTTCCATAAGGAACAAGAAGCTTTGATCAAAGCAGTTCCTTTGGTTGCTTCGAAAGAGATCCAGGCTACTGAAATCCAGGAGAACCAAAAACAAAATTTGACACAGGCTACTGAAAGCCTGAGGCGAAAGTTGGAGAAATTACAGATCACACTGCCAGTTCTTCCTCAGAAAGGAATATGGGATACCTTGGGGGAGCCCAGCGGAAAGTTAAATTACATGGTGAAGTATTCCTCCCCAGAAAGCTCAAAGACCCCAATTGAAGACATCAAACCTACAAGATGGGGAGATACTGATATCAAAGGAGAAGATGTGGATGTTAACATGGTAAATATGGAGCAACCTTGTTCCGAAATGAAGGAAATGGAAAGGTACTTAGAGAAAGAAAAATACAAGATGGAAGACAGTTATGCTAGGGATGCCAGTCTTAAAGACTACCTTATGCTATGCCACAAAGAGAATGCTGTAATGATGTTATGTCCCAGATGCAACATCATTTGTAATCAGAGAATTGCTGCAGACTTTGAAAAAAGACAAAGGGCACGAACAGGCGTCAACTGGCGCCAGGATAACCAGCTGTTCAAATGCTACCTTAAGGCTGGAGAAAGTCTTTTAGGGTTCTTAGTTCGTTGTCACAAGGGGGAAACCAAATGCCTAGTGTGTCCAAGATGTTCTGCAGTATATGATCAGAAAGTGGCCGAAACCTTCGAAACAGTCCCTTTCACCCCATGTTGGAACCACAGAGAAACTGGTCAGATGGGCCAACGTTTCGAGAACAACTACACCCAACGGAGGCCTGACAGCCCTTATCCTAGAGGCGCTCGAAGGGTAACATTCAAAGTTCCTGCTGAGGTACCAACAGACAAGTGGCTACAAGTTAGGGCTGACAAGGGGAAAGACAAGTGGAGGAATAATGAACGAAATGCACGCCATGCCATGGCGTACAGAAGGAAGTTCAATATGGTGAAAAGGGAAGAAGTAAGGTTGGAAAACTACAAGGGAAAGAACCCTATGTCAAGGTCACAATGGCGCAGGCAACAAAGAGTTCGAAAAGCTGAGAGAGAAGCTATGTTAGACAAAGGAGTGGCTTCGAGCAAGGACAAAGAGTAATCGAGTACCAACAAACCTGCACCAAACAATCAACCTGGGGGAAAACCTCCAGTTAGCAGGAAACTTTTCTCTGAAACAAAGCAAAACGAATCGAAGGAATATACGCCAGGTCCAGAGGAGGAAGAGGATATGCTGACTGACAATTTCGAATCAGAAGGGGAATCTTCACTCAACATCAACTGCAATGTAGTATCTGTGTTGCCTTGCGAATTTGGGCAAGAGACTGAAGTCGGAGAGCACGAGGAGGATGATGCAATAGACCTGACGAAACATAGGCCAGTATGCTATTATGTGATGGATATTGGGGCTGTCGAAGAGCAGAATTCCTTCTTCGAGTACCCAGAACCAGCCATGCAAAATCACCTAAAGCCATTGTTCATTCGAGCAAAAGTTGGTACACATGGCGTAAACAAAGTCCTGGTGGATGGAGGCGCTGCAGTGAACTTGATGCCTCATTTCATGTTGAAGAAGTTAGGGATACATGATGTTGACATAAAACCACACAATATGGTACTATCAAACTATGAAGGTAAAGTAGGCCAGACATTGGGGGTGATCCAAGTGGATTTGACAGTGGGATCAAGCTGCAGACCCACTATGTTCATGGTAATCGAAGCTAAAGCCAACTACAATTTGATGTTGGACAAAGAATGGATCCATGGCGTTGGAGCAGTCCCCTCGTCGATGCATCAGAGGTTAGTATTATGGAGAGAGGATGGCATTGTTGAAAACATCGAAGCTGACCAAAGCTATTTCATGACAGCAGTCAACCTAGTTGATAAGAGAAACTATGACAAACACTTAGCCAAAATTGCTCCTTGTACCCCTAACGACGAGATCAATGAGACCAGGAACACGCATTATTACATGACCCTTCGCCATGATGGAATGTATTGGGATCGAAGGATAATCAAGGGAGATGGAGAAGTCGAAGGCGATGCACAAAGACGGCCAGCAGGCTGGGAATTCGATAGTCCTGCTCATGATTGAGTCCTCCTTCTTCGAAAAGATTTCGGCCTACATGGCTGAGAACGAATGGAAGGCGGCCTTAGAAGCTGAAGTAGATAGTATGGCTGCAGAAGTAAACAAAAAAGGTGGGGATGGATCAAAAGGCTCACCCTTTGAAGAACGAGAAATAGTTGAAATAGATCAAAGGCTAGATGCCATTTATGATAAAGAACCTTTAGGCTTCGAGAAGGACCCCACAGACTCAGGTGCTAAAATGTTAGCGCATGATCCACTCGAAGAGGTGAACTTGGGAGATGAAAACACAAAAAGAATAACTTACGTGAGCACAAAACTCAATTCAAGCCTCAAGCAGAAAGTGATCGAAGTTCTTAGAAAAAACAAAGATTGTTTCGCGTGGGACTATGATTAAATGTCTGGTTTAAAGAGGGAGCTAGTGGAACACAAACTTCCAATCAAGGATGGCAAGAAGCCCATCAAGCAGACCCCTAGAAGTTTCGCACCAGCAGTTCTCACGAAGATTAAAGCTAAAATTGAAAGTTTGTTGCGCTGCAAATTCATCAGGACCACAAGGTATGTCGAATGGTTAGCAAATATAGTACCTGTTATTAAGAAGAATGGCTCTCTAAGAATTTTCATAGATTTTAGAGATTTAAATACTGCTACCCCCAAAGATGAGTATTCCATGCCTGTGGCAGAAATGTTAATAGATTCTGCTGCAGGATTTGAATATTTAAGCATGTTAGATGGATACTCTAGGTATAACCAGATCTTTATTGCTGAAGAAGATGTTGCTAAGACAACATTTCGTTGTCCAGGAGCCTTAGGCACCTACGAATGGGTAGTAATGCCTTTTGGTTTAAAAAACGCTGGAGCAACTTATCAAAGGGCAATGAATTCGATTTTTCATGATTTCATTGAGACTTTTATGCATGTGTACATTGATGATATAGTCATCAAATCAGTATCTGCAGAAACTCATTTGCATCATTTGAGCCAATCATTCGAAAGAATGAGAAAACATGGCTTAAAAATGAACCCCCTTAAGTGTGCATTTTTCGTGCAGGCTGGAGATTTCCTTGGTTTTGTGGTTCATAAGAAAGGCATCGAAATCAACCAAAACAAGACCAAAGCCATTGTAGAAACGAAAGCACCTACATCAAAAAAGGAGTTGCAATCTTTGCTAGGTAAAATTAACTTTTTAAGAAGGTTCATTTCGAATTTAAGTGGAAGAACCCAGACTTTCTCTCCGTTACTTTGTTTGAAGCAAGGACAAGCTTTCGAATGGAACGAAGCACGTCAGGAGGCGTTTGACAATATAAAAAGATATCTCACTCAGCCTCCTATCTTGTCTCCACCTTCATGGGGAAAACCCATGAGATTGTACATATCCGCCTCTGAAGTTACCATAGGTAGTATGTTAGCACAAGAAGATAGCAATGGCATCGAAAGAGCCGTATACTATTTAAGTAGGGTGTTGAATAATGTGGAAACAAGATATAGCAACATAGAAAAGCTATGTCTCTGTTTGTATTTCTCTTGTATGAAACTTAAATATTATATAAAGCCTGTTGATGTTCATGTTTCATCTCATTTCGATGTTATAAAACACATGCTTTCGAAACCAATAATGCATAGCAGAATTGGTAAATGGGCTTTGGCCTTGACAGTGTATTTTTTGACTTTCATGCCTTTAAGAGCTATGAAAGGTCAAGTAATTTCTGATTTCATTGTTGATCATTCACTGATCGAAGAGACTGTCATGGGTTACGTTGAAATGCAACCTTGGAAATTATACTTTGATGGGTCGACCCATAAAGATGGTAGTGGTGTTGGAGTTCTTATAATTTCTCCTGAAGGAATTCCAACAAAATTCAAGTATAAGTTAGATGTTCCTCGTTGCTCGAACAACGAAGCTGAGTACGAAGCGCTTATCGTTGGACTTGAAGCTTTGTTGGAATTGGGGGAAACTAGAGTCAAAATTAGAGGAGATTCGGAGCTAGTGGTCAAGCAAATAACAAAGGAATACAAATGCATAAAGGACAATTTGATTACGTATTTCGTCATAGTTAATAGGCTACTCAAAAAATTCGAATACATGGATATTAAACATATACCAAGAATAGAAAATCAAGAGGCAAATGACCTAGTACAGTTGGCTTCAGGGTATAAATTTTCCACCAAAGAATTTGAAGATTTGGTTGAATTAAGAGGAAGGGTTATGGCTACTAGACTCATACCATCAGACTTAGAAAATATAAAGTTAGGTTGTGCTGACAAGCAGGAATTCGAAGTATTAGCCATAGACACCTTGTCAGATGCAGATTGGCGAAGTACAATTGTGAATTATTTAAAAAACCCAACATTGAATGTTGATAGGAAGATAAAATATAGAGCGTTATCATACGTCCTCATGGGAAATGAATTGTTCAAGAAGACCCAGGAAGGCGTATTACTGAAGTGCCTAGGAGAAGGTGAGGCATACTTAGCATTATCAGAGGTCCACAATGGGGTATGTGGGGCACATCAAGCAGGCCATAAAATGAAATGGTTGTTATTCCGATATGGCATGTATTGGCCCAGCATGCTCAAAGATTGTATATATTTTGCTAAAGGGTGTGAAGAATGCCAGAAACATGCAGGAATTCAACATGCTCCTGCAAGTGAGTTACATTCGATCATTAAACCATGGCCCTTTAGAGGATGGGCATTAGATTTAATAGGAGAGATCAATCCTGCTTCGTCTAAAGGACAGAAATATATCTTAGTAGGAATTGATTATTTTACCAAGTGGATCGAAGAAATACCATTAATAGTTGCTGATCAAGAGGCTATTATTGGGTTCATACAGAAACAGATAATTTATAGGTTCGGATTACCAGAGAGTATAACCACAGACCAAGGTTCTGTGTTTACTGGTAGAAAGATGCAGTAATTTGCTCAGGAGATGGGTTTTAAATTATTAACATCAACGCCATATTATGCTCAAGCAAATGGTCAGGTCGAAGCAGCAAACAAAGTGATAATAGGGTTAATTAAAAAACATGTTGGTAAGAAGCCAAAGAATTGGCATAAGAATTTGGACCAAATACTCTAGGCTTGTAGAACATCTCCTAAAGAAGCTACTAACACCACGCCTTTCCAACCAACATTTGGCCATGGTGCAGTTTTACCAGTGGAAATTCATCTGCAATCAGTTCGAATTCAAAGGCAAAATGAGATCCCATCTGCATTATATTGGGAGATGATGATGAATGAGTTAGTTGAGTTAGACAAAGTTAGATTTCATGCATTGGAAATCCTAATGAGGCAAAAGGAAAGGGTAGCCAGGGCATACAACAAAAGGGTGAAAGGTAAAACATTCACTGTTAATGACTTAGTCTGGAAAGTCATATTGCCCATGGACAAGAAGAATAAAACATTAGGTAAATGGTCACCTCATTGGGAAGGACCCTTTCGAATACTAAAGAGATTCTCAAACAATGCATATGAAATCGAAGAGTTAACTGATGACAAACGAATCTTAAAGGTTAACGGAAAATATTTGAAAAAATATAGACCTCGCCTGCAGGAGATTCGAATAATAGCGACGTAGCCGAAATATTATAAGGAGATTCCAAAATGGTGCCATACGTTGCCAAAATGGCGTTGTTCAAATATTACAAAACTGAGACTCAAATTAATTCAAATAAGCAAAGATTTAAAAATAAACGTTGTTTCTCAATCTTACGAAGGTGCTTCTAAAGGACTCAAGTCTTTGCTGGGTATAACGTCTCGCTCCTTCCAGAGTAGTTACTTCTCCTTTGATACGCTCTGCTGCTTCTGTTTCAGAAAGGCCCCTGCTAAGAAGTTCTTCGAATTGGTTACTAACGGTGTCAGTTTCGTAAGCCAGTTGCTGTTGTTGAGCTTCTTTGACCTTTTGCTGGAGCTCTTGAATTTGTCCTTCCCAAAAGAGAATATACCGCGCTCGAACTTCATAGTCAGCCTCCGCCTGTTTAAAATGCGTTGCTTGGTCTTCAGCCTCTTTAGAAAGTTTCGAAGCGCGCTCATAAGCAGCATCCATGGCGTTTCGTTTCTCCTGAACTTTAGCAGCAGCTAATTCATCTTGTAGGAGACATCCAGTCACATCATCCAATAATACTTGGAGGTCGAACAGTATAGTGCTGACTGGCAAGGAGCAAGCTGCAAAGTTAACTTGAGTGAGAAGTTCCTTCATGGTATAGCAAGCAGTGCTATCCTTTTTAAGAACTTCGAATAGGTCTACATCAAGGATTGTTTTCCTGACTTTGTTAAGAAGTATAGCTCTAGCATATGGGGACAATGTGTTGTTAGTTGAACCAGTGCCAACCCTAGTGAAAGGGATGTCCTTTTGGGTCAATTTAGTTTTCATGTACCCAATTGGGTCATTGTGTTTTAGGAGAGCTAGTTCCTCTTCAGTCAGTCGAGGTTGGGAAGTTGGGGGAAGTTCCATGTTCAAAGGAGTCACGTCCATTTCGACCTCCATAGGTTCTTTAGTCTTACCACCATTATCTTCATCCTTGCCTTGCTCATTACTTTCTCCTTTGTCGTATAGATCCACCACATCGACAGTATTGGTCTCGCTGCTATTAGCATCAGACTTCGTTTCATCAGCCGAACCACTTTGGGTTTCGTATTCACCAGATCTTTCTCCTGCAGTTTCTTCACTCTCTTGAGGAGAATCAGTCTTGTCCTTTTCAGCATGAGTGATTTTTGGACTCTCTTGAAGAGTTCCAAGAGGAGATTTCAGAAGGGAAGTTTCTGGTGGATTTTCTTTAGACTTGTTGGGTGATTCTTCGTTTGCTTCCTTCAAAGGAGGTGAGGTGCCTTGATCATCGTGTGCCTCCGAAGTCCCAGTCAGGGCCACCATGTTGGAAGACCCTTTGTTTTGCACGAAGTTGCTGGAGTCCCCATGGAGAGAGGAAGTGATTGGAGCAGTGGTCCCGGTTGGAGGAGTTGAAGCAGTAGGATTCGTGTTCGAAGTATCCTGCATGAACAAAGAAAAGTTAAGAATATGTACCAAGGTATGAATAACTATTTTTGTTAGGAATTCAAATTTGAATTACCTGTGGATTATCAGAAGAAATGTTACTGTCAATATGTTCCAATATTACATTGGAGGTCGAAGTTGAAATTTTGGATGTTGTTGAGGGAGCAACGTCTTTGGAATCAAGTCCAGGAATGTTAGTAGGCTCAGGGCCTTTGGAGCTTTCTTTCTTTTTCTTCTTCTTAGAAGCTATTGGAGAATTTTCACCAGTCTTGAGGTTCTTTTCAGTGGGGCCTTGTTTCCTTTTCTTAGGAGTAGTTGGTGGAAGTTTGCTAGTCTGAAAGGTTTAAACATAAGTTAGATCTAAATCATAAACTTCAGTTTATTCGAAACAAAAGGGTTAGTTGATTACCTTTGGAATTGAAATGTCTGCTGCTGCCGGTGTTGTTGTTGTTGTAGTTGTTGTTGTTGTTGGTATTGTTGGAGTTACATCATTGCTAACTTCAATAGCTTGTTGAGAAGTGTTCCCTTCCTTGGGCTTCGAAGTAACGTTTTTTATCCTAATGGCTGAAAATCGAAACAATTAAGGTAAAATGTTAAGGATAAGGGAATTAGGATACAATTGGAATTTTCCCAAGCATTCGCACCTGTGCCTTGATTAGATGTAATCAAAATGGCAGGAAGGTCATAACGAAGATGTCCTGGGAAATTATGAAGCCAGTAACGAGCCCATGTCACAGTCTCAGATGGCTTTAGTTTCTTTCGAGATTGGTATTTGAACATTTCTTTGCAAGTAAACCACCAAGGGTATGGAGGAAACCAAGCCAGAGCCAGTTCTGAGGTAGGCAACCTAGGAAATTTAGGTGGATGCATTTCGAGTGCCAACCTATACCTATCCTCAGGTGACAACCCTGAAGGAAGTTTGAACTCAAAATTTTTCTTTAAATTTTTCCTTCAAGGTCTCGGCCGCTCGATGTACAGTGGTTCCCAAGTGTGTGGGATCATAAGTGGTTTCGAAATAATTTTGAAAAGCCCTAATTTCTTTGACATGAGTGAACATACCTTTCTTGGAGTGTACCTGCACATTGAACGCGCCAGTTAGCTTTTGTTGAATGGTGAGTGTGTCAAACATATATGTCTGGTAGAACTTAGTCCACCATTCAAGAAATCCTTTTGCTGTGAAGTATGTTGGCTCGAAAGGTAAAAGCTCGAACTGAGCAAAATCTTGATATTGCTCCTGTTGTAATTTGGCCTCTCTTGCTTTGAACGTTTTGCCTGAGGTTATGGCACTTTGTGTTTGGAACAAAGGTTCAGGAATTAATTGACACAGGCCAAATTGTCGAGAAACGAAATTGGGTTGATAAGCCAGGAGGAAAATCTGATTCTTTGTTGGAGTAATTCTTGAGGAAATTAGCTTAGGAAGAAGAAACGCTTTCCAAATGTCCTGCATCTCTCTGCTCTTGACAGCTTCTGAGAGAGACGTTGTGAACCATGATGGTCCACAAGTCCTTTGAGCAAAAGGTGCCATGGACTCTTCGAACTTGTGTCTTTTTGAGAAGATCATGATGTATTTAGAAAAATGGACTTTGAAATCATCCTTGTCACCATTTGGAGTAAGCTTTCGAAGCCTTGTGCCTTCGATGATCCTGTCAGCTATTTCTGGATCTTGTTTGATGATAGTATCAGCAGTTAATAAAGAATATTCGAACACGGCATTAAGCCATAGTTGAAGCAACCAAAAGGGTCCAGCCAGAAGAATGTTCTTTGGAGCATGGGATTTTAAACCAGAAACTGCTGACCTTAAGCTCTCATAAAGATCGACAAGTAGTAGTTCACTCAGGCAGACTTTCCTATTTTCATGGAAATCCCTGGCTAGGGGAATGAACCTACTCGACACTTGCAAGGATCTGCTGCAGAACACATATCGTGATAGCCACAAGGTAAGGAAAGCGATATGTTCTACGTCTGAGACATCATCCCCTTCAGTATGATAATGGCTGATGAATTTTGAAAAGCTAGCTAGTTTGACATCAAAGTCAATGATGCTAGAATGTTCTTTGTTATCAGGAATATAAGTTTCCCCCACTGGTGAAAGACCAGTGATGGCAGCTATATCAAAGAAGGTGGGTGTTATCATTCCGCCCGGAAGGTGGAAAGTGTTATAAGTGATGTCCCAGCAGTACAATGAAGCAAATAACAATGGGTGACTGTAAGTAAATCCTGGTTTCGACAGTTTGATTAAATTATAAATTCCTAATTCTTCCCATTGCTGGGATTTTTTGGATTCTACTTTAGTGAGCCAGTTTTGATATGCTACATCTGAAGTGGGGCAGGATCGAAATGGTTTGAAATTGATTTTGATGTAATCTAAAATAAAAGGATCTTTTGGAGGTGAGACTAGAGTTTCAGTTGTTTTCGAATCAGATGATTCGCTTATGTCTTCAGTTCCTGCCTTAGGGGCATCGATCTTGTTGAATAGGGGTTTGAATTTATAGCAAACGGGAAAAAATTTCCTAGTATCTTTCAGAATTTCAAAAACGGTTAAAGGACCCATTAGGGCAAACCTTTTTCCAGCAACAATGGTAGGGATTAATACCTGAGAAGCATACAACATTTCTTTCTCTTTGGAGATCGCTTGAGGATTGAGCACAGATTGATTATGATAAGTACCCACCTTGCTCTCCATGACAGTTTCCGTGTTGTTGTTCTTGTTCTTCCTCTTTGATGATTTCTTCAATTGTGATGATGTTGATGAAGATATTGTTAAGATTGCTGGAAGTTTTAGGGTTTAGTGAAAAAAAGATGGGGGTTTCAGAATTTTGGAGAAAAAGAAGAAAAGACTAAACTGATGAGTTTTATAGAGAGTGTGAAAGAGTGAGTGTAAACACCCACTAAATAAGACTAGGGGTACGTGGAAGTCGTTGGTTGGATTCAGAGAGAGGTGGCGTAAGATCTAGTGTTGGTAATGAGTGTGATTAATAGTAATCATTATTTTTAAAACCGCACCATGCTGTGGTAACTGGTCCAAGACGGTTAGGTACTCAAAGAGGCGTCTTGATTGACGTGGGTAAAGTCATGCACAGTAAATGTCATGATTCTTCAAAAGACCTATCAAAATCTTGTGAATCTATTTAAAATAAGTATTTCTCAAAGGGTTCGAAATACATATTTTAAAGGGGCATTTTGTTGGCTGAAGATTTTGATATTGTGATTCGAAATAAAATGATTGGGCTTTGTTTGAATAAAGCAAGTTTTATGGTTTGGAATGGAAGAGACTGTTTTTTCAAATGGAAATATTAAAGTTCAAGGTTTCGAATGATAGTTGTGGAGTGTAAGTCTAAAGAATTTTCGAAATAATGATGAGATTATATTTGTGAAGGTTGTTTTCGAAAATAACCTTTGAAACAAATTTGAAACGAAGGTTCCAAGGCGTTTGAAATTCAAACGTGAGCGGGATATTGGAAATTCAAATACATAAGTGTTGGAGCGTTCGAGGACACGTGGAGGCTAGAGGGAAGTAATGCTCTGCATGCTTCGAACATGGCAGATTCTGATAGAAAGACCGTTATGGTCGAAATAGTATAAATAGAGGTCTTAGTGTTAGGATTTCGGGGTGTCATATCTGTTGTACAAATTCAGTAAACATTCAAAATACCGCATGGATAGGGAAACGAATGCTCGAAAGATGTACGTATGATAACACCAACATTTACAATTCAATGAAAACTCTTTATATTTTCCAGTTTTGTCTTTCATTTCCATTTCATTTGTGCTTCAAACATTTTTACGTTCATGCCTTTACATTAAAGCTTTTACGTTCAGAGTCATTTATTTCTTTCTGCATTTAAACGCTTTTCTTATGTTCGAATCCTTTAAACATTCAACAACTTTTACATTCACTCACTTAATCCTGCCATTTACCCAATCTTAAGTCTTTTTACTTTTCTAATGAACATTCCTTATATCATATAGAAGTTATCCTTCGAATCATTTAGTGTAGTAATCGAAGTGGATTGGATGTCTTTGAAACACTTTAATTAGAAGTCCTAAATATGAATACTAGTTTTACAATTAGATTTAGCCAAACAACTATGTCCCATAGAATCAATCTAGTCGATCCTGCAAGTTACCAGAGAAATTGAATAATAGTAATTAAGTTTATTCGATAGTTTGGAAGACTAGCGGTTGTTTACCAGAAATCACTGTGAACAGTAACTCATATGCACACAATCAATATGACTATTGGAAGAAGTAGCATGATTAATCAATCTTGGAGAATTCTTCCAGTCACCAAACCCCTCTATCACAAAGTGATCTCCCCCATATTTAGAGACATTCTTATATAAAAAAACAAATGCTAGGTCCTTAGATTCACTATAATCAATTCAATCATACAAATCAATCCAATTTTTTCAAAATCAACATCTTTATTTACCTTGAACATACCAATGTTAAACGAAATTGTGAGGAGGTCGATGTCGACCAATTTTTAAATAAACTTTCCTTACCTCATTTTGGATGTCAGGATGATAGTTAAAAATTGGAGGCCTAATTCCTGTATCTCTTTCCAACAATTCATAATCAACAAATTTTAATACTCTCACTTGGATGTTGAGTTTTCGATGCTTCTAGATTAGCCGAAGAAGTAGCTTTATCTCTAGAAAACACATGAAAAATTTCTTCATCATGTAAAGAGAACAATAAAACCACTTAAATTAGTTATTCGTACTATAAAGATAACAATAAAATCAATTGATTATAAAAAAACAATTTATGACAAAGTGGAAAAATTGAATTTTTTTAACAAATTGAAATTTTAAGGTTCAACTCAAAAAGAAGAAAAAAATAAGAAAAAAAATTAAATAGTTACTTTACCTTTGATTTTCAATCATCCAAAAATAATGCAACAAAGACAAGTGAGAAAATTAAAATAACAAATATGAGAGGAAGAGGCAAGTATGGAAGATGGTGGGGTTTGAGAGGAAGAGAAAAAGAAACTTTAGTGAGAGAGAAAAGTAAAAGAGAAAAGTGAATTAGATTTTTAATATTTTTTATTTTCTTAAATAACTTAATAAATTAATATATATAAGAAAAATAGTTGTCAACACGAAAATGAAGTATTATCCAATTTGATACGGTATTAAATGTATTTAGTTATACATCTAAATTTAAAATAAGTTACTTAATTGTAAAAAAAATAATTTTATTTTATTATTTTGATTATACAGAAGGATTCTTCCGACAAATCCTTGCGTCTTTTAGGTCGATTGAATTTGGCTTTGATTGTCAGACATTATTTTCTAAGCGTCCCATAAAGAAAACAATTGAATAAGTGACTCTATCCTAAGATTAGTAATTGAATTTCAAACATATAAGTAGCCATGACTACGAGTACTGATGACATATCAGTACCAAATACACATCCATACCAAGTACATGTACCGTACTCGTATAATATGAGAGTATGTATATTGAATTTGGCACCCGTACTAAGTCAACAAAATAACTAAGGATGACAGAAAAATTCGTACCCGCGTGTATCCACAGATAAAATACGTCACAGATAATTTAATGGATATCCCATATAAAATAAATGGATATTTAAATACCTATTTGTTAATGGATACAAATGCACATTTAATGATATCCATGTTCGCGGATATTCGTATTCGTTAATAAATTATAAAAATAATTTAAATATAATTAGGTTATTATACCTTGTCTTTTCATCTTATATATATATATATATATATATATATATATATATATATATATATATATATATATATATATATATATATATATATATATATATATATATATATATATATATATATATATATTTCCATTTCGTATTTAAGCTTCTTCAATTCTCCATACCTCGCTTAAAAAATTCCACCTTCCAACCAACCAAGTATTATTCTTCCTCTCTCCAACCAATGTGTGATACGGTGGCAGAACCGTCTGTTTTATTGATTTGTATTTTTTATTCGCAAAATGTCGCGGTAAGCAAGAGTCGCCACCGACTTTTATTTTATCCAATTAGGAAAAGGAAAAAGAACAGAAAAAACCTTTTTCGAGATATTTCAGAGTACGGGGGGGGGGGGGGGGGGGGGGGGTAGATTATAGAAAGGAAAGGTGTTAGCACCCTTTCCATCCATGGTTTTCCATGGGCTCTTAGGTACTTGCTCATTTTGAAAATTGCTTGTGTGTGTTTGTTTTGAAAAATGTTTTACTTCGTGATAACCCTTGTATCAGTCTTCAAGAGTGTGACGAAGTTTGTTTTGAAAATTTGTTTTGGAGGGTGTTTGTGTGAAAAGTTTATTCGTTTGAGCAAGTACCTAACAGTTATCTACCTACTCGAAAAAAGCTCTGTTCGTTTTCCTTTTAGACAACGCTATCCCATTATTAAGGAATAGGTAGCACCGTCGTTGGATTTTTTAAGGGACGTTTGAAGGGGACGAAATGGTCATTGAAGGCAACATGTAAGGATACCTTAGCAGTTCGAAGGGACTGTCATCATATATTCGTAGGCAACATCGAGGGACAAGATCATTTCTCGTAGGCAACTCGAGGGACGTTAAGAGACTATGATCTTTATGATGACTTTTAGATTGAGGGTCTTTTGCTAAGATATCCCTACGTTCAAGGGACACAACCATTATATCTGAGGCAACCAAGTGAGGCAAACCCTAGGAGTGAGCATGTGCGAGTGTAATTTTCAGTTAATTTATCTTTGCACATTTAGGATTTTCTACCGTATTAATTTTCAGTTTGTCTTTCCATACAATCCTATTAACATAAATCTAAGCAGTTTATAGTTTGCAGAATTAAAAGCAAGAAAGTTTAAAGTCCTAGCTATTACAAGGCTTTTGCAGATACATAATTATTTTGGACTGAAAATAAAAATTCGGAATTTAAACCCTAATTACTATTACAACCTCGAAACAGTTACAATAATAATAAAAGGAAATTAAAAAATGTGCGCGGTGAATTAAATGCGAGAATAATTTAGGAAACCTAAAAAATCTAATTGAAAAAAGATTTAGGTTAGTTTTTTTGGAGAAAAATTAATTAGGTTATATACAAATTAAAACCTTAATTTCTAATTAATTTAAATTATAAAAAAGGAATTAAATTTACCCTAAATTAAATTAAACTACTTAATTAAGGAAATAAAATATTTTTATGAAAAAAAATGATTTTTATGTTTTCTTTGATGATTTTTTGATTAAATAAAAAATAATGATTTTTTGGTGTTATTTTAATAAAGGAAAATAATTAGTAAAACAATTAAAAAAAATTAAAATAGAAAAGAAAAGAATGGACATATGTTGTGTCAGCCTGAGAGTGCACCATAGTCCTTCATTGTTTGAGGCGTTGGATCTGAATTATTGATACATTCAATGGCCAAATGGTGGTAGCGCATGGTAAACGTTTTGGATGATGATGCATTGAATCTGTAGAAACAATGTAAGAAAACAAAATTTGTTGGGATGGTTAGTTGTATATATAATAACATATATAAAATATAAAGGAAATAAAGTGGTATTTCCCAAACGCGCGCGTGATTCAAATCACCCAATAGGATTCTACAACCTAATTGTCTTCTTCCCCATAACTGTTGTTTTTGGCCACACTTTTACCTACAGTCGTTTCCGTCACTAAAGGCTATAGTGACGGATTTTCTTCGTATCCATAAACCTGTAAAATTCAAAAAAGCGTAGCACAAGCAGAATAAATTCAAACCAAAGACATAGATCAACTGCAAATCATCTCATGAGCACGATAGTACCCCTAATTTTGTCCAATTTTTCCTTTATATAGAATTCCCAATTTGGGACCTCAAAATCATAACAATGGCATCATGTTATTCCTGCACTTAAACTTCAATCAAACCAATAAAAAACATTGCAAATATGATAACAAGCATGGATATATGATCAAAACATGTTTATGATGGATAAATTATTGAATATAAATCTTGAAAAAAAAGATGCAAACCGTGGCATTGTGAGGCGTGATTTTTGAAGGTTTTAAGGCTTGAGGATGATTGGAATGACTTCAGAACACGTCCAGGAACAGATTGTTGGATTTGGAATTACTTGAAACGGCCTATAGAAGATAATACAGTCTGCACTTTTTCTTCCAAAATTTGAAATTTCTTCCCCTTGTTTTCACGACCCCAAACCCTTTTTTATGCTTTAGAGATGTTAGGTATATATGATAGAATGATTTAGGTCAACAAAAACTGATCATATCTTTGCAAATTATGGAGATTTGATTTCATTCTTTGCCTTGTATGATTTGTTTCCAAAATAGACCAAATTAAGATCTTTTCCAATCAATTAGATCTTGCACGAATATTTTTATTTGCTAGCTATTTATGGACTCATAATATGCTCATAAAATTAAATCTTTGATTTTATTTGATTATTCTACTATTTAAATTGATTTATTTTGATTTAAATGGATAAAAAATCAAAATAAATAATAAAAATAATAAAATAATAGGTGGATAAGATCAGGGGTCATGGGCCATCTTAGGAACAAGTTTCAAATAATAAAACATGGGCCCATTTGGAAAAAAAGTCATTTTGGTCAATGTTGACTTCGTGCACATTTCCAAAAATTGGCCAGCTTTGACAATACACATCTCTCTCATTTTTAACCCTAAGAAGGTGTTCTTTGACTTTTTAGAAATCTTAGGATGTCCCCTAAACAACCCTTTTTGTTTCCTCTCAATTGGGTCTTCCAAGTTTATGTAAGAAGCTTTGACCCAAAAGGTGTTTTTGTTAACTTTTCAAAAGGACCTATAATGTGGAAATTCATATCTTTTGATGAGTGCATATTTTGAACTTGTGGGATGAAAATGAATTGTAGGGAATTGCATCCTCTTCAAAATGAGCCTTGGATAGAAAATTTCTGATAAAGTATGAAGAAGTTATGCTTGGTCAAAGTTTGGTTGACTTTTCCTAAGAAACCCTAATTTAGCAACTTTTGGGTTTTGATGAATTTAGGGCATTCCTTGAAGAATCATGATTGACCCTTGATCAAATGATGAAATTCACTTCAAAATGTGGATGTTGACCAAAAATCTTGAAGTTTGACTGTATGTGGGCCACAATTGACTTTTGACCTAATACAGTCGATTCTCAAGCATCTGAGCAGTTGACTGAGTAAACTTCTTGTGCAGTGCTTGAAAATTGACATGGAGGGTCTTGAGAACATATTAGGACCAGGTAGAGCATATGAGGTATTTGGAGTCCACCTATCTTAATGAAAATGGAAACCCTAATTTGAGACACACTGCCTTAGGAGAGAGTTTGTCTGGTAAACTCTTAGGCAAAACTTGAGCAAATTGAAGATCTCTAGGAGTATGTATTGAGTAAAATGAGAGGGAAAATTTTGGGATACAACAGCTGCCCCTGTTCAATCTTATTAAACCTGAGGATGTAGATTGGTTGTCTGCCTTACGTAATCTGAAGGTGGAAGATGATTGAACACTAGAGTGCCCAAAAATTTGCACTCGTCTGAGATGGTGCTGGACTGTGTAGGTAGTATCCGGAATGGGCTTACAGATTCCATTTGGAGGATATGACAGAGAATCGTCAGAGATGGGCTTAAAGATGCTATCCAGAATATATGACGGAGAATCGTCGGAGACGGGCTTAAAGATGCCATCTAGAGGATGTTGATTTCCTGAGGTGTTCCTTCGATGAGAGTCTTGTTCCTGTTGTTGATGAGGAATCTGATGAGGAATGTTGGTATTTTTCTTGGGAGAAATAGAATTTTAGGAGCTTCAATTTTCCGTTAATCTACTGGGGAATTAACTCTGGAGGTGAACTGCATATCTGGTCAGTGTACAGGCTGCATCGCGACTTACTGGGGAAATGTGAAACCAATCATGTTTGATCAGGTTCAGGTCTTACAGTGTTATAAACTGTCGTCTGGAGGTAAGAGTAAAGAAACCTGGGTCGTAGGGTTTATTTGAAATGAATGCCCTGGATAGTAGGGCTTATGGGAAGGAACCTGGGTAAGGTTGCTTCGTGAGGAGTTTGGGTAAAATTGCATCTGAACCGAGAAGGAACCCGGGTAAGGTTGCTTTGTGATGAGTTTGGGTAAAACTGCATCTGAACCAAGAAGGAACCTAGGTAAGGTTGCTTCAGGATAAGTCTGAGTGAAACTTCAGAAAGAACCTAGGTAAGGTTGCTCGTGATGAGTCTGTGTAGTCCTTTAGGGGGAACCTGGGTAAGGTTACTTTATGATAAGTTCGTGTAAAACTTCAGAAGGAACCTGGGTAAGGTTACTTTGGGATAAGTTCGTGTAAAACTTCAGGAGGAACCTGGGTAAGGTTACTTTGTAATAAGTTCGTGTAAAACTTCAGAAGGAACCTGGGTAAGGTTACTTTGGGATAAGTTCGTGTAAAACTTCAGGAGGAACCCGGGTAAGGTTACTTTGTGATAAGTTCGTGTAAAACTTCAGAAGGAACCTGGGTAAGGTTACTTTGTGATAAGTTCGTATAAAACTTCAGAAGGAACCTAGGTAAGGTTACTTTGGGATAAGTTCATGTAAAACTTTAGGAGGAAATGTATGAGAAAGGACCCGTGTAAGATTTTTCAGGATAAACCCGTGTGAAGCTGCATTTAGGAGAAACCCGTGTAAGATTGCTTCATGACGAACCCGTGTAAAGCTGCATTTGATCATGTAGATAATTACTTTGTTTAGTTTCAGGAGCTAATCTTGAACTTGCTGGAAGTTGTTGATGATAACCATCTTTCCTGAAAAGGTACATGATTAATCGTATATGATGCATGAAATGCATTGTATGATGACATTCTCAAAATAAATGAGATTATTCTGTATGCAATATGTATACGCACGTCATGATATATGAACATGAAATGCTATTGTGACATATCCGAGTGGGAAAATAAATCCCTGACCGCTGCTGAAGAGTAACGGAAATTGAGTTCCTGACCGTCGTAGAAAAAGTGTTTCTTCTACTTCTGCTGGAGATGGTAAACCGGAGATGACTATGCTGGGGATTTTCCCCTTATTTACGGATATTCTGCCGATGAGAGACTCTGCTTGAGAACAACTCTGCGGGGGAATAATTCTGTTGGAGAGAGAAGCTTCCATAGCTGAAGGGATAAACTCTGTCGGGGATTGAGCTTCTGTATTCAGAGAAATAAACTCTGTTTGGGAGAAAACTTTATGACCCGCTTGCGATTATGAAATTTGGTCAGGGATTATAGATGTCGATTCTCTAAAGGAACTTTGCTGGGGAACGTAGCTCCTGTTTGGGGAAGCCGATGTCAAAGCCTTAGTTGCCTCTACTCTGTGGGGAGTGTAGATGTCACAAGGTCGTATGCTAAGGATACGACAATGACTTTGCATCAGGACTTTTCTGCCCCTGTACCTGCTGGAGAAAGTACCCACGGAGGCTTTGTGGATGCTGATCAGAATGATAAGTCTTCTATTGATAAACAAATGATAAGATGACGGGACATAGTCGTATGCTTCAAATCCCTAACTTTTTCCTGGGCCTCCCTTTTGGGTTTTCAGTCCACCGGGATACCCTTTTTGGCTCAAGCCGCCTTTTCAAGTTTTCGACTTGTCGGGTGTACATATCTTTTTTGTTTTTATCCCTAATTTTTGCCCGAACCCTTTTGGTTCGTCGGGATGCCTTTATTTTTGCCTAGGCCAGTCAACCTAGCGGGTCTTTATTCATGCGTAGTATTTTCCGACTATGTCCATGTTCACCGGGTACAGAGAATTATCACTGTCCATAGTAGTAAGTGTTGCCACACTACCACAAGATGTTTGTTTGATCGTACATGATTCATTTCTGGAATTCATGCCCAATGCCCCAAGTGATTCAGATAGAGATCTGCCCCTGGCTATTTGGCATCTTTGAGAGATTCCTTGAATCTTGACTTGACTGCCCCAGATGATGGACAATGATCATGCCATGCCCCTTGGTTGGAAGTGTTTTTCCACTTGAGGTGATCCTTTTTATTGAGAAGGTTTTTGTTCACTAGATATTCGTCATGCGAATTTCCCTGCTGTTAAACAAATAGTCATATGCAAACAATGTTATTTTAAGAATGTAAAGCTTATGTCTGTCTTGAAGTTTGAAAATTCATTTTTTAGTAAAACAAGTTTTTTTTTTGTAAAAGTCTGATGTCAACTCAGGATTTATAGCAAACCTTATAGGAGTCAGGATACCTTTTGTAACAATATGCTTTCGAACTAACCCATGCTTCAGCTATTACTTTTAAGGGTTATAACGTGGCCTGGTTCACGGTTTAAGAAACAAAGGATAAAGGCTCAAATTTTATTTGTACCCACCTGTTCTTCGTGATGTTCTTCGATCCTATGCTCAGTTAATTGTGCATTTAGATCCCGTTTGAGTCTTTGCTCTGATATTCCAGTGATGGTTCGGATACTGGCGATTTATTTCGAATAGGCAGTCATTTTTTTGTTGAGGGTTTGTAGGATCTCTTTCTTTTTTTTATTATCCATGTCTTTTGCCTAAACTGTTTCTTTTTGTGATTACAGTCAGCGAGATGCCCCAGTTTTTTTCTTAAGTCTCCTTCATAGGTTTTGACTTAATGGGCTTTTATTTCGAGAGAAATAACTGCCTGTCTTGACGATTATAAGGAACTATCACCGTCTTTTGTTTTGGAAGGACGTCTTTGTTGCCATTCATTGTGCACATGTATTAACTGAGAAAACTACCCTGCCCCCAGGTTGTGATTAAGGGTTTTAATTTATGTGAAAGAAAAACTCATACTTTGGCTCAAAGGGGTTGACTAGGGATTATCTTCCTTATAACTCCACTGTTTGGGATTTCAAATAGCGCATGTACATCGTCAGCGAGGTCTGTCCAAAAGTATAATGTAGAGATTATGGTATCATTTTCGTCATCCTCCCTCTAAAGGCTTACAGTTTTTTAGTTGAGAGTTGAATATCACGAAAAGGAAATATAAAGAAATTTAAGCATAATGAAAACAAATTAATTCAAGACAGACATGTGTAATGCATTGATGAAATAATAAAGTTTGACATAACAATAGTTGTTCGAATAAGCAAAGAAAATACAACTTCAGAGTTCAAATGAACAAAAATGCTTTCAATCCTAGCCATGTTTTGGAAAGGGAGAAGTGATCACGTTGGGAGTCTCAGGAGGGTCGAATTCGATCTCCTTGGTGTCAATCATATTCTGAATCTTGTATTTCAGCGCCCAACAATCGTTAGTATCGTGCCCCGGGCTACCAAAATGATAAGCACACATTGCATTCGGGTTGTAGTTAGGAGAAGAAGTCTTAGGGTTTGGATGAGGGTTTATCACCGTAATCAGATTCATCTTCAACATGTGTTGTAATTCTTGTGACAATGGCATGTTGATTTGGGTGAACTACCTTTGAGGTCTTTCCACCCTTGGCTGATTGTTTCGTTGTTGTGGTTGTTGTGTGCGTGCCGAATTAGAGATCAACACTGCCCCCACAGATTGGTGGTAGTCTGCCTTACTATGCCCCTTCTGGCCGTGCACAAAATTGGCTTCCCTCTTGCCACCAAATGAATTCTTCTCTGTACTTGAAGAGGTATTTTTCTGGATCTTACCACTCCGGATCCCAGCTTCTACTTTTTCTCCAGTCAGAATCAGCACGGTGAAACCTGCTGACGAGCTACCGATCAAATGATTAAAGAATGGACCAGATAGCGTACCCAAAAAATATCAACCAACTCCCTATCAGACAACAGGGGTTGGACTCTTCCAGCCAAGTCTCTCCACTTCTGGGCATAGTCTTTAAAGCCTTCACTTTCCCCCATGGACATACTCTGGAGTTGAGTACGAGTAGGAGCAAGGTCGGCGTTATATTGATACTTCTTATAGAAAGCAACATCTAGATGTTCCCAATTTCGGACATTGGCTCTCTCAAGTTGATAGAACCATTCAAGCTAAGTCCCTGACAGACTATCTTGAAAGAAATGAATCCATAAATTTCTATCAGCGGTGTGGGGCTGGATCTTTTTGACATAAGAACGGAGATGGAGTTTTGGGCAGGACACCCCATCATACTTTGCAAAAATTGGAGCTTTGAACTTCTGCGGGATGACCACTCCCGACACCAATCCCAATTCTTTGAAATCCAACCCAGGTATCCTCTGGACCTCCATAGCATTCAAGCGATCTTCCAACTGCTTGTATTTATCCTCAGTGGGAGAATACTGCTCATCATTATTGTCAGTATCATTGTCAGAAACTTCAGGACTAGGATCTTTCTCCCTTGTCTCTTCTTCTTGATTCTCCCCTTCCTTAGATGAAGAGGTGAGATCGACTTGTTGCTTCAACGACCCTCTAAACCTTTTTCCTATATTCAGAATACCGGCAACCTTCTTCTTTTTCTTTTTCTCTTTCAAGATGAGGGTTTTCAGATCCTCCTGCCCTTTTTCCAGATTTATGAACATTTGCTGGAACTGGGCGTTTTGTGCCTGAAGGTCCTTGATGCTTTGCTCGGAAGACATTTTTGCTGAAATAAACAACGAAGAAGATGAGAAACCTATAATGGTACCTGTAGTGATGTGTATGATATGCATTCAATGTTTTCAACAATCTCGCGGGGTAAACAAGAAAATGTTAGAATTTGATTGCAGCTTGATTGAAGAAACTTCGTGTCGTTGAGAGTCCTTCTTCAAGAGTCAAGCTCACCATATCGAGTGGGTCATAGCCCCTGACTCAAGATCCTTTGACAACATTTGCTAGAGGAAAATAAATCCCCTTTCCCCTTGCTAGACGTCTGGTTTTCCATGACCTACATCACAGACCCTTGAGATCTTTGAAATGGTTAGTATGATATGCCATGTTTATGATGTCATGATGTCATGATTATGTTGAGAAATCACAAGTATAACAAGCACAGACAAATCACACCAAGTTCTTAGGTTTAAGGCTTGCTTGAGTTTAAGGTAGTACCCTCTTGAAGTTGGATTGGTTCATCCTGTCCTATAAATAGTAACCGAGTTCTAAGGGATCTCAATATCACTGACCATCCTTTATCAGGCATTGTCTCAGCTCAAGTAATCTTTCCTTGCGACCAAAATATCCCGAAAGTCTGATCTCAATGAGTTTAGCATCGAGTATCAACCAATCCTCAGCTCTACACTGAGGCCGGCTATCTCACTATTTTCTAATGGCCAAGTTTGTTCAACTAAGGTTCTAAGGTCCGTTAGTGCTTCACGACACCACGCGGCGACCCCATATTCTCCTCGTTTCCCCATGAAAGATACCGATACCAGCCAAAGTGCCACACCAACACAGCCATCGCTTAAACCATATCAGTCTACGCCGTACAGTCTCCACGATCTATTGTTGTTTACCTAATAAGTGCCCCCAGATCCGGGTGTAGGATCTATAGTAACCCAAGCAAAAACCCTTTAAGAATAAAGAAAACAAACAAGGAAGCAATTTGAAATGACCTAGATCCTAAGTGTTGTACCCCAAAATTTGCCCTCCCATATTCTTCAAGAAATTGCCAAGACAGGTCACAAAATTCCCCAAGGGTTATGCAGTTCAACTGTCTCCTACACAGTCAAAACTAGGGTTTGTGTTCTGATCAAGAAATTGAAGTTTTCAAAGGCCCAATCAAGTCTCATATGCTTACAAAGATGGTCAAGTATCCTCATATCAAGTTTCAAGGCATTCAGTTCAAAATTGCACAGTCAAAACCCTAGATTGCACTACAGTCAACTGTAGGGGCAAAATGGTCATTTGACAGTCAAAAGTTCAAATTTTTGGTCAACATATCATCTTGAAGCCATAAACATCATTTGATCAAAGCTTGATCATGATTCTCAAAGTTTGGCTCAGAAAATCATCAAGATGCAAAAAGTTACTATATTTGGACAGTTGAAAAAGTCAACTGAAATTGACCAGGGCATAACTTTCACATGGATTATCAGAAAAATTCCATCCAAAGCTCATTTTGAAGAGAAAGACATTTCCTACAACTCATCTTCATACTTCAAGTCCAAGAAGTGCTCTCACAAAAAGTTGTCAATTTCAACATTATAGGTCATTTTCAAAAGTCAACAAAAAGGGACTTTAAGTAAAAGGCCATAACTTGAAATTGGTAAATCAAAATGACATGGGACCAAAGGCATTGGTTAAAGGACTCAAAGACCTTTCCAAAATGTCCAAGAACATGTGAAAAGCTTAAAAATTGAGCAAGTTATGCCTTGTGGAAGTTGGGAAATTTTTGGGAATTTTGAAAAGTCAACATTGATGCAAATGATCCAAAATTGCTAATGGGCCCATTTTTCTTCCAAGTTTCTTCATGCCAAGCCTATGCACGACCATTAAGCCCAAGGGGAAGTATTTTCTCATTTTTTAATTATTTATTTGAATTTATATTAATATTAATTCATTTAAATTATTTAAATATGTAGAAAATATAAACTTGACCTAAAAAAAATCTTTTTGTGCACATTCTACTCTCAATATTTCGTGCTTGTTCAATTATGGAAAGAATTGGTGTGATTGGAGCTAATTGACACAAAGAACCATGTGAAAAAGATTCAAAAAGATCTTACAAAATCAAATATGCAAATCATTGAATTCAAAAGATTTTGTACAATTTTCTTAACCTAATATGCTCACTATATGATCAGGAATCAAAACCTAATGAAAGGGGACAAAAAGCTGCGCTGAAGACTCCATTACAAACTTGGCAAATTGTTGACAAAACTCAAAACTGAAATCAACTCTAGAGGTCGATTCAAGCCCTAATCTTGATCCCATTAGCTTCCTTGGGTAACTCTGAACGTGTGCCAATCACAAACAACAAGCAAAGCTCCAGGAATTGGTAGATAAAGCTCAGACTGTATCTCAAAATTTTTGGAATCGTACATCATGATTCATACATCCTTTGCCATTTTTATTTATTGATTCATGTTTGTTGTGAGTTTTTGAAGCTAACTAACACCTTTAATTGCGTTTTTCTGTGCCATACGAGATTATACCATGATTGAGATTTAGGGTTTGCAGGTTTCAAAATTAGGGATTCTTAATACAAGCAAAATTAGACCATCCCAGTACCACCATTGCAATCAGCTCATCAAGACGAAGAAAGCTTGACCCTCGCGCCTAATTTATGATCATCATAGCGCTATTCGCTATTTCTTCTAAGGCTGCCTAAACCCACGCATAAAAAACCGTGGCCTTTGTTTTGTGTTTTCAGGAAAATTGAAGAAGATGACCTCGTGTCCAATGGTCATTGGTTCTTTTGAAACTCGCGCGTTTTTTACCCACTAACATTATGTTTTATTTATTATATTTATATATTATTATATGTTAAATGAAAAACGTTTGGTTCAGTGGTGCACGTGGAGGTTTGCAATGGGAATGACCTGGGTTCGATCCCAGGTCTTCATCCTTTCCCTTTATATTTTTTCAATTAATAATCATACGCAGGTGGGGTGGTGTTGTTCCATGGTACACCTCATAATCCAAGCAGCCACGCGTCCTGGCAGGTCCATCAAAGGGCTCAGATCAATGAACACGCCGTGCCCAAGTCAACACGCTAGCACACGAATTGGCAAAAGTCAAAAGGGCCACTGCTTATTGGGCCTGATTTGCTGAACAACACCTCCAATTTGGGGCTACCCCCCTGGTTTGCATTTTTTCTATGTTTCTTTTTATACTTTATTTTTGCTATTTCATTTATTTTAATTATCGTTTATTTAATTAATTATTTTTTAACAAAATACAAAAATATCACAAAAATTCAGAAAAGACAAAAATATAATATATATTTATTTTAATTATTTTTCATAAAAAACTTGCATGTAAATTAGTTAATTTAAATTAAGGCTTATTGTTAATTCTTTTCATCATAAAAACACAAAAATTAGAATTAGGTTTAATTAGCAATTTTCATTCCTTTTAGTTTTTTCCTTTTATCATAATATTATTATTTATTTATTTTTTATAATTAAATTTTGCATGTAAATTAATTTAGGTTTAAATTAGGTTAAAACTTAATATTTTCATAATAAACTTAAAAAAACATTAGAATTAGGGTTTGACATTTTATTTTAATTTCAATCAATTCTTTTTTTTCTTTTAAATCTTAAAAAACACAAAAATACCAAAAACATTTTCATTTAATTTTAATTAATTCATTAACTTTAATTTTTTGCAAAAGGGTCCAACGCCCATGTTCGTAACCTATTTAATGTCGCGTATTTATTTTATATCGTTTAAATAATTATGTATATGTCCCAAAGCCTTGTAACAATTTTTACTTCTCGCACTTTTCTTTATTTTGCTTTTATTTCTTTTCCGTCAAATCGGGTCCGGTTTAATTTTGGCGATGTGGACCCGCGCCATTTGTAATAGTTTAGATTTATTTTCCCGCAAACTTTATAACTGTTAAAAAGCATGCAAGAATGAATGTCCTAATTAAAATCAAGCGTAGATCATAACAAACATGACAAGACAAATAACTGAAACATGACACACAATTCGCACACACCACCCCTAGGGTACGCCTCACTGTTGCCTTTCGAAAGGTGATCGTCGAGTAGAGGATGTCTTAGTAAGTCCTCATGATCCGGGAACCTGGCATGAGGGTAGCTTCTAAGGTGTCTTCCCATTGCTCTGGTGATCACCATGTCCCTAAAAATCGAATTGACCCGAACACCTCCAACGGTGGTGCTACCTACCTCTCAATGGTGGGATGGCACTACTTTTAAGGACATCTACACAGACGAATTCCTTAGGGTAGGTAGGTTCTCAAGGATACTTGCTCTAATCTCAAAACAAACTCAAAAAGACTTTTCACACCGACACTTTTCAAAAGCTTTCAAAACAAATTTTTCAAACACTCTGACGTACGAGTCGAACTGAAATTTTTCAAAGAAACTTTTTTAAACCCACATTGAAAAACAAACCATTTTTGAAAACACAAATGAGCAAGTATCTAAGAGCCCATGGATAACCATGGATAGAAAGGGTGCTAACACCTTCCCTTTCTATAATCTACCTCCCGAACCGAGAGCAATCTCTTTAAGGAATTTTTCTGTGCTTTTGTCCTTTCCATTTGGAGAAAATAAAAGACGGTGGCGACTCTTGCTTCCGTGACATTTCGCGAACCAGCGTTAAACAGTCAGTTCCAGATCCACCGATCACAGAACTGGCGACTCTGCTGGGGACTCTTTATAAAGTGAGGTGTACCTTAGGGATAGTTCATAACTGTGTTTTCAATTGCTTTCTTTGCTTGCTTTAAATTGTGGGACTGTCTCGGGAGTTCTATAGATCCTAACCCGGATCTGGGGAATACCTTCTTAGAAAGTAGCAACAAGGCTGTGAGGGAACTGTGCGGGGTATACCGACATGGTTGAAATAGTCTGCTACGTTGATGTGGCACTTTGGTGTGTACCGGTAACCCTTGAGTTCAGTCAAGGAGAGTACGGGGCCTCCGCGTGGTGTCGTGAAGCATCAACAGACCTTAGGAACCTTAATTGAACTATCTTGGCCTCTTTAGGGTAGTGAGATAACTGACTTTGGTGCAGTCCGAGGTTGGTTGATACTCGATACTACACTCAATTGAGGGTTGCTTTCCTGGAATATTTCGGTCGCCAGTTCAGTGGCTAAATCGAAACGATGAACAATGAAAGCAATCCAGTGATATTGGGACCCTTAGAACCCGGTTACTTCTAATAGGACAGGTTGAACCAACCAACTGAAAGAGGGTAATACCTAGACCTCATGCTGGCCTAAACTCTAAGGGCTTCTCCTGTGTGACTTGTGTGCCTTCATACTTGAACTACTTGCATGCTTAGTATCTGACCCTTGAGTTTCTTGCAGGTTTTGTTTATAGTCCTTAATTGGGACTCATAACAAGGTTTACCGAGTTCCTTGCAGGTTTTGTTTATAGTCCTTAACTGGGACTCATAACAGGGTTACTAAGTCTTGCAGGTTTTGTTTATAGTCCTTAACTGGGACTCATAACAGGGTTACTAAGTCTTGCAGGTTTTGTTTATAGTCCTTAATTGGGACTCATAACAGGGTTTACTAGATCTCTTGCAGGTTTTGTTTATAGTCCTTAATTGGGACTCATAACAAAGTATACTGAATTTCTTGCAGGGTCTGTTTATAGTCCTTAATTGGGACTCATAACAGGGTTTACCTACATCACCCCATGCATAGCATGACATCATACCATTGCATACCATTGCATACATCCTAACCCATTTCAAGGATCTCAAGGGCTTGTGATGCAGGTCATGATGAACCAACTGCCCAGCAAGGGGTAAAGAGAATTTATTTTCCTCTAGCTAAGGTCGTCAGGGGCTATGACCCACTGGATATGGTGAGCCTTTGACCCTTGACGAAGGACTCTCAACAACATGAAGTTCCTTCAATCAAGTTACCGGTTTCCAACTCTAACAAGTTTCTCTGTTTACCCTGCAAGGTCCTTGAAAACATTACATGCATGTCATACATCTCATTGCATTGCAGGTATCCCTTTGACAGGTTGCTTACCCTTCTCCGCTGTTTATTTCAGCCGCTCGTCATGAATCCTGAATCATCAGCCGAGCAGACTATCAAGGATCTCCAGGCTCAGAACGCCCAGTTCCAAGAGCTGATCATGAATCTGACCCAGGGGCAGCAAGATCTGAAGGCTCTGCTCTTGAAGAAGGACAAGAAGAAGAAGAGGACTGTTTTGTTCAACCCTAGACGCAGATCTGGGAATACACCGCAAATTGAAACTGAGAGGACAACCCCATCTGTGGGAAAAAGCAGTCATCAAGAGGAAAGGGTGCCCAGTCCAGAGGTCTCTGACAATGAAACAGATTTCGACGACGAACAGTACCCTCCGGCTGAGGACAAGTACAAACAGTTGGAGGATAGGCTGAATGCTATGGAGACCCAACAAGTACCTGGGCTGGATCTTGGAGATTTGGGTTTGTCAACTGGTGTGGTTATTCCCCGGAAGTTCAAAGCACCATCCTTTACTAAGTATGACGGGGCGTCTTGCCCCAAGCTGCATCTAAGGTCCTATGTTCGGAAGATTCAGCCATATACGGTGGACAAGAATTTATGGATTCACTTCTTCCAGGAGAGTCTTTCAGGGACTCATCTCGAATGGTTCTATCAGCTAGATGGGACCAAGGTTCGTAACTGGGAGGAGTTGGCTACTGCTTTCTACAAGCAGTATCAATATAATGCCGACCTTGCCCCTACGCGTACCCAACTCCAGGGTATGTCGTTAGGATCAAGTGAAGGTTTTAAAGAATATGCGCAGAAATGGAGGGATCTTGCTGGAAGGGTACAACCACCTCTGACTGATCGGGAACTTGTGGACATGTTCTTGGGGACCTTGTCTGGTCCATTTTATAACCACCTGATTGGGAATTCGTCTGCTGGATTCACAGATCTTATCTTGACTGGAGAGCGAATAGAAGCTGGCATCCGGTCTGGGAAAATTCAAGAGGCTGCACCTTCTGATAAAAAGCCTCATCATGGAAAAAAAGAATCTAATGCTGTGCACGGTAAAAAGAGCCGTCATGAGGTAGGGGCAATCCAGATCTCCAATCCCGGACCTGCTCAACAAGGACAGGGGCAGCAGCGCAAGGAGAAACGACAATATACAAAACTCAACATGTCACTGGATCAAGCACTACAACAAATGTTGAAGGCAGGGCTGATCACTTTAAGGGCTCCTCTCCGGAATCCGAACACTTCTGCTCCCAACTATCATCCCAATGATAGGTGCGCATATCATTCAGATAGCCCGAGGCATACTACAGACAACTGCTGGCCTCTCAAGAACAAGATCCAAGATATGATTGACGCCGGAGAGATTCAGTTTGAAGTGCCAGAGACTCCGAACATAATCACTGCTCCATTGCCCAATCATTGAAGCCTTTTGTTTATTTGAATTTTTGAGTTGTATTTTTCTTTGCTTATACAAACAATTACTGTCATAGCAAACTCTTTTATTCTATTAATGCATCGCATACGTCTGTTTTGGGAATTAATACAATTGTTTTCATTATATTCAAAATTCTTTTCATATTTTTTCTGATGATCAACTCTTGGTTAATAATTCTGAGCCTCTTGAGGGAGGATGACGAAAACGATGCCGCGATCTACAGTATGCTTTTGAACAGACCCCACTGATGAGGTACAGGCATTGTTTCAATCCCTAAACACTGGAGTTATAAGGATGATAATCCCTCGTCAATCCCTCTGAGCCAAAGAAGTAGGAGTTTTATTTTCGAAAATTGAAACCCTTAATCATAACCTGGGGCAGGGTAGTCTTCTCAGTTGATCCAAGTGCATAACGAATGGCACCAAAGAGATCCTTACGAAAAAAACAGTGATGGTTCAGAACAGTCATAAGGACATGCAGTCATCATCAAAATTCATAAACGAAAAGCCCAAAAAGTCTAAACCTACAAAGGGGACTTATGAAACTGGGGCATCCCGCTGACTGTAATTCCAAAAAAAGAAACAGTTCAGGCAAAAAAAGAAAGGGATAACAAAAATCAAAGAGGAAGAGGTCCTACAAATCCTCAGCAAAAAAGAAAATGACTGCCTATTCAAAATAAGTCATCAACATCTTAACCATTACTGGAACATCAAAGCAAAGACTCAAGCAAGGTCTAACGCATGATCAACTGAGTTTAGGTTTGGAGAACATCACGAAGAGCGGGTGGGTACAAATAAAATTTGAGCCTTTATCCTTTGTTTCTTAAACCGTGAACCAGGCCACGTTATAACCCTCAAAAGTCCTAGCTGAAGCATGGGTTAGTTCGAAAGCATACTGTTACGAAGGTATCCTGACTCCTTAAGGCTACGATAAATACAGAGTTGACATCATGTTTTACAAACATTCACATGTTTTATGAAAAAATGCAAAATCTTCAAGACAGACATAAGCTTTGCATTTTAACATAACTTTGTTTGCATATGACTTTTTGTTTGAACAGCAAGGAAATTCGCACGATGAATGCCTAATGAACAGAAGCACTTCCAATCAGGGGGCATGGCATGATCATGGTCCGTCATCTGGGGCAGTTCAGTCAAGATTCGGAGAATCTCTCAAAGGCCAACCAGCCTGGGGCAAATCTCCACCTGAGTCACTTGGGGCAACTCCCTACTTTCTGAGAACGGACATAGTCGAAAAATACTACGCGTAATCAAAGACCCGCTAGGCTGACATGCCTAGGCAAAATAAGGGCTTCCCGACGAACCAAAAGGGTTCGGGCAAAATGAAGGGTTGAAATGAAAAATCTGTACACCCGGCAAGTCGAAAACCTGAAAAGGCGGCTTGGGCAAAAATGGGTATCCCGGTGGACTGAAAACCCGAAAGGGCGGTCCAGGCAAAAGTTAGGGATCAAAGCGTACGACTATGTCCTACCACCTGCCTACCAGAAGAAGGGGTCCATCAACAACTATCAGCACCCCAGGTGCCTCCCCCATAGAAACAGGGGCAATAAAGAAGTGGTCTAAGCAATCTGATTGTCCTATCCTCCAAGGTATCAGGGCAGGTCACGTTGAAGAACATAGCCAACACAGTTCAAAACTTCCCCAGGAGAGTCCAATCTAGTTCCCCAGGAAGGTTGGAATCTATCTCCCCAAACAATAAGCGTACCCCCAGTAGATTCCGGAAGCTTATCCTCGCAGAGCACGAACGCGTCGTCCGGCTTGATTTAAAGAGTTATTTCCTTAACAGGATATAACTGGGTTATCCTCAGCCAAAAGCCACGGAAAGAGCGTCGTCGACAGAATCTTCTTACCCCCAGCGAAGTCCATTCATACTTCCAATACAGCAAGGTATCCTCAGCGAGTCATCCTCAACAATTCAGCAAAAGCATCTCCCCACAGAGTATTTCTTCCCAGCATGGTTGCTAGAATATCTTTTTCTCCCCGCAGAATCCTCCATTCGCCAAGTTTATTCCCCAACGGAGTTATCTTCGTCTATTGGAATTCTTGCAACTATTCTTCAACATCAGCCCAGGATACGACTTCCCGGCACCCGTCAAGGATTTATTTTCTTAGACAAACATACATTCATAAAACGTCACATACATCATTATAGCATGCATATGCATCATACTACACGGATCTCATTGATTTTTGAAGACATACAGTTCATGCATCATGATTTTGCATCCAATTATGTCTCGCCTTTTCAGGAAAAAGATCAATACAAAAATGACTACTATCAACTATCGCAATTCATTCTAGATATAGTTTCAGATATGATCCAGAGATGGTGACATTCTGATACTGCTTCCAGATTTCCTTCTAGATATAGTTTCAGATATGATCCAGAGATGGTGACGTTCTGATGCTGCTTCCAGATTTCCTTCTAGATATAGTTTCAGATATGATCCAGAGATGGTGACGTTCTGATGCTGCTTCCAGAATTCCTTCTAGATATAGTTTCAGATATGATCCAGATATGGTGACGTTCTGATGCTGCTTCCAGAATTCCTTCTTGATATAGTTTCAGATGTAAACCAGATATGGTGACGTTCTGATGCTGCTTCCAGAATTCTTTCTCGATATAGTTTCAGATATGATCCAGATATGGTGACGTTCTGATGCTGCTTCCAGATTTCCTTCTAGATATAGTTTCAGATGTAAACCAGATATGGTGACGTTCTGATGCTGCTTCCAGAATTCTTTCAGATATAGTTTCAGATATGATCCAGATACGGTGACGTTCTGATACTGCTTCAAGATTTCCTTCTAGATATAGTTTCAGATGTAAACCAGATATGGTGACGTTATGATACTGCTTCCAGAAGTCCTTCTTCAGATGTTTCCCTCTCCGACGATGAGTGTGAGGTGATATTCTCCTATGGTTCCCTCTCCAACGGTGTGTGAGGTGGTAAGTCCTTTTTCAGATGTTTCCCTCTCCGACGATGAGTGTGAGGTGATATTCTCTTATGGTTCCCTCTCCAACGGTGTGTGAGGTAGTAATCCCTTTTTCAGATGTTTCCCTCTCCGACGGTGTGTGAGGTAGTAATCCCTTTTTAAGATGTTTCCCTCCCCGACGATGAGTGTGAGGTGATATTCTCTTATGGTTCCCTCTCCGACGGTGTGTGAGGTAGTAATCCCTTTTTTAGATGTTCCCCTCTCTGACGATGAGCGTGAGGTAATAGTCTCTTATGTTTCTCTCTCCGACGGTGTGTGAGGTGACAATTCCTTTTCCTATGATTCCCTCTCCGACGGCGAGTGAGGTGATTCCCTTTCAGATTATAATAGCTTATGGTTTTCTTCCCAATATTGCAAAGATGGTAATTCCCGCCAAGATTTTTCTCAACGAGCGTTGTTGAAGCTAAACTCGCCCAAGGTTCTCTTACCATTCGTGCTAAGGCAACAACCATCCCTGGTTCATTCATCAGCGTTTGAAGCTCCAGACTCAGCTCCTGTAACCAGTCAGGACACATCTATACCAAGCATCCTAAAATCAGCTCCTGCAACGTGTCAGGTACTCATTTGTTCTTTTGCAGGTATACAGGTTCTCGCTAAGGAATCTCTTACCCGATCAACATCCAGATGGCATCTATAAGCCCATCATCCTATCCAGCAATCTCCAAATGGCATCTATAAGCCCATTCCCATCACACTGCCACTATGTGAGCGCAAATTTCTAGGCACTCTAGTGTCCAATCATCTTCTACCCTCGGATTACGAAAGGCACGTCAGCCAATCTACATCCTCAGGTCTAAGAAGATTGAACAGGGGCAACTGTTGTACCCCAAAATTTGCCCTCCCATATTCTTCAAGAAATTGCCAAGACAGGTCACAAAATTCCCCAAGGGTTATGCAGTTCAACTGTCTCCTACACAGTCAAAACTAGGGTTTGTGTTCTGATCAAGAAATTGAAGTTTTCAAAGGCCCAATCAAGTCTCATATGCTTACAAAGATGGTCAAGTATCCTCATATCAAGTTTCAAGGCATTCAGTTCAAAATTGCACAGTCAAAACCCTAGATTGCACTACAGTCAACTGTAGGGGCAAAATGGTCATTTGACAGTCAAAAGTTCAAATTTTTGGTCAACATATCATCTTGAAGCCATAAACATCATTTGATCAAAGCTTGATCATGATTCTCAAAGTTTGGCTCAGAAAATCATCAAGATGCAAAAAGTTACTATATTTGGACAGCTGAAAAAGTCAACTGAAATTGACCAGGGCATAACTTTCACATGGATTATCAGAAAAATTCCATCCAAAGCTCATTTTGAAGAGAAAGACATTTCCTACAAATCATCTTCATACTTCAAGTCCAAGAAGTGCTCTCACAAAAAGTTGTCAATTTCAACATTATAGGTCATTTTCAAAAGTCAACAAAAAGGGACTTTAAGTCAAAGGCCATAACTTGAGATTGGTAAATCAAAATGACATGGGACCAAAGGCATTGGTTAAAGGACTCAAAGACCTTTCCAAAATGTCCAAGAACATGTGAAAAGCTTAAAAATTGAGCAAGTTATGCCTTGTGGAAGTTGGGAAATTTTTGGGAATTTTGAAAAGTCAACATTGATGCAAATGATCCAAAATTGCTAATGGGCCCATTTTTCTTCCAAGTTTCTTCATGCCAAGCCTATGCACGACCATTAAGCCCAAGGGGAAGTATTTTCTCATTTTTTAATTATTTATTTGAATTTATATTAATATTAATTCATTTAAATTATTTAAATATGTAGAAAATATAAACTTGACCTAAAAAAAATCTTTTTGTGCACATTCTACTCTCAATATTTCGTGCTTGTTCAATTATGGAAAGAATTGGTGTGATTGGAGCTAATTGACACAAAGAACCATGTGAAAAAGATTCAAAAAGATCTTACAAAATCAAATATGCAAATCATTGAATTCAAAAGATTTTGTACAATTTTCTTAACCTAATATGCTCACTATATGATCAGGAATCAAAACCTAATGAAAGGGGACAAAAAGCTGCGCTGAAGACTCCATTACAAACTTGGCAAATTGTTGACAAAACTCAAAACTGAAATCAACTCTAGAGGTCGATTCAAGCCCTAATCTTGATCCCATTAGCTTCCTTGGGTAACTCTGAACGTGTGCCAATCACAAACAACAAGCAAAGCTCCAGGAATTGGTAGATAAAGCTCAGACTGTATCTCAAAATTTTTGGAATCGTACATCATGATTCATACATCCTTTGCCATTTTTATTTATTGATTCATGTTTGTTGTGAGTTTTTGAAGCTAACTAACACCTTTAATTGCGTTTTTCTGTGCCATACGAGATTATACCATGATTGAGATTTAGGGTTTGCAGGTTTCAAAATTAGGGATTCTTAATACAAGCAAAATTAGACCATCCCAGTACCACCATTGCAATCAGCTCATCAAGACGAAGAAAGCTTGACCCTCGCGCCTAATTTATGATCATCATAGCGCTATTCGCTATTTCTTCTAAGGCTGCCTAAACCCACGCATAAAAAACCGTGGCCTTTGTTTTGTGTTTTCAGGAAAATTGAAGAAGATGACCTCGTGTCCAATGGTCATTGGTTCTTTTGAAACTCGCGCGTTTTTTACCCACTAACATTATGTTTTATTTATTATATTTATATATTATTATATGTTAAATGAAAAACGTTTGGTTCAGTGGTGCACGTGGAGGTTTGCAATGGGAATGACCTGGGTTCGATCCCAGGTCTTCATCCTTTCCCTTTATATTTTTTCAATTAATAATCATACGCAGGTGGGGTGGTGTTGTTCCATGGTACACCTCATAATCCAAGCAGCCACGCGTCCTGGCAGGTCCATCAAAGGGCTCAGATCAATGAACACGCCGTGCCCAAGTCAACACGCTAGCACACGAATTGGCAAAAGTCAAAAGGGCCACTGCTTATTGGGCCTGATTTGCTGAACAACACCTCCAATTTGGGGCTACCCCCCTGGTTTGCATTTTTTCTATGTTTCTTTTTATACTTTATTTTTGCTATTTCATTTATTTTAATTATCGTTTATTTAATTAATTATTTTTTAACAAAATACAAAAATATCACAAAAATTCAGAAAAGACAAAAATATAATATATATTTATTTTAATTATTTTTCATAAAAAACTTGCATGTAAATTAGTTAATTTAAATTAAGGCTTATTGTTAATTCTTTTCATCATAAAAACACAAAAATTAGAATTAGGTTTAATTAGCAATTTTCATTCCTTTTAGTTTTTTCCTTTTATCATAATATTATTATTTATTTATTTTTTATAATTAAATTTTGCATGTAAATTAATTTAGGTTTAAATTAGGTTAAAACTTAATATTTTCATAATAAACTTAAAAAAACATTAGAATTAGGGTTTGACATTTTATTTTAATTTCAATCAATTCTTTTTTTTCTTTTAAATCTTAAAAAACACAAAAATACCAAAAACATTTTCATTTAATTTTAATTAATTCATTAACTTTAATTTTTTGCAAAAGGGTCCAACGCCCATGTTCGTAACCTATTTAATGTCGCGTATTTATTTTATATCGTTTAAATAATTATGTATATGTCCCAAAGCCTTGTAACAATTTTTACTTCTCGCACTTTTCTTTATTTTGCTTTTATTTCTTTTCCGTCAAATCGGGTCCGGTTTAATTTTGGCGATGTGGACCCGCGCCATTTGTAATAGTTTAGATTTATTTTCCCGCAAACTTTATAACTGTTAAAAAGCATGCAAGAATGAATGTCCTAATTAAAATCAAGCGTAGATCATAACAAACATGACAAGACAAATAACTGAAACATGACACACAATTCGCACACACCACCCCTAGGGTACGCCTCACTGTTGCCTTTCGAAAGGTGATCGTCGAGTAGAGGATGTCTTAGTAAGTCCTCATGATCCGGGAACCTGGCATGAGGGTAGCTTCTAAGGTGTCTTCCCATTGCTCTGGTGATCACCATGTCCCTAAAAATCGAATTGACCCGAACACCTCCAACGGTGGTGCTACCTACCTCTCAATGGTGGGATGGCACTACTTTTAAGGACATCTACACAGACGAATTCCTTAGGGTAGGTAGGTTCTCAAGGATACTTGCTCTAATCTCAAAACAAACTCAAAAAGACTTTTCACACCGACACTTTTCAAAAGCTTTCAAAACAAATTTTTCAAACACTCTGACGTACGAGTCGAACTGAAATTTTTCAAAGAAACTTTTTTAAACCCACATTGAAAAACAAACCATTTTTGAAAACACAAATGAGCAAGTATCTAAGAGCCCATGGATAACCATGGATAGAAAGGGTGCTAACACCTTCCCTTTCTATAATCTACCTCCCGAACCGAGAGCAATCTCTTTAAGGAATTTTTCTGTGCTTTTGTCCTTTCCATTTGGAGAAAATAAAAGACGGTGGCGACTCTTGCTTCCGCGACATTTCGCGAACCAGCGTTAAACAGTCAGTTCCAGATCCACCAATCACACTAAGGTATACCCCACTTTCTTTAGTATTCCCCAACAGAGTCGCCAGTTCTGTGATACGGTGGCAAAACCGACTATTTTACTGGTTTGCGTTTTTTGTTCGCAAAATGTCACGGTAAGCAAGAGTCGCCACCGAATTTTATTTTATCCAATCAGGAAAAGGAAAAAGAACAGAAAAAACCTTTTTTGAGATATTTCTGAGTACGGGGGGTAGATTATAGAAAGGGAAGGTGTTAGCACCCTTTCCATCCATGGTTTTCCATGGGCTCTTAGGTACTTGATCATTTTGAAAATTGCTTGTGTGTGTTTGTTTTGAAAAATGTTTTACTTCGTGATAACCCTTGTATCAGTCTTCAAGGGTGTGACGAAGTTTGTTTTGAAAAATTTTTTTGGAGGGTGTTTGTGTGAAAAAGTTTGTTCGTTTGAGCAAGTACCTAACAATTATCTACCTACTCGAAAAAGCTCTGTTCGTTTTCCTTTTAGACAACGATATCCCATTATTAAGGAATAGGTAGCACCGTCGTTGGATTTTTTAAGGGACGTTTGAAGGAGACGAAATGGTCATTGAAGGCAACATGTAAGGATACCTTAGCAGTTCGAAGGGACTGTCATCATATATTCGTAGGCAACATCGAAGGACAAGATCATTTCTTGTAGGCAACTCGAGGGACGTTAAAGGACTATAATCTTTATGATGACTTTTTGATTGAGGGTCTTTTGCTAAGATATCCCTACGTTCGAGGGACACAACCATTATTTTTGAGGCAACCAAGTGAGGCAAACCCTAGGAGTGAGCATGTGCGAGTGTAATTTTCAGTTAATTTATCTTTGCACATTTAGGGTTTTCTACCGTATTAATTTTCAGTTTCTCTTTCCATACAATCCTATTAACATACATCTAAGCAGTTTATAGTTTACGGAATTAAAAGCAAGAAAGTTTAAAGTCCTAGCTATTACAAGGCTTTTGCAGATACATAATTATTTTGGACTGAAAATAAAAATGCGGAATTTAAACCCTAATTACTATTACAACCTTGAAACAATTACAATAATAATAAAAGGAAATTAAAAAATGCGCGCGGCGAATTAAATGCGAGAATAATTTAGGAAACCTAAAAAATCTAATTGAAAAAAGATTTAGGTTAGTTTTTTTTGAGAAAAATTAATTAGTTTATGTACAAATTAAAACCCTAATTTTTAATTCATTTAAATTATAAAAAAGGAATTAAATTTGCCCTAAATTAAATTAAACTAATTAATTAAGGAAATAAAATATTTTTATGAAAAAAAATGATTTTTATGTTTTTTTTGATGGTTTTTTGATTAAATAAACAATAATGATTTTTTGGTGTTATTTTAATAAAGGAAAATAATTAGTAAAACAATTAAAAAAAATTTTAAAATAGAAAAGAAAAGAATGGGCATGTGTTGTGCCAGCCTGAGAGTGAACCATAGTCCTTCATTGTTTAAGGCGTTGAGTCTGAATTATTGATACATCTAATGGCCAAATGGTGGTAGCACATGGTAGATGTTTTGGATGATGATGCATTGAATCTGTAGAAACAAAGTAAGAAAACAAAATTTGTTGCGATAGTTAGTTGTATATATAATAACATAAATAAAATATACAGGAAATAAAGTGGTCTTTCCCAAATGTGCGCGTGATTCAAATCACCCAATAGGATTCTGCCACCTAATTGTCTTCTTCCCCATAACTATTGTTTTTGGCCACACTTTTACTTACAGCCGTTTACGTCACTAAAGGCTATAGTGACGGATTTTGTTCGTAGCCATAAACCTGTAAAATTAAAAAAAACGCAACACAAGCAAAATAAATTCAAACCAAAGACATGGATCAACTACAAATCATCTCCTGAGCATGATAGTACCCCTAATTTTGTCCAATTTTGCCTTTATATAGAATTCCCAATTTGGGACCTCAAAACCCTAACAATGGCATCATGTCATTCCTGCACTTAAACTTCAATTAAACCAATAAAAACCATTGCAAATATGATAGCAAGCATGGATATATGATTAAAACATGTTTATGATGGATAAATTATTGAAAATGAATCTTAAAAAAAAAGATGCAAACCGTGGCACTGTGAGGCGTGATTTCTTAAGGTTTTAAGGCTTGAGGATGATTGGAATGGCTTCAGAACACGTCCAGGAACAAATTGTTGGATTTGGAATTACTTGAAACGGCCTATGGAAGAGAATACAGTCTGCACTTTTTCTTCCAAAATTTGCAATTTCTTCCCCTTGTTTTCATGACCCCAAACCCTCTTTTATGCTTTAGAGATGTTAGGTATATATGATAGAGTGATTTAGGTCAACAAAAACTGATCATATCTTTGCAAATTATGGAGATTTGATTTTATTCTTTGCCTTGTATGATTTGTTTCCAAAATAGACCAAATTAAGTTCTTTTCCAATCAATTAGCTCTTGCACAAATTTTTTGATTTGCTAGCTGTTCATGGACTCATAATATGCTCATAAAATCAAATCTTTGATTTTATTTGATTATTCTACTATTTAAATTGATTTATTTTGATTTAAATGGATAAAAAATAAAAATAAAAAATAAAAAAAATAAAATAATAGGTGGATAAGATCAGGGGTTGTGGGCCATCTTAGCAACAAGTTTTAAACAATAAAACATGGGCCCATTTGGAAAAAAAGTCATTTTGATCAATGTTGACGTCATGCACATTTCCAAAAATTGGTCAACTTTGACAATACATATCTCTCTCATTTTTAACCCTAAGAAGGTGTTCTTTGACTTTTTAGAAATCTTAGGATGTCCCCTAAAGAACCCTTTTGGTTTCCTATCAATTGGGTTTTCCATGTTCATGTAAGAATCTTTGACCCAAAAGGTGTTTTTGTTGACTTTTCAAATGGACTTATAATGTGGAAATTCATATCTTTTGATGAGTGCATATTTCGAACTTGTGGGATGAAAATGAATTGTAGGGAATTGCATACTCTTAAAAGTGAGCCTTGGATGGAAAATTTATGATAAAGTATGAAGAAGTTATGCTTGGTCAAAGTTTGGTTGTCTTTTCCTAAGAAACCCTAATTTAGCAACTTTTGGGTTTTGATGAATTTAGGGCATTCCTTGAAGAATCATGACCAAACCTTGATCAAATGATGAAATTCACTTCGAAATTTGGATGTTGACCAAAAATCTTGAAATTTGACTGTATGTGGGCCACAATTGACTTTTGACCTAATACAGTCGATTCTCAAGCATCTGAGCAGTTGACTGAGCAAACTTCTTGTGCAGTGCTTGGAATTTGACATGGAGGGTCTTGAGAACTGTGATCGGTGGAAATAGAACTGACTGTTTTTTAAGCTGGTTTCGCGAAATGTCGCGGTAAGCAAGAGTCGCCGCCGTCTTTTATGTTCTCAAATATGGAAAGGACAAAAGCACAGCAAAATTCCTTCTTTGAGAATGTTTCTCGGTTCGGGAGGTAGATTTATAGAAAGGGAAGGTTTTAGCACCCTTTTTATCCGTGGTTATCCACGGGCTCTTAGGTACTTGCTCTTATGTTTTCAAAATTGTTTGCTTTTCAAGTGTGTGTGGGTTTTTGAAAAAAAGTTTTGTTTGAAAAATTTCTAAGTAACTCTTGTTTTTGTCCTCAAGAGTGTATGAAAAATTTGTTTGAAAACTTTTTAGAAAGTGTGGGTGCAAAAAGTTGTTTTGTTTGTTTGAAAGAGCAAGTACTTAAGAGAAGTCTACCTACCCTAAGGAATTAGGCTGTGTAAGAGTCCTTTAGATAGTGCTATCCCACCATTGAGAGGTAGGTAGCACCATCGTTGGAGGTATTCGGGTCAATTCGATTAAGGGACATGTGTGGTCACCGAAGCAATAGTAGGACACCTTAGAAGTAACCCTAATGCCTTAGATCCTTTTTTATCCGAGGCAACCGTTTCGAGGCAACTGGATCTTTTAGACAGAAGGGCGACCTCTAAGACACCCTATACTTGATGACCACGTTCGAGGCAACCAGTGAGGCGTACCCTAGGAGTGGTATGTGCATGTGTGTTGTATTCAGTTAATGTTTATCTTGTACATGTTATTTGTGAGCTACGGATTGATTTTATTTGTCATACATTCTTGCAGGCATAATTAACAGTTAGGAGTGCGGAAAATAAATTGCAGAAATGTAAATCTAGCTATTACAAGGCGCGGGTCTATACATCGCCAAAAACAAAAACCCGTTTGGAAAATAAAGTGCGAGAATTTAAAAGAAAGCGATAAAGTTCTAATTAATTATTACATTTCCTGAGCAGATACAAAATAATGAATTAAAAAAATAAATACGCGCGAAAGATTGAATCGGGAACGTCTTAAGGGTTTTGACCCTTTTTTTGAGACAGAATGAGATTGTCCTTTTTTGCAATTAATTAAGAATTAAGCTAATTTACTAATTAATTAATTTATTAAAAAAGATGTTTTTGTATTTTTATGTTTTTTTAATGAAAATAAAAAGAAAATAAAAAGAAATTAAAAATTGGCAAAAACCTAATTCTAAATTGTTTTTATTTATTATGAAAAAATTAAAGTTGCCCTAATTTTAAAAGACTAAATTAATTAACCATATTTATTTACAAAAAGGTAATTGAAATTAATAAAATGTTTTTTAGGTTTTTCTGAATTTTTATGGAAAAAATAATTATTTAGTTAATAGTTAATAAAAAAGAATAAAAAATAAAATAAGGCAAATGAAAAATAAAATGACAAAATAAAAATGCAAACCCAAGGGGGTTTGGGCCAGATTTGAGGGTGAATTTGGAATTGCTGTGGCCCATTTGCATCAAGCCCTTTGGACTTTTGAAATTGCCTGGAGCATGGGTTGACCAGGAGTATGGTGCTCGTCCAATCCAGGCCTTTGGATCTGCTTTTGAGGCCACTTGGCACGCTGATTGCTTGAGATGTATGGTAGACTTTTTCTAGAATGCTGCATGGGAACATGTTAGAAAAAAATTGAAACAAGCGTTTGCACTATACCAAATTTGGCTTTTAGCAGCACCCCTACGAAAGCGCTTTTAGGAAAAGCGCTGGCATAGGCTTCGCTAAAGACAAAATTAAAAAACACGCTAAAAAAGCGCTCTTATAGTGGGGGGGGGGGTATGAAAGCGCTTTTAAAAAGCGCTGTGGTAAGGGGGGGTATGAGAGCGCTTTTGAAAAGCGCTGTGGTAAGGGGGGGTATGAGAGCGCTTTTGAAAAGCGCTTTGGTAAGGGGGGGTATGAGAGCGCTTTTCAAAAGCGCTCTGGTAGGGGGTGGGGTACAAGAGCGCTTTACCCTTATAAGCGCTGGTATAGCTACATCTACTAAGGCGCTTTTCAAAAGCGCTTTCATAGCCTTTTTAAAATTAAAATTTTTAAAAACAAAATTATACAAACCCCATCCGTCTTCTCACATCAACCTTCACACTCCAAAGTCCAAACCTCACTGTTACGAACTTCCATAACCTTCACTTCTGCCTCATCTCCATCCGTAAAACCCCATCCGCGACCGTTACTTCACTGCTGCCGCCATTCTTCTTCTATTTCCATTTGTTCCTCACCGTCACTTGCTGTCAATAACTCAACAAACTCTCACTGCTAACACCCTTGTCGTACTTCAATCTCAACCTCCAACATCCCTTTCTTATCTTCCTCAGCCATCTCCGTCGCTCCTACTTCAAAGCTCTTTGTCAAGTCCAAACGTGGTTCCCTGTTATCATCATCAACAACATCCAACTTCCAATTTTCTACAAATTATCTTAGGTAACATTACTTGATTTTCATAGTTTTGTTGAATACTTGAGTAATTTGATTTTGTTTATGTGAATTGTGCATGCATGAATTGATGAAGTAAATTAGTTTAGATCTAGAATTCTTGACATAGAATTTGTAATATTCTAGTACATATTATGTGTTTGTGATAATGTTTATGTGAATTTGTGATGTAGATTTTAACATAGATTTGTAGACATAACATTTGCACATTAGGTGTACGTAGAAATTCCTCATAGAATTGAATTGCTAATTCTTGACATAAGAACTAATTCTTGATATTGTGCTAATCTATTGACATAGAATCAATTGCAATTCTTTGTGTTGATGTTAGATTCTTGATATTGTGAATAAATATAGATAGATTCGGAATTGGATGAATCTTGAGCTTAATTGTGTTGTGCCTAAATGCTAATTTTCCAGAATCGTGATTACTAACTACTGTTGTGTTTGTTCTATGCTATTCACCTCAATGTGCACAATCATGTTTACTAATTTCTAGTAATGAAAATGATCTTTACAGTGTTCTTCACTATCCATTTCAATTGTTTTCAACAACAAACAAGCTAAAGCGCTCAAGATTTAAGGTATCACTATCTTTTGATGCTTCACTAAGTAAGTCATTTGTGATGGATGTCAAGGAAACTTGTGTATTTTTATACTCTTCATTCAACAGTTTCTTCAAACTAATGTCAAAGAAACTAATGTCATTGTTCTTGTTTACCCTAACCAATTGATATTTTCGCATTCCAGGAGAACAATTTCTTTCTCTCGTTCAATTGCTTAAGTAATCTCTGTCATTCAAGTAATCTCAATCCTCCAGAGGCCTTCACGAACTGGTTTTTAGAAGTCCATCTTCTTCATCTAACTTGCTTCCTTCCTCTTAAATCTCAAGTAAGATTTAACATTGTTTTTAAAAATTAATCTTGAAGTAATCTTGTGTTGTTGTAGGTTGGTGTTTTAGTTTGAAGTATAATATTGTGATAATGTGATAATGTGTTTTTGGTTTGTTTTATTAAGTTGATGTTCTGGTTTGAAGTATTGTGTTTGTATTGTGATAATGTGATAATTTTTTTTAGTTTGGTGCCTTAGAAGTTGAAATTTTGTAAACTTTAATTATTAGTTACATAAGACATTAATAGAAAAATGGTAGTGTTTATTTTTTAATTTGTTAGGAGTAGAAGGAATTTGTTTATATTAGAGGTGGTTATATTTTTAATGCGCTATAATGTAGTGGAATTGGAATTTAGAGAATTGGTACTTACTAATATGTGTAAGATTGGAACTTAGATAATTTTGAGATTTTGTTGTGTTGTGTTAATTTATTTAATTGATTATGCATCACAAAAGTGATAATGAAGAGTAGAAAAAATGATTCTTTTTTCAATAGGAAAGAAATAGATGAAGAGAACTTAACCCCTATTAGTAGTGGAAGTAATAGGATGGCCTTGAATCTGTGCAATTTAGGAATTCCAGTTATGAAAGTCATGGACATGCCTTCCAAAACAACATCAAGAATGGGGAGGGAATGTATTTGCTGTAGTAACCAGCAGGTGCCATTGTATTTTTGTTAAACAATACATGAACAATGAAAAGTAGTATCAACTAGAATCCTAGATCAGTAATCACATACATCTTGTTATTTCATTGTTTTTATAATGGGTAATATTATAACCTATGTGGCCTATATTATATCTCCAAGAAAATTCATATAATAAAACAATCAAACATGACAATGGATATGTATATTCTGCAATTCATAACACACAATAAAAGAAAACAGAAAATCAAGAAATGAAACTGTTATTTCCCACCCATAACAAATAATGTAGACTAAGGTTTATATATTTAAAGTTCCTTAAATAAGCTTATTGTTCTAATCTAAGGTTTATATTATTGTGTTTATGAAGTCTGTTTTGAACTTTGTGTGAGTTTTAATAGTTTTGTTCTTTGTGTGAAACTCGTCTCATTGGTTGAAGAATGTCGATGTTTATAAATTATCTTTAGTCCTGATTCTTAAGCAACATAATTTTTTGATTCAAGTGTTAGCATATGTTCGGCCTTTATGTATCATGTTCTTAATAGAATTTAAATAATTAAGATGATGACAAATAGGTGAAAGAAATACTCTATAAATTTGAAGTGAAAGTTAGGTTAGTGTGAAACATGTTGTTAGATTATGATGACAAATAGGTGAAATAAATACTAAATTTGAAGTGAAAGTTAGGTTAGAGTGAATCATATATCTTATATATTAAAGTTGTGAAGTCTATTAAATTATTTTGGAGTTAAAATTAAGGTTTTTTTTTAGTAATTTTATATATTTATTTTATTTTATTTTATTAGTTATTTATTAAAATTAATTTCCTCTCAGTAACTCTTTAATTTCGTTTATCGTTAAGTGAGGTACTTACTAACTTTGTGAATTGAATTCGCCATAGGGGTTACTTGTGAAGAGTGAAAGTTTGACCGTTTTTGTTTAGCTTAATTAAGACATGGATAAGACATGGATGAATTCAAACCGATTGTCGAAAGAGTACGAGAAAGGGGTATGGGAATTTGTTGAGTTTGCGGTTGCGCACTCCAAAGACCCGCTTCGAATGCCGTGTCCTTGCTTGGGTTGCTGTTATGCCGGGGGTAAGGTTGACGGGAATCAGTTGGGATCTCATTTACTACGGTTTGGAATTGATAGAAGTTATACATGTTGGACAATGCATGGTGAGAAAAGTACCGGGAATGCTGAGTCGAGTTGTAATAGGAAGTATGCTTCAAACGACGATTGCACAGACACATACGATTGTGATCGAGTCGAAGAGATTGCAGAAGCGCTTGAAGAAGATCTTGCGGATTGTCCCAAAATGTTTGAGAGGTTGGTAAGCGATGCAGAGAAACCGTTGTATGTTGGTTGTTCAAAATTCACAAGATTGTCTGCGGTGTTAAAGTTGTACAACTTAAAGGCGGACAATGGATGGTCGGATAAAAGTTTCACAGAGTTATTAGCCCTTATGAAAGATATGCTACCAGAGGATAATGTTCTTCCCAATCGAACGTATGAAGCCAAAAAGATGTTGTCTTCTATTGGAATGAGCTATGATAAGATACATGCATGTCCAAACGATTGCGTTTTGTTTCGAAACGAGTATGCAGCGTTGAATGAGTGTCCTAAATGTGGTGCCCCTCGATATAAGAAAAAGTTGTCTCCTGCTAAAGTCTTATGGTATTTTCCTATAATTCCGAGATTTAGACGCATGTATCGTAGTGAGACCGATTCAAGACACTTGACTTGGCATGCAGATGAAAGAATTATTGATGGAAAGTTGCGACATCCGGCAGACTCACCACAATGGAGTAAAGTTGATACTGAATATCCTGAATTTGGAAAAGAAGCAAGAAACCTTCGGTTGTCATTGTCTACTGATGGAATGAACCCGCATGGTATTCAAAGTATCTCGCATAGCACATGGCCTGTGATTCTTATGATTTATAACTTACCTCCGTGGCTATGTATGAAGCGTAAGTACATGATGTTATCTATGCTAATTTCTGGGCCTAAACAACCAGGGAATGACATAGACGTATACTTGGCACCCTTAATCGAAGATTTAAAGTTTTTGTGGGAGAGAGGTGTGGAGGTTTACGATGGGTATAGGAAAGAAAGTTTCAACTTGAGGGCGATGTTGTTTGGAACAATTAATGATTTTCCAGCATACGGAAATCTATCCGGGTACAGCAACAAGGGTCAAAAGGCGTGTCCTGTTTGTGAAGATGAAACCGATACGACACGATTGGCGCTTTGTCAGAAGAATGTCTTTCTCGGCCATCGTAGATTCTTAAATTCTAATCATCACTACCGTGGGTGGAGAAAAGCATTCAATGGAGAGGCCGAACATCGTACAGCCCCGCCTTTTTTGTCAGGTGATCAAATTTTTGAAAAGGTGAAAGATGTGAGCACTCAGTTTGGCAAGCCTTTTGCACATTCAATTGTCAAGGGTGGGTGGAAGAAGAAGTCAATTTTCTTTGAACTTCCATATTGGAAGTCGTTGTACGTAAGACATTTCCTGGATGTTATGCATATTGAAAAAAATGTATTTGACAGCGTTATAGGTACGCTACTCAATATACAAGGAAAGTCTAAGGATGGCGTTAACATAAGGAATGACATGGTAAACATGGGGATGAGAACTGAATTGGGGCCCGTGACGAAAGGAAGACGAACATATCTGCCACCTGCTGTTTACACTCTATCTAGAAAGGAGAAGAAAACATTGTGTAAGTTCCTCAGTGAAGTAAAAGTTCCAGAAGGCTACTCTTCAGATATTAGAAGACTTGTGTCCATGAAAGACCTCAAGTTAAAGAGTTTGAAGACGCATGATTGCCATGTTATAATGGAACATTTTTTACCAATAGGTATACGTTCTATTCTGCCAGAAAAAGTAAGAAGCGCAATAACTAAGCTGTGTTTCTTCTTCAGGTCTATTTGCAGTAAGGTGGTCGATCCCGCGATCTTACCAACATTGCAAAATGAGATAGTTGTTACTTTATGTGATCTTGAAATGTATTTTCCTCCCTCGTTTTTTGACATAATGGTTCATCTAGTCGTTCATCTTGTGAAAGAGACACAACTGTGCGGACCAGCTTATATGAGATGGATGTACCCTGCTGAACGTTATATGAAAATATTAAAAGGGTACGTGAAAAACAGAAGTCGACCAGAGGGTTGTATTGCCGAGCGATACGTTGCTGAAGAAGCGGTTGAGTTTTGTACTGAATATCTGTCAAATGTTCAATCAATTGGACTCCCCAAATCTCATATTGTCGAAAAAAAAGAAGGAAAAAGGCTAATTGGAAATAAAGTTGTGACAGTATCAATGGTCGAACGGGATCAAGTGCACTTGTATGTTCTGCACAATGAGATTGAGGTTGAGCCGTTTGTTGAAATGCACAAAGTTGTTCTCCGAGATTTAAATCCAAATAGAAATGAGAACTGGATAGTACGAGAGCACAATCGAAGTTTCATACCGTGGTTTAGAGATCATATTTATTCAAAGTATCGTTCAGATCCTGCTTCAGTAACAGAAAGGTTGAGATGTTTAGCCTATGGTCCATCTGTAATTGTGCTTTCTTATAGCGCATACGCAATTAATGGATACACATTTTATACCAAAGAACAGGATGATAAAAGTACTATGCAAAATAGTGGTGTTACCTTGGTAGCTGAAGCTATGCACATATCAAGTGCGAATGACTTAAATCCGAAATTTGCAAATTTGTCATATTTTGGGGTTATCGAGCGCATTTTGGTGTTTGATTACGCGAAGTTTCAGATTCCTGTATTTGGTTGCAAGTGGGTTGAAAATAATAGTGGCGTACGAATGGATAAGTCAGGATTTTTGCAAGTGGATCTCAATAGGGTAGGGTACAAAGATGAGCCTTTCATTCTAGCCTCTCAAGCTAAACAAGTGTTCTATGTCAATGATCCGACAAGTACGAAATGGTCTATAGTGCTTTTATCTAACAAAATAGTTGATGAAAAAATTGAAGATCAAGGTGATATTGGTGTTGGCATTGAATCTTGTACAAGAAACGATCAAAATGAGAATGAATCTTGTATTAGAAATGATCATAATGAGGGTATTTGGATCAATCCAACCGTCCGCATTGTTAAGAGACGCGTAGTACACAATCCTACCAAGAAAAGAAAGAGACGTTAGTGATAAAGTTAGTGTTAATAGTGTCAATGTTTTAGTTTGTTTGATACAGGTTCAAAATTTGAAGCATTTTTGTATGCTATGATGACTTGTTGCAATGATGAAACTTGATTGTTGTACATGTTCAAATATATACATGTTCTCTCTATTTCAATCTTGATTGTTGGTACTGTAATGTTAGTTTAATGGTGTACATGTTCAAATATATACATGTTCTCTCTATTTCAATCTTAATATGAGTATCATCTAATATTATTTTTGTCATTTTTGTCTCCTTCATTTTCCTTCATTTTTGTCTTACTGGTTCATATACCATCTACATATTATCTAGTTGTTCAAGAGTTAAGGGGTAATTCGAATTAAAGGTATTATCTTTTTATTTTGTTTTAAAGTTTTCATTTTTGTTTTTAGTATATCCTCCAACAGTGTTTTGTTTTTATTTTAATATTAAGATGTTTTTTCTAACATTTTTTTTATGTTTTAGGTATCTCTTCAAAGCAAGAAAAATATTACTGGACTGCTTATTTATTATCTATGGGTTTAGTTTCTTTTGTTGTTAAATACTTTATTATTTTTAGTAAAAGGGGTTGAGTTTTGAGGACATCTTTATTATTTTTATGTAATTTTTTGAAATGTTTCTCATATAAAGTTAGTGTTAATAGTGTACTAATGTGCTTTAGTTTGTTTGATACAGGTTCAATGGCTCCAGATAGAGATGCTCCACCTCAAAACCCACCTGAAAACGCACAAGAAAACTCACAAGAAAGAGTTGCTTCGGATACAAATGCTCCACCTGATACTGAAGCAAAAGAGGTTGCACGAGGCATCACTATTATGAAGGGAATCATTCGACATAGAGACCAAGGATTAGTATACCGATTGGAATGGAATTCTGATAAACAACCAATTGGTCCTAATTCTGCAAAGTTGACAAGTTATATTGGTACACTTGTCCGTATGCATATTCCGGTCTCCGTAGCTACCTGGAAATCGAAAACGAAAAATTTAGAATTGGAGGAGAAAAAACAAGCGATTTGGGAAGAGCTTCAGGTATATATCATATATGGTTAATTGTTGTTATTATCTTGACGATAAATTGTTTAAATTACTTATACTAACACTTCAGGTATATATCATATATGGTTAATTGTTGTTATTTTTGCAGAGGACTTTTGAGATACCAGATGAACGTAAAAGCTACATACTTAGTTTGGCCGGCAAAAGATATAGAGGGTGGAAAAGTTTTTTGACAAACACCTATCTTAAGGATAAAGATGGAAAATTTCTTGAAGAGGCACCGGGACGGCCAACAAAGTATGCGACATTCATTGATGAAGCAGATTGGGCTGAGTTTTTAAAGCAAAGAGATGAAGCATTTCAGAAAAAGAGTGCCACGAATAGTAAGAGAGCATCCAAACCCGCGTATCCATACAAGAAAGGGCGTTTGGGATATGCACGCTTAGAGGATAAAATTGTAAGTAAATAGAAATGCGTTTTAATTAATTGTCTACATGTGCATGTTTTAATTGACGATTTTATCGTTTGTGTCAATGCATAGTTAGAGGAGACTAAAAGTGAGGAAGCTTCACTTCCTGTACATGTGTTGTGGAAGGAAGCTCGTGTGGGCAAGAATCAAGCTGTCGATCCCGATGTTCAGAGAGTTTATACTGAATGTGTAAGTATAATACTGTGTCTTTAATTAAATCAAATGTTTTTTAATATATAAATGATTTTTTATCTCCACTAATAATTATTTAAATGTAAATGAATTACAGGAGACCTTGTCGCAATCGGCATCCACCGGTGAGGAGAGCGTACTTAGTAGAGTACTAGATGCTCCCGAGTATCCCGGTCGGGTGAGGGGTAAGGGTCATGGTGTGACTCCAACCTCTTTTTATAAGAGTTCTAGGAGAAGATCAAATCTTACCAATGAAGAAGTGTTGCAAAAGTTGCAGGAATTGCAAGCACAGGTCTCTGAATTGCAAAGAGATAAAGATATGTATATGAGAGAAAAATGCAACACTTCATCGGTGAGAGATACTAGTGATAAGGCTAGTATCAACTATCAAAAGAAATTTCCCGAGGTAATTATAAGTTTTTTTCCTTACAAACTGTTCTATTTTATTAATGATAATGACTTTATATTTTCTATTTGTTTAGGGCATTTCATCTTGCCAACTATACTTATCGTCACCGAATTATCGACTAGTTGGCAAGGGAAAAGTGCACAACACTTCGGGAGATTTACTTCACCACAGACCCCTCCCTAATGGACACCTGAAAGTATCGGTGGATGTTGTATTAGATCGTGATGCGATTCTACCGGTACCTGACATGGTCTCAGAGACGACATTGCTGCGAGATGCAATAGGATCATTTGTTGCATGGCCCTCGGAGCTCATTACCATTAGTGATGAGGTATACTGAAAACGATTATGAATCATTTAGTTTTCGAATGTCAATTCTAAACCGTTTATTAATTATTTTTTACATTTTAATTTTAGACTGCTCCTATAAAACCCGCAATTAAGGGTAAAGGGATTTTACAGGAGGAGGAGTCTGTTGCATCACTAAAAGAGGTACATTTAAAGTGTTAATATATAGTCTGAATCTAAATCTGCATGATTTTATATTTTACCTAACTTATATGATTTTTAGGCATCCGCTCGGGAGTCACAACAAGTGACGCAGCAGGTTCGTAGCTTACCACCCACTGGTCCTCCGAAGCAAGCGGCAAAAAAAGGCGGTGCTTTTGTGCCTCGATACCGTTCGACACTCGCAACAATGGTTGATATGTCCGATTTGAAGGATGGTGGTTTACGTGAAATCAACATGGATGAAAGTGTCTTCGGTATTGAATTCCAGTCACATATTACATTTGATGACTTGGAAGAGATTTTTACCCATGATCAACTAGGCGTCAGTAATATGCACTCATACATCCGGTAATATTCACTCATCCGATATATTATTTAATTAGTCCCACAATATAATTTATTTACACATTTCAATGAAAATAATCTAATGTTTATTATGTTTTTATTTAAGGTTGTTGTATGACAGAGTGTTGCGCGGGACTGCATTGTCTAACAGATTCCGTTTCGTGTCTTCCGCCCATTGCAGCGGAATGACAATTGCTTCGGAACCGGAATCAGTTAGACAGCGCTTAGTAGATAGATTCATGTCCACCGGCAATACAGAAAGTCTGCATCTTTGGGCGTATAATACCCGACCAGTAGGGTTAGTTTCTCATTCTTGGTTCATCTAATCTCTGTTTCTTTTGTGTATAGCAAAATTTTCATATAACCTATTGTTTTAATTTATAGAGCACACTGGTTGCTGCTTGCTATCAACCCGATAAGAGAAGTCGTGTATTATCTGAATTCGGTAAATGGTGAATGGACCAATTATCCGGCTATGAAGGAAATCGTTGATTTGTAAGTGGGATCGTTCTAAATATATATTCGTGTATATTTATATATTTTCTTATTTGTGGGATTGATTTAAACATATGCTTTTATATATTTAATAATTAGATCAATACAAGTGTTCCGTAGTCAACGGGACGCACAGGTATCCCGAACTAAATCGAACAACATCACTTGGATCCAAGTGCAGGTACATTACTTTTCACAATTTTGCTTATAATATTTATGCTACTTGGTAAAACAAGACAACTATAGAATCTTATTTGTTTTATTATGTAGTGTCCGCAACAGCGAAACAGTCATGATTGCGGATACTTTGTTTTGAGGTTCATGAAAGAAATCCTTCAGGCGAATCAATTAGAGATTCCGCTCACGGTATGAATTTATAACTTAAGATAATTTCATATAATTTATTACATTTAACTAAATATATCATTTATATTATGTTTTTGTTTTGTAGTACCTTGACGAATTCCGTGCTGCTGCGTACCCGAAGCTTAAGTTGGAAGAAATTAAAGAAGATTTGTGTCAATATTATATTAGGCAATTTTTCATGTAGGATTTGTGTCGATTTGAACTATAATATTATTGATGTAATGATGTATATATATAATTTTGGATATTATAATGGTATTATATTAGTACATATATTGTCTTACTGATGGCTGAAATAATAGCGTCGAAAATATATTACAGGTCAAAAATATATTACAGGTCGAAAATATTACAGGTCGAAAACATTACAGGTCGACTGGGAGGATTAAATTATAGGCTGCACATAAAAATACCTCATTTAGAAACGACAGCGCTTTTAAAAAGCGCTCTTAAAGGTCCACCTACTAAAGCGCTTCTTAGTAAAAGCGCTGCCAAAGACCAGTAAAAAAGCAAAAAAAATTAAAAAAAAACGCAGCCTACAAAAGCGCTTTTGTAAAAGCGCTCTGGTAGGCCCCCCTATAAGAGCGCTTTTTCCAGAAAAAGCGCTCTTATAGGGGGGCCTACCAGAGCGCTTTTACAAAAGCGCTTTTACAAAAGCGCTTTTGTAGGCTGCGTTTTTTTTTAATTTTTTTTGCTTTTTTACTGGTCTTTGGCAGCGCTTTTAAAAAGCGCTCTTAAAGGGGGGTCTACCAGAGCGCTTTTTCCAGGAAAGCGCTCTTATAGGGGGTCCTACCAGAGCGCTTTTTCCAGGAAGCGCTCTTAAAGGGGGGGTCTACCAGAGCGCTTTTAGAAGCGCTTTTGTTACCTACGCCAGCGCAAGCTTTTAAAGCGCTTTTAAGCGCTTTTAAAGGCCAAAATAAGCGCTTTAGTAGCCCTTTTCCGTAGTAGTGTTGGGGGACCTGGGAATCGAACCCAGGTCCCAATGGTCAACAGCCACCTGCTCTTCCACTAGACCACTTATGCGCGTTTGTTAATAAAATAAGAAACAAATATAATATGAGAAACACAAGTCACATGCTGAAACCAAAAAAAAAGCGTGCGCCATTTGAAACACCCACTCAGAGATCAGCACGTCATCGTCTCCTTCCTTTTTTCCTGTAAAACAAATTAGTTAACGGGGGTTTTAAACCCCCACAACCTGCATGGACAAAAAATAGCGAACATGCCTATGCTGTATATAAATTGTTCGCGAGGGTTGGGATTGGTTCGTCTTGGCTTCCTGAGTTCAACCATGTGCATGAGATAGTCCAATTTTGCCTGGGCAGTAAAGCCCTAATTCACAAACTCAAAAAACCTAAAAGTCGTTAATGGCAAATTACAATCCTGTACATGATAATCCAATTAATTGATATCAATAGCTTTGTATGGATGCAAACAATGTAAAACAAGCTTTAAATCACATCAAATGTTCATGAATTGGGAGTTTCGATTTTGAAAAATATTGACAAACCGTGATCTGGTTTGGCGTGATTTCTCAAGCTTCGGTCCTTGATTTTGATTCCAAAATACTCCTGAGAGTTCCAGCAAAGTGTTAGAAATGAAAAAAGGCTTGGAATTACGTTGGAAGGTGGATTTCAGTTTTGAATTTTCTTGAGTTTTCTTGGAATTGGTTTAAGGGTTTGCAGCAGCTTTTTCACGTGAAATGTATTAGGTTTTGGTTCAGCATATGTATGGGAATGCATTTAGGTCAGCAGCTGAGCCAATGATCCATTGTATTGATGTCTTGAGATTTTGGTTTATCACCATTAAAGGACTTTCCAAACTTGGTTCAAAACCATGATTTTGTGCACAAAATAGCCTTACACGAATTTGGTAGTTGGCATATGCTGTATGAAAGCCATTCAAACCACAAAGATGCCATTTAATTAATTTTTTTGATTTTATTTGAATTATTATGGATTAAAATGAATTAAATCCATAAAAATTAAATAAAAATGAAAAAATAAATGTTTGGTATTGAAATTAATCATGGGACACGTGGGTGGCATGACAAGGCTGAATCAATTGGAAGAAAGTGGACCCTTTTGTCAAAAATTGAAGTTTCAAGGATAGTTGACTTTTGCCATTTCACAAAAATTTCCCAACTTCTCCAATGCATATCTTGCTCAATTTTGATCATATGAACATGTTCTTGGACATTTTGGAAAGGTCTTGAAGTCCTTTAACCAATGCCTTTGGTCCCATGTCATTTTGATTTACCAATCTCAAGTTATGGTCTTTGACTTAAAATGCCTTTTGTTTACTTTTGAAAATGACCTATAGTGTTGAAATTGATAACTTTTTGTGAGAGTATTTCTTGGACTTGGAACGTGAAGATGAGTTATAGGAAATGTCCTCCCCTTAAAAATGAGCATTGGATGGGATTTTTCTGATGAAACATGAAAAAGTTATGCCTTGGTCAAGTTACAGTTGACTTTTCAACTGTCCAAAAATGGAAACTTTTGCATCTTGATGATTTTTGAGCCATGCTTGTGGAATCATGATCAAGACTTGATCAAATGATGATTGTGGCTTCAAAATAAGATGTTGACCAAAATTTTTGACTTTTGACTGCCAAATGACCATTTTGCCCCTGCAGTTGATTGTGAGGTAATTAGGGTTTTTGACTGTGCAACTTGACCTTGTGAGTCTTGAAACTTGGCATGTAGATGCTTGACAATGTGTATAGGCATATGTGACTTGATTGAGCCCTTTAAAACCTCAACTTCCTTGCAAGAACCAAAACCCTAATTTTAGCTGGCTTAGAGGATGGTTTGATTGTGCAACCCTTGAGTAGACTTGAGCAAATTGAGATGATGCTTATCAAAACTTTGAAGAATATGGGAGTGAAAATTTTGGGGTACAACAGTTGCCCCTGTTCAATCTTCTTAGACCTGAGGATGTAGATTGGCTTGTGTGCCTTTCGTGATCCGAGGGTGGAAGATGATTGAACACTAGAGTGCCCAGAAATTTGCACTCGCATAGTGGAGTATCAGCAGTGTGACAGCGGGAATGGGCTTACAGATGCCATTTGGAGAGATGGTGGATAGGAGGATGGGCTTATAGATGCCATCTGGAGATGTGACATAACCTTGTCGGGAATGGGCTTATAAATGCCATTTGGAAATGTGATGGATAGTTGTGGAGATGGGCTTAAAGATGCCATCGGGGGCGTCGATCGCGTAAGAGATTCCTTAGCGAGAACTTGCGTACTCGAGAAAGAAAGATAATTACCTGGCCTATTACAGGGGTTGATCTTCAAACTCTTCATGCAGGTATGCCCTGGCTGGATACAGGTGTCGAATCTACAATCAGTTGCTCACAGATGTGCCCTGGCTAGATACAGGAATCGAATCCGGAACTTCAAAAGGGTGCTTACAGACGTGCCCTGGCTGGATACATGAATCAAATCTCTAAACTCTTCATGCAGATATGCCCTGGCTGGATACAGGTGTCGAATCTACAATCCATTACTCACAGATATGCCCTGGCTGGATACAGGAATCGAATCTGGAAACTCTTCATGCAGACATGCCCTGGCTGGATACAGGTGTCGAATCTATAATCCGTTACTCACAGATATGCCCTGGCTAGATACAGGTATCGAATCTGGAATTCTTCGTCTACAGATATGCCCTGGCTGGATATAGGAATCGAATCTGGAATTTGTCGTCTACAGATATGCCCTAGCTGGATACATGAGTCGAATCTCTAAACTCTTCATGCAGATATGCCCTGGCTAGATACAGGTGTCGAATCTACAATCAGTTACTCACAGATATGCCCTGGCTAGATACAAAAATCGAATCTGGAATTCTTCATCTACAGATATGCCCTGGCTGGATACAGGAATCGAATCTGGAATTTGTCGTCTACAGATATGCCCTGGCTGGATATAGGAGTCGAATCTCTAAACTCTTCATGCAGACATGCCCTGGCTGGATACATGAATCGAATCTACAATCAGTTACTCACAAATATGCCCTGGCTGGATACAGGAATCGAATCTGGAATTTGTCATCAACAGATATGCCCTGGCTAGATACAGGAATCAAATCTGGAATTTGTCATCAACAGATATGCCCTGGCTAGATACAAGAATCAAATCTAGAATTGCGACAGTTGATAGTAATCATCTTTGGGTTGACCTTTTTCCTGAAAAGGTAAAACATCAGTTGTATGCAATGTCATGATGTATGAAATGCATGATGTCATGATGTTCTCAAAAATAAATGAGATTGTGTGATATGATGCGTATATGCATGCGTCATGGTGTATGATAATATAATGTTTATGAATGTATTTTCGTCTAGGAAAATAAGTCCTTGACGAATTCCGGGAAGTTGAATCCTGGGCTGATGTTGAAGAGTAGAGTTCTTCATTTCCGCTGGGGATGATGGTTGCAAGAATAAACCGGTAGCAGAAGATGACTCCTGTTAGGGAATAAACTTGATGAAAGATTACTCTGCGGGGAGTACTCTGTGGGGAAGAGATACTTCGCTGAGGTTTTGATGATGACTTTGCTGGGGATGCCATTGATAAGCTTTGTCGGGGAATCTTGATAAACTCCGCTGGGGGATAGGAAGAACTTCGCCGGGGACGATCTTTCCGTGGTAATTAGTTGAGGATAACCCAGTTATAAGCTCTGGTGAGGAATAACCTTTGAATATGGTCGGGGAGAGACGTGTGTACTCTGCAGGGATAAGCTTCCAGAATCTACTGGGGATAAGCTTCCAGAATCTACTGGGGATAAGCTTCCAGAATCTACTGGGGAGATTGATTCAACTCTCTTGGGGAAACTTTTGAATTGTACTGGGGAATGGCTCCACTGGGGTGTTTGGTATTCCGCCGGGGAACAATCTTAGATCAAGACTGCCGGGGATGCTTGCTTAGGAACATCTGTATACTCCGCCGGGGAATATTGAGATTTTCTGGGGATTCCCAACTTCCTTAAGGTTGACAGTAGGCTACTCTGCTTGGGGAGAGTGTTGCTGACTTGCTGGAGATACTGTGCCTTTATAGGGCTTATGGGAGATCAACTCTGCCTGGGGTGAGCATTGCTGAATCTTGTCTTACTCTCGGGGAGTGAAGGTATCTGGGTCAAATTCTTCAGCCGAATTTACCTTGGTACCTTGGTGGACAGAGCAACTAGATCGCTTAGACAATTCTTATTGCCCCTGTTTTTAATGTCACCTGTAATTAGTCCTTTGTTTCGTATGCAAGTATTTATGAGTTAGCAATTTAGTGTCAAATGCATATATCAAAAATGAACATTGGACGTTCTTTGCAAAACAAAACAGATAAAGGAAAAACAATTGGCAATTTGTCCGGAAAAGTTGAACTTGTATTGATTTTGAATTTGCCTGTAAATAGGCGTTTTGTGTATAAGAGGCTGACGTCCTAGTAAGAGAACGCCGCCGAACAACAGAGTTTATACATTTTGTGAAAAGGAAAACAAAACAGCTATGTGAAAAATAATCCCACTGGGTTCCAACTCTGCTATCGCCTTTATGTCTTCAAGCGTCTCATCTCTTTGCTGCTTAGTTGAAGATGAAGCTGATTGATTGATGCCGTCTGAACCTGATAGTTGATACCGAATTCTGGATGCAAGGTGATCCAATGAGACATAGTATTACGCTTTAATCCCTAACTTTTGCCTGGACCGCCCTTTCGGGTTTTCGGTCCACCAGGATACCCATTTTTGCCCAAGCCGCCTTTTCAGGTTTTCGAATTGTCGGGTATACAGATTTTTTCATTTCATCCCTTATTTTTGCCCGAACCCTTTTGGTTCGCCGGGAAGCCCTTATTTTTGCCTAGGTGTGTCAACCTAGCGGGTCTTTAATCATGCGTAGTATCTTTTTACTATGTCTGCATTGGCGGGATGAGGAAGGTTGTCACCATCCATGGTGGTTAGAATCATAGCTCCTCCTGAGAAGATATTCTTAACCACAAATGGCCCTTCGTACGTGAGGGTCCATTTGCCCCTGGGATCATTTTGAGGAAGAATGATGCGCTTGATTACCAGATCCCCAACTTGATACTCTTGGCGTCTGACTTTCTTGTTAAATGCCCTGATCATCCGTTTTTGGTACGTTTGACCATGACAAATAGCAGTGAGTCTCTTTTCATCGATTAGGTTTAATTGATCAAGCCGAGTTTGAATCCAGTCATCTTCGCTCAAACCTGCATCCTTCATTATCCGGAGAGAGGGTATCTGGACTTCAATAGGCAAGACTGCCTCCATGCCATAGACCAAGGAAAAGGGTGTTGCCCCTGTTGACGTCCGTGCTGAGGTACGGTACCCATGAAGAGAAAACGGTAACATCTCGTGCCAATCTTTGTAGGTCGATATTCTTATTCGCTGCTTCTATAACCCCATTCATCTTCGGCCGGTAGGGAGAAGAGTTGTGGTGCTGTATCTTGAATTGCTCGCAGAGCTCAGTGATCATCTGGTTATTAAGATTGGTACCTGTTGTACCCCAAAATTTGCCCTCCCATATTCTTCAAAGATTTGTCAAAAGCATGCTTCAAAATTCCCCAAGGGTTGCACAGCTCAAGGGGCTCCTAAGCAGTCAAAACTAGGGTTTTGGATCTGGCAAAGTAAATGAAGTTTCCAAGGGTCCAATCAAGTCCCACATGCCTATAAACATGGTCAAGCATCCTCATATGAAGTTTCAAGACTTACAGCTCAAAATTGCACAGTCAAAAAACCCTAATTGCACTACAGTCAATTGTAGGGGCAAAATGGTCATTTGACAGTCAAAAGTTCAAATTTTTGGTCAACATCTCATTTTTAAGCCACAAACATCATTTGATCAATGCTTGATCATGATTCTCAAAGCTTGGCTCAAAAATCATCAAGATGCAAAAGTTTCCTTATTTGGACAGCTGAAAAAAGTCAACTGTAAATTGACCAGGGCATAACTTTCACATGGTTTATCAGAAAAATTCCATCCAAAGCTCATTTTGAAGATAAAGACATTTCCTACAACTCCTCTTCACACTTCAAGTCCAAGAAATGCTCTCACAAAAAGTTATTAATTTCAACATTATAGGTCATTTTCAAAAGTCAACAAAAAGGGACTTTAAGTTAAAGGCCGTAACTTGAGATTGGTAAATCAAAATGACATGGGACCAAAGACATTGGTTAGAGGACTCAAAGACCTTTCCAAAATGTCCAAGAACATGAGCAAAGCTTAAGAATTGAGCAAGATATGCCTTGTGGAAGTTGGGAAATTTTTGGATATTTTGAAAAGTCAACATTAATTCAAATGACCTAAAATTGCTAATAGGCCTCTTTTTCTTCCACAATTCATTACCCAAGGAATGTGCACGACCATTTGGCCCAAAGGGAAGTTTTTCTTCATTTTTTATTTATTTATTTGGATTTTTAATCATTAATAATTCCTTTAATTAATTAAAATACATGAAAAATACTAAACCTAGGTTTTTCAATCTTTTTATGCATATAATATCTCCAAGATTTTGTGTAAGTCAGATTAGGAAAGAATTGAAGCTAATTGGACATGATTTGGTAGCAAAAACATGTGAAAAAGATTGCAAAATAATGGCTTGAAAATCAAATATTACATAATCAATTCCTTGATTCTTTTGATCAATTTTCTTTGACCTAATCATTCATATACATATAAACAAGCAAACCCTCGTGCTCACTGACTAAAAAGCTGCGCCATACATAGAAAACAAAACTTGAGTTTTTGGTTGAAAAATTGAAAACTGAAAACAGGGATAGAGGTCGATTCAAGCCAATATACTCATTCCATTGTGTTCCTGAGGTTTCAAGGAACATATACAGATCAAAATCATTCATCCTAACATCAAGAATTGGTAAAACGAACGCACCCTGTACAGAAAAAATTCCATGTTCTTGCATCATGAATCATGCACTTTTAGTACTTTTTAACATTTGATTCATATTCATTGTTTGATTCTAATGCTAACTGTATGGTTTAATTGTGTTTTTATCACCCATACGCGATTTCACCATTGTTGAATATTAGGGTTCTTCAGCTTTCGAGTTAGGGGTTTTTGGATATGGAAAAATTGGAACATAAGACCTAGGCCACTCAATTCAGCATACTCAGACGGTCTCAAAACGCACCTCGCGCTCAATTTATGAGCCTCCACGAGCTATTCGCTATTTTTCAGAAACTGGCATAAGGGAACGATTCAAAAACCGTTGCTAATTGTTTTTTGTGTTTCAGGAAAAATAAACCAAGGAAGAAGAAGGGTGCGTGGCCATCAGTAATTGGTTGGTTCAAAAATTCGCGCTAAAAGTCCATTAACGCTTTGTTTTAGTTGATATTAATTAATTGTTATATTGTAAACAAAACGCGTTGAGTGCTTCAGTGGCAAGGCTTGTTGGTGGTAATCTCTAGGACCTGGGTTCGAGCCCCAGGTCCCTCACCCTTTCCATGTTATTTTTCAATCAATGTTTCTATGCAGTTTCAACGCTGAAGACGCACCATACGTTCCTCAATCAAGCCGTCCACGCGTATCGTTGCCTTCAATCAAGGGCCAGGATCTGCAGAACATGGTGAACCTCAGTCAACGCCTGGGCACGCTAGTGGAAAAGGTCAAAGAGGCCAAAGCTATTGGGCCCAAATTGATGGACTTCACCCTCCACATTAGGGGCAGACCCCCTAGGTTTGCAATGTTCTTCTCACTATTTTTTTAATTTTATTTTGATTCAATTTGTTTTCTTTTATTTATTAATTCCTCTTAATTTAATTATTTTTTTCATAAAACACAAAAAACAATAAAAATCAGAAAAGAGACAAAAAATTAATATTTTTATTTAATGTTATATTTTTTGTAAATAAAGCCTTATTAATTAATTAGTTTTAATTTAGGAATAAAATCTTAATATTTTCTTAATTAATTTAAAATTGGTAGAATTAGTTTTAATTAATTTTTATCCTTCTTTTTTCTTTTCTTTTCACTAGTAATTAAATATTTATTTTTATGAATTAAATCGCATTAATTAATTAGGGTTAATTTTAGGTTAAACTTTAATATGTTTTCATAATAAAATAAAAATTGTAGAATTAGGTTTAATTGCATTAAATTCTCCTAAATACCAAAAAATACCAAAAACAAATTTCTTTTCTTTTTAATTTTAATTAATTTAATCATTTAATTTAATTTTGCAAAAAGGGTCCAACGCCCTCGTTTTTAATTCTTATTCAATTCGCATATTTATGTCTTTTTCTTTTAATATTTATGTATCTCTCCCAAGGCCATGTAATATTTATCTTTCGCATTTTTAATTTTTAATTTTTTTGTCAAATCGGGTCCTGGAAATTTTGGCGATGTGGACCCGCGCCTTTGTAATAGTTTAGGAATTTTAATCCTCGCATCTTTTAAACTGTTAACTATTGCATGAAAGAATGAATGATAAAAATAAAAATAGACGCATAGCTCACTCATAACATGACAAGATAAATGACACACAAATCACACACCACCCCTAGGGTACGCCTCACTGTTGCCTTGCCTCGAAAGGTGATCGTCGAGTAGAGGATGTCTTAGTAAGTCCTCATGATCCGGGAACCTGGCATGAGGGTAGCTTCTAAGGTGTCTTCCCATTGCTCCGGTGATCACCATGTCCCGAACCTCGAATTGACCCGAACACCTCCAACGGTGGTGCTACCTACCTCTCAATGGTGGGATGGCACTACTTTAAAGGACATTTACACAGATGAATTCCTTAGGGTAGGTAGACGACTCTAGATACTTGCTCTAATTTCAAAGACAAATCAAAAATACTTTTCACACCGACACCTTTTCAAAAAGCTTTTGAAAGCAATTTTTCAAACACTCTTGAGGACTGATACAAGAGTCGAACTGAAATTTTCAAAGAAACTTTTTAAAACCCACAGTTGAAAAGCAAACAAACCATTTTGAAAACACAATGAGCAAGTATCTAAGAGCCCATGGATAACCATGGATAGAAAGGGTGCTAACACCTTCCCTTTCTATAACCTACCTCCCGAACCGAGAGCAATCTCTTTAAGGAATTTTTCTGTGCTTTTGTCCTTTCCATTTGGAGAAAATAAAAGACGGTGGCGACTCTTGCTTCCGCGACATTTCGCGAACCAGCGTTAAACAGTCAGTTCCAGATCCACCGATCACAGAACTGGCGACTCTGCTGGGGACTCTTTATAAAGTGAGGTGTACCTTAGGGTTAGTTCATAACTGTGTTTTCAATTGTATTGACTTGTTTGCTTTAACTTTGTGGGTTGCATGGGAGTTACATAGATCCTAACCCGGATCTGGGGGATACCCTGTTTAGGTAGCATAAGCTGTGAGGGACCTGTCCGGCGTAGACCCACACGGGTGAAACAGTGGCTACGTTGGTGTGGCACCTTGGTCTGTACCGATATCCCTTGTGTCGCAACGAGGAGAATATGGGTCTTCTGAGGAGTCATTAAGCACCAACAACCTTAGAACCTTAAATGACACAACTTGGCCATTAGAACAGTAGCAGTATGCTACGCCCATTGAGGCTAAACTCTCGTGATGGTTCTGGCCGCAAGAAAAGATTGCGATGCTGGAGTTATGACCGATTGAGGGTAGTCAATGATATTAGGATCCTCTAAGAACCCGGTTATTTTGATAGGACAGGTATGAACCAACAAACTGAAAGAGGGTAGTACCTAGACCTCATACTGGCCTAAAATTTAAGGGCTTGCCTTGTGTGACTTGTGTGCCTTACCATGTTTGCCTTTGTATCTATTTGTGGTGTGCTTTATCATAACATCATAACATCATGAGCATTGCATGCATCCTGCATAAGGACTGACCATTTCAAAGACAAGAGGGTTTCACCTTTGCTCTATTTTGTAGGACATCATGATGCCTGTGCGAAGGAATACTATCCGGTTCAACTTTGTTCATTCACCTGAGTTGCTTGAAGAGTTGGTTAGCAGAATTCCAAATACCACTTCCTTCATTCAAAGGCATGGTTCTCTTCTCAGTTTAGTCACTACAAAGCGGGATCAACAGTTGATGAGTGTTCTGACCCAGTTCTATGACCCTCTGTACCAGTGCTTCACCTTTCAAGACTTTCAGCTAGTCCCTACCCTGGAAGAGTTCTCTGATTTGCTTGGTATCCCTATCTTGGATCAGACTCCCTTCACTGGTTAGGAAAAGACCATCAGGCTTGAGGATGTTGCTGCAGCCCTTCCCTTGACACATCAAGAAGTAATGGACAACTGGGTGACTAGAAGCGGAGTTAAGGGTTTCTTGGCCAAGTTTCTGATTGGTAAAGCTAACAGTTTCTGGAATGACCTGGACTTTAGGGCATATGAAGACATCTTGGCTCTCTTAATCCATGGGTTAGTCCTGTTTCCTAATCCTGACAACTTCATCAATGTCACTGCCATAAGGATCTTTATGTCTCAGAATCCGGTGCCCACTCTCTTGGGTGACATCTTGCAACAACTTCATGCTCGTACTACCCGAAGACGAGGAACCCTATGGTGTTGTATCCCTTTGTTGGTGAGGTGGTTTATTTCGCACCTCCCCAAATTCGTACTGAAGAACCAAGAAGGAAGAGGTTGGGCTCATAGGTTAATGTCTCTCACCGACAAAGACATCATTTGGACTTGCAGAGGTTTGGATGAGATAGCTGTCATTGATCGATGCGGGGAATACCCTAATGTTCCTCTGATTGGTACCCAAGGAGGGATCTCTTACAATCCATGTCTAGCGCTCCGTCAGTTTGGAAGAGCAAGAAGAGCAGGCCCCCATGAGATGTTGGTGCCTCACATCAGTTTTGAGTTTCAGGTGGATAGTGACGAGCTGCGTCGTAGGTTCATCAAGGCTTGGGACAAAGTTCATAAAGCTGACCCACAAGAGTTGGGGCCAAAGACTTCTTTACCTATGGAAGCCTACTATAAATGGGTTCGCATCCGTGCTCAGAAGTTAGGTATGCCGTATGAAGCCGTCAGACCCGTCATTCTTGAGTGTCCTGACAAAGATGGTGTTCCTCCAACTGTCCTTCCTCCTCAGATACCTACTGATTATGAGACATTGAAGAGATCTTGGTCGCAACTGCGAGAAGAGCGGGATTCTTACCGGGAAAAGTTCAACGAGCAGGAATTAAAGATCCAGAAGCTGACAAAGCAGTTGGAGAATGAGAGAGCTCTGAATGCCTACATCCGTACTGAGAAGAGGAGACCATGGGATCAATAAGGAGCTCCGGATGTTCTTTTACAGTTTTATTTCCCTTTTCAGCATTTCCTTTCATGTAATGCCTAAGGGCAACCTGTTGAATAATTTCAGTTTCAAAGTTGAATCTAATGAAGTGTGTTCCTTTTTGTTTACAAAGTTGATTCCCGATTGTCTTTGAAAACATAAATCATACGCATTCCATTCATCATGTGCATAGCATGTTTTTCCTCTTTTCAGGTTGCTTACCGTTCTTCGCTGTTTATTTCAGCATCATGAATCCTGACTCGTCATCAACTGAGATGTCCATCAAGGCTCTTCAGGCGCAGAATGCGCAATTTCAGGAATTAATCATGGGTTTGGCTCAAGGCCAAGAAGAGCTGAAGGCTCTGCTCCTGAAGAAGGAAAAGAAGAAGAAGAGAAGGACTGTTCTGTTCAGCTCGGGCCGAAGGTTTGGCAATACTCTGCAGAATGAAGAGGCTGGTTCTTCTATTGGCAAGAGTACTCCTCAAGCAGAAAAAGGTCCTAGTCCGGTAGTCTCCGACAACGAGACTGATTTTGATGAAGAGCAGTATCCTCCCGCAAAAGACCGTTACAAGCAGTTGGAAGACAGGTTGAATGCTATGGAGATACAACAGGTGCCGGGGCTGGATTTTGGAGATCTGGGTTTGTCTACTGGTGTGATTATTCCTCGTAAATTCAAAGCACCATCTTTCACTAAGTACGACGGGGCGTCTTGTCCCAAGCTACATCTCAGGTCCTATGTTCGGAAGATTCAACCGTACTCAGCGGATAAGAATTTGTGGATCCACTTCTTCCAGGAGAGTCTTTCAGGGACTCATCTCGAATGGTTCTATCAGCTGGATGGGACCAAGGTTCGTAACTGGGAGGAGTTGGCTACTGCTTTCTATAAGCAGTATCAGTATAATGCCGACCTTGCCCCTACACGTACCCAACTCCAGGGTATGTCGTTAGGTTCAAGTGAAGGTTTTAAAGAGTACGCTTAGAAGTGGAGGGATCTGGCTGGCAGGGTGCAGCCTCCGTTGACTGATCGGGAGTTGGTAGACATGTTCTTGGGGACCCTATCTGGGCCATTTTTCAACCATCTTATCGGGAATTCGTCTGCAGGGTTCACTGATCTAATTCTGACTGGAGAGAGAATTGAGGCTGGGTTGAAGTCTGGAAAGATTCCGAAGGGTGCATCGTCTAGTTCCAAGAAGAAACCCTTCAAAAAGGAGGCTAGTGCTGTATATGGCTCCCGGAGACCAGAGAGATCTGAACGCCGCCAATCTGTCAGTGCGGTAATGATTGCCAAGCCTGCTGCCGCTCCTCGGCCAACCAATCCTCAAAGGGCTGAAAGACCCCGGAGAGAGTTTACCCGTTTGAGCATGACCTTATCACAGATCTTGCCACAGTTGCTATCCACCAACCTAGTGACTGTCAGAGAGGCCCCCAAAGGTGTAAACACTGCCTCTCCGAAATATAACCCAAATGCTCGCTGTGCTTACCATTCTGATAGCCCGGGACATTCCACTGATGACTGTTGGGCATTAAGGAATAAGGTGCAAGACCTTATTGATGCAAAAGAGATACAGTTCGAAGCGCCTGAGAGGCCGAATGTGGTTACTGCTCCTATGCCTCAGCATGGGGTAAATGTTGTTGATGAAGAAGTGTACGCTGTCTCTGTGGATGATCTAGCCACTCCTCTGAAGACTGTCAAGAGGAACCTGCTGCTGGCCGGTTTATTTCCGGGTTGCAGTGAGGGTTGCCTGTTCTGTGCTGTTTCCCTATCTGGTTGTCCCTTGCTGAAGTTAGGCATCCAAAGCCTAATGGATAGCAAGGAGATTCTGTTTAAGAAGTCTGCTATTCAGTTGGTTCCGGTAGAAGAAGTTTCCGTGGTTACCATCTTCAATAACCCAATCAAGGCTCTCCCGAAGAAGCCTGTTCAAATCATGACCGTCGCACCTGTTGTTATCACTGTTCCGGGGCCTCTTCCCTACGTATCTGATAAAGCTGTCCCCTGGCACTATGGGGCAGACGTATATGTGAATGGAATTAAACAAGAGTTCAACACTGGCACCAGTATCTGTGATATCACTGGCCCAGCCAAGGTTACCCGCAGTGGCAGGCTCTTCTCGCCTGACATTGCACCACCCGCTACTCGAAGACCCCTCCTTATAACACCTACAAGTGTACCTGTTCCTGTTGCTGATCAAGTTGTTTCCCCTGCTGCCGAGTCATCCAATGCTCGGGGTAAGGGAGTTGAAGATGAGCCTGCCCGGATGGAGGCACCGATACCTGTAAATGCTGAGGCCTCCCAACAAGAGATGGAGGAAATCTTGAAAATTATAAAGAAGAGTGACTTCAATGTTGTGGAACAGTTGGGGCATACGCCCTCCAAGATCTCCATGCTCTCCTTATTTCTATGCTCCGAGGCCCATGCTAAGGCCTTAATCTCATTTCTCAAGACGGCCCATGTGCCACATGAGACATCTGCAGTCCAGTTCACTGATTGCGTAGCAAATCTGACAGCGGACAATGGCTTAGGTTTCTCAGATGCTGACCTGACTGCAAAAGGACGAGACCACAATGATGCCCTGCATGTCTCTATCGAATGCAGGGGCACTACTCTGGCACATGTATTGGTGGATACTGGTTCATCCTTGAATGTGCTACCCAAGAAGGCTTTAGACCGTTTAGATTGTGAAGGCCTGGAACTGAAACCCAGCAATATCATCGTCAGGGCCTTTGACGGTTCAAAAAGGATGGTTCATGGAGAGGTTGATATTCCTATTCGCGTGGGCTCTCAGGTGTTTGACTCTACTTTTTATGTGATGGATATCCGTCCATCGTACTCTTGTCTACTGGGTCGACCTTGGATCCATAAGGCTGGGGCAGTGACCTCTACCTTGCACCAGAAGCTGAAGTACCCTGTCAGAGGGAAGATCGTCACTGTGCAAGGAGAGGAGGAGTATATGGTGAGCCATCTAAATTCCTTTAGATACATTGAGATGGACGGGGAGTTTATTGAAACCCCCTTTCAGCATTTCGAGGAGGTGCTTCCAATTTTAGCAGCAGCAGAAACAGCGGTCGAAGAGGATGTTCCCTTGAAGATGGCTTCCCTAAAGGATGCCCGGGCTGTGGTTCAGAAAGGTGAATGTGCTAACTGGGGCAGGCTTCCCGACTTTACACAGAAAACTGACAAATTTGGGTTGGGTTTTACTGCAGAGGGTCAGAAAGCTATGCGGAAGGCGAAGACCAGAAGACCTCCTATGTTCATTACAAATCCAGGAGTGAATGCTGTTGGTGAAGACAATGAAGTGGACGAAGCTGAGTTCAATAGCTGGATCTATCCAACGACTGAAGGCGGATTGACCAATTGGATTGCCAAAGACCATACTCCTGTTACTTTTGTTACGCAGTAATAAACTTCTTTGTTTTATTATTTGTAATAAACAATAAATAAACTCTATGGCCCGGTGTCTTACCCGAGGCACCGTGGTTTCATTTGTGAGGGCATATAAATTGTCATTTCATATATCATAAATGAAAATCTTGGACGTTTTCTCGCATTTCAAATCTTATGCTCCTTTTCTGTCTTTCCTTCCTTTACATATTTTTCAAAACAGCTGTATTTACACACACACTCACTCATACAGGTTTCAATCCACTCTGGATCTCACTGATAACGACTCTGCTACTGCCAATTATGACTTCGAAAATCCGATCAACTTAGTCGAAGACGAAGGTGAAGATGATTGCGAAGTGCCTGGCGAACTTGCAAGACTGTTACTTCAGGAAGAGAGGGCAATTCAACCACATGAAGAGCCAGTGGAAACAATAAACCTGGGTACTGAAGAAGACAGGAAAGAGGTAAAGATTGGTGCCAACCTAGAGCTCAGCGTGAAGCAACGGTTGACTCAGATGCCACATGATTATATGGAGATATTTGCCTGGTCCTACGAAGACATGCCCGGGTTGGATACCGATATTGTGGTCCATCACTTACCAACTAAGGAAGACTGCCCTCCGGTTAAGCAAAAGGTCCGCCGTATGCGTCCAGAGATGTCTGAGAAGATCAAAGCCGAGGTTATGAAACAGTTTGATGCCGGGTTTCTTGCAGTGACTTCTTACCCTCAGTGGGTTGCTAATGTGGTGCCGGTACCAAAGAAGGATGGAAAGGTCAGAATGTGTGTCGATTACAGGGATCTGAACAGGGACAGCCCCAAAGATGACTTCCCTCTACCTCACATTGACGTCCTGGTGGATAATACTGCTCAGCATAAGGTGTTCTCTTTCATGGATGGCTTTTCAGGTTACAATCAGATCAAGATGGCACCTGAAGACATGGAGAAGACTACCTTTGTTACTCAGTGGGGTACCTTCTGCTACAAGGTCATGCCTTTTGGACTAAAGAACGCTGGGGCAACCTACCAACGTGCCATGGTTGCTTTATTTCATGACATGATCCATCATGAGATAGAAGTGTATGTTGACGACATGATCGCAAGGTCCCAAACTGAGGAAGAGCACCTAGATCATCTGCAGAAGTTGTTTGACCGGTTGAAACTGTACAAACTGAGGTTGAACCCGAACAAGTGCACCTTCGGGGTAAGATCGGGAAAGTTGCTAGGCTTCGTGGTAAGTGATAAGGGCATTCAAGTGGACCCTGCCAAGGTTAAAGCTATTCAAGAGATGCCAGTTCCTAGGACAGAGAAAGAGGTCAGAGGCTTTCTAGGACGCCTGAATTACATTGCTCGCTTCATCTCACACCTGACTGCTACCTGTGAGCCAATCTTCAAGCTGCTGAAGAAAGATCAGGTAGTACGTTGGAATGATGAATGTCAGGCTGCTTTTGACAGAATCAAGGAGTATCTCCAAGAACCACCTATCCTTATGCCACCGGTTGAAGGGAGACCTCTGATACTATACCTGACAGTACTTGACAACTCAATGGGGTGCGTGCTGGGGCAGCACGACGAGTCTGGACGAAAAGAGCATGCCATCTATTACCTTAGCAAAAAGTTTACCGACTGTGAGACCCGATACTCACTGCTTGAGAAAACTTGCTGCGCTTTGGTATGGGCTGCTCGCCGGCTGAGACAGTATAAGCTGACTCATACCACCTTGTTGATCTCAAAGATGGATCCTATAAAATACATATTCGAAAAGCCTTCTCTGTCTGGGAGAATAGCAAGATGGAAAATGATCTTGACGGAATACGACATTCAGTACACGACCCAGAAAGCCATCAAGGGAAGTGTATTGGCAGACCACTTGGCACATCAGGCAGTAGACGACTATCAATCAATGAACTTCGAGTTTCCGGATGAAAGCATCATGATAGTAATTGGTTGTGAATTACCTGGATCGGATGAAGGACCTGAGGAAGGATCCCGATGGTCTATGCACTTTGACGGAGCCTCCAATGCTTTGGGAAACGGTATCGGCGCCATAATCATATCACCACAAGGCACTCATACTCCGCTCACTGCCCGACTATGTTTCAACTGTACCAACAACATGGCAGAGTATGAGGCGTGCATCATGGGTCTTCAAGCTGCGATCGACTTAAGGATCAAGTTTCTGAATGTCTTCGGAGATTCCGCTCTGGTGATCAATCAGATCAAAGGAGAGTGGGATACGAAACATCCGAATCTTATTCCTTACAGAGAATGTGTGTTGACCTTGATCCCCCACTTCACGAAGATAACCTTTGAACACTTTCCAAGAGAAGAGAATCAGCTGGCGGACGCGTTAGCTACAATGTCTTCTATGTTCAAAGTTAAATGGGATAATGAGGCTCCCCGGATCATCATCTGGAAACTGGACGAACCGGCATACTGTTGCGATCTCGAGACTGAATTGGTAACTGAGAAGCCTTGGTACCATGAGGTGAAGAGATATCTGGAAACTCAGGAATACCCTGAAGGTGCCTCTATCAATGATAAGAAATTCCTGAGAAGGTTCGCGGCAAAGTTCTTCCTCAGCAACGACATCTTGTACAAGCGAAACCATGATTCAACCCTACTGCGTTGTGTGGATAAAACTGAAGCATAAAGGATCATGGAAGAGCTACATGAAGGGACCTTTGGTACACATTCCAGTGGACATACAATGGCAAAGAAGATCCTTCGGGCAGGGTATTACTGGTCCACAATGGAAGCTGACTGCTACCAACATTCCAGGACATGCCATAAGTGCCAGATTTATGCAGACAAGGTGCATGTTCCTCCAGTTCCTCTGAATGTTCTGACTGCGCCTTGGCCGTTTGCAATGTGGGGCATAGACATGATCGGTGAAATTAAACCTACGACATCTAATGGGCATCGCTTCATCCTGGTAGCGATTGATTATTTTACAAAGTGGGTTGAAGCAGCTTCCTACGCTACGGTAACCAAGACTGTTGTGGCACGGTTCATTCGGCATAACCTGATCTGTCAGTACGGCGTCCCAGAAAGAATTATTACAGACAACGGTACCAATCTCAATAATAAGATGATCACTGAGCTCTGCGAGCAGTTCAGAATACAGCACCACAATTCTTCTCCTTACAGACCGAAGATGAATGGGGCTGTAGAAGCAGCAAATAAGAACATTAAGAAAATCGTGCAGAAGATGACCGTGACTTATAAAGATTGGCACGAGATGTTACCGTTCGCTCTACATGGGTACCGTACCTCAGCTAGGACGTCAACCGGGGCAACTCCTTTCTCTTTGGTTTACGGTATGGAGGCAGTCTTACCGATCGAAGTGCAAATACCCTCTCTCCGGATAATGAAGGATGCAAATCTGAACGAAGATGATTGGATCCAGACCCGACTTGACCAGTTAAACCTCATTGATGAAAAGAGACTTGCTGCTATCTGTCATGGTCAGACGTATCAGAAACGGATGATCAGGGAATTTAACAAAAAGGTCAGACCACAGGAATATCAAGTTGGGGATCTGGTAATCAAGCGAATCATTCTTCCTCAGAGTGATCCAAGGGGCAAATGCACCCCTACGTACGAAGGGCCATTTGTGGTTAAACATGTGTTCTCAGGAGGAGCCATGATTCTAACCAATATGGATGGTGACGACCTTCCTCACCCCGCCAATGCAGACATAGTAAAAAGATACTACGCATGAATAAAGACCCGCTAGGCTGACATGCCTAGGCAAAAATTAGGGCTTCCCGGCGAACCAAAAGGGTTCGGGCAAAATGAAGGGATGAAATGAAAAAATCGGTACACCCGGCAAGTCGAAAACCTGAAAAGGCGGCTTGGGCAAAAATGGGTATCCCGGTGGACTGAAAACCCGAAAGGGCGGTCCAGGCAAAAATTAGGGATAAAAGCGTAATACTATGTCTCATTGGATCACTTTGCATCCAGAATCCGGTATCTGCATCAAGTTCAGACGGCATCGATCAGTCAACTTCATCTTCGTTTAGGTCATCAAGTGATGAGACGCTCGAAGTTATAAAGGCAATAGCAGAGTTGAAACCCAGTGGATCATTCATTTCACACAGCTGTTTTATTTTCTTTTGTACAAAATTTGTATAAACTCTTTTGTTCGGCGGCGTTCTCTTACTAGGACGTCAGCCTCTTGTACACAAAACGCCTATTTACAGGCCATTCAAAAATCAATACAAATATATTTTTCAGTTAAACGTGCCAATTGTTTTTCTTTTCTGTTTTGTTTTGCGAAGAACGTCCAAGGTTCAATTTGTGATATATGCATTGATAATAATTTGCTAACTCATGAATAGTTGCGTACGAAACAAAGGATTAATTACAGGTAACATTAGAAACAGGGGCAATAAAGAGTTGTCTAAGCAATCTAATTGTTCTGTCCTCCAAGGTACCAAGGTAGGTTCAGCTAAAGAACATAACCAGACACCTTAATTCCCCAGAGAGTAAGTCAGCAAGACAGTATACTCTCCTCAAGCAAAGCTACATTATCAAACCTTAAGGAAGTTGAGTATCCTCCAGCAGATCTCAACATTCCCCAACAGCAATATACATATTCTTAACAAGCATCCCCGGCAGTCTTGGTCTAAAGATTGTTCCCCGGCCGGTATATCCAACATTCAAAGGAATCACTTCCCCCGCAGTTCAAAACTTCCCCCCAGAGAGTCCAATCTAGTTCCCCAGGAAATTTGGAATTCATCTCCCCAAGCAGTAAGCTTATCCCCAGTAGATTCTGGAAGCTTATCCTCGCAGAGCACGAACGCGTCGCCTGACTTTATTCAAAGAGTTATTTCCCTACCAGGATATAACTGGGTTATCCTCAGCCAAAAGCCACGGAAGGATCATCCTCGACAAAGTCTTTTTATCCCCAGCGAAGTCTATCAACACTTCCAACACAACAAGGGTATCCCCAGCAAATTATCATCAACAACTCAGCAAAGTATCTCTCTCCCCACAGAGTATTACTCCCCAGCAAGATCATTAGAATACTTTTCTCCCCGCAGAGTAATCCATTCGCCAAGTTTATTCCCCAACGGAGTTATCTTCTCCTACCGGTATTCTTGCAACTTTCATCTCCAGCGGAAGCAAAATCTGTTCTCCAACGTTAGCCCAGGAGTGACTTCCCGGCACCCGTCAAGGATTTACTTTCCTAGACGAAACATACATTCATAAACATCACATACATCATTATAGCATGCATAGACGCATCATATCTTACAAACCTCATTTATGTTGAGAACATCATTGCTTGATCCATATCATGCATTGCATATGACTGACCTCTACCTTTCAGGAAAGATTCAGTTAAATTCTCAATCATATTTCAAGACCTAGACCGGTTCAGTTAATCGACTCCAAAGATTTCTTATCCAGTCAAAGGCCTTCGCTGGTCCAGTTAAATCGACCCCAAACAGATTTTTCTGATAAAGACCCAATTGAAGACATTCCAAGACCTAGACCGGTTCAGTTAAATCGACTCCAAAGATTTCTTATCCAGTCCAAGGCTTTCTCTAGTCCAGTTAAATCGACCTCAAACAGATTTTTCTGATAAAGACCCAGTTGAAGACATTCCAAGACCTAGACCGGTTCAGTTAAATCGACTCCAAAGATTTCTTATCCAGTCAAAGGCCTTCTCTGGTCTAGTTAAACCGACTCCTAAAGGTTTTTCTTTTGAAGACTCAGTCGAAGACTCCAAGACCTTGTCTGGTTCAGTTAAATCGACTCCCAAAGATTTTCCTCGTTATTATCCAGTCAAAGGCCTTCTCTGGTCCAGTTAAACCGACTCCTAAAGGTTTTTCTTTTGAAGACTCAGTTGAAGACTCCAAGACCTTGTCTGGTTCAGTTAAATCGACTCCCAAAGATTTTCCTGGTTATTATCCAGTCAAAGGCTTTCTCTGGTCTAGTTAAACCGACTCCTAAAGGTTTTTCTTTTGAAGACTCGGTAGAAGATATCCAAGGTTTTATCAATGATTGCTATTGAGATTGTAATCGCCTATGGTTCTCTCCCCGATCCTGCGGAGATGATAATTCCATCCGAGGTTTTCTCAATGATTGCTATTGAGACTGTAATTGCCTATGGTTCTCTCCCCGATACTGCAGAGATGATAATTCCATTCCAGGTTTTTCTCAATGACTGCTATTGAGACTGTAATTGCCTATGGTTCTCTCCCCGATACTGCGGAGATGATAATTCCATTCCAGGTTTTTCTCAATGATTGCTATTGAGATTGTAATTGCCTATGGTTCTCTCCCCGATCCTGCGGAGATGATAATTCCATTCCAGGTTTTCTCAATGATTGCTATTGAGATTGTAATCGCCTATGGTTCTCTCCCCAATGCTGCGAAGATGATAATTCCATCCCAGGTTTTCTCAATGATTGCTATTGAGATTGTAATCGCCTATGGTTCTCTCCCCAATACTGCGGAGATGATAATTCCATCCAAGGTTTTCTCAATGATTGCTATTGAGATTGTAATCGCCTATGGTTCTCTCCCCGATACTGCGGAGATGGTAATTCCCACCAAGATTCTCTCAACGTTTGCTGTTGAGGTTAAAGTCATCCAAGGTTCTCTCACCGTTCCTGTTGAGGTAGTAACCATCCCTGGTTCATTCATCACCATTTGAAGCTCCAGATCCAGCCCCTGTAACCATTCAGGACACATCCATACAAAGAGTTTGAAGACCAGCTCCTGTAACGGGTCAGGTAATCATTTTCTTTTGCAGGTACGCAAGTTCTCGCTAAGGAATCTCTTACGCGATCAACATCCCGATGGCATCTATAAGCCCATCCAGCTTCCATCATCTCTCAGCATGGCATCTATAAGCCCATCATCCTATCCATCAATCTCCAAATGGCATCTATAAGCCCATTCCACCATCACACTGCTACTATGTGAGCGCAAATTTCTGGGCACTCTAGTGTTCAATCATCTTCCACCTTCGGATTACGAAAGGCACGTCAGCCAATCTGCATCCTCAGGTCTAAGAAGATTGAACAGGGGCAACTGTTGTACCCCAAAATTTGCCCTCCCATATTCTTCAAAGATTTGTCAAAAGCATGCTTCAAAATTCCCCAAGGGTTGCACAGCTCAAGGGGCTCCTAAGCAGTCAAAACTAGGGTTTTGGATCTGGCAAAGTAAATTAAGTCTCCAAGGGTCCAATCAAGTCCCACATGCCTATAAACATGGTCAAGCATCCTCATATCAAGTTTCAAGACTTACAGCTCAAAATTGCACAGTCAAAAAACCCTAATTGCACTACAGTCAATTGTAGGGGCAAAATTGTCATTTGACAGTCAAAAGTTCAAATTTTTGGTCAACATCTCATTTTGAAGCCACAAACATCATTTGATCAATGCTTGATCATGATTCTCAAAGCTTGGCTCAAAAATCATCAAGATGCAAAAGTTTCCTTATTTGGACAGTTGAAAAAAGTCAACTGTAAATTGACCAGGGCATAACTTTCACATGGATTATCAGAAAAATTCCATCCAAAGCTCATTTTGAAGATAAAGACATTTCCTACAACTCCTCTTCACACTTCAAGTCCAAGAAATGCTCTCACAAAAAGTTATCAATTTCAACATTATAGGTCATTTTCAAAAGTCAACAAAAAGGGACTTTAAGTCAAAAGCCATAACTTGAGATTGGTAAATCAAAATGACATGGGACCAAAGACATTGGTTATAGGACTCAAAGACGTTTCCAAAATGTCCAAGAACATGAGCAAAGCTTAAAAATTGAGCAAGATATGCCTTGTGGAAGTTGGGAAATTGTTGGATATTTTGAAAAGTCAACATTAATTCAAATGACCTAAAATTGCTAATAGGCCTCTTTTTCTTCCACAATTCATTACCCAAGGCATGTGCACGACCATTTGGCCCAAAGGGAAGTTTTTCTTCATTTTTTATTTATTTATTTGGATTTTTAATCATTAATAATTCATTTAATTAATTAAAATACATGAAAAATACTAAACCTAGGTTTTTCAATCTTTTTATGCATATAATATCTCCAAGATTTTGTGTAAGTCAGATTAGGAAAGAATTGAAGCTAATTGGACATGATTTGGTAGCAAAAACATGTGAAAAAGATTGCAAAATAATGGCTTGAAAATCAAATATTGCATAATCAATTCCTTGATTCTTTTGATCAATTTTCTTTGACCTAATCATTCATATACATATAAACAAGCAAACCCTCGTGCTCACTGACTAAAAAGCTGCGCCATACATAGAAAACAAAACTTGAGTTTTTGGTTGAAAAATTGAAAACTGAAAACAGGGATAGAGGTCGATTCAAGCCAATATACTCATTCCATTGTGTTCCTGAGGTTTCAAGGAACATATACAGATCAAAATCATTCATCCTAACATCAAGAATTGGTAAAACGAACGCACCCTGTACAGAAAAAATTCCATGTTCTTGCATCATGAATCATGCGCTTTTAGTACTTTTTAACATTTGATTCATATTCATTGTTTGATTCTAATGCTAACTGTATGGTTTAATTGTGTTTTTATCACCCATACGCGATTTCACCATTGTTGAATATTAGGGTTCTTCAGCTTTTGAATTAGGGGTTTTTGGATATGGAAAAATTGGAACATAAGACCTAGGCCACTCAATTCAGCATACTCAGACGGTCTCAAAACGCACCTCGCGCTCAATTTATGAGCCTCCACGAGCTATTCGCTATTTTTCAGAAACTGGCATAAGGGAACGATTCAAAAACCGTTGCTAATTGTTTTTTGTGTTTCAGGAAAAATAAACCAAGGAAGAAGAAGGGTGCGTGGCCATCAGTAATTGGTTGGTTCAAAAATTCGCGCTAAAAGTCCATTAACGCTTTGTTTTAGTTGATATTAATTAATTGTTATATTGTAAACAAAACGCGTTGAGTGCTTCAGTGGCAAGGCTTGTTGGTGGTAATCTCTAGGACCTGGGTTCGAGCCCCAGGTCCCTCACCCTTTCCATGTTATTTTTCAATCAATGTTTCTATGCAGTTTCAACGCTGAAGACGCACCATACGTTCCTCAATCAAGCCGTCCACGCGTATCGTTGCCTTCAATCAAGGGCCAGGATCTGCAGAACATGGTGAACCTCAGTCAACGCCTGGGCACGCTAGTGGAAAAGGTCAAAGAGGCCAAAGCTATTGGGCCCAAATTGATGGACTTCACCCTCCACATTAGGGGCAGACCCCCTAGGTTTGCAATGTTCTTCTCACTATTTTTTTTATTTTATTTTGATTCAATTTGTTTTCTTTTATTTATTAATTCCTCTTAATTTAATTATTTTTTTCATAAAAACACAAAAAACAATAAAAATCAGAAAAGAGACAAAAAATTAATATTTTTATTTAATGTTATATTTTTTGTAAATAAAGCCTTATTAATTAATTAGTTTTAATTTAGGAATAAAATCTTAATATTTTCTTAATTAATTTAAAATTGGTAGAATTAGTTTTAATTAATTTTTATCCTTCTTTTTTCTTTTCTTTTCACTAGTAATTAAATATTTATTTTTATGAATTAAATCACATTAATTAATTAGGGTTAATTTTAGGTTAAACTTTAATATGTTTTCATAATAAAATAAAAATTGTAGAATTAGGTTTAATTGCATTAAATTCTCCTAAATACCAAAAAATACCAAAAACAAATTTCTTTTCTTTTTAATTTTAATTAATTTAATCATTTAATTTAATTTTGCAAAAAGGGTCCAACGCCCTCGTTTTTAATTCTTATTCAATTCGCATATTTATGTCTTTTTCTTTTAATATTTATGTATCTCTCCCAAGGCCATGTAATATTTATCTTTCGCATTTTTAATTCTTTATTTTTCTGTCAAATCGGGTCCTGGAAATTTTGGCGATGTGGACCCGCGCCTTTGTAATAGTTTAGGAATTTTAATCCTCGCATCTTTTAAACTGTTAACTATTGCATGAAAGAATGAATGATAAAAATAAAAATAGACGCATAGCTCACTCATAACATGACAAGATAAATGAATCTGACACACAAATCACACACCACCCCTAGGGTACGCCTCACTGTTGCCTTGCCTCGAAAGGTGATCGTCGAGTAGAGGATGTCTTAGTAAGTCCTCATGATCCGGGAACCTGGCATGAGGGTAGCTTCTAAGGTGTCTTCCCATTGCTCCGGTGATCACCATGTCCCGAACCTCGAATTGACCCAAACACCTCCAACGGTGGTGCTACCTACCTCTCAATGGTGGGATGGCACTACTTTAAAGGACATTTACACAGATGAATTCCTTAGGGTAGGTAGACGACTCTAGATACTTGCTCTAATTTCAAAGACAAATCAAAAATACTTTTCACACCGACACCTTTTCAAAAAGCTTTCAAAAGCAATTTTTCAAACACTCTTGAGGACTGATACAAGAGTCGAACTGAAATTTTCAAAGAAACTTTTTAAAACCCACAGTTGAAAAGCAAACAAACCATTTTGAAAACACAATGAGCAAGTATCTAAGAGCCCATGGATAACCATGGATATAAAGGGTGCTAACACCTTCCCTTTCTATAACCTACCTCCCGAACCGAGAGCAATCTCTTTAAGGATTTTTTCTGTGCTTTTGTCCTTTCCATTTGGAGAAAATAAAAGACGGTGGCGACTCTTGCTTCCGCGAAATTTTGCGAACCAGCGTTAAACAGTCAGTTCCAGATCCACCGATCACAGTACCGTTGTCCGTAATGATCCTTTCAGGTACATCGTATCGACAGATCAGGTTGTGCCAAATGAACCGTGCCACGACGTTCTTGGTTACCGTAGCGTAGGAAGCTGCTTCGACCCACTTTGTGAAGTAATCAATCGCTACCAGGATGAAGCGATGCCCGTTGGATGCCGTAGGTCTGATATCACCGATCATATCAACGCCCCACATTGCAAAAGGCCAAGGTGCTGTCAAGACGTTCAGAGGAACTGGAGGAACGTGTACCTTATCTGCATAGATTTGGCATTTGTGACACGTCCGAGAATGCTGGTAACAGTTAGCTTCCATTATGGACCAGAAATATCCTGCCCGAAGGATTTTCTTTTCCATGGTATGTCCACTGGAATGTATTCCGAAGGTACCTTCATGTAGCTCTGCCATGATCTTTTCTGCTTCAGTTTTATCCACACAATGCAGTAAGGTTGAATCATGGTTTTGCTTGTATAGAATGCCATTGCTGAGGAAGAACTTTGCAGCGAATCTTCTCAGAAACTTCTTGTCATTAACAGATGCACCTTCGGGGTATTCTTGAGCTTCCAAGTACCTCTTCACTTCATGATACCAAGGTTTTTCAGTTACCTTGTCAGTCTCAAGATCACAGCAATGTGTAGGTTCATCCAATTTCCAGATAATGATCCGGGGAGCCTCGTTGTCCCATTTTACTTTGAACATAGAAGACATCGTAGCCAGCGCGTCCGCCAACTGATTCTCCTCTCTTGGGAAGTGTTCAATGGTTATCTCTTCTAAATGGGGAATCAACGTCAGTACATACTCTTTGTAAGGAATAAGATTTGGGTGTTTCGTATCCCACTCGCCTTTGATCTGATTGATCACGAGAGCGGAATCTTCGAAGACACTCAGAAACTTGATCCTTAAGTCAATTGCAGCTTGAAGACCCATGATACATGCTTCATACTCTGCCATGTTGTTTGTGCAGTTGAAACATAGCCGGGCAGTGAGTGGAGTATGAGTGCCTTTAGGGGATATGATTACAGCGCCAATACTGTTACCCAAAGCGTTTGAGGCTCCGTCAAAGTGCATAGACCATCGGGATCCTTCCTCAGGTCCTTCATCCGGTCCAGGTACTTCACAATCAGTCACTACCATGATATTCTCGTCTGGAAATTCAAAGTTCATCGACTGGTAGTCATCCACTGCCTGGTGTGCCAAATGGTCTGCCAATACACTTCCCTTGATTGCTTTTTGAGTCGTGTACTGGATGTCGTATTCCGTCAAGATCATTTTCCATCTCGCTATTCTTCCGGATAAGGCAGGCTTTTCGAATATGTACTTGATTGGATCCATCTTTGATATTAACAGAGTAGTGTGAGTCAACATATACTGTCTCAGCCGGCGAGCAGCCCATACCAAAGCGCAGCAAGTTTTCTCGAGCAGTGAGTATCAGGTCTCACAGTCGGTAAACTTTTTGCTAAGGTAATAAATGGCGTGCTCTTTTCGGCCAGACTCGTCATGCTGCCCCAGCACACACCCCATTGAGCTGTCAAGTACTGTCAAGTATAAGATTAGAGGTCTCCCTTCAACCGGTGGCATAATAATGGGTGGTTCTTGGAGATACTCTTTGATTCTGTCGAAAGCGGCCTGACATTCATCGTTCCAACGTACTACTTGATCTTTCTTCAGTAGTTTGAAGATTGGTTCACAGGTAGCAGTTAGATGTGAGATGAATCGGGCAATGTAGTTCAGTCGTCCTAGAAAGCCTCTGACTTCTTTCTCTGTCTTGGGAGCTGGCATCTCTTGTATGGCTTTCACCTTGGCAGGGTCCACTTGAATACCTTTGTCGCTCACGACGAAACCTAGTAGTTTTCCAGACCTCACCCCGAAGGTGCACTTGTTCGGGTTCAACCTCAGCTTGTACAACTTCAGACGGTCAAACAGCTTCTGTAGATGGTCAAGATGTTCATCCTCAGTTTGGGACCTTGCAATCATATCGTCGACATACACTTCGATCTCATGATGGATCATATCATGAAATAAAGCAACCATGGCACGTTGGTAAGTTGCCCCAGCATTTTTCAACCCAAAAGGCATGACCTTGTAGCAAAAGGTGCCCCACTGAGTAACAAAAGTGGTCTTCTCCATGTCTTCAGGAGCCATCTTGATCTGATTATAACCGGAGAAGCCGTCCATGAAGGAGAATACCTTATGCTGAGCAGTATTCTCAACCAGAACGTCGATGTGAGGTAGAGGGAAGTCATCCTTAGGGCTGGCCCTGTTCAAATCCCTGTAATCAACACACATTCTGACCTTACCATCTTTCTTCGGCACTGGAACCACGTTGGCAACCCATTGAGGGTAAGAAGTCACTGCTAGAAACCCGGCGTCAAATTGTTTCATAACCTCAGCTTTGATTTTCTCGGACATCTCTGGACGCATACGGCGGACCTTCTGTTTAACCGGAGGGCTGTCTTCCTTAGTGGGCAGGTGATGAACCACAATGTCAGTATCCAACCCAGGCATGTCTTCGTAAGACCAGGCAAAGATTTCCACATAATCATGCAACATCTGAATCAACCGTTGTTTCACACTAGCCTCCAGATTGGCACCAATCTTGACTTCCTTTCTGTCTGTCTCAGTACCCAGATTTACTGTTTCCACTGGCTCTTCATGTGGCTGAATGGCCCTCTCTTCCTGGAGTAGCAGTCTTGCAAGCTCACCAGGCACTTCGCAATCATCTTCACCTTCGTCTTCGGCTAAGTTGATCGGATTTTCGAAGTCATAACTGGCAGTAGCAGAGTCGTTGCCAGTGAGATCCAGAGTGGATTGGAACCTGTATGAGTGTGTGTGTGTAAACATAGCTATTTTGCAATATATAAAGAAAGAAAGGGAGCGCAAGATTTGAAATGTAAAAAACGTCCAATGCTTTTATTCATGATATATGAAAGTGACAAATAACAAGCCCTCACAAATGAAGCCACGGTTCCCCGGGTAAGACACCGGGCCATAGAGTTTCAAATTATTGTTCGTTATAAATTCAAAACAAAGGAGTTCATTACTGAGTGACAAAAGTAATAGGTATGTAGTCTTTCGCAGTCCAGTTGCTTAGTCCACCGTCGGTCGTTGGGTAGATCCAGCTGTCAAATTCGGATTCCTCCACGTCGTCCTCAATAGCATTTACTCCCGGGTTGGTGATGAATACGGGAGGTCTTCCAATCCTTGCCTTACGGACAACCCTCTGAGCTTCTGTAGTGAAACCCAAACCAAACTTGTCAGTATTTAGAGTGAAATCAGGAAGTCGGCCCCAGTTTGCACACTCACCCTTCTCAATCACAGCCCGGACATCCTTTAAGGAAGCCATCTTCAAAGGAGAGTTTTCTTCAGTCACAGTCTCTGCTGACGCCAGTGTCTGAGGAACCTCTTCAAAGTGTTGAAAGGGGGTCTCAATGAACTCCCCATCCATCTCTATGTACCAGAACGAGTTGAGGTGGCTGACCATGTATTCCTCCCCCCCTGCACTGTAACAATCTTCCCTCGGACCGGGTATTTCAACTTTTGATGCAATGTGGAGGTCACAGCTTCAGCCTTGTGGATCCAAGGACGACCCAGCAAACAAGAGTAGGACGGTCGGATGTCCATCACATAGAATGTTGAATCAAAGACCTGAGAACCAACCCTGATTGGAATGTCAACTTCACCATGTACCATCCTTTTCGACCCGTCAAAGGCCCGGACAACAATGTTACTAGGCTTGAGCTCTAAACCCTCACAATCCAGCCTGTCTAGAGCTTTCTTGAGCAATACGTTCAACGAAGAACCGGTGTCTACCAACACATGGGCAAGAGTAGTGCCCCTGCATTCAATGGAGACATGCAGGGCATCGTTATGGTTCTTTCCCTTGGCAGTCAGATCGGCGTCAGAGAAACCCAACCCATTATCAGCAGTCAAGTTGGCCACACAATCGGTAAATTGATCAGCAGACGTTTCTTGTGGCACGTGGGCCGTCTTCAGGAAGGAGATCAGAGCCTTGGCGTGGGCCTCTGAACACAACAACAGTGATAACATAGAAATTTTAGAGGGCGTGTGCCCCAGCTGCTCAACTACGTTGAAATCACTCTTCTTGATAATCTTGAGGATCTCTTCCATCTCTTGCTTGGAAGCTTCAACATGGGTGGTCTTCGGTGCCTCCGTCCGGGCAGGCACATCAGTAGCAATCCCTTTGCCCCGAGCGTCAGATGACTCGGCAGCAGGGGTAGGAACAGGAACTTGGTCAGGAAGGGAAGCAGGCACACTGGTCGGTGTGATGACAAGAGGTCTCTGAATAACTGGTGGCGCAATATCAGGTGAGAACAACCTACCACTACGAGTAACCTTGGCAGGCCCGGTGATGTTGCTGACACAGGTACTAGTATCAAACTCTTGTTTTACTCCCAGAACATAAACATCTGCCCCATAGTGCCACGAGACAGCTTTGTCAGATTTATAGGGGATTGGCCCCGGAACAATAATGATGATAGGAGCAATCTTTGGTGTAGACATGATTTTGACAGGCTTTTTTGAGGGAGCCTTAGGAGGGTTGTTGAAAATAGTGACAATAGAAACTTCTTCGGTACGGACAACAGGAACAACAATCTTCTTGAACAAGATCTCTTTGCTATCCATCAGGTTTTGGACGCCTGACTTCAGCAAAGGACAACCAGCAGGTGAAACAGCACATAGGTGACAACCTTTACTACATCCCGGAAATAAACCGGCTAGCAACAGGTTCCTCTTGACGGTCAACAGCGGAGTAGCAATATCATCCACAGAAGCTACATACAGATCCTCTTCCACAACATTCACTCCATGCTGAGGCATGGGAGCAGTCACAACATTGGGCCTTTCGGGCGCCTCGAATTGTATTTCCTTAGCATCAATAAGGTCCTGAACCTTATTCCTTAGAGCCCAACAATCATCGGTAGTATGCCCCGGGCTATCAGAGTGATAAGCGCAGCGGGCGTTGGGGTTGTACTTCGGAGATGTTGTGTTTACCACCTTCAGAGCTTCTTTGACAGTTACCAGATTGGTTGACAGCAGTTGCGGCAATATCTGAGACAGGGTCATGCGGAGCCGAGTGTACTGCCTTTTGGGTCTCTCACCCCTTGGTTGGTTATACTGCTGAGGAGCAGCAGCAGGCTTTGAAATTACCACCACGTTGACAGCTTGGCGGCGTTCCGGTTTGTTTTGTCTTCTGGGACCATAAACATCACTAGCTTCCTTCTTGAAGGGCTTCTTTTCAGTACTTGAGGAGGCACCTTTCTGTATCTTCCCCGACTTGATACCAGCTTCGATCCTCTCACCAGTCAGGATCAGGTCTGTAAACCCAGCAGAGGAATTACCAATCAGGTGGTTAAAGAACGGACCAGACAGGGTCCCCAAGAACATGTCCACGAGTTCACGATCCGTCAATGGTGGCTGCACCCTGCCAGCTAGGTCTCTCCATTTCTGCACGTACTCCTTAAAACCTTCACCCGTCCCAAGTGACATACCCTGGAGTTGGGTACGCGTGGGAGCGAGGTCGGAATTGTACTGATACTGCTTATAAAAAGCAGTAGCCAAGTCCTCCCAGTTACGAATAGTGGTTCCATCCAGCTGATAGAACCATTCGAGTTGAGTCCCTGAAAGACTCTCCTGGAAGAAATGGATCCATAAGTTCTTGTCGGCAGTGTAAGGTTGGATCTTCCTTACATAAGAACGGAGGTGCAGCTTAGGACAGGAAGCCCCGTCGTACTTCATAAAGGCAGGTGCCTTGAACTTGTGTGGAATCACCACCCCAGAAGATAACCCTAAGTCTCCAAAATCCAACCCAGGCACACGTTGAATCTCCATAGCATTTAACCGGTCCTCCAGCTGTTTGTACCGGTCCTCGGCAGGAGGGTACTGTTCATCATTGAAATCTGCCTCGGTGTCAGAGACCACGGGACTAGGAACTCTTCCCTCTTGGTGACTGCCTTCCCCAACATATGGAGTAGTCAGCTCAGCTTCATTCTGCAGTGTATTCCCGAGTCTGCGTCCAGTGTTGAACAACACAGTCCTCTTCTTCTTCTTCTTCTTCAAGAGCAAAGCCTTCAACTCCTGTTGTCCTTGGGCTAAGCTCATGACCAGCTCTTGAAACTTGGTGTTCTGGGCCTGGAGGGCCTTGATAGCTTGCTCGGTAGTAGGTTCAGGATTCATGATGACTGAGTGCTGAAATAAACAGCGAAGAAGATTAAGAAACCTGTAGAAAAAGGGTACCTGTTATGCACATGATGCATGATATGCTATTTATGCAATGCATTCAAGGGTTCGAAAGTTCAAATTCGTTGTAGACAAAAGGGAACACACGTTATATTAAGAAATAATCTGTTCAGTACATCAGGGCCTCATGGGCAAAACATTACAAAATAATTAATCCCAAAAGACACTGCGCATCCTCTTTGGAGCTATGTAAGTGTTGAGAGTCTTTTCCTCGTGCAGTAGGCGGGTGAGCTCCAAGACCTTCTTCTCACTGGCATGTAGACTGGTTTCAAGAGAATTCTGCTCTTCCTTGAGTTGGATCCAACTTTTCTGCATTTCTTCCCAGGATGTAAGCATGTCAGGATGTTGAATGGTGTAGGGTACCTCTCCTTCCACAACTGGCTCTTTGATCACGGGGAGAACATGAGGATATTGCATTACCAGCTTCTGGGAGCGGGATCATACCCACTTGAGATAAGGCTCCAGGGGAATGGAGTTCTTGTGCCCCAGTGTCTTGCTGTCTACCTTGTTGGGCATCCTCCAAGCTCTGATGAATCTCTGGCGAAGTCCTTGTGCATCGTTGTCGAAGTCAAAAACTATGTCAGGAATCAGCATGTCATGAGGGCCATCCCTCCGAGCATATCCAAACTGTCTCAAAGCCAGACATGGGTTATAAGTAATTCCTCCTCTGATTCCAAGTAAAGGAACATTAGGAAAATCCCTGCAACGATCAATGATAGTGACATTCTCTCTGGACCGAGAACACCAATGTATATCAGCATGTGTAAGGGTCATCAATCGTTGTGACCATCTCAAACCCCACTCGTTCTTCAAAACTGATTGTGGAAGGTACGAAATAAACCACCTTGCCAGGAGAGGAGTGCAGCACATGAGAACACCTCTTTTTCTCATGGTTCGAGTGTAACATGAGTGAAGGATGTCCCCAAGCAACGTAGGTATAGGATTCCTGGACATGAAGATCTTAACAGCATTGATATCTATAAGCTGATCTGGATTCGGGAACAACACCAACCCATAGACAAGGAGAGCGACAACTTCTTCAAAGGCTTGTAGGTCAAGGGAATTCCAACATTCTTGGGCCTTCTCAAACAGAAACTTTGCCAAGAACCCTTTGATACCACTTCTAACTTCCCAATGTCCCTTGATGTCAGATGGTTGTAGGCGTAATGCTTTAGCAACCTCTTCAAGTTTTGGTTCCCTTTCCGTACCGTTGTAGGGTAGTTGACTGAGAATGGGAACCCTCAGAAGCTGAGAAAACTCTTCCAAAGTAGATACCAATTGATAATCCGGGAAAGTAAAACAGTGGTGCAAAGGGTCAAAGAACTGGAACAACACTTTCACCATGTCCTCTTAAACGTTGGTATTAACCAAGCTGATGAGTCTACCATGCCTTTCACTGAAGGAAGAGCTCTCGGGAATCCTGGATGTAAGCTCCTTAAGCTGAGGAGGGATCCTTACAAGGTTGATCTGAATTGTCTTTCTGCGGATAGTTTCCATGTCCTACAAAACAAGAACAAAGGTGAAGATTAGAACCCTTGAAGAGGTTAGTGGATGCATATAATGCTGTATGATGTCATGATAACACACACCATAAGTATTCACAAAGGCAAACATGGTAAGGCACACAAGTCACACAAGACAGCCCTTAGAGTTTAGGCCAGCATGAAGTTTGGGGTACTACCCTCTTGAAGTTGGTGGGCTCAAAAACCTGTCATATCAAAAGTAACCGGGTTCTAAGGAGCTCAATATCATTGGGTTGTTTTCCGTGTTCATTGTTTCGATTTAGCCACTGAACTGGCGATCAAAATATTCCAAGAAAACAACCCTCAATGAGTGTAGTATCGAGTATCAACCAACTTCGGACTGCACCAAAGTCGGTCATCTCACTACCCCTAAAGAGGCCAGGATGGTCAAGTAAGGTTCCTAAGGTCAGTTGATGCTTCACGACACCACGCGGCGGCCCCATACTCTCCTTGACTTGACTCAAGGGTTACCGGTACTCACCAAAGTGCCACATCAACGTAGTAAACTGCTTCAACCGCGTCGGTATACCCCGCACAGTTCCCTCACAGTTTGTTGCTACTTTCTAAAAGGTATCCCCCAGATCCGGGTTAGGATCTATGAAACTCCCAAAACAGGCCCACAATATTAAATCAAGCAAAGCAAACAATTGAAAACATGAGAGTGGTCTAATCCTAAGGTACACCTCACTTTTATATATAGCCCCAGCAGAGTCGCCAGTTCTGTGATCGGTGGAAATAGAACTGACTGTTTTTTAAGCTGGTTTCGCGAAATGTCGCGGTAAGCAAGAGTCGCCACCGTCTTTTATGTTCTCCAATATGGAAAGGACAAAAGCACAGCAAAATTCCTTCTTTGAGAATGTTTCTCGGTTCGGGAGGTAGATTTATAGAAAGGGAAGGTGTTAGCACCCTTTCTATCTGTGGTTATCCACGGGCTCTTAGGTACTTGCTCTTATGGTTTCAAAATTGTTTGCTTTTCAAGTGTGTGTGGGTTTTTGAAAAAAAGTTTTGTTTAAAAAATTTCTAAGTAACTCTTGTATCTGTCCTCAAGAGTGTATGAAAAATTTGTTTGAAAACTTTTTAGAAAGTGTGGGTGCGAAAAGTTGTTTTGTTTGTTTGAAAGAGCAAGTACTTAAGAGAAGTCTACCTACCCTAAGGAGTTAGGCTGTGTAAGAGTCCTTTAGATAGTGCTATCCCACCATTGAGAGGTAGGTAGCACCATCGTTGGAGGTATTCGGGTCAATTCGATTAAGGGACATGTGTGGTCACCGAAGCAATAGTAGGACACCTTAGAAGTAACCCTAATGCCTTAGATCCTTTTTCATCCGAGGCAACCGTTTCAAGGCAACTGGATCTTTTAGACAGAAGGGCGACCTCTAAGACACCCTATACTTGATGACCACGTTCGAGGCAACCAGTGAGGCGTACCCTAGGAGTGGTATGTGCATGTGTGTTGTATTCAGTTAATGTTTATCTTGTACATGTTATTTGTGAGCTACGGATTGGTTTTATTTGTCATACATTCTTGCAGGCATAATTAACAGTTAGGAGTGCGAAAAATAAATTGCAGAAATGTAAATCTAGCTATTACAAGGCACGGGTCTATACATCGCCAAAAACAAAAACCCGTTTGGAAAATAAAGTGCGAGAATTTAAAAGAAAGCGATAAAGTTCTAATTAATTATTACATTTCCTGAGCAGATACAAAATAATGAATTAAAAAAATAAATACGCGCGAAAGATTGAATCGGGAACGTCTTAAGGGTTTTGACCCTTTTTTTTAGACAGAATGAGATTGTCCTTTTTTGCAATTAATTAAGAATTAAGCTAATTTACTAATTAATTAATTTATTAAAAAAATGTTTTTGTATTTTTATGTTTTTTTAATGAAAATAAAATGAAAATAAAAAGAAATTAAAAATTGGCAAAAACCTAATTCTAAATTGTTTTTATTTATTATGAAAAAATTAAAGTTGCCCTAATTTTAAAAGACTAAATTAATTAACCATATTTATTTACAAAAAGGTAATTGAAATTAATAAAATGTTTTTTAGGTTTTTCTGAATTTTTATGGAAAAAATAATTATTTAGTTAATAGTTAATAAAAAAGAATAAAAAATAAAATAAGGCAAATGAAAAATAAAATGACAAAATAAAAATGCAAACCCAAGGGGGTTTGGGCCAGATTTGAGGGTGAATTTGGAATTGCTGTGGCCCATTTGCATCAAGCCCTTTGGACTTTTGAAATTTCCTGGAGCATGGGTTGACCAGGAGTATGGTGCTCGTCCAATCCAGGCCTTTGGATATGCTTTTGAGGCCACTTGGCACGCTGATTGCTTGAGATGTATGGTAGACTTTTTCTGGAATGCTGCATGGGAACATGTTAGAAAAAAAATTGAAACAAGCGTTTGGGGGACCTGGGAATCGAACCCAGGTCCCAATGGTCAACAACCACCTGCTCTTCCACTAGACCACTTATGCGCGTTTGTTAATAAAATAAGAAACAAATGTAATATGAGAAAAACAAGTCACATGCTGAAACCAAAAAAAAAAGCGCGCGCCATTTGAAACACCCACTCAGAGATCAGCACGTCATCGTCTCCTTCCTTTTTTCCTGTAAAACAAATTAGTTAGCGGGGGTTTTAAACCCCCACAACCTGCATGGACAAAAAATAGCGAACAAGCCTATGCTGTATATAAATTGTTCGTGAGGGTTGGGATTGGTTCGTCTTGGTTTCCTGAGTTCAACCATGTGTGTGAGATAGTCCAATTTTGCCTGGGCAGCAAAGCCCTAATTCACAAACTCAAAAAACCTAAAAGTCGTTAATGGCAAATTACAATCCTGTACATGATAATCCAATTAATTGATATCAATAGCTTTGTATGGATGCAAACAATGTAAAACAAGCTTTAAATCACATCAAATGTTCATGAATTGGGAGTTTCGATTTTGAAAAATATTGACAAACCGTGATCTGGTTTGGCGTGATTTCTCAAGCTTCAGCCCTTGATTTTGATTCCAAAAGACTCCTGAGAGTTCCAGCAAAGTGTTAGAAATAAAAAAAGGCTTGGAATTACGTTGGAAAGTGGATTTCAGTTTTGAATTTTCTTGAGTTTTCTTGGAATTGGTTTAAGGGTTTGCAGCAGCTTTTTCACGTGAAATGTATTAGGTTTTGGTTCAGCATATGTATGGGAATGCATTTAGGTCAGCAGCTGAGCCAATGATCCATTGTATTGATGTCTTGAGATTTTGGTTTATCACCATTAAAGGACTTTCCAAACTTGGTTCAAAACCATGATTTTGTGCACAAAATAGCCTTACACGAATTTGGTAGTTGGCATATGCTGTATAAAAGCCATTCAAACCACAAAGATGCCATTTAATTAATTTTTTTGATTTTATTTGAATTATTATGGATTAAAATGAATTAAATCCATAAAAATTAAATAAAAATGAAAAAAAAAGTTTGGTCTTGAAATTAATCATGGGACACGTGGGTGGCATGACAAGGCTGAATCAATTGGAAGAAAGTGGGCCCTTTTGTCAAAAATTGAAGTTTCAAGGATAGTTGACTTTTGCCATTTCACAAAAATTTCCCAACTTCTCCAATGCATATCTTGCTCAATTTTGATCATATGAACATGTTCTTGGACATTTTGGAAAGGTCTTGAAGTCCTTTAACCAATGCCTTTGGTCCCATGTCATTTTGATTTACCAATATAAAGTTATGGTCTTTGACTTAAAATGCCTTTTGTTTACTTTTGAAAATGACCTATAGTGTTGAAATTGATAACTTTTTGTGAGAGCATTTCTTGGACTTGGAACGTGAAGATGAGTTATAGGAAATGTCCTCCCCTTCAAAATGAGCATTGGATGGGATTTTTCTGATGAAACATGAAAAAGTTATGCCTTGGTCAAGTTATAGTTGACTTTTCAGCTGTCCAAAAATGGAAACTTTTGCATCTTGATGATTTTTGAGCCATGCTTGTGGAATCATGATCAAGACTTGATCAAATGATGATTGTGGCTTCAAAATAAGATGCTGACCAAAATTTTTGACTTTTGACTGCCAAATGACCATTTTGCCCCTACAGTTGATTGTGAGGTAATTAGGGTTTTTGACTGTGCAACTTGACCTTGTGAGCCTTGAAACTTGGCATGTAGATGCTTGACAATGTGTATAGGCATATGTGACTTTATTGAGCCCTTGAAAACCTCAACTTCCTTGCAAGAACCAAAACCCTAATTTTAGCTGGCTTAGGAGGATGGTTTGACTGTGCAACCCTTGAGTAGACTTGAGCAAATTGAGATGATGCTTGTCAAAACTTTGAAGAATATGGGAGGGAAAATTTTGGGGTAAAACAAGAACATATTAGGACCATGGAGAGCATATGAGGTCTTTGTAGTCCACCTATCTTAATGAAAATGGAAACCCTAATTTGAGACACACTGCCTTAGGAGAGAGTTTGTCTGGTCAACTCTTAGGCAAACTTGAGGAAATTGAGGATCTCTAGGAGTATGTATTGAGTAAAATGAGAGGACAAATTTTAGGGTACAACACAGTGCATCCTTTACTACTCCTATATAGTCTGCTCTTCCATCATAACTCACAATTTTATTTTTTTTTGGTTAAAAATAAAATGTATGGATGTTATTATGTTTTGGTGAAAAAGAATGAAATTAATGTGATAAAATTTTATTGTTAAATTACAAGCGAATTGTATGAATGTTATGTGACAATAACTTTTTGTATCTTTAAAAGAAGCTAAAAATATATTTTTTTTTTCAAAAAATAATTTTAGAAAAAAATAGTATCCATGAATATATGTAAATATCTGCAAGTATCTTAAAACCCGCTGATTACCCGCTTAACAGATACCCACACAGATATAGTGCAGATATAAATATCATATTTATCCAACAAGACATATAAAAATATCATAGTACATGTTCCCATGAATATCCATTTACATTCCTAAAGACAGCCATGGCGAAATGCTCTTTCGCTGTTGTACACCATGTGTTTGATACAATTCTTCAACTAGACATCTTTTGTATTGAGTAAGGGAAAATCATGCTTTTGCATTGTCTAATGATTTCTACTCAAATAGAAGGCTTACATTGTCCATTTCGTGGATTCCATTGTTGTATAATGATAAGATTATAAGACGATGCACCCTCCACCACTAACAACCTAGTTTGTGTTAATTTGGATCCAACATTTGTTGCGAAAGACATCATAAAATCTATGGATTGTGTGACTTCAATGTTATATTTAAAAGAATCCCACCATGACCTGTTATAAGGTTTAAGTATTTTCTAAATTAGTTTTAATTTCTTGTACCCCCATTGAAATTATTGGTGCACAAAGGTTAAAGATGAAAATGAATATTGAGGAAGAGAGAGAGAGAGAGAGAGATGATTGTACTATAACAACTTGATGGGGGAAGAAATTGTATATTAAAATATCTTACTACAACCTTAGTTACAAAGTTGCTTGCTTATATACACAAAATAAACTACCACGTAGGCCCTAACGAAAATAAACTTAATATCTAAGTTAACAAAACAAACTAGGACAAACATCCAGAAGCTAAGCACTGCTTCTGGAACGAAAATAACATCAGAAGCCTCATGCTTCTGACTAATATAACATACTTCTGAATATGAATTACTTCTAACACCATTCCTTAATTCATATTCAGATATGTATACTCTACAACACCAATTCCATCCCTCAGACCAATAAAGTGTTCAGTCTTGACAACATTCGTCAGAACATCTGCAAGTTACTTCTGGGTGCTACATTGTGCAACTTTTAACACTCCATTATGGACTTGACTTCTAAAAAAATGGAACTTCGTGTCAATGTGCTTGCTTCTCCCATGCAACACTAGATTCTTGGAAAGACTTATGAAATATTTGTTATCAACCATCAACTTCATAAGTTTATTCACCTTGATCTTCAGATCCTGCAACAAATTCATCATCCAATCTACTTGTTACGCAGTCAAATCACCTGAGATATATTCAAATTCAAAGGTTGACCACCCAACCACATGTTTCTTCTTGGAGCACCAAGAAATAGGACTTCCTAGGTACTTGGAAAATATCTAGAAGTACTTCATTTGTCAACCCTGTCTCCACACCAATCAGAGTCTGAATAACATATCAACTCTATATCTGATCTAACACCAAAAGGGAACAAGACTCCATTCCTCATAGTCTCTTCAGTATCTTGCAGCATATAAAACTCTACAAATCTCCTTGATATTTGTTTGATTCTTTGTGGACTTTGAACTTGTTCAGAATCCCATTTTGATTATGGAAGAATATCAGATGCTTGACTACCTCAAGAAATGGGATTACCTTCAGAAACCTCGCCTTCAGAAGTTCCACCTTCAAAAAACATGACCACCGTTAGAGGTTAGACTACCTTTAGAAGCTCCTTATTCAGAAGGTCCACCTTCAGAGTCATGATTACTACCATATTCTGGATCATCGTCAAAATATGGACCAAAATCAGATTCAGCATCAGAATCAGACTCCAGAATCATCTTTGACTCTAACTCTTCTTCAAAACTTTCATGTTTTGACTCATCTTCAGAAGCTAACTCAGGTGTTGACACTACACCAAAGTTTAATTGAGGCTTGTTCCATTCCCATGCTTCTGAATCTTTCACAATGACGTCTTTGCCGACTTCCACCTTGTTGGTGGCTGGACAATAAAGCTTATAAGCACCTGTATCGGGGTACCCTACCAATAACATCACTTTGCTTCTATTATCCAAATTCTTTCTCTTACCATATGGAACATGTTTATAATAAACAAAACCGAATACCCTAAGATGACTCACACTTTGCTTATCTCCAGTCCACTTCTCTAAAGGAACATTTTCCTTTAGCTTCTTCGTTGGACACCTGTTGAGCACATACGTTGAAGTGGCAATAATTTCTCCCCACAAGGTATGATGTAGCTTCTTCTCTTTTAACATGCTTAATGACATATCAAGCAAAGTTCTATTTCTTCTTTCAGCAAGGCAATTATACTGAGGAGTAAATGGAGTGGTAACCTCATGCTCAATTCCATTCTCCTCACATAACTTCTAGAACTCTGTAGAGTTATACTCACTTCCACCATCCGTTCTGAGAACTTTCAACTTCTGACCACTTTGTTTCTCATCCCTCTCCTTGAACTTCTAGAACTTAGGAAACACCTCATTCTTAAACTTGATGAGTGCTACCCACATGATTATTTTGAACTCATCCACAAAAGACACAAAATACTTGCTTCCTCCAAGTGAAGGTTTTGGAAATGGTCCACACACATCATAATGTACTGCTCCCACATCATGCTTTGCTCTTGGGGCTATTTTTGATGTAAATGGAAGTCTGGATTTCTTGCCTTTCATGCATACCTCACATGACTTCTCAGGCTTCACAATCTACAGAATACCATGCACGAGCTTTTTAGAACTCGGATGCTATAAGCTTCTGTAGTTCATATGCCCCAATCTCTTGTGCCACAACTAACTATCACCTTCAATGATATTTTCACTAAGGCACTATGTTTCAGTTGTCTCTACATTTACCTTGAATGTTCTATTGCTTCCCTACTCAGACTGCAAAATTAGTTTCTGATTGGAATCATACAACTTTAAGAGATTGTTCTTCATAGTAACTGAGAAATATTTTTCAATGAGTTGACCCACACTCATAAGATTGCTCTTTATCCCAGGAACATACTATGATACGGTGGCAGAACCGATCGTCTAATACTGGTTTTGCATTTTATATTCGCAAATGTTGCGGTAAGCAAGAGTCGCCGCCGACTTTTCTTTTATTTAAATTAAGGAAAGGGTGAAAAGAACAAAAAAAAAGACCTTTTCGAGATTATTCTGAGTAAGGGGATAGATTATGGAAAGAGAAGGTGTTAGAACCCTTTCCATCTGTAGTTATCTATGGGCTCTTAGTTGCTTGCTAGTTCACTTTGCTTTTATTTGAAGTGCTTTGTGGTGTCGGTTTGAAAATATTTTGAAAACATCTTTGTAATGGTTCTCGTCTCTATAAGAACGCGTACAAATTGTTGGTTTTTAATTGAAAGTGTATGTGTAAAAATGTTTTTGAAAGTGATTTTGAAAAGTTCCTTTGTAATGATTCTCGTCTCTATAAGAATGCGTACAAAGGACTTTGAATTTTGAAAATGTTTCAATTGAAAGTGTATGTGTAAAAATGATTTTTTTGTTGTGAGCAAGCGAGAAACTAGGAGCATCCTACCTAATAAAAAAGGTCTAATATTATTTTCCTCCTCCTTTAGATGTTGCTATCTTACCATTGATTGATAATAAGTCCCATCGTTGGATGCATGAGGGACATTCCATGGGACATACAGTCATAAAGGCAACAATGTAGAGACGCTTTAGCAATTTCTGTTTAGGGACTAGATCATTTATCGAAAGGCAATTGTAGGGTTATCGAGGGACTATGATCTTTTGATTTATGGGTCTTTGCTAAAGCGTCCCTGTCTCATGATTGTTTTATTTATGAAGGCAACCAAAGTGGGGTACCCTAGAGGTGTATATATGCAAGTGTATTATGTTTCAGTTATTTTTTGTCTTTTTTGTTAAGTTTGCTAGGGTTTGATTATTAGTCTTGTCATGCAATCCTAGTTACTAGTAGTTAATATATATATATATATATATATATATATATATATATATATATATATATATATATATATATATATATATATATATATATATATATATATATATATATATATATATATATATATATATATATATATATATATATATATATATATATATATATATACCAGAATTTAAAGTGCAGAAATATAAACCTACACTATTACATGGCTTCAGGGAGGGGATTTACAATGTACAAAAATTGGGGGAGGAAAAATAAAGAAAGCATATAAAATCCCATTAATTATTACATTCCAGGATGCAGGTACAATAATATAAAAATTCGAAAAATAAATAATGCGCGAAAGATTGAAAGTCCGTCTAAGAAAAACCTAATAAGAAAAATCTTTTTTGTTGTTTTGAGATTTAAGTGAAATGGTCAATTATCCTAAAGTCTATATAATAAAATTAAATTAAGAAAAATAATCTAATTTCTTTTTAGTCTATTTTTATTATTATGAAAAGAAAATAATTAGTCCTAAATTCTAATTCATTTTTAATTAAGAAAAGGTTAAAGTTTTAACAAAATTTAACTTGATTAATAAAAAAACTAGCCTAATGTTTTTTTTTTTGTGATTTTGATTTTAATGCTAAAATAAATAAAAGAAAAGGTCAATATAGAAATGAAAACAAAAGTAAAAAACAAAAAGGGGGGGGGGGAGATCCTTAGATTGCAGGGAGAGATGGGGGCTTCGATTCAGAGGAATAAAGTTGCCTTTCGATTCTGTGAAGAGTGTTATTTTCTTCGATCCAATGACAGGATGTGGCTTTTGATCTAGATGGCGTTGCTGGAAAGGCCTGGCGGATCACCTATGAGGGCACTGAATCTGAAAATATGTGTTAGCAAAACAAAGCGCAAGACCTGGGTATCAAACCCAGGTCCTTCGATCCTGTACGCGTTGGGTCTATTCATGTTATATCTGCAGCAACTGTTAGCAACAAAATAAATTCAGACTTGGGTGTCGAACCCAAGTACTTAATCTTGAATACAGACCGAATAAGCTACAAATACTAATATGTCATGCAAATGTAAGTTTGATATTTATACCCATTCTTACCAAGGGTGATGTATGAATCTGTGGCTTCAGGCGTGGATACCCCTGTTTAAGGATTGCTTCAATTTTGGAACTTCTGAATACGGTGATACTTGCTTAAGGGTTGGGGATGATTGGAAAATCTTCAGGAAAACCTCCAAGAATATGTTTTTTATTTCGTGTGACTCTCCCTCATGTTGTGTCCAACCTCCTGTTATGTTCATCCTCCTTTGGAGCTTGTTAGTATTTTCTTTATAAACAAGTATTTTCAAAGCCATGAATGATGTTTTGTAACGTTGCAAAAGTCATGGGAACTTGTATCCTTTTGAATTTGAATGAACCTGGACATACTTCCCTCTTTCGAACACCTTCAATCCCTGCCCTTCGATTGGCCTCAAGTTGCCTCTTTCGACTGACTCTTTTAGATGGACTTTCTATGTACACTTTGTGCCCTCTTCGAATGGGCCACCAAGGTGTGTCCTTCGAATGGCTATCATGCGTGTTGAAGTGCGTACAATTGTTTAAAGTGGGGACATTGCCCAGTTGAAGCTGGCATAAAGGCAGCCTATGTATGCTAGCATGAAGCAAGTCAAAGCAGGCGTAGAGGAGGCCATTGCTTAGGAGAAGCTGGCACAATGGTAGCCAGTGCCTTATGGGTTGAAGGCAACTTTTTTGCCTGGCTAATCAAAAGAAGCTTTTGGACTGGTGGATCAAAGGAAAACCTGAAGGATTCTTGGCCTTGTATGCTAAAGGCAAGCTGAAGAGGGGGCCTTTACCTTGTGAGTCGAAGACCAGTTTGAAGAAGTTCTTGCTTTGTGCACTGAAGGCACACACAGAGGGAGTATTTGTCTAGTCGAAGAAGGAATCAAGCTTGCATGCATGGAAATCAAATGCCCAAACGAACAAGAATCCAACTTGTATGCAGGTAGTCATTGTATTGTGAATCAAGCCAACATGCAAAGCCAATGGTGCAATTCAAGGAGCACTAACAGGAGGCCCTTCCATTTTGGATCGAAGCAGGCTGTTTCGAAGGGAACACGTGCCCAGTCGAAGCAGGAATTAGCAAACAAGCAAAAGACCAAGGCTTCAATCGAAGCTTGGAAATTTGAGGCAAACTTGGAGGAGGTTAGGAACTCAATCGAAGCCTGTCAAAATATCAATTGAAAGACACCTTGTTCATGCCAATCGAAAGACCTTGTTTATCTTCAAAATTTTATTTTTTCTTTAATCAAGTTTTGTAATCACCTATGTAAGAGAAAATCTTGGAAAATATGAGAGGGCAAATTTTGGGGTACAACAACTGCCCCTGTTAAATCTTCTTAAACCTGAGGATTTAGATTGGCTTGTCTGCCTTTTGTGATCTGAAGGTGAAGATGATTGAACACTAGAGTGCCCAGAAATTTGCACTCGCATGAAATAACACCGATGATTGATAATGTAGGGAGTGGGCTTACATATGCCATTTGAAGGAGATGACAGAGAGTCGTCAGAGATGGGATTAAAGATTCCATCCAAAGTAGATGTTGATTTCACACATGCTCCCTTTGGGGGTTCCTATTCCTGCTGTCTGAGGAGGATTCCTCTGGGGAATGTGGATTTCTGCTATTCTCCTATTTGAGGAAAACTCTGGGGAATAAAGTCTAGGAACTTTAGTTGTCCAAGGCTCTGCTGAAGAGTTATCTCTAGAGAGATGATAGTTTTCTGTATTCTGGTTGAAGTCCATGTTTCTAGTGACTTGCTGGGGATAATGGAATTAACCGTTATTTGGAAATGTATTAGAAAGAGCCTGTGTAGGGCTGTTTCAAGATGAGCCCGTGTTAAACTGTATGAGAAGAAATCCGTGTAAGATTGCTTCGTCTAGTCATGTAGATAGATTTCATGTCTGGTTTCAGGTGTTAATCTATAATCAGTCATTCACAGATAGTTGTCCTATTTGGTTTCAGGTATTAATCTGGAATTTGAAAACTGTCGGTTGTTAAGATAGTTGTCCTGGCTGGTTTCAGGTATTAATCTCTGACCCAAGAAATAAAGATAGTTTTCCCGTCTGGTTCTGGGTGTTAATCTTCAATCTCCTTATGTAGATAGTTTTCCTGGCTTGTTACATGTATTAATCCTATAATTGGTCGTCTACAGATGGTTTTCCTAGCTTGTTACAGGTGTTAATTTGGAACTTAAAAATCGTCGGTTGCTGAGATAGTTGTCCTGGCTTGTTATAGGTATTAATCTTCATTTTCTTCATGTAGATAGTTTTCCTGGCTAGTTACAGGTATTAATCCACAATCGGCCGTCCACAGTTGGTTTTCCTGGCTTGTTACAGGTGTTAATCTGGAACTTGAAAATCGTCGGTCGCTGAGATAGTTGTCCTGGCTAGTTACATGTATTAATCTCTGATATGATAAATAAAGAAAGCTTTCCTGGCTTGTTACAGGTATTAATCTTTAATCTCTTTATGTAGATAGTTCTCCTGGCTTGTTACAGGTATTAATCCATAGTCGGTTGTCCACAGATAGTTCTCCTGGCTTGTTACGGGTGTTAATATGGAACTTGAAAATTGTCGGTCACTGAGATAGTTGTCCTGTCTGGTTTCAGGTATTAATATCTAACCTGAGAAAGAAAGATAGTTTTCCTAGCTTGTTACAGGTATTAATCTTCAATCTCCTTATATAGATAGTTTTCCTGGCTCGTTATAGGTATTAATCTACAGTCGGTCATCCACAAAGAGTTCTCCTGGCTTGTTACCGGTATTAATCTGGAACTTGAAAATTGTCGGTCGCTGAGATAGTTGTCCTGGATGGCTTCAAGTATTAATCTCTGACCTAAGAAAGAAAGATAGTTTTCCCGTCTGGTTTCGGTTATTAATCCATGGCTTCCTGTATTTGTTGGTAAACCCGTATTGTTTCGGGAGTTCATACCACTTAGTCGTATAAATAGTTTCCCCGTCTGGTTTCAGGCGTTAATCTTTGACCTGCTGTAAAAGTTGATAGTGTCTGTCTGTCTGCTAATTTAACCTGAAACGGTAAAATCAGTTTCATGCGATGTCATGATGTATGAATTGCATGATGCTCCCAAAATAAATGAGATTGTGATATATGTATTTGTATGCACATGCCATGATGTATGAACATGTAATGCTGTTGCGCAATATCTTTGTCTGGGAAAATAAATCCCTGACTGCTGCTGAAGAGTGCCGAGAAGCTGAATCCCGGACTGCTTTTGGTGAGTGAAGAAAGTGATTCTTCAATTTATGCTAAGAATAATGAATGGAGATAGTTTTATTGGCGATTCCCTTTCTCTGTCGAGGATTTTTGACTTCTGTTTGAGAATGATTTTACCGTGGGGAAGATTTCTGTTGGAAGATTTTACCAATTTGGAGAAATAAACTCCACTGGGGGATGAACTTCTGTAGCTAGAGAAATAAACTCTACTGGGGATAAGGCTTTATAAATTACTTGAGATTTATAAAACTATGTTGCAGAAAGCGAACTCCATAAACTGCTTTGGGATTTTGTTAAAATCCCGTAGGGGAATCTTGAGAAGCTTGGCGACTTCATTGGGGGATTTTGGAGCAGTAACTGGATATTTTTGCTCTTCGGGGAATACAAGGACGCTTGACATCACTTGGCTGTAAGCTGAGGATATGGCGGTGACCTTGTAGTAGGATATCTCTGCCTCTGTACCTGTTGGAAAAGGTATCTGCCAGGGAAGACATCTGCGGGGATCTCGTAGATGGTTTGACTATTATCCAACTCTTGGAGTCCTTGGTGAATGTAGATCAGGGTAATAAACCTTCTACTGATAGACAAGTGACGAGAAAACGGGACATAGTCGTATGTTTTAATCCTTAACTTTTGCCTGGACTGTCCTTTCAGATTTTCAGTCCATTGGGATACTCTTTTTTGCCCAAGCCGCCTTTTCAGGTTTTCGACTTGCCGGGTGTACAAATTTTTTCATACATATATCCCTGATTTTTTCCCGAACCTTTTGGTTCGTCGGGATGCCCTTATTTTTTCCTAGGACAATCAACCTAGCGGGTATTTGGTCATGCGTAGTATTTTCTAACTATGTCCACGTTCATTGGGCAAGAAGAATTGTCGCTGTCCATAGTAGTAAATGTTGTCACACTTCCAGAAGGTGTTTGTTTGATCATACATGATTCGCTGCTGGAATTCATGTCCAATGCCCTAAGTGATTCAAATGGAGATCTGCCCCTGGCTATTTGGCATTTTTCGAGAGATTCCTTGAACCTTGACTTGACTGCCCCAAATCAGCTGGACACCATGCTATGCCCCTTGATTATGAAAGGCTTATCACTGTAATGTCTTTCCATCTGAGGTGATTATGTCCATTGAGAGGATTTCTGTTCATCGAATATCCGTCGTGCAAATTTCTCTGCTGTTGAACAAATAGTCATATGCAAACAATGGTATTTTAAGAATGCAAAGCTTATGTCTGTCTTGAAGTTTGAAAATTCATTTTTTAGTAAAAAAAACGAGTTTTGTAAGAGTGTGATATCAACTCATGATTTATAGCGAAACTTACAGGAGTAAGGATACCTTTTGTAACAATATGCTTTCGAGCTAACCCATGTTTTAGCTAGGACTTTTAAGGGTTGTAATGTGGCCTGGTTCACGGTTTTGAGAAACAAAGGATAAAGGCTCAAAATTTATTTGCATCCAACCCATTCTTCGTGATGTTCTTCAGTCCTATGCTAAGTCAATTGTGCATTTTGACTCCCGATCAGATCTGGAATGTCGGCCCTGATATTCTGGTGATGGTTCAGAAATTGAACGTTTTCTTGAGGAGGCAGTCATTTTTGTAACCTTTTTTTTTGTTGAGGATTTGTAGGACCTCTTATTTATTTATTTATTTATTTATTTTGTTATCCCTACTTTTGCCTGAACTGTTTCTTTTGTGTTTACAGTCAGCGGGATGCCCCAGTTTTTTTATTAAGTCTCCTTCATAGGGTTTGACTTAGCGGGCTTTTCTTTTGAGAGACAATGACTTCCTGCCTTGACGATTATGTGGACCCATCACCATCTTTTGGAGAGCATCGGTCTACATTGTTTATCATGCATGAAGGTAGAGCTTGCGACTGAATGCACATCTGAATTAACTGAGAAAACTAACCTTCCCCAGGTTATGATTACGGGTTTTAATTTGTGTGAAAAGAAAAAAAACTCCTACTTCTTAGGCTTAAAGGGGTTGACTAGGTATTATCTTCTTTATAACTCCATTGTTTAGGATTTGAAACAACGCATGTACATTGTCAGCGGGGTCTATTCAAAAGCATACTGTAGAGATTGTGGTATCATTTTCGTCATCCTCCCTCTAAAGGACTAGAGCTTTTAACCAAGAGTCAAATATCACAAACATGAAGTAAAAGCACAGTTTAAGTATAGTGAAAACGAATGAAATAATTCAAGACAAACGTATGCAATGCATTGATGAAATAACAAGGTTTGACATAAATAAATGTTCAAACAATCAAAAGAAAATTACAAATTGAAAATTCTAATGAACAAAAGCCTCTTTGTATGATCTTGTCACTTCAGATGAAGTGTGTGATACGGTGCGAGAACTGACTTGATGTTTGCGTTTGGTCGCAATTGTGCGGTTAGCAAGAGTCACCACCGACTTTTCTTTTATCCAAAAGGAAAGGTAAAAAAGCACAGGAAAGACCTTCCAAGATTGTTTCTTGAGTTCGGGGGGTAGATTATGAAAAGGGAAGGTATTAGCACCCTTTTCATCCATGGTTTTCCATGGGCTCTTAGTTACTCGCTTAGATCACTTGCTTTTGTTTGACAATATGCTTGTGGTGTGGTTTTTGAAAGTATTTTGAAAATGTCTTTGTAATGGTTCTAGTTTCTATAAGAACGCGTACAAAGTGTTGTTTCAACAGATAGTTCAAAGATGTGTTTGTGGAATGTGTTTTTGAAACTGGTTTTGACAAGGTGCCTAGGAACATATCCACTAATTCTCTGTCAGATAGAGGGGGCTGGACTCTGCCTGCGAGATCCCTCCATTTTTGAGCATAGGTTTTGAAACCTTCACCTGTTCCCATAGACATGCCTTGCAATTGCGTCCTAGTTGGAGCTAAATCAGCATTGTACTGATATTATTTGTAGAAAGCGGTGGCCAAATCTTCCCAATTGAGAACATTGGTCCCTTCCAATTGATAGAACCAATCCAACTGCGTCCCAGACAAGCTCTCTTGGAAGAAATGCACCCACAAATTCTTGTTAGCCGTATGGGGTTGAATCTTTCTGACGTATGACCTTAGATGTAGCTTTGGGCAAGAGACACCATCGTATTTGGCGAAATTGGGGACCTTGAATTTCTGTGGGATGACAACCCCTGAGATAAGTCCTAATTCTTCAAAATCCAATTCGGGTACCCTCTAAATCTCCATAGCATTCAAATGATCCTCTAGTTGTTTGTATTTATCATCAGCAGGAGGGTATTGCTCCTCAGAGTAGTCAGGCTCTTACTCTTCCTCAGATGCTGGGTCGTTGTTCACTTCCTGGGTCACGTCTCCTTGATTATCTCCTTCACCTGACGACGTTGCAAAGTCCAAAGTCCATCTGGCTTGACCTTTGAACCTTCTTCCCATGATCACAACACCGGTTGATTTCTTCTCTTTCTTCTTCTTCTCTTTGGCCAGTAGAGCCTTCAACTCCTCTTGTCCTTTTATCAGAGTCAAGAGCATTTGTTGAAATTGGGCGTTCTGCGCCTGAAGATCTTTCACAGTCTGTTCAACATCCATCTCACTGAAATAAATAGTAGAAGGATAAGGAGACCTGTTATGAGAAACCTGTATGATGTTATGATGAATGAAGATGCAATATGCAAATGATTTCAAGGAAATTTAGAGATTTAAATTTGTTCAAACCAAAAAAGAACACACGTTATATTAATAAAACCAAATTTGAATACGTCATGCCTCTTTGGGCTTACAATGAAAGAAACAAATTACAACAAAACTCCTAAGACAAAAAGACTGAACGCATCCTCTTTAGCGCGACGTAGGTGTTCTGATTCCGCTCTTCATGAAGCTGCTTGGTGAGCTCCAGAACCTTCTTCTCACTGGCGTACAACTGGGCTTCAAAGGTTTCTCGCTCTTCCTTCAACTGAACCCAAGCTTTCTGCAAGTCCTCGAGAGAGGTAGGCATGTCAGGATGAAGGACAGTGTATGGGACGTCTCCTTCAACAACAGGCTCTATGATAACAAAAAGGATGGAAGGGTAAGGCATCATGAGACTCTGAGCACGAGCCCGTACCCACCTAAGGTAAGGCTCGAGAGGGATAGAGTTTTTGCGTCCTAAAGTCCTACTGTCCACCTTGTACACCATTCCACAAGCTCGTGTAAACCTCTGGCGGTAACCTTGGTCTTCTTTGTCGTAGTCGAACACCAGACCTTGGACGAGCATCTCGTGAGGGCCGTCTTTTCGGGAATATCCAAACTGTCGAAGAGCTAAGAAGGGGTTGTAGGTGATACCTCCCCTAATACCAAGCAGAGGTACATTAGGGAACTCCCCACAACAGTCAATGATAGATATATCTTCCAAGGATCTCGAACACCAACGGATATCAGAGTGGGTGAGATATATCATCCTTTGAGACCATGTCAGTCTTTGCTCGTTCTTTAATGCTGATTGAGGTAGGTGTGAAGTAAACCACTTAGCGAGTAGGGGGATACAACATAAAAGAGTACCTCTTTTCTTCATGGTGCGGGTATGATGGCAATGCAAGATATCTCCCAGTAAGGTAGGTACAAGATTGCGAGAGAGAAAGACTTTGATGGCATTAACGTCTATGAATTGGTCCTAATTGGGGAACAAAACCAAACCATAAATGAGAAGAGCCAGGACATCTTTGAGAGCTTGGAAATCCATGTCGTCCCCGAATGAACGAGCCTTTTCCAATAGAAACTTGGCTAGAAAGCCTTTAACCCCACTTCTTGTCTCCCAATTGGCAATGATGTCGGCCCTCTTCACATGCAAAGCTTCGGCCATGACTTCAGGTTTTGGAATCCCTTCTAGACCGATGAACGGTATCTGATCGAGCATGGGCACCCCTAAAAGTAGAGAGAACTCTTCCAGTGTAGGTACCAACTGATAGTCCGGGAAAGTAAAACAATGATGTACGGGATCAAAGAATTGGAATAGTACACACATCATCTCCTCTTAGAAGTTGGATGTAGCCAAACTGAGGAGTCGGCCATATTACTTGGTTAAAGGAGAATCCCCGGGCACTCTTAAGGCTAACTCTTGAAGTTGAGGGTGTGCCTTTACAAAGCTGATTCAGATGGTGTTTCTTCGGATGGAATTCATGACCTACAAAACAAAAACAAAGATAAATTTCTAAATCCTTGAAATGGTTAGTGAGCATGCGTATGATGTTCATGATGTTTATGATGTTATGTACAAGTAAATATATACACACACAGCAAACAAGTCCCTATGTTTTAGGCTTGCATGGGTTTTATAGGTAGGTACCCTCTTGAAGTTTAGTTGGCTCAACCTGTCGTAGTAATAGTGATCGGGTTCTAAAAGATCTCAATATCACCGACCTTTCTCATAGGCATTGTCTCAGCACAACAATCTTTTCTTGCGACTGAGATATCCCAAAAGTCTAGCCTCAATGAGTGTAGTATCGAGTATCAACCAATTTTCAACTATACACCGAAACCGACTATCTCACTACGTCCTAATGGCCAAGTTTGTTCAATTAGGGTTCTAAAGTTAGTTAGTGCTTCATGACGCCACTCAGTGGCCCCGTATTCTCCTCGATTCACCACGAGGGATACCGGTACCCACAAATGCATCACACTAACATAGCCATTGTTTCAACCATATCGGTCTATGCCGTACAGTTTCAACAATCTATTGCTATTTACCTAAAAGGTGTCCCAGATCCGGGTGGAGGATCAAAGCAAGCCCAATACAAAGAACAAAATATAAAGCATATAAATCAAACAATGAAAGCAAGTAAAGGTGATCTAACCCTAAGGTAACCCCACTTTTAAGTGAAATCCCCAGCAGAGTCGCCAGTTCTGTGATAAGGTGGGAGAACTGACTTGATGTTTGCGTTTGGTCGCAATTGTGCGGTTAGAAAGAGTCACCACCGACTTTTCTTTTATCCAAAAGGAGAGGTAAAAAAGCACAGGAAAGACCTTTCGAGATTGTTTCTTGAGTTCGGGGGGTAGATTATGAAAAGGGAAGGTATTAGCACCCTTTTCATCCATGGTTTTCCATGGGCTCTTAGTTACTCGCTTAGATCACTTTCTTTTGTTTGACAATATGCTTGTGGTGTGGTTTTTGAAAGTATTTTGAAAATGTCTTTGTAACGGTTCTCGTTTCTATAAGAACGCGTAGAAAGTGTTGTTTCGAGAGATAGTTCAAAGATGTGTTTGTGGAATGTGTTTTTGAAAAGATGTTTTGCAATGGTTCTCGTCTCTATAAGAACGTATACAAAAGGTCTTGTCTTTTGAAAAATGTTTTGAGATGAAAGTGTTGGTGTAAAAATGTTTTTGTCGTGAGCAAGCGAGCAACTAGGAGCGAATCTACCTATTCGAAAGGTCTTAAATGTTCTTTTCTTCCCCCTTTAGATGTTGCTATCTTACCATTGATTTGGTAAGATGCCCCACCGTTGAACGTGAAGGGACAGATGCGGGTCAATTTTACAGTCATCGAAAGCAAATTATGAGATGCTTTAGCAATTTTTCGTAAGGGACTAGATCGTTTTACCAGAGGAAACATCGAGGGTCATCGAGGGACTACAATCTTTTTATCGAATGCGTCTTTGCTAAAACGTCCCATATTCGAGGGACATGACTGTGTTTTTGAGGCAACAAGCGAGGTTACCCTAGAGCTGCGCGTGTGAGAAGTGTTTTTTATTCAAGTTAATTTTGTCTTTGGAATTAGATTATCTAGCGATTAATTTTGAATCTGTCCATACACCCCTAATTACTATACAGTATAAGGAAAACAGTAAATTGCAGAAATGAAAATTCTACGCTATTACAGAGCTTTCGGGAATGGGGGTACAATTTTTTTACAAATGGGGATGAGTCGAATGCGATTAAAAGTTCAAATAGCAAACAATACAACCAAATCGAATTTAACAATTAATTAAAATTATAACTGTCTATAAAATGAAATTAATTAACGAAGTAAGGGAATAAAATTATAAGTTTTTGTCTTGTGAGAGTTTTGGGAAGAAAAATAAAATCTATACTATTTTTTTTTTAATTTTGGTTTATTATGAAGAAAATAATTTTTTTAAAAAAGAAATCAACTAAACAAATATTAAAAATAGAATAAAATGTTAACTAACAAAATTGATTTATTCACAAACTTCTTTAAACAATTTTTTTATAAAAAAAACTAATAATAAACAATCAATTAGTTATATAAAAAAAAACTTGAATTTAAAACCTAAACTAAAAATTCTAAGTTTATCAAAAAGGTTAAAATTTCTAAAATCACTAAATTAAACCTAAACTAAACTTAATTCTAAGGATTGCCAATTAAATCTAAAATAATTTAATTCTAAATATTACAAAATTATATCTAAACTAGTTTAAATATAAACTGTATTAATTATAAAATGATTAACTTGAATCTAACTATATTAGTAATAATAAAAAGATGAAACAGAAAATGGGGGTATACTGCTGTTGTACCCCAAAATTTGCCCTCCCTTTTTCATAAGAAATCACATTTTCGGGGTTTTCCCTGATTTTTCAGATTGGCTCAAGAATCGGTCAAACAGACTTTTCTTTATCAGTCAATCCAAAATTAGGGTTTCCATTGATTTTGAATTGATCAAACAGACTTTTCTTTGACGAAAAATTTGGAATTAGGGTTTTCGCTCGTACTTCTCAGAAGAATTTGAATCCACAATAATTCAATTGACTGTTACATTATTTTTACGCTTGTTCCAGATTGCTGTTTGTTTCTCAAAACCTAAACATCTGGGATAGGAGCTGAGGCTTTTGATTGAAACTTTGAGGCATTGGTTTGATCAGTGGAGTGAAAGGTGTATGTAATTCTTGTTTGTTTAACTGTACAAAGCATGGTTAGTTGGAATGCCAGACGTATTGTGATTAATGCGAGATTGCGAGACGGCAAAGTTTGTTGATTCATTTATTTCATCTGGATTAAATTTATTGGGATACATTTCCAGCTATTTTAATTCAAGAGATTTAAATAATTAAATAGACAGTGCAAAAGGAAGAATGAAATATTTGACAGTAGAAAATTCTTATTTAACAAAGACTTTTATTTATTTATTTCAAATATTGTTACAAACGTTATTCGAATATTGTAAATTTATAATTTACAATGTTTACAATAATATTTATTACAATAAATGAAAAGAAAATAAATCTAAAGCCTAAAATTTCTTGAAATCTTCGATCTTCTACTGCTTCTTCCATTATCCAACTGGTATCTACCTGCAAAGACAGAAAAAGAAATCATTGCAGTTAAATTGAAAAGCATTTTTAAGCAGATAAATAAAAAAGGGATCATCATTAAAGCTTGTTGGTCGAAATCAGATTGTTTTTGGGTTCATCATGTTTTACTTGTCCTCTTTGCAAATCACAAGAAGATTTCTCTTCTTGGTTCACAAAGGGGAAAGTAAAAATAATTTTGCAAGCATACAATCAATTAAATGCAAAGATACAAGGCACAAGGCTGCACACAAAGAAGGCACAAGGCTGCACACAATGTCAAACTGAACAACAAACTGAATTAGTCAACCAAAAGCAAACTAAGTTGCACAAAAGCAAACTAAGTTGCAAAACTGTCAAACCAAGCACAAGCTGTCAAAAGGAACAATGTAGAAAATATGGAAAGAAAGTACAGAATGCAGAGATAAACCAAGATACAAGCAAGCAGGCTTGTCAATATTCATCATCATATTCTGGCCAACAAAAACTTTTTAGAATAAAAATACATTAAGCAATTTAAAAATGCTTTATGGAGAGAGAAAGAGAGAACCAGAAATACTTTGCAGTTTGGCAGGCTGTACAAAGCAGTGAAAAAGATATAAGAGAACAAGACTGTAAACAGTCTAGGGAGGGCCATAAAAACTGCAACTCAAAGCAAACTAATAGGAAAGCCTGCCTAAATTTATCAAACCTGCCTCCAACAAAAACAAGCTTCTTCCAACAAAAAGAAGCAAGCCCTACACCCAGGCCTACCTTACAAAACAAAGACTGCAAGCCAAAGTTTTGAATCAAGCAAAACTGCCTGTAACCTGTATAACCTATTCAAACCGGCCTCCAAAATCACAAACATAAGTTACAAACTTGAAAAACCTGTTTAAACTGCAAGCCAAAAACTTTGAAACCAGAAAAACTATCAAACAGAGCCTGCCTCACAAAAAATAGCAGAACCTGCCTTTAGCAAGAAAACCTGCAACCTGCTAAAACCTTACCAAACAAACTAAAACCTGAACCTGCATCCAAGAAGCAAGTCCAACCCCCAGGCCTGCCTTAGCAAACAAGCCTTCAAGCCTGCCTAAAGCCTTCAAGCCTGCTTCCAAACACAAGCACAACAAACCTATTTCAAACTGCAAAACCACGAAATAGCAAACCGGCAGAAGCAAGCCTGCTTCCAAACTTACAGCCTACCATTCAGACAAATCCAAAAAACCAAAGAACCCGTTCAAACAACAAAGGCCAAAAACTGTAACTCAAGGCCCAAAATCTGCCTAAGTTATTAACACAGTTCAGTCTCATCATCATCAACGAATCGTCAAGCCAACAAAAAACATATCAAAGGCTAAGGTTTCAGAACACATATATCAATCATCATCAACAATCAGTAAAAACCAAAATAGCTTTTTTTTCTAGAATATATCAATCATCATCAAAAGCCAACACTCAGAGAAGAAGAAGAGAAGATTCATAAGCGAATGATATAGGGTTTTCAAAATACAAATTCATCATCAAACGTTTAAAAGATACAAAATACCAGCGCGCAATCATCACGGTTCTCCTCCTCCGGCCACCTAGAGCGCCGCCGTTCCAAGCTATCTCTCTACCATCTACTCTCCAGAAACAAAACCCCAAAGGTATTGTTTTCTTTTCCTACACCTCATGCATGAAATATCAAAGATCAAACATTGCAAAAACATAAATATTCAAGAGAATCACAAACCTCAACTGTAAAAAATGCACCCAGAACAAGATAAAAGTATACCTTTCGAACCACTGCCCCGTACCGTCGTGGAGAGAAGATGGGTGGAGGTAGCGCTCTGGCGACTGGAAGGTTGAAGGAGTAATCCGAAATTCATGGCTGAGAATGAGAAGAGAGACGAAGAAGACGAGAGAAGGAGCGGCGCCGTTAACAAATTGCCAAACCCTAATTTCTGAACCTACAGAATGCAAACCCTAAAAATTGTTGTACAACATCTCCATTGGGCCTTCGCCCAACAAAGCACAAAGCCCATAATATTTCTAGCGCATACCCCCTCCCCTGAATTTTGTTCTTTTTATTTTTGGGCCCAAACCCATTTAAAGCTTCATTTCAAAAATCTTTTCATTAACTTAATAAATTTTGCTACCTAATCTTAATTATTTTTTTCTTTTTTAGTTAATAACACTAATTAAATTTTGTTCATTTTCTTTTTAGAGATAATTATCTCTTTATTAACCTTGATTAATATCATTAAAACATCAAAAAAATATAGTTTAGTTTAATTTAATTAATCTTGTTTTCATTTAATAAAACAAAAAATACATAAATAATAGAATACTTTAACTTAAACAATTTTTTTTCTTTAAAGCTCATTGTTTATATAATTAACAAAATACAAATAAAATAATACATAATCTTTTTAGGTTAGAATTTTCATTTGATCATTTGTAAATAACTATACACATCTCATATCTCTTTGATTTTTATTATCTTATACCTTATTATATTTTTACATTGAGAATGCGACAAGTTCAATTTGGTTGTAACCCATAATATTTGGGATATTATTCTGATAAGACTCATCCCCATTTGTAAATAACTTGTACCCCCATCCCAGGACACTCTCTTGTAACAGTTTAGAATTTAATTCTCGCACTTTATGTTTTTTAAATATGCCATGATTAGAGATTAGGGTTTGTATGTGAAAATCTAAAATCGATCGCTAGATGACCTAATACAAAGACAAATGCATGAACATGATAAACACCATTCACACTTGCACCTCTAGGATAACCTCGCTTGTTGCCTCGGAAAATGAAATCATGTCCCTCGAGTATGAGACACTCTAGCAAATGCCCTTCAATAAACAAAGATCGTAGTCCCTCGATGACCCTCTGTGTTGCCTTCGATAAAACGATCCCGTCCCTTACAAAATTGCTAGAGCGTCTCACAAGTTGCCTTCAATGATTGTATACGATGACCCGCGCCTGTCCCGTTTAAACATCCTAACATAAGGTTGTTCACCAAATACAATGGTGAAACAACACTGTTAAAAGGGTTAAAACATAAGAAAGATCTTTGAGTAAAAATAGGGTAGACAAACTCTTAGTTACTTGATCCAAAAATCTTACAAAACATCCTTGCCATTTTCAAACACACTTCACAACACAACTTCAAAACAATTTCAAAACAACCTTCAAAACATTGAAATATCTTTTCAAAAAGACACACACCTTTGTATATATTCAAACAAGAATCATTACAAAGGTTGCCTAGACAAGGCATCTTTTTCAAAACATTTTCAAAACCACACACACAAAGCACAATTTTAAACAATTGAAAAGCAAAGGCAAGTGATCTAAAACAAGTAACTAAGAGCCCATGGATAACCATGGATGAAAAGGGTGCTAGCACCTTCCCTTTTCATAATCTACCCCCCGAACCCAAGAAAACATCTCGAAGGTCTTTCCTGTGCTTTTTGACCTTTCCTTTGGATAAAATAAAAAGTCGGTGGCGACTCTTGCTAAACCGAACAAGTGCGAAAACAAACGCAAAATCCCAAGCCAGTTCTCCCACCGTATCACAACTGCAGAATTCAGATTTGGGCTATAAAGAAGGCAAGATGAGCCCAAAACAAATTGTATAAGTGAACAAAAGAGAAAAAAAAAGAAATGGGTCCGGATTGAGTTATGGAACCGGGTTATGCTAAGTGGCCTTAGGCCCAAAACGATGATGAAAAACTAAAACCCTAGAATTCTAATGAAGCTTGGCCGTTCATCTCTTTCTCTCACACATTATTTGCTTGTCTTTTTTCAATTGATTCCTCTGTTATTACGCTCTAACATCACTCTCTCAAATCTTTCTCTCAACTGAAACCTCTTATGGCCCTCACCGGAGATAGGACATTGGCCGCGCCAGAAATCTCCCTACGGCGGTGACGGCGGCGGCGCTCAATAGAATTTCAGTTTTTTTTACATAAATCGGTTCCTCTCCCTCTTCTTATTGCTAATCTATGATTTTTTTGCAGAAGCTAAAACAATAACCCTAGATCTAAAGGGGGGAAACTAAAACTCTAGTTCTTAGTTTGATGGAATCGGTGAAGATAATGATGCATGCAATGATATATCAATGAAAATAAAGGGAAAAGTGAAAGAGATCGTCTGTGAGGTCCGGATCTGTGACCTTACTAACCTCCTAAAGCTCTCTCCGGTAAGACTATTCTGACCCTGTGCTTGTAAATTACTTTCTGAATGGTTAGTCTGATTTAGGAAGATGATGAGTTTTTTTTATGGTTTTGGGACTGTATTACAGAGAAATGAAAATGAGGTTTTTGTAGTTGTTTCTCTCTGGTTTTTGTGTATACAGTGATGGGGAAAATGATGACTGTTGTTTTCTGTATTTTTTGATGATGTTGGGGCTGGCTTTGGTTTTATGAGTGATATTTTGGTTTGATGGAATCAGGTTGCAGGTTTGAGAGGTGGCTTGGTGTGATACGGTGGGAGAACTGACTTGAGGTTTTGTGTTCGCAAATGTTATGGTTTAGCAAGAGTCACCACCGACTTTTCTTTTATACAATAAGGAAAGGTGAAAAAGCACAGAAAAGACCTTTAGAGATGTTTTCTTGAGTTCGAGGGGTAGATTATGAAAAGGGAAGGTATTAGCACCCTTTTCATCCATGGTTTTCCATGGACTCTTAGTTACTCGCTAGATCACTTGCTTTTGTTTGAAATGTGTGCTTGTGATGGTTTTTGAAAGTATTTTGAAAAGGTTCCATCGTTTAGGCAAACTTTGCAATGATTCCTGTTCGTAAGAATGTATGCAAAGTGTTGAGCTCTTGAAAATATTTCAAGTCTTGGAAAGTGTTTTTGAAGAGGTTTTGAAAGTGTATGTGATTGTTTTGAAAATAGCAAGGATATTTGTTTTGAGAGTGAGCAAGTAACTAAAAGTAATCTACTTACTCAAAAGGTCTTAAATGTGTTTTTCCTCCTCCTTTAGATGTTGCTACCTTACCATTGATTTGATAAGAAGCCCCATCATTGGATGTGAAGGTACGAGCGTTGGGACGTTTGTATAGTCATAGAAGGCAACATATGGGACGTTTTAGCAATATCGCTTTAGGGACTAGATCATTTACCGAAGGCAACATCGAGGGTCATCGAGAGACTACGATCTTTTATCGAGGGTCTGTGCTAAAACGCTCATGTTCGAGGGACATGACTATTTTCCGATAGGCAACAAAGTGAGATTACCCTAAGGGTGCATGTGTGCAAGTGTGTTTGATTGCATGCATTTAGTCTCAATTAAGGTTATCTAATTGTTGATTTTATCTTGCCATACACACCTAATTACTAGTATTTACATTTGAAAGCGATAAATTACATAAATGTAAAGTCCTACGCTATTACAATAATTAGGGGATGGGGGTACAAATTTATGAATGGGGGGTTGCAAAAAAAATAAAAAAAATAAGTCCTAAGTTACTATTACAACCATATTGAAATAATGTACAAGAAACGTAAAATGGACTTGTTTAGAAAATGTTTTTGTCTTTTTATGTAAAAGAAATAAATTAAAGTGTGAAGGAAATACTTTTGATGTTTGCTGATTAATGGAATGAAGAGTGATAGAAAATATAATGAAAAAAAGTAAAAAAAGAATCAGCGTGTTGTTGATAAAATGAAGTCAGAGGTTCTGACCCTGGCATGCTGCAAAACAGAAACTTGTTAGTGAAAATGTATAAGGTCAGAAGCTCTGAGCCCACTGGGAACAAAACAGGCTTCAGAAGTTCTGAAGCTAGGAGCGTGACTCAGCAAGAAACGTCATTAGGATCAGAAGTTCTGGACTGGTAAACTTTGAGGTCCTGCAAGAAATGTTAGAGGGAAAACACAGAGGTTCTGGATGGTGTTCAGCCAGTGAACCAAAAGTCAGAAGTTCTGTATTGTTAGCATATGAAAATCAGAAACTCAAAGTGTTTGGAAAATAGCTGATGGAAACATCAAAAGTTCAGTGTATTTGACATGTGAGGAAAATTCAGAAGTTCTAAGTGTTAAAACAGTGAGTGAACATCATAAGTTCAGTGATGTGCTAAAACTGTGAGTGAACATCAGAAGTTCTATGCAATATTTCAAATCTTAATCAGCGCATCAATAATTTATTCAGTTCAACAAATCAGAATGATCACAACACAACAGATCATAGAAGTTCTAATCCTAAGTCTGAGCCTAGTATTATTCTAGAAGTTCTGATCCATAATTTTTCTATTCATACAATGGTATGTACAACATTAATATTATGATATTTACATGTTAATGATGTTCAGAATGAAAAGCAATTAAAGTCAGAAAGACTTACCTGGGGCGTGCTTGGAGCTTTGAGTGGATGCCTTTGGATGTTCTGAATCAGCAAGAGAGACGAAAGAGTGGTTGTATCCTTTTGTTCAAAGGGAAGAACAAAGGTTTGTTTTTGTGTATGGGATTTCTGGATTTTTATGAAGGTTTCACGACTTCCTTTTCTCTCTTTCTCTTCAAAAGCCAACCTCTAACCTTCAGCCTCTCGTCCTAAAAAAAATCTCTCTTGAACGTATGATGGAGCCAAGTATTTATAGATGAATTTTGTTGTGATTTTGGGGAAAAACAAATAGGATTTGAACTTGTTTTGGCATCATGTTCCTTTTCTTTTTTCATCACAGTTTTCGTATGCTAGTTTGGTGTAATCATGGGATGCAGACGTAGGCTGAGCCAGCTCTTGGTTATAGGTATGAAGCAAGTTGCATGAACAAGGTTTTGGGGATTTGGTCAAGTTCTGACCAAAGATTTGAAAATAGCCTTCATGTGCTGAAGTGCTGCCTTGTTTTTGAAGTAAGCATGGTGGTTGTCAGCAGGAATTAAGGAAAAGCAAAAAGCAAAACATGGGCTTAGTATCAAAGTTGTTATCCCAAGACAATAGAGGTACATGTGGTGAAGATCCTTTGGATAAAGATTCAAAAGGTGGTTGCGAGCATTAAATGAGCATTAAATGATGATGAGACTTATCACAACCAGAAATCCTGCAACGTGAAACTCTACACCAAGGCTTATTTCTGGATCAGAAGTTCTGCTTCAGCGTAGCATCCCATCTTCTGATCCTCTTATCTTCTGGCTCCAACATGCTCTGAAAGATTCCCCAGACTTTCCAGTAACCTTCTTTGATTTACCTCTGAAAAATCTGAATTAGAAGTTCTACTTCAGTGTGGCATCCAATCTTCTGATTACCTTCTGGCTCCAGCATGTTCTGAAGGAGCTTTCAGGCTTTCTAGAAAGCTTGCAGCACGCTCCTTAACCTTCTTTGCATTACCCTAGCAAATTCTGACTGAACTTGCGTAGATGCTGAAGAGCCATGTTCTGACTGGATACTATGTGCTGAACCATGTTTACATCTTCTGACTGCACCTGCCTGGAGGTTGGCTCAAAAGTTCTGAAGTGTCATTTTTCTTAAATACTTAGAAAAAAATCTAAGTATTTAGAATTTTGACTTTTCCATAGTAAATTTAACTTTTGAACCTCTTGATGAAACAAACTTCATATTCCAACATGTTTGATGAAATATGATTCTTGAGATTTGATGTTGATCCAAAAGTCAAAGTTTGACTTTTCTTGTGTGCAAATGACCATTTTACCCTTGTGAATGGTTTGCTTGGAAAATTTGTAGTTCATGGCTTAGAAACTGGATGGAAGCAAAATATGGGATCCAGAATGATTATTTGAGAAAAGAGAGGGCAAATTTTGGGGCACAACAGCTGCCCCTGTTCAATCTTCTTACACCTGAAAAGTTAGATTGGTAATTCTGCCATTCGTGACTTGAAGGCGGAAGATGATTGAACACTAGAGTGCCCAGAAAATTTGCACTCGAAGATGTGTTAGTTGATTATGTAGGGAATGGGCTTACAGATGCCATTTGGAGAGATGATGGATAGTTATTGGAGATAGGATTAAAGATTCCATCCAGAAATGATTGTTGGACTGTATCTGTAAGCTGGAACTGGATGATTGTCAGAATGGCATTTGTGTCCGGAGCGCATCTGAACTGTATTGGAAAGTTGGGTTGTTTGATGATGAGTCCGTGTAAAACTTCATCTGAAAAGGAGGAAGAACCTGTGTAGGGTTGCTTCATGATGAGTCCGTGTAAAACTTCATCTTAAATTTCCTATGAAGGAACCTGTGTAGGGTTACTTCATGATGAGTCCGTGTAAAACTGCATCTGGAAGAGAGGAACCTGTGTAGGGTTGCCTGATGATGAGTCAGTGTAAAACTTCATCTGAAAAGGAGGAAGAACCTGTGTAGGGTTGCTTCAGCTGGTCGAGTAGATAGTTATCTTGTCTGGTTTTAGGTATTAATCTATAATCAATCGTCCACAGATAGTTTTCCTGGCTTGTTACATGTATTAATCTGGAACTTGAAAAGGTTGGTCGATGAGATAGTTGTCCTGTCTGGTTTCAGGCATTAATATCTGACCTGAGAAAGAAAGATAGTTTTCCTGGCTTGTTACAGGTGTTAATCTTCAATCTCTTCATGTAGATAGTTTTCCTGGCTTGTTACAGGTATTAACCTACAATCAGTCGTCCACAGATAGTTTTCCTGGCTTGTTACAGGTATTAATCTGGAACTTGAAAAGGTTGGTCGATGAGATAGTTGTCCTGTCCGGTTTTAGGTATTAATCTCTGACCTGAGAAAGAGAGATAATTTTCCTGGCTTGTTACAGGTGTTAATCTTCAATCTCTTCATGTAGATAGTTTTCCTGGCTTGTTACAGGTATTAACCTACAATCAGTCGTCCACAGATAGTTTTCCTGACTTGTTACAGGTATTAATATGGAACTTGAAAAGGTTGATGGTAGCCATCTGTTTATTGACCTTGTCCTGAAAAGGTAAAACGTTAGCTGTATGCAACGTCGTGATGCATGAAATGCATGATGTCATGATGTTCTCAAAATAAATAAGATTGTGTCGTATGCACTTTATCATGTATGTAGATAGGATGTATGAAATGTGATACGTTAATGAATGTATTTTTGTCTGGGAAAATAAATCCTTGACAAATATCGGGGAGTTGTTAAATCCTAGACGGTTGTTGAAGAGTTTGTGTGTCTTCAAACTTTTCTCGGAATGTTTCCACTGGGGATTCTTGTTTTGTTGTTTGAGGAGAACTCTGCTGGGGGATATTGAAAACTCTGTGGGGAGAATGTTTATTCCTGCTTGGGAAAAGAGTTCTGGAGTCTTGGTTGTCCGTTGCTCTACTGGGGTCGAAGTTGAACTGATATCTTGTCGGGTCCAGGTTTCATAGTAACTTGTTGGGGATTGTAGAGTAATCTACTGGGGAAAGGGAGTTGTAGTCCTTTGATTTGTAGCAGTTGGAGAGGCAAACTCAAGCTGGGGAATTTGTAGTTTGTTGGGGAAATAAACCCTGTTGTCAGTCTGCTAGAGAGGTGACGACTTCGTTAGGGAAAGTCCTCGAGGATTCTTGAGGTTGTCTTAGTTGGGGAAAGGTTTTTCAGAGATTAAACTCTTGCTAGGAAATCATCCTATGAGAAGGACTTTGGGGAGATTTGTCAATGCCCATAGTAGCAAGTATTTGTGGCATTGTCTGGAAATGTTTAACTGTACGTAACCCTTTTGCTGAGATTGATGTTCAATGCCCCAAGTGACGGAGATGGAGACTTGCCCCTGGTTACTCTGCACTTTGAGAGATTTCCTGGAATCTTGACTGGATTGCCCCAGGTGTGCTGGATAGTGACATGTCATGCTCCCTTGTTGATAGGAGGTTTTTCAATGGAAGTGTCATCTTACTTGAAGTGATTTTGTTTACTGAGAGAGCTTTCATTCACTGGTTATTCGTTGTGTGAATTTCTCCACTGTCAAACAAATAGCCATATGCGAACAGTGATATTCAAGTAATGCAAAGTTTATGCTTTGTCTTGAAGTTTTTTTGAAAAGTGCGTTTTTAGCAAGTAAAGAAGTTTTGTAAGAAAAGTTCAACTCAGGATTTTGAGTAAATCCTTACAGGAGTCAGGATACCTTTTGTAACAGTATGCTTTCGAACTAACCCATGCTTCAATTAGGACTTTTGAAGGGTTGTAACGTGGCTTGGCTCACGTTTTAAGAAACAAAGGATAAAGGCTCAAAGTGTATTTGTACCCACCCGTTCTTCGTGATGTTCTTCAGTCCTAAGCTCAGTTAATTGTGTGTTTGAACTCCAATTGAGTTTGGAATGTCGTTTTAGTGATGGTTCAAACAAGTTAAGTTTTTTGGAAGGAAATCATCTTTGCAACATTTTTTCATGTTGTTGAGGATTTGTAGTGAACTCTTTTTGATTTGTTATCCCTGATTTTTGCCTGACTGTTATTGTTTTTGAGGTTACAGTCAGCGGGATGCCCCGGTTTTCTTAAGTCTCCTTCGTAGGTTTTGACTTAGTGGGTTTTTCTTTTTGAGAGATAATGACTGCTTATGTGATAGAGAACCATCACCGTCTTTTGACTCCAAAGGAATGTTTCTTGACGTCATTCGTTGTATTACGAGATGAGAGTTCACGACTAAACGCGCATTTGAATTAATTGAGAGACTACCCTGCCCCAGGTTTCGATTAAAGGTTTTAATTTTGTGAAAAAGAAAAACTTCTACTTCTTTGGCTCGAAGGGGTTGACTAGGGATTATCTTCCTTATAACTCTAGTGTTTAGGATTTGAAAGAATGCCTGTACATCGTCAGCAAGGTCTGTTCAAAAGCATAGTGTTTGAGATTATGGCATTGTTTTCGTCATCCTCCCTCTAAAGGCTTGTAACTTTTAGCAAGAGTTGAATATCGTAAAGAGAGTAAAAAGCATAGTTTAAATGTAATGAAAATGTGTGTATCAAATTAAGATAAACATATTCAATGCATTAATGAAACAAAGTTTGACATTAATAGATAATTGTTTGAACAACAAAAAGAAATTACATTTGAAAATTCAAATGAACAGGAGCCTATTTGTCTGAACCTGTCACTTTAGGTGGAGAGCCTTTGAGGGATGACAGAAGAACTCAGTCTGGCCATCTTATGTAAACTCCATCATTCCCCTATCAATCAAGTCTTGGATCTTATTTTTCAAAGCCCAACAGTCATTCGTATCATGCCCAGGATTATTGGAGTGGTATGCACATAATGCATTGGGATGATAGCTAGGAGCAGAGGTATTGGGATTCTGAGGAGGATCCCTTAATGTGACCAAATTCAAGTTCAGCAGGTGTTGTAAGACCTGCAATATAGGCATGTTGAGTTTGGTGAGCTGCCTAACAACTGAGACCTTTTTACCTCGGACACCCTGTCCTTGTTGACGAGGTTGTTGTTGTTGGAACCGTGAGGTAGTAGCAAATTGGGGAGGCTGAGCGGTGACTTGATTTCTAATCCTGATTGTTTGCCCCATACGGTTGCAACCGTCTTGACGAAGTTGGTTGATAATGGTTCTCAGCTCTTCTTGTCCCCGGGCTAGGCCTTGGATAAGAGCCATCTGCCTTAGCATCTGGGTTCTCAATGCTTCAACCTCGGCTTGAAGTTGTTCCAACCGTTCGTATTTATTGTCTTCAGGATTTTTCTTGGCCAGGTTCCCAACGAGGAGTGCTTTCAACTCTTCCTGCCCCTTGGATAGGTTCAAGAACATTTCTTGAAGTTAAGCGTTTTGAGCCTGGATGTCCTTGATAGTCTTCTCTAGGGCCATCTCTACTGAAATAAACAGTATGAAGATAAGGAAACCTGTACGGGAGAAACCTGTCATAATATGATGCATGATATGTGGATGCATGTTTTCAAGGATCTCGCGGGGTAAACACAAGAAACAGTTAGAAGTTGAACTTTGATCAACATCTTTGATTGGAGAACTTTGTATCCGGGGATGTCCTTCCACGAGAATTAAGCTCACCATGTCAAGTGGGTCATAGCCCTTGACTCAAGTTTGTTGTACTTGATCTTTGACGGCGTTTGGTCAGAGGAAAATAAATCCTCCTGCCCCCTGCTAGACGTTTGGTTCATCACAACCTGCATCAAAGACCCTCGAGATCCTTGAAATGGTTATTGAAAATTCTATGGTATGATGTTATGATGTTATGTACAAGTATGCGAGGTAAGCAAGTGTATATACAAATAATCATATTCACACAAAGTAGACAAGTCCTTAAGTTTAGGCATGCATGGAGTTTGTAGGTAAGTACCCTCTTGAAGTTTAGTTGGCTCAACCTGTCCTAGTTAATAGTAACTGGGTTCTAAGGGATCTCAATATCACTGACCTTTCCCACAAGCTTCGTTCAATAAGCAATTGACTCGCAACCGAACAAAACTCAGGGGTCAAGTCTCAATGAGTGTAGCATCAAGTATCAACGAATTTTCAGCTTTACACCGAAACCGGCTATCTCACTACTTCCTAATGGCCAAGTTGGTCAAGTAAGGTTCTAAGGTCAGTTGATGCTTCAAGACACCATGCGGAGGCCCCGTACTCTCCTTGACTGACTCAAGGGTTACCGGTAGCAACCAAAGTGCCACATCAACATAGCTACTGCTTCAACCGTGTCAGTATACCCCGCACAGTTCCCTCACAGTTTATTGCTACTTACCTAAAAGGTGTCCCCAAATCCGGGTGTAGGATTTAAAATAAACCCAAACAAGGAACCGAAATGTAAAGTAAACAAATCAAGCAATGTAAGAAGGTAAATGTGATATATCCCTAAGGTAACCCCACTTTTAGTAGATAATCCCCAGCAGAGTCGCCAGTTCTGTGATACGGTGTGAGAACTGACTTGAGGTTTTGTGTTTGCAAATGTTGCGGTTTAGCAAGAGTCTCCATCGACTTTTCTTTTATCTAATAAGGAAAGGTGAAAAAGAACATGAAAGACCTTTAGAGATGTTTTCTTGAGTTCGAGGGGTAGATTATGAAATGGGAAGGTATTAGCACCCTTTTCATCCATGGTTTTCCATGGGATATTAGTTACTCTCTAGATCACTTACTATTGTTTGAAATGTGTGCTTGTGATGGTTTTTGAAAGTATTTTGAAAAGGTGCCATAGTTTAGGCAAACTTTGCAATGATTCCCGTTCGTAAGAATGTATGCAAAAGTGTTGAGCTTTTGAAAATATATCAAGTATTGGAAAGTGTTTTTGAAGAGGTTTTGAAAGTGTATGTGATTGTTTTGAAAATAACAAGGATATTTGTTTTGAGATGAGCAGGTAACTAAAATTAATCTACTTACTCAAAAGGTCTTAGATGTGTTTTTCCTCCTCCTTTGGATGTTGCTACCTTACCATTGATTTGATAAGAAGCCCCATCGTTGGATGTGAAGGGACGAGCGTTGGGACGTTTGTATAGTCATAGAAGGCAACATATGGGACATTTTAGCAATATCGCTTCAGGGACTAGATCGTTTACCGAAGGCAACATCGAGGGTCATCGAGAGACTACGATCTTTTATCGAGGGTCTTTGCTAAAACGCCCATGTTCGAGGGACATGACTATTTTCCGATAGGCAACAAAGTGAGATTACCCTAAGGGTGCATGTGTGCGAGTGTGTTTGATTGCATGCATTTAGTCTCAATTAGGGTTATCTAATTGTTGATTTTATCTTGCCATACACACCTAATTACTAGTATTTACATTTGAAAGCGATAAATTTCAGAAATGTAAAGTCCTACGCTATTACAATATTTAGGGGATGGGGGTACAAATTTATGAATGGGGGGTTGCAAAAAAAATAAAAAAAATAAGTCCTAAGTTACTATTACAACCATATTGAAATAATGTACAAGAAACGTAAAATGGACTTGTTTAGAAAATGTTTTTGTCTTTTTATGTAAAAGAAATAAAATAAAGTGTGAAGGAAATACTTTTGATGTTTGCTGATTAATGGAATGAAGAGTGATAACAAAACTAATGAAAAAAAGGAAAAAAAGAATCAACGTGTTGCTGATAAAATGAAGTCATAGGTTCTGGCCCTGGCATACTGCAAAACAGAAACCTGTTAGTGAAAATGTATAAGGTCAGAAGCTCTGAACCCACTGGGAACAAAACAGGCTTCAGAAGTTCTGAAGCCATGAGTGTGACTCAGCAAGAAACGTCAGTAGGATCAGAAGTTTTGGACTGGTAAACTCTGAGGTCCTGCAAGAAACATTAGAGGGAAAACACAGAGGTTCTGGATGGTGTTCAGTCAGTGAACCAAAAGTCAGAAGTTCTGTATTGTTAGCATATGAAAATTAGAAACTCAGAGTGTTTGGAAAATAGATGATGGAAACATCAGAAGTTCAGTGTATTTGACATGTGAGGAAAACTCATAAGTTCTAAGTGTTAAAACAGTGAGTGAACATCAGAAGTTCAATGATATGCTAAAACTGTGAGTGAACATCAGAAGTTCTATGCAATATTTCAACTCTTAATCAGCGCATCAACAATTTATTCAATTCAGCAAATCAGAATGATCACAACACAACAGATCATAGAAGTTCCAATCCTAAGTCTGAGCCTAGCATTATTCTAGAAGTTCTGATCCATAATTTTTCTATTCATACAATGGTATGTACAACATTAATATTATGATATTTACATGTTAATGATGTTCAGAATGAAAATCAAGTAAAGTCAGAAAGACTTACCTGGGGCGTGCTTGGAGCTTTGAGTGGCTGCCTTTGGATGTTCTGAATCAGCAAGAGAGACAGAAGAGTGGTTGTGTCCTTTTGTTCAAAGGGAAGAACAAAGGTTTGTTTTTGTGTATGGGATTTCTGGATTTTTATGAAGGTTTCACGACTTCCTTTTCTCTCTTTCTATTCAAAATCCAGCCTCTAACCTTCAGCCTCTCGTCCCAAAAAAAAATCTCTCTTGAACGTATGATGGAGCCAAGTATTTATAGATGAATTTTGTTGTGATTTTGGGAAAAAAAAAACAAATAGGATTTGAACCTGTTTTGGCATCATGTTCCTTTTCTTTTTTCATCACAGTTTTCGTATGCTAGTTTGGTGTAATCATGGGATGCAGACGTAGGCTGAGCCAGCTGTTGGTTATAGGTCTGCAACAAGTTGCATGAACAAGGTTTTGGGGATTTGGTCAAGTTCTGACCAAAGCTTTGAAAATAGCCTTCATGTGCTGAAGTGATGCCTTGTTTTTGAAGTAAGCATGGTGGGTGTCAGCGGGAATTAAGGAAAAGCAAAAAGCAAAGCATGGGCTTAGTATCAAAGTTGCTATCCCAAGACAGTAGAGGTACACGTGGTGAAGATCCTTTGGATAAAGATTCAGAAGGTGGTTGTAAGCATTAAATGAGCATTAAATGATGATGAGACTTATCACAACCAGAAATCTTGCAACATGAAACTCTACACCAAGGCTTAGTTATGGATCAGAAGTTCTGCTTCAACGTAGCATCCCATCTTCTGATCCTCTTATCTTCTGGATCCAGCATGCTCTAAAAGATTCCCCTGACTTTCCAGTAACCTTCTTTGATTTACCTCTAAAAACTCTGAATTAGAAGTTCCGCTTCAATGTGGCATCCAATCTTCTGATTACCTTCTGGCTCCAGCATGTTCTGAAGGAGCTTTCAGGCTTTCTAGAAAGCTTGCAGCATACTCCTTAACCTTCTTTGCATTATCCTAGCAAATTCTGACTGAACTTGCGTAGATACTGAAGAGCCATGTTCTGACTGGAGACTATGTGCTGAACCATGTTTACATCTTCTGACTTCACCTGCCTGGAGGCTGGCTTAGAAGTTCTGAAGTGTCATTTTTCTTAAATACTTAGAAAAAATTCTAAGTACTTAGAATTTTGATTTTTCCATAGTAAATTTGACTTTTGAACCTCTTGATGAAACAAACTTCATATTCCAACATGCTTGATGAAATATGATTCTTGAGATTTGATGTTGATCCAAAAGTCAAAGTTTGACTTTTCTTATGTGCAAATGACCATTTTGCCCTTGTGAATGATTTGCTTGGAAAATTTGTAGTTCATGGCTTGGAAACTGGATTGAAGCAAAATCTATGATCCAGGGTGATTCTTTGAGAAAAGAGAGGGCAAATTTTGGGGTACAACACTTGGTTTTCTTGTTTGTTGGTTTTTTTTTCTGATTTGATTTGTGATATTTGCTGGTTCTCCTCCTTTTTTCCATCCAAAATCTCCTCCTCTCTTTCATAAAACATTGGTTATTCTTTATAACCAGATCAGGGTGAAAGTAGGAGGGAAAGTCTTGTTAATTTGAACAATTTTGGTTTTCTAGCTTTGGGCTTTAGAGTGCAGATTAAACTATGTCCATTTTGGTGCAAGTTTAGACATGTTTTGGACTGTAATGCAGGCTTGTGGAGCAGAACTTTGGCATGTTTTGTTTTTGCAGGTTGGTTTGCTTTGTAAGGCTGCCAGTTTGTTTGTTATGCGCACAACAATTTTGCACAATTTTGGGACTGGTTATGTGACCTAGGTGATATCCTCTTAACCCTACTTCTTTCCTCTTTCATTTTTCTATGAAAAAAAGCTGTATCTGGCTTAATACATTCCGAAGGGTTTGTGATAATTTAGGAAAATGATGATATTTTGGGTTTTGGCCATTAGCTTGCATTATTTTACTTGTTGCTGTCTTATACATGTGTTACTGCCTACTGTTTACAGCTCTTGTTTATTGCATTGACCTTGCCTCTGCAATGTTTGTTCTTCTTTTTTCCTGCTGCAGTTTGGATTGCTGTTTGTTATGCTGCATTGCTGTTTTGGCTGTTTGTTTGCTGGCACTGCTGTTTTGTTTTGTTTCTTGTTTGAAATATTGGAATAGCTTATTGGCTTGTGCATTTGTTGCAGGTTCATGCTGTATTGGACAACTTGCTTACTGTATGCTATTTGACTGCTGCTGTTTGCAGCATGTTGCTTTTGTTGCAGTTTTGGGCAGTTTGTATGCTATGTAGCATATTTTTATTTGCTTGCCTTGTAGCTTTATTTCCCTTTTTTGTGAACCAAGAAAGATGAAATTTTTTGTGATTTTCAATTGGGGAGAGAGATGATGATAGACCAAAAAATTCGGATTCCTAAAAGCAAACCCTAGTGATGAATTAGGAGGAAAATTGTTTGAAAACTTTCTTGTTTAACTTCAATAATACATGCTAATTATATCTTCTTTTCTTTTGATTTATTTCATGAACGTCAAGCAAGACTTGGATGCCAACGGAGACTGGATTGATCACTTGAAGATGAAGATGAAGACCCGAAGGAGCAAACAAGAAATTCTCTTTGTAATCTTGAGATTCTTTGTAAACAAGACAAACAAATTGTAAATTCATTTGTAATGTAAAAAATAATCAAATACTTGAATAGAATTTGGTGTAGGAATTTGTTGTACAACAACTTGCAAACTTTGATTGAATACTTTGGACAAAAATCTTGCTTGATAACTTGCATTTTAAGCAAACACAATATGATAGGATAAATCATGTATTTTACACTCTTTAAACAAAATAAATGTTTAAAAGCTCAAACCCAATTGATTAATTGAATTCACAATCATGATTGTTTAAAATGATAGTCTTAATCTTTATATCTTATCCAAATAGAACATGCTCCCAAGAATAACATCAATCTTCAGAAAATTGTGGTTAAGAAAAAATTAAAATCACACAAATGCCTTGCAATGATTCAATAGCTTTAAAATCTTCCAAGCCCAATTTTCCTTCAACTCTTTAAAGATAAACCCATGAACGGCATCACATATGAACATGACAAGAAATAAACATCTCAAGGTCTTGTAATTTGGCAAAAAAAATCACAATTCTTAGAGATCAGACGACTGTTGTTTGAAATTAGGTCAAAATTCATGATGCGACTTCTAACGCATTTGAATTTTGGTGATCTTCTGTAATTAACTCTTGATATGAGAAGAGAAATTTGAGAAGATATTAAGAAGAATCAAACGCAAGGAAAACCTATCAAAAATATTGAATAATAAAGGAGTCACGATCGTTTAAATTTGTTCTCGCACAAGAGCGATTTTCAAGTCAATGTAGCCGTTTTCAGTTATCTGGGCCATGGATTGGGCAAACTTGCAATGCGAGGTTTGAAAACTGACTTAAACAACTTTGAGGAGACATCGTGACTTATTTGAAACCTTGACGACTCAATTTCCTTTGAGAAGTGCAAAACCCTAATTGCTGACTTGTTGCCTAGGAGGAGAATCTGTTTGATCAACTTTGAGCCAAATTGGGTATTTGAGAAAACCCTGGTGTTGTACCCCAAAGTTTGCCCTCCATTTTCCATAAGAAATCACAACCCCAGGGTTTTTCTCCGATTTTTAAAATTGACTCAAGAATCGATCAGACAAATCTTTTCTTTGACAGTAAATCCAGAATTAGGATTTCCATTGATTTTGTTGAGATTGGCTAAGGAATTGATCAAGCAGACCTTTCTTTGACAATAAATCTAGAATTAGGGTTTTTGCTCGTATTTCTCAGAAGAAATTGAATCCACAGTAAATCAGTTGACTGTTACATTATTTTTACGTTTGTTCAAGATTACTGGTTGTTTCTCAAAACCCAGTTATCTGGGATAGGAGCTGAGGCTTTTGTTTGAAAATTTGAGGCATTGGTTTGATCAGTGGAGTGAAAGGTGTATGGAATGCTTGTTTGTTTAACTGTACAGCGCATATGTTAATTGGAATACCAGGCGTATGGTGATTAATGCAAGGTTGTGAGACGACAAAGTTTGTTGATTATTTATTTCATCTAGATTAAAGTTATTGGGATACATTTCTAGTTATTTTAATTTAAGAGTCTTAAATAATTAAATAAACAATACAAGGAAAGAATGGAATATTTGACAGTAGAAAATTCTTATTTGACAAAGACTTTTTTTTAAATTTATTTCAAATGTTTTTACAAATTTTATTCGAATGTTGTAAATTTACAATTTCCAGTATTTACAGTAAATTTTGTTTACAATAAATGAAAAAATAAATAAATCTAAGTCTAAATCTCTTGAGATCTTTGACTTCTACTTCTACTGCTTCATCTGTCATCCAACTGGTACTTACCTGCAACAGACAGAAGGAAAAGAAATCAGTGCAATTAACTAAAAAGAATTTTCAAGCAGATAAATAAAAAAGCATCATTAAAGTCTGCTAGCCGGAATCAGAAATGCTATGTTCATCATGTTTCATTTTCCTCTCTGCAAATCACAAGAAGATTTCTCTTCTCGGTTCACAGAGAGAAAAATAAAATATATAAAATGCAAGCATGTCAAAACTAAAAGCATACAATTTATTCAAAATTGCAAAGGCACAAGGCTGCACACAAAGTAAACTGAATTGCCAAGCTGAGTTTCAAAATGCATTAACCAAATGACAAACTAAGTTGCAAAACTGTCACAGCAAGTCACAAAGCTGTCCAAGAAAGTACACAAAGCTGTCCAAGAAAGTACAATGCAGGAAATATGGAAACAAGTACATAATGCAGGAGATGAACCAAGTTACAAGCAAAAGCTTGTCCTAGCCCTCATCATGTTCTGGCCAGCAGATTTTCAGAGAAAAATATAATAAGCAATTTAAAATGCTTATGGAGAGAGAGAAAGAGAGTGAAGTGAAGGTTTGCAATTTTGGCAGGCTGTAAAAGGCAGTAAGAAAACAAATAGATATAACAAGTTTAATGATTCAGCAAAAAGGAGGATTGAGCAAAGAAACAACTCAAGCTTGCTTCCAAAAAACTGCAAGTTACAAACTGCATCTCAAACTGCAGTAACAAAAAACCTGCATTTAAAACACCAGAAGCAAGCCTGCTTCCAGAAAAAAAACCCAAACAAGTTCAAAACCTGCCTAAGCCAGCACAAACCTATGAGCCAGAAACCAGAAAAACTTCTCAACCTACAGTAAAAACACTCAAACCTGCCTTCCCAAAACTTATTCAAAGCTCAACAAACTGCTTCCAAATCAAAAAACACAAACAAATTGCAAACCTGCAAAAACTGCCTCCAACTGAACCTGCATACCAGAAGCAAGCAAACTAACAGCAAGCCTGCCTAAAACCAACCAAAAAAATTCCCAACTGTAACAATAACAAGCAAGCCTGTAGCCTTCCTTCCAAAAAGCAAACAGAAAAACTGCCTCAAGCACTAAAACCTGCTGAAACTGCAAGCTAAAATCCAAACAAGTTCAAAACCAATAGCAAACCAGTAGCAAACCTGCATAACAGGCCTGCAGAACAATAACTCACTACAAGCTTTGTTTCCAAACTTATTCAAAACTTCAATAACCCTGCTTGCTCAACAAAAAGCAAAACAACAACATTGGTTTTCAGTGTTCACATCATCCTCAACCATAAACTATGAATGTTCAGAAAGAGGAAGACAATAACACCAAGATAAAGTAGTTTCAGAAAATGATTTCATCCTTAACAAGAAGAGGGGAAGAGAAGCAAAGGAGCAAAAGTCTCAGAATATACATTCATCATCAAAAGAAATCAAGCTCAGTTCAAAACAAGAAGTTCTCAGAATAGGTTTTCATCATCAAACAATCAGTAATCAACAAAACCAAATCAACAATAGCTAATCTCAGAACCATTTCATCATCAAATATCTAACACCCAAAGAAGAGGAAGAGGTCCAGACGTGAAAAAAGGAGCAATAGTTTTCAGAAACGAAATCATCATCAAACTTCAATGAAAGTTCAAACAATATAAATTTCAGAAATATTCATCATCATCAAACATTCAAAGAGACAAGTTTCAGAGTTTCATCATCATCAATAAACAAAGAAGCAAGCAAGAACAAGTAGGTTTTCAGAAGCGAAAGCTCGTCATCATCAAAGAACATAAATACAGAAATACCAGAAGCGAGCAACCATCACGCCCTCCTCCGCCTAGCCTCCTGGGAGCGCCACCAACCAGCTCACCATCCTTCTCCTTCCATTTTACAGAACAAGGCATTCAAGGTACGTTCCTCAGGCTTTTACTACATGTAAACATCACAACCACCATAAATGAAAACATAACTGTAAAAAACCCTAAAACGAAGATTAACAATTCGTACCGTACATTCAAGATCCTGGACCGCCGTGAAGAGAGCTGGAGGTGAGATAGGGCGATGCTCCGGTGGCCAAGGCAGGAGAGGAGGAATCAGTTTGTTCATGGCTGAGAACGAGGAAGAGAGACGAAGAAGATGAGAGGAGCGGCGCCGTTAACTCAAAACTGAAAACCCTAATTTCTGGATACACTGAATTAACCCTAACAAAAGTTGTGCAACCCACATGGGCCTTCGCCCAAACAAAACCCTTAAGCCCATTATATGTTTCAGCGCATACCCCCTCCTTTTCCTCTCTTCTGGCCATTTTGTTCTTCTTTTGGGCCATCTAAAGAACACATTCTTAAGCCCACCCTTTTATTTATTTATTTAACCTCTTTTCTTTTCTTTAAATAATACTTTTGTTTATCACTTTATTTTCATTTTTTATAATCTAATTCTTTTTCTTTTTTTGTTAAATAAAAATATATTAAATTTTTGTATAAATATTCTTAATAATTTTCCTTAATAATTATTACATTTAATAAACATACATAAATAATAAAACTTTTACTTAAATAATTTTTCCTAATCAATAAAAAACACACAAAATAAGTAAATGCTTAATTTTCCTTAGGTTAAATTTTTATTTGATCATTTGTAAATAAATACACGCATCTCATATTTCTTTGATTTTCATTATCTCATACTTTGTTATAATTTTACGTTGAAAATGCGTCTGTTCAATTTGGTTGTAATATATATCCTTGGACATTATTATTCCGATAAGAATCATCCCCATTTGTAAACATTTGTACCCCCATCCCCGGATACTTATTTGTAATAACTTAGACTTTAAATTCCCGCAATTTATCGCTTTCGATATACTGTATAGTAATTAGGGTTTGTATGCGAAGATTCAAAATCAATTGTTAGATGACCTAATACAAGATAAATGCATGAAAATCAATACACAATTCACACTTGTACCTCTAGGGTAACCTTGCTTGTTGCCTCGGAAAATGCAATCATGTCCCTCGAGTATGAGACACTCTAGCAAATGCCCATTCGATAAACAAAGATCGTAGTCCCTCGATGACCCTCGATGTTGCCTTCAGTAAAATGATCTCCTCCCTTAAAAAATTGCTAGAGCATCTCACAAGTTGCCTTCAATGATTGTATACGATGACCCGCGCCTGTCCCGTTTAACATCCTAACACAAGGTTGTTCACCAAATACAATGGTGAAACAACACTGTTAAAAGGGTTAAAAACATAAGAAAGATCTTTGAGTAAAATAGGGTAGAAAACTCTTAGTTACTTGATAAAAAAACTTTCAAAACATCCTTGCCATTTTCAAACACACTTCACAACACACTTCACAACACAACTTCAAAACAATTTCAAAACAACTTTCAAAACATTGGAATATCTTTTCAAAAAGACACACACCTTTGTATATATTCAAACAAGAATCATTACAAAGGTTGCCTAGACAAGGCATCTTTTTCAAAACATTTTCAAAACCACACACACAAAGCACCATTTCAAACAATTGAAAAGCAAAGGCAAGTGATCTAAAACAAGTAACTAAGAGCCCATGGATAACCATGGATAGAAAGGGTGCTAATACCTTCCCTTTCTATAATCTACCCCCCGAACCCAAGAAAACATCTCAAAGGTCTTTCCTATGCTTTTTGACCTTTCCTTTGGATAAAATAAAAAGTCGGTGGCGACTCTTGCTAAACCGAACAAGTGCGAATACAAACGCAAAACCTCAAGTCAGTTCTCCCACCGTATCTTAGAACTGGCGACTCTGCTGGGGAGATTTCTAAAAGTGGGGTTACCTTAGGGTTCTAGATCACATTTACATGCTTACCTTGATTTCTTTGATTGCTTTACTTTTTGGGTTCCTTGTTTCGGTTTGTTTTAAATCCTACACCCGGATTTGGGGACACCTTTTAGGTAAGTAGCAATAAACTGTGAGGGAACTGTGTGGGGTATACCGACATGGTTGAAGCAGTGTCTACATTAGTGTGACATATTTGTGGGTACCAGTAGCCTTTGAGTCAATCAAAGAGAATATGGAGCCGCTGAGTGATGTCATGAAGCACTAACGAACTCGTAGAACCTTACTTGACCATCTTGGCCTTTTTAGGGGTAGTGAGATGACCGACTTTGGTGCAGTCTAAAGTTGGTAGATACTCGATACTACACTCATTGAGGGTTATTTTCTTGGAATATTTTGGTCGCCAGTTAAGTGGATAAACCAAAACAATGAACGCAGAAAATAATCCAGTGATATTGAGCTCCTTAGAACCCAGTTTCAATTTTAGGACAGGTTGAGCCAACTAACTTCAAAAGGGTACTTACCTACAAACCCCGTGCAAGCCTAAACCTAAGGACTTGTCTGCTTTGTGTGAATATGATTACCTGTATATACACTTACTTACTTTTGCATACCTGTACATAACATCATAACATCATAACATCATACCATAGCCTTTTCAATAACCATTTCAAGGATCTTGAGGGTCTTCTGATGCAGGGTCACGTTGAACCAGACATCTACCAAAAGGCAAGAGGGTTTTTCTCTAAACAAACGCCATCAAAGATCAAGTGCAACAACTTGAATCAGGGGCTATGACCCACTCGACACGGTGAGCTTGATTCTCGTGGAAAGACATCCACCGATACAAAGTTCTCCAGCCAAAGATGCTGATCAAAGTTCAACCTCTAACATTTTCTTGTGTTTATCCTGAGAGATCCTTGAAAACATGCATCCACATATCATGCATTGTATCATAACAGGTTTTCCTTTTCAGGTTTCCTCATTCTCCTACCGTTTATTTCAGTAGAGATGGCTCTAGAGAGGACTGTCGAAGATATCCATGGTCAAAACGCTCAACTTCAAGAATTATTCTTGAACCTGTCCCAGGGGAAAGAAGAAGTGAAAGCTCTCCTCATAAGGGGCATGGTCCTAGGGAATCCAGGCGGTGCCAGGAATGATCAGTTGGAAGAACTACAGATTGAGCTAGCAACAATGATGATCCAAATGATGGGACAACTGGTGGGCCAGATGGCTCTCATTCAATACCTGGCTCAAAGACAAGAGGAGCTCAGGGTTCTCGTCAACAAACTGCTTCAAGATAACCAAGTGGGGAAAACACCTAGGGTTGAAGATCAAGTCATCATTCAACCTCCTTTGAGACAAGAAGACAGGGGAAAATCCCCTCAACTTGCTTCAGGGTCACAAGCCCAACAACAACCTCGCCAGCATCAACAGGGTAATCGGTGTAAGCAAAATACGTTTGGAAGACAGTTTACTGAGACCAACATACCATCATCTCTAATACTGGAACGCTTGTTGGAGGTCAATCTGACTGCTTTAAAGGATCCCATTCGGAAGCCCAATACCTCTGCTCCTAGATATCACCCTGACACATTTTGTGTATACCACTCCTATAGTCCTGAACATGACACCGACGACTGTTGGGCTTTGAAAAACAAGATCCAAGACTTGATTGACAATGGAGTGCTGAATTCATGCCGGATGGCGAGATGAAAATCTTCTGCTGAGGGTTTTCCACCTGAAATGACAAGTTCGAACTAAGAGACTTTTGTTTCATTTGAATTTTCAAGCTGTAATTTTTTTTTATTCAAACAATTATTTGTTGATGTCAAACTCTGTTTCATTAATGCATTGCATATGTTTGTCTTGAATTCATCCATTCGTTTTCACTATTCTTGAATTATGCTTCCTACTTTCTCTATGATATTTAACTCTTGATAAAAGTTACAAAGTCTTTAGAGGGAGGATGACGAAATAATACCATATTCTCATACAATATGCTTTTGGACAGACCTTGCTGACGATATACAGACGTTTCTTTCAAACCCTAAACACTGGAGTTATAAGGAAGATAATCCCTAGTCAACCCCTTCGAGGCAAAGAAGTAGAAGTTTTCTGTTTTAAACACAAATTGAAACCTTTGATTAAACCCGGGGCAGGGTAGTCTCTCAGTTAATTCAAAAGATGCGCATTGAAGTCGCAAACTCTCAGTTCGTAATACAACGAATGACATCAAAAACATTCCTTTGGAACCAAAAGACAGTGATGGTTCCTTATCTCATAGGTAGTCATTATCTCTCAAAAGAGAAAAGCCCACTGAGCCAAAACCTACAAAGGAGGCTTCAGAAAGCTGGGACATCCCGCTGACTGTAATCTCGAAAACAGGAACAGTCAGGCAAAAATTAGGGATAACAAATCAAAAGAAAGAGGTCATTATAAATCCTCAACAACATGAAAAATGTTGAAAAAAAAGATGACTGCCTTCCCATAAAATTCAACTTGTGTGAACCATCACCAAAACGTCGTTCCAAACTCGAATAGAGTTCGACGCACAATTAACTGAGTATAGGATTGAAGGACATCACGAAGAGCGGGTGGGTACAAATATACTTTGAGCCTTTATCCTTTGTTTCTTAAACCGTGAACCAAGCTACGTTACAACCCTTCAAAAGTCCTAATTGAAGCATGGGTTAGTTCGAAAGCATACTGTTACAAAAGGTATCCTGACTCCTGTAAGGCTTTGCTCTAAATCTTGTGTTTAATTTGTCTTATAAAAAGTTTTCTGCTAAAAAACGCATTTTTCAAAAACTTCGAGACAAGCATAAACTTTGCATTATTTGAATATCGTTGTTTGCACATGTTTATTTGTTTGACAGCGAAGAAATTCACAACAGCGAATGTTCGGAGGAACGAAAGATCTCTCAGTGAATAAAATCACTTCAAGTGGGATGACACTTCTATTACAAAAATCTCCTATCAATAAGAAGGGGACTTGGTTTGGTATTGTCCAGTAAATCTGGGGCAGTCCAGTCAAGATTTTCAACAAATCTTTCAAAGTCCACTAAACCTGGGGCAGTCCAGTCAAGATTTCAAGAAATCTCTCAATTACAGATTAACCTGGGGCAAATCTTCGTCACCATCACTTAGGGCACTTAAACGTCAATCTCAATAAAGGGTTACATACAGTGTCACAAACATCCGATACTAGGGGCAATGATGAACCTCTCCGAAATCTTTATGAAAAGAAGTTCAAGCGTCCTCGAGAAGTTCATCACCTCTCTAGCAAACCAGCAATCATGGGTTTATTTCCCCAACATTTGTCAAGGATTTATTCTCCAAAACAAATTACATTTCAAATTGACCGGTCGTTAAAAATTTCCTTCATCACCTGCTGGAAGTTACAGTCGTCATCAAAAATTCCTTCATCACCTGTTGGAATTCACGGTCGTTAAAAATTTCCTTCATCACCTGCTGAAAGTTACGGTCGTCATCAAAAATTCCTTTATCACCTGTTGGAATTCACGGTCGTTAAAAATTTCCTTCATCACCTACTGGAAGTTACGGTCGTCATCAAAAATTCCTTCATCACCTGTTGGAATTCACGGTCATTAAAATTTCCTTCATCACCTGCTGGAAGTTACGGTTGTCATCAAAAATTCCTTCATCACCTGTTGGAATTCACGATCGTTAAAAATTTCCTTCATCACCTGTTGGAAGTTACGGTCGTCATCAAAGATTCCTTCATCACCTGTTGGAAGTTACAGTCACCAACAGAATAACGGACAACTGAAGCTCCTAAAAATCTATTTCTCTAAAAAATGAAGATTCTCATCCTCGAAACCCCAGTAGATTGGTATACTCCCAACCTCCTGATATTTCCGACAGAATAAAGATTCTCATTCTCAAAGTGGTATAACATCTGAATTTCTGATATTCCCGACAGAATGAAGATTCTCATTCTTAAAGTGGCATACAACCTAAACCTGAACTTCTTCCAAATAGGAATAAGCTTTTCCCAGAGTCCTGAGTTTTTACTCTCCAACAGGATAGCCACTCCGCAACAGTATGGCTGTTCCCCACAGAGTTCTAATTCCCCAAGCAGAATGAAGACTCTCATTCTCATTTCCTCACAGAGTTTTCAGATATTCCCCAGTGAAGATCTCCTCAAAACAGGAATCCACAGTAGATTGGCATACAACCCAAACTCCTGATTTCCCCAACAGTGGTCCCAGGACTTCTCATTTTCAACGATCAAAGGATTTTCAATCCCCAACGGCAGTCAATGATTTATTTTCCCCGATAGCGGTCAAAGATTGTATTATCTCCAGCCACCCAGGATTTACCCTCCTCAGCAAGACGGCTGATCAGCTTACATGCGCATTCATTACATTCATATAACACATACATTGCATCATACAACATAAATTTGTGTTTCCGCTAATATTTTACCCTTCGCAGGATAAGTTTAGCAAGTTTCAAACTTCTCAAGACTTCTGAAAACAGTTTACGGATTCTCCAAACACGGATGTTAATCTATCGCTTGTTCAGATTCAACTTTTGAAAACAGTTTACGGATGCTTCCCAACATGGATGCTAATCTATTGCTTATTCAACTTCAAGACTTCTGAAAACAGTTTACGGATTCTCCAAAAACAAATGTTAATCTATCACTTGTTCAGATTCAACTTTTAAAAACAGTTTACGGATGCTTCCCAACAAGGATGCTAATCTATTGCTTATTCAACTTCAAGACTTCTGAAAACAGTTTACGGATTCTCCAAACACGGATGTTAATCTATCGCTTGTTCAGATTCAACTTTTGAAAACAGTTTACGGATGCTTCCCAACATGGATGCTAATCTATTGCTTATTCAACTTCAAGACTTCTGAAAACAGTTTACGGATTCTCCAAACACAGATGTTAATCTATCGCTTGTTTAGATTCAAGACTTTTGAAAACAGTTTACGGATGCTTCCCAACATGGATGCTAATCTATTGCTTATTCAACTTCAAGACTTCTGAAAACAGTTTATTGATTCTCCAAACACGGATGTTAATCTATCGCTTGTTCAGATTCAACTTTTGAAAACAGTTTACGGATGCTTCCCAACATGGATGCTAATCTATTGCTTATTCAACTTCAAGACTTCTGAAAACAGTTTACAGATTTTCCAAACATGGATGTCAATCTATTGCTTGTTCAGATTCAATTCTCTGAAAACAGTTTACGGAAGCTCCAAATGCGGAGGCTAATCTATTTCTTATTCAGACCCCTAGCTCAGAGATGTCCCAAACACATATACCTTTCTGATACTCATTCTTTCACCTACAACATACAGTTCAACAAACATTCTTGAATGGCATCTTTAAGCCCATCTCCGACAAGATTCTGTTACATCTCCGAATGGCATCTTTAAGCCCATATCCGACAAGATTCTGTCACATCTCCAAATGGCATCTTTAAGCCCATTCCCTCAACTATGCTTTGACGAGTGAAAATTTTTGGGTACTCTAGTGTCCAATCATATTTTACCTTCGAGTCGCGAAAGGCAAAGTTGCCAATCTAACTCTTTAGGTTCAAGAAGATCGAACAGGGGCAACTGTTGTACCCCAAAATTTGCCCTCCCTTTTCCACAAGAAATCACAACCCCATGGTTTTTCTCTGATTTTTAAAATTGATTCAAGAATCGATCAGATAGATCTTTTCTTTGACAATAAATCCAGAATTAGGATTTCCATTGATTTTGTTGAGATTGGCTCAGGAATTGATCAAGCAGACCTTTCTTTGACAACAAATCTGGAATTAGGGTTTTCGCTCGTATTTCTCAGAAGAAATTGAATCCACAGTAACTCAGTTGACTGTTACATTATTTTTACGTTTGTTCAAGATTACTGGTTGTTTCTCAAAACCCAGTTATCTGGGATAGGAGCTGAGGCTTTTGTTTGAAACTTTGAGGCATTGGTTTGATCAGTGGAGTGAAAGGTGTATGGAATGCTTGTTTGTTTAACTGTACAACGCATATGTTAATTGGAATACCAGGCGTATGGTGATTAATGCAAGGTCGCGAGACGGCAAAGTTTGTTGATTATTTATTTCATCTGGATTAAAGTTATTGGGATACATTTCCAATTATTTTAATTTAAGAGTCTTAAATAATTAAATAAACAATACAAGGAAAGAATTGAATATTTGACAGTAGAAAATTCTTATTTGACAAAGACTTTTATTTATTTATTTATTTCAAATGTTGTTACAAATTTTATTCGAATGTTGTAAATTTACAATTTACAGTATTTACAGTAATTTTTGTTTACAATAAATGAAAAAAAATATAATAAATCTAAGTCTAAATCTCTTGAGATCTTTGACTTCTACTTCTACTGCTTCATCTGTCATCCAACTGGTACTTACCTGCAACAGACAGAAGGAAAAGAAATCAGTGCAATTAACTGAAAAGAATTTTCAAGCAGATAAATAAAAAAGCATCATTAAAGTCTGCTAGCCGGAATCATAAATGCTATGTTCATAATGTTTCATTTTCCTCTCTGCAAATCACAAGAAGATTTCTCTTCTCGGTTCACAGAGAGAAAAATAAAATATATAAAATGCAAGCATGTCAAAACTAAAAGCATACAATTTATTCAAAATTGCAAAGGCACAAGGCTGCACACAAAGTAAACTGAATTGCTAAATTGAGTTTCAAAATGCATTAACCAAATGACAAACTAAGTTACAAAACTGTCACAGCAAGTCACAAAGCTGTCCAAGAAAGTACACAAAGGTGTCCGAGAAAGTACAATGCAGGAAATATGGAAACAAGTACATAATGCAGGAGATGAACCAAGTTACAAGCAAGAGCTTGTCCTAGCCCTCATCATGTTCTGGCCAGCAGCTTTTCAGAGAAAAATATAATAAGCAATTTAAAATGTTTATGGAGAGAGAGAAAGAGAGTGAAGTGAGGGTTTGCCGTTTTGGCAGGATGTAAAAGGAAGTAAGAAAACAAATAGATATAACAAGTCTAACAGTTCAGCAAAAAGGAGGATTAAGCAAAGAAACAACTCAAGCTTGCTTCCAAAAAACTGCAAGTTACAAACTGCATCTCAAACTGCAGTAACAAAAAACCTGTATTTAAAACACCAGAAGTAAGCCTGCTTTCAGAAAAAAAACCCAAACAAGTTCAAAACCTGCCTAAGCCAACACAAACCTGTGATCCAGAAACCAGAAAAACTCCTCAACCTACAGTCAGAAAAAACTCAAACCTGCCTTCCCAAAACTTATTCAAAGCTCAACAAACTACTTCCAAATCAAAAAACACAAACAAATTGCAAACCTGCAAAAACTGCCTCCAACTGAACCTGCATACCAGAAGCAAGCAAACTAACAGCAAGCCTGCCTAAAACCAACCAAAAAACTTCCCAACTGTAACAATAACAAGCAAGCCTGTAGCCTGCCTTCCAAAAAGCAAACAGAAAAACTGCCTCAAGCACTTAAACCTGCTGAAACTGCAAGCTAAAATCCAAACAAGTTCAAAACCAATAGCAAACCAGTAGCAAACCTGCATAACAGGCCTGCAGAACAACAACTCACTACAAGCTTTGTTTCCAAACTTATTCAAAACTGCAATAACCCTGCTTGCTCAACAAAAAGCAAAACAACAACATTGGTTTTCAGTGTTCACATCATCCTCAACCATAAACTATGAATGTTCAGAAAGAGGAAGACAATAACACCAAGATACAGTAGTTTCAGAAAATGATTTAATCCTTAACAAGAAGAGGGGAAGAGAAGCAAAGGAGCAAAAGTCTCAGAATATACATTCATCATCAAAAGAAATCAAGCTCAGTTCAAAACAAGAAGTTCTCAGAATAGGTTTTCATCATCAAACAATCAGTAATCAACAAAACCAAATCAACAATAGCTAATCTCAGAACCATTTCATCATCAAATATCTAACACCCAAAGAAGAGGAAGAGGTCCAGACGTGAAAAAAGGAGCAATAGTTTTCAGAAACGAAATCATCATCAAACCTCAATGAAAGTTCAAACAATATAGATTTCAGAAATATTCATCATCATCAAATGTTCATAGAGACAAGTTTCAGAGTTTCATCATCATCAACAAACAAAGAAGCAAGCAAGAACAAGTAGGTTTTCAGAAGCGAAAGCTCGTCATCATCAAAGAACATAAATACAGAAATACCAGAAGCGAGCAGCCATCACGCCCTCCTCCGCCTAGCCTCCTAGGAGAGCCACCGGCCAGCTCACCATCCTTCTCCTTCCATTTTACAGAACAAGGCGTTCAAGGTACGTTCCCCAGGCTTTTACTACATGTAAGCATCACAACCACCATAAATGAAAACATGCAAGAGCAAAATGAAAACATAACTGTAAAAAACCCTAAAACGAAGATTAACAATTCGTACCGTACATTCAAGATCCTGGACCACCGTGAAGAGAGCTGGAGGTGAGATAGGGCGATGCTCCGGTGGCCAAGGCAGGAGAGGAGGAATCAGTTTGTTCATGGCTGAGAACGAGGAAGAGAGACGAAGAAGATGAGAGGAGCGGCCCCGTTAACTCAAAAGTGAAAACCCTAATTTCTGGATACACTGAATTAACCCTAACAAAAGTTGTGCAACCCACATGGGCCTTCGCCCAAACAAAACCCTTAAGCCCATTATATGTTTTAGCGCATACCCCCTCCTTTTCCTCTCTTCTGGCCATTTTGTTCTTCTTTTGGGCCATCTAAAGAACACATTCTTAAGCCCACCCTTTTTATTTATTTATTTAAACTCTTTTCTTTTCTTTAAACTAATACTTTTGTTTATCACTTTATTTTCATTTTTTATAATCTAATTCTTTTTCTTTTTTTGTTAAATAAAAATATATTAAATTTTTGTATAAATATTCTTAATAATTTTCCTTAATAATTATTACATTTAATAAACATACATAAATAATAAAACTTTAACTTAAATAATTTTTCCTAATCAATAAAAAACACAAAAAAAAGTAGATGCTTAATTTTCCTTAGGTTAAATTTTTATTTGATCATTTGTAAATAAATACACGCATCTCATATTTCTTTGATTTTCATTATCTCATACTTTGTTATAATTTTACGTTGAAAATGCGACAGTTCAATTTGGTTGTAATATATATACTTGGACATTATTATTCCGATAAGACTCATCCCCATTTGTAAACATTTGTACCCCCATCCCCAGATACTTATTTGTAATAAATTAGACTTTAAATTCCCGCAATTTATCGCTTTCGATATACTGTATAGTAACTAGGGTTTGTATGCGAAGATTCAAAATCAATCGTTAGATGACCTAATACAAGATAAATGCATGAAAATCAATACACAATTCACACTTGCACCTCTAGGGTAACCTCACTTGTTGCCTCGAAAAATGCAATCATGTCCCTCGAGTATGAGACACTCTAGCAAATGCCCCTTCGATAAACAAAGATCGTAGTCCCTCGATGACCCTCGATGTTGCCTTCGGTAAAATGATCTCCTCCCTTACAAAATTGCTAGAGCGTCTCACAAGTTGCCTTCAATGATTGTATACGATGACCCACACCTGTCCCGTTTAACATCCTAACACAAGGTTGTTCACCAAATACAATGGTGAAACAACACTGTTAAAAGGGTTAAAAACATAAGAAAGATCTTTGAGTAAAATAGGGTAGACAACTCTTAGTTACTTGATCAAAAAACTTGCAAAACATCCTTGCCATTTTCAAACACACTTCACAACACACTTTACAACACAACTTCAAAAGAATTTCAAAACAACTTTCAAAACATTGGAATATCTTTTCAAAAAGACACACACCTTTGTATATATTCAAACAAGAATCATTACAAAGGTTTCCTAGACAAGGCATCTTTTTCAAAACATTTTCAAAACCACACACACAAAGCACCATTTCAAACAATTGAAAAGCAAAGGCAAGTGATCTAAAAAAAGTAACTAAGAGCCCATGGATAACCATGGATAGAAAGGGTGCTAATACCTTCCCTTTCTATAATCTACCCCCCGAACCCAAGAAAACATCTCAAAGGTCTTTCCTATGCTTTTTGACCTTTCCTTTGGATAAAATAAAAAGTCGGTGGCGACTCTTGCTAAACCGAACAAGTGCGAATACAAATGCAAAACCTCAAGTCAGTTCTCCCACCGTATCACACCTGGGATAACATCTTGAGCGGAAAATGGGAGGGAAAATTTTGGGGTACAACAACTTCCCCTATTCAATCTTCTTAAACTTGAAAAGTGAGATCGACGTGTTTGTCGTTCGTGGCTTGAAAGTAAAAGATGATTGAACACTAGAGTGCCCAAAAATTTGCACTTGATGATGCGCTGGTTGATTATGTAGGGAATGGGCTTAAAGATGCCATTTGGAGAAATGATGGAGAGTTGTCAGAGATGGGCTTATAGATGCCATTCACAGGTGATTGTTGACAGATGTGGACGAAGTCTGAACTCGACTTTAATAGAAAAGAAATCTGAATAAACCTTTGGTCAATTTAAACTGGAGCTAGCAGAAGCCTTGAATGGCGTTGGAAAGAATCAGAATATCTTTTGGAGCGATTTAAACTGAACCAAAAGATATCTTGGATTAATCTTGACTGGAAAGCATCAGAATAAATCTTGGTGCAATTTATCTGAGCCAGAGAAAATTGTCGGTGGGGAAGAATCAGAATAAACCATTGAGAGGTTTATCTAAACCAGTAAGAATCTGGAAATGAATCAGAATAAACCTGTTGAGAGATTTATCTGAACCAGCAAAATCTGGATAAGAATCAGAATAAATCGTTGAGAGATTAATCTGAACCAACAGAATCTGGAAACAAATCAGAATAAACCATTGAGGATTTATCTGAACCAGTAAGAATATGGAAACGAATCAGAATAAACCGTTGAGAGATTTATCTGAACCAGTAAGAATCTGGAAACGAATCAGAATAAACCATTGAGAGATTTATCTGAACCAGTAAGAATCTGGAAACGAATCAGAATAAACCGTTGAGAGATTTATCTGAACCAGTAAGAATCTGGAAACGAATCAGAATAAACCTGTTGAGAGATTTATCTGAACCAGTAAAATCTGGAAATGAATCAGAATAAACCGTTGAGAGATTTATCTGAACCAGTAAGAATCTGGAAATGAATTAGAATAAACCTGTTGAGAGATTTATCTGAACCAGCAAAATCTGGATACGAATCAGAATAAATCGTCGAGAGATTAATCTGAAACAGCAGAATCTGGAAATGAATCAGAATAAACTATTGAGAGATTTATCTGAACTAGTAAGAATCTGGAAACGAATCAGAATAAACCGTTGAGAGATTTATCTAAACCAATAAGAATCTGGAAACGAATCAGAATAAACCGTTGAGAGATTTAAACTGAACCAGCAAAAGTTCGAAGGAAATATTTGCTATGTAGATGGTCGATCTGTCTTTTCTCGGGAATTGATATGTATTTGACTTGTTAAAAATATTTGCCTGTAGGAAATATGTTGATGATAATTTCCTATCGATTGATTCTTTCCTGAAAAGGTGAAGAGTTAATTGCATGCAATGTCATGATGTATGTAATGCATGGTATAATGTTGTTTCTCAAAATAAATGAGGTTGCAGTGTATGTATTTGTGTTGTCAATGCTATGACATATGCATGCAAATGTATGGACTTAAAGATTGTTCACGCCGTATTGTTGCTAGAAACGGGGAAAATAAATCCTTGAGTACTACTGGGAAAGAGGAGTGTAAGTCTCTATACTTTGTTGAAGCGTTGATGGGTAAGTTTCCATTTATTAGAGAAATAAACTCTATTGTAGAAGGGAAATGCCGAACATTGCTTGTGGACTTCGTGAAATCCTGCTGAGGAATCCTGAGAAGTTGGGAAACTTTCACTGGGGAACCTCTGGAGCGGTAGTTATAAGTTTTGCTCTGTCAGGGGTATGAGAGCACTTGATACCAACAGGCTGCATACTAGGGATACGTTAATGATCCTGTAGTAGAATGTCTTTGCTTCCGCTCTTGCTGGAGAAGGTACCTGCGGAGATTTTATGGAATGGCCTATAGATATTATCCTATTTCTTAAAGCCATTAGTAATTGTCTTTCCGTTTTCTGTTCATTTGTAAATAGTAATGACGTTCAAATGCATATGTTCAAAAATAAATCATTGGACGTTTTTGTAAACAAAACACAGAAATAAAGAAAGACAGATAGTTTTGCACTTTCAAAAGGGATATCTTTGTAATAACTTGAATAAGTCTTTTTTGTACAACGAGACGAGCATTCTAGTAAGAGAATGTCGTCGTAAAAAATTAAAATTGATACAAAGAAAAGATAGCTATGTGAAATAATCCCACGGGGTTCCTATTCTGCTATAGTCTTCGTGTCTCTGAGTGTCTTGTCCACTTGTCGCCTCGACGAAGCTGATTGGATTGATTAGAACCGTTTGAGTTGGTTGGTCAATGCTGAAGATTGTCTGCAAGATGATCCAACAGGACATAGTCATACGCTTTAATTCCCTAATTTTTTCCTGGACCGCCCTTTCGGGTTTTCGATCCACCGAGATACCCTTTTTTGCCCAAGCAGCCCTTTCAGGTTTTCGGCTTGCCGGGTGTACAAATTTTTTTTTATATTTTATCCCTAATTTTTGCCCGAACCTTTGGTTCGCCGGGATGCCCTAATTTTTTCCTAGGCCAGTCGACCTAGCGGGTCCTTGCTCACGCGTAGTATCTTTTAACTATGTTTGTATTTACAAGACGCAGGAGGTCGTCGCCATCCATAGTGGTCAAGATCATTGCTCCACTAGAGAATATGCTTTTGATTACAAATGGTCCTTCATATGTAGGAGTCCATTTGCCCCTGGGGTCACCTTGTGGAAAAATGATATGCTTGATTACCAAGTCACCGACCCGATATACCTGACGTTTGACCTTTTTGTTAAAAGCTTTGATCATGCGTTTTTGGTACGTCTGACCATGACAGATAGCTGCAAGCCTCTTCTCATCAATCAAGTTCAACTGGTCAAGTCGAGTCTAGATCCAATCTTCTTCGTTCAAACCACCATCCTTTATGATCCACGGAGAGGGGATCTGGACCTCAATAGGTAAGACAACCTCCATGCCGTATACCAGAGAATAAGGTGTTGCCCCAATTGATGTGCGAGTTGTGGTATGATACCCGTGGAGAGTGAATGGTAGCATCTCATGCCAGTCTTTGTATGTGACTGTCATTTTCTGTATGATCTTCTTAAAGTTTTTGTTAGCAGCTTCTACATCGCCATTCATCTTTGGCCGGTAAGGGGAAGAATTGTGATGTTGGATCTTGAATTGCTCGCACAAGGCGGTGATCATAGTATTGTTTAGATTCGTACAATTATCAGTGAGGATTCTCTCTAGGATACCGTACCGACATATGAGATTCTGTTTGATGAATCGGGCGACCACATTCTTAATAACGGAAGCGAAGGAAGCTGCCTCAACCCACTTTGTAAAATATTCGATGGCCACCAAGATGAAGCGGTGTCCATTGGAGGCCGTTGGCTTGATTTCCCCAATCATATCGATTCCCCACATAGAAAAGGGCCAAGGAGCTATCAAGACATTCAGAGGAACTGAAGGGACGTGCACTTTATCAGCATAAATCCGACACTTATGGCAAGTCCGAGAGTGTTGATAGCAATCTGCCTCCATGGTAGACCAATAATAGCCTTCCCGTAGGATTTTCTTTGCCATCGCATGCTCACTGGAATGGGTACCAAAAGTGCCTTTGTGTAATTCAACCATGATCCTTTCAGCTTCAACCTTGTCTATGCACCGAAGTAATACAGAGTCATGACTGCGTTTGTACAAAATGCCGTTACTAAGGAAGAACTTAGCCGAGAATCTTCTTAGGAACTTCTTGTCATTCACTGAAGCTCCTTCTGGATATTCCTGAGACTCGAGATACCTTTTAACTTCATAGAACCAAGGTTGATCCACTACTTCTTCAGTATCGATCTCGTGACAGTAGGCTGGTTTATCCATCCACTCAATGGTGATTAGAGGAGCCTCGTTATCCCAATTAAGTTTAAACATATATGACATTGTGGCTAGTGCATCTGCTAGCTGATTTTCTTCACGCGGGAAATGCTCAAAAGTAATCTTCTCAAAATATGGCAACAATGTCAACACATGTTCTTTGTAAGGGATAAGGTTAGGGTGTTTGGTGTCCCATTCCCCTTTGATCTGAATGATGACCAAAGCAGAGTCTCCAAACACAACCAAAGATTTGATCCCCAAATTTATGGCAGCTCTGAGACCAAAGATGCACGCTTCATATTCTACCATATTATTTGTACAATCGAAGCAGAGTCTTACGGTAAAGGGAGTATGACACCCTTCAGGAGATACGAGTACAACACCGATACCATTGCCAAGTGCATTGGATGCTCCATCAAAGAACAGGGTCCATCGGGACCATTGTTCAGGTCCATCTAATGTCATGATGTCTTCATCCGGGAATTCAAACTTCATGGACTGGTAGTCTTCCACAGCTTGGTGAGCGAGGTGATCAGCTAATACACTACCCTTTATAGCTTTCTGGGTGGTATATTGTATGTCATATTCTGCCAGGATCATCTGCCATCTCGCTATTCTCCCAGAGAGAGAAGGCTTCTCAAAGATGTATTTTATTGGATCCATTTTAGATATCAACAAGGTAGTATGGGTCAGCATATACTGTCTCAGCCGGTGAGCAGCCCATACCAGAGCGCAACAAGTTTTCTCGAGCAATGAATATCTTGTTTCACAGTCGGTAAAATTTTTGCTCAGGTTATAAAAAATATGCTCTTTTCGACCAGACTCGTCATGCTGTCCCAACACACACCCCATTGAGTTTTCTAAAACATTCAAATACATGATTAAAGGCCTTCCCTCGACGGGTGGATACAACACAAGAGGCTCTTGTAAGTATTCTTTGATTTTGTCAAAATTAACTTGGCATTTGTCATTCCATTTGACTACTAGATCTTTCTTCAACAATTTGAAGATCGGTTCACAAGTAGTTGTCAGCTGAGAAATGAACCTGGCGATGTAATTCAAATGTCCCAAAAATCCACTGACTTCCTTCTCAGTACGAGGAGAAGGCATCTCTTGTATCACTTTAACCTTGGCAGAATCAACCTCGATACCTTTGTTGCTGACGACAAAGCCTAGGAGTTTACCAGACCGTACTCCGAACGTGCATTTGTTTGGATTTAACCTCAACTTGTATTTCTTCAGCCTATCAAACAACTTCTGTAAGTGATCAAGATGCTCTTCTCCTATTTGCGATCTGACTATCATATCGTCTACGTAGACCTCTATCTCATGATGTATCATGTCATGAAATAAAGCTACCATGGCGCGTTAATAGGTTACCCCAGCATTCTTTAGTCCGAATGACATGACCTTATAGCAGAACGTGTCCCACTGTGTAACAAAGGTTGTTTTCTCCATATCCTCAGGCGCCATTTTAATTTGGTTGTAACCTGAGAAGCCGTCCATGAAGGAAAACACTTTGTGTTGTGCCGTATTGTCAACTAGAATGTCGATTTGGGGGAGTGGGAAGTCATCCTTTGGGCTTGACCTATTCAAATCTCTGTAGTCCATACACATTCGCACTTTACCGTCTTTCTTGGGCACAGGAACAACATTGGCAACCCATTGGGGATAAGAGGTGACAACCAAGAATCCAGCATTGAATTGCTTCATGACTTTGTTGCACCCCAAAATTTACCCTCTTTGGTTTAACATTGATTGGCTTATACTTTGTTTGCATATACACATGCATGCATCTTATTGGTTCCGTATTCATGTAATCAAGGTATTTGATCAACACAACAAAGCCCTCATAATTTTTCAACGCATGTTTGAGTTGTGGAAGATTCGGGTGTTTTCGGTGAATCTAAAACAATGCGAATTGGAAATAGTGTTTTTACTGATCAAAGTTTGAAAATTCGCATCTCCAGCTTGGAATGGTGTTTTAGGTTGATTCATGAGGTTTTGAAACCTTCTCGATGTTCTCTTCAATTTTTGTGTTCGGACCAAAAGCTAATTCTCAAAGGAAAGTCTCCGGATACGCGGTTCTTTTGGAAGTTATATCGTGAAAAATACAAAGAAAAAGGTGCTGAAAGTGCAGTTTTCGCACACTAAAAAATTCATAACTCGAAGACCGTTTATCGTTTTGAACCCGTTTCGGTGACTAAAATTCCGTCTTGATGTCATCTACATTTCGTATCTCATGGTCGGAAGCCAGTTCTACCCAGAGAGTCTTTGAATATATGAATTTATCAAATATATTCGCACGAGAAAATTGTGACAAATGTTCACCGGCTTCATCTTCAGAAAATCATAACTCAGTCGATTCTTATCATATCGAGCCGGTTCAAGTGGCATTGGTTCAAAAATTGAGTTGGTTAAATATTTCTTTCAGCTTTCCAATTCGAGCGGTATCCCGAAGGCCTTCATTTTTGGTCTGAAGCGCGCGCAATGCGTTTGAAAATTCTGAATCGAGAAATATTTTTATCTGAGACGAAACTTCAAAAAATCATAACTAAATCACCGTTTATCCGATCAAGCTCATCTTCGGACACAATGTTCTTCTCAATGTTGGCTACTTTTTAGTTTCACATTTTAACTTCTAAAGTCGCACTGAGATTCCCGCGAATTTTCCCGAAACGTGTTGCACTCAAGTGAATTAAATTTCTGCATTAATATTTATGAATATTTGAGACCCATTAACCAAATTCACTCACATAAGCCCATAATATATATTCTTTTTACTCAAATTTCTCTCATAATAGACCAATCTCTAAAAAACAAGTAAAATTTTTCTCGCAATTCTCTCAAAGATCAAATCAAGGTTCTACACCTTTTTCATCAAGAACACAACAACAACTTCATCAAGATCCAAAAGTCAAGATCAAGTGCAATTATTCTCCGATTGTTGATCCGTTCGTTGCGATATCTATACCTAAGCCTCCTCTTCACTTCTATAGGTGAGTTTTCTTGAATTAAGCGCTTTTTGAAATAAGTGATTTTTGGAATAAGTGTTTTTTCTTGGTTTTGTGTTGATTGGGGTTTTAATTGTATAATTGAGACTTAATTGTTGAGAATTGATTTGAATTGAGAATTTAATACGATTTTATTGAATTGCTTATTGAAATAAGTGATTAATTGAACTTGAGAAATTGATTTTGATTGTAACTTGAAATTGACATAGTGTTGTTGTGTTGATTTTTAACACTAGGTATATTTAGACTAGTGTTTAAGTTGAATTAGCTATAGAAAACTAGTTAACACTAACATTAATTTGAGATTTTAAACTTTTGATTAGATTAACACTAGTTTCTAATTCTTGATATAGAATTTGTTAATAGTTTTGGTTAGATAGATTCTAACACTATCTTTGATTTAAGTGTTGTAACATAAACTAACAATTAGTGTAGCTTATGCATAATCTTTGATTTTCAAGTTCTACTACATGTTTTCAATTATTTTTGGTCGATGATCATTGATATTTTTGTGCATTTGAAATGCATTTTTGCGTATGATCTCAAGTTACTAATTCTTGACATAAACTAAACTTTCATCAATTTTTGGTTGATTACTTGTTGCTTGTCATCTCAATAAATTGAGGTAATTTCTAATGGACTCAAATGTCATTGCTAAACATTTTTGAAGTAAGTTTTATTGAGTTTGATAGAAAATATTTTAATACTTGGTAAATGGTAAAGTTTAACATAATTGGTGTTTTTGCTCTAACTTTTGATCCGTATTGAGTTTTTCCGACTTTCCTTAATGAAAACCGATTTTCTTAAGCCATCCGGAATCTCTCTCGCAAGTATTTTTTTGATTCGGACAAATTTTGTTCCATTTTTCTGCTACTGTACCAGTTACGAAAATCACATTCCGGAACGAAATTTGGCCAAACCAAGTTGATTTTTAGAACCGTTAGCATGTTTCTATGTCGCCTTAATTTTTGCGGTTGATTTTGGATGCTTTTCGATTAATTTTCTAACTTTTTGATTCAATTTTTTTGCACATTATCTTGTGTTTCATTGTTGAATTGTGATACTTTTTTGTGTGTTAACTCATACTTTGATGTCAAGTAATATCATTTGATTTTAACTAATTGCTTGAAAACTTTGTGAATTTAGCGTATCGGAATACATTTTGATTCACAACTTTTACGTTTGACAAATTGTAAGTTGATTCCTATTCATCACACTTTTGACATAAATACATAAACTCATGAATTGGAGTTAATTTATAATTTGTTGATTAAATTCCGATACATTAAATTCATGTGGTTTTTAGACTTAAATTCTTGATTTTTAGATCAATCTTGAGGTTACATGCTTATGTGCAAATTCCGAATAACCATCTCATACTAATATTCAAGATTAATGCACTAAAACTTTGATTTCCAAATCGATTTATGATGAATTTCAAAATGTGCGTAATGCTGTCCGGAACTTGTATTTCGCATGTGCATTGAGTTTTAGTTTATGAGTAATGCATTGTTATACTTATTTGAGCATTTCTTCGATATCGGTAGCAAGTTTGGATGTTTCTAAACCGGTTTTTGCACCTATTTTCACGAGTAAGAGGTTGCTGTCCGAAATGCTATGTTAGACTCTCTTTACTTGTTTGCTTTGACTTGTATATATTCATACTTCATTTTTGTGCATATTGCTAATTGTCATTATCTCATTTGATTTTGTTGTTATCTACTAACAAATTGTGAGATGTGCATGATTTGAGAAGCAATTTGGATACCATTCGCTTTGGTGAGGGATACACTTTGCTTGCATATGTTGTTCACGCTTTTGGCGCTATTTTTTTGTTGATGCTAGTTTGCGGCGCCCTCCGAGATTTCGCCATGCATTAATTTGGTTTTTGCGGTTTTTTATTATCCGTTTAGTATGGTTTCAGGTCATTTGTTGTAATATTACATTTATTGCTTTTTAGAGATCATGAGAAGTAGGAAGTAGGAAATAAAGAGCATGTGCTCGAAGTTGTTGTTTAAAGACCTGTAGCAGGCATTCCACACTTTATTTTCTATATGTGTTGTGCTTGTGTTTGTCTCTTTGTTGATTGATCAATGAGTCACTCAATTTAGAAATTGAGATCACGACTTCGCTCTCAGTGCATGCTCCTTATAAGACTTTATCGCTTTCCTCTATTTCTTGTTGATCGATGAGTCACTCAATTTAGAAATTGAGATCTCGACTTCGCTCTCAGTGCATGTCCCCTATAGGATGTTTATTGTTTTTTTCTTTAATTGTTGATCGATGAGTCACTCAATTTAGAAATTGAGATCACGACTTCGCTCTCATTGTCTGTTCCCTATAGGATAGTTTTGTTAAGATTCCTTTGACATATTAATTAAGATAGGAATCCATGTATGTGAACATAGAATAGGACTTCCCTTTATCCTCAACCTTAGGGTCAACCATTGCATGATAACACTAGGGATAGTACTAGGATAGTTTCCCTTAGTTGTTTTCCTTTTCTTTGCATTTGCATCCTAAAACAAAAATTTATTTTCTTGGAAAATCATAAGACATTTCTAATGAACTCAAATCCTTCTTCAAAGTAAAAGATATAAACCAATCTTACTTTGTCTGTGTTATCTTTTAGCCTATGTTTCTCCATCGCACATTTGTTTGAAGCCGATGTTTCGCCATCGCACATGTTTGTTATCCTACTTTGATTCTCAATATCATTGTTAGGTGTGATGTTTTGTCATCCGTTTTACCGATGTTTCACCGTCTTTGCCATGATATCTTGTTATCTTGAAGCCGATGTTTCGCCATCGCACATGTTTGTTATCCTACTTTGATTCTCAATATCATTGTTAGGTGTGATGTTTTGTCATCCATTTTATCGATGTTTCGCCGTATTTGCCATGATACCTTGTTGTCTTTTAGCCGATGTTTCGCCATCGCACATGTTGATTATCCTACTTTGACTCTCAATGTCATTGTCAGGTGTGATGTTTTATCATTCGATGTTTCGCATCTATGACATGTTGCTGTGTTATTATTTAACCAATGTTTTAGCATCTCATTTGCTTGTTGTTTTATTCGATGTTTTGCCATCTTGACTATCTTTGTTTGTCTTAATTAAAAAACACAAACCAACCCAAATATATAAGCCGAACTACGGCTGCTCTGATTCCTTAAAAGGGATACGTAGGCATTAGGGTAGGGGCCAACCGAGCACAACTTTTATTTTCCCTACATTATTTTCCTTTTCTTTCGCATGCATTCCCTTTTCAGTCTTAAGCCATAGACATAAGATTTGACCACACCCATTTATATTAGACAACAAGAGTGGATACCGTAGAGTACTACGAGCGTGTGGGGTGCTAATACCTTCCTCTCGCATAACAGACTCCCTTACCCGATCTCTCGGTCGAAAGACCGTGATTTCTCCCTTTCCAGGTTTTCTCGATGTTTACCTTTCCCTTTCGGCGGGATAAAAGACGTTCGGCGGCGACTTCATTGTTCAATGATTTTCAGCCGGTAGTTTCAGCTGACGACTTCACTGGGGAAAGATTGACCTTTTGCTGGTCCATCCCGGGGTCGATCCTAGTTTTTTTTTTTGGGTGTTTATTTACCACTTTGCATATTTATCTGTTTGCATTGTATCCTATGTGCGCTTTATTTTCTGCATACTGGATTTGGCTGGACTGTTTGGGTTCTGGATTTTCTTGGTAGGTGGGTTGTTCCATGAGGTAAAAGGCCTCGTACCCAGGCTATGAGTGAATTCCATAGGAACTAGAAATAGAGTGGCCATGGTAGCTATGAGGCGGATGCTTTGTAGACTTGACCACGAGATCCATGACTTCAGAGGTAGTTCAAATAGGTGTTATCGTAAGATGATACCGACATTCGAGCTCCTGTACTCTGATTTTGCTTTTAACCTTACCTTGACCTAGATTACACCCGTGAGATGGGCGGGAAAACTTTTCTTACAGGTACATGTACTGTTGGTGACTTTGTGTTGTGACAGTGACTCTAGTTCTGACGATGACTTTGATTATGTTGCTGAATTGAGTTTTGTTGATGACCATGTTCTGATAGTTACTGTGTGTTTTTGATGGTGACTTGATACTGTCGGTGACCGTGTGTTCTCTCGGTTTTTCTCTGGATTTTGCACCTGGGAATGACCATTTATTTCTGCAGTTCAACAACTACGTTTTGTGACAGGGAGATTTTGATCTCATACAATTGCTGATCTGTTTGGTACTTGGCTCTTTTGTGTTCCAGGGTGATGTCGTACCTTTGACCCGGTGATGTTCATCATTCAGTCTAGAGACAGTGCAGTCATTTTCCATATTTATGGAACCTTGATCCCGTGTTCTTGCACACATAAGCTGTTAACTTCATTTTAACACACGTGTTCTTTTCATTTCCAAGGAACCATGCTTGTGAACTTTGTGCTGCACTTTTTCATCTTTTATTGGTTTAAAATCAAATTTAAAAGCATGTGCGTTCCTTGGAAATGATCGAACATGGAATTGCATCCACTCACGCGCTTCATGCATATTCATGCATTTATAACATGTACTGATAGTTGGAGATTCTTATTCAGACCCGGTATTCTCCTCAGATATACAAACTTGAACCCTTGTTGTCACGTGTTCGGAGGTCAGTTATGGAAAAACTTCGTGGGGTATTCGCTGGGATGAAGATTCAGATGGGGTTGTTTGGGGTACATGCAAGCCATGGCCCGTGATTGGGAACTCTTTGAGGAGGAAGATATTCAGCTGAAGACCCAATTGAGTCAGGTCATGGAAGTCTTGATGATAGCGTCAACAATCCCACACTGACTGTTGTAGCACGAGTTATTCTTTTCTGTTCATCTTTTGGGATTTCTTTCAAACCATGAAATGCCTTGTGGATTTCATCCACTACCTTAAGCGCTTGGAACTTCTTATCAGCGGATGGTTCCTATTTTCCAGTTCAATTCAAGAGGTTTATTTTATCAACAAGGGCAGAATAGGTTTGGAGAGTGATTTTGATCCCATCCCAGTGCTTTATTCTCGTTTGTTTCCACGCTTGTTTGAGCATCAGTGGGTTGGGCTCTGTACTTCAGTACCATCTACAAATTCCCTTCCTGATCATGATACCAACAACAGATATGGTTACCATACTGGAGCACCCAATTATTCAATCAGGCACACTCTCTACAACTTTGGGCCACCTGATCTTCTCTTTAGCAGTCAGTGTTTGTTCCCCAAGTGAATCCATGGGGCAGAGCTTTACAGCAGAAAATATAGAAGAAGATTGAGAATTATGTTGATACCATCTCAATGCCTTACATCTTGGCACTTTCTCGTCCGTTGGGAATTCATCTGGTAAAGCTTCGTGGTTTGAGACTATTCAGTTGATTATTCTCTCTTCCGATGCAAAATGCTAGACGTGTCTCTCATTCTAGGGAATTTAGTCGTAATGTTGAAGATTGCAAGAGTTGTGAGTAAAGTCTAGCTCTGGCCTGGCGTCTTTTCCAAAGTCCAATTTCTAATGTGGCGGATAATTTCGAGCTTTTCGTTTGGTACAACGTTCACCCTCCCTTTTAATAAATCTTTGGTGAGTATATTCTAGGGCACTCGGATATTCAGTTGAAGACAGTTTATCATCCAGAATTAAAATCCAAGCTTGGATCAATTCAGAGACTGTTGTGTCCATATCAGATGGGGAATCTCTTACCCAAGTGAACCTCGAGGTTGCAGAAGATCGTTTGAAGCAATCAGTCCATACGGAGACTAGTCTCCTCAACATGGAAAATTCAAATTTCATTTGCATTCTCATTTGCAATCTTAATTGTTTTGTTCATAACTTTCTTGTATGCAAACTTTCTCATCTTTTTGAAAGTTAATCATAATGCATTGAATATGTTTGTCTTGAATTAATCCATTCATTATCACTCTTATTTGTTTTACTATGTTTTTGATATTCAACTCCTGTTTAAAAAACAATAACTCTAGAGGGAGGATGATGAAAATTTACCTGAAATCTCAAATGGTATGCTTTCAAGTAAAAACCTTTCTGACGATGTACATGCCTTGTTTCAATCCCCAAACACCGGAGATATAAGAGAGTTAGACCCTCGTTAAACCCTCCGAGCCTTCGAAGTAGGAGTTTCTTTTCTGTTCAAGAAAAAACCCTTATTTTTAACCTGGGGCAGGGTAGATGTTCAATTAATCTGATCGAGCATTCAAATTTCAGAAGGAGTGTCCCATATGAGGATCAAAGCACCTTATCCCTCGCGTTATGAGGTCGGGAAAAGATCAAAACAATAATGGTTATTTCCTCACAAAATCCCGAGGTCGAGATTGAATCGATACAATAATGGTTATTCCTCGCCGACCAAAGAATGAGACAACCACTTTCCTCAAAAAAAAATTCAAAGACTTAGGGTCACACGACTTGTTCAAAAGGGAAATTATGAATGAGAAAGAAACGAAAAGCCCCGCTAAGTCGAAACTTGAAAATAAGTCGCTTAGGCAAAAGTTAGGGCATCCCACTGGACTTCCAAATTGAAATAAAAAAAAAAAGAATTTGTCCTGGAAAAAGTTAGGGAAAGTGAAAAAAAATTTAAGGCAAAAAAGGATTATCCAATAAAAATCCTCATCAAAAGAAAAGTCGTGTGATCAAACACCCCAAAACCAAAGGTTAAGTGATTGTCGTGTCCATAAAAAATTGTTAATGTTCCTCAACCATATCAAAGTTCCTTTTGAGAGATGAATGATCGTGTCAAGTTAACTGGATTTAGGACTGGAGAACATCACGAAGGGGGTGGTCACCAAATAACTTGAGCCTTAAATCTTTTTTTCTAAAAACCGTGAACCAGGCCACGTTACAACCCTTAAAAGTCCTAATTGAAGCATGGGTTAATTCGAAAGAAAAACTGTTACGAGAATACAGTAACCTGACTCATAGGAGACTTGCTTAAAACTTTTGAGTTGGTATCACTCCCTCTTTTATTTTCTTTATACAGAAATTTTTTGATGTTTTAACATATTTTCAATAAAAAAATTTCTAACTTCAAGACAACTATATGATTTGCATTAGATTTATAATTCATAGGATAAAACATTCTTTGCATATGAAAAAGTGCTTAAACATCAAGCGAGCTTGCATAATGAGCATCGGATAAAGAGTTTGATTATCCCGAGGGATGAATTGCTTCAGGGATCTGTTGAAAAGAATGATCTTAATCTGAGGCATGCTTTCTAGCTACTCTTTTGAATTTAAGAAGACTAGTATGAGAGATTGATGAGAGCTTTTTGTTTGATGATTGTGTGGAAGTTTTGTCTACCCCTAAATCTCTGATTGAGCAATGGTATATTGTTCCCAGTTGGTCCCAAAGGACAATTTTCGTCAAGCATCTGCTTGCGCGTGAAGCAGTTCGAGTTGAGAAGTATGATTGTGTACTAGCTGGTTTTGAGGACATAAGTCAATCATCCTGAGAAGGTGTTATCTTTCAAACTCCGTGAACTTCTCATTCCTCTGTGAGAATGAGGTAAATAAATGGTTTGCCAAGATTCTGCTAATCTGGAGAAATCAAGTAAAGATCCATTGAATCTCAAAACTTCGTCAATCTAGGGGCAGTGATGTCGAGATTCGACGAATCTCTCAAAGTGTCGAGTGATCAGGGTCCGTTAACTAAGACTTGTTGATGCCACTTCTAATTTTGATTAGTCAGAGGCTGTATTTCAAAGTTTGGAACACTGGGGCAGTTTATCTGGGTGGTACAAATCTCAGGAAGTCCTTTCAAGGCAAGTTCTTTAACAACCCTATAGACTGGGGCAAGGCATTATGCATGGCCATTTCTCCACCTCAGAGTTGATCAGGTTAAGTCCAATCACAGGCTAAATAACTTCTGAATTTGAAGAGCATGAAAAGAAGTCGGGATTGTTATCCTTAGCTCATCAGAATTTTAAGTCTCGGTATTGTTGTTTCTTCACCAGAAGTTGAGATCTTTATCTCTAATTGAAGTCAGGAGTGTTATTCTCAGCACAGATCTTGGGAAGTCCTCTCGAGGAGAATGTCTTCAAAGGTTGGTCAAACTGAAGAGGTTACGTCAAAGTTCAATGAATATCTCCATAGACCCGTTGTGTCAGAGAATTATCCAGAGCTCGAATAATTTGGGGCAGATTATCTCAAGATAAAAGGACCCTCTCCAGAAAAGTTGTCACACTAACTGGGGCACGTTCAGTGATCTGTTTCGCATAAATTTATCATGTGCTTTGTTTATCTGCGTAATTCTCTGTCACCATAGCAACATCTTTCAAGAGGATTAAGGTAACCCTAACCTGGATCGTTTCCCCCGAAGCGACACTGAAGTTTCTACTTCTCCCAAGAGAGTATCTATTCCTCGGAGCACAGCATCATTACCCTGACTAAAGATTTGATTGAATATCTTCTTATTCACCGATGATGTCGTTTCAGGAAGATCAAATTTATTTGAGATTAATTGAGGGTTTCTATGGAGATCTGAAGCTTCTGTTGCTCCCCAAGGAATCTCCCAAAGCATATAGTTTTAAGGATCGACTAGTTGGAATTTCAGACTAAGAGAGTCGTATCCCCCAAGTGCTTGAAGTTTCGTCTTCCCGGTCGCCTAGTAAAAATGGAGTGTTCTCATCCCCAACTGAAGTCGAGAGTTCCTTCGGAAATTTCTCTTGTTCCCCGATGAAGTCAATTCATAAATATTTCTTGTTCAAGAATTCTCTAATCTCCCCATGGCAGAAGCATGGTTTGAAGTTAGTTATGTTGAGAATCTTTTGTTATCCCCAGTAAAGACTATTCAAGTCTATTCTGTTTCCTAGCAAAGTCATGGGAGCATCATCTCACTCCATCAGAGGAGGCTGTTCATGAGGATCTCTTGTTCAAAGATTTCTCATTCCCTAATGGAGCTACCTTATTGGAGATCTCGTTCTCAGGAATTTTCATTCCCCCAGCTAATTTATGTTGAGGTTTATTTTATCTCTCCAGTGAAGACCATTAGCTGAGATCTCTTATACAAGATTTCTCTTTTCCCCCAATGGAGCTGCCTTCAGATATCCCTTACTTGGAAATCCTCATCTCCCATGTGAAGTTGCCTTATCAAGAAATATACTATTCAGGAACACTCATTTCTCCAATAGAGTCGTTTCATCGAAAGTGTTATTCACATATGCTCTCTTTTCCCAGTAGATCTCAATCCTGGATGTTGATAAGTGTTGCTTACCCAAAAGAGTACACTATTGTGGTTCCTAGCCCCAGGATAAAGCATTATAGCCGGATTTTGTTCTGATTGAAGCGTATCTTTATTTCCCAGTGGAGCTGAAGATTCTCTTACTTCCAGCAATAGCATATCTTGTTGAGTCTCTCCTACAAAAGCGTCTTATTCTCGACCAGAGTTCTTTTTGTAGGGACCCGACTTCAAGCAATGTTCTCTTTATCTGTGGAAGGAGATACTGAATCTTTTCGGCAGAAGGTTAAGAGGTGAGACATAGGTCAAGATTTCTTCTGCAGTTCAATTTATTTTTGCATTTTTCTCCCCAGGAAGTTATCCCCGGTGATAAATTGACAACTTATCGAACAAAAGTCAGTTCTAATATGATCTTCTCTAGCAGAATTTGTAATTTATTTTGCAAATTTTTATCAGGGTTCGGCCCATGGTTACTAGTCTTTTCATTTCGCCATGCTGGGGCAGACAAGTTGAGGATCGATTTCTCAAAATTCCACTATTTTGGGGAAGCATGTCAATGATGGAAATCCCCCACAGGGTTGCTTCTCCTCAGCATTGTCATGTGAGGAATTCTCGAGGCGAATAAGGTTCTGGATACCTTCATTCTCCAACCAAGTCTGGATGAGCATTATCTCGTTTCTTAATAGAGACTATTCCCAGTGGAGTTTATCTTCCGATTTGAGGTATCATTGAAGTTCGCGTTCTAAAGTTCTCATTTTTCCCATTTAATTTGTGACTTGGGGCATTTCAATATAAAAAAAAAAATCTTTTATTATCCTCAGTAGGGTTGATGTTGGCTGAGATTTCCATTTCCCCAGTAAAGTGATACTGTTTGACTATCTTCATAGTCTATTTTACGGTTGAATACCGAAGGTTCAAGGATCTTTGCCCTATCCCCAGTGAAGTATCATTTCCGCAACGAAGTTTTGTTTCCCCAAGAATCTTCTTTCAAAAGCTTCATTCTAAGACTTCAAGTTTGGATACATCACATATCCCTAGTGGAGTCGTTTAAATAGTGTGATGTGATGGGAGAACTAACTTGAGTTTTGTATTTGTGTTCGCAAATGTCGCGGTTTAGCAAGAGTCTCCACCGAGTTTTCTTTTATCCAAAAGGAAAGGTAAAAAATTACAGGAAAGACCTTTGAGATTGTTTTTGGGTTCGGGGGGTAGATTATGAAAAGGGAAGGTGCTAGCACCCTTTTCATCCATGGTTTTCCATGGGCTCTTAGTTACTTGTTTAGATCACTTGCTTTGCTTTTGCAATTGTTTGAAATGGTGTTTTGTGTGGTTTTGAAAGTATTTTGAAAAGAGGCCATCGTTTAGGCAATCTTTGTAATGATTCTCGTTCGTAAGAATGTATACAAAGATGTTTGTCTTTTAAAAAATGTTTCAATGTTTTTAAAGTTGTTTGGAAATGTTTTGAAAATGTGTGTGTGTTTGTTTGAAAATAGCAAGGATTGTTTGCAAATTGATCAAGTAACTAGAAGCATCCTACTTACTCAAAAGTCTTTCTTGTACATTTTTATTCCTTTGACATTGTTGATTTACCATTGTTTTGGTAAACAACCCTATCTTTAGATGTTAAACGGGACGGGCGTGGGTCATCGTATGACCATGATAGTAATGGTGCCAAGTATCTTAGCAAGTTTTAGGGACCAAGATCATTTGTTTTTAGGCAACCTTGTATAGCGTTGTTGTACCCCAAAATTTTCCCTCTCATTTCATCAACACTTTCTCATCACAAGACTCTTGGAATTCAGGGTCAAGCTAGGGTTTGCTCTGCTCAAGACCCCTCCTTGCACTATTGACCTAAATTAGGGTTTGAGTTTGCACAAGGACATTTTGACCTAAAATGCCCAAAGTGACTTTCATACTTCATGTTGGACCCACAAGTTTGTCTTTACCAAGTTTTAGGCTTTGATTCAAAGTTTTGCCCAGTCAATTGGACAGTTGACCTAGAAATCAACTGTATTAAGGAAAAAGTCAACTGTGGCCAATTGACAGTCAAACCTCATGAAATTTGATCCACATCAACATTATGAACTCATATGAACCATTTGATCAAGTTTGGACCATAATTCCACAAGAAATTTGATCAGATCATCAAAAGGGCAAAATGGTCATTTTTAGGGTTTTGACTGCACAAAGGCAATTTTTGAATGTTTGACCTAGCCAATGGCAAACCAAGCTTACATATGGTCTAAAGGAATCAATGACATTGTCTTGACCCATTCAAAAAGTTCAAAAGATCTCAAATGCATAGGATTGACAGATGAATTTTTCAGTCAACTGATCAAAATTTGACTGTACACTGAAAAGTCAAACTTTGGCTTTTTGGTTAAAATCAAGTGCCAAGGGTCATTTTTGATCATGACATGTCAAATTATGAAACTTGTTCATCAAGAAACCTAAAAATGCAAATTAAGGTTTAAAATGAAAAAATTTCATAACTTAGAATTTTTCTAAGTTATGAAATTTTCTTATTTTTTCCTAACTTTGTCCCATTTTTTCACCAAGATGCAAATGGATTCAAACAAAACTTGCAACATTAAAGTTGTAGTCCATCACAAAGTCTACAACTTTGGTTCACAAAGTTTTCTCAAAAGAAGCTTGTATCTCAAGTTATGAATTTTGGAACAAGGGTACCTAAAACTTTTAACATAGAGAAAATTTGCCCTAATCTAGGCAGGATTTTGACCCATCTTATTGGACATTTTTCACATGGTTATACTTGGAGTTTCAAGTTGCATTACAAAGATGGATTTTATTACATATTCCAAGCTTTCCAAATTGTCCAAGAACTCCTCAAACATCCTTGTGGTTAGAGAGAATCGAATTCTTGAATTTGGCAAAAACTCACTTTTGTCCATGGCCAATACATGTTCATAACAACTTGCAATTCTGATTTAGCTAGCTTGGTTTGAAATTACAGGCCTCAAAACCAATTTGAACTCCATAATTTAATGCCAATCCATCAGTCCAAGCCTTTGTTTTGTTCATTTGGGCATTATACACAAGTTTAAGCCTTAAGTAGAAAAAGGGAAATTGCCATTTTTGCCTAATGTCACTTTATGTCAAAAACTAAATCCTTGAGACATGGGGCCAGCTATTTGAGGCAAGATCAAGTCCACTAATTCCAGTAACCAAGAACAAAAGATGCAGCATGATAGGAAGGCTTGTATAGGGCTATAACATCATTTCCATTTTCTTGCTTCAAGTAAAAGGAAACTTGCAAAACCAAGGCAATCTCACATATCTGCTAACACAAGCTTAAACAAACATTGCACACAGTTTCCATACCTCCCAACAATCCTAAAGCACGCCCCTTTCATTCCTCATACCTCCTAATACTCAGAATCACTGTTTTTCTGCAAAACAGGGCAGGTTCTGCATTTTGCAAGCCACAACCAATTTCCATCGTGCGTTTTGTCCCAAGATAGTTTCAACACCTTCCAATCAACTCACCTGAACTATCCCAAGCCCCCATTGCAAGTTGTAACACCTCTAACACCCTTTTCCATTTTCATTTCCAAGCTCTACAGGTTGAGTTCTACAGCACGATTCAAGTTGTTTCAAAGCAAGCCAAGCATTGGAGAAGCTTCCTTGGACCTCAGGCAAGCTCAATAGAAGTTCAAACACCATTGAAGGTTGCTGCATTGTCTTACTCGATTCCAACTGAAACAGGTTTTTTATCACTTTCTATCTCTCTATTTAGGAACATTTAGCTTTAGGTTTGTGAATGAAAAATGTAGTATTCAATGCCATGAAGCCATACATATGCTCAGCTTTCATTTATATTAAGTGTGCTAGGAGAATTTCATCCATGAACATGTGAAAAAAGCTAGGTCAGATTTTAGGGCCAGAGAAATTCTCTCTGGTCTTTGAGAGTTAGATTTAATGCTTTATATGGTTTGATTTGTGTTTAAATTCTCTACAAGTTTGATGTTGTAAGTTTTGGCAAAAAGTCACGTTTCCAGGATGTAGCATTTGAACCAGGCGTGCGCGTTTACAAGGTCTGAAGGTTGAAGAAGAAGCTGGCTTGGGCTGGGCCTGTACAGGCTTGCTTCTGGCAACCCCCATATTCAGTTTACACCCCCTGGCCCATTTATTTGATATTTATCATTTTTGACATTTTTATTTTTTATTCTGACTTTATTATTTTTTATATGAAATATAAAAAATGCCAAAAAATAATTTTCTATATTTTTCATATTTATTTGATATTTATTTTATTCTATTAAGTATATGTATATAAATAAACTATTTTCTTTTTAAAACAAAACTAAAAAATAATACAAAAGATATATTTATTTTCATTTATTTCATTTATTTATATTAAAAAAACATTTTCTTGAAAATTTTCATTTTTTGTAAATAGTTAATTTTTTTTTTTATGTTTAATATGTTTAATATATATATATATATATATATATATATATATATATATATATATATATATATATATATATATATATATATATATATATATATATATATATATATATATATATATATATATATATATATATATATATATATATATATATATATATATATATATATATATATATATATATATATATATATATATATATATATATATATATATATATATATATATATATATATATATATATATATATATATATATATATATACTTGTCTATTTTTATTTTATTAGATAATTAGGTAAAATATAAAAAAATACCATATTTTCATTTTTATTAATATTGTGTATTAAAAATACCATTTTCATAATATACTTTTATTTTTTGTATAAATTAGTTTATTTTTGCACATAATTAGTAAATAATATTATTTATTGAGAATTAGGGTTTCTTGCCCTAAAATAGAAAAATTATAAAAATTAACTTTTTATTTTATTTACATTTCCCATTAAAAAAAATACTTTTTACATATTAAAAACATTTTTGCATAATAAATTTTATTTACATTTATTTATTGTATTTATTTCAAATATTGTACATTTAAATATTATATCTTATACATTCGACATGGTTGTAATAACTTAGAATTTATTTTCTTGTCAAATATCCCCTCTCTCCAAATTTGTATCCCCCTCCCTATATTATGTTGTAATAGTGTAGCATTTAAATTCTCGCACATTTAAAAGCTTTCAAATATGCCATGTTTAGACCTAGGGTTTGTATGCAAATAAAATCAACAAATAGCTTGACCTAATCCAAAGATAACAATGCATGAAAAACAAAAACAATGCACACTTACACCCCTAGGGTTTCATCCACTTGTTGCCTTCAAAAATGGCCATGGTTGCATGTCAAGTACTTTTGCAAAACAAAAACAAGCAAAAAGATCATAGTCCCTCGATGATGCTATCTGAGTTGCCTAAACAAAATGATCAAGTCCCTCAAGAAAATTGCCAAAGATACTTGACACTATTGTTATCATGGTCTATACGATGACCCGCGCCTGTCCCGTTAACATCCTAACACAAGGTTGTTCACCAAATACAATGGTGAATCAACACTGTTAAAAGGGTTAAAAACATAAGAAAGATCTTTGAGTAAAATAGGGTAGATAGCTCTTAGTTACTTGATCAAGCTTGCAAAAAACATCCTTGCTACTTTTTAAAACACACTTCACAACACAATTTCAAACCATACTTTCAAACATTGAAAACCTTTCAAAAGAAAAAGACACCTTTGTATACATTCAAACAAGAATCATTACAAAGGTCGCCACAACGATGGCCTCTTTTCAAAACATTTTCCAAAATCATACACAAAGCACCATTTCAAACAATTGAAAAGCACCATTTCAAACAATAGAAATGTGAAGCAAGTGATCTAAGCAAGTAACTAAGAGCCCATGGGTAACCATGGATAGAAAGGGTGCTAATACCTTCCCTTTCTATAATCTACTCCCCAAACCTAAGAAAACATCTCAAAGGTCTTTCCTCTGCTTTTTGACCTCTCCTTAGGATAAAATAAAAATTCGGTGGCGACTCTTGCTAAACCGAAACATTTACAAGCACAAACGCAAAATCCCAAGTCAGTTCTCCCACCGTATCACAGAACTGGCGACTCTGCTGGGAAAATTCTTTAAAAGTGGAGTAACCTTAGGGCTTAGATCACCCTTTGCATGATTAATTGTTTTCTTTGATTGCTTTACATTTTGGTTCTCTTGTTTGGGCTTGAAATCCTCCACCCGGATTTGGGAAACATTCATAGATAGCAATACATTGTGGAAACTGTGCGGGGTATACCGACACGGTTGAAGCAATATCTATATTAGTGCGACATATTTGTGAGTACCGGTAGCCTTTGAGTCAATCAAAGAGAATACGGGGCCGCTGAGTGATGTCATTAAGCACTAATGAACTAGAACCTTACTTGACCATCTTGGCCTTTTATTAGGGATAGTGAGATGACCGGCTTTGGTGCAGTCCGAAGTTGGTAGATACTCGATACTACACTCATTGAGGGTTGTTTTCTTGGAATATTTTGGTTGCTAGTTAAGTGGCTAAACCAAAACAATGAACATAGAAAACAATCCAATGATATTGAGCTCCTTAGAACCCGGTTACTATTTATAGGACAGGTTTTGAGCCAACTAAACTCAAGAGGGTACTTACCTATGAAACCTCATGCTAGCATGAAACTAGGGTTTTGTGTGACTTGCTTGTACATGTGTTTGTGCATACATCATGAACATCATAAAGCATCATATGCATCCACTAACCATTTCAAGGGTTTGGATCTTCATCTTTGTTCATGTTTTGTAGGTCATGGAATCTCTTCGCAGGAAAACAATTCAAGTCAATCTTGTGAGAATCCCTCCTCAACTCAAGGAGCTTACTTCCAGGATTCCAGAGAGTTCTCTCTTCAATGAAAGACATGGTAGACTCCTCAACTTAGTCAATACCAGCATTGAAGAAGACATGGTGAAAGTGTTGTTCCAGTTCTTTGACCCCCTACACCACTGTTTCACATTCCCTGATTACCAATTGGTGCCTACTTTGGAAGAATTTTCTCAACTCCTGAGAATTCCTATTCTTAATCAACTACCCTATAACGGTACGGAAAAAGAACCAAAACCTGAAGATGTTGCTCAAGCATTACACTTGCAACCATCTGACATCAAGGGGCATTGGGAAACCAGAAGTGGTGTTAAAGGTTTCTTGGCAAAATTTTTGTTTGAGAAGGCACAAGAATGCTGGAATTCTCTTGATCTACAAGCCTTTGAAGAGATTGTGGCACTCCTTATCTATGGTTTGGTCTTGTTCCTAAACCCTGACAAAATTATAGATGTGAATGCTGTCAAGATTTTCATATCCAGGAATCCCATACCTACATTGCTTGGGGACATCCTACACTCATTTTACACACGAACAATGAGGAAAAGAGGTGTTCTCATGTGCTGTACTCCTCTCCTAGAAAGGTGGTTTATTTCTCACCTTCCACAATCAGTTTTGAAGAATGAGCAGGGTTTAAGGTGGTCACAATGATTGATGACCCTCACACATTCTGATGTACATTGGTGTTCTCGGTCCAGAGAAAATGTCATCATCATTGATCGTTGTGGAGAATTTCCTAATGTCCCATTACTTGGCATTAGGGGAGGCATTACCTACAACCCCTGTCTAGCTTTGAGACAATTTGGATATGCTCGGAGGGATGGCCCTCATGACATGCTGATTCCCGACCTAGTTTTTGACTTCGACAACGACGCGCAAGGACTTCGGCAAAGGTTCATCAGAGCTTGGAGGATGCCTAACAAGGTGGATAGTAAGACACTGGGGCACAAGAATTCCATCCCCCCTGAGCCTTACCTCAAGTGGGTACGAACCCGCTCCTAGAATCTTATGATGCCATATCCTCACATTCTCCCCTTGATCAAAGAGCCTGTTAAGGAAGGAGAGGTTCCATACACCATCCTACATCCTGACATGCCAACATCATGGGAGGAAATGCAAAAGAGTTGGATCCAACTCAAAGAAGAACGAGATACTTTTGAAGCCAACTTCTATGCCAGTGAGAAGAAGGTTTTAGAGCTCACCCGCCGACTTCACGAGGAGGAAACTCTCAACACCTACATCGCACCAAAGAGGATGCGCAATGTCTTTTTACATTAAGAATTTTGTAATATTTTGCCCATGGGGCACTTATGTACTAACAATTTCTTCTTAATATGACGTGCATTCTTTTTGTTTACAACAAATTTGAATGTTTGAACCCTTGAATGCATTACATGAATAACATACCATTCATCATATGCATAAACAGGTCTTCAAGCCAGGTTTCCTTATCTTTCTGCTGTTTATTTCAGCAAGATGGATTTGGAGCAAACAGTGAAGGATCTACAGGCACAAAATTCACAATTTCAGCAACTCCTCATGACCTTGGCAAAGGTTCAAGAGGATCTCAAAGTTCTGCTAGAGAAGAATAAAGAGAAGAAAAAGAAAAAGAGACTGGGGGTAGTCACTTTCGGAAGAAGGTTTGAGGGTGATGCTAGAAGGACTCTTGAGTTCCCTTCAACGTCTGACGAAGGGATTGGCAAGGGGAAAGGAGTTACTATACCTTCTAAATCTGAGGTAGAAGAGGAGGAAGAGGAAGAAGACGAAGACTATTCAGAACAACAGTATCCACCAGCGGATGACAAATACAAGAACCTTGAAGACAGATTGGCATCTATGGAGTTGCAGAGGGTGCCCGGATTGGATTTTGAGGAACTGGGGTTGGTAGCTGGGATTGTAATCCCTCCCAAGTTCAAGGTGCCAACATTTTCCAAGTACGACGGTCTATCTTTCCCTAAGATGCACTTGAGGTCGTATGTTAGAAAGATCCAACCTCATTCATACGATAAAGACCTCTGGGTACACTTTTTCTAAGACAGCTTGTCTGGCACTCAGTTAGATTGGTTTTATCAGCTCGAGAGATCAGAAGTTCACAATTGGAAAGACTTGGCAGCTGCTTTCTATCGTCAGTATCAGTACAACGCTGATTTGGCGCCTACCCGTACTCAGCTACAAAGTATGGGGATGGCTTCAAATGAAGGGTTTAAGGAGTACGCCCAGAAATGGCGTGACCTGGCTGGAAGGGTGCAGCCACCGCTATCAGATAGGGAATTATTTGACATGTTTCTGGGGGACCCTGTCTAGCCCCTTCTTCAACCATCTAATCGGGAGCTCTTCTATGGGATTTACTGAACTGATTCTGACTGGCGAAAGGGTGGAAGCTGGTATTAAAAGTGGAAAGATTCAAAAGGATGCCTCCGCATCCACAGTTGTTAAAAAACCTTTTCCAGCCAAGAAAGAAGCATCTGCTGTGTATTCTCAGAAGGGATTGGGAAGGACTGAGCATCGGCCGACTGTAGGGGCCGTGATGATTCAAAATTCGTCAAATGATCAACCCCGTAACAATCAGTCGAGACCTAATCAACAACGGGTAGAACGGACACAATGGCAGTACACCCACATCAACATGACGCCTGCACAGGTTCTTCCCCATTTGTTGAAGCTGAATCTGACTAGTTTGAAAGAGGCGCCAAAAAACCCTAACACTTCATCTCCATACTATCACTCCAACGCCAAGTGTGCTTACCATTCCGACAGTGCTGGGCACGATACCAACAATTGTTGGGCACTCAAGAACAAAATTCAGGACTTAATTGACGCCAAAGAGGTTGAATTTGACGCTCCTGAAAAGCCCAATGTTATATCCTCTCCGATGCCCAAGCACGGCCACAATGTGCATGGCATTTTGGAAGACCTCCATGTTACTGATGTTGCCAATCTGTTGACTCCATTGCTTGTGATTAAAGAAAATTTGTTGAGAGCCGGGATCTTTCCTGGTTGTGGTGAAGACTGTTATTTTTGTTTGAATGTTCAAGATGATTGTCCAATGTTGAAGTCAGGTGTCCAACGCCTGATGGATACTCAAGAGATACTTTTCCAGAAAACCCCTGTTAACACTTTCAATCCGATTACTCCTGATACTTGTGATACTTCAACCAACGATATTGCTATCATAACCATTTCCGACAATCCTCCCAAGGCTTGCAAAAGGCCTGTCAGGATTACGCCAAACTCCGAATGTGTACCTCTAAAGATCACCATGCCGGGACCTGTCCCGTACCAATCAAGCAAAATGATACCGTGGAACTATGGGGGAGAAATCTTCTACCACGACATCAAACAAATCGAAACAGTCCAAGAGATTTCTGAAGAAGACCCTAACATAGGGAACATCGTGGGTACGAGCAAGATAACCCGCAGTGGCCAGATCTTTTCTCCGGAGATTGCTCCTCCCCGAGCAGTTTTCGGACCCTTAAAAGCTTCTGCACCTGTTGGACCCTCTGTGCAAGGCCCAGTGATTGAAGAAGTGGTTACTCCCAAAGAAAGACCGTCTGCTGATAATACCAACAAGGGTAAGGGGCTACTGGAAACGCCTGTCAGGACGAAGGCTGATGCTGTGGTTATCCCCGAAACCACTCAGAAGGAAATGGATGAAATCCTTAAAATAATCCGAAAAAGTGACTACGACGTTGTAGAACAACTGGGGCGGACCCCCTCTAAAATTTCAATGTTGGACCTCCTGCTATGTTCAGAGGCCCATGCTAAGGCCCTGATTAAGTTCTTGAAGACGGCACATGTACCCCAAGAGACCTCGGCTGACCAATTTCAGGATTGTGTGGCCAGTCTTACTGCTGACAATGGCCTGGGCTTTTCCGATGCCGACTTAACTCCCAAAGGAAGGAAGCATAATGATGCGTTACACATTTCAGTTGAATGCCGAGGAACCACTCTCGCCCATGTCTTGGTTGATACTGGTTCTTCCCAAAATGTGCTGCCAAAGAAGGCCTTAGACCGTTTGGATTGCGAAGGTTTGACCCTCAAACCTAGTAACATCGTCGTTAGGGCTTTCGATGGTTCCAAAAGAATGGTTCATGGAGAGGTTGATATTCCCATCAAGGTAGGCACCGAAGTGTTCAAGTCCACCTTATACGTAATGGACATCCGGCCGTCATACTCATGTTTGCTAGGAAGACCGTGGATCCATTATGTCGGGGCAGTTACATCCTCTTTGCACCAGATGCTGAAATATCCTGTTAAGGGTAAAATCATAACTGTGCACGGTGAGGAAGAGTACATGATCAGTCATCTCAATTCCTTTCGATATGTGGAAGTGGATGGCGAGTTCATCGAAACGCCTTTTCAACATTTTAAGGAAGTTTCTCCCGAGGTAGCAGTCGCAAAGACAGTGGTTGAGGTACCTATCATTCCCAAGCAGGTGGCTAGGATGGCATCTCTCAAGGACGCAGAGGCTGTGATTAAGGAGGGGAAGAGCATAATATGGGGACTATTGCCTGACTTTCCCCATAAGATGGACAAGTTTGGTTTAGGGTTTACTGCTGCAGGACAAAAGGCTATGCGCCGCTCTAAGGTCGGAGGGCCACCCGTCAAGATCTCACACCACAGAATCAATGCTGTAGAAGATGAAGATGAAGAGAGCCACTTCGAAGATTGGATTTTTCCGACTGTCGAAGGGGGTTTGAGCAACTAGGAAGCAAAGGATTTTGTTCCTATCACCTTTATCAACCAGTAATTTTATCTTTGAACAATTTCCCATTTTTATGGTCTGTAATAACTAAAACAATTCGCACACTATTTTCACCTCATTCCTGGCCCGAGGCATGTAGGTCCATTTGTAAGGGCTTGATTTTATTCATAATCATATGCCATGTTTTAATGAATCATTGGATGTTTTTCATCTATAAACTGTTCATTTTCTTTCCTTTTGCATTTTTGTTTGTTTAAGAATGGCTATCCCTTACACACACCCACACTCACAAATGTAGGTACCCATCCACTCCGGATTCCATGAGTGACTATTCTGCTTTAGCCTTCGATAACTCTGAAGATTTGGTCAATCATGCTGAGTACGAAGTTGACGAAGATTGTGAAGTGCCGGGAGAGTTAGCCAGACTTCTACAACAAGAAGAGAGGGCCATCTTGCCTCATCAAGAGTTTCTAGAAACCATCAACTTAGGGACAGAGGAGGACATGAAGGAAGTAAAAGTGGGTGCCAACCTGGAACCGAGTGTCAAGGAGCGCTTAATGCAGTTGTTGAACGAATATGTTGAAATCTTCGCTTGGTCTTATGAAGACATGCCAGGGCTAGACACCGATATCATGGTTCACCGTCTCCCTACAAGAGAAGATTGTCCACCGATCAAGTAAAAGGTTCGCCGAATGAGGCCTTACATGTCTGAGAAGATTAAGGCTGAAGTAATGAAGCAATTCAACGCTAGTTTTCTGGCTGTTACAACCTATCCAAAATGGGTTGCTAACATTGTGCCCGTACCTAAAAAAGACGGCAAAGTCAGAATGTGTGTAGACTATCGGGATTTGAACAGGGCCAGCCCTAAAGACGACTTTCCGCTGCCACATATCGACATCTTGGTTGACAACACAAGGTATTTTCCTTCATGAACGGATTCTCGGGCTACAATCATATTAAAATGGCCCCCAAGGACATGGAGAAAACTACCTTTGTCACGCAATGGGGTACTTTCTTCTACAAGGTGATGTCGTTCGGACTGAAGAACGCAGGGGAAACTTATCAACGCGCCATGGTAGCTTTGTTTCATGATATGATACATCATGAGATCGAAGTTTATGTAGACGACATGATAGCTCGATCACAGACAGAAGAAGAGCACCTTGAACATTTGTAAAAGCTGTTTGTCAGGTTGAAGGAGTATAAGCTCAGACTGAACCCAAGCAAGTGCACTTTTGGAGTTAGGTCTGGTAAGCTCTTGGGATTTATTGTCAGAAACAAAGGTATTGAGGTTAATCCTGCTAAAGTGAAGGCTATACAAGGAATGCCTGATCCCCGTACTGAAAAGGAGGTTAGAGGATTCTTGGGACACTTGAACTATATTGCGAGGTTCATCTCTCACCTGACATCTACATGTGAGCCAATTTTCAAACTGTTAAAGAAAGATTAGGTAGTTGAATGGAACGATGATTGTCAAGTTGCTTTTGATAAGATCAAGGAGTACTTATTGGAACCTCCTATTCTGATGCCACCCGTCGAAGGAAGGCCGTTGATCATGTATCTGACTGTTTTGGATAACTCAATCGGGTGCGTACTGGGCCAACATGACGAGTCTGGTCGAAAAGAGCATGCCATTTATTACCTTAGCAAAAAGTTTACCGACTATGAGACTCGCTACTCACTGCTCGAGAAAACTTGATGCGCTTTGGTATGGGCTGCTCGCCGGCTAAGGCAGTATATGTTGACTCATACCACTTTGCTGATTTCCAAAATGGATCCGATCAAGTATATCTTCGAGAAGCCTGCTTTATCTGGAAGAATTGCTAGATGGAAAATGATCTTGACCGAGTATGACATCCAGTATACTACCCAAAAAGCTATAAAAGGGAGTATACTAGCTGACCATCTAGCTCATCAAGCCGTCGAAGATTATCAATCTATGAGATTCGACTTCCCAGACGAGGACATCATGACATTAGACAACATCGAAGGTAACAGACCGTATGACAGACCTGAACAAGGATCCCGTTGGACCCTGTACTTTGATGGTGCTTCAAATGCACTTGGCAACGGTATCGGTGCGGTACTCATCTCTCTGGAAGGTTGCCATACACCCTTCACTGCCCGACTTTGTTTCAGCTGTACCAACAACATGGCCAAATATGAAGCTTGCATCTTTGGTCTCAAGGCTGCTATAGACCTGGGGATCAAATCTTTGATCGTATTTGGGGACTCGGCTTTGGTTATCAGTCAAGTCAAATGAGAGTGGGACACCAAACATCCTAATCTTATCCCATACAAAGAACATGTCCTGACATTGTTGCCTCATTTCGAGCAGATTACTTTCGAGCATTTCCCGCAAGAAGAAAATCAGCTAGCAGATGCTCTAGCTACAATGTCTTCCATGTTTAAACTCAACTGGGATAACGAGGCTCCCCAAATCACCATCGAGCGAATGTACGAACCTGCGCACTGTCATGAGATTAGTACCGAAGAAGTAGTGGAACAAACCTGGTTTCATGAAATCAAAAGGTATCTCCAGACTAGAGAATACCCCGAAGGAGCTTCCGTCAATGACAAAAAGTTCTTAAGGAGATTTGCTGCCATGTTCTTCCTAAGCAATGGCATCCTTTATAAACGCAGCCATGATTGTGTTTTACTCTGATGCATGGACAAAGTTGAAGCAGAGTTGATCATGACTGAGATACACAGTGGCACATTTGGCACCCATTTGAGCGAACATACGATGACTAAGAAGATTCTAAGGGCAGGCTACTACTGGTCTACCATGGAAGCTGATTGTCATCAACATTCCCGTACATGCCACAAATGCCAAGTCTACACCGACAAGGTACATATTCCTCCTGTTCCTCTCAATATTCTGACAACTCCTTGTCCATTCGCAATGTGGGGCATCGACATGATTGGAGAGATCAAGCCCACAGCGTCCAATGGACATCGCTTCATCTTAGTCGCTATTGATTATTTTACCAAGTGGGTCGAAGCAGCTTCCTTTGCCTCTGTTACAAAGAATGTGGTTGCCCGCTTCATCAAGCAGAACCTCATATGCCGGTATGGTGTCCCCGACAGGATCATCACAGACAACGGTACAAATCTGAACAATACTATGATCACCGCTCTATGCGAGCAGTTCAAGATTTATCATCACAATTCATCTCCCTACCGACCGAAGATGAACGGTGTTGTTGAAGCCGCAAACAAAAATATCAAGATCATTCAAAAGATGACAGTCACCTACAAGGACTGGCATGAGATGTTACTGTTCGCTCTGCACGGATATCGTACCACGACACGTACTTCAACAGGGGTAAGCCCATTTTCTTTGGTATATGGCATGGAAGCTGTTCTACCCATGGAAGTTCATATCCCTTACTTGAGGATTATGAAGGATGCCGGTTTGAGTGAAGACGATTGGATTCAGACCCGGCTTGACCAACTTAATTTGATAGACGAGAAGCGACTTACTGCTGTTTGTCATGGTCAAACGTATCAAAAACGGATGATCAAGGCTTTCAACAAGAAAGTCATGCGTCAGGTATATCAAGTCGGAGATCTTGTAATCAAGCGGATCATCTTGCCGCAAAGTGATCCCAGGGGCAAGTGGACTCCTACTTACGAAGGACCATTTGTGATCAAGAGCATCTTTTCTGGTGGGGCAATGATTCTGACCACCATGGACGGCGACGACTTGCCACACCCTGCGAATGCAGACATAGTCAAAAGATACTACGCATAAATGACCCGACAAGTTGAAAACCCGAAAGGGCGACTTTGGCAAAAATGGGCATCCCGGTGAATCGAAAACCCGAAAGGGCGGTTCAGGCAAAAATTAGGGATAAAACAAAAAAATCTGTACACCCGGCAAGTTGAAAACCTGAAAGGTTGGCTTGGGAAAAAAAGGGTTTCCCGGTGGATCGAAAACCCGAAAGGGCGGTCCAGGCAAAAGTTAGGGAATCAAAGCGTATGACTATGTCTCGTCGGATCACTTTAAGAACAATCTCTTCACCAACAAGCTCCAAGCTACTGATCAATCCAATCATCGGCGGACGAAGCAGCGAATGGACAAGATACTCAAAGTTGTGAAGGCTATAGTAGAATGGGAATCCCATGGAATTGTTACACATAGCCATCTTTCTTTTGTATAAAATTTTCCATTTCTTACGACAACATTATCTTACTAGGATGTCTGTCTCCTTTGTACAAAGATACTCACAAAAGTTAATACAAATACACTTCAAAGTGCAGAAATTTGCTTGCCTTTCTTTTCTTTTTACACTTATGTTTTATTTGAAGACGTCCAATGTTTTGTTAAATAGGCATATGCATTTGAACATAATCACTGCTTACAAATAAAACGAAACTGAAAAAAGATAATTATTGATAGGTTGAAGGTGTAGGAAGAAATCTTTATGCCATTCCAAAAGAAATCCCCTACGACACATCATTCGGATCCTCAACAAAGCTGAAATTTGGAGTATATTTCCCCAGCAAAGTTAAGCTTCAAGATCCGCAACAGAGCCAATACAGTCTAAAACTTGATTCCCCAGCTGAGTTGAATTTCAAAATTCCCATAAGAGTTAAGCTTCGAGATCTCCAGTGGAGCCCGAAAACCCTGAAAATCCTATCCCCAGCGGAACCAGAATAGTCTAAACATTCTCCCCACAGAGTTATTTCCCAGCAGATTGAATATTCTCAGTCTCATTTCTACAGCAGAAGTCTCCCAGGTTTTAACTCCCCAGTAGAGATTTTTCAAAGTTTTCCTTATTTCCCAAGCAGTCAGCAAGGGTTTCTCCTCTCCAAATCCTCAGCAGCGGTCCAGGATTTATTTTCCCCGGCAGAAGTCAAAGAATTCATTATTTCCAGCTGTCCGGATTTTATCTTCCTCAACAAGACGGCTACTCAGCCTGCATGCATAACCATTACATTCATACATCATAAACATTGATGAAATACAGTTCATTGCATCATATATATCATGCAACATAACTTTGTGTTTTAGCTAACATTTTATCCTTTTCAGGATAAGATTAAAAGGCTATCGTTAACAATTATTCATATACAGTACGGATACACCCCATATACGGCGGTTATTCTATTACTCATTCAGAATTTCAAGTCTAATACAATACATATACACCCCAGACACGGCGGTCATTCTACTACTCATTCAGACTTCAGTAATCCGATACAGACTAGATACGCTCCAGACACGGCGACCATTCTATCTCTCATTCAGATTCAATTATCAACTTCAAGTTCAGATATGCTCAAGACACGGATGCCATTCTGACCCTTACACCAGCAGTTTGATTCCCTCAGTGCAGTCGTCACGGAAGTCATCCTGTCATTTATTCAGATCCCATTACAGTACAGATACACTCCAGACACGGAAGTCATTCTACTACTCATACAGATCTCAACTTCAGAATATAGCCCAGATACGCTCCAGATGCGGTTGCCATTCTGTCACTCATTCAGAGTTTACCCCAAACACACAGTTGCTCCATACACAGATATTTCTCTATTACCCGGATACAATACAGATACACTCCAGACACGGCAATCATTCTGATATTCATTCAACATTCAAACACAGTTACAGCTCAGGTACACCCCAAATACGGACGCCATTCTTTTGCTCATACAAACTCAGTCTCCAGATACAGTTAAAGTGCATTCCAGATACGAATACCATTTTGATACTCATTCTTTTGGCCTACAACATTACAATTCAACAAAGATTCTTGGATGGCATCTTTAAGCCCATCTCCATTAATATTCTACCATCTCCAAATGGCATCTTTAAGCCCATTACCGCATCTATGCTTTGACGAGTGCAAATTTACGGGCACTCTAGTGTCCAATCCTTTTTTACCTTCGAGTCGCAAAAGGCAAACTTGCCAATCTAACTCTTCAGGTTCAAGAAGATTGAACATGGGCAACTGTTGTACCCCAAAATTTTCCCTCTCATTTCATCAACACTTTCTCATCACAAGACTCTTGGAATTCAGGGTCAAGCTAGGGTTTGCTCTGCTCAAGACCCCTCCTTGCACTGTTGACCTAAATTAGGGTTTGAGTTTGCACAAGGACATTTTGACCTACAATGCCCAAAGTGACTTTCATACTTCATGTTGGACCCACAAGTTTGACTTTACCAAGTTTTAGGCTTTGATTCAAAGTTTTTCCCAATCAATTGGACAGTTGACCTAGAAATCAGCTGTATTGGGGAAAAAGTCAACTGTGGCCAATTGATAGTCAAACCTAATAAAATTTGATCCAAATCATCATTATGAACTCATATGAACCATTTTATCAAGTTTGGACCACAATTCCACAAGAAATTTGATCAGATCATCAAAAGGGCAAAATGGTCATTTTTAGGGTTTTGACTGCACAAAGGCAATTTTTGACTGTTTGACCTAGCCAATGGCAAACCAAGCTTACATATGGGCTCAAGGACTCAATAAAATTGTCTTGACCCATTCAACAAGTTCAAAAGATCTCAAATGCTTAGGATTGACAGATGAATTTTTCAGTCAACTGATCAAAATTTGACTGTACACTGAAAAGTCAAACTTTGGCTTTTTGGTCAAAATCAAGTGCCAAGGATCATTTTTCATCAAGACATGTCAAATTATGAAACTTGTTCATCAAGAAACCTAAAAATGCAAATTAAGGTTTAAAATGAAAAAATTTCATAACTTGAATTTTTCTAAGTTATGAAATTTTCTTATTTTTTCCTAACTTTGTCCCATTTTTTCACCAAGATGAAAATGGATTCAAACAAAACTTGCAACATGAAAGTTGTATTCCATCACAAATTTTACAACTTTGGTTCACAAAGTTTTCTCAAAAGAAGCTTGTATCTCAAGTTATGATTTTTGGAACAAGCGTACCTAAAACTTTTAACTTAGAGAAAATTTGCCCTAATCTAGGCAGGATTTTGACCCATCTTCTTGGCCATTTTTCACATGGTTCCACTTGGAGTTTCAAGTTGCATTACAAAGATGGATTGTAGTACATATTCCAAGCTTTCCAAATTGTCCAAGAACTCCTCAAACATCCTTGTGGTTAGAGAGAATCGAATTCTTGAATTTGGCAAAAACTCACTTTTGTCCATGGCCAATACATGTTCATAACAACTTGCAATTCTGATTTAGCTAGCTTGGTTTGACATTACAGGCCTCAAAACCAATTTGCACTCCATAATTTAATTCCAATCCATCAGTCCAAGCCTTTGTTTTGTTCATTTGGGCATTATACACAAGTTTAAGCCTTAAGTAGAAAAAGGGAAATTGCCATTTTTGCCTAATGTCACTTTATGTCAAAAACTAAATCCTTGAGACATGGGGCTAGATCTTTGAGGCAAGATCAAGTCCACTAATTCCAGTAACCAAGAACAAAAGATGCAGCATGATAGGAAAGCTTGTACAGGGCTATAACATCATTTCCATTTTCTTGCTTCAAGTAAAAGGAAACTTGCAAAACCAAGGCAATCTCACATATCTGCTAACACAAGCTTAAACAAACATTACACACAGTTTCCATACCTCCCAACAAGCCTAAAGCACGCCCCTTTCATCCCTCATACCTCCTAATACTCAGAATCACTGTTTTTCTGCAAAACAGGGCAGGTTCTGCATTTTGTAAGCCACAACCAATTTCCATCGTGCGTTTTGTCCCAAGATAGTTTCAACACCTTCCAATCAACTCACCTGAACTATCCCAAGCCCCCATTGCAAGCTGTAACACCTCTAACACCCTTTGCCATTTTCATTTCCAAGATCTGCAGGTTGAGTTCTACAGCACGATTCAAGTTGTTTCAAAGCAAGCCAAGCATTGGAGAAGCTTCCTTGGACCTCAGGCAAGCTCAACAGAAGCTCAAACACCATTGAAGGTTGCTGCATTGCCCTACTCAATTCCAACTGAAACAGGTTTTTTTATCACTTTCTATCTCTCTATTTAGGAACATTTAGCTTTAGGTTTGTGAATGAAAAATGTAGTATTCAATGCCATGAAGCCATACATATGCTCAGCTTTCATTTATATTAAGTGTGCTAGGAGAATTTCATCCATGAACATGTGAAAAAAGCTAGGTCAGATTTTAGGGCTAGAGAAATTCTCTCTGGTCTTTGAGAGTTAGATTTAATGCTTTATATGGTTGGATTCATGTTTAAATTCTCTACAAGTTTGATGTTGTACGTTTTGGCAAAAAGTCACGTTTCCAGGATGTAGCATTTGAACCAGGCGCACGGGTTTACAAGGTCTGAAGGTTGAAGAAGAAGTTGACTTGGGTTGGGCCTGTACAGGCTTGCTTCTGGCAACCCCCATATTCAGTTTACACCACCTGGCCCATTTATTTGATATTTATCATTTTTGACATTTTTATTTTTTATTCTGACTTTATTATTTTTTATATGAAATATAAAAAATGCCAAAAAATAATTTTCTATATTTTTCATATTTATTTGATATTTATTTTATTTTATTAAGTATATGTATATAAATAAAATATTTTCTTTTTAAAACAAAACTCAAAAATAATACAAAAGATATATTTATTTTCATTTATTTCATTTATTTATATTAAAAAAAACATTTTCTTGAAATTTTTCATTTTTTGTAAATAGTTAATTTTTTTTTATGTTTAATATATATATATATATATATATATATATATATATATATATATATATATATATATATATATATATATATATATATATATATATATATATATATATATATATATATATATATATATATATATATATATATATATATATATATATATATATATATATATATATATATATATATATATATATATATATATATATATATATATATATATATATATATATATATATATATATATATATATATATATATATATATATATATATATATATATATATATATATATATACTTGTCTATTTTTATTTTATTAGATAATTAGGTAAAAAATACAAAAATACCACATTTTCATTTTTATTAATATTGTGTATTAAAAATACCATTTTCATAATATACTTTTATTTTTTGTATAAATTAGTCTATTTTTGCACATAATTAGTAAATAATATTATTTATTGAGAATTAGGGTTTCTTGCCCTAAAATAGAAAAAAATATAAAAATTAACTTTTTATTTTATTTACATTTCCCATTAAAAAAATACTTTGTACATATTAAAAACATTTTTGCATAATACATTTTATTTAGATTTATTTATTATATTTATTTCAAATATTGTACATTTAAATATTATATCTTATACATTCGATATGGTTGTAATAACTTAGAATTTATTTTCTTGTCAAATATCCCCTCTCTCCAAATTTGTATCCCCCTCCCTATATTATGTTGTAATAGTGTAGCATTTAAATTCTCGCACATTTAAAAGCTTTTAAATATGCCATGTTTAGACCTAGGGTTTGTATGCAAATAAAATCAACAAATAGCTTGACCTAATCCAAAGATAACAATGCATGAAAAACAAACACAATGTACACTTACACCCCTAGGGTTTCATCCACTTGTTGCCTTCAAAAATGGGCCATGGTTGCATGTCAAGTACTTTGGCAAAACAAAAACAAGCAAAAAGATCATAGTCCCTCGATGACGCTATCTGAGTTGCCTAAACAAAATGATCAAGTCCCTCAAGAAAATTGCCAAAGATACTTGACACTATTGCTATCATGGTCTATACGATGACCCGCGCCTGTCCCGTTAACATCCTAACACAAGGTTGTTCACCAAATACAATGGTGAAGCAACACTGTTAAAAGGGTTAAAAACATAAGAAAGATCTTTGAGTAAAATAGGGTAGATAGCTCTTAGTTACTTGATCAAGCTTGCAAAAAACATCCTTGCTACTTTTTAAAACACACTTCACAACACAATTTCAAACCATACTTTCAAACATTGAAAACCTTTCAAAAGACAAAGACACCTTTGTATACATTCAAACAAGAATCATTACAAAGGTCGCCACAACGATGGCCTCTTTTCAAAAAAATTTCCAAAATCATACACAAAGCACCATTTCAAACAATTGAAAAGCACCATTTCAAACAATAGAAATGCGAAGCAAGTGATCTAAGCAAGTAACTAAGAGCTCATGAGTAACCAAGGATAGAAAGGGTGCTAATACCTTCCCTTTCTATAATCTACTCCCCGAACCCAAGAAAACATCTCAAAGGTCTTTCCTGTGCTTTTTGACCTCTCCTTAGGATAAAATAAAAATTTGGTGACGACTCTTGCTAAACCGAAACATTTGCGAGCACAAATTCAAAATCCCAAGTCAGTTCTTCCACCGTATCACAAGTGTCATCGAGGGACTATGATCTTTTGTTTTGTTTTGTTTTGCCAAGATACCTTGCATGCATACCATGGCCATTTTGTTAGGCAACCAAGTGGGTGAAACCCTAGGGGTGCTTGTGTGCAATGTGTTGTCATTTTACATGCATTTGTTTGTCTTGTATTAGGTCATGCTATTTGTTTGATTTTTGTCTTATCATACAAAACTCTAGTTTACTACACATGTATATAATGCGATAAATTACGTAAAGTAAATCTATGCTATTACAACAATTATTATGGAAGGGGGGATACAAGTTTTGAATGTGGGATATTACTCAAAATAAAACCCTAAAAATTATTACAACCCAATTGAATTTTGGTACAATAAATAAATAAACAATTATTTAAATATGCAATAAAATGTATGGATGCAAAATGTTTTTTTTGTATTTATTTTATATGTGTAAAAATAAAATTATTTAAGTCCTAAAAATAATAAAAATAATAATATTATTTTTGAAAGGGGAAACCCTAATTTTTTTTGTTTAAAAGAAAATTATGTTTTCTATTATTTATTTTATTCATTTATGTACAAGAAAAATAAATAAAATTATTTATAAATATTGAAAATTAAAATATATGTGGAAATAATATTTTATGTGTATGAATAATAAAAATAAAAATGTATAATATTTTTAAATATATTTACTATTTATTTAAGAAAATAAAGTTCTATTTATTTGAATAATCAATATTTTATGCAAAAAAAATAAGATAAAAAATAAAATAAAAATGCAAAAAATTAAGAAAATATTTTTGGGCTTTTTTTAATGTTCAGAAAAAATAATAAAGTCAATAAACATAAAAAATATGAGAAAATATGCAAAAATAAAAAATATAAAGCAGGGGTGCAAATAGTAAACTGGGGGGTATGGGGAGTAAAACAACAGGCCCAAGCGCGCTAGGCCCAAAACAGCTTCGTCCCTGTCATTGGCTTCTTCCTTCTGCGCGCGTTTTTTTCAAATCTGCAAACTCTCACATACTTGCACAAAAGCAAAAACTCACAACATGAAACATATAGCAATTTTGATCACGATTCCAACCATATCCATTTTGTGACCTAACTCTCAAAGAACAGAGAGAATTTCAGTGGCCCTAATTCCTGACCTAAATTTTTCATGAACTTCAAGCTTCAAATTCTCACTACCCAGTTAATATAAATGACAACTATGCATATGTACAACTTCAACAAGTTAAGGACCACATCTTTGCTTCACAAATCAAAGTTTAAGGGTTCCTAAATAGAGAGATAGAACATTGAAAAATACCTTGTTCAGCTGAGTTTGGATATGGCAATGTGGGGACTTTGAGTGAGGCCTGAGGATCGTGTGAGCTTCCTTGAAGTTCCCTCAAGCTATTCCAATGCTTAGCTTTCCTTGAGAATGCTTGAAACTCCCTGCACGAGTCAACCTGCAACCTTCCAAAGTGAAAATGGTGATGTCTGAAATAGGGCTTACAGAACCAGGACAAGGGCTTGGATAATTTAGGTAGGATGTATGCAAAGTGTTCCAAGTGTTAAAGGAAGAAATGCACGAGCCAATATTGAAATGGAAAGACTTTTGCAGAAGATGCCCTGTTTGGGCAAAAACTTGTGTCTTTTGTGTTTGGGAGAGTTTCAAATGCTATGAATTCGTGTATTTTCTTGAGACAAGTTTGTGAAGTTGTTTAGAATGAAGCCAAGTCTTCTCTTTATCAGATGGACAAGTTCTCTTGACTTTTGCCAATTTGCTTACTTTTGAAGAAAGTTGAAATGACTTATGCCAAAGGCATGTACAGGCTTGCTTGCTAGCTGCATAGAGTTGGTACAAGTTTCTTGTTATCTGTGGAAAATGCCTGCATCCAAGGAATAAGTCCAAGGCTCAAGGCTGATAAAGTGGAAAAGGCTTGCTTTATCAAAATGATATTGTGAACTTTATGCCATTTATGGATTAATCTTTTGTACAATGCTCCAAAGATCAAAATAAAGCCATTATCCATTGAGTTAACATTCAATTATGGAGTGTAGAAGGGATTAGTACCTTTAATGCAAGGTACAAGCATGCTAGGAATTGATTTGTAACTTGAAGCATTGTAAACATGGCTTGAACAAAAGTGGCAAATTGCCATTTTCTCTTCTTCGATTCTCCCTAGCTACAAATGATCTTGGAGAGTTCTTAGACATTTTGGAAAGCTTGTAACATGCTATACAAGCCATCTTTGAAATGTATTTTGAGATACCTCTTGGAACTAGGTGAAAAATGCCCATGAAGTTAGGTCAAAAACCTGCCTAAATTAGGGCAAATTTTCACTAAGTTAAAAAGTTTATGGACCCCTATTCACAAATTCATAACTTGAGATCCAATAATCTTTTGGTAAAACTTTGTGAATTAAAGTTGCAGATTTCATGGAGGACTACAACTTTCATGTTGGAAGTTTTCTTTGAATCCAATTGCATCATGGTGAAAAAGTTGTGGAAATTTGGGAAAAAATAAGAAAGTTTCCATACTTAGAAATTTTCTAAGTTATGAAAAATTTTAAAATTAAAACCCTAATTTGCAAAATTGATTTTGTTGATCAAAAAGTTTCATATTTTGACATATCTTGATGAATTATGACCCTTGGCACTTGATTTTGACCAAAAAGTCAAAGTTTGACTTTTTAGTGTACAATTGACTTTTGATCAGTTGACTGCAAAATTCATCTGTCAATCCTATGCATTTGAGATCTTTTAAACTATGTGATTAGGTCAAGATGATGCTATTGAGTCCTTGAAATCATGCTTGAACCCAATTGTCCATTGGCTAGGTTAAAAAATCAGAAATTCCCCTTTCTTAATCAAAACCCTAATTTTGACCATTTTGCCCTTTTGATGATCTGATCAAATTTCTTGAGGAGTTGTGATCCAAACTTCATCAAATGGTACATAGGATCCTATAATGTTGTTGTGGATAAAAATTATGAAGTTTGACTGTAAATTGGTCATGGTTGACTTTTTCCCCAATACAGTTGATTTTTAGGTCAACTGTCCAATTGACTGGGCAAAAATGTGATTCAAGGCTTGAAACTTGATATGAGAAATCTTAGGAGTCCAAGATGGTGTATGAAAGTCACATGAAGAATTGGTGGTCCAAAAATCCTTGTGCAAACTCAAACCCTAATTTCAGGTCATCAGTGCAAGAGGAGGTCTTGAGCTGAGTAAACCCTAATCCTGTCTGGAGTCCAAGAAGTCTTGTAAGGAAAAAATCTTGATAAGTGAGAGGGCAAATTTTGGGGTACAACAGATGCCCCTGTTCAATCTTCTTGAACCTGACGAGTTAGATTGGCGAGCTTTGTCGTTCGTGACTCGAAGGTAAAAGATGATTGGACACTAGAGTGCCCGTAAATTTGCACTCGTCAAAATGTGGTTGAGGGAATGGGCTTAAAGATACCATTTGGAGAGGTGAAAAAATCTTGTTGGAGATGGGCTTAAAGATGCCATCCAAGAATGTTTGTTGAGTTGTAAAATGCAAGTCAAAAGAATGAGTATTCAGAATGGTGTCCGCGTCTGGAACGTTTCTGAACTGTATCTGGGGACTGAATCTGAATGAGCAATGGAATAGCATCCGTATCTAGAGCTTATCCAAGCTGTATCTGAATGTTGAATCTGAATAAGCAATAGAATAGCATCCGTGTCTGGAGCGTCTCTGAACTGTATTTGGTAGTTGGAATCTGAATGAGCAATAGAAAAGCATCAGTGTCTGGAGCATCTCTGAGCTGGGAGAATCAGAATAAGTGACATAATGGCAACCGTGTAGGGAGCGTATCTTGACTGGAAACTGAATAGGTAGCAGAATGAGTTCCGTGTCTGGAGTTTATCTGTACTGTAATCTGAATAAGTGACAGAATGACAACCGTGTCTAGGGCGTATCTGGACTAGAATCTGAATAAGAGATCTGAATAAGTGACAGAATGGCTTCCGTGTCTGGAGCATATCTGAAATGTATCTTGACCTTGAATTCTGAATGAATAATAGAATGACTTCTGTGTCTGGAGTGTATCTTTACTGTATCTGAGGTTGAAATCTGAATGAGTAATAGAATGACTTCCGTGTCTGGAGTGTATCTTTATTGTATCTGAAATCTTTGAATATTGTTAATGATAGCTGTTAATCTTATCCTAAAAAGGGTAAGATGTTAGCTGAAACACAGAGTTATGTTGCATTAAATGTATGACGCAATAAATGTGTTTTATCAATGTTTATGATATATGAATGTAATGTATGCACATGTAAGCTGATTTGCTGTATTGCTAAGGAAAATAGATCCCTGACGGCTGGGGATAATAAAACCCTTGACTGCTGCCGGGGAAAATAAATCCTTGACTACTGAGGATAAGAAATTTCAGGCGACTGTTGGAGATTAAAATCCTTGACAACTTCTGTGGAGATATAAAGATCCTTCATGCCTTGCAATTGGAGTATTGACAAAAATTCTGTTGCGAGCAATGTCGTATACTGCCTGAGTAATCTGATTGGGGAATCTAGAGAATTTTGATGACTTCTACTGGGGAAATAAGAATGAGAATCCTTATTATGCTGGGGAATAAAGAAAACTCTGATGATTTCTGCGGGGAACTGAGAATGAGAATCTTCATTTTGTTGATGAGCAATGAAAACTTTGACGACTTCACTGGGGAATTAAGAATGAGAATCTTCATTCTGTTGAGGAATAAAAACTCTGTGGGGGAGAAGGCTTACTGCTGGAGAGTAAGTTTAGGAGTTTGGGTTGTATGTCACTCTACTGGGGAGTTATCCTAGGTTGAGGAGAGACAAAAGTTAACTGCTATCTGATTGATTTCCAGGTTACAAGATAACTTGCTGGGGAATTTGGATTGACTGAAAGGTTTCCGCTGGGGATTGATAGTTTGAAGTTTTGACTCGACTGGGGAAGCAGGTTTCAGCTCTGCTGGGGATCTGTAACTCAAATTTTTTTCACCGATGGGGATTGGGAGTTTGAAGTTTTAACTCTGATGAGGATTAAGGGTTTGAAATTATAACTCCGCTGGGGATATGTATTTCAAAGTTTTGGCTCCACTGGGGATCTAGATGATATACTGTAGGGATTACTCATGGAATAGCCTAAAGATGTTTTCCTATCCTTTCAGTCTGTCAGTAATTGTTCTTTTCCACCTATTTATTTGTAAACAGTAATTATGTTCAAATGCATGTGTTCATCAATGAATCATTGGACGTTTTTTCAAATAAAAACACAACTGAAAAAGAAAAAGCAAATAATTTTCTGTACTTTGAAAGAGATATCTTTGTATTTACTTCGAATAAGTGTTTTGTACAAAGGAGACAGGCATCCTAGTAAGAGGATGATGTCATAAAGGTAAGAAAAAAAAATTATACAAAGAAAGATAGTTATGTGTAAAAAATCCCATGGGGTCCCCATTCCGCTATAGCCTTCGTATCTCCGAATATCTTATCCATCCGCTGCTTCGTCCGAAGATGATTGGATTGTGTTGTACCCCAAAATTTGCCCTCCCATATTCTTCAAGATTTGCCAAGATCAAGCTTCAAAATCTCTCAAGGGTTGCACAGTCCAATTGCCTCCTAACACAGTCAAAATTAGGGTTTTGGTTCTGGCAAAGAAATTGAGGTTTTCAAGGGTCCAATCAAGTCCCATATGCCTATATACATTGTCAAGCATCCATATGTCAAGTTTCAAGACTCACAGCATCAAGTTGCACAGTCAAAAAACCCTAATTGCTTCACAGTCAACTGCAGGGGCAAAATGGTCATTTGACAGTCAAAAGTCAAAATTTTTGGTCAACATATTATTTTGAAGCCACAATCATCATTTGATCAATTCTTGATCATGATTCTCAAAGCATGGCTCAAAAAGTCTCAAGATGCAAAAGTTTCTATTTTTGGACAACTGAAAAAGTCAACTGCAAATTGACCAAGGCATAACTTCTTCATGGTTTATCAGAAAAATTCCATCCAATGCTCATTTTGAAGAGAATGACATTTCCTACAACTCATCTTCACACTCCAAGTCCAAGAAATGCCCTCACAAAAAGTTATCAATTTCAACATTATATGTCATTTTCAAAAGTCAACAAAAAGGCACTTTAAGGCAAAGACCATAACTTGAGATTGGTAAATCAAAATGACATGTGACAAAAGGCATTGGTTAGAGGACTTCAAGACCTTTCCAAAATGTCCAAGAACATGATCATAGCTTCAAAATTGAGCAAGATATGCATTGGAGAAGTTGGGAAATTTTTGGGAATTTTCAAAAGTCAACTTTGCCTAAAACACTTCAAAATTGCTAATGGGCCTCAATTTCTTTCTTGAATCATTACCCAAAGCCTATGCACGACCCATTGAGCTAAAAATTATTTATTTTCTTATTTTTAATTAATTAATTGAATTTTTATTATTATTAATTCATTTAATTGGTTTTAATTGTAGAAAAATATCAAATAATGGTTGTCAAATCTTTTTATGCAGCAAATATATTTCACACATGCTAAGGATTTCGTGCATCACTCAAGGGGACAAAATCTTCCATAATTGGCAAGGTTTTCATGGCAAAAGATTGAAATTTACATAATTGAAAATCAAATATCCAAGACATTAATTCAATGGATTCATGGGCCTTGTTTTGACCTAATTTGCTTCACATACTTATGCAAGACCTAACCTAATTCAGAAGGACACGAAAAAGCTGCTGAAAGCTCATAACCAATTGGCAAAAATTCCAAGAAAAGCTTGAAACTGATTTCATGCTTGCAGTACATTTCAAAGCCTAAAAAAGATTCCAATACGTTGCTTAAGTCTCCAGGAAGCGTTTGCAATCAAGGACGAGTCAAAACGTGCAAAGAATTGAAAAACACAGGCCATACGGTTTGTCACATTTTCTTGAATTCCATATCATGATTCATGCGCATTTGATACATATTATTGGTTGTTTTGTATTCACAGGGACCTTCTGAAGCTAATGATATGATTCAATTGCATTATAAGGCTCTGTATCGTGATTTGCCATTAACATGTTTTAGGGTTTCAGAGCTCAAAATTGGGGCTTTGCATATGCTGTAAAATTGGACTATCAAACCAGTATAGACAAATTCCTTGCAACGAGACGAAGCGATTGAAACCCTCGCGCTCAATTTATTTAACATATGGGCGTAATCGCTATTTTCCACACTTTCAATTTGTGGGGGTTTAAAACCCCCGTTATTTGTTTCATATAATTGCAGGCAAACAAAGACGAAGCACGCGTGGCATATGGTGACTGGAGCATTTAAAATCTGGCGCGTTTTTTTTGTGTTATACCACTAACATTTATTTTCTTACATAATGATTGTTGTCTATTATATTTACAAACAAATGCAAATGGCCTGGTGGTTGAGGACGTGTACTGCAGGCATTGGGACCTGGGTTCGATTCCCAGGTCCCCCACATAATGCATAAATTTTGTTTTAACATGTTCACATGCAGCAATGGTTCAGTGGTCCACCATACGTACCCATGCTCATGCTTGCCAAATGGTCTTGACCCACAATCTGAAGGCTGCAGAGTGAAGTCCAGGGTGTACCTCAGTCAACCATCAAACACGTGATACCAGAAGGTCAAACAGACTTTTCCTAATAGGCCAAGATTCTTCCAGTCACACCTCCACATGGGCCAGACACCCCCCTCTGTTTGTATATTTAAATTAATTTTCTTTTCTTTTTAATTCTTTTATTTGCTTTAGTTATTTTTATTTAAATCACCTAAAATAATTTTCTTTTCATTATAAAAACAGAAAAAATCAAAAATACAAATATGTTTAATTATATTTAATTTCACCATTAAAATATTTTTGTAAATAAATTTCAATAACTAACTTAGTTAAATTAGGTTTTTAATTCTAATATTTTTCTTAATAAATAAAAAATACATAGAATTAGGTTTTGACATTTTTACCTTTTTTCTTAATTAATTTTTCCTCATTATTTATTATTATTATTACTTATTATTTTTGTAAATAAACATGTAAATTAATTAATTAGTCTAAATTAGGTCAACTTTAATATTTTCTTTAAATAACTAAAAATAGACTTAGAATTAGGGTTTCCTTGTAAATTCTTTTCTTTATTTCAAAAACATAAAAAACACTTTTCTTTAATTAAATAACTAAATAGACTTTAATTTCATTCAATTTCAAGCAAAGGGTCAAAACCCTCGGACGTCCAATTTATTCGTTTCGCGCATTATTTTCTTTTGAATATTATGTAACTGCTTTTCGGATGTAATAGTAATTAGGTATTTTATTTACTTTCCGCATCTTTTATCAAAACGGGTCTTTGTATTTTGGCGATGTATAGACCCGCGCCTTGTAATAGCGTAGCTTTTATCTTTCCGCTTTTAATTTTCCGCACTCTTAAATTCTAAATTTGTATGAAAGAATGTATGCTAATTAAAAACAAGCGTAGCTCACAATGCCATGATCAAAGATAAACTTAACATGAAAATAACACACAAATACACACACCACTTCTAGGGTACGCCTCACCTGTTGCCTTCGAAACGTGGTCGTCAAGTATAGGACGTCTTAGCGGTCCTTATGTCCATGATCTAGTTGCCTCGAAACAGTTGCCTCAGAATAGTTGCCTCGAAACAGTTGCCTCGGAATAGTTGCCTCGAAACGGTTGCCTCGGATTAAAAAAAGGATCAAGGACATAAGGGTAGCTTCTAAGGTGTCCTAATTGTTGCTTCGGTGACCACACTGTCCCTACATTCGAATTAACCCGAACACCTCCAACGGTGGTGCTACCTACCTCTCAATGGTGGGATGGCACTACTTTAGGGACTTCTACACAGCTTAATTCCTTAGGGTAGGTAGATGACTCATGGATACTTTCTCTATTCAAAAACAAATCAAAAACCTTTTCACACCGACACTCTCAAAAAGCTTTCAAAACAATTTTTCAAACACTCTTGAGGACAGATACAAGAGTTATTTAGAAATCTTTCAATGAAACTTTTGCAAAACCCACTCACATGTGAAAAGCAAACATTTTGAAAACATAAGAGCAAGTATCTAAGAGCCCATGGATAACCATGGATAGAAAGGGTGCTAACACCTTCCCTTTCTATAAATCTACCTCCCGAACCGAGAGACAATCTCATAAAGAATTTTGCTGTGCTTTTGTCCTTTCCATGCTGGAGAAAATAAAAGACGGTGGCGACTCTTGCTTACCGCGACATTTCGCGAACCAGCTTAAAAAACAGTCAGTTCTATTTCCACCGATCACAGAACTGGCGACTCTGCTGGGGATACTAATAAGTGGGGTGTACCTTAGGACTAAGATCACTTGTGTTTTCAATTGTCTGAATTGTTTGCTTTATTATTGTGGGTACTGTCTTGGGAGTTCTATAGATCCTAACCTGGATCTGGGGGATACCTTCTTAGAAAGTAGCAACAAGACTGTGAGGGAACTGTGCGGGGTATACCGACATGGTTGAAGCAGTCTGCTACGTTGATGTGGCACTTTGGTGAGTACCGGTAACCCTTGAGTCAAGTCAAGGAGAGTACGGGGCCGCCGCGTGGTGTCGTGAAGCATCAACCGACCTTAAGAACCTTAATTGAACCATCTTGGCCTCTTTAGGGTAGTGAGATAACTGACTTTGGTGCAGTCCGAAGTTGGTTGATACTCGATACTACACTCACTTGAGGGTTGTTTTCTTGGAATATTTCGATCGCCAGTTCAGTGGCTAAATCGAAACAATGAACACAGAAAGCAATCCAATGATATTGAGACCCTTAGAACCCGGTTACTTCTGATAGGACAGGTTTTGAGCCCACCAACTTCAAGAGGGTAGTACCCAAACTTCATGCTGGCCTAAACTCTAAGGGTTATTTTGTGTGACTTGTATGCCTTCATACTTGAACTACTTGCATACTTGTTATCTAACCACAAGAGTTCCTTGTAGGTTTTGTTTACAGTCCTTAATCCGGACTCATTACAGGGTTTACCTACATTACTTCACGCATAGCATAACATCATACCATCATACCATTGCATGCATCCTATATAAGGACTAATCCATTTCAAGGACCTCAAAGGTTTTGTGATGCAGGTCATGATGAACCAACATGTCTAGCAAGGGGCAAAAGGGGATTTATTTTCCTCTAGCCAAGGTTGTCATGGGCTATGACCCACTCGATATGGTGAGCCTTGACTCTTGAAGAAGGACTCTCAACAACCTGAAGTTCCTTCAATCAAGCTACCGGATCCCAACTCTAACAATTTTCTTGTTTACCCCGTGAGATCCTTGAATGCATTGCATGCATATCACACCTATCATTGCATTACAGGTACTCTTCTTTTTAGGTTGCTTAATGTTCTTCGCTGTTTATTTCAGCAATCATTATGAATCCTGAATCATCTACTGAGCAATCCTTCAAGGCCCTCCAGGCTCAGAACGCCCAGTTCCAGGAGTTGATTAAGAGTCTAGCCCAAGGTCAACAGGATTTGAAGACTCTGCTCTCGAAGAAGAAGAAGAAGAGAACGGTGTTGTTCAACCCGAGACGCAAATCTGGGAATGGATCACTAATTGAAGTTGAGCAGACTACCCCATCAGTTGGAAAGGACAACCCCCATGAGAGAGAGGTTCCTAGTCCAGTGGTCTCCGACAACGAGACAGAGTTCAATGATGAACAGTACCCTCCAGCTGAGGATAGATATAAACAGTTGGAAGACCGGCTAAGTGCTATGGAGATACAAAAAGTGCCCGGCCAGGACTTCGAAGATCTAGGTCTGTCTTCTGGGGTAGTAATCCCGCACAAATTCAAGGCACCTGCTTTTGCAAAATATGACGGGGCTTCCTGTCCTAAGCTGCATCTCAGGTCATACATAAGGAGGATCCAACCCTACACGGCTGACAAGAATTTATGGATTCACTTCTTTCAGGAAAGTCTGTCAGGAACTCAACTCGACTGTTTCTATCAACTGAATGGAGCCAACATCCGCAGCTGGGAGGACTTGGCCACTGCATTCTACAAGCAGTACCAGTACAATGCCGACCTTGCTCCCACGCGCACTCAGCTTCAGGGAATGTCTATGGGTGCAGGCGAAGACTTTAAAGAATATGCGCAAAAGTGGAGAGACCTTGCTGGAAGGGTGCAGCCACCTCTAACTGACCGTGAGCTTGTGGACATGTTCTTGGGGACCTTGTCTGGACCTTTCTTCAACCACCTGATTGGGAATTCTTCTGCTGGGTTTACAGATCTGATCCTGACTGGGGAAAGAATTGAAGCTGGTATCAAGGCTGGAAAGATTCAAGAGGCCGCACCTTCTGATACCCACAAAAAGCCTTACATGGGGAAGAAAGAATCTAATGCTGCATACAGCCAAAAGAGTCGTCGTGACCAACATGCAGGGGCAGTCATGATCTCTGGTTCTGCACCACGCCGACAACCACAAAAGGGAAATCAGCGAAGGCCGGACGAGCCTAAAAGACAATTCACCAACATCAACATGCCGTTGTCACAAGCATTGCAACACATGTTGAAAATGAATCTGATTGCGGTGATCAACCCTACTGCAAATCCCAAGACCTCCTCTCCAAACTACGACCCAGAAGTGAGGTGCGCTTATCATTCTGATATCCCGGGGCACGATACTGAGGATTGTTAGGCGCTGAAATACAAGATCCAGAATATGATCGACGCTAAGGAGATCGAATTCGAGCCTGCTGACACTCCCAATGTGACCACTGCTCCCTTGCCAAAACATGGCTAGGATTGGAATTTTTTTTGTTCATTCGAATGTTCAAGTTGTAATTTTATTTGATTGTTCAAACATTTTATTTCATGTCAAACTTGGTTATTTCATTAATGCATTACACGTGTCTGTTTTGAAGTAATTGTGTTCATTATATTCAAAATTGCTTTTATTTTTGATGTTCAACTCTCGATTTTAAAATTCTAAACCTCTTGAAGGAGGATGACGAGAACGATACCATAATCTACAGTATGCTTTCAAACAGACCCCGCTGATGAGGTACAGGCATTGTTTCAATTCCTAAACACTGGAGTTATAAGGAAGATAATCCCTCGTCAACCCCTCTGAGCCAAAGAAGTAGGAGTTTTTCTTTTCGAAAATTAAAACCCTTAATCATAACCTGGGGCAGGTTAGTTCTCTCAGTTGATCCAAGTGCACAACGAAAGGCATCAAAGAAATCCTTCCAAAACAAGAGACGGTGATGGTTCCGAATAATCATAAAGACAGGCAGTCATTATCTCTCAGAAATAAAAGCCCAACAAGTCAAAACCTATGAAGGAGACTTACAAAACTGGGGCATCCCGCTGACTGTAATCACAAAAGAAACAATTCAGGCAAAAAACAGGGATAACAAAATCAAAAAAGAAAGAGGTCCTATAAACCCTCAACAAGGAAATGACTTCCTATTCAAAATAAACTGTCAACATCCGAACCATCATCGGAATGTCAGAGCAAAGACTCAAACAAGGCCTAACGCACGATTAGCTGAGTTTAGGATCGAAGAACATCACGAAGAACGGGTGGGTAAAAATAAAATTTTGAGCCTTTATCCTTTGTTCTTAAACTGTGAACCAGGCCACACTACAACCCTTAAAAGTCCTAGCTGAAGCATGGGTTAGTTTAAAAGCATACTGTTACGAAAGGTATCCTGACTCCTTAAGGCTTACGGTAAAATAACGAGTTGACATCACAGTTTACAAAAAAAATTCACTTATTTTTATGAAAAAAAATGCATTTTCAAAAACTTCAAGACAGACATAAGCTTTGCATTTCAGATATAACATTTTTTGCATATGACTATTTGTTCGAACAGTAGAGAAATTCGCTCGATGAATATCTAAGTGAACAAAAGTACTTCCAACCAAGGGGCGGACATGGTCATGGTCTATCATCTGGGGCAGTTAAGTCAAGATTCAGAGAATCTCTCAAAAGGCCAACCAGCTTGGGGCAAATCTCCATCTAAGTCACTTGGGGCATTGGGCATGAATTCCAGCAACGAATCTTGCCTGATCAAACATCTTCTGGTGGCATGGCAAAACACTTCTGACAGTGACAGCTTCCTGTATCCTAAGAGCACGAACATAGTCAAAAAATACTACGCATCATCAAAGACCCGCTAGGTTGACATACCTAGGCAAAAATTAGGGCTTCCCGGCGAACCAAAAGGGTTCGGGCAAAAATAAGGGATGAAAATGAAAAATCTGTACACCCGGCAAGTCGAAAACCTGAAAAGGCGGCTTGGGCAAAAATGGGTATCCCGGTGGACTGAAAACCCGAAAGGGAGGTCCAGGCAAAATTAGGGATCAAAGGCGTACGACTATGTTCCGTCATCTCGTCACTTGCCTACCAGAAGAAGATTTGTCAAATCGGCAATTATCAAGGCCTCCACAGGTACTTCTTCTTGCAGAAACAGGGGCAATAATGAGTTGTCTAAGCAATCTAATTGCTCTGTTCACCAAGGTACCAAGGTATGTTCAGCTGAAGAATGTAACCAAGATATCTTCACTCCCTGCAGAGTAAGACCATATTCAACAATTCTCCCCAAGCAAAGTTGATCTCCCAGTAGCCCTAAAAAGGCACGATATCTCCAGCAAGTCAGTGACACTCTTCCCAAGCAGAGTTAGACCATTGTCAGCCTTAAGGAAGTTGGGTATCCCCAGCAGATCTCAATATTCCCCAACGGAGTATACAAACATTCCTAACAAGCATCCCCGGCAGTCTTGATCTAAGATTGTTCCCCGGCGGAATACCGGACATCCGGTGGAGCCATTTCCCAGTGCAATCTCAGAAGTCTCCCCAGGAGAGTTGAATCCATCTCCCCAGTAGGAAGCTTATCCCCATTAGATTCGGGAAGCTACCCCCTGCATAGCACGAACGCGTCTCCCAGACTTTTTATTCAAAGGTTATTTCCCCACCAAGATATAACTGGGTTATCCTCAGCTAGTTGCCACAAAAAGATCGTCCTCGGCAAAGCTCTTCCTATCCCCAGCGGAGTTCATCAATTCCCTCAACAAAGCTTATCAATGGTATCCCCAGCGGAGTTATCATCAACCTCAGCGAAGTATCTCTTTCCACAGAGTATTTCCCCGCAGAGTAATCTCTCCAACAAGTTTATTCCCTAACGGAGTCATCTTCTCCTACCGGTTTATTCTTACAACCATCATCCCCAACGGAAACGAAGAACTCTACGCTTCAACATCAGCCCAGGATTCAACAAGCTCCCGGCATTCATCAAGGATTTATTTTCCCAGACGAAAACACATTTATGAACATCACATCTTCATGCATTATGACATGCATACGCATCATATCACACAAATCTCATTTACTATTGAGAACATCTTAATATCATGCAGTTCATGCACCATGACACTGCATACAGCTAACGTTTTGCCTTTTCAGGAAAAGGTCAATCAAAAGATGATTACCATCTACCTTTACAGTTCCAGATCAACATCGGTAACAAGCCGGGAAAATTATGTGGATGACTGATCGTGGGTTAATATCCGAAACCAAACAGGACAATTATCTACTTGATCCTCCTCAGGCAACCCTACACCGGTTCCTTTTCTTTCAGAAGAAATCTTACACGGGCTCATCAATAGGCAACCCTACACCGGTTCCTTTTCTTTCAGAAGGAGTCTTACACGGACTTATCTCGAGATGACCTTACCCCGGTTCATCCAGAAGTTTTACACGAACTTACCCTGCAGTAACCTTACCCCGGTTCCTCCAGAAGTCTTACACAGACTTATCTCAAGGTAACCCTACACCGGTTCCTCCCAAAGTCTTACACGGATTTATCCCAAGGTAGCCTTACCCTGTTTCCTCAAGAAGTTTTACACGAACTTATCCCAAAGAAACCCTACACAGGTTCTCTCTCTCCGGACGTAGTTTAACACGGACTCGTCGTCAAGAAACCCTACACAGGTTCTCTCTTTCCAAAGATGAAGTTTTACACGAACTTATCCCAAAGAAACCCTACACAGGTTCCTACTCTCCGGACGTAGTTTAACACGGACTCGTCGTCAAGAAACCCTACACAGGTTCTCTCTTTCCAAAGATGAAGTTTTACACAGACTCGTCATCAGTAAACCCTACACCGGTTCCCTTCTCAGCTCCAGATGCGGTTTTACACGGACTCGTCATCAAAATAACCCTACACAGGTTTCCTTCTCCACTTCAGAGGCAGTCTTGTACGGACTCATTATCAGTAAACCCTACACAGGTTTCCTTCCTCCAAAGATGCAGTTTTACACGAGCTCATCCTCAGGCAATCCTACACAGGTTCCCTCTTTCAACTTACAAAAATTACCATTCAACAGACCACCTCCAGATGGCATCTTTGAGCCCATCTCCACAACTATCCATTACACTTCCAAATGGCATCTATAAGCCCATTCCCGACAAGGTCCTGTCACATCCAGATGGCATCTATAAGCCCATCCTCCTATCCATCAGTCTCCAAATGGCATCTGTAAGCCCATTCCCGCTGTCACACTGCTAACATTCTAACATGTGAGTGCAAATTTCTGGGCACTTTAGTGTTCAATCATCTTCCACCTTCGGATCACGAAAGGCACGCCAGCCAATCTACATCCTCGGGTCTAAGAAGATTGAACAGGGGCAACTGTTGTACCCCAAAATTTTCCCTCCCATATTCATCAAGATTTGCCAAGATCAAGCTTCAAAATCTCTCAAGGGTTGCACAGTCCAATTGCCTCCTAACATAGTCAAAATTAGGGTTTTGGTTATGGCAAAGAAATTGAGGTTTTCAAGGGTCCAATCAAGTCCCATATGCCTATATACATTTTCAAGCATCCATATGTCAAGTTTCAAGACTCACAGCATCAAGTTGCACAGTCAAAAAACCCTAATTGCTTCACAGTCAACTGCAGGGGCAAAATGGTCATTTGACAGTCAAAAGTCAAAATTTTTGGTCAACATCTTATTTTGAAGCCACAATCATCATTTGATCAATTCTTGATCATGATTCTCAAAGCATGGCTCAAAAAGTCTCAAGATGCAAAAGTTTCTATTTTTGGACAGTTGAAAAAGTCAACTGCAAATTGACCAAGGCATAACTTCTTCATGGTTTATCAGAAAAATTCCATCCAATGCTCATTTTGAAGAGAATGACATTTCCTACAACTCATCTTCACATTCCAAGTCCAAGAAATGCTCTCACAAAAAGTTATCAATTTCAACATTATAGGTCATTTTCAAAAGTCAACAAAAAGGCACTTTAAGTCAAAGACCATAACTTGAGATTGGTAAATCAAAATGACATGGGACCAAAGGCATTGGTTATAGGACTTCAAGACCTTTCCAAAATGTCCAAGAACATGATCATAGCTTCAAAATTGAGCAAGATATGCATTGGAGAAGTTGGGAAATTTTTGGGAATTTTCAAAAGTCAACTTTGCCTAAAACACTTCAAAATTGCTAATGGGCCTCAATTTCTTTCTTGAATCATTACCCAAAGCCTATGCACGACCCATTGAGCTAAAAATGATTTATTTTCTTATTTTTAATTAATTAATTGAATTTTTATTATTATTAATTCATTTAATTGGTTTTAATTGTAGAAAAATATCAAATAATGGTTGTCAAATCTTTTTATGCAGCAAATATATTCCACACATGCTAAGGATTTCGTGCATCACTCAAGGGGACAAAATCTTCCATAATTGGCAAGGTTTTCATGGCAAAAGATTGAAATTTACATAATTGAAAATCAAATATCCAAGACATTAATTCAATGGATTCATGGGCCTTGTTTTGACCTAATTTGCTTCACATACTTATGCAAGACCTAACCTAATTCAGAAGGACACGAAAAAGCTGCTGAAAGCTCATAACTAATTGGCAAAAATTCCAAGAAAAGCTTGAAACTGATTTCATGCTTGCAGTACATTCCAAAGCCTAAAAAAGATTCCAATACGTTGCTTAAGTCTCCAGGAAGCGTTTGCAATCAATGACGAGTCAAAACGTGCAAAGAATTGAAAAACACAGGCCATACGGTTTGCCACATTTTCTTGAATTCCATATCATGATTCATGCGCATTTGATACATATTATTGGTTATTTTGTATTCACAGGGACCTTCTGAAGCTAATGATATGATTCAATTGCATTATAAGGCTCTGTATCGTGATTTGCCATTAACATGTTTTAGGGTTTCAGAGCTCAAAAATTGGGGCTTTGCATATGCTGTAAAATTGGACTATCAAACCAGTATAGACAAATTCCTTGCAACGAGACGAAGCGATTGAAACCCTCGCGCTCAATTTATTTAACCTATGGGCGTAATCGCTATTTTCCACACTTTCAATTTGTGGGGGTTTAAAACCCCCGCTATTTGTTTCATATAATTGCAGGCAAACAAAGACGAAGCACGCGTGGCATATGGTGACTGGAGCATTTAAAATCTGGTGCGTTTTTTTTGTGTTATACCACTAACATTTATTTTCTTACATAATGATTGTTGTCTATTATATTTATAAACAAACGCAAATAGCCTGGTGGTTGAGGACGTGTACTGCAGGCATTGGGACCTGGGTTCGATTCCCAAGTCCCCCACATAATGCATAATTTTTGTTTTAACATGTTCACATGCAGCAATGGTTCAGTGGTCCACCATACGTACCCATGCTCATGCTTGCCAAATGGTCTTGACCCACAATCTGAAGGCTGTAGAGTGAAGTCCAGGGTGTACCTCAGTCAACCATCAAACACGTGATACCAGAAGGTCAAACAGGCTTTGCCTAATGGGCCAAGATTCTTCCAGTCACACCTCCACATGGGCCAGACACCCCCCTCTGTTTGTATATTTAAATTAATTTTCTTTTCTTTTTAATTCTTTTATTTGCTTTAGTTATTTTTATTTAAATCACCTAAAATAATTTTCTTTTCATAATAAAAACAGAAAAAATCAAAAATACAAATATGTTTAATTATATTTAATTTCACCATTAAAATATTTTTGTAAATAAATTTCAATAACTAACTTAGTTAAATTAGGTTTTTAATTCTAATATTTTTCTTAATAAATAAAAAATACATAGAATTAGGTTTTGACATTTTTACCTTTTTTCTTAATTAATTTTTCCTCATTATTTATTATTATTATTAATTATTATTTTTTGTAAATAAACATGTAAATTAATTAATTAGTCTAAATTAGGTCAACTTTAATATTTTCTTTAAATAACTAAAAATAGACTTAGAATTAGGGTTTCCTTGTAAATTCTTTTCTTTATTTCAAAAATATAAAAAACACTTTTCTTTAATTAAATAACTAAATAGACTTTAATTTCATTCAATTTCAAGCAAAGGGTCAAAACCCTCGGACGTCTAATTTATTCGTTTCGCGCATTATTTTCTTTTGAATTTTATGTAACTGCTTTCCGGATGTAATAGTAATTAGGTATTTTATTTACTTTCCGCATCTTTTATCAAAACGGGTCTTTGTATTTTGGCGATGTATAGACCCGCGCCTTGTAATAGCGTAGCTTTTATCTTTCCGCTTTTAATTTTCCGCACTCTTAAATTCTAACTTTGTATGAAAGAATGTATGCTAATTAAAAACAAGCGTAGCTCACAATGCCATGATCAAAGATAAACTTAACATGAAAATAACACACAAATACACACACCACTTCTAGGGTACGCCTCACCTGTTGCCTTCGAAACGTGGTCGTCAAGTATAGGACGTCTTAACGGTCCTTATGTCCATGATCTAGTTGCCTCGAAACAGTTTCCTCGGAATAATTGCCTCGAAACAGTTGCCTCGGAATAGTTGCCTCGAAACGGTTGCCTCGGATTAAAAAAAGGATCAAGGACATAAGGGTAGCTTCTAAGGTGTCCTAACTGTTGCTTCGGTGACCACACTGTCCCTACATTTGAATTGACCCGAACACCTCCAACGGTGGTGCTACCTACCTCTCAATGGTGGGATGGCACTACTTTAGGGACTTCTACACAGCTTAATTCCTTAGGGTAGGTAGATGACTCATGGATACTTGCTCTATTCAAAAACAAATCAAAAACCTTTTCACACCGACACTTTCAAAAAGCTTTCAAAACAATTTTTCAAACACTCTTGAGGACAGATACAAGAGTTATTCAGAAATCTTTCAATGAAACTTTTGCAAAACCCACTCACATGTGAAAAGCAAACATTTTGAAAACATAAGAGCAAGTATCTAAGAACCCATGGATAACCATGGATAGAAAGGGTGCTAACACCTTCCCTTTCTATAAATCTACCTCCCGAACCGAGAGACAATCTCATAAGGAATTTTGTTGTGCTTTTGTCCTTTCCATGCTGGAGAAAATAAAAGACGGTGGTGACTCTTGCTTACCGCGACATTTCACGAACCAGCTTAAAAAACAGTCAATTCTATTTCCACCGATCACAGATTGATCAGAAGCTCAGAGCCTGTTAGTGAAGAGATTGTCCTTAAAGTGATCCGACGAGACATAGTCATACGCTTTAATTTCCTAACTTTTGCCTGGACCGCCCTTTCGGGTTTTCAGTCCACCGGGAAACCCTTTTTTTCCCAAGTCACCCGTTCGGGTTTTCAACTTGCCGGGTGTACAGATTTTTTTTATTTATCCCTAATTTTTGCCTGAACCGCCCTTTCGGGTTTTCGATTCACCGGGATGCCCTTGTTTTGCCTAGGTGTGTAAACCTAGCGGGTCCTTTATGCATAGTATCTTTTGACTATGTCTGCATTCGCAGGGTGCGGCAGATCGTCGCCGTCCATGGTGGTTAAAATCATCGCCCCACCAGAAAATATGTTCTTGATCATAAATGGTCCTTCATAGGTAGGAGTCCATTTTCCCCTGGGATCACTTTGTGGCAAGATGATGCGTTTGATCACTAGATCTCCAACTTGATAGACTTGGCGTCTGACTTTCTTGTTGAAATCCTTAATCATCCTCTTTTGATACGTCTGACCGTGGCAAACAGTAGTAAGTCTCTTCTTGTCAATTAAGTTCAACTGATCAAATCGGGTCTGGATCCAATCGTCTTCACTCAAACCAGCATCTTTCATGATTCTCAAGGAGGGAATCTGAACCTCGATAGGTAAAATAGCTTCCATGCCATATACCAAGGAATAGGGTGTTGCCCCAGTTGATGTACGAGCCGTGGTACAGTATCCGTGGAGAGCAAACGGTAACAATCCATGCCAGTCCTTGTAGGTGACTGTCATCTTTTATATGATCTTCTTGATATTTTTGTTCGCAGCTTCGACTGCACCATTCATCTTTGGTCGATAGGGAGATGAATTGTGATGTTGAATTTCGAACTGTTCGCACAAAGCGGTGATCATGGTATCGTTAAGGTTTGTACCGTTATCAGTGATGATCCTTTCTGGGAACCGTATCGGCAAATAAGATTCTGCTTGATGAAGCGGGCAACCACATTCTTAGTAACGGATGCGAAGGAAGCTGCTTCGACCCATTTGGTGAAGTAGTCAATGGCCACCAGAATGAAGCGGTGTCCATTGGGTGCTGTAGGCTTGATCTCTCCAATCATGTCGATTCCCCACATAGCGAACGACCAAGGAGCTGTTAAAACATTTAGAGGAACAGGAGGCACGTGCACCTTGTCTACATAGATTTGACATTTGTGGCAGGTCCGGGAGTGTTGATAGCAGTCAGCTTCCATGGTAGACCAGTAATAGCCTGCCCGTAGGATCTTCTTAGCCATCGTATGCCCGCTAGAGTGAGTGCCAAAGGTGCCCTCATACAATTCAGCCATAATCTTTTCAGCTTCAATGTTGTCCACACAAAAGAGCATAATAGAATCATGATTGCGCTTGTACAGGATGCCATTACTTAGGAAGAACTTAGCTGAGAATATCCTTAAGAACTTTTTGTCATTGACTGAAGCTCCTTCAGGATATTCTTGAGCCTCGAGATACCTTTTGACTTCATGAAACCATGGCTGGTCCACTACTTCTTCGGTGTTAATCTCGTGACAATGTGCAGGTTCGTCCATCCGTTCAATGGTGATTTGGGGAGCCTCATTATCCCAGTTAAGTTTAAACATGGATGACATTGTAGCTAGAGCATCCGCTAGCTGATTTTCTTCTCGCGGGAAGTGCTCGAAGGTAATCTGCTCGAGATGTGGTAACAATGTCAAGACATGTTCTTTGTAAGGGATGAGGTTTGGATGTTTAGTATCCTACTCTCCTTTGATCTGACTGATGACCAAAGCTGAGTCCCCAAACACATCTAAAGATTTGACTCCCAAGTCTATGGCAGCCTTGAGTCCAAAGATGCATGCTTCGTACTCTGCCATGTTGTTCGTACAGTTGAAGCAAAGTCTAGCGGTGAAAGGAGTATGGCAACCTTCTGGGGAAATGAGTACCGCGCCGATACCGTTGCCAAGTGCATTGGAAGCCCCATCAAAGTACAGGGTTAATCGGGATCCTTGTTCAGGTCCGTCATATGGTCTGATCTCTTCAATGTTGTCCAATGTCATGATGTCTTCGTCAGGGAAGTCAAACTTCATGGATTGGTAATCTTCAATAGCTTGATGAGCCAGATGGTTAGCTAGCACACTCCCCTTTATAGCTTTTTGGGTCATGTACTGTATATCGTATTCCGTTAGGATCATCTGCCATCTAGCTATTCTTCCAGACAAAGTAGGCTTCTCAAAGATGTACTTAATCGGATCCATCTTAGATATCAGCAAAGTGGTATGAGTCAACATATACTGCCTTAGCCAGCGAGCAGCCTATACCAAAGCGCATCAAGTTTTCTCGAGCAGTGAGTATCGGGTCTCACAGTCGCTAAACTTTTTGCTAAGGTAATAAATGGCATTCTCTTTTCGGCCAGACTCGTCATGCTGCCCCAGTACGTACCCCATTGAATTCTCTAAGACGGTCAGATACATGATTAGCGGTCTTCCTTCGACGGGTGGCATCAAGATAGGAGGTTCTAGCAAATACTCCTTGATTTTATCGAAAGCAATCTGACAGTTGATAACGAGAAAACATATCGTATAATTACCATGCTTTTTACCGATTTTATATTTCATTAAGTCGTCTAACCCCCGATTATTCCGAGATTATTTGTCTTTTTGCAGGTATAACACTTGTCGACTCAAACCGATGAAAAAGGACAACATGAAGAAGGCTAGATGATAAACAAAGAGAAAAAGAATAAAAAAAATACAAAGTTTGGACTTCTAGAACAGTGACGGTCGTCACGTCCCTGTGACGGGCGTAACACCCCCCAACATAAGGAAATACTCGTCACACACCACTGAGAGCGTAAGGCACTACTTCAGCGCGTGACGACCGTCACCCACCTGTGACGACCGTCACTCGCGTGAAGGTGGACGTTATGCATGGATTGAGACGTGGGCGTTAAGGACAGACTCGTTCTCCCTTTTTCTACTGAGTCCCCTATTTTCTTGCCACCACTATTAGTGCTCCTGTATTTTCTCCACTGAAGACTTCATCAAGAATTCAAAAACTGCTGATTTTTCCTATGCTATATATATGTGTACCAGTGCAGAGTTCAAGGGTCGAAGAAATTTACTCAGAGCAAATATTATTTTATTTTACAGTTATTTTCCAATTTGCTTGTTTTGGAATTCTGTTTTCATTTTCTTGTAATTTTCATTCAAAGCCTTAGTTTCTAGTTTTAAGTGTTAATTCTTCTTTCAAGAATTAACACGAATCATTTACTGCAAGTCAAGCTCGAAGATTGGATTACTGTAATACCTCAAGATTACCATAGCAACTTTGATTCCAGGTTTTTTATATTGCAATTATTATTCATTCAGTTTTTATAATATGCCAATTATTGCCATGAATTATATTTTGAAATGTATTGTTGTTAAGTTAATTATGTCTGGCTAAATTATTAATACCGGTATGTGACCGTAAGAACTGAAAGAATTCAATGATACCTTGGCCAAAAATATTTATAAAACAATTTCTGGTTTCCAATTTCCAAGATTAATTTAACTATCCTTGTCACGAGAGTGAGAGGTTAATTAACACGATTTTGCCACGAGAGTGGGAAATTAATTAAGGCAAGAACCTGCATGCGAGAGCTGGGGTTCAACCCAGATAGTGGTAATGAAGCATTGATTTTTAAATACACGAGAGTGTTTTAATAAATTAATTAAATTCAAATTGTTTTCAAAAAGTGTTATTAAATTTAAAGTGCATCCACTAGGTTTAGTAGCATGACTTATTTCATAAACACGAGAGTGTATGTCTCATGTTTTTAAACAATTAACTTTTACCGAAATACTTTATAGGCCAAGCGATTCACCGAATTCCCTAAGTCCGATTATCACATACCGGTATAATTAGTACTATTACTTTTAATTAAACTGTTTCCCCCAAAAATCAAATATTCATCTCTTAGTTAGACAAACTGTAGAATTAGATCGTATGCGATTGATCCTCAGTCTCTGTGGGTTCGATAATCTTTTAAAACTAGAACGACTGAACTGTATACTTGCAGTTAGTATCCCGACAGACTTATAAAGTCCCGATCAAGTTTTTGGCGCTGTTGCCGGGGACTGGTAGTAAATTAATTATGATTCTTCTGCTGCGCGTTTAGACTAAGCAACAGATACCCTTTTTCGATTTGTATGCCAAGGACTCGCTCACAAGGCGAACCACTTGACAAATCGACGGACGAACCTGAACGCATTATTTCCGTAAGACGTGCAGTCAAGGATTACTGTTTAAATCACGCTATTCCTTTACCCAAACCAGAAATCAAGATTGATTCTGAAACTGATTCTAATTCTTCCTCTGAAACCGAAACCAATCTAGAATTAGACATGGCCGAAGAACAAAGGACCCGTCCACTAAAGGAGTACGCAACTCCATCACAACAAGAGCCCCATAACAGCATTACTGCTCCAGCAATAAACCGAAACGATTTCGAGTTAAAGCCGTCATTGATATCAGCTATCCAACAACGCCAATTCTCTAGAGATCCTTCTGAGGATCCTAATGAACATCTTACAAAATTCGTTCAATTTGCCGACACAGTTATAGCAAATGGTGTTAGTAAAGATGCGATAAGATTACATCTTTTCCCTTTCTCACTAAGAGATAGAGCTTGGGCTTGGTTGCAATCCTTGCCATCAAATTCCATCACTACGTGGGAAGGAATGAAGATCGTATTCTTAGCACGATACTTTCCCCCAAGCAAGACCGCTGCACTAAGAGCCCAAATCAACGGATTTAGGCAGAAGGATACTGAATCACTATTCGATGCATGGGAGCGCTACAAAGATATGATGCGAATGTGCCCACATCACGGACTAGAAAAATGGCTGATAATCCACACGTTTTATAATGGACTCTTGTACAACACAAGACTATCTATAGATGCCGCCGCAGGTGGTACACTGATGGACAAGCCTTATGACGAAGCTAACCAACTCATCGAAAACATGGCTCAAAACCACTATCAGTGGGGAGGAGAAAGAACATCTGTGGAGAAGACTCAAACCAAAGGCGGGATGTACGAGATTAGTAGCCTAGATAAAGTTAATGCTAAGGTAGATGCTCTTACCCAAAAAATAGAAAGCTTGACCTTACCTCCTGCAGCTACCGTAGCTGCAGTTACCCCAGGCTGCGAAGTTTCTGGAGTTCCTGGTCATGTTGGAACTGAATGTCAAATCTTAGCAGGAATAACGGCTGATCAGGTAAATTACGCTCAAGGAAATCCTTATGCCAATACCTATAATCCTGGTTGGAAGAACCATCCTAACTTCTCGTACAAGAGCAATAACGCTTTATATGCACCTGGCCAAGCACCTGCTGTACCTCCAGGTTATCAAAAACCCGCTGGTAATGTTCCTAACATTCCTAAGAAATCTAACCTTGAAATCCTAATGGAAAATTTTATCGCTAATCAAGCCCAACAAAACAAAGAATTCCTCAATCAAAACGTTCACACCGGTGAACAATTGAAGCTATTAGCAAAGAAGGTAGATGCCCTAGCTACTCACAACAAAATGTTAGAAACCCAAATCTCCCAAGTAGCACAGCACCAAGCTAGTTCTGCCGCACCTGCTGGTACATTTCCTGGACAGCCACAACCCAATCCTAAATGACATGCAAATGCTATCACATTACGAAATGGGACAGCCCTTGACGGACCGGTAGATCCTAGACTCCAAAACCCGACCATGTATCAAAAACCTGAAAAAGAAATAGAGAAGTCGAAAGATCAATCTGAAAATGTAGAGGAAGACGCGAGTGAGAACAGAGAGGCCTCAGAAAAACCCTATGTGCCTCCACCACCATATAAACCACCAATTCCATACCCCCAAAGACTTGCAAAATCCAAGAACGAGGGACAATTCAAGAAATTTGTAGAACTTCTGAAACAACTAAATGTCACTATTCCGTTTACAGAAGCCATAACCCAAATGCCGTCATATGCTAAATTCCTAAAAGAAATATTGGCTAATAAGAAAAAAATCGTTGAAAACGAAACCATCATGCTAACTGCCGAATGTAGCACCACAATTCAAAATAACATGCCTCCAAAGCTAAAAGATCCTGGTAGTTTCTCCATACCATGTGTAATTGGAAAATCTGTCATAGACAAAGCTCTATGCAATTTAGGAGCCAGTGTCAGTCTAATGCCCTTATCTATTTGTGATAAGCTCAAATTAGGCGACATGAGACCTACCAAGATGTCTCTACAACTAGCCGACAGATCAGTCAAATTTCCTGTTGGTATGCTAGAAAACATTCCTGTCCGAATAGGACAATTTTACATACCGGCTGACTTTATAATAATGGACATCAAGGAAGATTCAAATATTCCCATCATACTAGGAAGACCATTTTTAGCTACTGCGGGAGCCATCATTGACGTTAAGAAAGGGAAACTTACCTTCGAGGTAGGAGAAGAAAAAGTAGAATTCATTCTTTCCCAATTCTTTAAAGCCCCTGCTATAGATGACTCATGTTGTCTCCTAGATATTATCGATGAATGTGTCAAAGAACTTGAATGCCAAGAGGACACCTACTCTGAGATGCTGAAAATTCAGACACCGACTATCCTCAAGAGCGAAGACTGGAAACAGGAACACTTAGATGCCAACCTAAGCGAATGTTTAGCCTTAACACCCGATCCTGACTCAACTAATAAGAAACCCGATATAGAACTTAAAACATTACCTGAAGATCTTAGGTATGAATTCTTAGATAAAAAACTCGAACGACCAGTTATAGTCAATGCCAAATTAGGAAAGGTCGAAACCGAAAAACTTCTTAGTGTGTTACGGAAATATCCAATCGCGTTAGGCTATAATATCTCAGATCTCAAAGGAATAAGCCCTTCTCTCTGTATGCACCGCATTATGCTAGAGGAGGACTGCAAGACTTCTAGAGAACATCAAAGACGAATAAATCCTATCCTAAGTGAAGTCGTTAAGAAGGAAGTGCAAAAACTACTAGAGGCAGGCATCATATACCCAATATCAGATAGCAACTAGGTCAGTCCAGTTCATGTGGTGCCTAAGAAAGGAGGTGTTACAGTTATAACGAATACAAAAGGCGAATCGGTAGCACAACGTATGCAAATAGGATGGAGAATGTGTATAGATTATAGAAAACTAAACAAAGCTACACGCAAGGACCATTTCCCATTGCCATTCATTGATCAAATGCTCGAGCGTTTAGCCAAACATTCCCATTTCTGCTATCTTGATGGATACTCAGGATTCTTTCAAATTCCCATTCATCCTGATGATCAAGAGAAAACTACGTTCACATGTCCCTATGGTACCTTCGCATACCGGAGAATGCCATTTGGACTATGTAATGCACCTGCAACTTTCCAATGATGCATGATGGCGATCTTCGCAGATTTTTTAGACGGAATCATGGAAGTATTCATGGACGATTTCTCTGTCTGTGGAGAGAGTTTCGACGGATGTTTAACAAACCTTGAATTAGTACTGAAACGCTGTGTTAATGTCAACCTAGTGCTCAACTGGGAAAAATGTCACTTCATGGTGAGACAAGGAATTGTATTGGGTCACATTGTATCAAACAGAGGGATTGAAGTCGACAAAGCAAAGATCGAAATTATCAAAAACCTTCAACCACCCAAAACAGTTAGAGAAATAAGAAGCTTTCTAGGACACGCGGGTTTTTACCGATGTTTTATAAAAGATTTCTCTAAAATCACCAAGCCACTAACTGAATTATTAATGAAAGAGGTTGAGTTTATTTTCGACGATAAGTGCTTGAACGCATTCGAGACACTAAAAGAGGCCTTAATATCGACACCTATTATGCAACCTCCTGATTGGAACCTACCATTTGAAATAATGTGCGATGCGAGCGATTATGCTGTAGGCGCAGTCCTAGGACAACGCAAAGAAAAGAAGCTTCACGCTATCTACTACGCAAGCAGAACACTCGACCCCACACAAATGAGTTACGCCACTACGGAGAAGGAACTCTTAGCTGTGGTATTCGCATTGGACAAATTTCGTTCCTACTTAGTAGGCGCTAAAATCATTATTTATATGGATCATGCTGCAATCTGATACTTACTAAGCAAGAAGGACGCCAAACCGCGATTGCTCAGATGGATCTTACTCCTACAAGAGTTTGACTTAGAAATAAAAGACAAAAGAGGAACTGAAAACATGGTAGCTGACCATTTATCGAGATTAGATGGAATCCAAACCGAGAGTGTTCCCATAAACAAAGATTTCCCTTATGAACGCCTCATTGCCAAGCTAGAGACAAACCCTACCGACAGCTTAGATCCACACAATGAAACTTTCACAACTGCGATGGTAAAATCCATTTGTACTAATACCACATTACCATGGTACGCTGACTTCGTCAACTATTTAGCTGCCGGTGTTTTACCACCTGATTTGACGTACCAACAGCGGAAGAAATTTTTCCATGACCTTAAACACTACTTTTGGGATGAACCATTACTCTTTAAAAGAGGCTCTGATGGTATCTACCGTCGCTGCGTTCCCAATGATGAAATAAACGACGTCATTTCCCATTGCCATTCCGCCCCTTATGATGGACACGCTAGTACATCGAAAACCTGTGCAAAAATACTTCAAGCTGGCTTCTTTTGGCCTACCTTATGGAAAGACGTCCATGTAGCAATTATGAACTGCGATAGATGTCAACGCACAGGAAATATATCTAGACGTGACGAAATGCCGCAAAAAGGAATCCTCGAAGTAGAAGTTTTTGATGTGTGGGGAATTGATTTCATGGGACCTTTCCCCGCATCTTTTGGAAATAAATATATTTTGGTAGCCGTCGACTATGTATCAAAATGGATTGAAGCCATCGCCGCACCCACAAACGATACACGTGTGGTACTAAAACTATTCAAGAATATTATCTTCCCACGATTCGGTGTACCAAGACTAGTGATCAGCGATGGTGGCTCCCATTTTATCTCTAGAATCTTCGAAAAGTTACTTTCCAAATATGGCGTTAAACATCGCATAGCCACACCATACCATCCTCAAACGAGTGGACAAGTGGAAGTTTCAAATAGGGAGATCGAACAAATACTTGAGAAAACCGTAGCCACATCCAGAAAAGACTGGTCCTCCAAGCTAAACGATGCTCTTTGGGCATATCAGACAGCTTCCAAAACTCCTATCGGAACAACACCGTTCAAGTTAGTTTATGGAAAATCTTGTCATTTGCCAGTAGAATTAGAACATAAAGCTTATTGGGCCATAAAAACCCTTAACTTAAATTATAAGAGTGCTGGCGAGAAACGAGTGTTAGATATCCATGAACTAGAAGAATTGCGTTTAGACGCTTATGAAAATGCTAAAATCTATAAAGAATGAACAAAAAAAATGGCACGATAAGCGTATCTCGCGGAAAGACTTTAAGGAAGGAGACATCGTACTCCTATTCAACTCTAGACTGAAACTTTTCCCGGGAAAATTGCGTTCCAGGTGGTCTGGACCATTCGAAATTAACAAAGTTTTCCCGAGTGGTGCGATAGAAATTAAAGGTAGTTCTATCGAACCATTCATAGTCAATGGCCAACGCTTAAAGCACTACTTTAACGTCGGAAATATCGACTTCTCGGCTTATCTTCAGTTAAGTGAGCCGCCTACCCCGCTACCTAACTGAATAGGTATTTACTGTCGAGTCGTCGACATAAAATAAAGGCGCTTCGTGGGAGGCAACCCATGCTTTACTTTAATTATTTTTACTTCTTTAACATGTTTTTTTTATTTTTCTTTTCTTTTTCTTAATCTTTAAAACATTTTCATGATTGCATCTCTTACTCCTTTCTATTTTTCTTCTGTTTTTATTTCTCCCTTTCATCTTTCTTTTTCTTTTTAATTTAACTTTGGCAATTTCCTAACCCGAAAATAGTTACTTAATTTCCTTTTCTTTCAAACATTTATCAAATATTTTCAGGGGGTAATTCTTTTACTTTCACATTTCGCGCTATGGATTGTGCAAACTTCATGAATGTCAAATTGCGAAGCCGACACCAAAGAAGGCGGTTTGTAGACCTGGGTGAACGGGAGATGTGTCCTACTATCTACGCAGATGATCATGATATGGCTTCCCTTGGCATTCGTGAGAGTGTCATGTACTTGCTGCATCAGATTGGTTGGGACACTGCTCCTATCCGTAGACGGTTCTGTACCTACAAAAGGCTGACTCTTGAGTTCCTAAGCACCCTGAGTTTCATTCCAAATCATGGGATGGGATTCAACCGTGGGTTGATCACATTCAGAATGTTTAACATGGATTACACTTATAACCTGCGGGAGTTTAGCCAGCTGCTTGGGTTCCCTTTTGGACCCGATGTTATCAGTATGACACAGGAGAACCTTTTGCCTGAATCTGATCTTAATTATTTCTGGGGAAGCATCGCTGGTAATAACCATCCTGAGCTGTCAGATATGTACTCTGAATGCATTCATAACCCGACTATCAGGTATTTCCACAAGATCATAGCCCACACTATCTTTGGCAAATAGCAGAATGTCACGTCTGTATCCCGCGATGAGCTGTTTATTATGTATTGTACATCCCAGAGCCGTCCGGTGAACGGTGCAGCTTATATGCTCGCTAATATGGAGCGGATCATCCAGACTCCAAATGCACCGATCTTGTTGGGTGGGTTAGTTACCATGCTGTCTAATGCAATTGGACTCCACCGGCCTATGCTCGGTTCTGCTCCGCTTTATGGAATAAATCCGATGGACATTGCATTTTATTTCAACACTAGCATGATCGGTAACCTTGGACCAGATCAATTTGACTTGCTAGTTAATCATCAGATCATCCACAAGTTTAAGCTTCTGGATCCTATCACCAGTGTGCACAACCGAGATAACTGGTTGTTTGACCTACACCATCCTATTTCACCGCCCTCCTCACCATCTACAGTTGACATTTATGAGGTTCCAAACACTGGTAATGTTGATGAAGATCCTGCTACACCGCCAGGATACCATGAGTTCCCTGATCCTTGGAAACAGCAGGCTACTTCCGCCGAGACCGCGACCCAGGCTCCTGAGACTACTCCACCTCCACCTGCTGTTACCCTGGACTCCCTACATGATGCAATTACGGACATGCGGGGCGAGCTGACTTCTCTCAGGGTGGACTTCATCACCTTCATGGACTTGGTGACTGATCAGTTGGACTACATGCATCAGCATATGTTTCTGCCTCCCCGTGGCTAGAGTTGCCATTGTTATTCATTTACTTCTCTCTTGCATTTGTACGTACAGTGGGGACACTGTTAAGTTTCAGTGTGGGAGGGATTTTTGGTTATTATTTCAGCATTTTTTATTTCTAGTTACTTTGAAACAATTTGTCATGAATTTATTCAATTAAAGTTTATTTTAATTTTCATTTCTTTTCATTCCCCGTTTACTGTTTTATTTACTGTCTATGTTTATACACAATATTTCTATTTCGTTATATACTGGTAACTAGCATTACAAAACTTTAATTATTAAAACACTTTTATATTTAAAACTCTTTTTGATTAAAATATTTCAAATAAACCAAAAAATATATAAATTCTTCAAAAACCAATTACCAAGAAAATAATAAACACATAAACTCCCCAACGGTCCTGTAACGGTCATCTTATTTATGACGTTGCCTGCGTTACGACCGTCACACCCTTGTGACGAGCGTAACGCGCCTTTTTGCCTGATGACGAGCGTCACACCCTTGTGATGACCGTCACGCAAACAGTGACCAGAACGGCTATTGCAGGGAACCGTTCCAACTTTCAACCATCCCCTTCATAAACCCACTTCCTTCCTCCATTGTTACCACATCACACGAAAAACCACCCATTCACTCCATTTTTCTTCTAATTTCTAAACTCCCAACACCAAATTACCATCCTTACAATCTCCCATTCTTACATTCCCAAATCAAATCCTACCTCCACCATGGCAAACAACCCACACGCTCAAGCCATCAATTTCAGAATCAGCGAACCAGGGGAGAATCAACGAGCAAAGTTTCAGAAATTTCAACGTCGAGGTCTCCAACCCACAAGGTACGTTGACATGACTGCCTAAGGAGTTTGGGATTACTCGACAGTGTCCGCTGATTATTGCAAAGCGTGGATTTGTGGAACCTGTGCCGCGAACCAAGACCAATCTACGAAACTCTTACTCTTGAGTTCTTGAGTTCGTTTGTTTACCTCACTCCGCCGGGTGTCACAAACCAACTGTCGGGCCTGGCAAAATTCCGCATGTTTGGCGTTGAGCACGAGTTGCCTCAATCCGACATCGCGAGACTTCTAGGATTTTGTTCGGACGAAGGTGCTCATTTTCGGGTACCAGATAGTTTTGGTGAGGAGGCTTTCAACTTGTGGCACTGTTTAACGAATATCCGTGCCGGATCCTATGACCACCTCAATGCCACCCACATTCACAATCCGGCCATCCGCTACTTCCATCGCATTCTTAGTAACACGATCTTCGCCCGCGACAGCAACCATAAGCTCAACTCCAAGGAGCTCTTCTTTCTACACTGCGCGTTCACTGGGCAAAAGATCAATGCCGCCCTGTTCCTGCTTGCTCACATCCACTCTATTTGTGCTAGAGGTGGAAAACCTTTTTATTTTGGAGGGCTGGTTACTTCAATTGCCATTGGTCTAAACTACAGTGCTGCTCTCGCAACCTTGCCTTCTATGGCACCGACTCTGCTAACCTTGGATCACTGCAAAGCCGCACACCTCATCTACGAGCGGGAAGATGACAGATTCCACCCCGTAATCAGGAATATTGTCTATCAGAATATCATTTTGCCGAACAGGGACCGAATCGATCCAAGTAACCGAGCAAACTGGTTGTTCGACCCTGAAGTTCCCGCAGAGCCTGCACCTGCCCACGAAGACCAACCTGCAGCCGCCGCAGACGATATACAAGAATAATTGGATAGTGCTCCTCCTGTCCACGACATTCCAGGATCCTCATCTGCACCCCCTCCTATCAATCTTGAAGACATCCTCCGCGCCCTCCACATGCAAAACCAAATGAATGCGGCGCTTGAAAGGAGGCAAGCCGAGCAATTTGAGTCTCTGTGCGCCCAAAACGCTCAGATCTTGACTGGGCAGCGCAACATGAATGAGAGGTTAGATGAGGCCCTGTCAGAGCTTAACGCCTTGAGGATAGATATGAACACCTTTGGCTTCTAGGACACCGACACTGAAGCCACTCCTACCAGACGCTCTCGCACCAGGAGCAGAGGACATGGTCACCATTAGTCTTTCTTTAATTTCTATGTAATTTGTTATTTTTCTGTTTCATTTCTTTTCCTTTTGTTTTTGTAATTGTACTTCCCCGCCTATATACCGCAACATTGAGGACAATGTCGGATTTTGTGTGGGAGAGGTACCTTTCAATCTTTTATAAAACTAGTAAATTCTTACGATATGTCTCGATTTAAATTCTTCGCTTTATTTTGCCATACCGAAAATTTTTTTATTTTCGCATTAGCCCGACATACCTATTTTAACGAAATCCCAGTTGAGGAAGCCGAAAACGACATAACAAGATCGATACGGTTCTGTCACCGTAGACTTCCTACTTACGCGATCCGTTTCAATAACCATTATACCAATATCTGGAGTTTCAAGTTCTAGAAGTAACCCCTAGTAGTTTATACTAGCAGTCAGCACCGTCTTGACACAAACCACGTGGAGAATCGATGAATATAAGTGTTTGATGCCTGATTCTAAAAATATCCTTCCTATCTCGCTGCTAAAAGAAAAGAAAATCTGTGTACCAAAATATACGGGCACATATAAGAGCCGAGCAAATAATGAAGGAATCCAGTGTTGGTTGGTTCAGAGGTATCTGGTTCTGAACTCGGTAGGGCGTGCTACGGCCCGATCCCCCACAACCTCCAATTTGGATAACATATCCAGGGTTGCCACATTCATGTACCAGACCCCGTGCTAAAGGATCAAAGTCACTAACCGGTTACTCCACTACATGCGTGCTAAGGCAAAGGGCTTAATGTGATTGCGCCAGAACGAAACCGGGTGAAGTAGATACGAGGAACTCCGGGCAGAGTTATAACGGAACTGTTGGATAGCTCGTTTAAAATGGAAGTCTACGGGTAAGCTTATTGCTTGCGTCATTAGCGTATCTTTAGTGTTTTACTCAAGTATTGTCCGAACCAACGAGGATTTCCCGAAACCACTTTAAAAATCCAAGGTATGTCATGCTTATGCGCTTGACAAAAACTTGTCCGACCTTTCGAATGACTATTTGCTTGAGGACAAGCAAAGGTTTAAGTATGGGGGAATTTGATAACGAGAAAACATATCGTATAATTACCATGCTTTTTACCGATTTTATATTTCATTAAGTCGTCTAACCCCCGATTATTCCGAGATTATTTGTCTTTTTGCAGGTATAACACTTGTCGACTCAAACCGATGGAAAAGGACAGCATGAAGAAGGCTAGACGATAAACAAAGAGAAAAAGAATAAAAAAAATATAAAGTTTTGACTTCTGGAACAGTGACGGTTGTCACGTCCCTGTGACGGGCATAACATCCCCCAACATAAGGAAACGCTCGTCACACACCACTGACGAGCGTAAGGCACTACTTCAGTGCGTGACGACCGTCACCCACCTGTGACGACCGTCACGCGCGTGAAGGTGGACGTTATGTATGGATTGAGACGTGGGCGTTAAGGGAAGACTCATTCTCCCTTTTTCTACTGAGTCCCCTATTTTCTTGCCACCACTATTAGTGCTCCTGTATTTTCTCCACTGAAGACTTCATCAAGAATTCAAAAACTGCTAATTTTTCCTATGTTATATATATGTGTACTAGTGCACAGTTCAAGGGTCGAAGAAATTTACTCAGAGCAAATATTATTTTATTTTACAGTTATTTTCCAATTTGCTTGTTTTGGAATTCTGTTTTCATTTTCTTGTAATTTTCATTCAAAGCCTTAGTTTCTAGTTTTAAGTGTTAATTCTTCTTTCAAGAATTAACACGAATCATTTACTGCAAGTCAAGCTCGAAGATTGGATTACTGTAATACCTCAAGATTACCATAGCAACTTTGATTCCAGGTATTTTATATTACAATTATTATTCATTCAGTTTTTATAATATGCCAATTATTGCCATGAATTATATTTTGAACTGTATTGTTGTTAAGTTAATTATGTCTGGCTAAATTATTAATACCGGTATGTGACTGTAAGAACTGAAAGAATTCAATGATACCTTGGCCAAAAATATTTATAAAACAATTTCTGGTTTCCAATTTCCAAGATTAATTTAACTATCCTTGTCACGAGAGTGAGAGGTTAATTAACACGATTTTGCCACGAGAGTGGGAAATTAATTAAGGCAAGAACCTGCATGCGAGAGCTGGGGTTCAACCCAGATAGTGGTAACGAAGCATTGATTTTTAAATACACGAGAGTGTTTTAATAAATTAATTAAATTCAAATTGTTTTCAAAAAGTGTTATTAAATTTAAAGTGCATCCACTAGGTTTAGTAGCATGACTTATTTCATAAACACGAGAGTGTATGTCTCAGGTTTTTAAACAATTAGCTTTTACCGAAATACTTTATAGGCCAAGCGATTCATCGAATTCCCTAAGTCCGATTATCACATACCGGTATAATTAGTACTATTACTTTTAATTAAACCGTTTCCCCCAAAAATCGAATATTCATCTCTTAGTTAGACAAACTGTAGAATTAGATCGTATGCGATTGATCCTCAGTCTCTGTGGGTTCGATAATCTTTTAAAACTAGAACGACTGAACTGTATACTTGCAGTTAGTATCCCGACAGACTTATAAAGTCCCGATCAAGTTTTTGGCGCTGTTGCCGGGGACTGGTAGTCAATTAATTATGATTCTTCTGCTGCGCGTTTAGACTAAGCAACAAATACCCTTTTTCGATTTGTATGCCAAGGACTCGCTCACAAGGCGAACCACTTGACAAATCGACGGACGAACCTGAACGCATTATTTCCGTAAGACGTGCAGTCAAGGATTACTGTTTAAATCACGCTATTCCTTTACCCAAACCAGAAATCAAGATTGATTCTGAAATTGATTCTAATTCTTCCTATGAAACCGAAACCAATCTAGAATTAGACATGGCCGAAGAACAAAGGACCCGTCCACTGAAGGAGTACGCAACTCCATCACAACAAGAGCCCCATAACAGCATTACTGCTCCAGCAATAAACCGAAACGATTTCGAGTTAAAGCCGTCATTGATATCAGCTATCCAACAACGCCAATTCTCTAGAGATCCTTCTGAGGATCCTAATGAACATCTTACAAAATTCGTTCAATTTGCCGACACAGTTATAGCAAATGGTGTTAGTAAAGATGCGATAAGATTACATCTTTTCCCTTTCTCACTAAGAGATAGAGCTTGGGCTTGGTTGCAATCCTTGCCATCAAATTCCATCACTACGTGGGAAGGACTGAAGATCGTATTCTTAGCACGATACTTTCCCCCAAGCAAGACCGCTGCACTAAGAGCCCAAATCAACGGATTTAGGCAGAAGGATACTGAATCACTATTCGATGCATGGGAGCGCTACAAAGATATGATGCGAATGTGCCCACATCACGGACTAGAAAAATGGCTGATAATCCACACGTTTTATAATGGACTCTTGTACAACACAAGACTATCTATAGATGTCGCTGCAGGTGGTACACTGATGGACAAGCCTTATGACGAAGCTAACCAACTCATTGAAAACATGGCTCAAAACCACTATCAGTGGGGAGGAGAAAGAACATATGTGGAGAAGACTCAAACCAAAGGCGGGATGTACGAGATTAGTAGCCTAGATAAAGTTAATGCTAAGGTAGATGCTCTTACCCAAAAAATAGAAAGCTTGACCTTACCTCCTGCAGCTACCATAGCTGCAGTTACCCCAGGCTGCGAAGTTTCTGGAGTTCCTGGTCATGTTGGAACCGAATGTCAAATCTTAGCAGGAATAACGGCTGATCAGGTAAATTACGCTCAAGGAAATCCTTATGCCAATACCTATAATCCTGGTTGGAAGAACCATCCTAACTTCTCGTACAAGAGCAATAACGCTTTATATGCACTTGGCCAAGCACCTGCTGTACCTCCAGGTTATCAAAAACCTGCTGGTAATGTTCCTAACATTCCTAAGAAATCTAACCTTGAAATCCTAATGGAAAATTTTATCGCTAATCAAGCCCAACAAAACAAAGAATTCCTCAATCAAAACGTTCACACCGGTGAACAATTGAAGCTATTAGCAAACAAGGTAGATGCCCTAGCTACTCACAACAAAATGTTAGAAACCCAAATCTCCCAAGTAGCAAAGCACCAAGCTAGTTATGCCGCACCTGCTGGTACATTTCCTGGACAGCCACAACCCAATCCTAAATGACATGCAAATGCTATCACATTACGAAATGGGACAGCCCTTGACGGACCGGTAGTTCCTAGACTCCAAAACCCGACCATGTATCAAAAACCTGAAAAAGAAATAGAGAAGTCGAAAGATCAATCTGAAAATGTAGAGGAAGACGCGAGTGAGAACAGAGAGGCCTTAGAAAAACCCTATGTGCCTCCACCACCATATAAACCACCAATTCCATACCCCCAAAGACTTGTAAAATCCAAGAACGAGGGACAATTCAAGAAATTTGTAGAACTTCTGAAACAACTAAATGTCACTATTCCGTTTACAGAAACCATAACCCAAATGCCGTCATATGCTAAATTCCTAAAAGAAATATTGGCTAATAAGAAAAAAATCGTTGAAAACGAAACCGTCATGCTAACTGCCGAATGTAGCGCCACAATTCAAAATAACATGCCTCCAAAGCTAAAAGATCCTGGTAGTTTCTCCATACCATGTGTAATTGGAAAATCTGTCATAGACAAAGCTCTATGCAATTTAGGAGCCAGTGTCAGTCTAATGCCCTTATCTATTTGTGTAATTGAAATCAGTCTCTTTGTTTCTTGGATTCTTTTATCAGTTTTTCGTCACTGTTTATCCATTGATCTGAGACCAGCAGGTGCTATGAGAAACATGCACTCTCATTGATTTGCTTTGGGTCGAGTTTTGCCTCGTTACCCGTGCGTGAAATCCAGTTCGTCCTGGTACTCATCTGGTTTAGTTTCGTCTAACTGGTTATTGAGTCGAGTTTCATCTCTCTTTTGTTCCTCATTTCTGATATTCTTTCAGTTCCTTCATACTGTCTATCTTAGTTGAGATTAACAAGTTCTCCTAGAATCACGCACTCTAGCCACTTTTGCTTTGGGTCGAGCTCAGAGTTTCGCCTTCACACCCGCGTACGCTTTCTTGTCCGGAGTTTAGTTTCGCCTATACTCTGTGGTTTGAGTTTTATCTCCTCCTTTTTGAAGCCCAGTTTTACCCTGGTACATTTGTCCGGAAGTTTAGTTGCGTCTACTCTTCTTTGTTTTTGTTATGTTTCAACCGGCGTTACAACTTCATTCTAACGCATGTCTTGGGGGTTTTCTGCTTCTTCTTTTTTCTTTCTTCTTCAAGAGTGTAAATTTTCGGGTTCTTTCGTATTCAAACATCGTCAACCCTGAACGTTCGAAAGTTGTCACTTTTCTCACTTATCATGTTGAAGATATTTGAATAGGGGCAGCTGTTGCACCCCAAAATTTACCCTCTTTGTTTTAACGTTGATTGGCTTATACTTTGTTTGCATATACACATGCATGCATCTCATTGGTTCCGTATTCATGTAATTAAGGTATTTGATCAACACAACAAAGCCCTCATAATTTTTCAACGCATGTTTGAGTTGTGGAAGATTCGGGTGTTTTCGGTGAATTTAAAACAGTGCGAATTGGAAACAGTGTTTTTACTGATCAAAGTTTGAAAATTCGCGTCTCCAGCTTGGAATGGTGTTTTGGGTTGATTCATGAGGTTTTGAAACCGTCTCGATATTCTCTTCAATTTTTGTGTTCGGACCAAAAGCTAATTCTCAAAGGAAAGTCTCTGGATACGCGGTTCTTTTGGAAGTTATATCGTGAAAAATACAAAGAAAAAGGTGCTGAAAGTGCAGTTTTCGCACACTTAAAAATTCATAACTCGAAGACCGTTTATCGTTTTGAACCCGTTCCGGTGACTAAAATTCTGCCTTGATGTCATTTACATTTCGTATCTCACGGCCGGAAGCCAGTTCTACCCAGAGAGTCTTCGAATATATGAATTTATCAAATATATTCGCACGAGAAAATTATGACAAATGTTCACCGGCTTCATCTTCAGAAAATCATAACTCAATCGATTCTTATCATATCGAGCCGGTTCGAGTGGCATTGGTTCAAAAATTGAGTTGGTTAAATATTTCTTTCAGCTTTCCAATTCGAGCGTGTGATCGGTGGATCTGGAACTGACTGTTTAACGCTGGTTCACGAAATGTCGCGGAAGCAAGAGTCGCCACCGTCTTTTATTTTCTCCAAATGGAAAGGACAAAAGCACAGAAAAATTCCTTAAAGAGATTGCTCTCGGTTCGGGAGGTAGGTTATAGAAAGGGAAGGTGTTAGCACCCTTTCTATCCATGGTTATCCATGGGCTCTTAGATACTTGCTCATTTGTGTTTTCAAAATGGTTTGTTTGCTTTTCAATGTGGGTTTTTAAAAAGTTTCTTTGAAAATCTCAGTTCGACTCTTGTATCGGTCCTCAAGAGTGTTTGAAAAATTGCTTTCGAAAGCTTTTTGAAAATGTGTTGGTGTGAAAAGTATTTTTTTGATTTGTTTTGAAGTTTAGAGCAAGTATCTAGAGTCGTCTACCTACCCTAAGGAATTCGTCTGTGTAGATGTCCTTTAAAGTAGTGCCATCCCACCATTGAGAGGTAGGTAGCACCACCGTTGGAGGTGTTCGGGTCAATTCGAGGTTCGGGACATGGTGATCACCAGAGCAATGGGAAGACACCTTAGAAGCTACCCTCATGCCAGGTTCCCGGATCATGAGGACTTACTAAGACATCCTCTACTCGACGATCACCTTTCGAGGCAAGGCAACAGTGAGGCGTACCCTAGGGGTGGTGTGTGATTTGTGTGTCAGATTCATTTATTTTTGTCTTGTCATGTCAAAGTGATCTAAGCGTTTGTTTTTATTTTAGGCCATTCATTCTTGCATGCATTTATTTAACAGTTAAAAAGTTGTGGAAATTAAAAGTTCTAAACTATTACAAAGGCGCGGGTCCACATCGCCAAAATTTCCAGGACCCGATTTGACAGGAAGTAAATAATTAAAGTAAAGTGCGAAAGATTAAAATGTCCGAGTTTACAAGGCTTTGGGAGAGGTACATTAATATTTACAAGAAATAAATAAAGTGCGCGAATATGAGTTAAAACGAGAAACGAGGGCGTTGGACCCCTTTTTTAATGAAATTAAATTAAATGATTATTAAATTAATGAAATTAAAAAAGAAATTATTTTTTGAGATTTTTTTGCATTTATGGTTTTAATGAGAAAGATTAATTGAAATTAAAATGCTAACCCTAATTCTAATTGTTTTTTAGTTTATTAAGAAAATATGACAATTATCTAAAATTAAGCCTAATTAATTAATTGCAACTTGATTTATAAAAATAACTAATTAAGAATTAATAATTAATATAGTAAAATAAAAAAAGGATGAAAAACGCTTGAAACCCTAATTCTACCAATTTTAGGTTTTATTGAAAACATTAAGATTTAAACCTAAATTAACACTAAAATCAATTAATGATGTTTATTTACAAAATATTGAAATATTAAATAAAAAAATACTTATTTTTGTCTTTTTTGATTTTATATTGTTTTTATGTTTTTTATGAAAATATTAAATTAAAGGAATTAATTAAAAAAACAATAATTGAAATAAACAAAATAATAATGAAAAAAAATATAAAAAGAAACTTGCAAACCTAGGGGGGTCTGTCCCCAAATGGAGGTTTTGTTTAGCATTTTTGGCCCAAGAAGCTTGGCTTGGTTTGACCTTTCTGGGCGTGTGAGGCATATTTGACCAGGGTATATGGAGCTCCTCAGATCTGGGCCCTTGGATGGTCTTCAGTGGCCACGTGGTGCATTGAGATTATGAGTGCATGGTAGGCTGTGAAGCTTAAACTGCATAGGAATATATATTGAAAAATATTATGGAATAGAAAGGGGGACCTGGGATCGAACCCAGGTCCTGGAAGTCACCAACATGCTTGCTTGCCACTGAGCCACCTAGCGCGTTTTATATATTAAATAACAAACAATTATTATAAAATAAAACAACGCATTAGTGCCTTTTTCTCGTGAATTTTCAAACAAACCAACCACTGATGGCTACCTAAGCGTCTTCTTCCTCGCTTGTTTATTTCCTGAAAATCAACGATGGTTAGCGGGGGTTTTGAACCCCCTCAAAATACGCCATATCCAATAATAGCGATTAAGCCATGGTAGCACATAAATTAGGCGTGAGGATTGATTTGTTTTCGTCTGAACACGCTGAATTCATTCATGGCATTATGGTGTTCTAATTTTATAGCTTTTGGAAACGCCCAATTTGGAACTCAAGGAACCCTAGCCTGTATCAATGGTGGAATCGTGTATAGCACATGAAAACTCAATTGAATTATACAGTTAGCTTCAGAATTAGACAATGAACATAAATCAAATGTTAAAAATTGCTAAAAACGTATGATTCATGATGCAAGCATTTGAAAGAAAACATGAACAGGACGAAGCTGTTCTACCGTTTCTCTGCGTTAGGATGATTGGTTTTGATCTGAAAACCTTCCTTGAAGCCTCAAGAAGGTAATGGAACAAGTATATTGGCTTGAATCGATCTAGAACTTAGTTTTCAGTGTTAGACTTTTCTTGAAAAATTCCAAGTTTGTTTAGGGATTTCTGGCGCAGCTAGGAGGTTCTGAGGAGTAGGGTTAGCATATGTATATATGTGTGAGTGATTTAGGTCAAAGAAAACAAATCAAAACCTTTGCATTCATGATTTTCAAGATTTGATTCTTAAGGATCTTTTCAAATATTTTTCATGCCTATTTGGTACAAATCATGGCCAATCACTTCAATTCCTTCCATATATGATCATGCACGAAATTTTAAACCTATTCCATACACAAAAAGATTTGATTGCATTGGTTTGGTATTTTTCATGTATTTTAATTAATTAAATGAATTATTAATAATTAAAAATCCAAATAAATAAATAAAAATGATAAAAAACTTCCCTTTGGGCCAAATGGTCGTGCACATGCCTTGGATGATGAATTGTGGAAGAAAAAGAGGCCCATTAGCATTTTTAGGTCATTTGAAGCAATGTTGACTTTTCAAAATATCCAAAAATTTCCCAACTTCCACAAGGCACACCTTGCTAAATTTTTAAGCTTTGCTCATGTTCTTGGACATTTTGGAAAGGTCTTTGAGTCCTCTAACCAATGTATTTGGTCCCATGTCATTTTGATTTACCAATCTCAAGTTATGGCCTTTGACTTAAAGTCTCTTTTTGTTGACTTTTGAAAATGACCTATAATGTTGAAATTGATAACTTTTTGTGAGAGCATTTCTTGGACTTGAAGTGTGAAGAGGAGTTGTAGGAAATGTCTTCCTCTTCAAAATGAGCTTTGGATGGAAATTTTCTGATAAACCATGTGGAAGTTATGCCCTGGTCAATTTACAGTTGACTTTTTCAACTGTCCAAATATGGAAACTTTTGCATCTTGATGATTTTTGAGCCAAGCTTTGAGAATCATGATCAAGCCTTGATCAAATGATGTTTGTGGCTTCAAAATGAGATGTTGACCAAAAATTTGAACTTTTGACTGTCAAATGACCATTTTGCCCCTACAGTTGACTGTAGTGCAATTAGGGTTTTGACTGTGCAATTTTGTGCTGTAAGTCTTGAAACTTGGCATGAGGATGCTTGACCATGTTTGTAGGCATGTGGGACTTTATTGGACCCTTGGAAACTTCATTTTCTTGGCCAGAACCAAAACCCTAATTTTGACTGTTTGGATGCCCTTGAACTGTGCAACTCTTGGGGAATTTTGAAGCATGTTTTTTGACAAATCTTGAAGAATATGGGAGGGCAAATTTTGGGGTACAACAGTTGCCCCTGTTCAATCTTCTTAGACCTGAGGATGCAGATTGGCTGACGTGCCTTTCGTAATCCGAAGGTGGAAGATGATTGAACACTAGAGTGCCCAGAAATTTGCGCTCACATAGTAGTAGTGTGATGATGGGAATGGGCTTATAGATGCCATTTGGAGCTTGATGGATAGGATGATGGGCTTATAGATGCCATGCTAAGAGATGATGGATGGTGGATGGGCTTACAGATGCCATCTGGATGTCAATCGCATAAGAGATTCCTTAGCGAGAACTTGCGTACCTACAAAAGAAAAATGATTACCTGACCCGTTACAGGAGCTGGTCTTCAAATTCTTTGTATAGATGTGTCCTGACTGGTTACAGGAGCTGAATCTGGAGCTTCAAACGATGATGAATGAACCAGGGATGGTTACTACCTCAACAGGAACGGTGAGAGAACCTTGGGTGACTTTAACCTCAACAGCAATCGTTGAGAAAATCTTGGGATGATTACTACCTCCGCAGGATCGGGGAGAGAACCATAGGCGACTACAACCTCAACAGCAATCATTGAGAGAATCTTGGATAACTTCATCTTCAACAGCAATCGTTGAGAAAATCTTGGGATGATTACTACCTCCGCAGGATCGGGGAGAGAACCATAGGCGACTACAACCTCAACAGCAATCATTGAGAGAATCTTGGATAACTTCATCTTCAACAGCAATCGTTGGGAGAAACTTGAGATGATTACTACCTCCGCAGTATCGGGGAGAGAACCACAGGCGACTACAACCTCAACAGCAATCATTAAGAGAATCTTGGATAACTTCAACTTCAACAGCAATCGTTGAGCGAATCTTGGGATGATTACTACCTCCGCAGGATCGGGGAGAGAACCATAGGCGACTACAACCTCAATAGCAATCATTGAGAGAATCTTGGATAACTTCAACCTCAACAACAATCGTTGAGAGAATCTTGGGATGATTACTACCTCCGCAGGATCGGGGAGAGAACCATGGGCGACTACAACCTCAATAGCAATCATTGAGAGAATCTTGGATAACTTCAACTTCAACAGCAATCGTTGAGAGAATCTTGAGATGATTACTACCTCCGTAGTATCGGGGAGAGAACCACAGGCGACTACAACCTCAACAGCAATCATTGAGAGAATCTTGGATAACTTCAACCTCAACAGCAATCGTTGAGAGAATCTTGGGATGATTACTACCTCCGCAGGATCGGGGAGAGAACCATGGGCGACTACAACCTCAATAGCAATCATTGAGAGAATCTTGGATAACTTCTACTGAGTCTTCATCAGAAAAATCTGTTTGGGGTCGATTTAACTGGACTAGAGAAGGCCTTGGACTGGATAAGAAACAAAGAATCTTAGGGTCGATTAACTGAATCGGTCTAGGTCTTGAATGTCTTCAACTGGATAAGAGACAGGGAGATCTTAGGGTCGATCTGACTGAACCAGAGAAGGCCTTGGACTGGATAAGAAACAGAAAATCTTAGGGTCGATTAACTGAACCGGTCTAGGTCTTGAATGTCTTCAACTGGATAAGAAACAGGGAAATCTTAGGGTCGATCTGACTGAACCAGAGAAGGCCTTGGACTAGATAAGAAACAGAAAATCTTAGGGTCGATTAACTGAACCGGTCTAGGTCTTGAATACAGCTGAGAGCTTAACTGGATCTTTCCTGAAAGGTAAAGGTCAGTCATATGTCATGCATGATATAGATCAAGCAATGATGTTCTCAACATAAATGAGATTTGTAAGATATGATGCGTATATGTATGCTATAATGATGTATGGAAGTGCGATGTTTATGAATATGTGTTTGTCATCTAGGAAAATAAATCCTTGACGGGTGCCGGGAAGTCACTCCTGGGCTGATGTTGGAGAATATATTTTTGCCTCCGCTGGGGATGATAGTTGCAAGCATACCGGTAGGAGAAGATGGCTCCGTTGGGGAATGATCTTGGCGAATGGATTACTTTGCGGGGAGAAAAGTACTCTAACGATCTTGTTGGGGAGAAATGCTCTGTGGGGAGAGAGATACTTTGCTGGAATGTTGATAATAACTTGCTGGGGATACCATTGTTGTGTTGGAAGTGCTAATAGACTTCGCTGGGGATAAGAAAGAACTTTGTTGACGACGACCTTTCCGTGGCTTTTGGCTGAGGATAACCCAGTTATATCCTGGTAAGGAAATAACTCTTTGAATAAATCCGGAAAGCGCGTTCGTGCTCTGCGAGGATAAGCTTCCAGAATCTACTGGGGATAAGCTTACTGCTTGGGGAGATGGATTCCAATTTTCCTGGGGAAACTGGTTTGGACTCTCCTGGGGAAGTTTTGAACTGTATTGGGAAAAGGCTCCGCTGAATGTTTGATATACCACCGGGGAACAATCTTTAGACCAAGACTGCTGGGGATGCTTGTTAAGAATACCTGTACGATATGCTGGGGAATGTTGAGATCTGCGGGAGTGTGATCGGTGGATCTGGAACTGACTGTTTAACGCTGGTTCGCGAAATGTCGCGGAAGCAAGAGTCGCCACCGTCTTTTATTTTCTCCAAATGGAAAGGACAAAAGCACAGAAAAATTCCTTATAGAGATTGCTCTCGGTTCGGGAGGTAGGTTATAGAAAGGGAAGGTGTTAGCACCCTTTCTATCCATGGTTATCCATGGGCTCTTAGATACTTGCTCACTTGTGTTTTCAAAAATGGTTTGTTTGCTTTTCAACTGTGGGTTTTAAAAAGTTTCTTTGAAAATTTCAGTTCGACTCTTGTATCGGTCCTCAAGAGTGTTTGAAAAATTGCTTTCGAAAGTTTTTTGAAAAGGTGTCGGTGTGAAAAGTATTTTTTGATTTGTTTTGAAATTAGAGCAAGTATCTAGAGTCGTCTACCTACCCTAAGGAATTCGTCTGTGTAAATGTCCTTTAAAGTAGTACCATCCCACCATTGAGAGGTAGGTAGCACCACCGTTGGAGGTGTTCGGGTCAATTCGAGGTTCGGGACATGGTGATCACCAGAGCAATGGGAAGATACCTTAGAAGCTACCCTCATGCCAGGTTCCTGGATCATGAGGACTTACTAAGACATCCTCTACTCGACGATCACCTTTCGAGGCAAGGCAACAGTGAGGCGTACCCTAGGGGTGGTGTGTGATTTGTGTGTCATGTTCATTTATTTTTGTCTTGTCATGTTATAGGTGATCTACGCATTTGTTTTTATTTTTGTCATTCATTCTTGCATGCCTTGATTAACATTTAAAAGTGCGAGAAAAGTAAAGTTCTAAGCTATTACAAAAGGCGCGGGTCCACATCGCCAAAATTTCCAGAACCCGATTTGACAGAAAATAAAGAATTAAAAGTGCGAAAGATAAACATTACATGGCCTTGGGAGAGATACATAAATATTAAGAGAAAAAGAAATAAATATGCGAATTGAATAAGAATTAAAAACGAGGGCGTTGGACCCTTTTTGCAAAATTAAATTAAATGATTAAATTAATTAAAATTAAAAAGAAAAGAAATTGTTTTTGGTATTTTTTGGTATTTAGGAGAATTTAATGCAACTAAACCTAATTCTACAATTTTTATGTTATTATGAAAACATATTAAAGTTTATCCTAAAATTAACCCTAATTAATTAATGCGATTTAATTCATAAAAATAAATATTTAATTACTAGTGAAAAGAAAAGAAAAAAAGAAGGATAAAAATTAATTAAAACTAATTCTACCAATTTTAAATTAATTAAGAAAATATTAAGATTTTATTCCTAAATTAAAACTAATTAATTAATAAGGCTTTATTTACAAAAAAATATAACATTAAATAAAAATATTAATTTTTGTCTCTTTTCTGATTTTTTTTGTTTTTTATATTTTTTATGAAAATAATTGAATTAAAGAACTAATTAAAATAAAGACAATAATTGAAAATAATATCAAAATAATGAAAAGAAATAAAGCAAACCTAGGGGGTTCTGCCCCTAATTTGGAGGTGAAACTTTAGCAATCTGGGCCCAATGGCCTTTGGCCTCGTTGACTTCCATGCCAGCATGCAGTGCCTTTGACTCGCGTCCATGATGTTCCTTAAACGGTGGCCTTCTGATTGATCTTGGCGTACGCGTGGCTGGCTTGATTTGGGAGATGTATGGTGGACTTTATCATTGAAACTGCATAGGAACGTCAATTGAAAAATAATAGGGAAAGGGTGAGGACCTGGGGCTCGAACCCAGGTCCTGTGGTTTACCAGTCTTGCACTTTACCAAACGCGCTGCTTGAGTTCTTTGTTTATTATACAATTAATGAACATAATAAAATAAACACGCGTTAATGTTTCTTTTTCGCGCGAAAGTTTAAACGGACCAACCAATGCTCTACACATCATCGTCTTCCTCCTTAGTGCGCTTTTCCCTGAAACATACAAAAGGTTAGCGGGGGTTTTGAACCCCCTCAAAACAAGCTTGTTCTGATAATAACGATTAGGCCATGTGGCCTCAGAAATTAGGCGCGAGGGTCCTAATCTGATCGTCCAAGCCTGCTGAACATGGTCATGGCATTGAGGTCCCCTAATTTTACAGTATCAAGAAACCCCTAATTTGGAATTCAAGAAAACCTAGCCTGCATCAATGGTAGAATCATGTATAGCGCATAGAAACACAATTAACTTATATGGTTGGCTTCAGAATCTTATAATGAACACAAATCAAGCATCAAAAATTATGAAAAGTGTATGAATCGAGATGCAAGAGTATCAAATATTCTCTGTACAGGGTGAGGTCGTTCTCACGTTTCTGGGGGTGGAAGCTTGTGGTTTTGATCCAAATGTGTTGCTTGATGTCCCAGGAATGTGATAGAACGGTTGTTTTACTTTGAAAAGCACTGGAATATGGTTTTCAGTTTTGGACTTTTCTTGGAAAATTCAAGTTTGCTTTCTTGGCATATGGCGCAGCTTGGAGTCAGTGAGCACGAGGGTTTCGTTCTGTACTTATGTGTGAGTGTTTTAGGTTAAGAAACTTGATCAAAATCCATGCATTGATGTGAAAAATATTTGATTTGCAAACCATAATTTTTCAATCTTTTTTCATGCTTTTTAGCTCTCAATCATATCCAATCAACTTCAATTCTTCCCTAATCTGATTTGCACGAAATATTGGAGATATTATATGCATAAAAAGATTTGAAACATTAGGTTTAACATTTTTCATGTATTTAAATTAATTTAAATGAATTATTAATAATAAAAATCCAAATAAATAAATGAAAAATGAAGAAAAACTTCCCTTTGGGCCAAATGGTCGTGCACATGCCTTGGATAATGAATTGTGGAAGAAAAAGAGGCCCATTAGCAATTTTAGGTCATTTGAATCAATGTTGACTTTTCAAAATATCCAAAAATTTCCCAACTTCCACAAGGCATAACTTGCTCAAATTTTAAGCTTTGCTCATGTTCTTGGACATTTTGGAAAGGTATTTGAGTCATCTAACCAATTCCTTTGGTCCCATGTCATTTTGATTTACCAATATCCAGTTATGGCCTTTGACTTAAAGTCCCTTTTTGTTGACTTTTGAAAATGACCTATAATGTTGAAATTGATAACTTTTTGTGAGAGCATTTCTTGGACTTGAAGTATGAAGAGGAGTTGTAGGAAATGTCTTTATCTTCAAAATGAGCTTTGGGTGGAATTTTTCTGATAATCCATGTGGAAGTTATGCCCTGGTCAATTTATAGTTGACTTTTTCAACTGTCCAAATAAGGAAACTTTTGCATCTTGATGATTTTTGAGCCAAGTTTTGAGAATCATGATCAAGCATTGATAAAATGATGTTTGTGGCTTCAAAATGAGATGTTGACCAAAAATTTGAACTTTTGACTGTCAAATGACCATTTTACCCCTACATTTGACTGTAGTGCAATTAGGGTTTTTGACTGTGCAATTTTGTGTTGTAAGTCTTGAAACTTGGTATGAGGATGCTTGACCATATTTATAGGCATGTGAGACTTGATTGGACCCTTGGAAACTTCATTTTCTTGATCAGAACCAAAACCCTAATTTTGACTGTTTATGAGGCTCTTACACTGTGCAACCCTTGGGGAATTTTGAAGCTTGACTTGGCAATTTCTTGAAGAATATGGGAGGGCAAATTTTGGGGTACAACAGTTGCCCCTGTTCAATCTTCTTAGACCCGAGGATGCAGATTGGCTGACGTGCCTTTCGTAATCCGAGGGTGGAAGATGATTGAACACTAGAGTGCCCAGAAATTTGCGCTCACATAGTAGCAGTGTGATGGTGGAATGGGCTTATAGATGCCATTTAGAGATCGATGGATAGGATGATGGGCTTATAGATGCCATCTGGAGATCGATGGATAGGATGATGGGCTTATAGATGCCATCTGGATGTTGATCGCGTAAGATATTCCTTAGCGAGAGCTTGCGTACCTGCAAAAGAAAAATGAGTACCTGACATGTTGCAGGGGCTGGTCTTCAGATTCTTTGTGTAGATATGTCCTGACTGATTACAGGAGTTGGATCTGGAGCCTCAAACGGTGATGAATGAACCAGGGATGGTTACTACTTCAACAGGAACGGTGAGAGAACCTTGGATGACTTTAACCTCAACAACAATCGTTGAGAAAATCTTGGGATTACCACCTCCGCAGTATCGGGGAGAGAACCATAGGCGATTACAACTCAATAGCAATCATTGAGAAAACCTTGGATGGAATTATCGTCTCCGCAGGATCGGGGAGAGAACCATAGGCGATTACAACTCAATAGCAATCATTGAGAAACCTTGGATGGAATTATCGTCTCCGCAGGATCGGGGAGAGAACCATAGGCGATTACAACTCAATAGCAATCATTGAGAAAACCTTGGATGGAATTATCGTCTCCGCAGGATCGGGGAGAGAACCATAGGCGATTACAATCTCAATAGCAATCATTGAGAAAACCTGGGATGGAATTATCATCTCCGCAGCATTGGGGAGAGAACCATAGGCAATTACAATCTCAATAGCGATCATTGAGAAAAACCTGGGATGGAATTATCATCTCCGCAGCATTGGGGAGAGAACCATAGGCGATTATAATCTCAATAGCAATCATTGAGAAAACCTGGGATGGAATTATCATCTCCGCAGCATTGGGGAGAGAACCATAGGCGATTACAATCTCAATAGCAATCATTGAGAAAACCTGGGATGGAATTATCATCTCCGCAGCATTGGGGAGAGAACCATAGGCGATTACAATCTCAATATCAATCATTGAGAAAACCTGGGATGGAATTATCATCTCCGCAGTATCGGGGAGAGAACCATAGGCGATTACAACTCAATAGCAATCATTGAGAAAACCTTGGATGGAATTATCATCTCCGCAGCATTGGGGAGAGAACCATAGGCGATTACAATCTCAATAGCAATCATTGAGAAAACCTTGGATAACTTCTACTGAGTCTTTATCAGGAAAATCTGTTTGGGGTCGATTTAACTGGACCAGAGAATGCCTTTGACTGAATAAGAAATCTTTGGAGTCGATTTAACTGAACCGGTCTAGGTCTTGGAATGTCTTCAACTGGGTCTTTATCAGAAAAATCTGTTTGGGGTCGATTTAACTGGACCAGAGAAGGCCTTTGACTGGATAAGAAATCTTTGGAGTCGATTTAACTGAACCGGTCTAGGTCTTGAAATATGATTGAGAATTTAACTGAATCTTTCCTGAAAGGTAAAGGTCAGTCATATGCAATGCATGATATGGACCAAGCAATGATGTTCTCAACATAAATGAGATTTGTAAGATATGATGCGTCTATGCACGCTATGATGTATGAATATGTTTATGAATATTATGTTTTCGTCTTAGGAAAATAAATCCTTGACGGGTGCCAGGAAGTCACTCCTGGGCTGACGTTGAAGAATAGATTTTGCTTCCGCTGGGTGATAGTTGCAAGAATACCGGTAGGAGAAGATAACCCCGTTGGGGGATAAACTTGGCGAATGGAATATTCTGCGGGGAGAAAAGTAATCTAACGATCTTGCTGGGAAGCAATGCTCTGTGGGGAGAGAGATACTTTTGCTGAGCGTTGACAACTTGCTGGGGGATATCATTGTTGTGTTGGAAGTGTTAATAGACTTCGCTGGGGATAAGAAGACTTCGTCGAGGACGCTCTTTCCGTGGCTTTTGGCTGAGGATAACCCAGTTATATCCTGGTAGGGAAATAACTCTTTGAATAAAGCCGGACGACACGTTCGTATTCTGCGAGAATAAGCTTCCAGAATCTACTGGGGATAAGCTTACTGCTTGGGGAGATGGATTCCAACTTTCCTGGGGGGCAAATTAGACTCTCTTGGGGAAGTTTTGAACTGCGGGGGAAGTGATTCCTTTGAATGTTTGGTATACCGCCGGGGAACAATCTTTAGGTCAAGACTGCCGGGGAGGCTTGTTAAGAATATATATGCTGCTGGGGGAATGTTGAGATCTGCGGGAGGGTACCCAACTTTCCTTAAGTTTGATTGTAACTTTGCTTGAGGAGAGTGTATTGACTTACTGGCTCACTCTCCGGGGAATTAAGGCATGCCGGTTATGTTCTTTAGTTGAACCTACCTTGGTACCTTGGAGGACAGAACAACTAGATTACTTAGACAACTCTTTATTGTCCCTGTTTCTAATGTTACATGTAATTAGTCCTTTGTTTTGTATGCAAGTATTCATGAGTTAGAAAATTATTGTCAATGCATATATCACAAATTGAACCTTGGACGTTCTTCGCAAAACAAAACAGAAAAGAAAAACAATTGGCACGTTTAACTGAAAAATATATTTGTATTGATTTTTGATTGGCCTGAAAATAGGCATTTTGTGTACAAGAGGCTGACGTCCTAGTAAGAGAACGCCGCCGAAAAAGAGTTTATACAAATTTTGTACAAGAGAAAGTAAAACAGCTGCGTGAAATGAATGATCCCACTGGGTTTCAACTCTGCTATTGCCTTTATAACTCCGAGCGTCTCATCACTTGATGACCTTGGTTGAAGGTGAAGCTGACTGATCGATGCCGTCTGAATTTGATGTAGATATCGGATTCTGGATGCAAGGTGATCCAATGAGACATAGTATTACGCTTTATCCCTAACTTTTGCCTGGACCGCCCTTTCTGGTTTTCAGTCCACCGGGATACCCTTTTTTGCCCAAGCCGCCTTTTCAGGTTTTCGACTTGCCGGGTGGACAGATTTTTTTCATTTCATCCCTTCATTTTGCCCGAACCCTTTTGGTTCGCCGGGAAGCCCTAATTTTTGCCTAGGCATGTCAGCCTAGCGGGTCTTTTTATTATGCGTAGTATCTTTTTACTATGTTTTCATTGGCGGGGTGAGGAAGGTCGTCACCATCCATGTTGGTTAGAATCATGGCTCCTCCTGAGAACACATGCTTAACCACAAATGGCCCTTCGTACGTAGGGGTCCATTTGCCCCTTGGATCACTCTGAGGAAGAATGATTCGTTTGATTACCAGATCCCCAACTTGATATTCATGTGGTCTGACCTTTTTGTTAAATGCCCTGATCATCCGTTTCTGATACGTCTGACCATGATAGATAGAAGCAAGTCTCTTTTCATCAATAAGGTTAAGCTGATCAAGTCGTGTCTGGATCCAATCATCCTCGTTCAGATTTGCATCCTTCATTATCCGGAGAGAGGGTATTTGCACTTCGATCGGCAAGACTGCCTCCATACCATAAACCAAAGAGAAGGGAGTTGCCCCGGTTGACGTCCTGGCTGAGGTACGATACCCATGTAGAGCGAACGGTAACATCTCGTGCCAATCCTTATAAGTCACTGTCATCTTCTGCACGGTTTTCTTGATGTTCTTATTTGCTGCTTCTACAGCCCCATTCATCTTCGGTCTGTAAGGAGAAGAATTGTGGTGCTGTATTTTGAATTGCTCGCAGAGCTCAGTGATCATCTTGTTATTCAGATTGGTACCGTTGTCTGTAATAATTCTTTCTGGGATGCCGTACCGACAGATCAGGTTATGCCGAATGAACCGTGCCACAACAGTCTTGGTTACTGTAGCGTAGGAAGCTGCTTCGACCCACTTCGTAAAATAATCAATCGCCGCTAGGATGAAGCGGTGCCCATTAGATGCCGTAGGTTTAATCTCGCCGATCATGTCTATGCCCCACATTGCAAACGGCCAAGGTGCAGTCAGAACAATCAGGGGAACTGGAGGAACATGCACCTTGTCTGCGTATATCTGGCACTTGTGGCATGTCCGAGAATGTTGGTAGCAGTCAGCTTCCATTGTGGACCAGTAATACCCTGCCCGAAGGATCTTTTTAGCCATGGTGTGCCCACTGGAATGCGTACCAAAGGTCCCTTCATGTAGCTCTTCCATGATCCTTCCTGCTTCCGTCTTATCCACACAACGCAGTAAGGTTGAATCATGGTTTCGCTTGTACAAGATGCCGTTGCTAAGGAAGAACTTTGCCGCGAACCTTCTCAGGAACTTCTTATCATTGATAGAGGCACCTTCAGGGTATTCCTGAGTTTCCAGATATCTCTTCACCTCATGGTACCAAGGCTTCTCAGTCACCAATTCAGTCTCGAGATCACAACAGTATGCCGGTTCGTCCAGTTTCCATATGATGATCCTGGGAGCCTCATTATCCCATTTAACTTTGAACATAGAAGATATTGTAGCTAACGCGTCCGCCAACTGATTCTCTTCCCTTGGAAAGTGTTCAAAGGTTATCTTCGTGAAGTGGGGGATCAAAGTCAACACACATTCTCTGTAAGGAATAAGATTCGGATGTTTCGTATCCCACTCACCTTTAATCTGATTGATCACGAGAGCGGAATCTCCGAAGACACTCAGAAACTTGATCCTTAGGTCGATCGCAGCTTGAAGACCCATGATGCACGCCTCATACTCTGCCATGTTGTTGGTACAGTTGAAACATAATCGGGCAGTTAATGGAGTATGAGTGCCTTGAGGTGATATGATTACAGCACCAATACCGTTTCCCAAAGCGTTGGAAGCTCCGTCAAAGTGCATAGACCATCGGGATCCTTCCTCAGGTCCTTCATCCGGTCCAGGTACTTCACAATCAGTCACAATCATGATACTCTCGTCTGGAAACTCGAAGTTCATTGACTGATAGTCGTCTACGGCCTGATGTGCCAAGTGGTCTGCCAATACACTTCCCTTGATGGCTTTCTGGGTCGTGTACTGAATGTCGTATTCCGTCAAGATCATTTGCCATCTTGCAATTCTCCCAGACAGAGCAGGCTTTTCGAATATGTACTTTATAGGATCCATCTTTGAGATCAACAAGGTAGTGTGAGTCAGCATATACTGTCTCAGCCGGCGAGCAGCCCATACCAAAGCGCAGCAAGTTTTCTCGAGCAGTTAGTATCGGGTCTCACAGTCGGTAAACTTTTAGCTAAGGTAATAAATGGCATGCTCTTTTCGGCCAGACTCGTCATGCTGCCCCAGCACACACCCCATTGAGTTGTCAAGCACTGTCAGGTATAATATTAGAGGTCTCCCTTCAACCGGTGGCATAAGGATAGGTGGTTCTTGGAGATACTCTTTGATTCTGTCAAAAGCAGCCTGACATTCATCATTCCAACGTACTACCTGATCTTTCTTCAGTAGCTTGAAGATTGGCTCACAGGTAGCAGTCAGGTGTGAGATGAAGCGAGCAATGTAATTCAGGCGTCCTAAAAAGCCTCTGACTTCCTTCTCTGTCCTAGGAACTGGCATCTCTTGAATAGCTTTAACCTTGGCAGGGTCCACTTGAATACCCTTATCACTTACAACGAAGCCTAGCAACTTTCCAGATCTTACCCCGAAGGTGCATTTGTTCGGGTTCAACCTCAGCTTGTATAGTTTTAACCGGTCAAATAACTTCTGCAGATGATCTAGGTGCTCTTCCTCAGTCTGGGACCTTGCGATCATGTCGTCAACATACACTTCTATCTCATGATGGATCATGTCATGGAATAAAGCAACCATGGCACGTTGGTAGGTTGCCCCAGCGTTCTTCAGTCCGAAAGGCATGACCTTGTAGCAGAAGGTGCCCCACTGAGTAACAAAGGTAGTCTTCTCCATGTCTTCAGGTGCCATCTTGATCTAATTGTAACCTGAAAAGCCATCCATGAAAGAGAACACCTTATGCTGAGCAGTATTATCAATAAGGACATCAATGTGAGGTAGGGGGAAGTCATCCTTGGGGCTGGCCCTGTTCAGATCCCTGTAATCAACACACATTCTGACCTTACCGTCTTTCTTTGGTACCGGCACCATATTAGCAACCCACTGAGGGTAAGAAGTCACTGCAAGGAACCCAGCATCAAACTGTTTCATAACCTCGGCCTTGATCTTCTCAGACATCTCTGGACGCATACGACGGACCTTTTGCTTAACCGGAGGGCAGTCTTCCTTGGTAGGCAAGTGATGGACCACAATATCGGTATCCAACCCGGGCATGTCTTCGTAGGACCAGGCAAAGATCTCCATATAATCATGTAGCATCTGAGTCAACCGTTGCTTCACGCTGAGCTCTAGGTTGGCACCAATCTTTACCTCTTTCCTCTCTGCCTCAGTACCCAAGTTTATTATTTCCACTGGCTCTTCATGTGGCTGAATTGCCCTCTCTTCCTGAAGTAACAGTCTTGCAAGCTCGCCAGGCACTTCGCAATCATCTTCACCTTCGTCTTCGGCTAAGTTGATCGGATTTTCGAAGTCATAACTGGCAGTAGCAGAGTTGTTACCAGTGAGATCCAGAGTGGATTGAAACCTGTATGAGTGAGTGTGTGTGTAAATGCAGCTGTTTTGAAATATATATAAAGGAAAGAAAGACAGAAAAGGAGCATAAGATTTGCAATGCGAGAAAACGTCCAAGATTTTCATTTATGATATATGAAATGACAATTTATATGCCCTCACAAATGAAACCGCGGTGCCTCGGGTAAGACACCGGGCCATAAAGTTCAATTTATTGTTTATTACAGATACCAAAAACATAGGAATTCATTACTTAGTAACAAGAGAAACAGGTAGATTGTCCTTTGCACTCCGATTGTTAGGTCCACTGTCGGTTGCCGGGTAAATCCAGCTATCAAACTCAGCTTCACCCACTTCCTCTTCGTCCCCAATAGCATTCACTCCATGAGCAGGCAGGGGAGCTGTCACTACATTAGGCTTCTCAGATGCCTCAAACTGTACTTCTTTGGCGTCAATAAGGTCCTGCAGCTTGCTCCTTAAGGCCCAACAGTCGTCAGTGGAGTGCCCCGGGCTATCAGAATGGTAAGCACAACGAGCGTTTGGGTTGTACTTGGGGGAGGCAGTATTTGCAAACTTCAGAGCCTCTCTGACGGTCACTAGATTGGTAGATAGAAACTGTGGCAAGATTTGGGATAGGGTCATGCTCAAACGGGTAAACTCTCTCCAGGGTCTTTCAGCCTTTTGAGGATTAGTTGGCCGAGGAGCGGCAGCAGGCTTGGCAATCATTACCGCACTGACAGATTGGCGGCGCTCAAATCTCTCTGGTCTCCGGGAGCCATATACAGCACTAGCCTCCTTCTTGAAGGGTTTCTTCTCAGAACTAGACGATGCACCCTTCGGAATCTTTCCAGACTTCAACCCAGCCTCAATTCTCTCTCCAGTCAGAATCAGATCAGTGAACCCTGCAGACGAATTCCCGATAAGATGGTTGAAAAATGGCCCAGATAGGGTCCCCAAGAACATGTCTACCAACTCCCGATCAGTCAACGGAGGCTGCACCCTGCCAGCCAGATCCCTCCACTTCTGAGCGTACTCCTTAAAACCTTCACTTGAACCTAACGACATACCCTGGAGTTGGGTACGTGTAGGGGCAAGGTCGGCATTATACTGATACTGCTTATAGAAAGCAGTAGCCAACTCCTCCCAGTTACGAACCTTGGTCCCATCCAGCTGATAGAACCAATCGAGATGAGTCCCTGAAAGACTCTCCTGGAAGAAGTGGATCCACAAATTCTTATCCGCTGAGTACGGTTGAATCTTCCGAACATAGGACCTGAGATGTAGCTTGGGACAAGACGCCCCGTCGTACTTAGTGAAAGATGGTGCTTTGAATTTACGAGGAATGATTACACCAGTAGACAAACCCAAATCTCCAAAATCCAGCCCAGGTACCTGTTGTATCTCCATAGCATTCAACCTGTCTTCCAACTGCTTGTAACGGTCTTCTGCCGGAGGATATTGCTCTTCATCAAAATCAGTCTCGTTGTCGGAGACTACCGGACTAGGACCTTTTTCTGCTTGAGGAGTACTCTTGCCAATGGAAGAACCAGCCTCTTCATTTTGCAGAGTATTGCCAAACCTTCGGCCCAAGTTGAACAGAACAGTCCTTCTCTTCTTCTTCTTTTCCTTCTTCAGGAGCAGAGCCTTCAGCTCTTCTTGGCCCTGAGCCAAACCCATGATTAATTTCTGAAATTGCGCATTCTGCGCCTGAAGAGCTTTGATGGACATCTCAGTTGATGATGAGTCAGGATTCATGATGCTGAAATAAACAGCGAAGAACAGTAAGCAACCTGAAAAGAAGAAAACCTGCTATGCACATGATGAATGAAATGCGTATGATTTATGTTTTCAAAGACAATCGGGAATCAACTTTGTAAACAAAAAGGAACACACTTTATTATATTCAACTTTGAAAAATTAGGTTGTTCAACAGGTTGCCCTTAGGCTTTACATGAAAGAGAAATACTGAAAAAGGGAAATAAAACTGCAAAGAACATCCAGAACTCCTTATTGATCCCATGGTCTCCTCTTCTCAGTACGGATGTAGGCATTCAGAACTCGCTCATTCTCCAACTGCTTTGTCAGCTTCTGGATCTTTAATTCCTGCTCGTTGAACTTTTCCCGGTAAGAATCCCGTTCTTCTCGCAGTTGCGACCAAGATCTCTTCAATGTCTCATAATCAGTAGGTACCTGAGGAGGAAGGACAGTTGGAGGAACACCATCTTTGTCAGGACACTCAAGAATGACGGGTCTGACGGCTTCATACGGCATACCTAACTTCTGAGCACGGATGCGAACCCATTTGTAGTAGGCTTCCATAGGTAAAGAAGTCTTTGGCCCCAACTCTTGTGGGTCAGCTTTATGAACTTTATCCCAAGCCTTGATGAACCTACGACGCAGCTCGTCACTATCCACCTGAAACTCAAAACTGATGTGAGGCACCAACATCTCATGGGGGCCTGCTCTTCTTGCTCTTCCAAACTGACGGAGCGCTAGACATGGATTGTAAGAGATTCCTCCTTGGGTACCAATCAGAGGAACATTAGGGTATTCCCCGCATCGATCAATGACAGCTATCTCATCCAAACCTCTGCAAGTTTAAATGATGTCTTTGTCGGTGAGAGACATTAACCTGTGAGCCCAACCTCTTCCTTCTTGGTTCTTCAGCACGAACTTAGGGAGGTGCGAAATAAACCACCTCACCAACAAAGGGATACAACACCATAGGGTTCCTCGTCTTCGGGTAGTACGAGCATGAAGTTGTTGCAAGATGTCACCCAAGAGAGTGGGCACAGGATTCTGAGACATAAAGATCCTTATGGCAGTGACATTGATGAAGTTGTCAGGATTAGGAAACAAGACTAACCCATAGATTAGGAGAGCCAAGATGTCTTCATATGCCCTAAAGTCCAGGTCATTCCAGAAACTGTTAGCTTTACCGATCAGAAACTTGGCCAAGAAACCCTTAACTCCGCTTCTAGTCACCCAGTTGTCCATTACCTCTTGATGTGTCAAGGGAAGAGCTGCAGCAACATCCTCAAGCCTGAGGGTCTTTTCCCAACCAGTAAAGGGAGTCTGATCCAAGATAGGGATACCAAGCAAATCAGAGAACTCTTCCAGGGTAGGGACCAACTGGAAGTCTTGAAAGGTGAAGCACTGGTACAGAGGGTCATAGAACTGGGTCAGAACACTCATCAACTGTTGATCCCGCTTTGTAGTGACTAAACTGAGAAGAGAACCATGCCTCTGAATGAAGGAAGTGGTATTTGGAATTCTGCTAACCAACTCTTCAAGCAACTCAGGTGGGTGAACAAAGTTGAACCGGATAGTATTCCTTCGCACAGGCATCATGATGTCCTACAAAACAGAGCAAAGGTGAAACCCTCTTGTCTTTGAAATGGTCAGTCCTTATGCAGGATGCATGCAATGCTCATGATGTTATGATGTTATGATAAAGCACACCACAAATAGATACAAAGGCAAACATGGTAAGGCACACAAGTCACACAAGGCAAGCCCCTAAAGTTTAGGCCAGCATGAGGTCTAGGTATTACCCTCTTTCAGTTTGTTGGTTCATACCTGTCCTATCAAAGTAACCGGGTTCTTAGAGGATCCCAATATCATTGACTACCCTCAATCGGTCATAACTCCAGCATCGCAATCTTTTCTTGCGGCCAGAACCATCACGAGAGTTTAGCCTCAATGGGCGTAGCATACTGCTACTGTTCTAATGGCCAAGTTGTGTCATTTAAGGTTCTAAGGTTGTTGGTGCTTAACGACTCCTCAGAAGACCCATATTCTCCTCGTTGCAACACAAGGGATATCGGTACAGACCAAGGTGCCACACCAATGTAGCCACTGCTTCACCCGTGTCGGTCTACGCCGGACAGGTCCCTCACAGCTTATGCTACCTAAACAGGGTATCCCCAGATCCGGTTAGGATCTATGTAACTCCCATGCAACCCACAAAGTTAAAGCAGACAAGGAAAGCAATTGAAAACATAGTTATGAACTAACCCTAAGGTACACCTCACTTTAAGTTTATCCCCAGCAGAGTCGCCAGTTCTGTGATCGGTGGATCTGGAACTGACTGTTTAACGCTGGTTCGCGAAATGTCGCGGAAGCAAGAGTCGCCACCGTCTTTTATTTTCTCCAAATGGAAAGGACAAAAGCACAGAAAAATTCCTTTTAGAGATTGCTCTCGGTTCGGGAGGTAGGTTATAGAAAGGGAAGGTGTTAGCACCCTTTCTATCCATGGTTATCCATGGGCTCTTAGATACTTGCTCACTTGTGTTTTCAAAAATGGTTTGTTTGCTTTTCAACTGTGGGTTTTAAAAAGTTTCTTTGAAAATTCCAGTTCGACTCTTGTATCGGTCCTCAAGAGTGTTTGAAAAATTGCTTTCGAAAGCTTTTTGAAAAGGTGTCGGTGTGAAAAGTATTTTTTGATTTGTTTTGAAATTAGAGCAAGTATCTAGAGTCGTCTACCTACCCTAAGGAATTCTTCTGTGTAAATGTCCTTTAAAGTAGTACCATCCCACCATTGAGAGGTAGGTAGCACCACCGTTAGAGGTGTTCGGGTCAATTCGAGGTTCGGGACATGGTGATCACCAGAGCAATGGGAAGATACCTTAGAAGCTACCCTCATGCCAGGTTCCCGGATCATGAGGACTTACTAAGACATCCTCTACTCGACGATCACCTTTCGAGGCAAGGCAACAGTGAGGCGTACCCTAGGGGTGGTGTGTGATTTGTGTGTCATGTTCATTTATTTTTGTCTTGTCATGTTATAGGTGATCTACGCATTTGTTTTTATTTTTGTCATTCATTCTTGCATGCCTTGATTAACATTTAAAAGTGCGAGAAAAGTAAAGTTCTAAGCTATTACAAAAGGCGCGGGTCCACATCGCCAAAATTTCCAGAACCCGATTTGACAGAAAATAAAGAATTAAAAGTGCGAAAGATAAACATTACATGGCCTTGGGAGAGATACATAAATATTAAGAGAAAAAGAAATAAATATGCGAATTGAATAAGAATTAAAAACGAGGGCGTTGGACCCTTTTTGCAAAATTAAATTAAATGATTAAATTAATTAAAATTAAAAAGAAAAGAAATTGTTTTTGGTATTTTTTGGTATTTAGGAGAATTTAATGCAATTAAACCTAATTCTACAATTTTTATGTTATTATGAAAACATATTAAAGTTTATCCTAAAATTAACCCTAATTAATTAATACGATTTAATTCATAAAAATAAATATTTAATTACTAGTGAAAAGAAAAGAAAAAAAGAAGGATAAAAATTAATTAAAACTAATTCTACCAATTTTAAATTAATTAAGAAAATATTAAGATTTTATTCCTAAATTAAAACTAATTAATTAATAAGGCTTTATTTACAAAAAAATATAACATTAAATAAAAATATTAATTTTTGTCTCTTTTCTGATTTTTTTGTTTTTTATATTTTTTATGAAAATAATTGAATTAAAGAACTAATTAAAATAAAGACAATAATTGAAAATAATATCAAAATAATGAAAAGAAATAAAGCAAACCTAGGGGGTTCTGCCCCTAATTTGGAGGTGAAACTTTAGCAATCTGGGCCCAATGGCCTTTGGCCTCGTTGACTTCCATGCCAGCATGCAGTGCCTTTGACTCACGTCCATGATGTTCCTTAAACGGTGGCCTTCTGATTGATCTTGGCGTACGCGTGGCTGGCTTGATTTGGGAGATGTATGGTGGACTTTATCATTGAAACTGCATAGGAACGTCAATTGAAAAATAATAGGGAAAGGGTGAGGACCTGGGGCTCGAACCCAGGTCCTGTGGTTTACCAGTCTTGTACTTTACCAAACGCGTTGCTTGAGTTCTTTGTTTATTATACAATTAATGAACATAATAAAATAAACACGCGTTAATGTTTCTTTTTCGCGCGAAAGTTTAAACGGACCAACCAATGCTCTACACATCATCGTCTTCCTCCTTAGTGCGCTTTTCCCTGAAACATACAAAAGGTTAGCGGGGGTTTTGAACCCCCTCAAAACAAGCTTGTTCTGATAATAACGATTAGGCCATGTGGCCTCAGAAATTAGGCGCGAGGGTCCTAATCTGATCGTCCAAGCCTGCTGAACATGGTCATGGCATTGAGGTCCCCTAATTTTACAGTATCAAGAAACCCCTAATTTGGAATTCAAGAAAACCTAGCCTGCATCAATGGTAGAATCATGTATAGCGCATAGAAACACAATTAACTTATATGGTTAGCTTCAGAATCTTATAATGAACACAAATCAAGCATAAAAAATTATGAAAAGTGTATGAATCGAGATGCAAGAGTATCAAATATTTTCTGTACAGGGTGAGGTCGTTCTCACGTTTCTGGGGGTGGAAGCTTGTGGTTTTGATCCAAATGTGTTGCTTGATGTCCCAGGAATGTGATAGAACGGTTGTTTTACTTTGAAAAGCACTGGAATATGGTTTTCAGTTTTGGACTTTTCTTGGAAAATTCAAGTTTGCTTTCTTGGCATATGGCGCAGCTTGGAATCAGTGAGCACGAGGGTTTCGTTCTGTACTTATGTGTGAGTGTTTTAGGTTAAGAAACTTGATCAAAATCCATGCATTGATGTGAAAAATATTTGATTTGCAAACCATAATTTTTCAATCTTTTTTCATGCTTTTTAGCTCTCAATCATATCCAATCAACTTCAATTCTTCCCTAATCTGATTTGCACGAAATATTGGAGATATTATATGCATAAAAAGATTTGAAACATTAGGTTTAACATTTTTCATGTATTTAAATTAATTTAAATGAATTATTAATAATAAAAATCCAAATAAATAAATGAAAAATGAAGAAAAACTTCCCTTTGGGCCAAATGGTCGTGCACATGCCTTGGATAATGAATTGTGGAAGAAAAAGAGGCCCATTAGCAATTTTAGGTCATTTGAATCAATGTTGACTTTTCAAAATATCCAAACATTTCCCAACTTCCACAAGGCATAACTTGCTCAATTTTTAAGCTTTGCTCATGTTCTTGGACATTTTGGAAAGGTCTTTGAGTCCTCTAACCAATTCCTTTGGTCCCATGTCATTTTTATTTACCAATCTCCAGTTATGGCCTTTGACTTAAAGTCCCTTTTTGTTGACTTTTGAAAATGACCTATAATGTTGAAATTGATAACTTTTTGTGAGAGCATTTATTGGACTTGAAGTATGAAGAGGAGTTGTAGGAAATGTCTTTATCTTCAAAATGAGCTTTGGGTGGAATTTTTCTGATAATCCATGTGGAAGTTATGCCCTGGTCAATTTACAGTTGACTTTTTCAACTGTCCAAATAAGGAAACTTTTGCATCTTGATGATTTTTGAGCCAAGTTTTGAGAATCATGATCAAGCATTGATCAAATGATGTTTGTGGCTTCAAAATGAGATGTTGACCAAAAATTTGAACTTTTGACTGTCAAATGACCATTTTACCCCTACAGTTGACTGTAGTGCAATTAGGGTTTTTGACTGTGCAATTTTGTGCTGTAAGTCTTGAAACTTGGTATGAGGATGCTTGACCATATTTATAGGCATGTGAGACTTGATTGGACCCTTGGAAACTTCATTTTCTTGATCAGAACCAAAACCCTAATTTTGACTATTTAGGAGGCTCTTACACTATGCAACCCTTGGGGAATTTTGAAGCTTGACTTGGCAATTTCTTGAAGAATATGGGAGGGCAAATTTTGGGGTACAACAGGGAGTATACCCAACTTCCTTAAGGTTTGACAATAGCTTTGCCTGAGAGCGCTCTGACTGGCTGGCTCACTCTCTGGGGAATTAGGATATCTGGTTATGTTCTTTAGTTGAACCTACCTTGGTGCCTTAGTGGATAGAACAATTAGATTGCGTAGACAGCTCTTTATTGCCCCTGTTTCTAATGTTACCTGTAATTAATCCTTTGTTTCGTACGCAAATATTCATGAGTTAGCAAATTATTGTCAATGCATATATCACAAATTGAACCTTGGACGTTCTTCGCAAAACAAAACAGAAAAAGGAAAAACAATTGGCAATTTTAACTGAAAAGTGTATTTGTATTGATTTTTGAATTGCCTGTAAATAGGCGTTTTTATGTACAAGAGGCTGACGTCCTAGTAAGAGAACGCCGCCGAGCAAAAGAGTTTATAAAAATTTTGTACAAGAGAAAATAAAACAGCTGTGTGAAATGAATGATCCCACTGGGTTTCAACTCTGCTACTGCCTTTATAACTCCGAGCGTCTCATCACTTGATGACCTTGGTTGAAGATGAAGCTGACTGATCGATGCCGTCTGAACTTGGTGTAGATACCGGATTCTGGATGCAAAGTGATCCAATGAGACATAGTATTACGCTTTATCCCTAACTTTTGCCTGGACCGCCCTTTCGGGTTTTCAGTCCACCGGGATATCCATTTTTGCCCAAGCCGCCTTTTCAGGTTTTCGACTTGCCGAGTGTACAGATTTTTTTATTTCATCCCTTCATTTTGCCCGAACCCTTTTGGTTCGCCGGGAAGCCCTAATTTTTGCCTAGGCATGTCAGCCTAGCGGGTCTTTTTTATGCGTAGTATCTTTTTACTATGTCTGCATTGGCGGGGTGAGGAAGGTCGTCACCATCCATATTGGTTAGAATCATGGCTCCTCCCGAGAACACATGTTTAACCACAAATGGCCCTTCGTACGTAGGGGTCCATTTGCCCCTTGGATCACTCTGAGGAAGGATGATTCGCTTGATTACCAGATCCCCAACTTGATATTCCTGTGGTCTGACCTTTTTGTTAAATGCCCTGATCATCCGTTTCTGATACGTCTGACTGTGACAGATAGCAGCAAGCCTCTTTTCATCAATAAGGTTTAATTGATCAAGTCGTGTCTGGATCCAATCATCTTCGTTCAGATCTGCATCCTTCATTATCCGGAGAGAGGGTATTTGCACTTCGATCGGTAAGACTGCCTCCATACCGTAGACCAAGGAGAAAGGAGTTGCCCCGGTTGACGTCCTGGCTGAGGTACGGTACCCATGTAGAGCAAACGGTAACATCTTGTGCCAATCTTTATAAGTCACTGTCATCTTCTGCACGATTTTCTTGATATTTTTATTTGCTGCTTCTAGAGCCTCATTCATCTTCGGTCTGTAAGGAGAAGAATTGTGGTGCTGTATTTTGAACTGCTCGTAGAGCTCAGTGACCATCTTATTATTCAGATTGGTACCGTTTTCTGTAATAATTCTTTCCGGGACGCCGTATCGACAGATCAGGTTATGCCGAATGAACCGTGCCACAACAGTCTTGGTTACCGTAGCATAGGATGCTTCCTCGACCCACTTCATGAAATAGTCAATCGCTACCAGGATGAAGCGATGCCCGTTAGATGCCGTAGGTTTAATCTCACCGATCATATCTATGCCCCACATTGTAAACGACCAAGGCGCAGTCAGAACATTAAGAGGAACTGGAGGAACATGCACCTTGTCAGCATAAATCTGGCACTTATGGCATGTCCTGGAATGTTGGTAGCAGTCAGCTTCCATTGTGGACCAGTAATACCCTGCCCGAAGGATCTTCTTTGCCATTGTATGTCCACTGGAATGTGTACCAAAGGTCCCTTCATGTAGCTCTTCCATGATCCTTTCTGCTTCAGTCTTATCCACACAACGCAGTAAGGTCGAATCATGGTTTCGCTTGTACAAGATGCCGTTGCTAAGGAAGAACTTCGCTGCGAACCTTCTCAGAAACTTTTTATCGTTGACAGATGCACCTTCAGGGTATTCCTGAGCTTCCAAATATCTCTTCACCTCATGGTACCAAGGCTTCTCAGTTACCAACTCAGTCTCGAGATCACAACAGTATGTTGGTTCGTCCAGTTTCCAGATGATGATCCGGGGAGCCTCATTATCCCATTTGACCTTGAACATAGAAGACATTGTAGCTAACGCGTCCGCAAGCTGATTCTCCTCTCTCGGAAAGTGTTCAAAGGTTATCTTCGTGAAGTGGGGGATCAATGTCAACACACATTCTCTGTAAGGAATAAGATTCGGATGTTTCGTATCCCACTCTCCTTTGATCTGATTGATCACAAGAGCGGAATCTCCGAAGACACTCAGAAACTTGATCCTTAAGTCGATCGCAGCTTGAAGACCCATGATGCACGCCTCATACTCTGCCATGTTGTTGGTACAGTTGAAACATAGCCGGGAAGTGAGTGGAGTATGAGTGCCTTGAGGAGATATGATTACGGCGCCAATGCCGTTACCCAAAGCATTGGAGGCTCCGTCAAAGTGCATAGACCATCGGGATCCTTCCTCAGGTCCTTCATTCGGTCCAGGTACTTCACAATCAGTCACTATCATAATGCTCTCGTCCGGGAACTCGAAATTCATTGACTGATAGTCGTCTACTGCCTGATGTGCCAAGTGGTCTGCCAATACACTTCCCTTGATGGCTTTCTGGGTCGTGTACTGAATGTCGTATTCCGTCAAGATCATTTGCCATCTTGCAATTCTCCCAGACAGGGCAGGTTTTTCAAATATGTACTTTAAGGATCCATCTTTGAGATCAACAAGGTAGTGTGAGTCAGCATATACTGTCTCAGCCGGCGAGCAGCCCATACCAAAGCGCATCAAGTTTTCTCAAGCAGTGAGTATCGGGTCTCACAGTCGGTAAACTTTTTGCTAAGGTAATAAATGGCATGCTCTTTTCGGCCAGACTCGTCATGCTGCCCCAGCACACACCCCATTGAATTATCAAGTACTGTCAGGTATAGTATCAGAGGTCTCCCTTCAACCGGTGGCATAAGGATGGGTGGTTCTTGGAGATACTCTTTGATTCTGTCAAAAGCAGCCTGACATTCATCATTCCAGCGTACTACCTGATCTTTCTTCAGCAGCTTGAAGATTGGTTCACAAGTAGCAGTTAGGTGTGAGATGAACCGAGCAATGTAATTCAGGCGTCCTAAAAAGCCTCTGACCTCTTTCTCCGTTTTAGGAACTGGCATCTCTTGAATAGCTTTAACCTTAGCAGGGTCCACTTGAATGCCCTTGTCGCTTACAACGAAGCCTAGCAACTTTCCAGATCTTACCCCGAAGGTGCACTTGTTTGGGTTCAATCTCAGCTTGTATAATTTCAACCGGTCAAACAATTTCTGCAGATGATCTAGATGCTCTTCCTCCGTTTGGGATCTTGCGATCATGTCGTCAACATACACTTCTATCTCATGATGGATCATATCATGAAATAAAGCAACCATGGCACGTTGGTAGGTTGCCCCAGCGTTCTTTAGTCCAAAAGGCATGACCTTGTAGCAGAAGGTGCCCCACTGAGTAACAAAGGTAGTCTTCTCCATGTCTTCAGGTGCCATCTTGATCTGATTGTAACCTGAAAAGCCATCCATGAAAGAGAACACCTTATGCTGAGCTGTATTGTCAACAAGGACATCAATGTGAGGTAAAGGGAAGTCATCCTTGGGGCTGGCCCTGTTCAGATCCCTGTAATCGACACACATTCTAACCTTACCGTCTTTCTTTGGTACCGGCACCACATTAGCAACCCACTGAGGGTAAGAAGCCACTGCAAGGAAACCGGCGTCAAACTGTTTCATGACCTCGGCTTTGATCTTCTCAGACATCTCTGGACGCATACGGCGGACCTTTTGCTTAACTGGAGGCCAGTCTTCCTTAGTAGGCAGGTGGTGGACCACAATATCGGTATCCAACCCGGGCATGTCTTCGTAGGACCAGGCGAATATCTCCATATAATCATGTAGCATCTGAGTCAACCGTTGCTTCACGCTGAGATCTAGGTTGGCACCAATCTTTACCTCCTTTCTGTCTGCCTCAGTACCCAAGTTTATTGTCTCCACTGGCTCTTCGTGTGGTTGAATTGCCCTCTCTTCCTGGAGTAACAGTCTTGCAAGCTCTCCAGGAACTTCGCAATCATCTTCACCTTCGTCTTCGGCTAAGTTGATCGGATTTTCGAAGTCATAATTGGCGGTAGCAGAGTCGTTACCAGTGAGATCCAGAGTGGATTGAAACCTGTATGAGTGAGTGTGTGTAAATACAGCTGTTTTGAAATATATAAAGGAAAGAAAGACAGAAAAGGAGCATAAGATTTGAAATGCGAGAAAACGTCCAAGATTTTCATTTATGATATATGAAATGACAATTTATATGCCCTCACAAATGAAACCACAGTGCCTCGGGTAAGACATCGGGCCATAAAGTTTTATTTATTGTTTATTACAAATAACAAAACAAAGAAGTTTATTACTGCGTAACAAAAGTAACAGGAGTATGGTCTTTGACAATCCAATTGGTCAATCCGCCTTCGGTCGTCGGATAGATCCAGCTATTGAACTCAGCTTCGTCCACTTCATTGTCCTCCCCAACAGCATTCACTCCTGGAATTTGCAATGAGCACAGGAGGTCTTCTGGTCTTCGCCTTCCGCATAGCTTTCTGTCCCTCTTTCTGAACCACAGCCCGGGCATCCTTCAAGGAAGCCATCTTCAAAGGAACATCCTCCTCGACCGCTGTTTCTGCTGCTGCTGAAATTGGAAGTACCTCTTCGAAATGCTGAAAGGGGGTTTCAATAAACTCCCCGTCCATCTCAATATATCTGAAGGAATTCAAGTGGCTCACCATATACTCCTCCTCTCCTTGCACGGTGACGATCTTCCCTCTGATAGGGTACTTCAGCTTCTGGTGCAAGGTAGAGGTCACTGCCCCAGCTTTATGGATCCAAGGTCGACCCAGTAGACAAGAGTACGATGGACGGATATCCATCACATAAAAAGTAGAGTCAAACACCTGAGAGCCCACACGAATAGGAATGTCAACCTCTCCATGAACCATCCTTTTTGAACCGTCAAAGGCCCTGACGATGATATTGCTGGGTTTCAGTTCCAGGCCTTCACAATCCAAACGGTCTAAAGCCTTCTTGGGTAGCACATTCAAAGAAGAACCAGTATCCACCAATACGTGTTCCAGAGTAGTGCCCCTGCATTCGATAGAGACATGCAGGGCATCATTGTGGTCCCTTCCCTTCGCAGTCAGGTCAGTATCTGAGAAACCCAAGCCGTTGTCTGCTGTCAGATTTGCTACGCAGTCAGTGAACTGAACTGCAGATGTTTCCTGTGGCACATGGGCCATCTTGAGAAATGAGATTAAGCCCTTAGCATGGGCCTCGGAGCACAGCAATAAGGAGAGCATGGAGATTTTGGAGGGCGTATGCCCCAGCTGTTCCACAACATTGAAGTCACTCTTCTTTATTATTTTCAGGATTTCCTCCATCTCTTGTTGGGAGGCCTCAGCATTTATAGATATCGGTGCCTCCATCCGGGCAGGCTCATCTTCAATTCCCTTGCCCCGAGCATTGGATGACTCGGCAGCAGGGGAAACAACTTGGTCGGTAACAGGAACAGGTACACTTGTAGGTGTTACAAGGAGGGGTCTTCGAGTAGCGGGCGGTGCAATGTCAGGCGAGAAGAGCCTGCCACTGCGGGTAACCTTGGTTGGGCCAGTGATATCGCAGATACTGGCGCCAGTGTTGAATTCTTGTTTGATTCCATTCACATATACGTCTACCCCATAATGCCAAGGGACAGCTTTATCAGATACGTAGGGAAGAGGCCCCGGAACAGTGATAACAACAGGTGCGACAGTCATGATTTGGACAGGCTTCTTCGGGAGAGCCTTGATTGGATTATTGAAGATGGTAACCACATAAACTTCTTCTACCGGAACCAACCGAACAACAGATTTCTTGAACAAAATCTCCTTATTGTCCATCAGGCTTTGGATGCCTAACTTCAGCAAGGGACAACCAGATAGGGAAACAGCACAGAACAGGCAACCCTCACTACAACCCGGAAATAAACCGGCCAGCAGTAGGTTCTTCTTGATAGTTATTAAGGGAGTGGCTAGATCATCCACAGAAACAGCGTACACCTCTTCATCAACAGCATTTACCCCATGCTGAGGCATAGGAGCAGTCACCACATTCGGCCTCTCAGGCGCTTCGAACTGTATCTCTTTCGCGTCAATAAGGTCTTGCACCTTATTCCTTAATGCCCAACAGTCATCAGTGGAATGCCCCGGGCTATCAGAATGATAAGCACAACGAGCATTTGGGTTGTATTTGGGGGAGGCAGTGTTCACAACTTTTGGGGCCTCTCTGACAGTTACTAGATTGGTGGATAGCAACTGTGGCAAGATCTGCGATAAGGTCATGCTCAAACGGGTAAACTCTCTCCGGGGTCTTTCAGCCCTTTGAGGATTGGTTGGCCGAGGAGCGGCAGCAGGCTTGGCAATCATTACCGCACTGACAGATTGGCGGCTCTCAGATTTCTCTTGTCTTCTAGAGCCATATACAGCACTAGCCTCCTTCTTGAAGGGTTTCTTATCAGAACTAGACGATGCACCCTTCGGAATCTTACCAGACTTCAACCCAGCCTCAATTCTCTCTCCAGTCAGAATAAGATCAGTAAACCCTGCAGACGAGTTACCGATAAGATGGTTGAAAAATGGCCCAGATAGGGTCCCCAAGAACATGTCCACCAACTCCCTATCAGTCAACGGAGGCTGCACTCTGCCAGCCAGATCCCTCCACTTCTGAGCGTACTTTTTAAAACCTTCACTTGAACCTAACGACATACCCTGGAGTTGGGTACGTGTAGGGGCAAGGTCGGCATTATACTGATACTGTTTATAGAAAGCAGTAGCCAACTCCTCCCAGTTACGAACCTTGGTCCCATCCAGCTGATAGAACCATTCGAGATGAGTCCCTGAAAGACTCTCCTGGAAGAAGTGGATCCATAAATTCTTATCCACTGAGTACGGATGAATCTTCCGAACATAGGACCTGAGATGTAGCTTGGGACAAGACGCCCCGTCGTACCTAGTGAAAGATGGTGCTTTGAATTTACGAGGAATGATCACACCAGTAGACAAACCCAAATCTCCAAAATCCAGCCCAGGTACCTGTTGTATCTCCATAGCATTCAGCCTGTCTTCCAACTGCTTGTATCTGTCTTCTGCAGGAGGATATTGCTCTTCATCAAAATCAGTCTTGTTGTCAGAGACTACCGGACTATGACCTTTTTCCGCTTGAGGAGTACCTTTGCCAATGGAAGAACCAGCCTCTTCATTTTGCAGAGTATTGCCAAACCTTCGGCCCGAGTTAAAAAGGACAGTTCTCCTCTTCTTCTTCTTTTCCTTCTTCAGGAGCAGAGCCTTCAGCTCTTCTTGGCCCTGAGCCAAACCCATGATTAGTTCCTGAAATTGCGCGTTCTGCGCCTGAAGAGCCTTGATGGACATCTCGGTTGATGATGAGTCAGGATTCATGATGCTGAAATAAACAGCGAAGAACTGTAAGCAACCTGAAAAGAGGAAAACCTGCTATGCACATGATGAATGATATGTGTTTATGCAATGCATTCAAGGGTTCGAAATTTCAAATTTGTTGTAGACAAAAAGGAACACACGTTATCATTAAGGAAATAATTGTTCAGTACATCAAAGCCTCATGGGCAAAATAATACAAAAGCACATCAATCCCAAAATACACTACGCATCCTCTTTGGAGCTATGTAAGTGTTGAGATTCCTCTCCTCATGCAACAGGCGGGTGAGCTCCAAGACCTTCTTTTCACTAGCATGTAGACTGGTCTCAAGAGAATTTCGTTCTTCCTTAAGCTGGATTCAGCTCTTCTGCATCTCTTCCCAGGATGTGGGCATCTCAGGGTGCTGAATAGTATAGGACACTTCTCTTTCCAAGACTGGCTCTTTGATCACAGGGAGCATATGGGGATAAGGCATCACTAACTTCTGGGAGCGGGCTCGTACCCACTTGAGATAAGGTTCCAACGGGATGGAGTTCATGTGCCCCAGTGTCTTACTGTCTATCCTACTTGGCATCCTCCAGGCTCTGATAAATCTCTGGCGAAGTCCTTGAGTATCGTTGTCGAAGTCAAAAACTATGTCAGGAATTAACATGTCATGAGGACCATCCCTCCGAGCATAACCAAACTGTCTCCAAGCCAGGCATGGGTTGTAAGTAATACCTCCTCTGATTCCAAGTAAAGGAACATTAGGGTACTCTCCGCAACGATCAATGATAGTGACATCCTCTCTGGACCTAGGGCACCAATGTATATATGCATGTGTGAGAGTCATCAACCGTTGTGACCATCTTAAACCCCGCTCGTTCTTCAAAACTGATTGTGGAAGGTGCGAAATAAACCACCTTCCCAGGAGAGGAGTGCAACACATAAGGACACCTCTTTTTCTCATGGTTCGAGTGTAACATGAGTGGAGGATGTCCCCCAGCAACGTAGGTATAGGATTCCTGGACATAAAGATCTGGACAGCACTGATATCTATAAGCTGATCTGGGTTAGGGAACAACACCAAACCATAGACAAGGAGGGCCACAACTTCTTCAAAAGCTTGTAAGTCAAGGGAGTTCCAACATTCATGGGCCTTTTCGAACAGAAACCTGGCCAAGAACCCTTTGACACCACTTCTAACTTCCCAATGTCCCTTGAGGTCAGATGACTGTAGGTGCAAGGCTTTAGCAATCTCTTCAAGCTTGGGTTCCTTTTCCGTACCGTTGTAGGGTAGTTGATCAAGGATAGGGATCTTCAGGAGCCGGGAGAACTCCTCCAATGTAGGTACCAGCTGATAGTCCAAGAAGGTGAAACAGTGATGCAGAGGGTCAAAGAACTGGAACAGGATCTTTATCATATCTTCCTCAATGTTGGTGTTGACCAAGCTGATGAGTCTTCCATGTCTTTCACTGAATGAAGAGCTCTCGGGAATCCTGGATATAAGTTCCTTAAGCTGAGGAGGGATCCTTACAAGACTGATTTGAATTGTCTTTCTACGAACAATTTCCATGTCCTACAAAACAAGAACAAAGATGAAGATTTGAACCCCTGAAATGGTTAGTCAATGCATATGATGCTGGATGATGTCATGATGCTATGATTAAACACACCACAGATATTTACAAAGACAAACATGTAAGGCACACAAGGCACACAAGACAAGCCCTTAGGGTTTAAGGCCAACATGGGGCCTGGGTAGTACCCTCTTGAAGTTGGTGGATTCAACCTGTCCTATTAGAAGTAATCGGGTTCTAAGGGTCCCAATATCACGGGATTTCTTTCATTGTTCATCGTTTCGATTTAGCCACTGAACAGGCGACCGAAATATTCCAGGAAAGCAACCCTCAATTGAGTGTAGTATCGAGTATCAACCAACCTCGGACTGCACCAAAGTCAGTCATCTCACTACCCCTAAAGAGGCCAGGATGGTTCAATTAAGGTTCCTAAGGTCTGTTGATGTTTCACGACACCACGTGGAGGCCCCGTACTCTCCTTGACTGAACTCAAGGGTTACCGGTACACATCAAAGTGCCACATCAATGTAGCAGACTGTTTCAACCATGTCGGTATACCCCGCACAGTTCCCTCACAGCCTTGTTGCTACTTTCTAAGAAGGTATCCCCAGATCTGGGTTAGGATCTATAGAACTCCCAAGCAACCCACAATAATAAAGCAAGCAAGGAAAGCAATTGAAAACACAGTGATCTTAGTCCTAAGGTACACCTCACTTTAAGTTATTTCCCCAGCAGAGTCGCCAGTTCTGTGATCGGTGGATCTGGAACTGACTGTTTAACGCTGGTTCGCGAAATGTCGCGGAAGCAAGAGTCGCCACCGTCTTTTATTTTCTCCAAATGGAAAGGACAAAAGCACAGAAAAATTCCTTAAAGAGATTCCTCTCGGTTTGGGAGGTAGGTTATAGAAAGGGAAGGTGTTAGCACCCTTTCTATCCATGGTTATCCATGGGCTCTTAGATACTTGCTCATTTGTGTTTTCAAAATGGTTAGTTTTCTTTTCAATGTGGGTTTTTAAAAAGTTTCTTTGAAAATCTCAGTTCGACTCTTGTATCGGTCCTCAAGAGTGTTTGAAAAATTGCTTTCGAAAGCTTTTTGAAAATGTGTTGGTGTGAAAAGTATTTATTTTGATTTGTTTTGAAGTTTAGAGCAAGTATCTAGAGTCGTCTACCTACCCTAAGGAATTCGTTTGTGTAGATGTCCTTTAAAGTAGTGCCATCCCACCATTGAGAGGTAGGTAGCACCACCGTTGGAGGTGTTCGGGTCAATTCGAGGTTTGGGACATGGTGATCACCAGAGCAATGGGAAGACACCTTAGAAGCTACCCTCATGCCAGGTACCCGGATCATGAGGACTTACTAAGACATCCTCTACTCGACGATCACCTTTCGAGGCAAGGCAACAGTGAGGCGTACCCTAGGGGTGGTGTGTGATTTGTGTGTCAGATTCATTTATTTTTGTCTTGTCATGTCAAAGTGATCTAAACGTTTGTTTTTATTTTAGGCCATTCATTCTTGCATGCATTTATTTAACAGTTAAAAAGTTGCGGAAATTAAAAGTTCTAAACTATTACAAAGGCGCGGGTCCACATCGCCAAAATTTCCAGGACCCGATTTGACAGGAAGTAAATAATTAAAGTAAAGTGCGAAAGATTAAAATGTCCGAGTTTACAAGGCTTTGGGAGAGGTACATTAATATTTACAAGAAATAAATAAAGTGCGCGAATATGAGTTAAAACGAGAAACGAGGGCGTTGGACCCCTTTTTTAATGAAATTAAATTAAATGATTATTAAATTAATGAAATTAAAAAAGAAATTATTTTTTGAGATTTTTTTGCATTTATGGTTTTAATGAGAAAGATTAATTGAAATTAAAATGCTAACCCTAATTCTAATTGTTTTTTAGTTTATTAAGAAAATATGACAATTATCTAAAATTAAGCCTAATTAATTAATTGCAACTTGATTTATAAAAATAACTAATTAAGAATTAATAATTAATATAGTAAAATAAAAAAAGGATGAAAAACGCTTGAAACCCTAATTCTACCAATTTTAGGTTTTATTGAAAACATTAAGATTTAAACCTAAATTAACACTAAAATCAATTAATGATGTTTATTTATAAAATATTGAAATATTAAATAAAAAAAATACTTATTTTTGTCTTTTTTGATTTTATATTGTTTTTATGTTTTTTATGAAAATATTAAATTAAAGGAATTAATTAAAAAAAAACAATAATTGAAATAAATAAAATAATAATGAAAAAAAAATATAAAAAGAAACTTGCAAACCTAGGGGGGTCTGTCCCCAAATGGAGGTTTTGTTTAGCATTTTTGGCCCAAGAAGCTTGGCTTGGTTTGACCTTTCTAGGCGTGTGAGGCATATTTGACCAGGGTATATGGAGCTCCTCAGATCTGGGCCCTTGGATGGTCTTTAGTGGCCACGTGGTGCGTTGAGATTATGAGTGCATGGTAGGCTGTGAAGCTTGAACTGCATAGGAATATATATTGAAAAATATTATGGAATAGAAAGGGGGACCTGGGATCGAACCCAGGTCCTGGAAGTCACCAACATGCTTGCTTGCCACTGAGCCACCTAGCGCGTTTTGTATATTAAATAACAAACAATTATTATAAAATAAAACAACGCATTAGTGCCTTTTTCGCGCGAATTTTCAAACGAACCAACCACTGATGGCCACCTAAGCGTCTTCTTCCTCGCTTGTTTATTTCCTGAAAATCAACGATGGTTAGCGGGGGTTTTGAACCCCCTCAAAATACGCCATATCCAATAATAGCGATTAAGCCATGGTAGCACATAAATTAGGCGCGAGGATTGATTTGTTTTCGTCTGAACACGCTGAATTCATTCATGGCATTATGGTGTTCTAATTTTATAGCTTTTGGAAACGCCCAATTTGGAACTCAAGGAACCCTAGCCTGTATCAATGGTGGAATCGTGTATAGCACATGAAAACTCAATTGAATTATACAGTTAGCTTCAGAATTAGACAATGAACATAAATCAAATGTTAAAAATTGCTAAAAACGTATGATTCATGATGCAAGCATTTGAAAGAAAACATGAACAGGACGAAGCTGTTCTACCGTTTCTCTGCGTTAGGATGATTGGTTTTGATCTGAAAACCTTCCTTGAAGCCTCAGGAAGGTAATGGAACAAGTATATTGGCTTGAATCGATCTAGAACTTAGTTTTCAGTGTTAGACTTTTCTTGAAAAATTCCAAGTTTGTTTAGGGATTTCTGGCGCAGCTAGGAGGTTCTGAGGAGTAGGGTTAGCATATGTATATATGTGTGAGTGATTTAGGTCAAAGAAAACAAATCAAAACCTTTGCATTCATGATTTTCAAGATTTGATTCTTAAGGATCTTTTCAAATATTTTTCATGCCTATTTGGTACAAATCATGGCCAATCACTTCAATTCCTTCCATATATGATCATGCACGAAATTTTAAACCTATTCCATGCACAAAAAGATTTGATTGCATTGGTTTGGTATTTTTCATGTATTTTAATTAATTAAATGAATTATTAATAATTAAAAATCCAAATAAATAAATAAAAATGATAAAAAACTTCCCTTTGGGCCAAATGGTCGTGCACATGCCTTGGATGATGAATTGTGGAAGAAAAAGAGGCCCATTAGCATTTTTAGGTCATTTGAAGCAATGTTGACTTTTCAAAATATCCAAAAATTTCCCAACTTCCACAAGGCACAACTTGCTCAATTTTTAAGCTTTGCTCATGTTCTTGGACATTTTGGAAAGGTCTTTGAGTCCTCTAACCAATGTATTTGGTCCCATGTCATTTTGATTTACCAATCTCAAGTTATGTCCTTTGACTTAAAGTCCCTTTTTGTTGACTTTTGAAAATGACCTATAATGTTGAAATTGATAACTTTTTGTGAGAGCATTTCTTGGACTTGAAGTGTGAAGAGGAGTTGTAGGAAATGTCTTCCTCTTCAAAATGAGCTTTGGATGGAAATTTTATGATAAACCATGTGGAAGTTATGCCCTGGTCAATTTACAGTTGACTTTTTCAACTGTCCAAATATGGAAACTTTTGCATCTTGATGATTTTTGAGCCAAGCTTTGAGAATCATGATCAAGCCTTGATCAAATGATGTTTGTGGCTTCAAAATGAGATGTTGACCAAAAATTTGAACTTTTGACTGTCAAATGACCATTTTGCCCCTACAGTTGACTGTAGTGCAATTAGGGTTTTGATTGTGCAATTTTGTGCTGTAAGTCTTGAAACTTGGCATGAGGATGCTTGACCATGTTTGTAGGCATGTGGGACTTGATTGGACCCTTGGAAACTTCATTTTCTTGGCCAGAACCAAAACCCTAATTTTGACTGTTTGGAGGCCCTTGAACTGTGCAACTCTTGGGGAATTTTGAAGCATGTTTTTGACAAATCTTGAAGAATATGGGAGGGCAAATTTTGGGGTACAACAGAGCGGTATCCTGAAGGCCTTCGTTTTTGGTCTGAAGCGCGCGCAATGCGTTTGAAAATTTTGAAACGAGAAATATTTTTATCTGAGACGAAACTTTAAAAAATCATAACTAAGTCACCGTTTATCCGATCAAGCTCATCTTCGGACACGATGTTGTTCTCGATGTTAGATATATTTTAAATTCACATTTCAACTTCGAAAGTGGCACCGAGATTCCCGCGAATTTTCCCGAAACGTGTTGCACTCAAGTGAATTAAAATTCTGCATTATAATTTATGAATATTTGAGACCCATTAACCAAATTCACTCACATAAGCCTATTATATATATTCTTTTTACTCTAATTTCTCTCATAATGGACCAAACTCCAAAAAACAAGTAAAATTTTTCTCTCAATTCTCTCAAAGATCAAATCAAGGTTCTACACCTTTTTCATCAAGAACACAACAACAAATTCATCAAGATCCAAAAGTCAAGATCAAGTTCAATTATTCTCCGATTGTTGATCCGTTCGTTGCAATCTCTATACCTAAGCCTCCTCTTCACTTCTATCGGTGAGTTTTCTTGAATTAAGCGCTTTTTGAAATAAGTGATTTTTTGGAATAAGTGCTTTTTCTTGGTTTTGTGTTGATAGGGGTTTTAATTGTATAATTGAGACTTAATTGTTGAGAATTGATTTGAATTGAGAATTTAATACGATTTTATTGAATTGCTTATTGAAATAAGTGATTAATTGAACTTGAGAAATTGATTTTGATTGTAACTTGAAATTGACATAGTGTTGTTGTGTTGATTTTTAACACTAGGTATAGTTAGACTAGTGTTTAAGTTGAATTAGCTATAGAAAACTAGTTAGCACTAACATTAATTTGAGATTTTGAACTTTTGATTAGATTAACACTAGTTTCTAATTCTTGATGTAGAATTTGTTAATAGTTTTGGTTAGATAGATTCTAACACTATCTTTGATTTAGGTGTTGTAACATAAACTAACAATTAGTGTAGCTTATGCCTAATCTTTGATTTTCAAGTTCTACTACATGTTTCCAATTATTTTTGGTCGATGATCATTGATATTTTTGTGCATTTGAAATGCATTTTTGCGTATGATCTCAAGTTACTAATTCTTGACATAAACTAAACTTTTATCAATTTTTAGTTGATTACTTGTTGCTTGTCATCTCAATAAATTGAGGTAATTTCTAATGGACTCAAATGTCATTGCTAAACATTTTTTAAGTAAGTTTTATTGAGTTTGATAGAAAATATTTCAATACTTGGTAAATGGCAAAGTTTGACATAATTGGTGTTTTTGCTCTAACTTTTGATCTGTATTGAGTTTTTCCAACTTTCTTTAATGAAAACCGATTTTCTTAAGTCATCCGGAATCTCTTACGCAAGTATTTTTTTGATTCGGTCAAATTTTGTTCCGTTTTTATACTACTGTGGCAGTTACGAAAATCACATTCTGGAACGGAATTTGGCCAAACCAAGTTGATTTTTAGAACCGTTAGCATGTTTCTATGTCGCCTTAATTTTTGCGGTTGATTTTGGATGCTTTTCGATTAATTTTCTAACTTTTTGATTCATATTTTTTGCACATTATCTTGTGTTTCATTGTTGAATTGTGATACTTTTTTGTGTGTTAACTCATACTTTGATGTCAAATAATATCATTTGATTTTAACTAATTGCTTGAAAACTTCGTGAATTTAGCGTATCAGAATACATTTTGATTCACAACTTTTGCGTTTGACAAATTGTAAGTTGATTCCTATTCATCACACTTTTGACATAAATACATAAACTCATGAATTGGAGTTAATTTGTAATTTGTTGATTAAATTCCGATACATTAAATTCATGTGGTTTTTAGACTTAAATTCTTGATTGATCTAAAACAAAAATTTGTTTTCTTGGCAAATCATAAGACATTTCTAATGAAATCAAAGCCTTCTTCAAAGTAAAAGATACAAACCAAACTTACTTTTCTTGTGTTATCTTTTAGCCGATTTTTCGCCATCGCACATTTGTTTGAAGCCGATGTTTCGCCATCACACATATTTGTTATCCTACTTTGATTCTCAATATCATTGTTAGGTGTGATATTTTGTCATCCGTTTTATCGATGTTTCGCCGTCTTTGCCATGATATCTTGTTATCTTGAAGCCGATGTTTCTCCATCGCACATGTTTGTTATCCTACTTTGATTCTCAATATCATTGTTAGGTGTGATGTTTTGTCATCCGATTTATCGATATTTCGCCGTCTTTGCCATGATACCTTGTTATCTTTTAGCTGATGTTTCTCCATCACAAATTTGTTTAAAGCCAATGTTTCGCCATCGCACATGTTGGTTATCCTACTTTGACTCTCAATGTCATTATCAAGTGTGATGTTTTATAATTCGATGTTTCGCATCTATGACATATTGCCGTGTTATTATTTAACCGATGTTTTACCATCTCATTTGCTTGTTGTTTTATTCGATGTTTCTCCATCTTGACTATCTTTGTTTGTCTTAATTAAAAAACACAAACCAACCCAAATATATAAGCCGAACTACGGCTGCTCTGATTCCTTAAAAGGGATACGTGGGAATTGGGGTAGGGCCCAAGCGAGCACAACTTTTATTTTCCCTACATTATTTTCCTTTTCTTTCGCATGCATTCTCTTTTCAGTCTTAAGCCATATACATAGGATTTGACCACACCCATTTAGATTAGACAACAAAAGTGGATACCGTAGAGTACTACGGGCGTGTGGGGTGCTAATACCTTCCCCTCGCGTAACATACTCCCTTACCCGATCTCTCGGTTAAAAGACCATGATTTCTCCCTTTCCAGGTTTTCTCGATGTTTACCTTTCCCTTTCGGCGGGATAAAAGAGGTTCGGTGGCGACTTCATTGTTCAATGATTTTCAGCCGGTAGTTTCAGACTTCTGCTTTAATCTTTTCTGACATATCAGGCCTCATGCGGAGAACATTTTGCTTTACTGGAGGACAATCTTCTCTTGTAGGCAGGCGATGTACCACAATGTTTGTATCAAGTCCTGGCATGTCTTCATACGACCAAGCAAAAATCTCAACATAATCGTGCAACAACTGAATCAGACGCTCCTTGATAATGGGTTCCAAATTGGCACCCACCTTGACCTCCTTTTTGTCCTCCTCAGTACCTAAGTTAATTGTTTCAACCGAATCTTCGTGAGGCTGAATGGTCCTTTCTTCCTGTTGCAACAACCTGGCCAACTCCCCTGGAACCTCACAATCTTCCTCACTTTCATCGTCGGCTTGGTAGATCGGATTTTCAAAGTCACAATAGACCATAGCAGAATCGTTACCCATGGGATCCTGAGTGGATGTAGATCTGCATTTTAATATATGAGTGTGTGTAAGAGCATAGCTACCTTTGAAAGAGATAAAATGTAAGAAAGAAAGACAAAGAACACAAAATTTTATGCAAAAACGTCCATGATTCATTAATGACATATGAGAATGAAGTGACAACCCTCACAAATGGACCATTGTGCCTCGGGTAAGACACAAGGTTTTAAAAGTCCGAATTGTTTAAATATTACAAGCCTGAAAACATTAAAAGACAATTAATCTTGAATAAAAGTAATAGGAATGAAATCTATGGCCTCCCAATTATTGAGCCCTCCGCCGGTGGTTGGGAAAATCCATTTGTCCATATCATAGCTGCCATCACTGTCTTCTACTACATTGACTCCCTGACTGCTGATACGCAAAGGTGGTCCCCTGGTGCGAGAACGTCGAACAACTCTTTGGGCCTCTGTAGTGAATCCCAAACCAAATTTTTCAGACTTATAGGGAATATCCAGAAGCTGACCTCAGATGGTACACCCTCCTTTTTCAACTACTGCTCGAGCATATTTCAAAGAGGCCATCTTCAGTGGAGGTCTGGTAATCTTCGGGACTTTAGGAGTAGACTTGGTTGCCGCGACTGTTGTTGTCACCTCCTCAAAGTTCTGACAGGGAGTCTCAATGAATTCACCATCCATTTCAACATACCTGAAAGAGTTCAGATGGCTCACCATATACTCCTCCTCTCTGTGAACTGTGACAATTTTTCCTTTGATCGGGTATTTTAGCATTTGGTGCAGGGTAGAAGTGACGGCACCAGCACCATGGATCCAGGGTCGACCCAATAGACAAGAGTATGAAGGGAAAATGTCCATCACATAGAAAGTTGAGTCAAAAGTATGAGTTCCAATTTTTATGGGGATACTAACTTCTCTGTGCACTGTCCTCTTAGAACCATCAAAGTCCCTTACTATGATGTTGCTAGGCTTTAAGGTGAGCCCCTCGCAGTCCAGTCGGTCAAGAGCATCTTTGGGAAGGACATTCAATGATGAGCCGGTATCCACCAGAACATGGGCAAGTGTGGTGCCCCTACATTTAATGGAAACATGCAAGGCATCGTTGTGCTTCCTTCCCTTAGAAGTTAAATTAGCGTCGAAAAAGCCCAATTTGTTATCAGCAGTTAGACTGACCACACAATTCTCAAATTGGTCGATGGAGGTCTCTTGGGGCACGTGGGCAGTCTTAAGAAACTTTACCAAGGCTTTGGCGTGGGCCTCAGAACACAAAAGTAAGGACAACAATGATATCTTCGAGGGGGTCTGTCCCAACTGTTCTACAATGTTGTAGTCAATTTTCTTGATTATTTTCAATATTTCTTCTATCTCCTTTCTAGAAGCTTCAAGGAGGATCTCGGGACGCTCTCTTTCTTGGACAAGCTCATTCAAGACCTCTTTGCCCCTTGTCTCGGTAGAAGGGATAACAGTAGGAGTATCACTGGGAGTGTCGGTAGAAGTGGTAGTGGGAATGATCACAGGAGTAGCAACGGTCTTTGGAGAAATCTCGGGTTAGAAGACTCTTCCACTTCTTGTTATATTACTAGTCCCAGTGATATTATCGATGTTAGGATCAATATTTCTCACAACTTCATCTTTGACATCCAAGTGATCTTGCTTGACGCCATAATAATAAACATCAGCCCCATAGCTCCAGGGAACAACTTTATTCGAAGAGTATGATATTGGTCTTGGCATAGTGATGATTAGAGGTGCAGACCTTGGAACAGATGTAATCCTGACGGGTCTTTTGGTGGAGACCCCGGGAGGATTGTTGGAAATGGTGATTATCGAGACATCTTGGTAAGAACTTCTGGTAAGAGGAGGCTTTTCAAATAAGATTTCTTTGCTAGTCATCAGGCGTTGAACGCCTATCTTCAGTAACAAACATCCGTTCGATAGAGACTTGCATAAGTGACAATTTTATCGCAGCCCGGGAATAGACCGGCTTGCAGTAGATTCTATTTAATGGTCAATAGAGGGGTAATTAAGTCATTCACGAAGGAGACAAAATGATCATCATTAATGGCATTGATACCTTGGCCATGTCTGGGCATTGGCGCCGTTACTACATTAGGCATTTCTGGGGGATCAAACTCAATCTCTTTCGCATTGATAAGGTCTTGCACCTTATTCTTTAAGGCCCAACAGTCTTTTGTATCGTGCCCCGGGATTTCATAATGATAGGCACATCGAATGTTCGGGTTGTAGCGAGGAGAAGCAGTATTGGGGTTCTTGGAGCTTCTTTTAAAGTTGCCAGATTGGTCTTCAGAAGGTGTGGCAAAACTTGAGACATGGTCATGTTGATTCGGGTAAATCGTCTCATGGGTGCTTCTGGCTTGCGCTGATAATTTCGCTGTTGATTTAGCACAGGATTAGAAATCATAATAGCCCCTACCGTCGGGCGACGGTAAGTTTTGTTTTGATTCCTATAGTCATATGCAGCACTGACCTCCTTCTTTCCATAAAGGGTTTCTTCATCATGCTCGAGGATGCATCTCTTTGAATTTTGCCGTTTTTTATACCGGCTTCGACCCGCTCACCAGTCATGATTAATTCAGTAAATCCAACTGAGGAACTCCCGATCAGGTGGTTGAAGAATGGTCTTGACAAGGTGCCTAGGAAAATATCCACTAATTCTCTGTCAGATAGAGGGGACTGGACTCTGCCTGTGAGATCCCTCCAATTTTGAGCATAGGTTTTGAAACCTTCACTTGTTCCCATAGACATGCCTTGCAATTGCGTCCTAGTTGGAGCTAAATCAGCATTGTACTGATATTGTTTGTAGAAAACAGCGGCAAATCTTCCAAATTGCGAACATTGGTTCCTTCCAATTGATAGAACCAATCCAACTGCGTCCCAGACAAGCTCTCTTGGAAGAAATGCACCCACAGATTCTTGTCAGCCGTATGGGGTTGAATCATTCTGACGTATGACCTTAGATGTAGCTTTGGGTAAGAGACACCGTCGTATTTGGAGAAAGTGGGGACCTTGAATTTCTGTGGGATGACAACCCCTGAGATAAGTCCAAATTCTTCAAAATCCAATATGGGTACCCTCTGAATCTCCATAGCATTCAAATGATCCTCTAGTTGTTTGTATTTATCATCAGCAGGAGGGTATTGCTCCTCAGAGTAGTCAGGCTCTTCCTCTTCCTCGGATGTTGTGTCGTTGTTCACTTCATGGGTCCCGTCTCCTTGATTATCTCCTTCACCTGATGACGTTGCAAAGTCCAAAGTCCGTCTGGCTTGACCTTTGAACCTTCTTCCCATGATCACAACACCGGTTGATTTCTTCGTTTTCTTCTTCTTCTCTTTGGATAGTAGGGCCTTCAACTCCTCTTATCCTTTTGTCAGAGTCAAGAGCATTTGTTGAAATTGGGCGTTCTGCGCCTGAAGATCTTTCACAGTCTGTTCAACATCCATCTCACTGAAATAAACAGTAGAAGGATAAGGAGACCTGTTATGAGAAACCTGTATGATGTTATGATGAATGAAGATGCAATATGCAAATGAATTCAAGGAAATTTAGAGATTTAAATTTGTTCAAACCAAAAAAGAACACACGTTATATTAATAAAACCAAATTTGAGTACATCATGCCTCTTTAGGCTTACAATGAGAGAAACAAATTACAACAAAACTCATAAGACAAAAAGACTGAACGCATCCTCTTTGGCGCGGTGTAGGTGTTCAGATTCCGCTCTTCATGAAGCTGCTTGGTGAGCTCCAGAACCTTCTTCTCACCGGCATAAAACTGGGCTTCAAAGGTGTCTCGCTCTTTCTTCAACTGAACCCAAGCTTTCTGCAAGTCCTCGAGAGAGGTAGGCATGTCAGGATGAAGGACAATGTATGGGAAGTCTCGTTCAACAACAGGCTCTATGATAACAGGAACGATGGAAGGGTAAGTGTTGTACCCCAAAATTTGCCCTCTCATTTGTCAAGTATTTGCTCACAAGATATTCTAAGACGTCAAGTTTGCAGCATTGATACATCAATTTAGGTTTGAAATTGGCACAAGGGCAAAATGGTCAATTGCATACTGGAAAGTCAAACTTTGACTTTTTGGTCAACGTTACATTCCAAGGATCAAATTTCATCAAGACATTCAAAAATATGAAACTTGATCATCAAGAAATCAAGAAATTCAAAAGTCAACTTGAAAAGTCAAGATTTCCAAGACTTAGAAATTTTCTAAGTGTCTTTATACATGATAATTTCATCACTTCATGCCATTCTTTCACTAAGATGCAAGACGGTTCAAGGGAAACTTTCAACATGAAAGTTATAGATCTCCATGATATCTACAACATTCCTTTAAACAACTTCTCCTAAATATGCTGGGATTTCAACTTATAAATTCATAAAGTCATGACATTTTCATTTAACACTTAGAGAAACTTTCAGCAATTTTAGTCAGGTTTTTATCCCGACTTCTTGGCCAATTTTCATTAAGTTCCAGTTTGATTTAACAAAACTGGTCAACATGAAAGTTGTAGGGGAGGTTCCAATATTTCCAAAAAGTCCAAGAACTCGTCGAGATCATTCTTGAGCTGAGAGGATCGAAGAGATGAAGTTGGAGCTTCATTCTTGAATTACAAAGCAGAATTTGTGATGAACACTTGATTAAAACTCCAACCAAAGCTACAAAATCTCTCTTTTCAGGCTATGTTCTCTCCAAATCCATGCATAATCAAACAATTACACAAGCATTTAAAGCTTTGTCCAAGTCTTGATACCATTTATGGTTAGAAATGCAAAAGCAACATTTCCATTTGCATAAAGTTTCACTTTTCCAACCACTCTCTTCTTTCAAAGCTTGAAATCTGTTCCAAAGATGACAGAAAAAATCTCTCAACATCAGAAGCAATCCACAAGACCTGCAAAGCATGTTTAAGTTCCTTAATTCACTCCTTTCTTTATCATGAAGAAACTTATAATTATGAATTTGAAAAAAAGGCATAACAGGGGATTTTAAAAAGTCTGAGTTTCTCAAGTCTCAAACCTTCTCTATAAAGAGAAGAAACATTTGCAAGACAAGGGGTTGGTTTTTGGAAGTGAAAAAGTTTTAGAGAGAAAGAATATAGAGTTTTGTTGAGCAGAAAAACAATATTCTGTGCAACCTTGGTTCATTTTCAAAACCAAGTCTATTCTTGTTCAAAACAGAAAACCCAATCCATCAATCCACCATACAAACTCTCCTTTAAACCAAACAACTCATCACATACAAAGGTGGTCCAAAACATCACAAAAACAGTCCCTGTAGTGCTATCATATTCACCTTCAAGACACCAAAAACATTACAGTACAGTCCAGCTTAGTTTCAACAGTCCGGAGTAGCTTTCTGGAGATTCATTGAGATCCTCATCACATTTGGAAAAACATTCAGATTCAAAACAGACAATGCAGTCCAGAGGTAAGTCTTCTTAACTTGATATCTCATCACACATCAATAATGATTTGTTTATTTTGAAAACAAAATGTAGCACTTTAATATCTTTTTGAACTAGCCATCTGCACCTTGTTTAGGCTTATTCAATCATTTGTTGTTCATGCTTATTCATTATATGCCATAAACTAACCTGTACAATCAGTAAAACAATGTTTAAGGCAGGAAAATGCAGCTTGCATCGATACATACCATCATGTATCGACCCATCCTAGTGAAAAAATAGGGTATGAGTCGACACATAACCCTCATGCGTCGATCCATACTGAGTTCAGGTCACAGGGCAGAAGCTAGAAGGGTTTATGAGTCGATACATATGTGTTTCGCATCGACACAAGAAGGGTGCATGAGTCAACAGATCCCATTATGTGTCGACTCATACTGAGTCATTTTTTTTACAGGAGCATGGAAAAGCTATGTGTCGATGCATATCAGCATGGGTCGACACAATGGTTCAAAATGCATTTCTTCCTATATTTTGCACTGTTTTTACATTATCTTCATTATTGTTCGATATGGTTGTAATATTTTAGTTTCTACCTCATCCCTATTGTTAATTTGTACCCCCCATCCCCCTAAAGGGATGTAATAGCTTAGATTTTACTTTCCTTCTTTTACTTGCTTCACATATATTGCTAGTAAATAAGTGTGTATGGAAAGATAAAAACAACAAAATAAACAACCCTAAATACAAGACAAAATCAAAAGAATGAAAAATGATACACTTTGCACACAAGCACCCTTAGGGTTTCTCCCATTTGGTTGCCTAAAATAAAATGGCCATGTTACGCATGCGAAGTATCTTGGCAAAACAAAACAAATATAAGATCATAGTCCCTCGACGACGCTATTCAAAAGTTGCCTAACAAAAATGATCTTGGTCCCTCAAAAAATGCTAATATACTTTGCAACATTGCTATCATGGTTATACGATGACCCACACCCGTCCCGTTAACATCCAAAGATAGGGTTGTTTACCAAATCAATGGTAAATCAACAATGTCAAAGGAATAAAATGCATAGGAAATACATTTGAGTAGGTAGATAGCTTCTAGTTACTTGCTCCATTTCAAATAACTATCCTTGCTATTTTCAAAACAAACACACACACTTCAAAAACATCTTACTAACATTGAAAACATTTTCAAAAGACAAACATCTTTGTATAAATTCTTACGAACGATAATCATTACAAAGATTGCCTAACAATGGCCTCTTTTACAAAATACTTTCAAAACCACACCAAATATATTTTCAAATAAACCAAAGCAAGTGATCTAAGCAAGTAACTAAGAGCCCATGGAGAACCATGGATGAAAAGGGTGCTAACACCTTCCCTTTTCATAATCTACCCCCCGAACTCAATAAAACATCTCAAAGGTCTTTCCTGTGCTTTTTCACCTTTCCTTTTGGATAAAAGAAAAGTCGGTGGTGACTCTTGCTAACCGCAACATTTGCAAACACAAACGCAAAACCTTCAAGTCAGTTCTCCAACCATATCACAGAACTGGCGAATCTGCTGGGGAATTAACTATAAAAGTGGGGTTACCTTAGGGTTTAGATCACATTTATTTGCTTACATTGTTTGACTTGTTTGCTTTACATTTTGGTTCTTTGTTTGGGTTTGAATCCTCCACCCGGATTTGGGAAACATTATAGGTAAATATCAATATGTTGTGCAAACTGTATGGGGTATACCGACATGGTCTAAGCATTAGCTATGTTAGTGTGACATATTTGTGGGTACCGGTAGCCTTTGAGTTAATCAAAGAGAATACGGGGCCGCCGAGTGATGTCATGAAGCACTAATGGACTTTTAGAACCTTTACTTGACCAACTTGGCCTTTTTAGGGGCAGTGAGATAACCGGATTTGGTGCAGTCCGAAGTTGGTAGATACTCGATACTACACTCATTGAGGGTTGGTTTCTTGGGATATTTCGGTCGCCATTAAAGAGGCTTGAGCTGAAACAATGACCAAGGAAATAATCCAGTGATATTGAGCTCCTTAGAACCCGGTTACTATTTTTAGGACAGGTTGAGCCAACTAAACTTCAAGAGGGTACTTACCTATGAAATCCCATGCAAGCCTAAACTAAGAACTTGTTTGCTTTGTTTGTATATGCATGCTTGTACATAACATCACGGACATCATGAACATCATATGCATCCACTAACCATTTCAAGGATTTTTGGAGATTCATATTTGTTCTTATTTTGTAGGATATGGATTCACTTCGCAGGAAAACTATCCAAATCAACCTTGTAAGAATTCCTCCACAACTCAAGGAGCTAGCTTCAAGGATCCCTGAGAACTCTCCATTCACCGAGAGACATGGTCGTCTACTCAACTTGGTCACCTCCAACATAAAGGAGGATATGATGAAGGTTCTCTTCCAGTTCTTTGACCCTTTGCATCATTGCTTCACATTTCCTGACTATCAGCTTGTGCCTACTTTGGAAGAATTCTCTCAACAATTAAGGATTCCTATTCTCAATCAACTACCTTTCAACGGTACGGAAAGATATCCAAAGCCAGAAGAGATTGCTCAAGCCCTGCACTTGCACTCATCTGATGTCACAACTCATTGGGAAACTAGAAGTGGTGTCAAAGGCTTCTTGGCAAAGTTTCTGTATGAGAAGGCCCAAAGCTGTTGGAATTCCCTAGACTTGCAAGCTTTTGAGGAGATTGTAGCTCTTCTCATATATGGGATGATCTTGTTCCCCAATCCTGACCAACTCATAGATGTGAGCGCTGTCAAAATCTTCATGTCTCGCAACCCGGTACCTACATTGCTTGGGGATATCCTACACTCTTTTCACACTCGTACAATGAGGAAAAGAGGTGTTCTTATCTGTTGCACTCCTCTCCTGGCAAGATGGTTTATTTCTCATCTTCCCCAATTAGTCTTAAAGAATGAGCAATGTTTGAGGTGGTCACAAAGGTTAATGACGCTCAAACACTCGGATATTCATTGGTGCTCTCGATCCAAAGAGAATGTTATCATTGTTGACCGTTATGGGGAATTCCATAATGTACCTCTACTTGGCATTAGGGGAGGAATCACCTACAACCCGTGTTTAGCTCTAAGGCAGTTTGGTTATGCCCGAAGGGATGGTCCACATGATATGCTGATTCAAGGCCTGGTATTCGACTACGACAACGACGATCAAGGACTTCGCCAGAGATTCATCCGAGCTTGAAGGATGCTAAACAAGGTGGATAGCAAGACTTTGGGACACAACTGAAATAGGTATTTCATGAACTTCTATCTCTCTATTTAGGAATAGTTAGACTTAGGTTTATGAATGAAAGATGTTGTATTCATAGCCCTGAAACCATACATGTGCTAAGTTTTCAGTTATATTAATCGTGCTAGGAGAATTTCATCCATGAACTTTCTGAAAAAAATAGGTTAGAAATTAGGGCCAGAGAAATTCCCTCTGGTCTTTGAGAGTTAGTTTGAGTTTTTTATATGGTTAGATTCGTTGTTTGATGCTCTACAAGTTTCATGTTTTGAGTTTTGTCAAAGGATCACAAATACAGGAGATACAGGTCTGTGTAGCTAGCGCGCGTTTTTTTCAAATTTCTGTGGACAGAGGAAGAAGATGAAGTAGTTGGGCTGGGCCTGGTTACTTCCTGCTTTTCACAGCCCATTTTTCAGCTTCACACCCCCTGGCCCATTTCTTGTATTTTTATTATTTTTACATTTTTATTTCATTTCTGACTTTTATATTTTATTCTCAAACATAAAAAATGATCCAAAAATATTTTCATAATTTTTTACATTTATTTGGTTTTTATTTTTATTTTTACTAGCATAAAAACATTTTACATACTTTTATATTATTTTGTTTAAATTTAAAAAATATTGAAAATAATACTTTTATTTCATTTCTTATTTTTATTCACATTAAAAACATTTTTTTGAATATATTTTATTTTTGTAAATAATTTACTTTATTTTTACATATTTAACATATATATTTTATTTTTACATATATATACACATATACTTTTGTTTTATTAAAAACTTAGAAATAAAAACACAAAAATATTAGCTTTTATTTTAATTATTATTTATATTCAAAAATACCCTTTTTTGGATATATTTCATTTTTATACAAGTTAATACATTTTGTACATAAATAATATATTATATTTATTTTCTTAAGAAATTAGGGTTTTTTGCCCTAAAAACAAATAAATTAACTTTTTATTTAGTTCTTTACATTTCTTTACATAAAAAATACTTTTCGCATACATGAACAAATAAAAACTTTTTTTTGCAAAATACATTTTATTTAATATTTATTTATTGTATTTACTTAAATATTATACATTTAAATATTATGCCTTGCAAATTCAATATGGTTGTAATAATTTAGGGTTTAATTTCTTGTAAAATAATCCCCAATTCAAATTTGTACCCCCCTCCCTATATCATGTTGTAATAGTGTAGAATATAAATTCTCGCACCTTTAAATGCTTTCAATTATGCCATGATTAGACTTAGGGTTTGTATGCAAAATCAAAACCAACAAATAGTTTGACCTAATCAAAGACAAAAATGCATGAAAAACAAACACAATGCACACTTGCACCCCTAGGGTTACAATCCACTTGTTGCCTTAAAAAATCGGCCATGGTATGCATGTCAAATACTTTGGAAAAACAAAAACAAACAAAAGATCACAGTCCCTCGATGACGCTATCTGAGTTGCCTAAACAAAATGATCAAGTCGCTCAAAGAAAATTGCCAAAAATACTTGACACTATTGCTATCATGGTCTATACGATGACCCGCGTCTGTCCCGTTTATCATCCTAACACAAGGTTATTCACCAAATACAATGGTGAAACAACACTGTTAAAAGGGTTAAAAGCATAAGAAAGATCTTTGAGTAAAATATGGTAGATAACTCTTAGTTACTTGATCAAAAAGCTTGCAAAAACATCCTTGCTATTTTCAAACACACTTCAAAATAGAACTTCAAAATCCAACTTTCAAACATTGAAAACTTTTTCAAAAGACAAAAACACCTTTGTATACATTCAAACAAGAATCATTACAAAGGTTTCCACAACTATGGCCTCTTTTCAAAACATATTTCAAAACCACACACAAAGCACCATTTCAAACAATTGAAAAGCACCATTTCAAACAATTGAAAAGCAAAGCAAGTGATCTAAGCAAGTAACTAAGAGCCCATGGATAACCATGGATAGAAAGGGTGCTAATACCTTCCTTTTCTATAATCTACTCCCCGAACCCAAGAAAACATCTCAAAGGTCTTTTATGTGCTTTTTGACCTTTCCTTAGGATAAAATAAAAAGTCGGTGGCGACTCTTGCTAAACCGAAACATTTGCGAACATAAACGCAAAATCCTAAGTCAGTTCTCCCACCGTATCAAAGAACTGGCGACTCTGCTGGGGATTCATGAAAACTTTAAAAGTGGAGTAACCTTAGGGCTTAGATCACACTTTGCATGATTATATTATTTGCTTTGATTGCTTTACATTTGGTTCTCTTGTTTGGGCTTGAAATCCTCTACCCGAATTTGGGAAACATTGATATGTAAATAGCAATACATTGTGGAAACTGTGCGGGGTATACCGACATGGTTGAAGCAATAGCTATATTAGTGCGACATATTTGTGAGTACCGGTAGCCTTTGAGTCAATCAAAGAGAATACGGGGTCGCTGAGTGATGTCATAAAGCACTAATGAACTCATAGAACCTTACTTGACCATCTTGGCCTTTTATTAGGGGTAGTGAGATGACCGGCTTTGGTGCAGTCCGAAGTTGGTAGATACTCGATACTACACTCATTGAGGGTTGTTTTCTTGGAATATTTTGGTCGCTAGTTAAGTGGATAAACCAAAACAATGGACATAGAAAATAATCCAGTGATATTGAGCTCCTTAGAACCCGGTTACTATTTATAGGACAGGTTTGAGCCAACTAAACTCAAGAGGGTATTTACCTATGAAACCTCATACAAGCCTGAAACTAGGGTTTTGTGTGACTTGCTTGTACATGTGTTTGTGCATCTATCATGAATATCATAAAGCATCATATGCAACCACTAACCATTTCAAGGGTTTGGATCTTCATCTTTATTCTTGTTTTGTAGGTCATGGAATCTCTTCGCAGGAAAACGATTCAAGTCAACCTTGTGAGAATCCCTCCTCAACTCAAGGAGCTTACATCCAGGATTCCAGAGAATTCTCTCTTCAGTGAAAGACATGGTAGACTTCTCAGCTTGGTCAACTCCAACATTGAAGAAGACATGGTGAAAGTTCTCTTCCAGTTCTTTGACCCCCTACACCACTGTTTCACATTCCCTGATTACCAACTAGTACCCACTTTGGATGAATTTTCTCAACTCCTGAGAATCCCTATTCTTCATCAACTACCCTACAACGGTACGAAAAAAGAACCAAAGCCTGAAGATGTTGCTCAAGCATTACACTTGCAACCATCTGACATCAAGGGACATTGGGAAACCAGAAGTGGTGTCAAGGGTTTCTTGGTAAAGTTTATGTTTGAGAAGGCACAGGACTGCTGGAATTCTCTTGATCTACAAGCCTTTGAAGAGATTGTGGCACTCCTTATCTATGGGTTGGTCCTGTTCCTAAACCCTGATCAACTTATAGATGTGAATGCTGTCAAGATTTTCATATCTCGGAATCCTGTACCTACATTGCTTGGGGATATCCTACACTCATTTTACACACGAACAATGAGGAAAAGAGGTGTTCTCATGTGTTGTACTCCTCTCCTAGCAAGGTGGTTTATTTCTCACCTTCCACAATCAGTTTTGAAGAATGAGCAGGGTTTAAGGTGGTCGCAACGGTTGATGACCCTCACACATTCTGATGTTCATTGGTGTTCTCGGTCGAGAGAAAATGTCATCATCATTGATTGTTGTGGGGAATTCACTAATGTCCCACTACTTGGCATTAGGGGAGGCATTACCTACAACCCCTGTTTAGCTCTAAGACAGTTTGGATATGCTCGGAGGGATGGCCCTCATGACATGCTGATTCCTGACCTAGTTTTTAACTTCGACAACGATGCGCAAGGACTTAGACAAAGGTTCATCAGAGCTTGGAGGATGCCCAACAAAGTGGATAGTAAGACACTGGGGCACAAGAATTCCATCCCCCTTGAGCCTTATCTCAAGTGGGTACGAACCCGCGCCCAGAATCATATGATGCCATACCCTCACATTCTCCCCTTGATCAAAGAGCCTGTTATGGAAGGAGAGGTTCCATACACCATCCTACATCCTGACATGCCGACATCATGGGAAGAAATGCAAAAGAGTTAGATCCAACTCAAAGAAGAACGGAATACTTTTGAAGCCAACTTCTATGCCAGTGAGAAGAAGGTTTTGGAGCTCACCCGCCGACTTCATGAGGAGGAAACTCTCAACACTTACATCGCACCAAAGAGGATGCGCAATGTCTTTTTACATTAAGAACTTTGTAATATTTTGCCCATGGGGAACTTGTGTACTAACAATTTCTTCTTAATATGACGTGTGTTCCTTTTTGTTTGCAAAAAATTTGAATTTCTGAATCCTTGAATGCATTACATGAATAACATATCATTCATCATATGCATAAACAGGTCTTCACACCAGGTTTCCTCATCTTTCTGCTGTTTATTTCAGCAAGATGGATTTGGAGCAGACAGTTAAGGATCTGCAAGCACATAATTCTCAATTCCAGCAACTCCTCATGACCTTAGCAAAGGGTCAAGAGGACCTCAAAGCATTGTTGGAGAAAAAGAAAAAGAGGCCCTAAGTAGCCACTTTTGGAAGAAGGTTTGAAAGCAATGCTAGAAAAGTTTTCGAGTTCCCCTTAACGTCTGACGAATGGGCTGGTAAAGGAAAAGGGGCTGCGGTACCATCTGAATCTGAAGTTGAAGAGGAGGAAGAGGAAGAAGACGAAGATTACTCCGAACAGCAATATCCCCTGGCGGATGATAAATATAAGAATCTTGAGGATAGATTGGCAGCCATGGAGTTACAAAGGGTACCTGGTTTAGATTTTGAAGAACTAGGGTTGGTCGTTGGGATCGTTATTCCTCCCAAATTCAAAGTACCAACATTTGCTAAGTATGACGGCCTGTCCTGCCTGAAGATGCATCTGAGATCGTATGTCAGAAAGATCTAACCCCACTCATCTGATAAAGACCTCTGGGTACACTTTTTTCAAGACAGTTTGTCAGGCACACAGTTGGACTGGTTCTATCAACTCGAGAGATCAGAGGTTCACAATTGGGAAGACTTAGCTGCTGCTTTCTACCGTTAATACCAATACAATGCTGATTTGGCGCCCACTCGTACTCAACTACAGAGTATGGGGATGGCTTCCAATGAAAGATTTAAAGAGTATGCCCAGAAGTAGCGTGATCTGGCGGGAAGGGTGCAACCACCATTGTCGGATAGAGAGCTAGTTGACATGTTTCTGGGGACCCTGTCTGGCCCTTTCTTCAATCATCTAATCGGGAGTTCTTCTGCGGGATTTACCGAACTAATTTTGACCGGCGAAAGGGTTGAGGCTGGTATTAAAAGTGGCAAGATTCAGAAAGATGCCTCCGCGTCCACCGCTGTTAAGAAAACCTTCCCAGCTAAAAAGGAAGCTTCTGCTGTTTATTCTCAGAAAGGCCAAGGAAGAACCGAGCGCCGGCCAACTGTAGGGGCTGTGATGATTCAAAACTCTTCAAATGATCAACCTCACGGCAATCTGTCAAGACCTAATCAACAACGGGTAGAAAGGCCACAACGGCAGTTCACCCGAATCAACAAGACGCCAGTGCAAGTACTCCCTCATTTGTTAAAGATGAATCTTGCCAGTTTGAAGGAAGCGCCAAAGAACCCTAATATCTCCTCTCCATACTACCACTCCAATGCTAAGTGTGCTTACCACTCTGACAGTGCTTGGCATGATACCAATAATTGTTGGGCGCTTAAGAATAAAATCCAAGACCTGATTGACGCCATGGAAGTAGAATTCGATGCGCTCGAAAAGCCAAATGTGATTTCTGCCCCAATGCCCAAGCACGGTAATAATGTTCATGCCGTTATGGAGGACCTTCATGTTACTGATGTTGCTGACCTTTTGACTAGTAATTAAAGAGAATTTGATGAGAGCCGGGATATTTCCTGGTTGTGGAAACGACTGCTACTTTTGTTTGAACATACGAGCTGACTGCCCAATGTTGAAATCAGGTGTCCAACGCCTGATGGATACCCAAGAGATACTCTTTCAGAAGACCCCTGTTGACACCTTCACTCCTGTTACTCCTGCTACTTTTGCTACTTCAACCAACGATATTGCAATAATAACCATTTCCACCAATCTTCCCAAGGCTTGTAAAAGGCCTGTCAAGATTACACCTGATCCTGAATTTGTACCTTTAAAAATCACCATGTCGGTGCCTGTCCCGTATCAATCTAGCAAAACGATACCATGGAACTATGGAGGAGAAATCTTCTATCATGGTATCAAGCAGATTGAAGCAGTCCAAGAGAATTCTGAAGAGGAAATCCCTGATATAGGGAACATTGCGGGTACAAGCAAGATAACCTGCAGCGGTCGGATCTTTTCTCCAGAGATTGCTCCCCCCCGAGCAGTTTTCGGACCCTCAAAAGCTTCTGCACCTGTTAAGTCATCTGTGCGAGACCCGATAATTGAAGAATTAGATACTCCTGAAGTAAGACCATCTGTTGATACTACCAATAAGGGTAAGGGGATACTAGAAGCACCTGTTAGGACAAAGGCTCATGCTGTGGTTATCCCCGAAACCACTCAGAAAGAAATGGAGGAAATCTTGAAAATCATCAAGAGGAGCAATTTTAACGTCGTGGAACAGCTAGGGCAGACCCCTTCTAAAATATCCATGTTGGCCCTTCTACTTTGCTCTGAGGCCCATGCTAAGGCCTTAATAAAATTTCTAAAGACGGCACACGTGCCCCAAGAAACTTCGGCTGACCAGTTTCAGGAGTGTGTGGCCAGTCTTACTGCTGATAATGGCCTTGACTTTTCCGATGCTGACTTGAATCCCAAAGGAAGGAAACACAACGACACATTACATGTTTCAGTTGAATGCAGGGGAACCACCCTCTCCCATGTCTTAGTTGATATTGGTTCTTCCTTGAATGTGCTGCCGAAGAAAGCTTTAGACCGTTTGGATTGCGAAGGATTGACCCTCAAACCTAGTAACATCGTTGTTAGGGCCTTTGATGGGTCCAAAAGAATGGTCAATGGAGAGGTTGACATTCCTATCAAAGTAGGCACATAAGTTTTTAACTCCACCTTTTATGTGATGGACATCCGTCCGTCGTATTCATGTTTGTTAGGAAGACCGTGGATCCATTATGTCGGGGCAGTTACCTCCTCTTTACACCAAATGCTGAAATATCTTGTTAAGGGTAAGATTATAACAGTGCACGGCGAGGAAGAGTACATGATAAGTCATCTCAACTCCTTCCGTTATATGGAGTTGGATGGCGAGTTCATCGAAACGCCTTTCCAACATTTTGAGGAAGTTTCTCCTGAGATAGCAGTTGCAAAGACAATGGTTGAGGAGCCTATCGTTCCCAAGCATGTGCCTAGGATGGCATCTCTCAAGGACGCAGAGGATGTGATCAAAGAAGGGAAGAGTACAGTATGGGGTCAATTTCTTGATTTCCCCATAAGACGGACAAATTTAGATTAGGGTTTACAGCTGTATGACAAAAAGCTATGCGTTGCTCCAAGACTGGAAGGCCACCTGTAAGGATCACTCACCGTGAAGTTAATGTTGTTGAAGATGAATATGAAGAGAAAAACTTCGAAGATTGGATTTTTCCGACCGTCGAAGGGGGTTTAAGCAACTGGGAAGCAAAGGATTTTATTCCCATAACCTTCATCAACCAATAATTTTATCTTTGAACAATTTCTTATTTCGGTCTGTAATAATTAAAACAATTCGTACACTATTTTCACCTCATGCCTTGCCCGGGGCATGTAGGTCCATTTGTAAGGGCTTGATTTACTTCATTATTGTAGCGGTGAAAATCGGAGATCAAGCTATTTGATTAACTTGACTCGCAAATAGCAAGAGTCGCCACCGCGCTTTATTATTTCCAAGGGGAAAGGGAAAAGAGCGAAATAAACCCTAAAACATGCAATGTAAAATAATACTTAAAAGTAATGAAAATACAATGCGTTTTTGAAAGAGATCAAGAGTTCAGGGGTTGGTTATACAATGGGAAGGTATTAGCACCCAATGCATCTGCGGTAATCCGCAGGAACCTTTTGGAATATCTGTTTTGGTTAAAATTGTTTGTTATATACAAGGGTGTATTTATCTACAACTATGTTTGCTTAAGGGGAAAGAAATGAGTTTTTATTATTGCGTTCATGAGGGTTTCGCGACCCTTTGCCTACGTATCCAACGAAGGAATCAAAATACCGTAGTTCCTCTAGAAAAAAAAGTTGATTTGTTTGTGTTTTTTAGTGGGCGACATTAACGCACGCTTTCTAGCAATAGGCACGGTCGGTATCGCGGTAGAACGGAGATAACATGCCCTTGGGGGGAGTTTTGATTTGTTGAGTGTTTTGCGGGTTTTAAGATATATCCAAGTAAGGATTAAAGAGTGTTTTTGGATTTTTTGGTTTGTTTACTTGTTGATTTTATCTTGCCATACACGCCTAATTACTAGCATTTGTACAAAGTAAATAAAATGCAGAAAGATAAAATCCTACGCTATTACAACCGTATCGAAAGGCATAAAAAATATGAAGGAAAAAATAAGATAAAAGTAAGAAAAATGAGTGTCTTTCGACCCAGGCAGTAGCAGCCTTCGATTTGCATTTTGTTGGCCTCCTTCGATTGGGAGTTTGAACCAGTGAGGTCATGGCCTTCGATTGGGCTTTGGCACCAGTCAGGTCATGTACTTCGATTGGAGGCTGGCACCAGCATGGGAGTGCCTTTCGTCTGAGCCTGGACTTAATGCAAGTGTGCCTCTGGCTGGGCCTTTCTGCCTTGTTACCTTCTTCGATTGGGCCAGTGAAATCAGTGTGAGCGTGTCTCTGGCTGGGCCTGGAAGTCAGTGTGGAAACCAAAGGCTTCGTTTCATACTCCTGTCTCCTGTTTCTTTCATTTAAAGCATTAAATGGCAACATGGCCTGAGGCCATGCTAGTATTTGTCTGGTAAACAGTTTAATAGTTAAAGCAAGTTCAGGTAAACAGAAAGCAAAACGAAAGGCTCAGCTCTAAAAAATATGTTAAAAAGGGTGGAAACGAAAGGAACAATGGTATGTACATGTTTCAAACGAAAGGGAAAATTACTATGCCATGGAACGAAAAGTTCAAAGGTAAGAGTGACTTACCTTGATGGAGGCTTTGAATGGGTGTGGGACCTTGAGTGGAGGCCCAGGGTTCTGGATTTGAAAGAGGAGGCCAACAGTTGTGCTTGGAATGTTGGATTCGAAGGAAGGAAAGAAACAAGTCTTGTGTTTCTTTCCAAACTGGATTCGAAGGGTACTGAAGAGTATTTGTTCTTCAGAATCGAAAGAGGTGAGTGTTTGGGATTCTGGTTTTTTTTTATTTCTCAAGTGTTGATGAACTTGAGAGTTTTGTTGTGTTTGAGAAAATTTGGGGGATTCGTTCCTCTGGTCCAAAGATCCTCCCTTAAACATGTGTTGGAGCCTCTTATTTATAGGCAAAGTGGGCTAAAGCTTTTGGAGGGAAAACAAAATAATTTGAACAATTTGAGTAAACTGCTCTTTGTAGCCTTTGAGGGACAGTGCTTTATTTCCATTTCGGTGCAAGAATGGGGCAGTGTTTCAGGACTGCTATGCAGCAGTTTTGGCCAGTGTACCATGTCTGAACTTGGCAGCAAGCATCTTTGAATATTTTATCCTTTCATTTTGACCCTCCTTCGAACAAATTCTTCTTCCAACACATGGTTTGACTTTCCTCCAACAAGTGTCCTTCGAACGAATCATCTTTGTGCATCATTTGAAGGGGTCAAATGTGTGCTTCGAATGGACTAGTAAGGCATACCCTTCGACAGGGACTCATATGTATGCCCCTCAAGTCCACCACTATATGTCTTTTGAGGGGTCCATCAACCATGTGCTGGAGTTTGTCAAGGATGGAAATGCAGCATACTAAAGAGAAATGTTGTCCAGTCGAAGGTAGTACAAACATAGTCGAAGCCTGCATGGAGGAGGCCTAAACTTTGTGACTCCAAGCAAGCACACAAAAAGGTCAATGCTCAAACAAAGACTTGCACGAAGGGAGCCACATTCCCAAACGAATCTTGGATCGAAACAAATATATTGCCCAACCGAAAGCCCTTGTTCGAAGGAAGCAATGTTGCCCAATAGAAGCATGTGGATCGAAACAAACATATTGCCCAATCGAAAGCCCGTGTTCGAAGGAAGCCATGTTGCCCAATCGAAGCATGTGGATCGAAACAAACATATTGCCCAATCGAAAGCCCGTGTTCGAAGGAAGCAATGTTGCCCAATCGAAGCATGTGGATCGAAACAAACATATTGCCCAATCGAAAGCCCGTGTTTGAAGGAAGCCATGTTGCCCAATCGAAGCATGTTTGCAGGCAGTAAACTTGTCCAGTCGAAGCAGGCTTGCAGGCAGTAAACTTGTCCAATCGAAAGGCTGAATCGAAGGAGGTTTCAAATCCAAACGAAGGATGTACCTAAACTTGCATTCGAAGGAGACTAAGAGTCAATCGAAGAGTGTTGAATCGAAGGAGACCTGTCAGCACATGAAATCAAAGAAACAAAAAAAACACACATTTCGTGCTTGATTAGAAGTTAGTGATACATAGGCTAAGAATGTTCAAAACACTTGACAATTTCTGCATAATCAATGCTCGAAGGCGAGAGGTTAAAACTGACTGTAATTAGTGACCTTGACTTCTGTATAAAAATGCAAAAAATAAAAATGGGATCTTAGGTCAAAAATTGGGGTATGACAGCTGCCCCTATTTAAGTTTCTTCTATCTGGAGATATGAAGATTCAAATCTTCATTTTGACGAGATTGAAGGGACTTAAATATAGAATACACAATTTTTGGCCTTAAGATACCACAATTATGTTTATGATCTGATATGAATGTAATATTTTGAATTTAATAAGGAATGGTGCTGTATGAGACAAACTACTGCTGGAGAAACCAAGCACATTATACAGTAATCACACAGGGAAAGAGATTATAACTCCACTGGGGAAACAAAGTCATAGGCTTCCAATGAGAGACTCTTGAATGATTTACATCAGTATTGAGACTAAAAAAGAAATGATTTACATCAGTACGGAGACTGGAGAAGAAATTATTTACATCAGGACTATGACTGGAAAAGGAAATGATTGACATCAGTACTGAGACTGGCAAAGGAAAAGATTGACGTCAGTACTGAGACTGGCAAATGATTGGAATCAGTACTGAGACTGGAAAATGATTGGCATCAGTACTGAGACTGGAAATAAACATTTCTGACTTCTGAATTTTACCAAGAACGGTAACACATTTCTTCTTTAACCAAGATATCGCTTGAAAAGGATAAAATACAAATTTCCCCATGGAACTTTTCCGAAGAGGTGTCGTTTGCATTATTGTTGGGGATACACAAGCTGTTCAAATAAAGAGGCCGCCACTTGCCTCCTTTCAAAGGTGTCAATAACATACAAGTTGATCATGAAGAGACCGCCGCTTGCTGTTTTTTCAAAGGTAACAATAACATACAAGTTGCTCATGAAGAGACCGCCGCTTGCTGTTTTTTCAAAGATAACAATAACACACAAGTTGCTCATGAAGAGACCGCTGCTTGCTGTTTTCAAAGGTGACAATAACATACAAGTTGCTCATGAAGAGACCGCCGCTTGCTGTTTTCTCTAAGGTATCAATAACATACAAGTTGCTCATGAAGAGACCGCCGCTTGCTGTTTTTCAAGAGAACAATAACACACAAGTTGCTCATGAAGAGACCTCCGCTTGCTGTTTTCAAAGGTATCAATAACATACAAGTTGCTCATGAAGAGACCGCCGCTTGCTGTTTTCTCTAAGGTATCAATAACATACAAGTTGCTCATGAAGAGACCGCCGCTTGCTGTTTTTCAAGAGAACAATAACACACAAGTTGCTCATGAAGAGACCGCCGCTTGCTGTTTTTTTTTCAAAGGTAACAATAACATACAAGTTTCTCATGAAGAGACCGTCGCTTGCTGTTTTCTCTAAGGTATCAATAACATACAAGTTGCTCATAAAGAGACCGCCGCTTGCTGTTTTCTCTAAGGTATCAATAACATACAAGTTGCTCATAAAGAGACCGCCGCTTGCTGTTTTTCAAGAGAACAATAACACACAAGTTGCTCATGAAGAGACCGCCACTTGCTATTTTTTCCAAAGATATAAATAACATACAAGTTGCTCATGAAGAGACCTCCGCTTGCTGTTTTTCAAAGATACCAACAAAATATCGTGAAGATATTGTTGGAGGTGAAAATCAATAATTTCATCGGGGATGGACAAACTGCTCACGGAGAGACCGCCATTTGTCATAACATAAAGAAATTCAGATATAATCAAACTGCTCAAATAAAGAGTCAGTCGCTTGTTGTCACGTCGATATTCCAGAAGAAGGTTATGATAACACTACTAGGGAATAAAGTTCATCTTCAATGGGGAACCATGAATAAATTCTTCCTGAGGAGACCAAGTATTTACATACGCAAGATCAATGAACTCTCCATCTTGGTTTCACAGCTTAGAGATATTCTCAAAGCAACATTTGTAATAGACAAAATGCAATCCAAGAACAAACTGGAGAGAAATAGTCAAACAAGACCTTACCAGATGAGGAATAAACTCAACCGAGACTTATCCTATCCTGAGACAGAAAGGAAGGCTAAAGCAACAACTCTTCCATGAGGAATAAACTCAGTGGGTAATTAGAAAGGATACACTTTATGCTTAAGTTGACACTCTATTTGAGAAGAGGAAATACGATAACCAAAGTATATAGATCAAGAACATCAACAAATATCAATGTGTGTGCATGATGCAAGTGTGAATGAATAAATGAATGTCATGTATATGCTGACAAAACAAATAGAGGAGATAGACAAAAGATGATAAGACATCACAGCACAACCCGACACTCAGCTAATCTCAACAAGATGGTAACATTACTGGAGATAAAAACAAAAGCCATCATTGGAGCAAAGTCCTTTTACAAGGCTTAAATATCTATGGAGGGGAAGATATTTTCAGGTAGAAAACCTAAAGTCCAGTCTTCTATCGCAAACAATCCATTGAAAGGATAATAACACAAATAATGTTTCAGCTGGAAAAAGTCATGCTTAGCTGGAGATACTGGGAACACCACCCTCTGATAATGTGTGCAAAACATATCACATATCTTAACAAATCTGGATTGCCCCTGGGACTAATTTTGGATGCCCCAAGTTTACTGCTGATAAGCTGCATGTTGCACGACAATTCTTGCGAATAACTTCACTTCTAAAATGCCCCAGATTGACTGTAGTTGGCACAACAAAGTCTTCAAATTTTGCCCCAAAAGAGTAAACAAGTTGGGAAAGCATTAACTAGGAGAAGCAACATGTTCGTGCTTAAGGTCTTCATGTGACATGCCCCCTGATATGATTTTTTCTTGAAATGATTCTCTAATTACTCAACAGATTTTCAGGCCTTAAAAGAATAAACTCATCACTAGTGCTTATATGTGAGCTTCCTTGATATCAAACAAATGTTTTGCAGTTAGAAAAGTTTATTATGAGAATGAAAATTCTAATGCAACAGTTATGTAAGTCTTGAAGGTTTTGAAAAGATATCGCACAAATTTTGCGAGTTAGAGCACCATTTATTTTTGTATAAGAAAAACATATGATACCAACATAACTATTTAGAACATTCATGGGAGTCAGGAACACTATCTCATTGAAGTATGCTTTCCAAAATAAGCTTGCTTCAATCAAGACTTTTGAAGGTTGTAACATGGTTTGGCTCATGGTTTTTAGAAAAAGATTTTTAAGGCTCAAAATTTATAGGTGCCCACCCATTCTTCGTGATGTTATCCAACCCTATGTTCAGTTAATTCAACATGAGTGTTCATCTCTCAAAAGGATTTTGTGACGGTTAAGGAAATGACGAGGCTTTCGGAGTAGCAACCACCCTTATGCCATCGTGTTTGTAGTCACCAATTTGTTCTTTGCTGAGGAATTTTCTTTGTATTCCTTTCCTTGCAATTTTATTTTCCCTAACTTTTGCCTGAACTAATTCTTTTGAATTTATAGTCCAGCGGGATTGCCTAATTTTTGCTTAAGCCGCACATTTTCAAGTTTTCGACTTAGCAGGCTTTTTTTCTTGATTTTTGATTTTTGAACAAAGCGTGTGACATTAGCTTGTCTTTACTTGTTGAGAGGATTGTGATTGCCTCATTTCCTGACGAATGAGGGATAACATTATGGTTCCACATCTTCTGGCTTCATTATACATGAAGGATAGCCATCGCAGTTTCTCTTCAGGAATATCTTCCTTATGAATTTTGAACACTCAATCATATTAACTAAAAACTACCCTGCCCCGGGTTAAAATTTGAGGGTTTTTCGTATAGAAAAGAAACTCCTACTTCAAGGCTCAAAAGGGGTTAGCAAGGGATTATCTTCCTTATATCTCCGGTGTTTAGGGATTTGAAACAATGCCTGTACATCGTCATCAAGATTTTATCCAAAAGCATACAACCAAAGATTTTGTTTTTTAGATCATCATCCTCCCTTCAATCTCTGCCTAGGCAAGAGAATGAGCAACAATTTGGTATCATAGTGCAAAAGCAATTTAAAATTTGAAAACAAATATGAGTGAAACGAATGAATTTCTTCAAGACAAACATACTCATTGTATTAAGATAATCATTCAGATGCAAACAAGTTCTTACATGCAAACAATGTTTTGATAAACAAGAAAAATTACAAAAAAGCAGAAATAAGTTAATAATATGGGAAGACTTTCCATCTGGACTTGAATTAGCGAAAACATCCTTCAAAAATCAAAGTCACCATCAATCGTGTTTACTCTTTGGCGCATGCTTGATTTGAACTTCAAAACCAACATCCTTGAATGACAAGATACCACTTCTGATCAACTTCTGAACCTCAATCTTCAAAGCAAAGCAACCCTCCAAGTCATGCCCAGGAGCACCTTGATGAAAGGTACAAATCAAATCAGCTTTGTAATACCAATGCATCTTCTCGAAACCTTCGGTGGAGGTCGAGTTTGAACCAAATTCCTCTGCATCCGGATAGGAAACAACTCCGTATAGGTTGTTGGAATTGGATCAAACTGAATTTTACTCTGATTAGGAACTTGCTGATTCTGTTAAAGAATAGGAGAAACATGATGATTCTGACGATGATTATTTCTTCTTCTGGTTCTCTTCTTGGTATCAAACTTCTTCACACCATTAGTTGAGCTACCATCTTCATATAAACATCCCTTTCTGACATCTTCTTCTAGACGCACTCCCATATTCACCTTGTCAGGAAAGTCATTAGGTGCATTAACCAACACCTTCTCATGAGAGAATGATTTCAGAGTTTCAGTGAAGACCTTTTCCATCACTTCTTCTTTCTTAGAAGGATTGACTTGGGCGGCAACCAAAATTTAGACCAAACCAGTTAAGGGCTACACACTAGCTTTCAAATTAGTCATCTCTCTACGGAGTTCAGAAACCTCTTGCTGGATATTCTCCATTGTTCTATTAGCGCGAGTGTTGTACTATTGAGACCAAAGGGAAAATTAAGACTTGGAAATGACTTTTGAAAGTGAAACAAAAAAAATGTGTAATGATGTATGATATGCAAAAGAGAGTTTTTATTGAACTTTCAAGGAGCTCAAGATATTAAGTTGTAAACATCAAAGTATGAAGATAGAAGATGAATTTTAAATTGGATCAAAGCGTTGATCAAGTTATCATCAAGATCAATCATCCATTTTGGTGGATTAGGGTTTTCACCCTATCAACACCCAAGATCCATTGAGCTTGACGAAACTTGTGATGTTTACAAAGAAAGACCTCCAAATTCCTTGAAAATCAAGTGAAAAGGGTTTCATGGATGCATGAAGGCATGGCTATGCAACAACCACAAGCAAGGCCACAAACAAAGTCGAAAGGTTCAACGTCACGAGCATGGAGTCAAAGGTAAAGACCAACCCCAAGGTATGTACTAAAGGTTTAATCACGCCTGTAAAACAAGGATCTAAGAGTTCCCAGAGTCTACATTCCTCCTTTGGATATTACCAACGTCCCGATTACTCAGTAAATAGCAATATTCTCAAGAGAAACTCGTCTGAGTGCAGCATCGCGTGACAACTACTTCCGGATTACTCCGTTATAGTCTCTGCACTACACCTAAGAGGCCAAGATGGGTTAAGGGTTATACTGTTCTCGGCTTCTCTGGCTCCCAGGTCGAAAGCAATAACGTTTTCCCAATTACTCGGTAAACAAATACTACGGTCAAAGGGGCTTCCACTGAGTGGGGGATTTCATGCCTCCTTCTTCGGGATTACTCCCTCAAAGTTAACATGACTATACCGCCCGTCCTATTCCTAAGTGTAACTTAGTCCGGGTATAGGACTTGTCCTTGGCAAAAACCCAAATAACCACAATATAAACATATAATCAAACAAACAGGTAATAATAAATAAAAAACAGATATGACAAATTAGGCTTAACCCACTTAGGGATGGACCAGCAAGAGGTCAATCTTTCCCCAGCAGAGTCGTCAATTCTGTAGCAGTGAAAATCGGAGATCAAGCTATTTGATTAACTTGACTCGCAAATAGCAAGAGTCGCCAGCACGCTTTATTATTTCCCAGGGGAAAGGGAAAAGAGCGAAATAAACCCTAAAACATGCAATGTAAAATAATACTTAAAAGTAATGAAAATACAATGCGTTTTTGAAAGAGATCAAGAGTTCGGGGGTTGGTTATACAATGGGAAGGTATTAGAACCCAATGCATCTGCGGTACTCCGCAAGAACCTTTTAGAATATATGTTTTGGTTAAAATTGTTTGTTATATACAAGGGTGTATTTATCTACAACTATGTTTGCTTAAGGGGAAAGAAATGAGTTTTTATTATTGCGTTCGTGAGGGTTTCACGACCCTTTGCCTACGTATCCAATGAAGGAATCAAAATAACGTAGTTCCTCTAGAAAAAAAGTTGATTTGTTTGTGTTTTTTAGTGGGCGACATTAACGCACGCTTTCTAGCAATAGGCACGGTCGGTATCGCGGTAGAACGGAGATAACATGCCCTTGGGGGGAGTTTTAATTTGTTGAGTGTTTTGCGGGTTTTAAGATATATCCAAGTAAGGATTAAAGAGTGTTTTTGGATTTTTTGGTTTGTTTACTTGTTGATTTTATCTTGCCATACATGCCTAATTACTAGCATTTGTACAAAGTAAATAAAATGCAGAAAGATAAAATCCTACGCTATTACAACCGTATCGAAAGGCATAAAAAATATGAAGGAAAAAATAAGATAAAAGTAAGAAAAATGAGTGTCTTTCGACCCAGGCAGTAGCAGCCTTCGATTTGCATTCTGTTGGCCTCCTTCAATTGGGAGTTCGAACCAGTGAGGTCATGGCCTTCGATTGGGCTTTGGCACCAGTCAGGTCATGTATTTCGATTGGAGGCTGGCACCAACATGGGAGTGCATTTCGTCTGAGCCTGGACTTAGTGCAAGTGTGCCTCTGGCTGGGCCTTTCTGCCTTGTTACCTTCTTCGATTGGGCCAGTGAAATCAGTGCGAGCGTGTCTCTGGCTGGGCCTGGAAGTCAGTGTGGAAACCAAAGGCTTCGTTTCATACTCCTGTCTCCTATTTATTTCATTTCAAGCATTAAATGGCAACATGGCCTGAGGCCATGCTAGTATTTGTCTTGTAAACAGTTTAATAGTTAAAGCAAGTTCAGGTAAACAGAAAGCAAAACAAAAGGCTCAGCTCTAAAAAATATGTTAAAAAGGGTGGAAACGAAAGGAACAATGGTATGTACATGTTTCAAACGAAAGGGAAAATTACTATGCCATGGAATGAAAAGTTCAAAGGTAAGAGTGACTTACCTTGATGGAGGCTTTGAATGGGTGTGGGACCTTGAGTGGAGGCCCAGGGTTCTGGATTTGAAAGAGGAGGCCAACAGTTGTGCTTGGAATGCTGGATTCGAAGGAAGGAAAGAAACAAGTCTTGTGTTTCTTTCTAAACTGGATTCGAAGGGTACTGAAGAGTATTTTTTCTTCAGAATCGAAAGAGGTGAGTGTTTGGGATTCTGTTTTTTTTTTATTTCTCAAGTGTTGATGAACTTGAGAGTTTTGTTGTGTTTGAGAAAATTTGGGGGATTCGTTCCTCTGGTCCAAAGATCCTCCCTTAAACATGTGTTGGAGCCTCTTATTTATAGGCAAAGTGGGCTGAAGCTTTTGGAGGGAAAACAAAATAATTTGAACAATTTGAGTAAACTGCTCTTTGTAGCCTTTGAGGGACAGTGCTTTATTGCCATTTCGATGCAAGAATGGGGCAGTGTTTCAGGACTGCTATGCAGCAGTTTTGGCCAGTGTACCATGTCTGAACTTGGCAGCAGGCATCTTTGAATATTTTATCCTTTCATTTTGACCCTACTTCGACTAGATTCTTCTTCCAACACATGGTTTGACTTTCCTCCAACAAGTGTCCTTCGAACGAATCATCTTTGTGCATCATTTGAAGGGGCCAAATGTGTGCTTCGAATGGACTAGTAAGGCGTACCCTTCGACAGGGACTCATATGTATGCCCCTCAAGTCCACCACTATATGTATTTTGAGGGGGCCACCAACCATGTGTTGGAGTTTGTCAAGGATGGAAATGCAGCATACTAAAGAGAAATGTTGTCCAGTCGAAGCTAGTACAAACATAGTCGAAGCCTGCATGGAGGAGGCCTAAACTTTGTGACTCCAAGCAAGCATACAAAAAGGTCAATGCTCAAACAAAGAATTGCACGAAGGGAGCCACATGCCCAAACGAATCTTGGATCGAAACAAATATATTGCCCAATCGAAAGCCCTTGTTCAAAGGAAGCAATGTTGCCCAATCAAAGCATGTGAATCGAAACAAACATATTGCCCAATCGAAAGCCCGTGTTCGAAGGAAGCCATGTTGCCCAATCGAAGCATGTGGATCGAAACAAACATATTGCCCAATCGAAAGCCCGTGTTCGAAGGAAGCAATGTTGCCTAATCGAAGCATGTGGATCGAAACAAACATATTGCCCAATCGAAAGCCCGTGTTCGAAGGAAGCCATGTTGCCCAATCGAAGCATGTTTGCAGGCAGTAAACTTGTCCAGTCGAAGCAGGCTTGCAGGCAGTAAACTTGTCCAATCGAAAGGCTGAATCGAAGGAGGTTTCAAATCCAAACGAAGGATGTACCTAAACTTGCATTCGAAGGAGACTAAGAGTCAATCGAAGAGTGTTGAATCGAAGGAGACTTGTCAGCACATGAAATCAAAGAAACACACATTTTCATGCTTGATTAGAAGTTAGTGATACATAGGCTAAGAATGTTCAAAACACTTGACAATTTCTGCATAATCAATGCTCGAAGGTGAGAGGTTAAAACCGACTGTAATTAGTGACCTTGACTTCTGTATAAAAATGCAAAAAATAAAAATGGGATCTTAGGTCAAAAATTGGGGTATGACAATTATCATATGCCATGTTTTAATGAATCATTGGATGTTTTCATAAACTGCTGTGTTCATTTTCTTTCCTTTTGCATTTTTGTTTTGCTTAAGGATGGATATCCCTTACACACACCCACACTCATAAATGCAGGTACCCATCCACTCTGGATTCCATGGGTGACTATTCTGTTTTAGCCTTCGATAACTCTGAAGACTTGGTCAATCATGCTGAGTACGAAGTTGACGAAGACTGTGAAGTGCCAGGAGAGTTAGCCAGACTTTTACAACAAGAAGAGAGGGCTATTCTGCCTCATGAAGAGTTGCTAGAAACCATCAACTTGGGAAAAGAGGAGGACAAGAAAGAAGTAAACGTGGGTGCCAACCTGGAACCAGGTGTCAAAGAGCGGCTAGTGCAGTTGTTAAACGAATATGTTGAAATCTTCGTCTGGTCTTATGAAGACATGCCAGGGTTAGACACAGATATCGTGGTTCACCGTCTCCCTACAAGAGAAGACTGTCCACCGATTAAGCAAAAGGTCCGCCGAATGAGGCCTGACATGTCTGAGAAGATCAAAGCTGAGGTAATGAAGCAATTCAATGCTGGCTTTCTGGCTGTTACTTCCTATCCACAATGGGTTGCTAACATTGTGCCCGTGCCTAAGAAGGACGGCAAAGTCAGAATGTGTGTGGACTATCGGGACTTAAACAAGTCTAGCCCTAAGAATGATTTTCCACTGCCACACATTGACATCTTGGTTGACAACACAGCTCAACACAAGGTTTTTTCCTTCATGGATGGATTCTCGGGATACAACCAGATCAAAATGGCCCCCGAGGACATGGAGAAAACTACTTTTGTCACGCAATGGGGTACCTTCTGCTACAAAGTGATGCCATTCGGACTGAAGAATGCAGGGGCAACCTATCAACGTGCCATGGTAGCTTTGTTTCATGATATGATACATCATGAGATCGAAGTTTACGTAGACGACATGATAGCTCGATCACAGACAGAAGAGGAACACCTTGATCATTTGCAAAAGCTGTTTTCCAGGTTGAAGGAGTATAAGCTCAAATTGAACCCAAGCAAGTGCACTTTTGGAGTTAGGTCTGGTAAACTTTTGGGATTTATTGTCAGCAACAAAGGCATTGAGGTTGATCCAGCTAAAGTAAAGGCTATACAAGAAATGCCTGCCCCCGCACTGAAAAGGAGGTTAGAGGATTCTTGGGACGCTTAAACTATATCGTGAGGTTCATCCCTCACCTGACATCTACCTGTGAGCCAATTTTCAAAATGCTGAAGAAAGATCACGTAGTTGAATGGAACAATGATTATCAAGTTACTTTTGATAAGATCAAGGAGTACTTGCTAGAACCTCATATTCTGATGCCACCCGTCGAAGGAAGGTCGTTAATCATGTATCTGACTGTTTTGGATAACTCAATGGGGTGCGTACTGGGCCAACATGACGAGTCTGGCCGAAAAGAGCATGCCACTTATTACCTTAGCAAAAATTTTACTGACTGTGAGACTCGCTACTCACTGCTCAAGAAAACTTGTTGCGCTTTGGTATGGGCTGCTTGCCGGCTAAGGCAGTATATGTTGACTCATACCACTCTGCTGATTTCCAAGATGGATCTGATCAAGTATATCTTCGAGAAGCCTACTTTATCTAGAAGTCGCTAGATGGAAAATGATCCTGACTATGATATCCAGTATACTACCCAAAAAGCTATAAAGGGGAGTGTACTAGATGACCATCTAGCTCATCAAGCCGTCGAAGATTACCAACCTATGAGATTCAACTTCCCTGATGAGGACATCATGACATTGGATAACATTGAAGGTAACAGACCGTATGACGGACCTGAACAAGGATCCTGATGGACCCTGTACTTTGATGGTGCTTCAAATGCACTTGGCAACGGTATTAGTGCGGTACTCATTTCTCCGGAAGGTTTCCATACATACTTCACTGCCCGACTTTGGTTCAGCTGTACCAACAACATGGCTGAATATGAAGCTTGCATCTTTGGTCTCAAGGCTGCTATAGACTTGGGAATCAAATCCTTGGTCGTATTTAGGGACTCGGCTTTGGTTATCAGTCAAATCAAAGGAGAGTGGGACACTAAACATCCTAATCTTATCCCATACAAAGAACGTGTCTTGACATTGTTGCCTCATTTCGAGCAGATTACCTTCGAGCATTTCCCGCGAGAAGAAAATTAGTTAGCCGATGCTCTGGCTACAACGTCTTCCATGTTTAAACTCAACTGGGATAATGAGGCTCCCCAAATTACCATCGAACGAATGGACGAACCTGCACACTGTCACGAGATTAACACCGAAGAAGTAGTGGAACAACCCTGGTTTCATGAAATCAAAAGGTATCTCCAGACTCGAGAATACCCTGGAGGAGCTTCCGTCAATGACAAAAAGTTCTTAAGGAGATTTTCCGCCAAGTTCTTCCTAAGCAATGGCATCCTTTATAAGCGCAACCATGATTATGTTCTACTTCGTTGTGTGGACAAGGTTGAAGCAGAGTTGATCATGACCGAAATACATAGTGGCACATTTGGCACCCCACTTGAGCGGACATACGATGGCTAAGAAGATTCTAAGAGCAGGCTACTACTGGTCTACCATGGAATCTGATTGTCATCAACATTCCCGTACTTGTCACAAATGCCAAGTCTACGCCGACAAGGTACATATTCCTCATGTTCCTCTCAACGTTCTGACAGCTCCTTGGCCATTCACAATGTGGGGCATTGACATGATTGGAGAGATCAAGCCTACGGAATCCAATGGACATCGTTTCATCTTGGTCGCTATTGATTACTTTACTAAGTGGGTCGAAGAAGCTTCCTACGCCTCAGTTACAAAGAATGTGGTTGCCCACTTCATCAAGCAGAACCTCATATGCCGGTATGGTATCCCCGACAGGATTATCACGGACAACGGTACAAATTTGAACAACACTATGATCACTGCTCTATGCAAACAGTTCAATATTTATCATCACAATTCATCTCCCTACCGACCGAAGATGAACGGTGTTGTTGAAGCCGTGAACAAAAATATCAAGAAGATCATTCAAAAGATGACAGTCACCTACAAGGACTGGCATGAGATGTTACCGTTCGCTCTACACGGATATCGTACCACGGCCCGTACTTCAACAGGGGTAACCCCATTTTCTTTGGTATATGGCATGGAAGTTGTTCTACCCATGGATGTTCAGATCCCTTCCTTGAGGATTATGAAGGATGCCGGTTTGAGTGAAGACGATTGGATTCAGACCCGGCTTGACCAACTTAATTTGATAGACGAGAAGCGACTTACTGCTGTTTGTCATGGTCAGACGTATCAAAAATGGATGATCAAGGCTTTCAACAAGAAAGTCAGGCGTCAGGTATATCAAGTCGGAGATCTTGTAATCAAGCGGATTATCTTGCCGCAAAGTGAACCCAGGGGTAAGTGGACTCCTACTTACGAAGGACCATTTGTGATCAAGAGCATCTTTTCTGGTGGGGCAATGATTCTGACCACCATGGACGGCGACGACTTGCCGCACCCTGCGAATGCAGACATAGTCAAAAGATACTACGCATAAATGACCCGACAAGTTGAAAACCCAAAAGGGCGACTTGGGCAAAAATGGGCATCCCGGTGAATCGAAAACCCCAAAGGGCGGTTCAGGCAAAAATTAGGGATAAAACAAAAAAATCTGTACACCCGGCAAGTTGAAAACCTGAAAGGTCGGCTTGGGCAAAAAAGGGTTTCCCGGTGGATCGAAAACCCGAAAGGGCGGTCCAGGAAAAAGTTAGGGAATCAAAGCGTATGACTATGTCTCGTCGGATCACTTTAAGAACAATCTCTTCACCAACAAGCTCCAAGCTACTGATCAATCCAATCATCGGCGGACGAAGCAGCGAATGGACAATGTTGTACCCCAAAATTTGCCCTCCCATATTCTTCAAAGTTTTGCCAAGCATCACCTCAAATGGTTCAAAGTCTACTCAAGGGCTACACAGTCAACCATCCTCCTAAGCCAGTCAAATTAGGGTTTTGGTTCTTACAAGGAAGTTGAGGTTTTCAAGGGCCCAATCAAATCCCATATGCTCATATACATTGTCAAGCACCTACATGTCAAGTTTCAAGGCTCACAAGGTCAAGTTGCACAGTCAAAAACCCTAATTGCTCAATAGTCAACTGTAGGGGTAAAATGGTCATTTGGCAGTCAAAAGTCAAAATTTTTGGTCAACATCTTATTTTGAAGCCACAATCATCATTTGATCAATTCTTGATCATGATTTCACAAGAATGGCTCAAAAATCATCAAAGATGCAAAAGTTTCTATTTTTGGACAGCTGAAAAGTCAACTGTAACTTGACCAAAGCATAACTTTTTCATGGTTCATCAGAAAAATCCCATTCAATGCTCATCTTGAAGGGGAAGACATTTCCTATCATCTTCACATTCCAAATCCAAGAAATGCTCTCACAAAAAGTTATCAATTTCAACATTATAGGTCATTTTCAAAAGTCAACAAAAAGGCACTTTAAGTCAAAGACCATAACTTGAGATTGGTAAATCAAAATGACATGGGACCAAAGACATTGGTTAGAGGACTTCAAGACCTTTCCAAAATGTCCAAGAACATGTTCATAGCTTCAAAATTGAGCAAGATATGCATTGGAGAAGTTGGGAAATTTTTGTGAAATGGCCAAAGTCAACTATCCTTGAAATTTCATTTTTGACAAAAGGGGCCCACTTTTTCCACTTGATTCAGCTTGACCATGCTTCCCACGTGTCCCACAATTTATTTCAAGATTTAAAATTAATTTTTCCATTTTTATTTAATTTTATTTGATTTAATTCATTTTAAATCTTTTAAAATCAAATAAAAATCAAAGAAATTAATGGAGGGATATATTTTGTGATGATTAGCTTTGATACACCTTAAAACACATTCCAAATTCGTGCAAGGGCCTATTCCAAGCAAGAATTCAAATTTGACACAAAAATAAAAAGTTGTTTCAATGGAGTTCATGGCATAATCTCAAACATGAATGCAAAGGCTTAATGACCATTATTTGGATTGATACACATTTCATTACTATATATACAAGCCTTCCCAACCTCATTCAAAAAATAGTGTGTGCAGAAACGGTCAAGAGCAAAACCAAAAATTATTCAAAAAGTGAGAGTTCTAAAACATAGTTGCGAGCATCTTCAGATCAAAACAAGCATGTGGTTCTATTCCTTGCCACACCCTGAAGCTAAAGCAACCTTTGCCAAGTCCTGAGGCTCATACCGCGCTGTAAGTTCTTCCCAGGTCCCCTATAATTTCCATATCATTTTTTTCATTGCTTTCACGTGCAGATTCTCAAAGGAGGAACACTATAGACCTCATCCAGGAGCGCGCCAAGTGTCATTGGAGGCAGATCCAAGGGCCAAAAGCGTAGAACACCATACTCTGGAGTCAAGCGCGCCATAGGCTACCATGAAAAGTCAAACGAGCTTGCTTCAATGGGCCAAAATTTCAGCATTAAACCTCCAAATTTCAGCCCACACCCCCCTTGGTTTTACTTCTTTTTTCATTTTGTTTTGTTTTTCTATTATTTTAATTCCTAACCTTTTTTATTTTTATCATTATTAACAAATTAACTTAATTAACACATTTTCATAAAAAAAACCAAAAAATAGAATTACATCATTATTATTATTATTATTTTATTTTGTAAAAAAAAACATTAACTAAAATAGTTTAATTAGGCCATTTTAATTCCTTTCTTAAATAATTAAAATAGATCTAGAATTAGGTAAAGTTAACTTTTAATTTTATTTCATTTCTTTTATTTCATAAAAACATAAAAACAAAAAATATTTCTTTTTAATTAAATTAATTAATCAGTCATTAATTAACTTTAATTTCACTTTAATTACAAAAAGACCAAAAAAATCAATTTCTTCTCTAAAAAAAGGGTCAACACCCTTAGAACATTCTGATTTAATTTTTTATTCGCGCACAGTTTATTATTATGTAATTGCTCCGGACATGTAATAGTAATTAGGACTTTTACTGTTTTTATTTACTTTCCGTACTCATTTACCAAAAACGGGTCTTTGTAATTTTTGGCGATGTATAGACCCGCGCCTTGTAATAGCGTAGGATTTATGTTTTCGCAATTTACTTTCTGCATCCCTTAACGGCTAAACTTGCATGAAAGAATGTATGGTAAATAAAAACAACTCGTACCTCACTAATTACAAAGACAAACATTAACTGAATACAACACACAATACACACACCACTTCTAGGGTATGCCTCACTCGTTGCCTTCGAAACGTGGTCGTCAAGTATAGGATGTTTTAGCGGTCCTTATGTCCATGATCCATTTGCCTCAAAACAGTTGCCTCGAAACGGTTGCCTCGGATTAAAAAAGGATCAAGGACATAAGGGTAGCTTCTAAGGTGTCCTAACCGTTGCTTCGGTGACCATACTGTCCCTAATAATCGAATTGACCCGAACACCTCCAATGACGGTGCTACCTACCTCTCAATGGTGGGATAGCACTATCTAAAGGACTCTTACACAACCTAATTCCTTAGAGTAGGTAGATTCTCATAGGTACTTGCTCTTTTCAAAAACAAACAAAAATACTTTTCGCACCTACACTTTCTAAAAGCTTTCAAACAAATTTTTCATACACTCTTGAGGACAGATACAAGAGTTACTCAGAAACTTTTCAAAAGAAACTTTTTCAAAAACCCACAAACACAAAAAAAGCAAACATTTTGAAAACATAAGAGCAAGTACCAAAGAGCCCATGGATAACCATGGATAGAAAGGGTGCTAACACCTTCCCTTTCTATAAATATACCTCCCGAACCGAGAAACATTCTCATAAGGAATTTTGCTGTGCTTTTGTCCTTTCCATGTTGGAGAACATAAAAGACGGTGGCGACTCTTGCTTACCGCGACATTTATTGAAACCAGCTTAAAAAATAGTCAGTTCCAGATCCACCGATCACAGAACTGGCGACTCTGCTGGGGAAATCTTATAAAGTGAGGTGTACCTTAGGACTAAGATCACTTGTGTTTTCAATCGTTGTGCTTGTTTGCTTTATTATTATGGGCTGCATCGGAGTTACATAGATCCTAACCCAGATCTGGGGATACCCTGTTAGGTAGCATAAGCTGTGAGGGACCTGTCCGGCGTAGACCGACATGGGTGAAGCAGTGGCTACGTTGGTGTGGCGCCTTGGTCTGTACTGATATCCCTTGTGTCGCAACGAGGAGAATATGGGTCTTCTGAGGAGTCATTAAGCACCAACCGACTTTAGAACCTTAAATGACCCAACTTGGCCAATAGAACAGTAGCAGTATGCTACGCCCATTGAGGCTAAACTCTCGTGATGGTTCTGGCTGCAAGAAAAGATTGCGATGTTGGAGTTATGACTGATTGAGGGTAGTCAGTGATATTGGGATCCTCTAGAACCCGGTTACTTCTGATAGGACAGGTCTTAACCAACAAACTTCAAGAGGGTAATACCTAGACCCCATGCTGGCCTTAACTCTAAGGGCTCTCTTGTGTGACTTGTGTGCCTTCCAACTTGACTATTTGCATGCTTGTTATCTAACATATGAGTTTCTTGCAGGGAGTGTTTACAGTCCTTAATTTGGACTCATAACAGGGTTACCTACATTACCCCATGCATGGCATAACATCATACCATTGCATGCATCCTGCATAAAGACTAACCCGTTTCAAGGATCTCAAGGGCTTATGATGCAGGTCATGATGAACCAACTGTCCAGCAAGGGGCAAAGGGGATTTATTTTCCTCTAGCCAAGGTTGTCAGGGGTTATGACCCACTTGATATGGTGAGCCTTGACTCTTGAAGAAGGACTCTCAACAACATGAAGTTCCTTCAATCAAGCTACCAGATTCTAACGATTTTCTTGACTACCCCGCGAGATCCTTGAAAACATTGCATGCATATCATACATATCATTGCATTACAGGTACCCTTGTTACAGGTCACTTACCTTCTCCGCTGTTTATTTCAGCAATGGCTTCCCTACAAGACAACCAAGACCTTCAAGAGACTCAGTTCAGGGAGATCTTCTTAAGCCTATCCAAGGGGCAAGAGGAGTTAAGGACACTCCTCATGGGGAACTTGGCCAAGAAAAGTCCCGAAGATGACAAGGACGAACGGCTGAGACGTCTGCAAGCTGGGGTAGATACATTGAAAACCCAGATGCTGGGGCAAAGGGATCTCATCCAAGGTTTAGCTCGGGAGCAAGAAGAGTTGAGGACCATGATCAGTCAACTCCACCAAGACAGATCCAACATGAAGCAACCAGTCCAAGTCAGGGACCAGGTCATGGATCAGCCTCCAAGAGGACAAGTGTCTGGTATGGGGAAGAATAGACCTCTCCAAATTGCTACCACTTCACAAGCCCATCATCAACCTCGCCCAGAGCAACAGGTTGATCAGAGTAGGCCAAGCAGGTCCAAGAGGCAATTCACCCAGCTTAACGTGTCACTATTTCAAGCTCTACAACACCTGTTGAGGTTGAATCTGATTACACTAAGGGCTCCTCCCCGGAATCCCAACATCTCTGCTCCTAACTATTATCCCAACAAAAGATGTGCTTACCACTCTGATAGTCCTGGACATGACACTGCCGACTGCTGGGCTCTGAAGAACAAGGTCCAGGACCTGATTAATGAAGGAGTAGTGGATTTCACCCAAGTGGGTCAGGCTGAGCTTTTCTACCATCCCTACAGGATTCACCAGCTGAAGTAACAAGTCCTGAGAGGAGAAGACTTTTTTGTCCGTTAGAATTTTTCAAGTTGTAACTTTCTTTTGACTGTTCAAACATTTATTCATGTCAAACGCTGTTATTTCATTAATGCATCGCATATGTCTGTTTTGAATCAATATATTCGCATTCGCTATATTCAAATTGCTTTCATTTTTGATGTCAACTCTTAATTAATAATTCTAAGCCTCTTGAGGGAGGATGACGAAAACGATACCATAATCTACAGTATGCTTTTGAACAGACCCCGCTGATGAGGTACATGCATTGTTTCAATCCTCAAACACTGGAGTTATAAGGAAGATAATCCCTCGTCAACCCCCTCTGAGCCAAAGAAGTAGGAGTTTTTTTCTTTTCGAAAATTAAAACCCTTAATCATAACCTGGGGCAGGGTAGTTCTCTCAGTTGATCCAAGTGCATAACAAATGGCACCAAAGAGGTCCTTACAAAAAAAAAAGACAGTGATGATTCCGAATAATCATAAGGATAGGCAGTCATTATATCTCAAAAATAAAAACCCAATAAGTCAAAACCTATGAAGGAGACTTACAAAACTGGGGCATCCCGCTGACTGTAATCACAAAAGAAACAGTTCAGGCAAAAAACAGGGATAACAAAATCAAAAAGAAAGAGGTCCTGCAAACCCTCAACAAAAAAAGAAATGACTGCCTATTCAAAATAAACTGTCAACATCCGAACCATCACTGGAATATCAAAGCAAAGAATCAAACAAGGTCTAACGCACGATCAGCTGAGTTTAGGTTTGAAGAACATTACGAAGAGCGGGCGGGTACAAATAAAATTGGAGCCTTTACCCTTTGTTTTTTAAACCGTGAACCTGGCCACGTTATAACCCTTAAAAGTCCTAGCTGAAGCATGGGTTAATTCGAAAGCATACTGTTACAAAGGTATCCTGACTCCTTAAGGCTCGCTGTAAGATAACGAGTTGACATCACGGTTTAAAAAAAAAATTCACTTGTTTTTATGAAAAAATGCATTTTCAAAAACTTCAAGACAGACATAAGCTTTGCATTTTTAAAATAACATTTGTTTTCATATGACTATTTGTTTGAACATCATAGAAGTTCGCGCGACGAATGTCTAATGAACAAAAGCACCTCCAATCAAGGGCATGGCATGATCATTGTCCATCATCTGGGGCAGTCCAGTCAAGATTCAGAGAATCTCTCAAATGCCTAATAGCCTGGGGCAAATCTCCGCCTGAGTCACCTGGGGCATTGGACATGAGTTCCAGCTACGAATCTTGCCTGATCAAACATCTTCTGGTCGCATGGCAACACAACAACAGGGGCATCTCCCTACATTCTAAGAGCATGGACATAGTCGAAAAATACTATGCATAATCAAAGACCCGCTAGGTTGACACACCTAGGCAAAAATAAGGGCTTCCCGGCGAACCAAAAGGGTTCGGGCAAAAACAAGGGATAAAAATAAAAAAATCTGTACACCCGGCAAGTCGAAAACCTGAAAAGGCGGCTTGGGAAAAAATGGGTATCCCGTTGGATTGAAAACCCGAAAGGGCGGTCCAGGCAAAAATTAGGGATCAAAGTGTACGACTATGTCCTGTCATCTCGTCACTTGCCTACCAGAAGAAGATTTGTCAAATCGGCAGTCCTCCAGCACCTCTACAGGTACCTTCTCCCACAGAAGCTGGGGCAATAAGAGTTGCCCAAACTGTACAGCTGCTTTCCTCCAGGTACAAGTTAGATTCAGTTGAAGAATTTGACCAAGATACTTCCACTCCCCGGGAGTAAGACAAGGTTCAACAGTACTCTCCCCAAGCAGAGTTGGTCTCCCGTCAGCCCTAACAAGGCACTGTATCTCCAACAAATCTCAGCATTCCCCAGCGGAGTATACAGATGTTCCTAAGCAAGCATCCCCGACAGTCTTAAGATAAGATTGTTCCCCGGCGGAATACAAGACACCCCAGTGGAGCTATTCCCCAGTACAGTTCAAAAGCCTCCCCAGGAGAGTTGAATCAATCTCCCCAGTAGGAAGCTTATCCCCAGTAGATTCTGGAAGCTTATCCTCTGCAGAGTACGAATGCGTTTCCCCGGCTTTATCCAAAGGTTATTCCCCACCAGGGCTTATAACTGGGTTATCCTCAGCTAATAACCACGGAAAGATCGTCCTCGGCGAAGTTTCTTCCTACCCCCCAGCGGAGTTCATCAATTCCCTCAACAAAGCTTATCAACGGTATCCCTCAACGGAGTTATCATCAAATTCTCAGTGAAATATCCCTTCCCCACAGAGTATTCCCCGCAGAGTAATCTCTCCAACAAGTTTATTCCCCAACGGAGTCATCTTCTCCTACCGATTTATTCTCGCAACCATCATCCCCAGCGGAAGCGAAGAACTCTCCTCTTCAAACATCAGCCCAGGATTCAAGTTCCCGGCATTCGTCAAGGATTTATTTTCCTAGACGAAAATACATTCATAAACATTACATCTTCATACATGACGCATGCATGTACGCATCATAACACACTATCTCATTTATTCTTGAGAGCATCATGACATCATGCATCTCATACATCATGACGTTGCATACAACTGACGTCTTGCCTCTTCAGGAAAAAGGTCAATCCAAAGATAATTACTATCAACTGTCGCAATTCCAGATTTGATACCTGTATCTAGCCAGGGCATATCTGTGAGCGATTGATTATGGATTCGATACCTGTATCTATCCAGGGAATATCTTATTAAAAAGTTTCAAATATAGCTGGGAAATGCTCCAGATATGGATGTTGTTCTTTTGCTTATTCAGATTTTCTCTTTCAGAGATAGCTTAGAAATGCTCCAGAGATGGATGTTATTCTTTTGCTTATTCAAGAGTTTCTTGTCAGATATAGCTTGGAAATGCTCCAGAGATGGATGATGTTCTTTTGCTTATTCAGATTTTCTCTTCAGAGATAGCTTAGAAATGCTCCAGAGATGGATGTTATTCTTTTGCTTATTCAAGAGTTTCCCTTCAGAGATGGCTTAGAAATGCTCCAGAGATGGACGCTATTCTGTTGCTTATTCAGAGTTACTTGTTCAGAAATAGTTCAGAGATGCTCCAGATGGATGCTATTCTGTTGCTTATTCAGGGCTTCTTTTCAGAGATAACTTAGAGATGCTCCAACCACGGATGCTATTCTATTGTTTATTCAGAGATTCCTTCTAGATATAGTTCAGATGTGACCCAGGCATGGCGACGTTCTGATACTTATTCCAGATTTCCTTTCAGAGATAGCTTGGAAATGCTCCAGATATGGATGCTGTTCTTTTGCTTATTCAAGACTCCTTCTAGAGATAGTTCAGATGTGACCCAGGCATGGCGACGTTCTGATACTTATTCCAGATTTCCTTTCAGAGATAGCTTGGAAATGCTCCAGATATGGATGCTGTTCTTTTGCTTATTCAAGACTCCTTCTAGATATAGTTCAGATGTGACCCAGGCATGGCGACGTTCTGATACTTATTCCAGATTTCCTTTCAGAGATAGCTTGGAAATGCTCCAGATATGGATGCTGTTCTTTTTCTTATTCAAGACTCCTTCTAGATATAGTTCAGATGTGACCCAGGCATGGCGACGTTCTGATACTTATTCCAGATTTCCTTTCAGAGATAGCTTGGAAATGCTCCAGATATGGATGCTGTTCTTTTGCTTATTCGAGACTCCTTCTAGATATAGTTCAGATGTGACCCAGGCATGGCGACGTTCTGATACTTATTCCAGATTTCCTTTCAGAGATAGCTTGGAAATGCTCCAGATATGGATGCTGTTCTTTTGCTTATTCAAGACTCCTTCTAGATATAGTTCAGATGTGACCCAGGCATGGCGACGTTCTGATACTCATTCCAGATTTCCTTTCAGAGATAGCTTGGAAATGCTCCAGATATGGATGCTGTTCTTTTGCTTATTCAAGACTCCTTCTAGAGATAGTTCAGATGTGACCCAGGCATGGCGACGTTCAGATACTCATTCCAGATTTCCTTTCAGAGATAGCTTGGAAATGCTCCAGATATGGATGTTGTTCTTTTGCTTATTCAAGACTCCTTCTAGAGATAGTTCAGATGTGACCCAGGCATGGCGACGTTCTGATACTCATTCCAGATTTCCTTTCAGAGATAGCTTGGAAATGCTCCAGATATGGATGCTGTTCTTTTGCTTATTCAAGACTCCTTCCAGAGATAGTTCAGATGCAACCCAGACATGGCGACATTTTGATACTTATTCAGATTTCCTTCCAGATATAGCTTAGAGATGCTCCAGATCCGGACGCTATTCTATTGCTTATTCAGATTCAAACTTCTAAAGACAACTTAGAGATGCTCCATCCCGGATGCTATTCTATTGTTCAGTCCAGATACGATCCAGATTCAGATGACATTTTGTCACTCATTCAAATGCAGTATGGATATACCCCAGACCTGGCGGTCATTCTACTATTCGTTCAGACGTCAGCAATTAGATATAGACTAGATATGCCCCAGACACGGAAGCTATTCTATTCCTTATTCAGATTCAACTATCCATTACAGTTCCAAATGGCATCTATAAGCCCATTCCCGACAAGGTTCTGTCACACTTCCAGATGGCATCTATAAGCCCATCCTCCCATCCATCTACCAACAGTTCCAAATGGCATCTATAAGCCCATTCCCGACAAGGTTCTGTCACACGTTCAGATGGCATCTTTAAGCCCATCCTCCTATCCATCATCTCTCCAAATGGCATCTGTAAGCCCATTCCCGCTGTCACACTGCTGATATTCTACTATGTGAGTGCAAATTTCTGGGCACTCTAGTGTTCAATCATCTTCCCCCTTCGGATCACGAAAGGCACACAAGCCAATCTACATCCTCAGGTCTAAGAAGATTGAACAGGGGCAACTGTTGTACCCCAAAATTTTCCCTCCCATATTCTTCAAAGTTTTTCCAAGCATCACCTCAAATGGTTCAAAGTCTACTCAAGGGCTACACAGTCAACCATCCTCCTAAGCCAGTCAAATTAGGGTTTTGGTTCTTACAAGGAAGTTGAGGTTTTCAAGGGCCCAATCAAGTCCCATATGCTCATATACATTGTCAAGCACCTACATGTCAAGTTTCAAGGCTCACAAGGTCAAGTTGCACAGTCAAAAACCCTAATTGCTCAACAGTCAACTGTAGGGGTAAAATGGTCATTTGGCAGTCAAAAGTCAAACTTTTTGGTCAACATATTATTTTGAAGCCACAATCATCATTTTATCAATTCTTGATCATGATTTCACAAGAATGGCTCAAAAATCATCAAAGATGCAAAAGTTTCTATTTTTGGACAGTTGAAAAGTCAACTGTAACTTGACCAAAGCATAACTTTTTCATGGTTCATCAGAAAAATCCAATCCAATGCTCATCTTTAAGGGGAAGACATTTCCTACAACTCATCTTCACATTCCAAATCCAAGAAATGCTCTCACAAAAAGTTATCAATTTCAACATTATAGGTCATTTTCAAAAGTCAACAAAAAGGCACTTTAAGTCAAAGACCATAACTTGAGATTGGTAAATCAAAATGACATGGGACCAAAGACATTGGTTAGAGGACTTCAAGACCTTTCCAAAATGTCCAAGAACATGTTCATAGCTTCAAAATTGAGCAAGATATGCATTGGAGAAGTTGGGAAAGTTTTGTGAAATGGCCAAAGTCAACTATCCTTGAAATTTCATTTTTGACAAAAGGGGCCCACTTTTTCCACTTGATTCAGCTTGGCCATTCTTCCCACGTGTCCCACAATTTATTTCAAGATTTAAAATTAATTTTTCCATTTTTATTTAATTTTATTTGATTTAATTCATTTTAAATATTTTAAAATCAAATAAAAATCAAAGAAATTAATGGAGGGATATATTTTGTGATGATTAGCTTTGATACACCTTCAAACACATTCCAAATTCGTGCAAGGGCCTATTCCAAGCAAGAATTCAAATTTGATACAAAAATGGAAAGTTGTTTCAATGGAGTTCATGGCATAATCTCAAACATGAATGCAAAGGCTTAATGACCATTATTTAGATTGATACACATTTCATTACTATATATACAAGCCTTCCCAACCTCATTCAAAAAATAGTGTGTGCAGAAACGGCCAAGAGCAAAACCAAAAATTATTCAAAAAGTGAGAGTTCTAAAACATAGTTGCGAGCATCTTCAGATCAAAACAAGCACGTGGTTCTATTCCTTGCCACACCCTGAAGCTAAAGCAACCTTTGCCAAGTCCTGAGGCTCATACCGCGCTGTAAGTTCTTCCCAGGTCCCCTATAATTTCCATATTATTTTTTTCATTGCTTTCACGTGCAGATTCTCAAAGGAGGAACACTATAGACCTCATCCAGGAGCGCGCCAAGTGTCATTGGAGGTAGATCCAAGGGCCAAAAGCGTAGAACACCATACTCTGGAGTCAAGCGCGCCATAGGCTACCATGAAAAGTCAAACGAGCTTGCTTCAATGGGCCAAGATTTCAGCATTAAACCTCCAAATTTCAGCCCACACCCCCCTTGGTTTTACTTCTTTTTTCATTTTGTTTTGTTTTTCTATTATTTTAATTCCTAACCTTTTTTATTTTTATCATTATTAACAAATTAACTTAATTAACACATTTTCATAAAAAAACCAAAAAATAGAATTACATCATTATTATTATTATTTTATTTTGTAAAAAAAAACATTAACTAAAATAGTTTAATTAGGCCATTTTAATTCCTTTCTTAAATAATTAAAATAGATCTAGAATTAGGTAAAGTTAACTTTTAATTTTATTTCATTTCTTTTATTTCATAAAAACATAAAAACAAAAAATATTTCTTTTTAATTAAATTAATTAATTAGTCATTAATTAACTTTAATTTCACTTTAATTACAAAAAGACCAAAAAAATCAATTTCTTCTCTAAAAAAAGGGTCAACACCCTTAGAATATTCCGATTTAATTTTTTATTCGTGCACAGTTTATTATTATGTAATTGCTCCGGACATGTAATAGTAATTAGGACTTTTACTGTTTTTATTTACTTTCCGTACTCATTTACCAAAAACGGGTCTTTGTAATTTTTGGCGATGTATAGACCCGCGCCTTGTAATAGCGTAGGATTTATGTTTTCGCAATTTACTTTCTGCACCCCTTAACTGCTAAACTTGCATGAAAGAATGTATGGTAAATAAAAACAACTCGTAGCTCACTAATTACAAAGACAAACATTAATTGAATACAACACACAATACACACACCACTTCTAGGGTATGCCTCACTCGTTGCCTTCGAAACGTGGTCGTCAAGTATAGGACGTTTTAGCGGTCCTTATGTCCATGATCCAGTTACCTCGAAACAGTTGCCTCGAAACAGTTGCCTTGAAACGGTTGCCTCGGATTAAAAAAGGATCAAGGACATAAGGGTAGCTTCTAAGGTGTCCTAACCGTTGCTTCGGTGACCACATTGTCCCTAATAATCGAATTGACCCGAACACCTCCAATGACGGTGCTACCTACCTCTCAATGGTGGGATAGCACTATCTAAAGGACTCTTACACAGCCTAATTCCTTAGAGTAGGTAGATTCTCATAGGTACTTGCTCTTTTCAAAAATAAACAAAAATACTTTTCGCACCTACACTTTCTAAAAGCTTTCAAACAAATTTTTCATACACTCTTGAGGACAGATACAAGAGTTACTCAGAAACTTTTCAAAAGAAACTTTTTCAAAAACCCACAAACACAAAAAAAGCAAACATTTTGAAAACATAAGAGCAAGTACCTAAGAGCCCATGGATAACCATGGATAGAAACGGTGCTAACACCTTCCCTTTCTATAAATCTACCTCCCGAACCGAGAAACATTCTCATAAGGAATTTTGCTGTGCTTTTGTCCTTTCCATGTTGGAGAACATAAAAGACGGTGGCGACTCTTGTTTACCGCGACATTTCGCGAAACCAGCTTAAAAAACAGTCAGTTCTATTTCCACCGATCACAGACAAGATACTCAAAGTTGTGAAGGCTATAGCAGAATGGGAACTCCATGGAATTGTTACACATAGCCATCTTTCTTTTGTATAAATGTTTTCAATTTTTACGACAACATTCTCTTATTAGGATGTCTGTCTCCTTTGTACAAAGATACTTACCAAAGTTAATACAAAGATACTTCAAATTGCAGAAATTTGCTTGCCTTTCTTTTCTCTTTTACACGTATGTTTTTATTTGAGAACGTCCAAATTTTTGTTAAAATAGGCATATGCATTTGAATATAATCACTGCTTACAAATAAAACGAAATTGAGAAAGGATAATTACTGGTAGGATGAAGGGGTAGGAAGATATCTTTGTGCTATTTCAGAAGAAATCCCCTGCAATACATTGTTCAGATCCTCAACAAAGCCAAAGTCTTAATGTATGTGTCCTCAACGGAGTTAAAATTCAAGATCCCCAGCGGAGCCCGAAAACCTTGAAATACCCATCCCCAGCGGAACCAGAATATTCTAAACCTTCTTCCCCAGCGAAGACAAATTGCCAACTGTTCAACTTCCCCCAATTTCCCCAGCAGGCTATCTTAAAATTCTGAAAACCAAGAAGATGACAGTTAACTTCTTGGCTTATCCCTAACCAAGATGATTCCCCAGTAGTTTGGCATACAACCCAAAGCTCCTGATTTCACCGGCCGAGCAAACATTCTCCCCACAGAGTTATCTCCCAGCCAGATCGAAGATTCTCGGTCTCATTTCTCCAAGAAGAAGCCTCCCAGGTTTTAACTCCCCAGTAGAGATTTTCAGAGTTTTCCTATTTCCCAAGAAAGTCATGAAGGATTCTCATTCCCTGCAGAAGTTGTCAAAGGCCTTGTTAATCCCCACAAATCACCGAGGATTCTCAATCTCCAGTAGTGGTCCCAGGATTTCTCCTTCTCAAACAAACAGAGATCTTTAATCCTCAAGCAGTCAGTAAGGATTTCTCATCTTCAACAATAAAAGATTTGTTTTGGAATCCCCAGCATTGGTCAAGGATTTACTTTCCCCGGCAGCAACCAAGGATTTATTTGCCTCAGTAAGGCAGCCACTCGGCTTACATGCACATCCATTACATTCATATATCATAAACATTGATGAAATATAGTTCATTGCATCATACCTGTCATGCAACATAAATTTGTGTTTCAGCTAACATTTTACCCTTTTCAGGATAAGATTAAAAGCTATCTTCAACAACTATGCAAAGATTTCAGATACAGTACGAATACACTCCAAGACCTAGAAGCCATTCTGCTACCCATTTGGATCTCTTGTTCAGATACAGTATGGATACACCCCAGACGTGGCGGTCATTCTACTACTCATTCAGACTTCAGCAATCTGATACAGACTAGATACGCTCCAGACACGACATCCATTTTATCTCTCATTCAGATTCAACTATCAACTACAAGTTCAGATATGCACCAAACACGGATGCCATTCTGGCCCTTACACCAGAAGTTTGATTCTTCCCAATGCAGTCGCCACAGAAGTCATTCTGTCACCTATTCAAATCCCAGTTACAGTCTCAGATACACTCCAGACACAGAAGTCATTATGCTACTCATACAGATCTCAACTCCCAGTTACAGTCTCAGATACACTCCAAACACGGAAGTCATTCTGCTACTCATACAGATCTCAACTTCAGATACAATACAGATACACTCCAGACACGACAGTCATTCTGATATTCATTCAAAGAATCAAATACAGTTACAACTCAGATATGCTCCAGACACGGACGCCATTCTTTTGCTCGTACAGACTCAGTCTCCAGATACAGTTCAAATGCATTCCAGACACGGATACCATTTTGACGCTCATTCCTCTGACCTACAACATTGCATTTCAACAAACATTCTTGGATGGCATCTTTAAGCCCATCTCCAGCAAGATTCTACCATCTCTAAATGGAATCTTTAAGCCCATTTACTCAGCTATATTTTGACAAGTGCAAATTTACGGGCACTCTAGTGTCCAATCCTCTTTCACCTTCGAGTCGCGAAAGGCAAATTCGCCAATCTAACTCTTCAGGTTCAAGAAGATTGAACAGGGGCAACTGTTGTACCCCAAAATTTGCCCTCTCTTTTCATCAACATTTTCTCATCCCAAGACTCTTGGAGCTCAAGATCAAGCTAGGGTTTCCCCTGCTCAAGACCCCTTCTTGCACTGTTGACCTAAATTAGGGTTTGAGTTTGCACAGGGATGTTTTGACCTATAATGCCCAAAGTGACTTTCATACTTCATGTTGGACTCACAAGTTTGTCCATATCAAGTTTCAAGCCTTGATTCAAATCTTTGCCCAGCCAATTGGATAATTGACCTAGAAATCAACTGTATTGGGGGAAAAGTCAACTGTGACCAATTGACAGTCAAACCTCATGAATTTTGACCCACATCAACATTATGAACTCATATGAACCATTTGATCAAGTTTGAACCACAATTCCACAAGAAATTTGATCAGATCACCAAAAGGGCAAAATGGTCATTTTTTAGGGTTTTGACTGCACAAAGGCAATTTTTGACTGTTTGACCTAGCCAGTGGCAAATCAAGCTCAACCATGGACACAAGGACTCAATTACATTGTCTTGACCCATTCAATATGTTCAAAAGATCTCAAATGCATAGGATTGACAGATGAATTTTTCAGTCAACTGATCAAAATTTGACTGTATACTGAAAAGTCAAACTTTGACTTTTTGGTCAAAATCAAGTGCCAAGGGTCATTTTTCATCAAGACATGTCAAATTATGAAACTTGTTCATCAAGAAACCAAAAATTGCAAATTAGGGTTTTAAAATGGAAAAATTTCATAACTTAGAAATTTTCTAAGTTATAAAATTTTCTTATTTTTTCCTAACTTTGTCCCATTTTTTCACCAAGATGAAAATGGATTCAAACAAAACTTATAACATTAAAGTTGTAGTCCATCAAAAAGTCTACAACTTTGATTTACAGAGTTTTCTCAAAAGAATCTTGGATCTCAAGTTATGATTTTTGGAACAAGGGTACCTAAAACTTTTAACTTAGAGAAATTTTGCCCTAGTTTAGGCAGAATTTTGACCCATCTTCTTGGCCATTTTTCACATAGTTTCACTTGGAGTTTCAAGTTGCATTTCAAAGATGGATTATAGTACATGTTGTAAGCTTTCAAAATTGTCCAAGAACTCCTCAAACACCTTTGTGGTTAGGGAGAATCGAATGCTTGAAGTTGGCAAAAACTCACTTTGTGACCATGGCCAATACATGTTCATATCACTTGCCAAGTCTGACCAAGATAGCTTATTACAAAATCACAGGCCTCTAAACCAGTTTGTACTCCATAATTTAATGCAAATCCATTTATCCAATGCATTGTCTTGGTCATTAGGGTATTGTACACAAGTTTAATCCCTAAATGGTAAAAGGCACATTTCCATTTTTGCAAAAGGTTGCTTTATGTCAAACCACTAATCCTTGAGCCTTGAAAAAGATCTTATGATGTCAACCAAATCCACAAACTTGGGGCCAAGCTTGCACAATGTATGCAGGGTTAGAGCTAGCCTGTACAGGCCTGCTCCTTGTCACTTCTCATTTTGCTTCATAACCAAGGCATTGTGCAAAAATCCAACAACTCACACATCTGAAAAAACCAACTCAAGCAAAGTTATCAAACAAGTTTCTCATACCCTAACAAGTCAGAAGCACGAGCCTTTCACCCCTAAAGCACCCTCATACTCCAAAACCCCATTTTCTTGCAAAACAGGGCCAGTTCTGCATTTTGCAAGCCACCATCAAATTCCCTCGTGCGCTTTATCCAAATCTACTTCAAACACATTCCAATCAACATACCTGAGCTATCCAGACCATTCACAAGTTGCTGTAACTCCATTAACACACATTGCCATTTTTTTTGGAAGCTTTGCAGGTTGAGTTCTGTAGCATGATTCAGGCCACTTCAAAACTAACTAAGCATTGGGAAAGCTTCAGTGGGCATCAGGCAAGGTCAAAAGAACCTCAAGCACCATTGGAAGTTGCTGCATTGTCCATCTCGAACTCAACTGAAACAGGTATTTCATGAACTTCTATCTCTCTATTTAGGAATAGTTAGACTTAGGTTTATGAATGAAAGATGTTGTATGCATAGCCCTGAAACCATACATGTGCTGAGTTTTCAGTTATATTAATCGTGCTAGGAGAATTTCATCCATGAACTTTCTGGAAAAAAAATAAGTTAGAAATTAGGGCCAGAGAAATTCTCTCTGGTCTTTGAGAGTTAGTTTGAGTTTTTTATATGGTTAGATTCGTTGTTTGATGCTCTACAAGTTTCATGTTTTGAGTTTTGTCAAAGGATCACAAATACAGGAGATACAGGTCTGTGTAGCTAGCGCGCGTTTTTTTTCAAATTTCTGTGGACAGAGGAAGAAGATGAAGTAGTTGGGTTGAGACTGGTTACTTCCTGCTTTTCACACCCCATTTTTCAGCTTCACACCCCCTGGCCCATTTCTTGTATTTTTATTATTTTTACATTTTTATTTCATTTCTGACTTTTATATTTTATTCTCAAACATGAAAAATGATCCAAAAATATTTTCATAATTTTTTACATTTATTTGGTATTTATTTTTATTTTAACTAGCATAAAAACATTTTACATACTTTTATATTATTTTGTTTAAATTTAAAAAATATTGAAAATAATACTTTTATTCCATTTCTTATTTTTATTCACATTAAAAACATTTTCTTGAATATATTTTATTTTTGTAAATAATTTACTTTATTTTAACATATTTAACATATTTAATATATATATATATATATATATATATATATATATATATATATATATATATATATATATATATATATATATATATATATATATATATATATATATATATATATATATATATATATATATATATATATATATATATATATATATATATATATATATATATATATATATATATATATATATATATATATATATATATATATATATATATATATATATATATATATATATATATATATATATATATATATATATATATATATATATATATATATATATATATATATATATATATATAAACACACATATACTTTTGTTTTATTAAAAACTTAGAAATAAAAACACAAAAATATTAGCTTTTATTTTTATTATTATTTATATTCAAAAATACCCTTTTTTGGATATATTTCATTTTTATACATGTTAATACATTTTGTACATAAATAATATATTATATTTATTTTCTTAAGAAATTAGGGTTTTTTGCCCTAAAAACAAATAAATTAACTTTTTATTTAGTTCTTTACATTTCTTTACATAAAAAATACTTTTTGCATACATGAACAAATAAAAAACTTTTTTTTGCATAATACATTTTATTTAATATTTATTTATTGTATTTATTTAAATATTGTACATTTAAATATTATGCCTTGCAAATTCAATATGGTTGTAATAATTTAGGGTTTAATTTCTTGTAAAATAATCCCCAATTCAAATTTGTACCCCCTCCCTATATCATGTTGTAATAGTGTAGCATATAAATTCTCGCACCTTTAAATGCTTTCAATTATGCCATGATTAGACTTAGGGTTTGTATGCAAAATCAAAACCAACAAATAGTTTGACCTAATCAAAAACAAAAATGCATGAAAAACAAACACAATGCACACTTGCACCCCTAGGGTTACAATCCACTTGTTGCCTTCAAAAATGGGCCATGGTGTGCATGTCAAATACTTTGGCAAAACAAAAACAAACAAAAGATCATAGTCCCTCGATGACGCTATCTGAGTTGCCTAAACAAAATGATCAAGTCCCTCAAAGAAAATTGCCAAAAATACTTGACACTATTGCTATCATGGTCTATACGATGACCCGCACCTGTCCCGTTTAACATCCTAACACAAGGTTATTCACCAAATACAATGGTGAAACAACACTGTTAAAAGGGTTAAAAGCATAAGAAAGATCTTTGAGTAAAATAGGGTAGATAACTCTTAGTTACTTGATCAAAAAGCTTGCAAAAACATCCTTGCTATTTTCAAATACACTTCACAACACAACTTCAAAATCCAACTTTCAAACATTGAAAACTTTTTCAAAAGACAAATACACCTTTGTATACATTCAAACAAGAATCATTACAAAGGTTACCACAACTATGGCCTCTTTTCAAAACATCTTTCAAAACCACACACAAAGCACCATTTCAAACAATTGAAAAGAACCATTTCAAACAATTGAAAAGCAAAGCAAGTGATCTAAGCAAGTAACTAAGAGCCCATGGATAACCATGGATAGAAAGGGTGCTAATACCTTCCCTTTCTATAATCTACTCCCCGAACCCAAGAAAACATCTCAAAGGTCTTTTATGTGCTTTTTGACCTTTTCTTAGGATAAAATAAAAAGTCGGTGGCGACTCTTGCTAAACCGAAACATTTGCGAACACAAACGCAAAACCCAAGTCAGTTCTCCCACCATATCACAGAACTGGCGACTATGCTGGGGATTCATGAAAACTTTAAAAGTGGAGTAACCTTAGGTCTTAGATCACCTTTTGCATGATTATATTGTTTGCTTTGATTGCTTTACATTTGGTTCTCTTGTTTGGGCTTGAAATCCTCTACCCGTATTTGGGAAACATTGATAGGTAAATAGCAATACATTGTGGAAACTGTGCGGGGTATACTGACATGGTTGAAGCAATAGCTATATTAGTGCGACATATTTGTGAGTACCGGTAGCCTTTGAGTCAATCAAAGAGAATACGGGGCCGCTGAGTGATGTCATAAAGCACTAATGAACTCATAGAACCTTACTTGACCATCTTGGCCTTTTATTAGGGGTAGTGAGATGACCGGCTTTGGTGCAGTCCGAAGTTGGTAGATACTCGATACTACACTCATTGAGGGTTGTTTTCTTGGAATATTTTGGTCGCTAAGTGGCTAAAACAAAACAATGAACATAGAAAACAATCCAGTGATATTGAGCTCCTTAGAACCCGGTTACTATTTCTAGGACAGGTTTGAGCCAACTAAACTCAAGAGGGTATTTACCTATGAAACCTCATACAAGCCTGAAACTAGGGTTTTGTGTGACTTGCTTGTACATGTGTTTGTGCATCCATCATGAACATCATAAAGCATCATATGCATCCACTAACCATTTCAAGGGTTTGGATCTTCATCTTTGTTCTTGTTTTGTAGGTCATGGAATCTCTTCGTAGGAAAACGATTCAAGTCAACCTTGTGAGAATCCCTCCTCAACTCAAGGAGCTTACATCCAGGATTCCAGAGAATTCTCTCTTCAGTGAAAGACATGGTAGACTTCTCAGCTTGGTCAACTCCAACATTGAAGAAGACATGGTGAAAGTTCTCTTCGAGTTCTTTGACCCCCTACACCACTGTTTCACATTCCCTGATTACCAACTAGTACCCACTTTGGAGGAATTTTCTCAACTCCTGAGAATCCCTATTCTTCATCAACTACCCTACAACGGTACAAAAAAAGAACCAAAGCCTGAAGATGTTTCTCAAGCATTACACTTGCAACCATCTGACATCAAGGGACATTGGGAAACCAGAAGTGGTGTCAAGGGTTTCTTGGCAAAGTTTCTGTTTGAGAAGGCACAAGACTGCTGGAATTCTCTTGATCTACAAGCCTTTGAAGAGATTGTGGCACTCCTTATCTATGGGTTGGTCCTGTTCCCAAACCCTGATCAACTTATAAATGTGAATGCTGTCAAGATTTTCATATCTCGGAATCTTGTACCTACATTGCTTGGGGACATCCTACACTCATTTTACACACGAACAATGAGGAAAAGAGGTGTTCTCATGTGTTGTACTCCTCTCCTAGCAAGGTGGTTTATTTCTCACCTTCCACAATCAGTTTTGAAGAATGAGCAGGGTTTAAGGTGGTCGCAACGGTTGATGACCCTCACACATTCTGATGTTCATTGGTGTTCTCGGTCCAGAGAAAATGTCATCATCATTGATCGTTGTGGGGAATTCACTAATGTCCCACTACTTGGCATTAGGGGAGGCATTACCTACAACCCCTGTTTAGCTCTAAGACAGTTTGGATATGCTCGGAGGGATGGCCCTCATGACATGCTGATTCCTGCCCTAGTTTTTGACTTTGACAATGATGCGCAAGGACTTCGACAAAGGTTCATCAGAGCTTGGAGGATGCCCAACAAAGTGGATAGTAAGACACTGGGGCACAAGAATAATATATTATATTTATTTTCTTAAGAAATTAGGGTTTTTTGCCCTAAAAACAAATAAATTAACTTTTTATTTAGTTCTTTACATTTCTTTACATAAAAAATACTTTTTGCATACATGAACAAATAAAAACTTTTTTTTGCATAATACATTTTATTTAATATTTATTTATTGTATTTATTTAAATATTGTACATTTAAATATTATACCTTGCAAATTCAATATGGTTGTAATAATTTAGGGTTTAATTTCTTGCAAAATAATCCCCAATTCAAATTTGTACCCCCCTCCATATATCATGTTGTAATAGTGTAGAATTTAAATTCTCGCACCTTTAAATGCTTTAAATTATACCATGATTAGACTTAGGGTTTGTATGCAAAATCAAAACCAACAAATAGTTTGACCTAATCAAAGACAAAAATGCATGAAAAACAAACACAATGCACACTTGCACCCCTAGGGTTACAATCCACTTGTTGTCTTCAAAAATGGGCCATGGTATGCATGTCAAATACTTTGGCAAAACAAAAACAAACAAAAGATCATAGTCCCTCGATGACGCTATCTGAGTTGCCTAAACAAAATGATCAAGTCCCTCAAATAAAATTGCCAAAAATACTTGACACTATTGCTATCATGGTCTATACGATGACCCGCGCCTGTCCCGTTTAACATCCTAACACAAGGTTGTTCACCAAATACAATGGTGAAACAACACTGTTAAAAGGGTTAAAAGCATAAGAAAGATCTTTGAGTAAAATAGGGTAGATAACTCTTAGTTACTTGATCAAAAAGCTTGCAAAAACATCCTTGCTATTTTCAAACACACTTCACAACACAACTTCAAAATCCAACTTTCAAACATTGAAACTTTTTCAAAAGACAAAAACACCTTTGTATACATTCAAACAAGAATCATTACAAAGGTTGCCACAACGATGGCCTCTTCTCAAAACATCTTTCAAAACCACACACAAAGCACCATTTCAAACAATTGAAAAGCACCATTTCAAACAATTGAAAAACAAAGCAAGTGATCTAAGCAAGTAACTAAGAGCCCATGGATAACCATGGATAGAAAGGGTGCTAATACCTTCCCTTTCTATAATCTACTCCCCGAACCCAAGAAAACATCTCAAAGGTCTTTTCTGTGCTTTTTGACCTTTCCTTAGGATAAAATAAAAAGTCGGTGGCGACTCTTGCTAAACCGAAACATTTGCGAACACAAACGCAAAATCCCAAGTCAGTTCTCCCAACGTATCACACTGATATACCCACATCACTCGAAGATCTACAAATGGGTTGGATACAAATCAAAGGAGAGTGAGATACTTTTGAAGTCCAATTCTACGCAAGCGAGAAGAAGGTTTTTGAACTCACTCAGCTACTTCATGAAGAGCAGACTCTAAATACCTACATTGCACCAAAGAGGATGCGCAATGTCTTTTTATCTTAGAATTTCGTATTATTTTGCCCAACGGGCATTGATGTACTCAAATTCTATCTTATTAATATAACGTGTGTTTCTTTTGTTTTAAAACAAATTTGAATTTTTAAATCCTTGAAAGCATTGCATGAATACATATCATTCATCATAAACATAAACAGGTCTTTGCAACAAGTTTCCTCATCTCTCTATTATTTATTTCAGTAAGATGGATCTCGAACAGACGGTCAAAGACCTACAAGATCAAAACACACATTTTCAACAGTTACTCATGACCTTAGCCAAGGGGCAAGAGGAGATGAAGACTCTGCTAGAGAAAGAGAAAGAGAAAAAGAAAAAGAAGAAGAAGCCAGCTGGTGTGGTAATCATGGGCAGAGGGTTTTAGGGACAAGCTAGAAGGACCTTGGATTTTCCAACAACATCTGATGAAGGGGAAAGAAAAGGAAAAGAAACGGTAGTTCCGTCAGACTCTGAAGAAGAAGAGGAAGAGGAGGACTACTCTGAACAACAATACCCTCCGGCTGATGACAAGTACAAACACCTTGAAGAGCGTTTAAGCGCTATGGAAATACAGAGAGTACCGGGGCTAGATTTTGAAGAGTTGGGGTTAGTGTCAGGAATTGTGATCCCACAAAAATTTAAAGTGCCATTATTTTCCAAGTATGATGGAGTGTCGTGTCCTAAAATGCACCTCCGATCATATGTCAGAAAGATTCAGCCGCACTCTGCCGACAAAGACTTGTGGGTCCACTTTTTCCAAGACAGTTTATCAGGAACGCAACTTGATTGGTTTTACCAATTAGAAAGGGTCGGCATCCACAATTGGGAAGACCTGGCCGCAACTTTCTATAAAAAATACCAGTACAACTCCTATTTGGCGCCTACCTGTACTCAACTTCAGAGTATGGCTATAGTTTCCAATGAGGGCTTCAAAGATTACGCGCAAAAGTGGAGAGATCTAGCCGGAAGAGTGCAAACCCCTCTGTCCAAAAGGGAGTTGGTGGACATGTTCTTGGGAACTCTATCGGGCCCTTTCTTCAATCATCTGATTGGGAGTTCCTCTGCAGGGTTTACTGAATTGATTTTAACCGGAGAGAGGGTGGAGGCTGGTATAAGAAGTGGGAAGATTCAGAAAAATTTGTCTGCCTCTACAACTGCGAAAAAACCCTTCACTGGGAGGAAGGAAGTATCTGCTATTTATTCATAAAGGAATCAAGGAAGAACTGAATGCTGACCAACGGTGGGGGCCATTATGATTCCAAAGCATGCATCTGACCTGCCAAGAAATAACCAGCCAAGGGTGGAAAGGCCAGTCCATCAATTCACCAGGATTAACATGACTCCAGCCCAGGTTCTACCACATCTTCTAAAATTGAATCTGGAAACTTTAAAAGAGGCCCCAAAGAATCCCAATACTGCGTCTCCTCATTACCATCAGAATGCCAGATGCGCATACCATTCTGAAAGTCCAGGGCACGACACTAACATCTGTTGGGCTCTGAAGAACAAAATTCAAGACCTAATAGATGCGAAGGAAGTTGAGTTTGATGCGCCTGAGAAACCAAATGTTATTTCCGCTCCGATGCTTAGGCATGGTCACAATGCTAACGCTATTGAGGAAGATTTATTTGTTGCCACCGTGGATGAACTGTTGACTCTGCTCCCGATCATTAAGTTGAATTTGTTGAAAGCTGGTATATTCCCAGGTTGTGACAAAGACTGCCATGTTTGCCTATCCTCATCATTTGACTGCCCTCTGTTGAAAAAAGGTATCCAATGACTGATTGACAACCAAGAAATTTTGTTTGAAAATGCTCTTGTTTCACCCGTTCCAGTTAAAGAAGTTTCAATCATAACCATCTCCGCCAATCCTTCTAGGGTCCCCAAAAGACCCGTTAGGATTACAACTGCTCCAAAGACTACTCCACTTAAGATTACAATTCCCGGGCCGGTCCCGTACAAATCAGATAAAACAGTATCATGGAATTACGGTGGAGAAATCTACTACCATGGTATTAAACAAGATGAACTGACTGCCGAAGAAGAGAGCTCCGAAGAGGACAATTCTGACATTAGCAATATTGTCGGAACTACCAAGATTACCCGTAGTGGTAGAATCTTCTCTCCAGAGATTGCCCCTCCAAAGGCAGTCTTTGGACCCGTGGCCGTTCCGAAGATTACCTCTGCACCAGTGATTATACCTGCAAGCGTACTTACCGACAAAGACAACACAATCCCTATCCCTACCAATACTTCCACTATTGAGAACAAAGGAAAAAGCATTCAAGAAGAGCCTGTCCGGACAAAGACTCAATCACTAACTATCCCCGAAGCATCCAAGAAGGAAATGGAAGAAATCTAGAGGATAATAAAGAAGAGTGATTATGATGTGGTTGAACAGTTGGGGCAAACCCCTTCCAAGATCTCCATGCTAGCATTGTTGTTGTGCTCTGAGGCACATGCGAAAGCTCTGGTAAAATTTCTGAAGACAGCTCATGTGCCACAAGAGACGTCTGCTGACCAGTTCCAAGACTGTGTGGCCAGCTTGACAGCTGATAATGGCTTGGGTTTCTCCGATGCTGATTTGACACCCAGAGGGAGAAAACACAACGAGGCATTACATGTCTCTGTGGATTGTAGAGGAACGACTCTGGCCCATGTCTTGGTGGACACGTGATAATCTTTAAACGTCTTACCGAAAAAAGCCCTTGACAGATTGGATTGCAAGGGGCTGACTTTAAAACCCAGTAACATAGTGGTGAGAGCATTTGATGTTTTGAAGAGGATGGTCCACGGGGAGGTGGACATCCCAATAAAGGTGGGAACTCAGATTTTCAACTGAACATTTTATGTGATGGACATCCGTCCTTCTTATTCTTGTCTGTTAGGACGCCCCTGGATCCACAATGTCGGTGCTGTCACCTCCATATTGCATCAGATGCTGAAGTACCCAGTCCAAGGAAAGATCATAACTGTCCATGGGGAGGAGGAGTACATGATTAGTCATCTGAATTCTTTCCGATATGTGGAGTTGGATGGCGAGTTCATTGAAACCCCTTTCCAACATTTTGAAGAAATCTCTCAAGAAGTAGCGGCGACCAAGGCGGTATCCTCGATTCCTAAGATCACAAGACCTCCACTTCGGATGTCATCTCTAAAGGATGCAAAGGCAGTAGTGGAAGAGGGTGGATGCACCATCTGGGGGCAGCTTCCAGACATTCCGTACAAATCAGACAAGTTTAGCTTGGGGTTTACTTCAACTGCTCAGAAGGCTGTGCACCGTGCCCGTGCTGGAGGGCCACCTGTGAAGATTAGAAACCAAGGGGTCAATGCAGTAGAACACAATGAAGAAGATGGCAGCTTGGAAGATTGGATATTTCCTACTGTCAATGGAGGACTTCGCAACTGGGAAGCAAGAGACTTTGTCCCAATAACTTTCATCTCTCAGTAATTTATCTTTTACATTTTTGTTGGGCTTGTAATATTCACGAACAATTCGCACTTTAAAAACCTTGTGTCTTACCCGAGGCACAATGGTCCATCTGTAAGGGTTTTTATTTCATCTTTATATGACATTCAATGAATCATGGACGCTTTTTCACATATAAACCTTTTGTGCTCATTGTCTTTCTTTTACATTTTTATTGTTTAAAGATAGATATGCCCTTACACACACCCACACTCACAAATGCAGGTACCCCTCCATTCCGGATCCCATGGGTAACGATACTGCTATAGCCTTCAGTGACTCTGAAGATCTGATCTACCAAGCCGAATACGAAGGTGAGGAAGATTGTGAAGTGCCAGGGGAATTGGCCAGACTACTACAACAAGAGGAAAGAGCTATTTAGCCTCATGAGGAGCTGTTGGATACAATCAACTTGGGTACCGAGGAGGATAAAAAGGAAATCAAAGTGGGTGCCAATTTAGAGCTGAGTGTCAAGGAGCGTCTAATTTAGCTATTGCATGATTATGTTGATATCTTTGCCTGGTCGTACGAAGACATGCCGACACTTGATACAGACATCGTGGTACATCGTCTGCCAACAAGAGAAGACTGTCCACCAATGAAACAAAAAGTCTGCCGCATGAGACCTGACATGTCAGAGAAGATCAAAGCAGAAGTTATAAAACATTCTAATGCTGGATTTCTGGCTGTTACTTCCTATCCTCAATGGGTTGCCAACATTGTTCCCGTGCCTAAAAAGGACGACAAAGTGATAATGTGCATGGATTATAGATATTTAAACAGGGCCAGCCCTAAAGATGATTTTCCACTTCCACACATCGACATCCTGGTCGATAATATGGCCCATAAAGTATTTTCTTTCATGGACAGATTCTCAGGCTATAACCAGATCAAAATGGCGCCTGAGGACATGGAGAAAACTACATTTGTCACACAGTGGGACACGTTCTGCTACAAAGTGATGCCATTCAGACTGAAGAATGTCGGGGCAACCTATCAACGCGCCATGGTAGCTTTGTTTCATGATATGATACATCATGAGATAGAGGTCTACGTAGATGACATGATAGCCCGATCACAAACTGAATAAAAACACCTTGATCACTTGCAAAAGCTGTTTGTCAGATTGAAGGAGTACAAACTAAGGTTGAACCCGAACAAGTGCACATTCGGAGTCCGGTCTGGTAAGCTCTTAGGTTTCATTGTCAGCAACAAAGGCATCGAAGTTAATCCTGCCAAGGTTAAAGCAATACAAGAAATGCCTGCTCCTCGCACTGAGAAGGAAGTCAGAGGATTCTTGGGACGCCTGAACTATATTGCCAGATTCATTTCTCACCTAACATCTACTTGTGAACCAATCTTCAAACTGTTGAAGAAAGATCAAGTAGTCAGATGGAATGATGAGTGTCAGATTGCTTTTGACAAAATCAAAGAGTATTTACAAGAGCCTCCTGTCTTGATGCCACCGGTCGAGGGAAGATCACTGATCATGTATATGACCGTTTTAGAGAACTAAATGGGGTGTGTATTGGAGCAGCATGAAGAGTCTGGCCGAAAAGAGCACGCTATTTACTACCTGGGCAAAAGTTTACCGACTGTAAAACTAGATATTCACTGCTCGAGAAAACTTGCTGCACTCTGGTATGGGCTGCTCGCCGGCTAAGACAGTATATGTTGGCTCATACCACTTTGCTGATATCTAAGATGGATCCAATAAAGTACATCTTTGAAAAGCCTGCTCTGTCTGGGAGGATAGCTAGATGGAAAATGATCCTAACAGAGTATGACATATAGTACACAAACCAAAAAGCTATAAAGGGAAGTGTGCTAGCTGATCATCTTGCTCATCAAGCTGTAGAGGATTATCGGTCCATGAAGTTTGAATTCCCGGATGAAGACATCATCACATTAGACAACTGTGAAGAAATCAAACCATATGACGGACCTGGACAAGGATCCCAATGGACCCTGTTCTTTGATAGGGCATCCAATGCACTTGGTAATGGTATCGGCGTTGTACTCATATCTCCGGAAGGGTGCCATACTCCCTTTACTGCCAGACTTTGCTTCAACTGTACGAATAACATGGCAGAATACGAAGCATGCATCTTTAGTCTCAAGGCTGCCATAGACTTGGGAATCAAATCTTTAGATGTGTTTGGAGATTCAGCTTTGGTCATCAGTCAGATCAAAGGAGAATGGGACATAAAGCATCCAAACCTTATCCCTTATAAAGAACATGTTTTGACATTGTTACCACATTTTGAGCAGATTACCTTCGAGCACTTCCCGCGAGAATAAAATCAACTAGCAGATGCTCTAGCCACAATGTCATCTATGTTTAAACTTAATTGGGATAACGAGGGTCCCCAGATCACCATTGAACGAATGGACAAATCAGCACACTGTCACGAGATTAATACTGAAGAAGTAGTGGACCAGTCTTGGTTTCATGAAGTCAAAAGGTATCTCGAGGCTCAAGAATATCCAGAAGGAGCTTCAATCAATGATAAAAAGTACCTAAGGAGATTCTCCGCTAAGTTCTTCCTAAGTAATGGCATCCTGTATAAACGTAATCATGATTCTATTCTGCTCTGTTGTGTGGATAAGATTGAAGCTGAAAAGATCATGGCTGAATTACATGAAGGTACCTTTGGCACTCACTCTAGTGGGCATACGATGGCGAAGAAAATTCTACGGGCACGCTATTATTGGTCTACCATGGAAGCAGACTGCTATCAACACTCCCGGACCTATCATAAGTGTCAAATCTATGCAGACAAGGTGCACGTGCCTCTGGTTCCTCTAAATGTCTTAACAGCTCCTTGGCCCTTTGCTATGTGGGGAATCGATATGATTGGGGAGATCAAGCCTACAACCTCTAATGGACACCGTTTCATTCTAGTAGCCATTGACTATTTCACAAAGTGGGTCGAAGCAGCTTCCTTCGCATCCGTTACTAAGAATGTTGTTTCCCGTTTCATCAAGCAAAATCTTATTTGCCGGTACGGTATCCCAGAAATGATCATCTCTGATAATGGTACGAACCTTAACAATATTATGATCATCGCGTTGTGTAAGCAGTTCAAGATTCAATATCACAATTCATCCCCCTATCGGCCAAAGATGAATGGTGCAGTCGAAGCTGCTAATAAAAACATTAAAAAGATCATACAGAAAATGACAGTCACCTACAAGGACTGACATGAAATGCTACCGTTTGCTCTCCACGGGTATCGTACCATGGCTCGCACATCAACTGGGGAAACACCCTATTCTTTAGTTTATGGCATGGAGGTTGTCTTGCCTATTGAGGTTCAGATCCCCTTTTTGAGAATTATGAAAGACGCAGGTTTGAGTAAGAATGATTGGATCCAAACCCGACTTGATCAACTAAACTTAATTGATGAGAAGAGACTTACTGCTGTTTGCCATGGTCAGATGTATCAAAAACGGATGATCAAGGCTTTCAACAAGAAAGTCAGACGCCAGGTATATCAAGTTGGAGATCTAGTGATCAAGCACATCATCTTGCCACAAAGTGATCCCAGGGGAAAATGTACTCCTACCTATGAAGGACCATTTGTGATCAAGAACATCTTCTCCGGTGGGGCAATGATCTTAACCACTATGGACGGTGATGACCTGCCACACCCTGCGAACGCAGACATAGTCAAAAAATACTACGCATAAAAGACCCGCTAGGTTGACACACCTAGGCAAAACAAGGGCATCCCGGTGAACCAAAAAGGTTCGGGCAAAAATTAGGGATAAAACAAAAAAAATTTGTACACCCGGCAAGTTGAAAACCCGAAAGGGTGACTTGGGCAAAAAAGGGTTTCCTGGTGGATTGAAAACCCGAAAGGGAGGTCCAAGCAAAAGTTAGGGAATTAAAGCGTATGACTATGTCTCGTCGGATCACTTTGAGGACAATCTCTTCACTGACAAGCTCAGAGCTTCTGAGCAATTCAATCATCTTCGGACGAAGCAACGAATAGACAAGATATTCAGAAATACGGAGGCTATAGCAGAATGGGAACCTCATAGGATTATTACACATAGCTATCTTCCTTGGTATAAAATTTTCTTTTTTTTATGACACCATCCTCTTACTAGGATGTCTGCCTCCTTTGTACAAAATACTTATTCAAAGTGAATACAAAGATATCTCTTTAAAGTACAGAAAACTATTTGTCCTTTTCTTTTACACTTGTGTTTTATTTGCAAAAACGTCCAATGATTCATTAATGAACATATGCATTTGAACACAATTACTGTTTACAAATAAACAAAATGGGAAAGAACAATTACTGACAGGTTGAAAGAATAGGAAAATGTCTTTAGGCTATTCCACGAGCAATCCCTACAGTACGTCATCAAGATCCCTAGCGGAACTGAAATTTCAAACTATTAATCCCCAGCAGAAAACATCCAGTTTCTCCAAATTCCCCAGCAAGTTATCTTGAAGCCGAAAAACCAACCGGACAACAGCTAGCTTTTGTTTCTCCCTAGCCTAGGATAACTCCCCGGCAGAGTGGCAGATGACCGAGACTCCTGAACTTTTTTCCAAACAAGGATAAACTTTTTCCCCATAGAGTTTTCATTTCTCCCCAACAGAATGAGGACTCCCATTATTAATTCCCAGTAGAAATCATCAAAATTCTCTGGGTCCCCCAAGCATATTACTCAAGCAGTATATGGCATTGCTCACAACAGAATTTTTGTCAATTACTCCAACTTCAAGACATGAAGAATCCACATATCCTCAGCAGCAGTCAAGGATTTATTTTCCTCAGGAAATCAGCTTACATACGCATATATTACATCCACATATCATAAACATTGATAAAACACATATATTGCATCACACACTTCATACAACATAACTTTGTGTTTCAGCTAACATTTTACCCTTGTCAGGATAAGATCAACAAGCTACCATTAACAATATGCGATCATGATACAGTTCAGATACGCACCAGATACGTATGCCTTTCTGTTTCTCATTCAGATTCAACCTTTTGATACAGTTCAGATACGCACCAGATACAGATGCCTTTCTGTTTCTCATTCAGATTCAACCTTTTGATACAGTTCAGATATGCACCAGATACGGATGCCTTTCTGTTACTCATTCAGATTCAACCTTTCAGATACAGTTCAGATATGCTCCATATACGGATGCCATCCAGATACTCGTTCAAAGACAGCTTTCAGATACAGTTCAGATACGCACCAGATACGGATGTCATCCTGATACTCATTCAAAGACAGCTTTCAGATACAGTTCAGATACGCACCAGATACGGATGCCATCCTGATACTCATTCAAAGACAACTTTTAGATACAGTTCAGATACGAACCAGATACAGATGCCATCCTGATACTCATTTAAAGACAGCTTTCAGATACAATACAAATATGCTCTGGACACAGATTCCATCCTGTTACCCATTCAAATTCAGCTTTCAGATACAGTTCATATACGCTCCAAATACGGATGTCATCCTGATACTCATTCAAAAACAGCTCAGATACACTCCAGACATGGACACAATTCTAACACTCATTCTTTCAACTTACAAATTACAATTCAACAAGCATTCTTGGATGGCATCTACAAGCCCATCTCCAACAAGATTCTATCACCTCTCCAAATGGCATCTTTAAGCCCATTCCTCCTATCATCGCATCACCGAGTGAAAATTTTTGGTTCCACCTTCGAGTCGCGAATGGCAAAACTCACCAATCTAACTCTTCAAGTTTAGGAAGATTGAACAAGGGCAGATGTTGTACCCCAAAATTTTCCCTCTCATTTGTCAAGTATTTTCTCACAAGATATTATAAGACGTCAAGTTTGTAGTACTGATACATCAATTTAGGTTTGAAATTGGCACAAGGGCAAAATGGTCAATTGCATACTGGAAAGTCAAACTTTGACTTTTTTGTCAACATTAAATTCCAAGGATCAAATTTCATCAAGACATTCAAAAATATGAAACTTGATCATCAAGAAATCAAGAAAGTCAAAAGTCAACTTGAAAAGTCAAGATTTCCAAGACTTAGAAATTTTCTAAGTGTCTTTATACATGAAAATTTCATCACTTCATGCCATTCTTTCAATAAGATGCAAGATAATTCAAGGGAAACTTTCAACATAAAAGTTATAGATCTCCATGATATCTACAACATTTACTTACACAACTTATCCTAAATATGCTGGGATTTCAAGTTATAAATTCATAAAGTCATGACATTTTCATTTAACACTTAGAGAAACTTCAGCAGTTTTGGTCAAGTTTTTATCCCGACTTCTTGGACAATTTTCATTAAGTTCCAGTTTGATTTAACAAAAGTGGTCAACATGAAAGTTGTAGGGGAGGTTCCAATATTTCCAAAAAGTCCAAGAACTCATCGAGATCATTCTTGAGCTGAGAGGATCGAAGAGATGAAGTTGGAGCTTCATTCTTGAATTACAAAGCAGAATTTGTGATGAACACTTGACTAAAATTCCAACCAAAGCTTCAAAATCTCTCTTTTCAGACTATGTTCTCTCCAAATCCATGCATAATCAAACAATTACACAAACCCTAAGTGTATTACACAAGCATTTGAAGCTTTGTCCAAGTCTTGATACCATTTATGGTTAGAAATGCAAAAAGCAACATTTCCATTTGCATAAAGTTTCACTTTTCCAACCACTCTCTTCTTTCAAAGCTTGAAATCTGTTCCAAAGATGACAGAAAAAATCTCTCAACATCAGAAGCAATCCACAAGACCTGCAAAGCATGTTTAAGTTCCTTAATTCACTCCTTTCTTTATCATGAAGAAACTTATAATTATGAATTTGAAAAAAAGGCATAACAGGGGATTTTAAAAAGTCTGAGTTTCTCAAGTCTCAAACCTTCTCTATAAAGAGAAGAAACATTTGCAAGACAAGGGGTTGGTTTTTGGAAGTGAAAAAGTTTTAGAGAGAAAGAATATAGAGTTTTGTTGAGCAGAAAAACAATATTCTGTGCAACCTTGGTTCATTTTCAAAACCAAGTCTATTCTTGTTCAAAACAGAAAACCCAATCCATCAATCCACCATACAAACTCTCCTTTAAACCAAACAACTCATCACATACAAAGGTGGTCCAAAAAATCACAAAAACAGTCCCTGTAGTGCTATCATATTCACCTTCAAGACACCAAAAACATTACAGTACAGTCCAACTTAGTTTCAACAGTCCGGAGTAGCTTTCTAGAGATTCATTGAGATCCTCATCACATTTGGAAAAACATTCAGATTCAAAACAGACAATGCAGTCCAGAGGTAAGTCTTCTTAACTTGATATCTCATCATACATAAATAATGATTTGTTTATTTTGAAGACAAAATGTAGCACTTTAATATCTTTTTGAACTAGCCATCTGCACCTTGTTTAGGCTTACTTAATCATTTGTTGTTCATGCTTATTCATTATATGCCATAAACTAATTTGTACAATCAGTAAAACAATGTTTAAGGCAGGAAAATGCAGCTTGCATCGACACATACCATCATGTATCGACCCATCCTAGTGAAAAAATAGGGTATGAGTCGACACATAACCCTCATGCGTCGATCCGTACTGAGTTCAGGTCACAGGGAAGAAGCTAGAAGGGTTTATGAGTCGATATATATGCGTTTCGCATCGACACAAGAAGGGTGCATGAGTCGACACATCCCATTATGTGTCGACTCATACTGAGTCATTTTTGTTTTACAGGAGTAGGGAAAAGCTATGTGTCGATGCATAGCAACATGGGTCGACACATAGTGGTTCAAAATGCATTTCTTCCTATATTTTGCACTATTTTTACATTATCTTCATTATTGTTCGATATGGTTGTAATATTTTAGTTTCTACCTCATCCCTATTGTTAATTTGTACCCCCCATCCCCCTAAAGGGGTGTAATAGCTTAGATTTTACTTTCCGCCTTTTACTTGCTTCACATATATTGTTAGTAAATAAGTGTGTACGGCAAGATAAAAACAACAAAATAGACAACCCTAAATACAAGACAAAATCAAAAGCATGAAAAATGATACACTTTGCACACAAGCACCCTTAGGGTTTCTCCCACTTGGTTACCTAAAATAAAATGGCCATGTTACGCATGTGAAGTATCTTGGCAAAACAAAACAAATATAAGATCATAGTCCCTCGATGACGCTATTCAAAAGTTGTCTAACAAAAATGATCTTGGTCCCTCAAAGAATGCTAAGATACTTTGCAACATTGCTATCATGGTTATACGATGACCCACATCCGTCCCGTTAACATCCAAAGATAGGGTTGTTTACCAAATCAATGGTAAATAAACAATGTCAAAGGAATAGAATTGCATAGGAAAGGCAATTGAGTAGGTAGATAGCTTCTAGTTACTTGCTCCATTTCAAATAACTATCCTTGCTATTTTCAAAACAAACACACACACTTCAAAAACATCTTACAAACATTGAAAACATTTTCAAAAGACAAACATCTTTGTATACATTCTTACGAACGAGAATCATTACAAAGATTGCCTAACAATGGACTCTTTTACAAAATACTTTCAAAACCACACCAAATATATTTTCAAACAAACCAAAGCAAGTGATCTAAGCAAGTAACTAAGAGCTCATGGAAAACCATGGATGAAAAGGGTGCTAACACCTTCCCTTTTCATAATCTACCCCTCGAACTCAAGAAAATATCTCAAAGGTCTTTCTTGTGCTTTTTCACCTTTCCTTTTGGATAAAAGAAAAGTTGGTGGCGACTCTTTCTAACCGCAACATTTGCAAACACAAACACAAAACCTTCAAGTCAGTTCTCTCACCGTATCACAGTAAGGAATCACGAGACTCTGAGCATGAGCCCATACCCACCTAAGGTAAGTGTGATCGGTGGAAATAGAACTGACTGTTTTTGTAAGCTGGTTCGCGAAATGTCGCGGTAAGCAAGAGTCGCCACCGTCTTTTATGTTCTCCAACATGGAAAGGACAAAAGCACAGCAAAATTCCTTCTTTGAGAATGTTTCTCGGTTCGGGAGGTAGATTTATAGAAAGGGAAGGTGTTAGCACCCTTTCTATCTGTGGTTATCCACGGGCTCTTAGGTACTTGCTCTTATGTTTTCAAAAATTTGTTTGCTTTTCAAGTGTGTGTGGGTTTTTAAAAAAAATTTCGTTTGAAAGATTTCTAAGTAACTCTTGTATCTGTCCTCAAGAGTGTATGAAAAATTTGTTTGAAAACCTTTTGAAAGTGTAGGTGTGAAAAGATGTTTTTGTTTGTTTTGAAAAGAGCAAGTACCCAGGAGAATTTACCTACTCTAAGGAATTAAGCTGTGTAAGAGTCCTTTGGATAGTGTTATCCCACCATTGAGAGGTAGGTAGCACCATCGTTGGAGGTATTCGGGTCAATTCGATTAAGGGACAATGTGGTCACCAAAGCAATGGTAGGACACCTTAGTGGTAACCCTAATGTCCTAGATCCTTTTATCCGAGGCAACTGTTTCGAGGCAACTGGATCTTGGACAGGAGGGCGACCTCTAAGACACCTTATACTTGATGACCACGTTCGAGGCAACCGGTGAGGCGTACCCTAGGAGTGGCATGTGCATGTGTGTTGTTTCATGTTAATGTTTATTTTGTACATGTTATTTGTGAGCTACGGATTGATTTTTATTTGTCATACATTCTTGCAGGCATATTAACAGTTAGGAGTGCGGAAAATAAATTGCGGAAAAGTAAATCTAGCTATTACAAGGCGCGGGTATATACATCGCCAAAAAAACAAACCCGTTTGGAAAATAAAGTGCGAGAAAAGTAAATAAGGCAATAAAGGAGGTCCTAATTAACTATTACACTTCCGGAAGCAGTTACATAATAATGAATTAAAAAAAATGCACGTGCGAAAGATTGAAACGGGACGTCCTAAGGGTTTTGACCCTTTTTGAGAAATAATTGAATTTTTGTCCCTTTTTTGCAATTAATTAAAAATTAAGCCTAATTACTAATTAATTAATTTATTAAAAAAATGTTTTTGTATTTTTATGTTTTTAATGGAAACAAAGAGAAAATAAAAAGAAAGTAAAAGTTAGCAAAAACCTAATTCTAAATTGTTTTTATTTATTATGAAAAAAAAAAATTAAAGTTGTTCTAATTTTAAAAGACTAAATTAATTAACCATATTTATTTACAAAAAAAGGTAATTGAAATTAATAAAAATGTTTTTTAGGTTTTTCTGAATTTTTATGGAAAAATAATTATTTAGTTAATAGTTAATAAAAAAGAATAAAAAATAAAATAAGGAAAATGAAAAATAAAATGACAAAATAAAAATGCAAACCCAAGGGGGTTGTTGGACCATTGGGAGGTGAATCTGGAATTTCTGTGGCCCATTTGCATCAAGCCCTTTTGACTTTTGAAATTGCCTGGAGCATGGGTTGACCAGGAGCATGGTGCTCCTCATCTTTTGGCCTTTGGATCTGTACTTTGAGACACTTGGCGTTTGGATGAATGGGAGTCCATGGTGGGATACCTTTGAATATCTGCAAGCAATTACGTTATGAAAAGTAATATGGAATTTGGGGGGGACCTGGGAATCGAACCCAGGTCCCAACGTTTGCAGAACACCTGGCCAACCACTCAACCACTTGAACGCGTTTGTTAGAATAACAAGAAACAAATATAATATAAAATAAACACGTTATATGCTGAACAAAAGAAAAAGTAGCGCGCATTTTTTAAACAAGCCAACCACACATGACCACGTCACTGTCTTCTTCCCTGAAACTGCAAGAAATAAAGTTAAATAGAGGGGGTTTTTAACCCCCACAAATTGCAATGAGGAATAATAGCGAATAGAGCTACGCTCTATATAAATTGTTCGCGAGCACAGATTCACGTTCGTCTGGATGTAACGAATTCAACCATGGTTCTTAGGAGGCCTGATTTTGCTTATGCTGAAAAGCCCTAATTGGAAAGCTCGGAAACCCTAGAATCCATCAATGGTGTTTTCTGTTTCAAGGCGTTTTACTCCAATTGAACCACACCAAAAGCTTCACCTGAGTGCTATGAACACAAAATGATCCACAAAAGATGTTAACAATGCATGAATAATGGTATGCGTTTCTGGAAAAAAATGGTCAAACCGTGAATTGTTCTTGCGTGTACCTGGAGTGTTAGCACTTGATTTTTATTCCAATGCGTTTCTGGGACTGTTAGCAAGGTATTAGAAGCAATAAAAAGTGTTGAATTGGCCTTGAAGGTTGAATTCAGTTTTGACTTTGTTCTTGATTTTTTGGAATTTGGTTTGGCCGTTTGTGTAGTGCTTAGGTCGTGAATGAGGTCTGGAATGCTTGCATATGTAGGTATGAAGGGAATTAGGTCAGCAGCTAGGCTTGGGATCCATTGCATTGATGTTTGGAGATTCTCCTTAACCACCATTGAAAGCTTTCCATACTTGGAGCAAAAACCATGATTTTGTGCACAAAATAGCCTAGCACGAATTTGGTAGTTGGCATATGCTGTATGAAAGCCATTCAAACCACAAAGATGCCATTTAATTATTTTTTTGATTTTATTTGAATTATTATGGATTAAAATGAATTAAATCCATAAAAATTAAATAAAAATGAAAAAATAAATGTTTGGTCTTGAAATTAATCATGGGACACGTGGGTGGCATGACAAGGCTGAATCAAGTGGAAGAAAGTGGGCCCTTTTGTCAAAAATTGAAGTTTTAAGGATAGTTGACTTTTGCCATTTCACAAAAATTTCCCAACTTCTCCAATGCATATCTTGCTCAATTTTGATCATATGGACATGTTCTTGGACATTTTGGAAAGTTCTTGAAGTCCTCTAACCAATTCCTTTGGTCCCATGTCATTTTGATTTAGCAATCTCAAGTTATGGTCTTTGACTTAAAGTGCCTTTTTGTTGACTTTTGAAAATGACCTATAATGTTGAAATTGATAACTTTTTGTGAGAGCATTTCTTGGACTTGGAATGTGAAGATGAGTTGTAGGAAATGTCACCCCCTTCAAAATGAGCATTGGATGGGATTTTTCTGATGAACCATGAAAAAGTTATGCCTTGGTCAAGTTACAGTTGACTTTTCAACTGTCCAAAAATGGAAACTTTTGCATCTTGATGATTTTTGAGCCATTCTTGTGGAATCATGATCAAGACTTGATAAAATGATTATTGTGGCTTCAAAATAAGATGTTGACCAAAAATTTTGACTTTTGACTGCCAAATGACCATTTTACCCCTATAGTTGATTGTGAAGTAATTAGGGCTTTTGACTGTGCAACTTGATGCTGTGAGCCTTGAAACTTGGCATGTAGATGCTTGACAATGTTTATAGGCATGTGGGACTTGATTGAGCCCTTGAAAACCTCAACTTCCTAGCAAGAACCAAAACCCTAATTTGACTGGCTTAGGAGGGTGTTTGAACTGTGCAACCCTTGAGTAGACTTGAGCAAATTGAGATGATGCTTGTCAAACTTGAAGAATATGGGAGGGCAAATTTTGGGGTACAACAGTTGCCCCTGTTCAATCTTCTTAGACCTGAGGATGTAGATTGGCTTGCGTGCCTTTCGTGATCTGAAGGTGGAAGATGATTGAACACTAGAGTGCCTAGAAATTTGCACTCGCATAGTGGAGTATCAGCAATGTGATGTCGGGAATGGGATTACAGATGCCATTTGGAAAGATGGTGGATAGGAGGATGGGCTTATAGATTCCATCTGGAGATGTGACAGAACCTTGTCAGGAATGGGCTTATAGATGCCATTTGGAGATATGATGGGTAGGAGGATGGGCTTATATATGCCATCTGGATGTAACAGAACCTTGTCGGGAATGGGCTTATAGATGCCATTTGGAGACTGTTGGTAGGTGGATGGGCTTATAGATGCCATCTGGAGATGTCGACCGCGTAAGAGATTTCTTAGCGAGAACTTGTATATTTGAGAAAGAAAGATAATTTCCTGGCCTGTTACAGGGGTTGATCTTCAAACTCCTTGTGCAGATATGCCCTGGCTAGATACAGGTATCGAATCCACAATTAATCGCTCATAGATATGCCCTGGCTAGATACAGGTATCGAATCTGGAACTGGTCGTCTACAGATATGCCCTAGCTGGATACAGGTATCGAATCTCTAAACTCTTCATGCAGACATGCCCTGGCTGGATACATGTATTGAATCTACAATCAGTTACTCACAGATATGCCCTGGCTGGATACAAGTGTCGAATCTGGAATTAGTCGTCTACAGATATGCCCTGGCTGGATACAGGAATTAAATCTCTAAACTCTTCATGCAGACATGCCCTGGCTGGATACCGGTATCGAATCTACAATCAGTTACTCACAGATATGCCCTGGCTAGATACAGGAATCGAATCTGGAATTGGTCGTCTACAGATATTCCCTGGCTGGATACAGAAATCGAATCTCTAAACTCTTCATGCAGATATGCCCTGGCTGGATATAGGTATCGAATCTTCAATCAGTTACTCACAGATATGCCCTGACTAGATATAGGAATCGAATCTGGAATTGGTCGTCTACAGATATGCCCTGGATGGATACAGGAATCGAATCTCTAAACTCTTCATGCAGACATGCCCTGGCTAGATACAGGTGTCGAATCTACAATCAGTTACTCACAGATATGCCCTGGCTAGATACAGGAATTGAATCTGGAATTGGTCGTCTACAGATATGCCCTGGCTGGATACAGGAATCGAATCTCTAAACTCTTCATGCAGACATGCCCTGGCTAGATACAGGTGTCGAATCTACAATCCGTTACTCACAGATATGCCCTGGCTAGATACAGGAATCGAATCTGGAATTGGTCGTCTACAGATGTGCCCTGGCTGGATACAGGAATCGAATCTCTAAACTCTTCATGCAGACATGCCCTGGCCGGATACAGGTATTGAATCTACAATCAGTTACTCACAGATATGCCCTGGCTTGATACAGGAATCGAATCTAGAATTCGTCGTCTACAGATATGCCCTGGCTGGATACAGGTATCAAATCTCTAAACTCTTCATGCAGACATGCCCTGGCTGAATACAGGTATCGAATCTACAATCAGTTACACACAGATATGCCCTGGCTTGATACAGGAATCGAATCTGGAATTGGTCGTCTACAGATATGCTCTGGCTGGATACAGGTAACGAATCTCTAAACTCTTCATGCAGATATGCCCTGGCTGGATACGGGAATCGAATCTACAATCAGTTACTCACAGATATGCCCTGGCTAGATACAGGAATCGAATCTCTAAACTCTTCATGCAGACATGCCCTGGCAGGATACAGGTATCGAATCTACAATCAGTTACTCACAGATATGCCCTGGCTTGATACAGGAATCGAATCTGGAATTGGTCGTCTACAGATATGCCCTGGCTAGATACAGGTATCGAATCTCTAAACTCTTCATGCAGATATGCCATGGCTGGATACGGGAATCGAATCTACAATCAGTTACTCACAGATATGCCCTGGCTAGATACAGGAATCGAATCTGGAATTGGTCATCTACAGATATGCCCTGGCTGGATACAGGAATCAAATCTCTAAATTCTTCATGCAGACATGCCCTGGCCGGATACAGGTGTCGAATCTACAAATCAGTTACTCACACATATGCCCTGGCTAGATACAGGTATCGAATCTGGAATTTGTCGTCTACAGATATGCCCTGGCTGGATACAGGTATCGAATCTCTAAACTCTTTATGCAGACATGCACTGGCTAGATACAGGTGTCGAATCTACAATTAGTTACTCACAGATATGCCCTGGCTAGATACAGGAATCGAATCTGGAATTGGTCGTCTACAGATATGCCCTGGCTAGATACATGTATCGAATCTCTAAACTCTCCATGCAGACATGCCCTGGCTGGATACAGGTATCGAATCTACAATCAGTTACTCACAGATATGCCCTGGCTAGATAGAGGAATCGAATCTGGAATTGGTCGTCTACAGATATGCCCTGGCTGGATACAGGTATCGAATCTCTAAACTCTTCATGAAGATATGCCCTGGCTAGATACAGGTATCGAATCTACAATCAAATACTCACAGATATGCCCTGGCTAGATACAAGTATCGAATCTGGAATTTGTCGTCTACAGATATGCCCTGGCTGGATACAGGTATCGAATCTCTAAACTCTTTTTGCAGACATGCCCTGGCTAGATACAAGTGTCGAATCTACAATCAGTTACTCACAGATATGCCCTGGCTAGATACAGGAATCGAATCTGGAATTGGTCGTCTACAGATATGCCCTGGCTGGATACAGGTATCGAATCTCTAAACTCTTCATGCAGATATGCCCTGGCTAGATACAGGTATCGCATCTATAATCAAATACTCACAGATATGCCCTGGCTAGATACAGGAATCGAATCTGGAATTGGTCGTCTACAGATATGCCCTGGCTGGATACAGGTATCGAATCTCTAAACTCTTCATGCAGACATGCCCTGGCTGGATACAGGTATCGAATCTACTATCAGTTACTCACAGATATGCCCTGGCTAGATACAGCAATTGAATCTGGAATTGGTCGTCTACAGATATGCCCTGGCTAGATACAGGAATCGAATCTGGAATTGCGACGGTTGATAGTAATTATCTTTGGATTGACCTTTTTCCTGAAAAGGCAAAACATCAGTTGTATGCAATGTCATGATGTATGAAATTCATGATGTCATGATGTTCTCGAAAATAAATGAGATTGTGTGATATGATGCGTATATGCATGCGTCATGGTGTATGATAATGTAATGTTTATGAATGTATTTTCGTCTAGGAAAATAAATCCTTGACGAATGTCGGGAAGTTAAATCCTGGGCTGATGTTGAAGAGTGGAGTTCTTCATTTCCGCTAGGGATGATGGTTGCAAGAATAAACCGGTAAGAGAAGATGACTCCATTGGGGAATAAACAAGAGATTACTCTGCGGGGAATTACTCTGTGGGAAGAGATACTTCATTGAGGTTTTGATGAGAACTCCGCTGGGGATTCCGTTAATAAGTTATGTTGGGGAATTTGATGAACTCCGTTGGGGGTAGGAAGAACTTCGCCGAGGACGATCTTTCCGTGGTAATTAGCTGAGGATAACCCAGTTATAAGCTCTGGTGGGGAATAACCTTTGAATATGGTCGGGGAGAGACGTATGTACTCTGCAGGGGATAAGCTTCCAGAATCTACTGGGGATAAGCTTCCAGAATCTACTGGGGATATGCTTCCAGAATCTACTGGGGAGGATGATTCAACTCTCCTGGGGAAACTTTTGGACTGTACTGGGGAAATGGCTCCACTGGGGTGTCTGGTATTCCGCCGGGGAACAATCTTATATTTCTGCTGAGGAATATTGAGACTGCCGGGGATGCTTGCTTAGGAACATCTGTATACTCCGCTGGGGAATGTTGAGATATTCTTGGGATACCCAACTTCCTTAAGGCTGACAGTAGGCTAACTCTACTTGGGGAGAGCGTTGTTGGCTTGCTGGAGATACTGTGCCTTGTCAGGGCTGACGGGAGACCAACTATGCTCGGGGGAGAGTATTGTTGAACCTTGTCTTACTCTCGGGGAGTGGAGGCCTCTTGGTTATGTTCTTCAGTCGAACCTACCTTGGTACCTTGGTTGACAAAGCAACTAGATCGTTCAGACAATTCTTATTGCCCCAGTTTTTGCGGGAGAAGAAGGCCTGTGAGGTGTTTGATACCTGCCGATTGATAAATCTTCTTCTGGTAGGCAAGTGACAAGATGGCGGGACATAGTCGTACGCTTTTGATCCCTAACTTTTGCCTGGACTGCCCTTTCGGGTTTTCAGTCCACCGGGATACCCATTTTTGCCCAAGCCGCCTTTTCAGGTTTTCGACTTGCCGGGTGTACAGATTTTTTTTTATTTTCATCCCTTATTTTTGCCCAAACCCTTTTGGTTCGTCGGGAAGCCCTTGTTTTTACCTAGGCCAGTCGACCTAGCGGGTCTTTGATTATGCGTAGTATTTTTTTCCGACTATGTCCACGCTCTCAGAATGCAGGGAGTTGTCACTGTCAGTAGTGGGGTGTCGCCATACTACCAGAAGATGTTCGTTTGATCATGCAAGATTCGTTGCTGGATTCCATGTCCAATGCCCCAAGTGGCTCAGATGGAGGTCTGCCCCTGGTTATTTGGCATTTGAGAGATTCTCTGAATCTTGACTTCACCGCCCCAGATTATGGACAATGATCATGCCGTGCCCCTTGATTGGGAGTTCTTTTGTTCATCAGATATTCTTCGTGCGAACTTCTATGTTGTTCAAACAAATAGTCATATGCAAGCAATGTTATATTAAAAATGCAAAGCTTATGTCTGTCTTGACGTTTTTGAAAATGCATTTTTCAGTAAAACCGGTGAATTTTGTAAAATGTGATGTCAACTCGTTATTTTACCGCAAGCCTTAAGGAGTCAGGATACCTTCGTAACAGTATGCTTTCGAACTAACCCATGCTTCAGCTAGGACTTTTAAGGGTTATAACGTGGCTTGGTTCACGGTTTAAGAAACAAAGGATAAAGGCTCAAAATTTATTTGTACCCACCTGTTCTTCGTGATGTTCTTCAAACCTAAACTCAGTTGATCATGCATTAGACCTTGTTTGAGTCTTTGTCCTGATATTATGGTGACGGTTCGGATATTGACAGTTTATTTTGAATAGGCAGTCAAAATTTTTTGTTGAGGGTTTGTAGGACCTCTTTCTTTTTTATTTCATTATCCCTGTTTTTTGCCTGAACTGTTTCTTTGTGATTACAGTCAGCGGGACGCCCTAGTTTTTTGTAAGTCTCCTTCATAGGTTTCGACTTATTGGGCTTTTATTTCTGAGAGATAATGACTGCCTGTCTTTATGGTTATACAGAACCATCACTGTCTTTTTGTCTCGGAAGGACTTCTTTGATGCTATTCGTTGTGCACCTGGACCAACTGAGAGAACTACCCTACCCCAGGTTATGATAAAGGGTTTTAATTTTCGAAAAGAAAAACTCCTACTTCTTTGGCTCAAAGGGGTTGACGAGGGATTATCTTCCTTATAACTCCGGTGTTTAGGAATTGAAACAATGCCTGTACCTCATCAGCGGGGTCTGTTCAAAAGCATACTGTAGATTGTGGTATCGTTTTCGTCATCCTCCCTCAAGAGGCTTAGAATTATTAATTGAGAGTTTGACCATCACAAAAAAATGAAAGCGGTTTGAATATAGCGAATGCGAATATATTGATTCAAAACAGACATATGCGATGCATTGATAAAGTAATAAAGTTTTCTATGACAATAATTGTTCGAACAATCAAAGAAAATACAACTTGAACATTCGAATGAACAAAAGTTTTTTCTTTTTGAACTATCCACCTCATATGGAAGATTCTCAGCAGAAGATTTTCATTTGGACACCCGGCATGAACTCCAGCACCCTTCCGTCGATCAAGTCTTAGATCTTGTTCCTCAGGCTCCAACAATCGTCAGTGTCATGTCCAGGACTGTCAGAATGGTAGGCACACCTTTCATCAGGATTGTACTTTAGGGAGGTTATGTTGAGATTCTTAGGAGGATCCTTTAAAGCAATCAGCTTGACCTCCAACAAGCGTCTCAGTATCAGTGATGATGGTATACCAGTCTCCGAGAAATGTCTTCCAGCTGTATTCCGCTTACGCCGATTACCCTGTTGACGCTGGTGAGGTTGATGCTGGGCTTGTGACCCTGAAGCAAACTGAGGAGCTTTTCCCTTGTCTTCTTGCCCCACAGGTGGTTGAATGATGGCTTGCTCTTTAACCTTAGATGTTTGCCCCAGTTGGTTATCCCGAAGCAGTTGGTTGACGAGAACCCTGAGCTCTCCTTGTCTTTGAGATAAGTCTTGGATAAGAGCCATTTGCCCCAGCATCTGGGTCCTCATTGTATCCACCTCAGCTTGTAGACGTTTCAGTTGTTCGTCTTTATCGTCTTCTGGACTGTTCCTGACCAAATTCCCCATGAGGAGTGTTCTCAACTCTTCCAGCCCCTTGGATAGATTTAGGAGGATTTCCCCGAACCGAGTCTCTCAAGCATGAAGATCCTGGTTGTCTTGTTGGGAAGCCATCGCTGAAATAAACAGCGGAGAAGGTAAGTGACATGTAACAAGGGTACCTGTTATGCAATGATGTGTATGTATGCATGCAATGTTTTCAAGGATCTCGTGGGGTAAACAAGAAAAGTTGTTAGGATTTGAATTTCGTAGCTTGATTGAAGGAACTTCGTGTTGTTGAGAGTCCTTCTTCAAGAGTCAAGGCTCACCATATCTAGTGGGTCATAGCCCCTGACTCAAGTCACCATGTTTTGATCTCTGAACAACCTTGGCTAGAGGAAAATAAATCCCCTTTGCCCCTTGCTAGACAGTTGGTTCATCATGACCTGCATCACAAGCCCTTGAGATCCTTGAAATGGGTTAGTCCTTATGCAGGATGTATGCAATGGTATGATGGTATGATGTTATGCTATGCATGGAGTGATGTAAGTAAACCCTGTTATGAGCCCAGATTAAGGACTGTAAACAAACCCTGCAAGAAACTCAAGCATGCAAGTAGTAAAGTTTGAAGGCACACAAGTCACACCGGATAGCCCTTAGAGTTTAGGCCAGCATGAGGTCTAGGTACTACCCTCTTGAATTTGGTGGGCTCAAACCTGTCCTATCAAAAGTAACCGGGTTCTAAGGAGCTCAATATCATTGGGTTGTTTTCTGTGTTCATTGTTTTGATTTAGCCATTGAACTGGCGATCAAAATATTCCAAGAAAACAACCCTCAATGAGTGTAGTATCGAGTATCAACCAACTTCGGACTGCACCAAAGTCGGTCATCTCACTACCCCTAAAGAGGCCAGGATGGTCAAGTAAGGTTCCTAAGGTCAGTTGATGCTTCATGACACCACGCGGCGGCCCCGTACTCTCCTTGACTTGACTCAAGGGTTACCGGTACTCACCAAAGTGCCACATCAACGTAGCAAACTGCTTCAACCGTGTCGGTATACCCCGCACAGTTCCCTCACAGTTTGTTGCTACTTTCTACAAGGTATCCCCCAGATCCAGGTTAGGATCTATGAAACTCCAAGACAGACCCACAATATTAAATCAAGCAAAGCAAGCAATTGAAAACATAAGAGTGATCTAATCCTAAGGTACACCTCACTTATAAGTCCCCAGCAGAGTCGTCAGTTCTGTGATCGGTGGAAATAGAACTGACTGTTTTTGTAAGCTGGTTCGTGAAATGTCACGGTAAGCAAGAGTCGCCACCGTCTTTTATGTTCTCCAACATGGAAAGGACAAAAGCACAGCAAAATTCCTTCTTTGAGAATGTTTCTCGGTTCGGGAGGTAGATTTATAGAAAGGGAAGGTGTTAGCACCCTTTCTATCCGTGGTTATCCACGGGCTCTTAGGTACTTGCTCTTATGTTTTCAAAAATTTGTTTGCTTTTCAAGTGTGTGTGGGTTTTGAAAAAAAAGTTTCATTTGAAAGATTTCTATGTAACTCTTGTATCTGTCCTCAAGAGTGTATGAAAAAATTGTTTGAAAACTTTTTGAAAGTGTAGGTGTGAAAAGATGTTTTTGTTTGTTTTGAAAAGAGCAAGTACCCAGGAGAATCTACCTACTCTAAGGAATTAAGCTGTGTAAGAGTCCTTTGGATAGTGCTATCCCACCATTAAGAGGTAGGTAGCACCATCGTTAGAGGTATTCGGGTCAATTCGATTAAGGGACAATGTGGTCACCAAAGCAATGGTAGGACACCTTAGTGGTAACCCTAATGTCCTAGATCCTTTTATCCGAGGCAACCGTTTTGAGGCAACTGGATCTTAGACAGGAGGGCGACCTCTAAGACACCCTATACTTGATGACCACGTTCGAGGCAACCGGTGAGGCGTACCCTAGGAGTGGCATGTGCATGTGTGTTGTTTCATGTTAATGTTTATTTTGTACATGTTATTTGTGAGCTACGGATTGATTTTTATTTGTCATACATTCTTGCAGGCATATTAATAGTTAGGAGTGCGGAAAATAAATTGCGGAAAAGTAAATCTAGCTATTACAAGGCGCGGGTATATACATCGCCAAAAAAACAAACCTGTTTGGAAAATAAAGTGCGAGAAAAGTAAATAAAGCAATAAAGGAGGTCCTAATTAACTATTACACTTCCGGAAGCAGTTACATAATAATGAATTAAAAATAAATAAATGCGCGCGAAAGTTTGAAACGGGACGTCCTAAGGGTTTTGACCCTTTTTGAGAAAGAATTGAATTTTTGTCCCTTTTTTGCAATTAATTAAAAATTAAGCCTAATTACTAATTAATTAATTTATTAAAAAAATGTTTTTGTATTTTTATGTTTTTAATGGAAACAAAGAGAAAATAAAAAGAAATTAAAAGTTAGCAAAAACCTAATTCTAAATTGTTTTTATTTATTATGAAAAAAAAATTAAAGTTGTTCTAATTTTAAAAGACTGAATTAATTAACCATATTTATTTACAAAAAAAGGTAATTGAAATTAATAAAAATGTTTTTTAGGTTTTTCTGAATTTTTATGGAAAAATAATTATTTAGTTAATAGTTAATAAAAAAGAATAAAAAATAAAATAAGGCAAATGAAAAATAAAATGACAAAATAAAAATGCAAACCCAAGGGGGTTGTTGGACCATTGGGAGGTGAATCTGGAATTTCTGTGGCCCATTTGCATCAAGCCCTTTTGACTTTTGAAATTGCCTGGAGCATGGGTTGACCAGGAGCATGGTGCTCCTCATCTTTTGGCCTTTGGATCTGTCCTTTGAGACACTTGGCGTTTGGATGAATGGGAGTCCATGGTGGGATACCTTTGAATATCTGCATGCAATTACGTTATGAAAAGTAATATGGAATTTGGGGGGGACCTGGGAATCGAACCCAGGTCCCAACGTTTGCAGAACACCTGGCCAACCACTCAACCACTTGAACGCGTTTGTTAGAATAACAAGAAACAAATATAATATAAAATAAACACGTTATATGCTGAACAAAAGAAAAAGTAGCGCGCATTTTTTAAACAAGCCAACCACACATGACCACGTCACCGTCTTCTTCCCTGAAACTGCAAGAAATAAAGTTAAATAGCGGGGGGTTTTAACCCCCACAAATTGCAATGAGGAATAATAGCAAATAGAGCTACGCTCTATATAAATTGTTCGCGAGCACAGATTCACGTTCGTCTGGATGTAACGAATTCAACCATGGGTCTTAGGAGGCCTGGTTTTACTTATGCTGAAATGCCCTAATTGGAAAGCTCGGAAACCCTAGAATCCATCAATGGTGTTTTCCGTTTCAAGGCGTTTTACTCCAATTGAACCACACCAAAAGCTTCACCTGAGTGCTATGAACACAAAATGATCCACAAAAAATGTTAACAATGCATGAATAATGGTATGCATTTCTGGAAAAAAATGGTCAAACCGTGAATTGTTCTTGCGTGTTCCTGGAGTGTTAGCACTTGATTTTTATTCCAATGCGTTTCTGGGACTGTTAGCAAGGTATTAGAAGCAATAAAAAGTGTTGAATTGGCCTTGAAGGTTGAATTCAGTTTTGACTTTGTTCTTGATTTTTTAGAATTTGGTTTGGCCGTTTGTGCAGTGCTTAGGTCGTGAATGAGGTCTGGAATGCTTGCATATGTAGGTATGAAGGGAATTAGGTCAGCAGCTAGGCTTGGGATCCATTGCATTGATGTTTGGAGATTCTCCTTAACCACCATTGAAAGCTTTCCATACTTGGAGCAAAAACCATGATTTTGTGCACAAAATAGCCTAGCACGAATTTGGTAGTTGGCATATGATGTATGAAAGCCATTCAAACCACAAAGATGCCATTTAATTAATTTTTTGATTTTATTTGAATTATTATGGATTAAAATGAATTAAATCCATAAAAATTAAATAAAAATGAAAAAATAAATGTTTGGTCTTGAAATTAATCATGGGACATGTGGGTTGCATGACAAGGCTGAATCAAGTGGAAGAAAGTGGGCCCTTTTGTCAAAAATTGAAGTTTTAAGGATAGTTGACTTTTGCCATTTCACAAAAATTTCCCAACTTCTCCAATGCATATCTTGCACAATTTTGATCATATGGACATGTTCTTGGACATTTTGGAAAGGTCATGAAGTCCTCTAACCAATGCCTTTGGTCCCATGTCATTTTTATTTACCAATCTCAAGTTATGTTCTTTGACTTAAAGTGCCTTTTTGTTGACTTTTGAAAATGACCTATAATGTTGAAATTGATAACTTTTTGTGAGAGCATTTCTTGGACTTGGAATGTGAAGATGAGTTGTAGGAAATGTCATCCCCTTAAAAATGAGCATTGGATGGGATTTTTCTGATGAACCATGAAAAAGTTATGCCTTGGTCAAGTTACAGTTGACTTTTCAGCTGTCCAAAAATGGAAACTTTTGCATCTTGATAATTTTTGAGCCATTCTTCTGGAATCATGATCAAGACTTGATCAAATGATGATTGTGGCTTCAAAATAAGATATTGACCAAAAATTTTGACTTTTGACTGCCAAATGACCATTTTACCCCTACAGTTGATTGTGAAGTAATTAGGGCTTTTGACTGTGCAACTTGATGCTGTGAGCCTTGAAACTTGGCATGTAGATGCTTGACAATGTTTATAGGCATGTGGGACTTGATTGAGCCCTTGAAAACCTCAACTTCCTTGCAAGAACCAAAACCCTAATTTGACTGGCTTAGGAGGGTGTTTGAACTGTGCAACCCTTGAGTAGACTTGAGCAAATTGAGATGATGCTTGTCAAACTTGAAGAATATGGGAGGGAAAATTTTGGGGTACAACAGTAAGGATCAAGAGGGATAGTGTTTTTTCGTCCCAAAGTCCTACTGTCCACCTTGTTCACCATTCCCCAAGCTCGTGTAAACCTCTGGCGGTAACCTTAGTCTTCTTTGTCGTAGTCGAACACCATACCTTGGACAAGCATCTCGTGAGGGCCGTCTCTTCGGGCATACCCAAACTGTCGAAGAGATAAGCAGGGATTGTAGGTGATACCTCCCCTTATACCAAGCAAAGGTACATTATGGAACTCCCCACATTGGTCAATGATAGATACATCTTCCAAGGATCTCGAACACCAACAGATATCAGAGTGGGTGAGAGATATCATCCTTTGAGACCATGTCAGTCTTTGCTCGTTCTTTAATGCTGATTGAGGTAGGTGTGAAGTAAACCACTTAGCGAGTAGGGGGATACAACATAAAAGAGTACCTATTTTCTTCATGGTGCGGGTATGAAGGCAATGCAAGATATCTCCCAGTAAGGTAGGTACAGGATTGCAAGAGAGAAAGACTTTGATGGAATTAACGTCTATGAATTGGTCCGAATTTGGGAACAGAACCAAACCATAAATGAGAAGAGCCAGGACGTCTTCAAAAGCTTGGAAATCCATGTTGTCCCAGAATGAACGAGCCTTTTCCAATATAAACTTGGCTAGAAAGCCTTTAACCCTGCTTCTTGTCTCCCAATTGGCTATGATGTCGGCCTTCTTCACATGCAAAGCTTCTGCGATGACTTCGGGTTTTGGAATCCCTTCTAGACCGGTGAACGGTATCTGATCGAGCACGTGCACCCCTAAGAGTAGAGAGAACTCTTCCAGTGTAGGTACCAACTGATAGTCCGGGAAAGTAAAACAATGATGTACGGGATCAAAGAATTGGAATAGTACACACATCATCTCCTCTTGGAAGTTGGATGTAGCCAAACTGAGGAGTCGGCCATATTTCTTGGTAAAAGGAGAATCCCCGGGCACTCTTGAGGCTAACTCTTAAAGTTGAGGGTGTGCCTTTACAAAGCTGATTCAGATGGTGTTTCTTCGGATGGAATTCATGAGCTACAAAACAAAAACAAAGATAAATTTCTAAATCCTTGAAATGGTTAGTGAGCATGCGTATGATGTTCATGATGTTTATGATGTTATGTACAAGTAAATATATACACACACAGCAAACAAGTCCCTATGTTTTAGGCTTGCATGGGTTTTATAGGTAGGTACCCTCTTGAAGTTTAGTTGGCTCAACCTGTCCTAGTAATAGTGATCGGGTTCTAAAAGATCTCAATATCACCGACCTTTCTCTTAGGCATTGTCTCAGCACAAAAATCTTTTCTTGCGGCCGAGATATCTCAAAAGTCTAGCCTCAATGAGTGTAGTATCGAGTATCGACCAATTTTCAACTCTACACCGAAATCGTCTATCTCACTATGTCCTAATGGCCATGTTTGTTCAATTAGGGTTCTAAAGTCAGTTAGTGCTTCATGACTCCACTCAGCGGCCCAGTATTCTCCTCGATTCACCACGAGGGATACTGGTACCCACAAATGCGTCACACTAACATAGCCATTGTTTCAACCATATCGGTCTACGCCGTACAGCTTCCACAATCTATTGCTATTTACCTAAAAGGTGTCCCATATCCGGGTGGAGGATCAAAGCAAGCCCAATACAAAGAACAAAATGTAAAGCATATAAATCAAACAGTGAAAGCAAGTAAAGGTGATCTAACCTTAAGGTAACCCCACTTTTAAGTGAAATCCCCAGTAGAGTCGCCAGTTCTGTGATATGGTGGGAGAACTGACTTGATGTTTGTGTTTGGTCGCAATTGTGCGGTTAGCAAGAGTCGCCACCGACTTTTCTTTTATCCAAAAGGAAAGGTAAAAAAGCACAGGAAAGACCTTTCGAGATTGTTTCTTGAGTTCGGGGGGAAGGTTATGAAAAGGGAAGGTATTAGCACCCTTTTCATCCATGGTTTTCCATGGGCTCTTAGTTACTCGCTTAGATCACTTGCTTTTGTTTGAAAATATGCTTGTGGTGTGGTTTTTGAAAGTATTTTGAAAATGTATTTGTAACGGTTCTCGTTTCTATAAGAACGCGTAGAAAGTGTTGTTTCGACAGATAGTTCAAAGATGTGTTTATGGAATGTGTTTTTGAAAAGATGTTTTGCAATGGTTCTCGTCTCTATAAGAACGTATACAAAAGGTCTTGTCTTTTGATAAATGTTTTGAGATGAAAGTGTTGGTGTAAAAATGCTTTTGTCGTGAGCAAGCGAGCACCTAGGAGCGAATCTACCTATTCGAAAGGTCTTAAATGTTCTTTTCTTCCCCCTTTAGATGTTGCTATCTTACCATTTGATTTGGTAAGAAGCCCCATCGTTGGATGTGAAGGGACATACGCGGGTCAATTTTACAGTCATCGAAAGCAAATTATGAGACGCTTTAGCAATTTTTCGTAAGGGACTAAATCGTTTTACTGGAGGCAACATCGAGGGTCATCGAGGGACTATGATCTTTTTTACCGAAGGTGTCTTTTCTAAAACGTCCCATATTCGAGGGACATGACTGTGTTTTTGAGGCAACAAGTGAGGTTACCCTAGAGGTGCGCGTGTGAAAAGTGTTTTTTATTCAAGTTGATTTTGTCTTTGAAATTAGATTATCTAGCGATTGATTTTGAATCTTCCCATACACGCCTAATTACTATACAGTATAAGGAAAAAGTAAATTGCAGAAATGGAAATTCTACGCTATTATAGAGCTTTCGGGAATGGGGGTACAATTTTTTTACAAATATGGATGAGTCGAATGCGATTAAAAGTTCAAATAGCAAACAATACAACCAAATCGAACTTAACAATTAATTAAAATTATAACAATCTATGAAATGAAATTAATTAACGAAGTAAGGTGTTGTACCCAAAAAATTTCCCTCTCATTTTATCAAGATTTCCCCTCACAAGACTCTTTGGACTCCAACCAGGATTAGGGTTTGCTCTGCTCAAGACATCTCCTTGCACTATTGACCTGAAATTAGGGTTTGAGTTTGCACAGGTATTTTTGGACTTCCAATGCTCAATGTGACTTTAATACTTCATGTTGGACTTATAAGATTGCTCATACCAAGTTCCAAGCTTTGAATCAAATTTCTGCCCAGTCAATTGGACAGTTGACCTAGAAATCAACTGTATTGGGGAAAAAGTCAATTGTGGCCAATTTATAGTCAAACCTCATAATTTTTGATCCATATCAACATTATAGACTCATATGAACCATTTGACCAAGTTTGGACCATAACTCCTCAAGAAATTTGATCAGATCATCAAAAGGGCAAAATGGTCATTTTTAGGGTTTTGACTGTAGAAGGGCAATTTTTGATTTTTAACCTAGCCAATGGCAAATTGGGTTAAAGCATGGTTTCAAGGACTCAATGGAATCATCTTGACCTAATCACAAGGTTCAAAAGATCTCAAATGCATTGGATTGACAGATGAATTTTCCAGTCAACTGATCAAAAATCAACTGTACACTGAAAAGTCAAACTTTGACTTTTTGGTCAAAATCAAGTGCCAAGGGTCATTTTTCATCAAGATGTGTCAAAACATGAAACTTGTTCACCAAGAAACCTAATTTTGAAAATTAGGGTTTAAAATGGAAAATTTTCATAACTTAGAAATTTTCTAAGTTATGAAAATTTCTTATCTTTGCCCAACTTTTTCACCATGATGCAATTGGATTCAAAGAAAACTTCCAACATGAAAGTTGTAGTCCTCCACAAAATCTACAACTTTTATTCACAAAGTTTTCACAAAATAAGCTTGGATCTCAAGTTATGATTTTATGAACAAGGGTCCATGAAACTTTTAACTTAGTGAAATTTTGCCCTAATTTAGGCAGGATTTTGACCTATCTTCATGGCAAGTTTTCACATAGTTCCATGTGGAATATCAAAATGCATTTCAAAGATGGACTGTAGAGCATGTTACAATATTTCCAAAATGTACAAGAACTCTCCAAAATCATTTATGGTTAGGGAGAATCGAAGAAAAGAAAATGGCCATTTCTCACTTTTGTCCATGGCATTTTTCATGTTGCTACAAGTTGCAAATTTTGTCCAACCATGCTTGTACTTGATTTACAAGTCCTTAAACCCTTCCACACTCAAAAATTGAATGCAAACACATTGGTTAGAGGCATTGTTCTGATTGTTGGAAGATTACACAAAGGTTTAATCCATTTTTGGCAAAAAGTTAACATTGCCATTTACATAAAGCACAACTTTTGCAAATTTGTTTCTCTTGAGCTGTGAACCCAATCTTTTGCAGCAAACCAACTCCACAAACTTAAGCAAAGGTACACCAACTACGTGCATGCTTGGAGCTAGCCTGTACAGGCCATAGCTTGGTCACTTCTCACTTTTATTTCAAAAACAAGTCAACTTGCAAAATGACCACAACTTTGCAATCTGATATAACCAAGCTTTGTAAACATTTCAAACAAGTTTTGCACATTGCCTAAGGTCAGAAACACGAGCTCACCACCTCTCAAATACCCTTGTACACCAAAACTTCATTTCTGCCCAAAACAGGGCAAGTTCTGTAATTCACAAGCCATGACCAAATCCACTAGTGCGTTTTGTCCCAAACCACTTCAAACACACTCTAAACAATACACCTAAGCTATCCCAACCATTGGCCAGCAACTGTAACCTTATTTTCAAGCTTCACCATTTTTGAATTCTGAGTTTGCAGGTTGACTTCTACAAGCATATTCAGGCAAGTTCAAAGCAAACTAAGCATTGGGAAAGCTCAAAGGAACTTCAAGCAAGCTCACAAGTATCTCAGGCCTCACTCACAACCCCTACATTGCCATACTCGAGCTTGACTGAAACAGGTAAATTTCAAACTTCTATCTCTCTATTTAGGAATCATTAGGCTTAGGTTTGTGAATAAAAAATGTAGTCCTCATTGCCCTTGAGCTGTACATATGCATAGAATTCATTTATATTAACTGAGCTAGGAGTATTTGATGTTTGAACTTTCTGGAAAAAAACTAGGTCAGGATTTAGGGCCAGAGAAATTCTCTCTGGTCTTTGAGAGTTAGATTAAGTTTTTTATATGGTTAGAATCGTGTGATCAAAAGTTATAACTTTCATGTTGCAAGTTTTTGTTTTTAAGCACAAATGCAGGAGTTACCAGTTTGAACCATACGCGTGTGTTTCTTTGTCACAAGGTCAGGGATGAAGAGGAACCTTGGGCTGCGCCTGACTTGGTTGGCTATTTGCACCCCTTAGCTTGCTGTTTACATCCCCTTGGCCCATTTCATTATATTTTTCATATTTTTCATTTCTTTTTTATTTTCTGACTTTTATTTATTTTCTCCAAATAAAAAATTACCAAAAAATATTTTCTTAAATTTTCACATTTTATTTTATTATTTATTTTATTATTTTGGCATAAGAATAGTTAAAAAAATAATATATACTTTTATTTTCTTAAATAAGTTTGTAAATAAAATTAAAATACTTACATATTTTTTATTTTATTATTTATACATATAAAATAATATTTTCTCACATATTTTATTTTTTAATATTTTTGTGAATATTTTTATTTATTTTCCTTGTACATAAATAAATAATATATATATATATATATATATATATATATATATATATATATATATATATATATATATATATATATATATATATATATATATATATATATATATATATATATATATATATATATATATATATATATATATATATATATATATATATATATATATATATATATATATATATATATATATGTTTTTTTTTTCTTAAACCAAAAACTAGGGTTTCTACCCTTTCAAAAATAATTACTTCTTATTTTTTAGGACATTAAATAATTTATTTTATATACCTAAAATAAAATACAAAAACATCTTTTGCATATTTATATTTAATTGCATATTTAAATATTTGTCAATTTATTATTTGTACATTGAATTCAATTTGGTTGTAATAGTTAAATTAGGGCCTTATTTTCTTGCAAATACCCCCATATTCAAATTTGTATCCCCCTCCCCATATCAATGTTGTAATAGTTGTAGATTTACTTTTACGCACTTTATTGCTTTCAAATATGCATGATTAAGATTAGGGTTTGTATGCACAACCAAAAATCAAAACAAATAGCATGACTAATACAAAGACAAAAATGCATGAAAAATGACAACACAATGCACACAAGCATCTCTAGGGTTTCACCCACTTGTTGCCTTAAAAATGGCCATGGTATGCATGCTAGGTATCTTGGCAAAACAAAAACAAAACAAAAAGATCATAGTCCCTTGATGACGCTATCTTTGTTGCCTATATAAAAATGATCTAGTCCCTCAAAAAATTTGCTAAAGATACTTGGAAACATTGTTATCATGGTCATACGATGACCCACGCCTGTCCCGTTTAACATCCAAACACAAGGTTGTTTATCAAATGCAATGGTAAAACAACAATGTCAAAGGGTTAAAAATGTGTAGGAAAGACTTTTGAGTAGGTAGGTAGATGCTCCTAGTTACTTGATCAAACTTGCAAACATCCTTGCTATTTTGAAACTATCACACACCTTTCAAAACAATTTCAAAACATTTCCCAAAACAAAACTTTCAAACATTGAAACATTTTTCAAAAGACAAACACCTTTGTATACATTCAAACAAGAATCATTACAAAGGTTTCCTAAACAAAGGCCTCTTTTCAAAATACTTTTAAAACCACACACAAAAGCACCATTTTAAACAATTGAAAAGCAAAAGCAAGTGATCTAAAACAAGTAACTAAGAGCCCATGGAAAACCATGGATGAAAAGGGTGCTAGCACCTTCCCTTTTCATAATATACCCCCCGAACCCAAGAAAACATCTCAAAGGTCTTTCCTGTGCTTTTTGACCTTTCCTTTGGATAAATAAAAAGTCGGTAGCGACTCTTGCTAAACCGAAACATTTGCGAACAAAAAACGCAAAACCTCAAGTCAGTTCTCCCACCGCATCACAAAACTTGCGACTCTGCTGGGGAATGTCATGAAAGTGGGGTTACCTTAGGGTTTTAGATCACCTTTACATGCTTATATTGATTGATTTGATTGCTTTACATTTGGTTCTATTGTTTGGGTTTGAATCCTCTACCCGGATTTGGGAAACATTCATAGGTAAATAGCAATACATTGTGGAAACTATACGGGGTATACCGAAATGGTTGAAGCAATAGCTATATTAGTGCAACATATTTGTGGGTACTGATATCCTTTGAGTTAATCAAAGAGAATACGGGGCCGCCGAGTGATGTCATGAAGCACTAATGGACTTTTAGAACCTTTACTTGACCAACTTGGCCTTTTTAGGGGTAGTGAGATAACCGGCTTTGGTGCAGTCCGAAGTTGGTAGATACTCGATACTACACTCATTGAGGGTTATTTTCTTGGAATATTTCGATCGCCAATCAAGTGGCTAAACTGAAACAATGAACACAGAAAATAATCAAGTGATATTGAGCTCCTTAGAACCCGGTTACTATTTATAGGACAGGTTGAGCCAACTAAACTTCAAGAGGGTACTTACCTATGAAACCCCATGCAAGCCTGAAACTAGGATCTTGTGTGATTTGTTTGTACATATATACTTGTTCATAACATCATAACATCATGAAGCATCATATTCATCCACTAACCATTTCAAGGATTTGGATCTTCATCTTTGTTCGTGTTTTGTAGGTAATGGATTCACTTCGCAGGAAAACAATCCAAGTCAACCTTGTGAGAATTCCTCCTCAACTAAAGGAGCTAGCTTCAAGGATTCCTGAGAATTATCCATTCACCGAGAGGCATGGTCGTCTTCTCAACTTAGTCAACACCAACACTGAGGAAGACATGGTGAAAGTTCTCTTCCAGTTCTTTGACCCCCTACACCATTGCTTCACATTTCCTAATTACCAGCTAGTGCCTACTTTGGAGGAATTTTCTCAACTCCTGAGGATTCCTATTCTCCATTAACTACCCTACAACGATACGGAAAGAGATCTAAATCCTGAAGATGTTGCTCAAGCCCTACACTTGCAACCATCTAATATCATAGGCCATTGGGAAACTAGAAGTGGTGTCAAGGGTTTCTTGGCAAAGTTTCTGTTTGAGAAGGCCCAAAGCTGCTGGAATTCATTGGACTTACAAGCTTTTGAGGAGATTGTAGCTCTTCTCATCTAGGGGATGGTCTTGTTCCCAAACCCTGACCAGCTTATAGATGTCAGTGCTGTCAAAATTTTCATGGCTCACAACCCTGTGCCTACATTGCTTGGGGATATCCTCCACTCATTTCACACTCGAACAATAAGGAAAAGAGGTGTTCTCATGTGTTGTACTCCTCTTCTAGCAAGGTGGTTTATTTCTCACATTCCCCAATCAGTTTTGAAGAATGAGCAAGGTTTGAGGTGGTCACAACGGTTGATGACCCTTACACATTCAGATGTTCATTGGTGTTCTCGATACAGAGAAAATGTTATCATCATTGATCGTTGTGGGGAATTCCCTAATGTCCCTCTACTAGGCATTAGTGGAGGCATCACCTACAACCCATTCTTGGCTCTGAGACAGTTTGGGTATGCCCGAAGGGATGGCCCACACGACATGCTGATTTCAGACTTGGTTTTTGACTTCGACAACGACGATCAAGGACTTCGACAAAGGTTCATCCGAGCCTGGAGAATGCCCAACAAAGTGGACAGTAAGACCTTGGGACACAAGAATTCCATCCCCCTTGAGCCTTACCTCAAGTGGGTATGAACTCGCGCCAAAAGTCTTATGATGCCTTACCCCTACATTCTGCCTGTGATCAAAGAGCCTGTTATGGAAGGAGAGGTTCCATACACCCTCCTACATCCTGACATGCCAACATCATTTGAAGATTTGCAAAGGAGTTGGATACAGCTCAAGGGAGAACGCGATACTTTTGAAGCCCAATTCTATGCCAGTGAGAAGAAGGTTTTGGAACTTACTCGCCAACTTCATGAAGAGCAGAATCTCAACACTTACATTGCACCAAAAAGGATGCGCAACGTCTTTTTACATTAGAATTTTGTATTATTTTGCCCATGGGGCATTTATGTACTAACAAATTCTATCTTATTAATATGACGTGTGTTCTTTTTTGTTTACAACAAATTTGAATTTCTGAATCCTTGAATGCATTACATGAATACACATCATTCATCATATGCATAAATAGGTCTTCACACCAGGTTTCCTTATCTCTCTGCTGTTTATTTCAGCAATATGGATATAGAGCAGACGATCAAAGACTTACAAGCACAGAATTCACAGTTCCAGCAGCTACTCATGACCTTGGCTAGGGGTCAGGAGGATCTCAAAACTTTGCTGGAAAAGGAAAAGGAGAAAAAGAAAAAGAAAAGAGTTGGTGTAGCTACTTTGGGTAGAAGATTTGAAGGTCAATCTAGAAGGGTCCTGGATTTTCCCTCAACATCTGATGAAGGGGTTGGAAAAGGAAAGGGAGTTGCAGTGCCAACTGAGTCTGAGGAAGAAGAAGAAGAAGAAGAAGAAGAGGATGAAGACTATTCTGAGCAGCAGTACCCTCCTGCAAATGACAAGTACAAGAATCTGGAAGAGCGTCTGGCAGCTATGGAGGTACAGAGAGTGCCCGGGCTGGATTTTGAAGATCTAGGGTTGGTTTCTGGGATTGTCATTCCCCCTAAGTTCAAGGTGCCTCTTTTTGCTAAATACGATGAGGTGTCTTGCCCAAAGATGCATCTGCGGTCTTACGTCAGAAAAATCCAACCGCATTCTTCTGACAAGGATCTATGGGTTCATTTCTTCCAGGATAGTCTTTCGGGGATGCAATTAGATTGGTTTTACCAGCTAGAGAGATCTGATGTGCATAATTGGGAGGATTTGGCGGCTTCCTTCTACAGAAAATATCCATATAATACGGATTTAACACCAACCCGTACTCAATTATAGAGTATGGACATGGTATCAAATGAAGGTTTCAAAGAGTATGCCCAGAAATGGAGAGACTTGGCAGGACGAGTACAACCACCTCTGTCTGAGAGGGAGCTGGTAGATATGTTCTCGGGTACACTGTCTGGCCCCTTTTTCAATCACCTGATTGGAAGTTCGTCTGTGGGGTTCACCGAGTTAATTCTGACTGGTGAGAGAGTTGAAGCCGACATCAAGAGAAGGAAAATTCAAAAGGATGCATCTACTTTCGCTGCCATCAAGAATACCTTTCCAGCCAAGAAAGAAGTCTCAGCTGTCTACTCCCAAAGAAGTCAAGGAAGAGTTGAGCATCGGCCAGCGGTGGGGGCTGTAATGATTCAGAAGTCTGCAGCTGATAAGCCTAGAAGCAATCAACCCAGAACCAACCAAGCAAGGGTGGAAAGGCTTGTGCGGCAATTCACCCGGATAAACATGACACCTTCTCAGGTTCTCCCCTGTCTCTTGAATTTAAACCTTGCAAGTTTGAAAGAGGCACCGAAGAATCCGAATACATCTTCTCCTTACTACCATTCAAATGCCAAATGTGCTTATCATTCAGACAGCCTGGGGCACGACACCAACAATTGTTGGGCCCTCAAAAATAAAATTTAGGATTTGATAGATGCTAAAGAAGTTGAATTCGACGCCCCTGAAAAGCCTAATGTGATCTCTGCTCCGATGCCAAAACATGGTCACAATGTCCATGCTGTTGAAGAGGATCTTTTTGTTGCTGCTATTGATGATTTGATGACTCCGCTACCGATAATCAAGCTGAATTTATTAAAGGCTGGGATTTTCCCAGGCTGTGAAGAAGATTGCTGCCTTTGTTCATCCTTACCAACCGACTGTCCGTTGTTGAAGTTAGGCATCCAGTGCCTAATGGATAATCAAGAAATCCTTTTTGAAAAGACTCTTGTTACACCGACTCCTGTCAATGATGTTTCGATAATTACCATATCCACCAATCTTTCCAAGGTCTCCAAAAGACCTGTTAAGATTACATCCGATCCGAAGATTGTACCTTTGAAGATAACTATGTCGGGGACTATCCCGTATAAGTCCAACAAATCAATACCGTGGAACTATGGGGGAGAGATCTTCTACCACGATGTTAAACAAATTGAATCGACTGAAGAGAGTTCTAATGAAGAGACTTCCGACATTGGAAACATTGCTGGAACGAGTAAAATCACCCGCAGTGGAAGAATTTTCTCTCTGGAGATTGCGCCTCCAAAGGCAATCTTCGGACCCTCAGCCGCTCCTAAGGTTACTCCTGCACCGGTCAACATATCTGCGAGAATTCCAGTTATTGAAGAAGTTGTTACTCCTGAAGTCATCCCCTCTACTGTTGATGATGATATAGGGAAAGGGATTCAAGAAGAGCTCGTCAGGACGAGGGCTCAGCCGTTGACCATCCCTGAAAACTCTCAGAAAGAAATGGAAAAAATTTTGAAAATAATCAAGAAAAGCGATTATAATGTTGTTGAGAAACTGGGGAAAACCCCCTCAAAGATTTCTATGTTGGCACTGTTGCTTTGTTCAGAGGCTCATGCTAAAGCCTTGATCAGATTCTTGAAGACGGCCCATGTGCCCCAGGAAACCTCCGCGGACCAGTTCCAGGAATGTGTAGCTAGCCTAACAGCTGACAACGGTCTAGGATTCTCCGATGTTGATCTAATAATCAAAGGGAGAAAACATAACAACGCTTTGTATGTCTCGGTGGAATGCAGAGGGACTACTCTAGCACACGTTCTGGTAGACACTGGTTCATCGCTAAACGTCTTACCAAAGAAGACATTGGATAGGCTAGATTGTGAAGGTCTAACTTTGAAGCCCAACAACATCATTGTCAGAGCCTTTGATGGTTCTAAAAGGATGGTCCACGGAGAGGTGGACATCCCGATTAAAGTGGGAACTGAAACCTTCAACTCCACATTCTATGTCATGGACATTCGTCCCTCCTACTCTTGCTTGTTGGGAAGACCCTGGATTCATCATGATGGAGCCGTCACTTCAACTCTACATCAAAAGCTCAAGTACCCTGTCCAGGGGAAAATTGTGACAGTTCACGGTGAAGAGGAATACATGATAAGCCATCTAAATTCTTTCCGCTATGTAGAATTGGATGGTGAATTCATCGAGACCCCCTTTCAACACTTCGAGCAAGTTTCTGAAGAGATTGCAGCAACCAAGACAGTGCCTTCTGTACCCACGATTACCCTACCTCCGCCTCGGATGTCGTCACTCAAAGATGCTAAGGCTGTGATTGAAGAAGGAGGAAGCATAATCAGGGGGCAACTTCCCAATTTTCCTTTCAAATCTGATAAATTCGGCTTGGGTTTCACTGCTTATGCTCAAAAGGCTGCGCGTCGCTCCTGGGCTGGAGGTCCACCAGTGAAGATCACCCATCATAGGGTCAACGCTTTGGAGGATGGTGAGGAGGAGAGCAACTTTGAAGACTGGATTTTCCCTACTGTGGAAGGAGGGCTATGCAATTGGGAGGCAAAAGACTTTGTTCCCATTACTTTCATGAATCAGTAATTTATCTTTCAAACATTTCTGTTGGTTTATAATAATTCCTAAACAATTCGTACACTTTTAGCCTTGTGCCTTACCCGAGGTACATAGGTCCATTTGTAAGGGTTTGATTTTTCATCTTCATATGCCATTTTAATGAATCATGGACGTTTTCACGTATAAACTTTTGTGTTCATTGTCTTTCTTTTTGCATTTTATTTGTTTAAAGGTGGCTATCCCTTACACACACACCCACTTACAAATGCAGGTACCCTTCCACTTTGGATTCCATGGCTAACAATTCTGCTATGGCCTTCAGTGACTCTGAAGATCTGGTCTACCATGCCGAATACGAAGGTGATGAAGACTGTGAAGTGCCTGGAGAATTGGCTAGACTGCTACAACAGGAAGAAAGGGCTATTCTACCTCATGAGGAGTTGTTAGAGACAATCAACTTGGGAAAAGAGGAAGACAGAAAAGAAATCAGAGTGGGTGCCAACCTAGAGCCAAGTGTCAAGGAGCGCTTAGTTCAGCTGTTGAATGAATATATTGAGATCTTCGCCTGGTCTTATGAATACATGTCGGGACTTGATACAGATATTGTGGTTCACTGTCTCCCCACAAGAGAAGACTGTCCACCAATTAAGTAGAAAGTTCTCCGCATGAGGCCCGACATGTCTGAAAAGATCAAAGCTGAAGTGATGAAGCAGTTCAATGTTGGGTTTCTTGTTGTTACATCCTATCCACAATGGGTTGCTAACATTGTGCCCGTGCCTAAGAAGGACGGCAAGGTCAGAATATGCGTGGATTACAGAGACTTAAACAGGGCTAGCCCTAAAGATGACTTTCCACTACCACACATTGACATCTTGGTTGACAATACAGCTCAGCACAAGGTATTTTCTTTCATGGACGGATTTTCAGGGTACAACCAGATCAAAATGTCCCCTGAAGACATGGAGAAAACTACTTTTGTTACACAGTGGGGTACGTTCTACTATAAAGTGATGCCATTCGGACTGAAGAATGCCAGGGAAACCTACCAACGCGCCATGGTGGCTTTATTTCATGATATGATACATCATGAGATAGAGGTCTACGTAGACGACATGATAGCCCATTCATAAACGGAAGAAGAACACCTCGACCATCTGCAAAAGCTATTTGTCAGGTTGAAAGAGTACAAGCTCGGACTGAATCCTAACAAGTGCACTTTCGGAGTCAGGTCCGGTAAACTCTTGGGTTTCATTGCCAGTAACAAAGGTATCGAGGTTGATCCTGCCAAAGTCAAAGCTATACAAGAAATGCTTGCCCCTCGCACTGAGAAAGAGGTCAGAGGTTTCTTGGGATGCCTAAACTACATTGCAAGGTTCATTTCTCACCTAACATCTACATGTGAACCAATCTTCAAGATGTTAAAGAAAGATCAGGTGGTTAAATGGAATGATGACTGTCAAGTTGCTTTCGATAGAATCAAGGAGTATTTTCTAGAACCTCCTATCTTGATGCCACCCATCGAAGGAAGGCCGTTAATCATGTATCTGACTGTCCTATAGAATTCAATGGGGTGCGTATTGGGCCAACATGACGAGTCTGGCCGAAAAGAGCATGCCATTTATTACCTTAGCAAAATGTTTACCGACTGTGATACCCGCTACTCACTGCTCGAGAAAACTTGCTGCAATTTGGTATGGGCTGCTCACCGGCTAAGGCAGTATATGTTGACTCATACCGCTCTGCTGATATCTAAGATGGATCCGATCAAGTACATATTTGAAAAGCCTACTTTATCTGGAAGAATAGCAAGGTGGCAGATGATCCTCACCGAGTATGATATACAATACACGACCCAAAAAGCTATAAAGGGGAGTGTACTAGCCGATCATCTGGCTCATCAAGCTGTCGAAGATTACCAATCCATGAGGTTCGACTTCCCCGACGAGGATATCATGACTTTGGACAACATTGAAGAAAACAGACCGTATGACGGACCTGAACAAGGATCCCGATGGACCCTGTATTTTGATGGTGCCTCCAACGCACTTGGCAATGGTATCAGTGATCGCACTAAATCGCACTATGTTTCTGACTCAAATATCACATGTTTTCCTTAGTTTTTATTATCATTTTCTCGTATTATGTTCCTTTTTCCTTTGTTTTCAGGATTCTTGTCATTTCAGAGCCTTCTGTGAAGAAACGAGCCAAAACGCCAAGAAATTAGGGTTTTTCAAGATATTCTGCACTTATGGCGTTCAGCGTCGCGCCGGCTACAGGGAACGCGATGACGTGGCCCACTTTCACCCAAAGACCAACTGCCACGTTCCCATGATGTGGCAGTTCCAGCCACCGCGCCCGCGGCCACTGCCACCGCGCCCGCGGCCTTCACAAAAAGCTTCCCGCTCAAAAGAAGTTGAGGGGCATGCTGGTCTTTACGCATCTCAAGGATCCTCTATAAATAGTTTTCGATTTTCATTTTTTAGTTTCATCCAAGCTTAGTACAATCTTAAGCCATATACTATCAGTTTCTGTAAAGTAATAATCTCTTCACATCGGGGAGTTATTGCGGTGTAGATTGAGTTGTAATCGAGTCTTGCAGCACTTTGGTTGAAGTTTATCATACCAGCCTTACCATTCCGCAGATTTGTATCAGATTCAAGTCTCTGACTGGAGCAAGGTTCTATTTTATTGCATTTCTTTACTTATAATTGCTCTTACCATAGTCTACACGTTTTATAGACTCTAAATGCTCTTACCATAGTCTACATGTTTTATAGACTCTAAATGCTCTTACCATAGTCTACACGTTTTATAGACTCTAAATGCTCTTACCATAGTCTACACGTTTTATAGACTCTAAACGCTCTTATCATAGTCTACACGTTTTATAGACTCGCACTTATTATGTCTGGCTAAACTATAAAGGTTTGGATGTAATGATTGTCATCATGGTCGTGTTCCAATTATCATGCTAGTGAAAATACTCTGGGGATGTTTTGCTTTTAACTTAAGTCAATTATGTTTAAATGTTTATTGGGTAAGATCGAAAGCCGTCCAAACTAATGATACGACTTGATTATTATTTAACCAAACAAAAAGAGCGAAAGCCGTTGATTGGTTAAATAGGAATCATTGACCTTTTTAGAAAACGATTTTGAAACTATTTTCGGATGTGTTTGTAGGTTTGAAATATGACTCTTGGTCAAAATCCAAAAGTCTCTTTAAGTTAATCTTTCCAAGTAAAATTACTTTTCTGTTAAGTCAAAACTATCAATTTCTTAAAAATAGGTTTACCTCTTTAACGCGGAAGGCACCCTTTATATGTGACAATAAAGTAATTTAATTTAAAGAGTAAATTCGGTTCTTAGTAGTCAAAAGCTACAAGTTCCCGTTAAATTGATTCTTTGCTATCAATAGAAAATACTGCCCCATAAGTAGTTTCATCTACGCATGACCGGACCAATATCTGATTACAGGATTTACATTCCAACCTGTCTTTTAAACTGTTATTTACCTCGCTCATTTACTTTGTTGCACTGCACTCACATCAATATTCTTGTTCACCTTAGATAAGCACCTTAGCAATAGAGTTGATAGATTGACAATTGGTCTCTGTGGTTCGATAATCTTATATATTACTTCGATAGGTTGTGCACTTGCAGTACTATATTTAGGCTATACGTTACAGACCCCATCAAGTTTTTGGCGTCGTTGCCGGGGACCAACTTCGTCAAATTTCGTACCCTATTGTTATCCCGTTTAGACTAAGGCTATTCTAGCCGGTAGATGCGTAGAAATCGTAGCACCGGTAACCTAATAGATCCTTTAGTAGAACCTGAACGTTACGCTCGTGCCCGTCTTTTTATTCGCAAGATAAGAAGAGCTATGGCAGAAGATCGTAACCAAAGACCACTCAAGGAATTCGCCCAACCATCTAACGAGGAACCTCGTTCTAGTTTAGTAAACCCTGCTATAACTACCAACAACTTTGAACTAAAGCCCTCATTATTACAATTAGTGCAACAAAACCAATTCGCTGGTCTCGCTACCGAGAACCCGAATCAACATTTAAAGGTATTTATCCAGTTAGCTGACACCCTTAAGGCAAATGGAGCCACACCCGAAGCTATCCGTTTAAGACTGTTTCCTTTTTCCCTTAGAGGTAAAGCTCACGACTGGTTAGACGCCCTTCCAGCTAACTCAATAACAACTTGGGAAGACCTTAGGAGAGCTTTTCTTGCGAGATATTTTCCACCAAGCAAGACCGTTGTTCTTAGGAACCTGATCACTTGTTTCACCCAAAACCAAGGCGAATCACTTTTTGATACCTGGGAGAGATATAAAGAACTTTTAAGAGCTTGTCCGCACCATGGCCTGGAGCAATGGTTAATCATACATACCTTCTATAATGGACTCCATTACAACACAAAGATGTCCATAGACGCTGCCGCTGGCGGAGCGTTGATGAACAAACCTTACCCTGACGCTTGTGCCCTAATAGAGGACATGGCCCAAAACCACGCCCAGTGGGGATTAGAACGAGCGACAGTAGAGAAAAAGGAGAGCCATGGAGGAAAGCATGAGGTAAGTTGCATGGACATGATTAATGCTAAGATGGACGCCCTAGCTTTGAGAGTCGAGAACATGTCTCAAAACCCAACCACAGTAGCAGCAATCCAATCGGAATGCAAACTCTGTGGAACTCAAGGACATCAAACCGTTGACTGTAACCTTTTGAACGAATCTAGCTCAGACCAAGTTAATTATACCCAAGGGAACCCTTTCTCGAATACCTACAATCCTGGATGGAGGAACCACCCGAATTTCTCTTACAAAAACAATAACCCTATCCAAAATCCCGGACCTTCGAGACCTCAAGGATTCCAAACGCAAAAACAAAACCAACCTATGCAAATAGTGCCCCCAAGACCAAACCTTAAAGAAACCATAGACACCTTTATTCAGACTCAAACTCAGCAAAATAAGGAGTTTATGAACCAACACATTCACACGAACGAACTAGTTACTCAACTGGCAACCAAGTTTGACCAGATAATAACCCACACCAAAATGCTTGAGACTCAGATTTCCCAAGTAGCGCAAAACACCTCTGTACAAGTTGCACCTGGAGGACAATTTCCTGGACAAACTCAACCAAATCCAAAAGGCCAAGCAAATTCTATCACCTTAAAAAGTGGAACTGCTTATGAAGGGCCTAGAAATCCTAACTTAAGCACATCAGAAAAACCTATGGAAGATGCTACACCTAAAGACCAGGTAGAGGAACCAGAGAAACCAGAAAAGCAATCAAAACCAGAACCAGGGAATATCACTCAACAACCTTATAAACCACCCATTCCGTTCCCACAGAGGCTGAAAAACACCAAAGTAGAAAACCAGTACCAAAAGTTTATTAAGGTAATAGAGAAACTCCATGTAGAGATTCCTTTTACTGAAGCTATAACCCAGATACCATCATATGCTAAGTTCTTGAAAGATATTTTGACCAATAAACGGCGACTCAATGATCCCAAGCCTTTAGAATGTCATTCTATATCCGAAAATAAACTCGCCAAGAAAGATAAAGACCCTGGAAGTTTTTCTATCCCTTGCATCCTAGGTAACCATATGATAGACAAAGCATTTTTAGACTTAGGAGCAAGCGTAAGTCTGATGCCTCTGTCCGTCTGTAAGAGGTTAAAATTAGGAGAACTTCAACCTACTAAGATGTCCTTACAACTAGCTGATAGATCTGTCAAATATCCCATGGGTATTTTAGAAGACATACCTGTCAAGATTGGTCAGTTGTACATTCCGACCGACTTCGTCGTAATGGATATTAAAGAAGATGAAGACATCCCAATCCTCTTAGGAAGACCATTCCTATCGACCGTCGGAGCTATAATAGATGTTAAGAAAGAGAAACTGGCTTTCGAGGTAGGAGATGAAAAGATTGAGTTCATTTTATCAAAGTTTCTAATGGCACCAGTGATAGGAGATGCATGTTATGCCATCGACGTCATTGACGAATGTGTAAATGAGCTCGAACATAACGAATCTTTAATCAAATTACCATCAACCCCTATTTTAGAGGATGACGGATTTAAGAGTATCGAACTGTACTTTGACGACAACCTTTTTGAATGCTTAGCCCTTACCCCTGACCTTATGCCGCGTACTGAGAAACCCACTATAGAACTTAAGGAACTACCCAAGAATCTAAGATATGAGTTTTTGGATGAGGAGATGAATAGACCTGTTATAATTAGCGCCGCTCTAAACCAAATAGAAACAAATCAACTCTTAGATACCTTGTGAAAATATCCCTCAGCTTTAGGGTATAAAATTTCAGATTTAAAAGGTATAAGCCCATCCGTATGCATGCATCGGATTATGCTAGAAGAAGATTCAAAACCCTCAAGAGAACATCAAAGAAGAATAAACCCTATCATGAGTGATGTAGTCAGGAAAGAAGTTCTTAAGTTATTAGAAGCTGGTATCATATACCAAATTTCGGATAGTGAATGGGTGAGCCCAGTCCATGTGGTACCCAAGAAAGGAGGTATCACTGTTCTGAAAAATGAGAAAGGTGAGCATGTGGCAAAACGAACAGAAGGAGGATGGCGTATGTGTATAGATTACAGAAAGTTGAATAAGGCAACGAGAAAAGACCATTTCCCTCTCCCATTTATAGATCAGATGCTTGAACGTCTAGCAAGACACTCATATTTTTGCTATCTTGATGGGTATTCGGGGTTTTTCCAAATCCCTATTCACCCAGAGGACCAAGAAAAAACCACATTTACTTGCCCTTATGGAACATTCGCTTATAGACGAATGCCCTTTGGACTCTGTAATGCACCTGCCACTTTCCAACGTTGTATGATGTCAATTTTCGCAGACTACCTAGATGGAATTATGGAAGTATTTATGGACGATTTTTCAGTGTGTGGGTTTGATTTCAATAACTGCCTCTCAAACTTAGAGAAAATCTTAAAAAGATGTGTGGAAGTAAACCTTGTGTTGAATTGGGAAAAGTGCCACTTTATGGTAAATGAAGGGATAGTCTTGGGACACATTATTTCTGAAAGAGGTATAGAAGTCGATAAGGCCAAGATAGAAGTTATAGAAAACCTAAACCCACCTAAGACCGTTAGGGAAGTAAGAAGTTTTCTAGGACATGCCGGGTTCTACCGACGTTTCATCAAGAATTTTTTCGGAATAACAAAACCTTTAACTAACTTATTGATGAAGGATGTCGAGTTTGAATTCGACCAAAAATGTCTTGAGGCCTTTGAAGTTTTAAAGCAAGCTCTTATTTCAGCACCTATCATAAGACCACCTGATTGGACACAACCCTTTGAAATCATGTGCGATGCTAGTGATTTCGCTGTAGGAGCTGTACTAGGGCAAAGAAGAGACAAGAAACTGCATGCTATTTACTACGCTAGTAGAACACTAGACGCTGCCCAGCTAAATTATACAACCACAGAAAAGGAATTGCTAGCCGTAGTTTTTGCTATTGATAAATTTCGATCTTATTTGGTGGGAGCAAAAATAATAGTATACACAGATCATGCAGCAATCCGGTACTTGTTAAGTAAGAAAGATGCTAAGCCTAGATTGCTCAGATGGGTTCTTTTACTCCAAGAATTTGACTTGGATATTAAGGATAAAAAAGGAGCTGAAAACTTACTAGCTGATCATCTCTCTAGGTTAGAGCACCTTAAACCTGAACTTATACCTATAGACGATCACTCTACTTATGAAAGATTAATAGCTGGGATAAACTCAACTGAAGAAGAGACCTATGAGGAAATCTCAACCTTGAACAACATACCATGGTACGCAGATATTGTGAATTATCTGGCCGCTGATATCATACCCCCTGACTTAAGCTACCAACAGAAGAAGAAGTTTTTTAGTGATGTTAAACACTTCTTTTGGGATGAACCCCTCCTATTCAAAAGAGGAATAGATAATATATTCAGACGATGTGTGCCGGAAGAAGAAGTAGGCAACGTCATTAAACATTGTCATGTTGCACCTTATGGTGGACATGCAAGCACGTCTAAAACATGCGCCAAAATATTTCAAGCAGGTTTTTATTGGCCTACTGTATGGCGCGATGTCCACACTTACATTACAAAATGTGACCGATGCCAACGCACTGGGAACATCTCAAGACGTGACGAAATGCCCTTAAGTAACATCCAAGAAGTGGAAATATTTGATGTCTGGGGTATAGATTTCATGGGACCTTTTCCTTCCTCAATGGGTAACAAGTATATCCTAGTAGCTGTCGATTATGTCTCAAAGTGGATAGAAGCTGTTGCATCACCCGCAAACGATACCATGGTAGTTATCAAACTGTTTAAGAATATTATTTTTCCTAGGTTTGGAACCCCGAGGTTAGTCATAAGTGATGGAGGATCGCATTTTATATCTAAGATATTTGACAAGCTTCTAAGCAAATACGGAGTAAAACATAGAGTAGCAACACCATATCACCCGCAAACCAGTGGCCAAGTAGAAGTATCGAATAGGGAGATTAAGCAGATCCTAGAGAAAACCGTATCATTATCCAGAAAAGACTGGTCTGGAAAACTTAAAGACGCCTTATGGGCTTATAGAACGGCTTATAAAACCCCTATTGGAACAACTCCTTATCAATTGGTTTATGGAAAGTCCTGTCATTTACCCTTCGAACTAGAACATAAAGCCTATTGGGCCATTAAATCCTTGAATCTAGATTACCTAAAAGCCGAAGAAAAACGTATCCTGGACATTCACAAGCTGGAAGAGCTTCGCTTGAATGCCTATGAGAATGCCATCATATATAAGGAAAGAACCAAGATGTGGCATGATAAAAAAATCATCAAGAAAGATTTCAACATTGGTGACCCTGTTCTCCTATTTTACTCAAGGTTACGACTTTTTCCTGGTAAGCTTCGTTCAAGATGGACAGGTCCATTTGAAGTGTCAAAAGTTCTAAAGTCTGGAGAAGTAGAAATCAAAAACAATTCATACGCTCCATTTGTGGTAAATGGACAAAGACTGAAGCTATACAAAGGAGGAGATTTGTCTGTTGACTACTCTAGTCATATTCTTATAGACCCACCAATACCCACATAAAGTAAGATCTAATCGTCAAGCTAAAGACGTTAAACAAGCGCTGCATGGGAGGCAACCCATGGTTTATTCTTAATTTTATTTTATTTTATTTTATTAATTTATATATGTTTTATCTGGACTAATTTCTTGTGTTTATATTTTCAGGATGCATTACCCCGATGGTATGGTTGTGATTTTCAGGGATGAAGCACAAAAAGCCCGATTTGCTACCTTATCTGCTAGACCTATGGTACCCACTAGGTACCCCGATCAGAGCTGCATGGAGGCACTCGGGATTGAGCCAAGTATTAGGTATCTGTGCAACCAACTTGGCTGGGATTCTTATGCTAATGATGTCCACAAAACCTACAGGAACCTTACTCTGGAGTTTCTTAGCTCTGTGGATTATAACCCACGGGTGGGTGAAGGAGATGAGAGAGGATGCCTAAGTTTCAGATTGTTTGGTACCGAGTATACCCTGACCATCAAAGAATTTGGGGATTTGCTTAGTTTCCAAACTGGACCGACCGCTATCACTGAGTTTCCATTGAGTTACTATATGGACAGAGATATTGATAAATTTTGGCAGGACATTACTGATAGAGCCAGTCTTGACCCCTCTACCCAGTTGTCCAGGAAGATCCATAACCCGGCTTTCCGATACTTCGAGATGATCCTGTGCCACACTTTCTTTGGGAGGAGTTACTGTGACCACTTAGTCACTGCTGAGGAGATCCTTTTCCTATACTGTGCCAGTCAGTCCAGACCTATAGCTAGTGGAGGTTTTCTGATAGAGAGCCTCGAGCAGACTGCTCGATCCGCTGTAGGACTCATTCATTCCGGAGGGAATGTGACACATATAGCTTCTGCTTTGGGTTTGGACAGTATGATAGCACAGCTGACCCCATACTGTGGATATACTTTCCTGGATTTAGACTTCTGCATGGATCGTGGGCTCATGAGGAGGGCCTCTTTCCACCCATATCAGTACAGATTGCTCATCGATGACCAGACAGTTTACACCTTCACACTGCCAGACCCTCAGATGACTTGTGTTTCCAATCCTGCAAATTGGAACTATTCTGTAGAAGGTTGGGGTGAGATATCAGAGTATGCCCCAGAATATACTCCTGCTTCCGAAGATCCCACTCCAGAATACACTCCTGCTTCCGAAGATCCTACTCCTGAATACACTCCTGCTCCCGAGGACTCTACTCCAGATCACACATCCCGACCCGAGGTTACACACACTATTGTTCTTACTAATAACCTCAGCTTGCAGGAACCTGATATTCGCACTCTGTTGACTGCTATGCGCACTGAGATAGACACTCTCCGCAATAAGGTGGCTGACCTTCATTTACAGTTGGAACTGAATGATGTTACCTTTGCTGGTGAGTTAGATGAATTAGCTCACGAGGTGGCAGAGATTCGACGCCAGCTGACTGAGCTGCGTGGCCCAGACACTCCTGCAGAACATCCTCCCGGTTGGCGATAGATCTGTGTTATTCACAAGATCTCTAGTTCTAGTATTATTATATTTTGTTGATTTCCTTTTCAGACTCATTTTTATTTGCATTATCTGTTTCCTGCATTATTAATAACTATTTTGGTGACCCGATGTCCGTACCTATATATATATATGCATATGTGTTTTTTTCTCTATATATATCTTTCATTTACTAATGTTTTTGTTTTTTCTTGGTCACCATAATGAAAATTTTGATATAAAAATAAATAAATATACATGTATATATGTATTCACATACATATATGCACGTTCGTAAGAAAACTAGGTACACCTCCAAAAATTGAAGCCAATGGCAAGGAAGGAAAAGCCCAATGGAAAGGAAGCAAGACCGGCCCAACTTGGCTCGCCCTGACCGCGCCCGCGGTGATCCCTGCCGCGCCCGCGGTGACGTAACGGTCACCTAACGGCTAGTGGCTCGGTTTTCCCCCAATTTTGCCTCTTTTTCCACTTCCAATCCCATTTTCTTCCATTCTTAACCCCCCATAACTTCCTTTATTATCCATACCTACCCCACTACATTTATTCCCATCATAAATATTCATCAACCACCATTTTCCTTCACTACCTATAAATACCCCCACTATTTCATTTTCTTCCTCACACCTTCACTACTTCTACATCCCATTCTTTCTCTTTATATATCATCCACAAGAAAATCCTATGGAGTATCACGGCTACATTTTGCGAGATGGCCAACCCGGAGAAAGACAACAAAAGCGGCTTGAGAAATTGCTGACAACACCAATACACTCTACCAGGTATATCGATGAAAATTGTCTATATTCATTAGGTATATACCATAGTGTATTTTTCCTTCTCGACAAACTAGGCATGCATGATATTTTTGCTACTCAAGCACCAACCTACCCTAGGCTGACGTTCGAATTTTTGAGTTCTTTAATTTATAACGTCTCTCCTAACACTGCTAGCACCGTAGGTGGAGTAAAATTTAGAATGTTTAATGTTGAATATGACTACTCCACTGACGGTCTAGCTGCCATGTTAGGATGGCCTTATGGGGATGGTGCCGTTTGTGAAGCACCTTTAGACACGGATTGGGCATTTGAAGCATTTTGGGCCAGAATTACTAAACAAAATGCAACATCTTTTGATGGCCTACTTGCTTCTCATATCCACAATCCTGCCCTTCGTGTTTTTAGATTTCTTTTAGCATCCACCATCTTTGCTCGGGAAAACCCAAACAAGGTGAATGCTAAAGAATTAATTATCATGCAGAGCTGCCTCACAGACACCAAAGTTAATCCAGTCCCATTTATGATTGCCCACATGCACCATGTTTTAAAAAAAGGTGGGTTGATTTCCTTTGGTGGACTGATTACTACTATTGCCCGTGCTATAGGATTGGATACAGAACTTGCCACCCTTGAGCCACTTCCTCCTCGTATTGCAAATCTTAAATTTTTAAGGGATATGCGTTTATGCAAGACGAGGAGGGAAGGTGGTTACTTCCTCATGGTTGGAGGTGCCGCTGTACCCAGTGTTGTTATTCCTTGCACCCGTCGTACTGATATCAGATTTGAGCGTAACTGGACCTACGATCTCAATGCTCCTGCTTTTATTGGTCCGTTGCCCCCAAATCTACCTTTAAATGAGGGTAACAACACTGATGATGAGTACGATTTCGGTACGGAAGAACCACCCCACTTTTCACCACCACACACGACACCATCTACTTCTAACCCACATGCAGGTACCGCTCCTAGTTTCCATGTCACTGAGGACATGTGGCGTGAGCATATGGCCCGAGAGGCCCAGAGGGACACCCTCCTTGCTACTTTGCAGCAACAGGCGACCGATAACATGGCCTTCATGCAAGCATCCCAACAGCAAAATGCCAGCTCTCTGCGCACTATTATGGAAAGTCAGCTGGCTTTCCAGCGAGAACAGCACCTTAACCAGACCACATACGCTCGTCACTTCCAATTGATGGAGGCAACCCAAGGCACCCTCATTGGTAGGACCCAAGAGCTACAAGCGGCAAATGCCGCCTTGACAGAGAGAATGGAGCAGCTAGTTTTGGATCGAGAGAGCCGTCGTCGCAGCCGTAGCCGCCGTTCTGGTCGTACCAACCAGGATGGTGAAGGTCCTAGTGGCCCCCACTAGCGTTTTCAGGTACCTCCTCCTACCTTATTTTGGAACATTGAGGACAATGTCTGATTTAAGTGTGGGAGGAGCATTTATCGCTTTTATTTCCCGTTTTTCCTGCTTTTATTTCCCTTCCGCATTTTTCCTTTTAGGTATGTTATATTCGTAGTTAATAAAATGCATGTGATAGGCGAGTCTTTCTGCGTAGTGTACCCTTTCATTTCCCCCACTTTTTAGCCTTACAAAATTTTTACAAAATCTTTTTCAAAGAATTGTGGTTGTTTTTAAGGATTTGGGCTATGAGACAGGTCCTAGATAGGGTCTATTTCTTGGGCACTCACTTTTTGAAAAATTCGTTATCATTTTAACACCGTAAGCCTTTTTGAACATTTAGATTAGATCCTTTCTTCCCAATATGCTATGATTTTGAATAAAACTGTACAAATAGGTCTTCAAGTAGTTTATCTAAGCAGTCAGCTCCGGCCTAAGCATGCTCTAAGTGTAGGATCGATGAATATAAGTGGATGATCTCTATTTTGCCTTAAAAGTTTATAAAATAAAGTATGAATACGACTACGAGTTGGGTGATCCTCACAAGATTACTCAACTCAAGAAAGTTGTAAGCACTAATAAAAACAAAGAAAAAAAAATATATAAGGCACATCCGTTGTAGTTGGTCCAGAGGTATCTGGTGCTGGACTTGGTAGGGCGGACTACGGTCCGATCCCCCGCAACTGCAAATGGGTAAAATAAAAAGGGGTTAAACCAACTCTTGTACCAGAATCCCATCACTTGAGATCAGAGTCACTAACCGGTCACTACACCATGAGTATGTACGGATAACGGGCTTAATGTGATTGCGCCTGAATGAAAAAGGACCTCGTACAAAAAGAAGTCTTAGCATAGTTAGGATATTAGGATCGATCTGTATACTTATGAGGTTTATGTCCGCATTTCTGCGAGTAGTGTAATTACGATACCCTTGGTTCAGATAGCTAGTGCCTGACAACACACCCTTACTCGAACTTAGAAGCCCTCTTTGCCCAAAACCTGTATACACCATAATTTTCTTTCATCTACTTCTAAGAGTTGTTGCTTGAGGACAAGCAAAGGTCTAAGCGTGGGAGGATTTGATCACACTAAATCGCACTATGTTTCTGACTCAAATATCACATGTTTTCCTTAGTTTTTATTATCATTTTCTCGTATTATGTTCCTTTTTCCTTTGTTTTCAGGATTCTTGTCATTTCAGAGCCTTCTGTGAAGAAACGAGCCAAAACGCCAAGAAATTAGGGTTTTTCAAGATATTCTGCACTTATGGCGTTCAGCGCCGCGCCGGTTACAGGGAACGCGATGATGTGGCCCACTTTCACCCAAAGACCAACTTCCATGTTCCCATGATGTGGCAGTTCCAGCCACCGCGCCCGCGGCCACTGCCACCGCGCCCGCGGCCTTCACAAAAAGCTTCCCGCTCAAAAGAAGTTGAGGGGCATGCTGGTCTTTACGCATCTCAAGGATCCTCTATAAATAGTTTTCGATTTTCATTTTTTAGTTTCATCCAAGCTTAGTACAATCTTAAGCCATATACTATCAATTTCTGTAAAGTAATAATCTCTTCACATCGGGGAGTTATTGCGGTGTAGATTGAGTTGTAATCGAGTCTTGCAGCACTTTGGTTGAAGTTTATCATACCAGCCTTACCATTCCGCAGATTTGTATCAGATTCAAGTCTCCGACTGGAGCAAGGTTCTATTTTATTGCATTTCTTTACTTATAATTGCTCTTACCATAGTCTACACGTTTTATAGACTCTAAATGCTCTTACCATAGTCTACATGTTTTATAGACTCTAAATGCTCTTACCATAGTATACACGTTTTATAGACTCTAAATGCTCTTACCATAGTCTACACGTTTTATAGACTCTAAACGCTCTTATCATAGTCTACACGTTTTATAGACTCGCACTTATTATGTCTGGCTAAACTATAAAGGTTTGGATGTAATGATTGTCATCATGGTCGTGTTCCAATTATCATGCTAGTGAAAATACTCTGGGGATGTTTTGCTTTTAACTTAAGTCAATTATGTTTAAATGTTTATTGGGTAAGATCGAAAGCCGTCCAAACTAATGATACGACTTGATTATTATTTAACCAAACAAAAAGAGCGAAAGTCGTTGATTGGTTAAATAGGAATCATTGACCTTTTAAGAAAACGATTTTGAAACTATTTTCGGATGCGTTTGTAGGTTTGAAATATGACTCTTGGTCAAAATCCAAAAGTCTCTTTAAGTTAATCTTTCCAAGTAAAATTACTTTTCTGTTAAGTCAAAACTATCAATTTCTTAAAAATAGGTTTACCTCTTTAACGCGGAAGGCACCCTTTATATGTGACAATAAAGGAATTTAATTTAAAGAGTAAATTCGGTTCTTAGTAGTCAAAAGCTACAAGTTCCCGTTAAATTGATTCTTTGCTATCAATAGAAAATACTGCCCCATAAGTAGTTTCATCTACGCATGACCGGACCAATATCTGATTACAGGATTTACATTCCAACCTGTCTTTTAAACTGTTATTTACCTCGCTCATTTACTTTGTTGCACTGCACTCACATCAATATTCTTGTTCACCTTAGATAAGCACCTTAGCAATAGAGTTGATAGATTGACAATTGGTCTCTGTGGTTCGATAATCTTATATATTACTTCGATAGGCTGTGCACTTGCAGTACTATATTTAGGCTATACGTTACAGACCCCATCAATCAGCGCGGTACTTATCTCTCCAGAAGGTTTCCATACACCTTTCACCGCCAGACTCTGCTTCAGCTGCACCAACAACATGGCCGAGTATGAAGCTTGTATCTTTGGTCTCAAGGCCGCTATTGACTTGGGAATCAAATCTTTGATTGTATTTGGGGACTCAGCTTTGGTCATCAGTCATATCAAAGGAGAGTGGGATACTAAACATCCAAACTTCATCCCTTACAAAGAACATGTCTTGAAATTGTTACCATATTTCGAGCAGATTATCTTCGAGCACTTCCCGCGAGAAGAGAATCAGTTAGCAGATGCTCTAGCTACAATGTCTTCCATGTTTAAACTTAACTGGGATAATGAGGCTCCCAAAATCACCATTGAACGGATGGACGAACCTACACATTGTCACGAGATTAATACCGAAAAGGTAGTGAACCAACCGTGGTTTCATGACGTCAAAAGGTATCTCGAGGCTCAGGAATACCCTGAAGGAGCTTCAGTCAACGATAAAAAGTTCTTAAAGAGATTCTCGACTAAGTTCTTCTTGAGTAGTGGTATCCTATACAAGAGTAATCATGATTGCATTCTGCTCTGTTGTGTGGACAAGGTTGAAGCTGAGCAGATCATGGCTGAATTGCACAATGGTACCTTTGGCACCCATTCTAGCGGACATACGATGGCTAAGAAGATTCTACGGGCAGGCTATTACTGGTCTACCATGGAAGCTGACTGCCATCAACATTCTCGTACATGCCATAAATGCCAAATCTATGCGGATAAGGTACACATACCTCCAGTTCCTCTCAGTGTGTTAACAGCTCCTTGGCCATTCGCTATGTGGGGGATCGACCTGATTGGAGAGATCAAGCCTACAACATCCAATGGACACCATTTCATCCTGGTGGCCATTGATTACTTTACCAAGTGGGTCGAAGCATTTTCCTTCGCCTCCGTTACAAAGAATGTGGTTTCCCGCTTCTTCAAGCAGAACCTTATTTGCCGGTACGGTATCCCCGACAGGATCATTACTGACAACGGTACAAACCTGAACAACACTATGATCACCGCTTTGTGCGAGCAGTTCCAGATTCAACATCACAATTCATCTCCCTATCGGCCAAAGATTAACGGTGCTCTCGAAGCTGCGAATAAAAATATCAAGAAGATCATACAAAAGATGACAGTCACCTACAAGGACTGGCATGAGATGTTACCGTTTGCTATGCACGGGTACTATACCACGGCACGAACATCAACTGGGGCAACACCCTATTCTTTGGTATATGGCATGGAAGCTGTTTTACCTATCGAGGTTCAGATTCCCTCCTTGAGAATCATGAAAAATGCTGGTTTAAGTGAAGACGATTGGATTCAGACCCGGCTTGATCAACTTAACTTGATTGACGAAAAGCGACTTACTTCTGTTTTCCATGGTCAGGCGTATCAGAAAGGAATGATCAAGGCATTCAACAAGAAAGTCAGGTGCCAGGTATATCAAGTCGGGGACCTTGTAATCAAGCGGATCATCTTGCCGCAAAGTGATCCCAGGGGCAAATGGACTCCTACTTACGAAGGACCGTTTGTGGTCAAAAACATATCTTCTGGTGGGGCAATGATCTTAACCACCATGGACGGCGACGACCTACCGCACCCTGCAAACGCAGACATAGTCAAAAGATACTATGCATAAACGACCCGGCAAGTTGAAAACCCGAAAGGGCGACTTGGTAAAAAATGGGCATCCCGGTGAATCGAAAACCCGAAAGGGCGGTTCAGGCAAAAATTAGGGATAAACAAAAAAAATTTGTACACCCGACAAGTTGAAAACCCGAAAGGGCGACTTGGGCAAAAAAGGGTTTCCCGGTGGACTGAAAACCCGAAAGGGCGGTCCAGGCAAAAGTTAGGGAATTAAAGCGTATGACTATGTCTCGTCGGATCATTTTAAGGACAATCTCTTCACCAGACAAACTCTGGGCTTCTGATCAATTCAATCATCTTCAGATGAAGCAACAAATGGACAAGATATCCAGAGTTACGAAGGCTATAGCAGAATGGGAACCCCATGGAATTTTTACACATAGCCATCTTTCTTTGTATAAATTTTTCTCATTTTTATTACAACATTATCTTACTAGGATGGTTGTCTCCTTTGTACAAAATACTTACACAAAGTTAATACAAAAATATTTCAAAGTGCAGAAAACTATTTGCCTCTTCTTCTTTTTACACTTGTGTTTTATTTGAAAACGTCCAATGATTTATTAAATGAGCATATGCATTTGAATATAATCACCGTTTACAAATAAAGGAAATGTGAAAGAACAATTACTGACAGGTTGAAAGTATGGAAAAACGTCTCAAGACTATTCCAAGAGAAATCCCCTACAGTACATCATCTAGGTCCACGGCGGAGCTAAAACCTTGAAATACATATCCCCAGCGGAATTAAATTTCAAAATCCTTGCAAGAGTCCAAACATCAAACTCCCAATCCCCGGCAGAGTTATATTTCAAACCCTTAATCCACCATCAGAGTTAAGTTTTCAAACTCCCAATCCTCAGCGGAGCAAAACTTTGGGTCATAAATTCCCAGCGAAGATGAAACCTTCTTCCCCAACGGAGTCAAATTTCCAACTATCAATCCACAGCAGAAACCATTCAGTTTTCCCCAGATTCCCCAGCAAGTTGTCTTAAAGTCTGAAAATCAACCAGATAACAGTTAACTTTTATCCCCAACCTCCGGATAATTCCCTAGTAGATTGGCATACAACCCAAACTCCTGGAATTTTTCCAAACAGGAATAAACCTCTTCCCCTAGAGTCTTGAACTTACCCTCCAGCAGGATAGCTTACTCTCCAGCAGTATAGCTACTCCACACAGAGTTTTTACCCCCCAACAGAATGAAGATTCTCATTCTTAACTCCCCAGTTTGAAGTCCCCAAGGATTCAAATTTCCCTAGCAGATTGAAGATTCTCATTCTTTATTCCCCAATGAAGTTGTCAGAGTCTTCATTACTCTCCCAGCATGAATTTGTCAGAATTTTTAATTCCCTGCAGATCGAAGATTCTCATTCTCTCTTCTCCAGTGAAGCCCTAAGGGTTCAATTTCCCCAGAAGATCGAAGTTTCTCATTCTTAGTTCCTCGCAGAAGCCATCAGAGTTTTCCTTATTCTCCAGCAGATCAAGGTTTTTCTTTTGTCTAATCCCCGGTAGAGATCATCAGAGTTTCCTTATTCCCCAGTCGAGCAAGGATTCCCATGGTGTAATCTTTGGTCATAGTCATCAAAGTTCTCAGGATTCCCTAAGCAGGTTTCTTAAATAACATTTGACATTACTTCCCCAAGCAGAATTTTTGTCAACACTCCAACTCCAATGACTTGAAGGATCCCTATATCCCCAGGAAAGTCAGGAAGGATTCTCACATCCCCACAGAAGTTGTCAAAGTCTTGTTAATCCCCACAAGTCGCCAAGGATTTTCTATCCCTAACAGTGGTCCAAGGATTTCTCATCCTCAGCAATCAAAGATTTTTAATCTCCAGCAGCAGTCATGGATTTATTTTCCCCGGCAGCAATCAAAGATTTCATTATCTCCAACTATCAAGGATTTATTTTCCTCAGCAAGACAACTAATCAGCTTACATGCGCATACATTACATTCATATACCATGAACGTTGATAAAACACATTTATTGCATCATACATGTCATGCAACATAATTTTGTGTTTCAGCTAACATTTTACCCTTTTTCAAGATAAGATTAAAAGTTATCTTTAACAAATATTCATAGATACAGTACCGATACACTCCAGACACGGAAGTCATTTTGTTATTCATTCAGATCTCTAATTCAGATACAGTATGGATACACACCAGACACGGATGCCATTCTGTCACTCATTTAGATTTCAACAATTAGATACAGATTAGATACGCTTCAGACAAGGAAGCCATTCTATTTCTTATTCAGATTCAACTATCAATTTCAGGTCCAGATACACTCCAGACATGGAAGTCATTCTGTTATTCATTTAGATTCAAATATAGTTACAGCTCGGATATGCTCCAGACACGGATGTTATTCCCTTGCTCATACAGATCCAATCTCCAGATACAACTCAGATACGTTCCAAATACAGATACCATTCTGATGTTCATTCTCCTGATTTTCAACAAACATTCTTGGATGGCATATTTAAGCCCATCTCCAACAAGATTCTATCACCTCTCTAAATGTCATCTTTAAGCCCATTCCCTCAACTACATTTTTGACGAGTGCAAATTTACGGGCACTCTAATGTCCAATCATCTTTTACCTTCGAGTCACGAACGGTAAACTCGCCAATCTAACTCTTCAGGTTCAAGAAGATTAAACAGGGGCAGCTGTTGTACCCCAAAATTTTCTATCTCATTTTATCAAGATTTCCCCTCACAAGACTCTTTGGACTCCATCCAGGATTAGGGTTTGCTCTGCTCAAGACATCTCCTTGCACTGTTGACTTGAAATTAGGGTTTGAGTTTGCACAGAGATTTTTGGACTTCCAATGCTCAATGTGACTTTCATATTTCATGTTGGACTTATAAGATTGCTCATACCAAGTTTCAAGCTTTGAATCAAATTTTTGCCCAGTCAATTGGACAGTTGACCTAGAAATCAGCTGTGTTGGGGAAAAAGTCAATTGTGGCTAATTTACAGTCAAACCTCATAATTATTTATCCACATCAACATTATAGACTCGTATGAACCATTTGACCAAGTTTGGACCATAACTCCTCAAGAAATTTGATCAGATCATCAAAAGGGCAAAATGGTCATTTTAGGGTTTTGATTGTAGAAGGGCAATTTCTGATTTTTTTAACCTAGCCAATGGCAAATTGGGTTCAAGCATGGTTTCAAGGACTCAATGGCATCATCTTGACCTAATCACAAGGTTCAAAAGATCTCAAATGCATTGGATTGACAGATGAATTTTCCAGTCAACTGATCAAAAATCAACTATACACTGAAAAGTCAAACTTTGACTTTTTGGTCAAAATCAAGTGCCAAGGGTCATTTTTCATCAAGATGTGTCAAAACATGAAACTTGTTCACCAAGAAACCTAATTTTTAAAATTAGGGTTTAAAATGGAAAATTTTCATAACTTAGAAATTTTCTATGTTATGAAAATTTCTTATTTTTTCCCAATTTTGCCCAACTTTTTCACCATGATGCAATTGGATTCAAAGAAAACTTCCAACATGAAAGTTGTATTCCTCCACAAAATATACAACTTTGATTCACAAAGTTTTCCCAAAATAAACTTGGATCTCAAGCTATGATTTTGTGAACAAGGGTCCATGAAACTTTTAACTTAGTAAAATTTTGCCCTAATTTAGGCAGGATTTTGACCTATCTTCATGGCAATTTTTCACATAGTTCCAAGTTGAATCTAAAAATGAATTTCAAATATGGATTATAGAGCATGTTACAAGCTTTCCAAAATGTCCAATAACTCTCCAAAATCATTTATGGTTAGGGAGAATCGAAGAAAAGAAAATGGCAATTTCTCACTTTTGTCCATGGCATTTTTCATGTTGCTACAAGTTGCAAATTCTGTCCAACCATGCTTGTAATTGATTTACAGGTCCTTAAACCCTTCCACACTCAAAAACTGAATGCAAACAAATTGGTTAGAGGCATTTTTCTGATCTATGGAAGATTACACAAAGGTTTAATCCATTTTTGGCAAAAAGTTAACAATGCCATTTACATAAAAGCACAACTTTTGCAAATTTGTTTCTCTTGAGCTGTGAACCCAATCTTTTGCAGAAAACCAACTCCACAAACTTAGGCAAAGTTACACCAATTATGTGCATGCTTGGAGCTAGCCTGTACAGACCATAGCTTGGTCACTTCTCACTTTTATTTCAAAAACAAGTCAACTTGCAAAATGACCACAACTTTGCAATCTGATATAACCAAGCTTTGTAAACATTTCAAACAAGTTTTTCACATTGCCTAATGTCAGAAACACGAGCTCACCACCTCTCAAACACCCTTGTACACCAAAACTTCATTTCTGCCTAAAACAGGGCAAGTTCTGCAATTCACAAGCCACAACCAAATCCACTCGTGCGTTTTGTCCCAAACCACTTCAAACACACTCTAAACAATACATCTAAGCTATCCCAACCATTGGCCAGCAACTGTAACCTTGTTTTCAAGCTTCACCATTTTTGAATTCTGAGTTTGCAGGTTGACTTCTACAAGCATATTCAGGCAAGTTCAAAGCAAACTAAGCATTGGGAAAGCTCAAAGGAACTTCAAGCAAGCTCACAAGTATCTCAGGCCTCACTCACAACCCCTACATTGCCATACTCGAGCTTGACAGAAACAGGTAAATTTCAAACTTCTATCTCTCTATTTAGGAATCATTAGGCTTAGGTTTATGAATAAAAAATGTAGTCCTCATTGCCCTTGAGCTGTACATATGCATATAATTCATTTATATTAACTGAGCTAGGAGTATTTGATGTTTGAACTTTCTGGAAAAAAACTGGGTCAGGATTTAGGGCCAGAGAAATTCTCTCTGGTCTTTGAGAGTTAGATTAAGTTTATATATGGTTAGAATCGTGTGATCAAGAGCTATAACTTTCATGTTGCAAGTTTTTATTTTTAAGCACAAATGCAGGAGTTACCAGTTTGAACCATACGCACGCGTTTCTTTGTCACAAGGTTAGAGATGAAGAGGAACCTTGGGCTGGGCCTGACTTGGTTGGCTATTTGCAGTCCTTAGCTTGCTGTTTACACACCTTGGCCCATTTCATTATATTTTTCATATTTTTCATTTCTTTTCTATTTTCTGACTTTTATTTATTTTCTCCAAATAAAAAATTACCAAAAATTTTTTTCTTAAATTTTCACTTTTTTTTCTTCATTATTTTGGCATAAGAATAGTTAACAAAATAATATATACTTTTATTTTCTTAAATAAGTTTGTAAATAAAATTAAAATACTTACATATTTTTTTATTTTATTATTTATACATATAAAATAATATTTTCTCACATATTTTATTTTTTAATATTTTTGTGAATATTTTTATTTATTTTCCTTGTACATAAATTAATAATATAATATATATTTTTCTTAAACCAAAAACTAGGGTTTCTATCCTTTCAAAAATAATTACTTCTTATTTTTTAGGACATTAAATAATTTATTTTATATACATAAAATAAAATACAAAAACATCTTTTGCATATTTATATTTAATTGCATATTTAAATATTTGTCAATTTATTATTTGTACATTGAATTCAATTTGGTTGTAATAGTTGAATTAGGGCTTTATTTTCTTGCAAATACCCCCTATTCAAATTTGTATCCCCCTCCCCATATCAATGTTGTAATAGTTGTAGATTTACTTTTACGCATTTTATTGCTTTCAAATATGCATGATTAAGATTAGGGTTTGTATGCACAACCAAAAATCAAAACAAATAGCATGACTAATACAAAGACAAAAATGCATGAAAAATGACAACACAATGCACACAAGCATCTCTAGGGTTTCACCCACTTGTTGCCTTAAAAATGGCCATGGTATGCATGTTAGGTATCTTGGCAAAACAAAAACAAAACAAAAAGATCATAGTCCCTCAATGACGCTATCTTGGTTGCCTATACAAAAATGATCTAGTTCCTCAAAAAATTTGCTAAAGATACTTGGAAACATTGTTATCATGGTCATACGATGACCCACGCCTGTCCCGTTTAACATCCAAACACAAGGTTGTTTATCAAATGCAATGGTAAAACAACAATGTCAAAGGGTTAAAAATGTGTAGGAAAGACTTTTGAGTAGGTAGGTAGATGCTCCTAGTTACTTGATCAAACTTGCAAACATCCTTGCTATTTTCAAACTATCACACACCTTTCAAAACAATTTCAAAACATTTCCCAAAACAAAACTTTCAAACATTGAAACATTTTTCAAAAGACAAACACCTTTGTATACATTCAAACAAGAATCATTACAAAGGTTGCCTAAACAAAGGCCTCTTTTCAAAATACTTTCAAAACCACACACAAAAGCACCATTTCAAACAATTGAAAAGCAAAAGCAAGTGATCTAAAACAAGTAACTAAGAGCCCATGGAAAACCATGGATGAAAAGGGTGCAAGCACCTTCCCTTTTCATAATCTACCCCCCGAACCCAAGAAAACATCTCAAAGGTCTTTCCTGTGCTTTTTGACCTTTCCTTTGGATAAATAAAAAGTCGGTGGCGACTCTTGCTAAACTGAAACATTTGCGAACAAAAAACGCAAAACCTCAAGTCAGTTCTCCCACCGCATCACATAAGGGAATAAAATTCTAAGTTTTTGTCTTGTGAGAGTTTTGGGAAGAAAAATAAAATCGATACTATTTTTTATTGAGTTTTGGTTTATTATGAAGAAAATAAAACAATTTTAAAAGAAATCAACTAAACAAATATTAAAAAAAGAATAAAGTGTTAACTAACAAAATTGATTTATTCACAAACTTCTTTAAACAATTTTTTTTTAAACTAATAATAAACAATCAATTAGTTATATAAAAAAAACTTGAATTTAAAACCTAAACTACAAATTCTAAGTTTATCAAAAAGGTTAAAATTTCTAAAATCACTAAATTAAATCTAAACTAAACTTAATTCTAAGGATTGCCAATTAAATCTAAAATAATTTAATTCTAAATATTACTAAATTATATCTAAACTAGTTTAAATATAAACTGTATTAATTATAGAATGATTAGCTTGAATCTAACTATATTAGTAATAATAAAAAGATGAAACAGAAAATGGGGGTATACGACAGAATTCGGATTTGGGCTACAAAGAAGGCAAGTTGAGCCCAAAACAAATTGTATAAGTGAACAAAAGAGAAGAAAAAAAAGAAATGGGTCTGGATTGAGTTATGGAACCGGGTTATGCTAAGTGGCCTTAGGCCCAAAACGATGATGAAAAACCAAAACCCTAGAATTCTAATGAAGCTTGGTCATTCATCTCTTTCTCTCACACATTATTTGCTTGTCTTTTTTCAATTGATTCTTCTGTTATTACGCTCCAACATCTCTCTCTCAAATCTTTCTCTCAACTGAAACCTCTTATGGCTCTCATCGGATATAGGACATTGGCCACGCTGGAAATCGCCCTACAGCGGTGACAGCGGCGGCGCTCAATAGAAATTCATTTTTTTACATAAGTCGATTCCTCTCCCTCTTCTTATTGCTAATCTATGATTTTTTTTTTGCACAAGCTAAAACAATAACCCTAGATCTCAAAGGGGGAAACTAAAACCCTAGTTCTCTGTTTGATGAAATCGGTGAAGATAATGATGCATGCAATGATATATCAATGAAAATAAAGGGAAAAGAGAAAGAGATCGTTTGTAAGGTCCGGATCTGTGACCTTACTAACCTCCTAAAGCTCTCTTCGGTAAGACCGTTCTGACCCTGTGCTTGTAAATTACTTTCTGAAGGGTTAGTGTGATTTAGGAAGATGATGAGTTTTTTTAGGGTTTTGGGATTGTATTACAGAAAAATGAAAATGAGGTTTTTGTAGTTGTTTCTCTCTGGTTTTTGTGTATACAGTGATGGGGAAAATGATGACTGTTGTTTTCTGTATTTTTTGATGATGTTGGGGTTGGCTTTGGTTTTATGAAGGATATTTTGGTTTGATGGAATCAGGTTGCAGGTTTGAGAGGTGGCTTAGTTTTCTTGTTTGTTGGTTTTTTTCTGATTTGATTTGTGATATTTGCTGGTTCTCCTCCTTTTTTCCGTCCAAAATCTCCTCCTCTCTTTTATAAAACAGTGGTTATTCTTTATAACCAGATCAGGGTGAAAATATGAGGGAAAGTCTTGTGAATTTGAACAATTTTGGTTTTCTAGCTTTGGGCTTTAAAGTGCATATTAAACTATGTCCATTTTGGTGCAAGTTTGGGCAGTTTTTAGACTGTAATGCAGGCTTGTGGAGCAGAACTTTGGCATGTTTTGTTTTTGCAGGTTGGTTTGCTTTGCAAGGCTTCCAATTTTTTTGTTATGTGCACAACAATTTTGCACAATTTTGGGACTGGTTATGTGGCCTAGGTGATATCCTCTTAACCCTACTTCTTTCCTCTTTCATTTTTCTATGAAACAAAAGCTGTATCTGGCTTAATACATTCTGAAGGGTTTGTGATAATTTAGGAAAATGATGATATTTTGGGTTTTGGCCATTAGCTTGCATTATTTTACTTGGTCCTTTCTTATACATGTGTTGCTGCCTACTGTTTACAGCTCTTGTTTATTGCATTGACCTTGCCTCTACAATGTTTGTTCTGCTTTTTTCCTGCTGCAATTTGGATTGTTGTTTGTTGTGCTGCATTACTGTTTTGGCCGTTTGTTTGTTGGCACTACTATTTTGTTTTGTTGCTTGTTTGAACTGTTGGAATAGCTCGTTGGCTTGTGCATTTGTTGCAGGTTCATGCTGTATTGGACAACTTGCTTACTGTATGCTATTTGACTGCTGTTGTTTGCAGCCTGTTGCTTTTGTTGCAGTTTGGGCAGTTTGTATGCTATGCAGCCTGTTTGTATTTGCTTACCTTGTAGCTTTATTTCCCTTTTTTGTGAACCAGGAAAGACGATATTTTTGTGATTTGCAATTGAGGAGAGAGATGATGATAGACCAAAAAATTTGGATTCCTAAAAGCAAACCCTAGTGATGAATTAGGAGAAAAATTGTTTGAAAACTTCCTTGTTTAACTTCAATAATACATGCTAATTATATCTTCTTTTCTTTTGATTTGTTTCATGAACGTCAAGCAAGACTTGGATGCCAACGAAGATTGAATTGATCACTTGAAGATGAAGACCCGAAGGAGCAAACAAGAAATTATCTTTGTAATCTTGAGATTATTTGTAAACAAGACAAAAAAATTGTAAATTCATTTGTAATGTAAAAAATAATTAAATACTTGAATAGAATTTGGTGTAGGAATTTGTTGTACAACAACTTGCAAACTTTGATTGAATACTTTGGATAAAAATCTTGCTTGATAACTTGCATTTTAAGCAAACACAATATGATAGGATAAATCATGTATTTTACACTCTTTAAAAAAATAAATGTTTAAGAGCTCAAACCCAATTGATTAATTGAATTCACAATCATGATTGTTTAAAATGATAGTCTTAATCTTTACATCTTATCTAAACAGAACATGCTCCCAAGAATAACATCAATCTTCAGAAAATTGTGGTTAAAAAAAATTTAAAATCACACAAATCCCTTGCAATGATTCAATAGCTTTAAAATCTTCCAAGCCCAATTTTCCTTCAACTCTTTGAAGATAAGCCCATGAAAAACATCACATATGACCATGACCAGAAATAAACGTCTCAAGGTCTTGTAATTTGGGAAAAAAATCATAATTCTTAGAGATCAGGCGACTGTTGTTTGAAATTAGGTCAAAATTCATGATGCGACTTCTAACGCATTTGAATTTTGGTGATCTTCTGCGCATAATCAGCTCTTAATACGTGAAGAGAAATTTGAGAAGACATCAAGAATAATCAAACACAAGGAAAACCGCTAAAAAATATTGAATAATAAAGGAGTTACGATCGTTTGAATTTGTTCTCGCACAAAAGCGATTTTTAAGTCAATGTGGCCGTTTTCCGTTATCTGGGCCATGGATTGGGAAAACTTGCAATGCGAGGTTTGAAAAATGACTTAAACAACTTTGAGGAGATATGGTGACTTATTTGAAACCTTGACGACTCAATTTCCTTTGAGAAGTGCAAAACCCTAATTACTGACTTGTTGCCTAGGAGGAGAATCTGTTTGATCAACTTTGAGCCAAATTGGGTATTTGAGAAAACCCTGGGATATCATCTTGAGCGGAAAATGGGAGGGAAAATTTTGGGGTACAACAAAGTGCCTTAGAGGAATGACAGAAAAATTCCAGTTGACCTACTTATGTGAATTCCAATGCTCTTTTATCAATCAGGTCTTGAATTTTGTATTTCAACGTCCAACAGTTATCAGTATCATGCCCCGGACTGTTGGAGTGATATGCACATATTGAATCAGGATTGTAAGTAGGAGCAGAAGTATTAGGATTCCGAGGAGGATCCTTCAATGTGCCCAAATTCATCTTCAGCATGTGTTGCAAGACTTGTGACATTGGTATGTTGAGTTTAGTATATTGCCTAGTGAATGAATCCCGCTTACGCCGATTGCCCTATTGTTGTTGGCGAGGTTATGGTTGGGCTCGTGATGTAGCTGCAATTTGGAAAGGTCCATTCTCCACCAAGCCAACTTCTTGTCTCATCAAGGGTTGATTAATAACTTGATCCCCGGCCTTGACCGTTTGTCTCATACGGTTGCGTCCGTCTTGATGAAGTTTGTTGATAATCCCTCTCATTTCTTCTTGCCCCCGGGCTAATCCTTGAATAAGAGCCATCTGCCCCAGCATCTGGATTCTCATTGCTTCTACCTCAGCTTGTAGTTTTTCCAACTGTTCATCCTTATTATTGTCAGGATGTTTCTTGGTCAGATTCCCGATGTGGAATGCTTTCAATTCTTCATGCCCTTTGGATAGGTTGAGGAACATTTCCATGAACTGGGCCTCTTGAGTCTGGAGATATCTGTTATTTTGTTTGAAAGTCATTGTTGAAATAAACAGCGAGAACATGATAGATCTGTACTGAAATACCTGTTATATAATGACATGCATGATGTGTAAATGTTTTCAAGGATCTCGCGGGGTAAACACAAGAAAATGTTAGGCGTTGAATTTTGTGGCTTTGATTGAAGAACTTCGTATCATTGAATGTCCTTCTACAAGAGTCAAGCTCACCATATCAAGTGGGTCATAGCCTCTGACTCAAGTTATTGTGTTTTGGTATTTTGAAGGCATTGGCTAGAGGAAAATAAATCTCCTTGCCCCTTGTTAGACATTTGGTTCATCATAACCTACATCACAGACCCTTGAGATCCTTGAAATGGTTAAGGAAATGCCATGGTATGATATTTATGATGTGTATGCTATGTGTCAAGCAAAAATATAGGGTGATGAAGACATGTATGTCTTGCAAGAAAACCAGTTTATTGGATAATGACTGTAAACAAATCCTTCAAGGAAATCATGTTGTTAGATAATAAAACCCTGCAAGTAGTTCACGTTGAAATCAAACAAGTCACACAAGCAACCTTAGGTTTAGGCTTACATGGGGTTTGTAGGTAAGTAACCTTTTAAAGTTTAGTTGGCTCAACCTGTCCTATCAATAGTAACTAGGTTCTAAGGAGTCTCAATATCACTGATCTTTCTTTATCGAGCGTTATTTCAGCTTATCAATCTTTTCTTGTGGCCAAAACATCTCGAAAGTCCGATCTCAGTGAGTGTAGCATCGAGTATCAACCAATCCCCAGCTTTACATCGAGGCCGACTATCTCACTACTTTCTAATGGCCAAGTTTGTTCAACTAGGGTTCTAAGGTCCGTTAATGCTTCAAGACACCACGTGGCGGCCCCGTATTCTCCTCGATTCAACACAAGGGATACTGATACCAACCAAAGTGTCACACTAACACAGATATCTCTTCAACCATATTGGTCTACATTGTATAGTCTCCATGATCTATTGTTATTTACCTAAAAAGATACCCCTAGATCCGGGTGTAGGATCTATAGTAACAACCCAAACAATCCTCCAAGGATAAAGCATACGAAGCACAAAAAGCAGTTTAATAATGAACTAACTCTAAGGTAAACCCCACTTTTTATTCTTCCCCAGCAGAGTCTTCAGTTCTGTGATACGGTGGCAGAACCGACTGTTTAATATTGGTTTTTCATTTTGTATTCGCAAATGTTATGGTAAGCAAGAGTCGCCGCCGACTTTTCTTTTATCCAAATTAAGGAAAGGGTGAAAAGAACAGGAAAAATTTTTTTTGATATTATTCTGAGTAAGGGGGTAGGTTATGGAAAGGGAAGGTGTTAGCACCCTTTTCATCCGTAGTTATCTACGGGATCTTAGTTGCTTGCTAGTTCACTTTGCTTTTGTTTGAAAATGTGCTATGTGGTGTGGGTTTGAAAATATTTTGAAAACGTCTTTGTAATGGTTCTCGTCTCTATGAGAACGCGTACAAAGTGTTGGTTTTTAAAAATAGTTAAAAAAGGTGATTGTGGAATATGTTTTTGAAAGTGATTTTGAAAAGTACCTTTGTAATGATTCTCGTCTCTATAAGAATACGTACAAAGAACTTTGACTTTTAAAAATGTTTTAATTGAAAGTGTATGTGTAAAAATGATTTTTGTTGTTGTGAGCAAGCAAGCAACTAGGAGCATCCTACCTACTCAAAAATGTCTAAGATTATTTTCCTCCTCCTTTAGATGTTGCTATCTTACCATTGATTGATAAGAAGTCCCATCGTTAGATGTATGAGGGACATTCTATGGGACATAGTGTGATACGGTGGCAGAACCGAGTGTTAATACTGGTTTGCATTTTTTGTTCGCAAAATATCGTGGTAAGCAAGAGTCGCCACTGACTTTTATTTCATCCAATCAGGAAAGGAAAAATAACAGAAAAAACCTTTTTTGAGATGTTTCTGAGTACGGGCGGTGGATTATAGAAAGGGAAGGTGTTAGCACCCTTTCTATCCATGGTTTTCCGTGGGCTCTTAGGTACTTGCTCATTTTGAAATTGCTTGTGTATGCTTGTTTTGAAAAGTTTTATTTTACTTTGTTTTAACCCTTGTTTCTGTCCTCAAGAGTGTTACAAAGTTATTTTGAAAACTTTGTTTGAAAAGTGTTTTGTGTGAAAAAGATTTGTCGTTTTGAGCAAGTACCTAACAGTTATCTACCTACTCGAAAAAAGGCATTCTTTTCCTCCTATCCTTTAGACCGTGTTATCCTACTATTAGTGAGTAGGTAACCTTAGTCGTTGGATGATTGAGGGACTATAGAAAGGGACGTAATGGTCATTGAAGGCAACATGTAAGGATACCTTAGCATTTCAAAGGGACTGACATCATATATTCGTAGGCAACATCGAGGGACAAGATCATTTCTCGTAGGCAACTCGAGGGACGTTAAGGGACTATGATCTTTATGATGACTTTTAGATTGAGGGTCTTTTGCTAAGATATCCCTACGTTCGAGGGACATGACCATTGTTTTCCGAGGCAACCAAGTGGGGAGTACCCTAGGGGTGCAAGTGTGCAAAAGTGATTCAGTTCGGTTATTTATCTTGAAATTAAGTTATGTTATGTTCAATTAGTTTACCGGTCTTTCCATACAATCCTATTAGTCTAAGCATTGCATAAAATATAGTAGCAGAAGGTAAAGGCGGAAATGTAAACCTAGGCTATTACAGAGCTTGGGGCAGTTACATAATAATGAAGAGTGCAGAAAAGAAATCCTAAAACTATTACATCCCGGAAGCAATTACATAATTAGAAAAAAAATGCGAGAAAAGATAAATCTACGCTATTACATTGATAATGCGACCTATACAATTTTCCTAGAAATTAAAATGTAAAAGAATAAATAAAAATAAATTAAGGAAAAATTAAAACCTAAAATTCTAAGTTAATGTTTTTGGTGTTTTTTTGTAGAAAATAATTTTAAGTTAATTAAAATACTTAATTCTAACTAATTTTAATAAAAAAAAGTTAATTAACTTAATTTATTAATAAACGAAAAAAAGTCAAACATTCAGTTACTAACTAAAACAAAAATCTAATCCTAATTTGTTTAAAAAAAAGATTAATTAAAGGGTTAATTACAAAGAAAACCTAAAACCTAATTGTTTTCCTAATTTGCAGAAAAAATTAGTTAATTAAATTAAAGAGTTAATAAATAAAAAAGAGTTAATAATAATAAAAAAAAATTAAAACCTAAATTTATTAGGGTTTGTAAAAAAGGTTAAGTTTGCCAATTAATAGGGTTTTTGATTTAAATAAAATTAGAGTTTATATGAATTTAGGGTTTTTAAGGAAGATATTAAAGAGAAAGAAATGATGCACAAAGGGTTAAAATAAGCAAAATTTTACATATTGCCAGGGGTGGATGTTGACCCAAAAATTAATTTAAAACCTAAAATTAAAAAAATCTAAAATCAATTATTCGAGTTTATTATGAAAAATCAAAGGTTTCTGAAAAATATTAAGTTTTATGAAAAAGATTTTAAACAGAAAGAATAAAAATAGGTAAAAGGATAAATAGAAAGGAAGAAAACCAAAACCAATAGGGATGGTTGTTGAACCCACGCCCTTAGCCTCCTCAGGATGCCTGCCTTGCCACGAGTCATGTATGTTCTATTTTGGCCTCAGTGTTTTGTAATAATCCTGCATGGGATCCTGTCTAAATCTGCAGTGTTGAATCTCATGAACACATTAAATAAATTATTATATCATGAAATACAAATAAAGCAAATATATGAAGAAAAAAAATTAATTTTAAAACCGATATGGCATGTATGAATGATTATACCCTTTTGATCATGGAGATCAAACCAGCCTTACCCTTATTGGAGAAGTAGTGAGATGTGGATTTGTAACAAGGATGACTTGTTTGTAGTGAGATGGAGGTTTGTAATAAGGATTTCAAGGTTTTTAGGGTTCTTGAAAGAATTTGATATTTTGACAGGATTATGGCAAAGGTTTTTTTTCTCTTTTTTTTGTGTGAAAAGAATAAGATTATATAATGGAAATTAGAGGAAAAAAAATGGGCTTTGAATGTGCAATTGGGCCTCCAATGTTCACTTGAGTCTATCATGTTCCAGGCTAAACCGTAGGGGCTTAAGTGCAATTTTTGAAGTCGAAATGTGAAAACAAAATGTAGCCGACATCGAGAACTAACTCCTGTCTGAAAATGGGCTCAATCGGATAAATGGTGAATTAGTTATGAATTTTTGAAGTTTTGGCTCATACAAACTTATTTTGGGCTCCAGTGTCAACTCTGACACGTTCTTCAATAAAAAACTGGTATTGATCGGATTATAACCCGGTCTCGACTTTGGAAGCAAAGTTGTAAATCTCTGAATCAATGACCTTCTGTAAAAAGATGGGCCCAATCCGATAAAAATTGACCGAGTTATGAATTTTTGAAGTTTCGACCCAGATGAAATAATATTCAGCATTCAGGATTTTCGGCGTGTCACACGCACTCTGAGCAAAAAACGAAGGCCTTTTGGATACCGTTCAAACTCAATACCTCCTGTGAAAACTCATCCAACTCAATTTTTGAAATTAATGCGCTGGAACCAGCTCGATACGATGAAAATCAACCAAGTTATGATTTTCTGAATATGACACAAATAAACTTCTGTCACAAATTTTCTGTACGAAAATACTTGATAAATCCACATTTTTGAAGACCTTATGATCAAAATTGGCTTCCATCCGTGAGAGATGAATACGTAGATGACGTCAAGACGGAATTTTGGTCATCGGAACGGGTTCAAAACAAGCCACGATATTCAAGTTATGAATTTTTTTGTGCGTAAAAACTGCACTTTCAGCACACTTTTTCACCATATTTCTTCGAGAAAACTCACACATTCGGAGACCTTCTTTAAAGAATTGACTCTTGAGCCGAACCTCAATTTGAGAATACATTATCTGAGATATCTTGGCGAAAGAACACCTGAATATGACACGTCGGGTTGGACTTGTGAATCTTTGAACCCTGAATCGTTGCGAAACAGCGAACCGATCTTCAGCACTAAAAATACTCTTAGAACATCCATTGACGAAATAAACGTCGCTTGTAACCCGAAGAAGTTTGCTAAATATACCTTGATTCCATAATCATAAAACCCATGATATGCATGTATGTAATAATGGAATGTAAGCCAAAAAGGTCAAAATAACGAGGGTAAATATTAGGGTACAACACATACAGTCATAAAGGCAACAATGTAGAGACGCTTTAACAATTTCTGTTCAGGGACTAGATCATTTACCAAAAGGAAATTGTAGGGTTATCGAGGGACTATGATCTTTTGATTTATGGGTCGTTGCTAAAGCGTCCCTGTCTCATGACTGTTTTATTTCCGAAGGCAACCAAAGTGGGGTACCCTAGTGTGATACGGTGGGAGAACTGACTTGATTGTTTTGCGTTTGATCACAAATGTTGTGGTTATCAAGAGTCACCGCCGACTTTTCTTTTATCCAAAAGGAAAGGTAAAAAAGCACAGGAAATACCTTTAAGATTATTTCTTGAGTTCGGGGGGTAGATTATGAAAAGGGAAGGTATTAGCACCCTTTTCATTCATGGTTTTCCATGGGCTCTTAGTTACTTGCTAGATCACTTGCTTTTGTTTGAAATTGTGCTTTGTGTGGTTTTTGAAATTATTTTGTAAAGAGGTCATTGTTTAGGCAATCTTTGTAATGATTCTCGTTCGTAAGAATGTATACAAAGATGTTTGATCTTTTGAAAATGTTTTCAAGTTTGTAAGATGTTTTGAAAGTGTAGGTGCTTATTTTGAAAATGGCAAGGATGTTTGTTTTGAAAGGGAGTAAGTAATTAGGAGCATTCTACCTACTCAAAAGTCTTTCTTGTTCATTTTATTTTCCTTTGACATTGTTGTCTTACCATTGATTTGGTAAACAACCCTATCTTTGGATGTAAACGGGACGTACGTGGGTCATCGTATAACCATGATTAGCAATGTTGCAAGGTATCTTAGCATTCCTTTTTTAGGGACTAAGATCATTTGAAAGACACCTTATGTAGCGTCATCGAGGGACTATGATCTTGTATTTGCTTGTTTTTGCTAAGATACCTTACATGCTTAATATGGTCATTTTGTATAAGGCAACCAAGTGGAATAACCCTAGGGGTGCTTGTGTGCAAGTGTACTGTTTTCATGCTTGTTTTTATCTTGAATTAGGGTTTTCTAAGTGTTGATTTTAGTCTTTCCATACAAACCCCAATTACTAGCATTTGTGTATAAAAGCGATAAATTGCGGAATTTTAAAGTTACTACGCTATTACAACATTTGTAGGAGGTTGGAAGAATGTAAACCTAGTTAATCTATTACAACCAAATTTAATGAGTATTAACGTACAAGGAGTTAGAATAATATACAAAATGAATAAATGTACAAAATGTAAAATGTGAAGTAAATGGATATTTGTTTGATTTTTTAGAGAAAAGGATTTTGTCTTAATATAATTAATTTAAAGAAAAATAATTAATAAAAAGAATTTGTTTAAGAAAAGATTTTAAATAAACCCTAGTTCTATTAATTAATCAAAAGAAAATAAGTTTAAGAAAAGTATTTTTGGTATTTTTATGTTTTGAAAATATTTATAGTATTATAAAATATTTTTAGTCTTTTTTCATATAAAAAATAATATATTTTAAATGGTGTAAAAAAATGAAAAATAAATAGTAACCTAGTTTTAATTTAATTTACAAGACTAGTTGATAAAAATAAATAATGTATAGTTAAATAAATATTTTTGTGAGAAAAATAAAAATAAAATAAGCCAAAATATAAATATATCATTTTTTTGTGTTTTATGATTTTTTTAGTATTTAGAAAATATATTTAAGAAAAATAAAAATGAAATAAAAAAGAAAATAAATAAATTTGGGCCAGGAGTGCCAATAGGAAACAGGGAGTTAGCTAGCAAAATAAAAAAAAATAAACCAGGCCCAAAGAGGTCTAGCGCCCTACAAACAAAAAAAAGTCAGAATTGTAAAACATGTAAAAAAAATGCAAAAAAGGTACCACTAGGGCTCGAACCCAGGTCCCAAAAGTTACAGGCGCGCGCTTCTACCACTGGGGTGGCTATACATCCATTAACATAAGCAAAACAATAAATATGTAAGGCATAATACGCCCTGATGACTTCATCTTCAACCTCCAGCCAGACAAACTATAACTTGCTCATTTCTTATCAAAAATGAAAACTGTAAACATGAAACTTGTAGCAAATTTTCTCACAGTTTCAGAAATGTAAAGCATTAAAACTATAGATCAAAGATAAGCATGAATTTTAATGGCCCTAATCGGAACCCTAAAAATCTCAGAAATTTCAGTTTCAAAATTCTCTAAGCTCAAGCAAAATTAATGGAAATTATGGACATGGTTAGCTTCAAGGCAATGATATCTACATGTTTTATTCACAAATAAATTATTGATGATGCCTGTATGAAGAGTTACAAGTTGAGAAAATTTACCTCAAAACTGGAAATCGTATTTTGAGTTTGAGCTTGTTTCAAGTGATGGTGATGACCAGGTTAGCTTCCTTGAGGTCCTAGGAAGCTAATGCAATGGTTTGCTTGAGTTGAGAGTGGCTGAAATGGCCTCGAGAAGTCAAGTTGCAGACTCTGTTTTTTGGTTATGGAGGTTATGGTAAATGGTGTTATAGTTCTGGAATAAGGATGAGGATGAGTTGTACTTGATGTAAGGAAGCTTTAGAAACTAAAAGGCCAAGAAACGCGTGAGGGAAATGTGAGTTTGATGTTCAAGGTCAGAAACTGTGCAACAATGGAGTTTTTAGGCAATTTCTGATTTGAGAGAGTTTTGGTGTATTTCAGGGTGTTCAAGCTCGTCCTTTAGCTTACAAATAGTGACTCTATTTATAAGCAACAAGTTTGGAGACCTCTTGTTGATCAGAATTCAAAATCACAAGTTTATGCATAACATGTGATTTTTTGAGAAATTCAAGTTTCAAAGCCTTGTGTACTAGTTAAGATAGAGTGGTTATACTTTAAAAAAGTTTGCTTATGACTTTGTTGATGGAGTGTGATCATAGGAAATAAGTTAGAGGCTCAAGAATGAACTTTATGCAAAAAGCTTGCTTTACAAGAATGACAATGTTAACTTTGTGCCATTAATGGAAATGTAACTTGGATAATAGCCCAATTGCTTGGATCAAAGCCCTAAAAGATGTGTAAACATTTAATTATGGAGTGAAAAACAAGTTTGAGGCCTGCAAAGCAAATATTATGCAGCCTAGCATGGATTTGGTTCATGTATTCATCAAAAATGACTTGTAATTCAAGTGACAAAACCCTAACTTCATGTCTTCGAATCTCCCTACTCAAGAATGATCTCAAGGAGTTCTTGGACATTTTGGAAATATTTCAATGTGCTCTACAACACATATTTGAATTTATTTTGAATATTCCCCTTGGAACTATATGAAAAAGTGCCATGAAGTTGGGTCAAAATCCTGACCAAATTAGGGCAAAATTTCACTAAGTGTTTAGTTTCATGACCACATGTTCATAGAATTATAACTTGAGATCCAAGCATTTTTGGAAGGAGTTGTGTTAAGAAAAGTTGTAGATTTCATGGAGATCTACAACTTTCATGTTGGTAGTTTCTCTTGAATCATTTTGCACCATGGTGAAAATTTGGCTCAAAGTTATGAAAAAACATGAAATTTCCAACACTTAGAAAAATTTCTAAGTTTAGAAATTTTGACTTTTCAAAATGAAATATTGACTTTTTGATTTCTTGATGAATAAGTTTCATATTTTGACATGTTTTGATGAATTGTGATCTTTGGCACTTGAATTTGACCAAAAAGTCAAAGTTTGACTTTTCAGTATACAGTTGACTTTTGATCAGTTGACTGCAAAATTCATGTGTCAATCCAATGGACTTGTAATGTTTTGAACCATGTCATTAGGTCAAAATGATGTAATTGGACTCTTGAGATCATGCCATAAACCAATTGACCATTTGCTAGGTCAAAAATCAGAAATTGCCCTTTCCCAGTCAAAACCCTAATTTTGACCATTTTGCCCTTTTGGAGATTTGATCAAATTTCTTGAGGAATTATGGTCCAAACTTGATCAAATGATACATATGAGTATAAAATGTTTATGTGGATCAAAAATCATGAAGTTTGACTGTAAATTGGCCATAGTTGACTTTTTTCCCAATACAGTTGATTTTTAGGTCAACTGCTCAATTGACTGAGCAAAAGTGTGATCCAAAGCTTGAAACTTGACATGGGTATTCTTGAGGGTCCATAATGATTCATGAAATTTATATATGGTGCATTGGAAGTTAAAAAATCTTTGTGCAATCTCAAACCCTAATTTTGGTCATCAGTGCTTAATGAGGTGTCTTGAGCTGATCAAACCCTAGTGCAGTCTTGAGCCCAAGGAGATCTTGTGAGCAAATTCTTGATAAGTGAGAGGGAAAATTTTGGGGTACAATAGATGCCCCTATTCAATCTTATTAAGCCTGAAGAGTTAGATTGGCAAGTTTTGTCATTCGTGACTCGAAGGTGGAAGATGATTGGACACTAGAGTGCCCAGAAATTTGCACTCGGTAATGTGATGGTAGAGGAAATGGGCTTAAAGATGCCATTTGGAGAGATGATTGAAAGTTGTTGGATATGGGCTTGTAGATGCCATCCAAAAGTGATTGTTGAATTGTAATTGGTAAGTTGAAGGAATAAGCATCAGAATAGCGCCCGTGTCTGGAGCGTATCTGAACTGTATCTGAAAGCTGACTCTGAATGAGTATCAGAATGGCGTCCATGTCTGGAGTGTATCTGAACTGTATCAGAAAGATGACTCTGAATGAGTATCAGAATGGCATCCGTGTCTGGAGCGTATCTGAACTGTATCTGAAAGCTGAATCTGAATGAGTATCAGATTAGCGTCCGTGTCTGGAGCGTATCTGAACCGTATATGAAAGTTGGCTCTGAATGAGTATCAGAATAACGTCTGTGTCTGGAGCGTATATGAACTGTATCTGAAAACCTTGAACATTGTTAATAGTAGCTATTGATTAATCTTATCTTGAAAAGGGTAAAATGTTAGCTAAAATGCAAAGTCATGTTGTATGAAATGCATGATATAATGCATCATTGTTTATCAATGTTTATGATATATGGATGTGATGCTTGCGTATGTGAGCTAGTCTGCTGCACTGCTGTTGGATTGGGGAAAATAAATCCCTGATTGTTGCTGAGGATATGGAGTGTAAGTCTTCATGTTGTAAAGTCGAAGTGTTGATGAATTTCTGCTTAGAGAAATAAATTCTGTTGTAAGGGAAATGCCGTGTACTACTTGAAAAATCTTGGTTGGGGAATTCTGAGAAATTTGGCGACTTCTACAGGGGATTGATAAACTGGAAGCTTTGTTCCGCTGGGGATTAAACTGCACACTGTGGGGAATTTTATGGAGACAAACTTAGAGAGATTTCCCTATCTCTTAAAGCCATCAGCGATTGTCTTTTATTTTGCTTATTTGTAAACAGTAATTATGTTCAAATGTATATGTTCAACAATGAATCATTGGACGTTTTTGTAAACAAAACACAAGCGTAAAGAAAAACAATTAGTTTTTGCACTTTCAAAGGGATATCTTTGTATTGACTTTGAGTAAGTATTTTTTGTACAATGAGACAAACATTCTAGTAATAGAATATCGTCGTAAAAAATGAAAATTTTGATACAAAGAAAAGATATCTATGTGAAATAATCCCATGGGGTTCCCATTCTGCTATAGCCTTCACATCTCTGAGCATCTTTTCTATTTGTTGCCTTGTCCAAAGTTGATTGAATTGATCAGAACTTCTGAGTTTGCAGGTTGTCCGTAAGGTGATCAACGGGACATAGTTATACGCTTTAATTCCCTAAATTTTTCCTGGACCTCCATTTCGGGTTTTCATTCCACCGGGATACCCTTTTTTGCCCAAGCCTCCCTTTTGGGTTTTCGGCTTGCCGGGTGTACAATTTTTTTTTGTTTTATCCCTAATTTTGCCCGAACCTCTTTGGTTCGTCGGGATGTCCTTGTTTTGCCTAGGTGTGTCAACCTAGTGGGTCTCTTATGCGTATTATCTTTTGATTATGCCTGTGTTCACAAGGTGTGGCAGGTCGTCACCATCCATGGTGGTCAAGATCATTGCACCAACAGAGAAGATGTTTTTGATTACAAACGGTCCTTCGTATGTAGGAGTCTATTTTCCTTTGGGATCACCTTGAGGCAGTATGATACGTTTGATCACCAGATCTCCAAATTGATACACTTGGCGTCTGACCTTTTTGTTGAAAGCCTTAATCATTTATTTTTGATACATTTGACCATGACAGACAGCAGTAAGCCTTTTCTCATCAATCAAGTTTAGTTGATCAAGTTGAGTCTGGATCCAATCGTCTTCGTTCAGCTCTACATCCTTCATAATTCTTAGAGAGGGGATCTAGACCTTAATAGGTAAGACAACCTCCATGTCGTATACCAGAGAATAGAGTGTTGCCCCGGTTGATGTGCGAGCTGTGGCACGATATCCATGGAGAGAGAATGGTAGCATCTCATGCCAGTCTTTGTATGTGACTGTCATTTTCTGTATGATCTTTTTAATATTCTTATTCGCGGCTTCGACAACACCATTCATATTTGGCCGGTAAAGGGAAGAATTATGATGCTGGATCTTGAATTACACGCACAAGGCGGTGATCATAGTATTGTTCAAGCTTGTACCATTATCTGTAATGATCCTCTCTGGGATACCGTAACGACAGATGAGATTCTGCTTAATGAACCAGGCGACAACATTCTTGGTGACGGAAGCGAAAGAAGCTGCCTCCACACACTTGGTAAAATAGTTAATGGCCACTAAGATGAAGCGGTGTCCATTGAAGGTTGTTGGTTTGATTTTTCACAATCATATTAATCCCCCACATAGCAAAGGGCCAAGGAGCCGTCAAGACATTCAGAGGAACTGGAGGTATATGCACCTTGTCAGCATAAATCTAACACTTGTGGCAGGTTCGAGAGTGAAATTCTGGCAGCAGATACTCAATGTCACAGTGAATGTTATGACACCGTATCTGACACACTTCAAGACAGTAATTTTAAAAGCAGTAAAGAACACAATCAATTGTTTACCCAATTTAGTGTGTAACAACACCTACTCTGGGGGCTACCAAGCCAGGGAGGAAATGCACTATAAGAGATATTAATTTAGGAATAAACCAACCAGTTTATCTCCTTCACTTAAGACCTACCCAATGCAACTTCAATCTAAGATCAACTTAAACCTGAGTTCCTGCTCACTCCCCCTCAATCACAGCAGTGATACTAAACTATTGATTAATGAAATTATGAAGATACTCTTCAGTACACACACTTGATTTTGCTTCACAGCTTTAATCAAGTGACAAACACTCTTGCTTCAAAGCTTTGAGTGATACACAACCCTAACTTGACTTTGATTCAAAGCTTTAATCAAGTGACACAAACACTCGTGCTTCAAAGCTTTGAGTGATACACAACCCTTACAATCAAATCCTACTCCAAGTCACTTATCACAATGATAATTGCTTGGATCACAGTAGTTACAACTATACAATCCCTTATTGATCTTCTGTCAAAAAGTGTTCTTCACCAACAGTCTTCATGAGGAATATATAGGCAGCTATTCTTCAGTTAGGGCTTCCACGAAAATAGCTAGGGTTAATTAGGGTTAACCTCAAGACTTGGTCATAGGTCTTTAACACCCAGATTAGGGTTAAGCAGAGTTAACCTAATGTCCACGTGAGAATCTGATTTGGACTGTATAAACCAGATTCCTGAAAATTCTCAGGAATAACAAATCTGCACAAATGTTAGATCAGTACAGGATGTCTTAACATTGGTTATGACAACAAGAATCCTGTTTACTGATTTTGGTAGAATGCAATAAATATGATTATTGCTTAATGATCAGCTAAACACTCATATTGAGTAGCTCCTGTATGACATTCTTTTTCTGCAGAATGTACCTTGTATCCCAGAATGTTATGACATCAGTCATGACATTCACGCAACTGGTTTTACCAAAAAAATGCCAACAACCAAACACTTACAAACTCCCCCTTTGGCAAATTTTTGGCTAAAACCCCTAAACAATCAGAGATTAGAAAGCAGCAGAATTTTTAATAACATCTACCAAGTCTAATTCTACCAAAATTATCACAAAATCTTCTCCCCCTCTTTAGCCATAAATAGGCCAAAGATACTTGTACTTTTAAGTTATACAGTCATCCAAAAGGAATAATAAAAACAGAGAGAAAAAATCAAAAGTCATTTGCAGCAACAGGTACCAGCAGCAAACTTGTCAACTACACTGATCTTCAAGCACTGTCATCTTCAGAGGAGGCACTATCTTCAGCATTATGCTGGTCTTCATCAGCATCCTCTTCCCTTCTTTGTCCTTCATTCTCCTCCTGTTCTAGTCTAGAAATCAGGTCCTCAAGAGTCCTTTTCCTTGTATCAAGCTCTTTGCAGGTTTCCTTCAGCACAACTATAACATCAGTTTTCTTGGAATGAGATTTGACAGTTGATGTCTCAGCAGATGTCATGACAATGTCAGGAACATGTGTTCCCTGAAATAGCTTATAGTGCAAACCAAGAGCAGGGGCTCTTTTGCATACAGTATCTTTTTCAACTAGAATGTCAGGATACTGAGCAATGATTATACCACACATGAGAGAGGGAAAGGCAATAGGGCCTTTAATAGCACAACTTCCAGCATGTTTCAATGTTTGATCAAAGATATACTTGCCATAGTCAAAGTTTGTCCTGGTTCCAACAGCATAAATAAATCTTCCCAAGCCTGTGGAGATGGTTGATTTATGGTTGGTGGGAACCCAGTTAGCTGCACCAATTTTGTGCAGAATGCCAAATTTCATGCTCAGCTTGCTTGCATTCAGCTTCCCTTTTAAGGGCCAGCTCTTGACTTGATTTGTAGTGATGGTTTGACACACTTGGTTGTCAGTAACCTCAAGCTCAGGGCAAGCATCATCAGGTCTTCCTAGGAATTTGTTTGTTTCATAGGGAGAGAAATTTACCTTCCTTCCTCTCATATACACACACTTAAAATCAGCTGACTTTCCATCAGCACACCCATCAGATAAATTTACTATGAATTCTTTGACAAGAATTTCATAGCAGTTGGTAAACTTTACCATAGTATTTATTAGACCAGCAGTCTTGATTAGATCCATGATCTCTTTACATTCCATGGTGTTGCACCCCAAAATTTGCCCTCCCATATTCTTCAAGAAATTGCCAAGCCAAGTCATAAAATTCCCCAAGGGTTGTGCAGTGCAACTGTCTCCTATACAGTCAAAACTAGGGTTTGTGTTCTGATCAAGAAAAGGAAGTTTCCAAAGGCCCAATCAAGTCTCACATGCTTACAAATATGGTCAAGTATCCTCATATCAAGTTTCAAGGCATTCAGCTCAAAATTGCATAGTCAAAACCCTAGATTGCACTACAGTCAACTGTAGGGGCAAAATGGTCATTTGACAGTCAAAAGTTCAAATTTTTGGTCAACATATCATTTTGAAGCCACAAACATCATTTGATCAATGCTTGATCATGATTCTCAAAGTTTGGCTCATAAATCATCAAGATGCAAAAGTTACTATATTTGGACAGCTGAAAAAGTCAACTGAAATTGACCAGGGCATAACTTTCACATGGATTATCAGAAAAATTCCATCCAAAGCTCATTTTGAAGAGAAAGACATTTCCTACAACTCATATTCATATTCCAAGTCCAAGAAATGCTCTCACAAAAAGTTATCAATTTCAACATTATAGGTCATTTTCAAAAGTCAACAAAAAGAGACTTTAATTCAAAGGCCATAACTTGAGATTGGTAAATCAAGATGACATGGGACCAAAGGCATTGGTTAGAGGACTCAAATACCTTTCCAAAATGTCCAAGAACATGTGAAAAGCTTAAAATTTGAGCAAGTTATGCCTTGTGGAAGTTGGGAAATTTTTGGATATTTTGAAAAGTCAACTTTGATCCAAATGACCTAAAATTGCTAATGGGCCCATTTTTCTTCCATGATTCATCATTCTAAGCATATGCACGACCACTTGGCCCAAAGGGAAGTATTTTCTCATTTTTATTTATTTATTTGAGTTTTTATTTATATTAATTCAATTAAATCAATTAAATATGTGAAAAATATTTAACCTAACAAAACCAATCTTTTTATACATGTTTTAAGGTCAATATTTCGTGTAAATGCAAATGGGGAAAGATTTGGAGCTGATTGGCATGATTGAGAGCAAAATACACATGAAAAGATATGGAAAAGATCCTTAAGAAATCAAATATTGAAAACCATTATGGCCATGGATTTTATTCAATTTTCTTGACCTAATAGCTTCAATACATAAGCATGATTCAAAACCTAATGCTAGAACACCCTAAGCTGCACAGGAAACCATTGACAAAACTTGGAAAAAGTCTCTAAAAGCTCAAAACTGAAAAGCACTATAGAGGTCGATTCAAGCCTCCATTCTGATTCTATTAGCTTCCTTGGCAACCCCTGAACGTATTCCAATCCCTACTATCAACTCAAACCTCAAGAATTGGTAAAACAAACTCAAACTGTACAGCAAAAAACTCATAATCGTATATCATCTTTTAAGCATTTTTACAACATTATATTCATGGAATCATGTTTGTTTTGAGCTTCTGAAACTAACCATTGTGTTTGATTGAATTTTTGCAAGCCATACGCGATTATGCCATAACTGCTTTTTAGGGTTTACAGAGTTTGAAAATTGGGGTTTCCCAAACCAAGTAAAATTAGGACTCAAGGCCATGACCATTAGCATCAGTGTATCTGGACAAACAGGAATCACCTATCGCGCCCAATTTATGGGTACCATAGCGCTAGTCGCTATTTTCTTGAAGCCGGTCTAAGAAAGCGCTAAAAAACCGTTGCTTATAACATTCATGTTTCAGGAAAAAAACAAAACTGGGCGAGGAAGATGATGTGTTGGCAAGCATTGGTTGGGTCTTTTAAAATTACGCGCGTTTTTTCAGATAACTAACCAATTTTCTTTTATATTGATTAATAGCTATTATATATTAAAAGAAGTTGAAGTGGTTCAGTGGCGCAGGAAGTGGTTAGCAATGCTAGTGACCTGGGTTCGAGTCCCAGGTCTTGATATTTTCCATGTTATTTTCCAATTCATGTTCACCTATGCTTCAAGGCTGCAGACGCACCATATTCCATCATCATCAAGCCAGCCACGCGTCTTGGGAGATCAATCAAAGGGTTCAGATTCAATGCATATGGTAAACGCTGGTCAACTTGGCCACACGCTACGCAAAAAGTCAATGGACCCATGTCTTATTGGGCCAGGATTTCACCATCAAAACCTCCATATTGGGACTTCCACCCCCCCTGGTTTGCTTTCATAATTTTTTCTTTTTTCTCCTTATTCTTGTTTTAACTCTAATTTTTATTTTAATTACTGTTTATTTAATTAATTATTTTTTTTTAAAATACAAAACACATAAAAAACTCAAAAAAAGACAAAATATAATAAATAATATTGATTTTCATATTTTCTTATAAATAATTGTATGTAAATTAATTAATTTAAATTAGGTTTAATTTTATTTCTTTTCACAATAAAAATATAAAAAATATAGACTTAGGTTTAATAAATTTTATTCCTTTAATTTTTTTTTCTTTTTTTCTAATAATATTATTTATTTATTTTTTAATTAATTGTACATAAAAAAATTAGGTTTAATTTAGGTTTCAATTTAATATTTTCACAACAAAATTTAAAAGCTATTAGAGTTAGGGTTTGCCTTTTAGTTTAACTTTAAATTAATTCCTTTTCTCATCAAATATCTAAAAAACACAAAATACCAAAAAACATTCTTTTTTAAATCTTTAATTTTAATTCCTCATTAATTCTAATTAATTCATTAACTTTAAATATTTTTGCAAAAGGGTCCAACGCCCTAGTTTTGTTTTTAATTCCTTTATTTCGCGTATTTATTTATTTCGCTCAAATAATTATGTATCTCTCCCGAAGCCGTGTAAACAATTGCTCGCACTTTTATTTACTTTGCTTTGTTTACTTTTCTGTCAAATCGGGTCCGGTTTAATTTTGGCGATATGGACCCGCGCCATTTGTAATAGTTTTAGATTTACTTTCCCGCAAATATTTCTTAACTGTTAAATAAGCATGAAAGAATGTATGGCCTTAAATAAAATCAAGCGTAGATCACAATGAACATGACAAGACAAATATCAAATGAAAACGACACACGAATCACACACCACCCCTAGGGTACGCCTCACTGTTGCCTTGCCTTCGAAAGGTGATCGTCGAGTAGAGGATGTCTTAGTAAGTCCTCGTGATCCGGGAACCTGGCATGAGGGTAGCTTCTAAGGTGTCTTCCTATTGCTCCGGTGATCACCATGTCCCTAAAACTCGAATTGACCCGAACACCTCCAACGGTGGTGCTACCTACCTCTCAATGGTGGGATGGCACTACTTTTAAGGACATTTACACAGACGAATTCCTTAGGGTAGGTAGGTTCTCAAGGATACTTGCTCTAATTTCAAACAAATCAAAACATCTTTTCACCGACACTTTTCAAAAGCTTTCAAAGCAAATTTTTCAAACACTCTGACGTACGAGTCGAACTGAAATTTTTCAAAGAAACTTTTTAAAACCCACATTGAAAAGCAAACAAACCATTTTTGAAAACACATTGAGCAAGTATCTAAGAGCCCATGGATAACCATGGATAGAAAGGGTGCTAACACCTTCCCTTTCTATAACCTACCTCCCGAACCGAGAGCAATCTCTTTAAGGAATTTTTCTGTGCTTTTGTCCTTTCCATTTGGAGAAAATAAAAGACGGTGGCGACTCTTACTTCCGCGACATTTCGCGAACCAGCTTTAAACAGTCAGTTCCAGATCCACCGATCACAGAACTGGCGACTCTGCTGGGGAATAAACTTTAAAGTGGGGTGTACCTTAGGACTAAGATCACTATGTTTTCAATTGTCTTCTTTGCTTGCTTTACAATTGTGGGTTGCTTGGGAGTTCTATAGATCCTAACCCGGATCTGGGGGATACCTTCTTAGAAAGTAGCAACAAGGCTGTGAGGGAACTGTGCGGGGTATACCGACATGGTTGAAACAGTCTGCTACGTTGATGTGGCACTTTGGTGTGTACCGGTAACCCTTGAGTTCAGTCAAGGAGAGTACGGGGCCTCCGCGTGGTGTCGTGAAGCATCAACAGACCTTAGGAACCTTAATTGAACTATCTTGGCCTCTTTAGGGTAGTGAGATAACTGACTTTGGTGCAGTCCGAGGTTGGTTGATACTCGATACTACGCTCAATTGAGGATTGCTTTCCTGGAATATTTCGGTCGCCAGTTCAGTGGCTAAATCGAAACGATGAACAATGAAAGCAATCCCGTGATATTGGGAACCTTAGAACCCGGTTACTTTGATTAGGACAGGTTGAACCCACCAACTTCAAGAGGGTAATACCTAGACCTCATGCTGGCCTGAACCCTAAGGGCTCTTTTGTGTGACTTGTGTGCCTTCGTACTTGACTATCTGCGTGCTTGTTACCTGACACTTGTTTCTTGCAGGTCTTGTTTATAGTCCTTAATTGGGACTCATAACAGGGTACTAAATTTCTTGCAGGGTTGTTTATAGTCCTTAATTGGGACTCATAACAGGGTACTAAATTTCTTGCAGGGTTGTTTATAGTCCTTAATTGGGACTCATAACAGGGTTACTCACATTACCCCATGCATAGCATGACATCATACCATTGCATACCATTGCATACATCCTAACCCATTTCAAGGATCTCAAGGGCTTGTGATGCAGGTCATGATAAATCAAACATCTAGCCAGGGGCAAAGAGGATTTATTTTCCTCTAGCCAAGGGTGTCAGGGGTTATGACCCACTGGATATGGTGAGCCTTTGACCCTTGACGAAGGACTCTCAACAAAATGAAGTTCTTACAATCAAGCTACCGGTTCCAAATGCTAACGAAGTTTCTCTGTTTACCCCGCGAGGTCCTTGAAAACATTACATGCATGTCATACATCTCATTGCATTGCAGGTATCCCTTTGACAGGTTGCTTACCCTTCTCCGCTGTTTATTTCAGCCGATCGTCATGAATCCTGAATCATCAGCCGAGCAGACTATCAAGAACCTCCAGGCTCAGAACGCCCAGTTCCAAGAGCTGATCATGAACTTGACCCAGGGGCAACAAGATCTGAAGGCTCTGCTCTTGAAGAAAGAAAAGAAGAAGAGGAGGACTGTTTTGTTCAGCCCTAGACGCAGATCTGGGAATACACCGCAGATTGAAACTGAGAGGACAACTCCATCTGTGAGGGAAGGTAGTCATCAGGGGGAAAGGGTTCCCAGTCCAGTGGTCTCCGACAACGAGACAGATTTCAACGACGAACAATACCCTCCGGCCGAAGACAAGTACAAACAGTTGGAAGATAGGCTGAAGGCTATGGAGATCCAACAGGTATCTGGGCTGGACTTTGGAGATCTGGGTTTGTCAACCGGTGTGATTATTCCTCGGAAGTTCAAAGCACCATCCTTTACTAAGTATGACGGGGAGTCTTGCCCCAAGCTGCATCTAAGGTCCTATGTTCGGAAAATTCAGCCGTACTCTGCGGACAAGAATTTGTGGATCCACTTCTTCCAGGAGAGTCTTTCAGGGACTCACCTCGAATGGTTCTATCAGCTGGATGGGACCAAAGTTCGTAACTGGGAGGAGTTGGCTACTGCTTTCTACAAGCAGTATCAATATAATGCCGACCTTGCTCCTACGCGTACCCAACTCCAGGGTATGTCGTTAGGATCAAGTGAAGGTTTTAAAGAATATGCGCAGAAATGGAGGGATCTTGCTGGAAGAGTACAACCACCTCTGACTGATCCGGAACTTGTCGATATGTTCTTGGGGACCCTGTCTGGTCCGTTCTACAACCACCTAATTGGGAATTCGTCTGCTGGATTCACAGATCTTATCTTGACTGGAGAGCGAATAGAAGCTGGCATCCGGTCTGGGAAAATTCAAGAGGCTGCACCTTCTGATAAAAAGCCTCATCATGGAAAGAAAGAATCCAATGCTGTGCACGGTAAAAAGAGCCGTCATGAGGTAGGGGCAATCCAGATCTCCAATCCTGGACCTGCTCAACAAGGACAGGGGCAGCAGCGCAAGGAGAAACGACAGTATACCAAACTCAACATGTCGCTGGATCAAGCACTGCAACAAATGTTGAAGGCAGGGCTGATCACTTTAAGGGCTCCTCTCTGGAATCCGAACACTTATGCTCCCAACTATCATCCCAACGATAGGTGCGCATATCATTCAGATAGCCCGGGGCATACTACGGACAACTGCTGGCCTCTCAAGAACAAGATCCAAGATATGATTGACGCCGGAGAGATTCAGTTTGAAGTGCCAGAGACTCCGAACATAATCACTGCTCCATTGCCCAATCATTGAAGCCTTTTGTTGATTTGAATTTTTGAGTTGTATTTTTCTTTGCTTATACAAACAATTAATGTCATAGAAAACTCTTTTATTCTATCAATGCATCGCATATGTCTGTTTTGAGGATTAATACAATTGTTTTCATTATATTCAAAATTCTTTTCATATTTTTTCTGATGATCAACTCTTGGTTAATAATTCTGAGCCTCTTGAGGGAGGATGACGAAAATGATACCATAATCTACAGTATGCTTTTGAACAGACCCCGCTGATGAGGTACAGGCATTGTTTCAATCCCTAAACACTGGAGTTATAAGGATGATAATCCCTCGTCAACCCCTCTGAGCCAAAGAAGTAGGAGTTTTTATTTTCGAAAATCAGAACCCTTAATCATAACCTGGGGCAGGGTAGTCTCTCAGTTGATCTAAGTGCATAACGAATGGCACCAAAGAGGTCCTTACAAAACGAAAGACAGTGATGGTTCAGAACAATCTTAAGGATAGGCAGTCATTATCAAAAAAAAAAAATCATAAACGAAAAGCCCAAGAAGTCAAAACCTACAAAGGGGACTTATGAAACTGGGGCATCCCGCTGACTGTAATTCCAAAAAGGGAAACAGTTCAGGCAAAAAAAGAAAGGGATTTTACAAACCCTCAACGAAAAAAAATGACTGCTCATTCCAAAATAAATCACCAGTATCCGAACCATCATTGGAACATCAGGACAAAGACTCAAACAAGGTCTAACGCACGATCAACTGAGTTTAGGTTTGGAGAACATCACGAAGAGCGGGTGGGTACAAATAAAATTTGAGCCTTTATCCTTTGTTTCTTAAACCGTGAACCAAGCCACGTTATAACCCTCAAAAGTCCTAGATGAAGCATGGGTTAGTTCGAAAGCATACTGTTACAAAAGGTATCCTGACTCCTGAAGGCCTACGGTAAATACGGAGTTGACATCACGTTTTACAAACATTCATTTGTTTTATGAAAAAGAATGCATTTTCAAAAATCTTCAAGACAGACATAAGCTTTGCATTTTTAACATAACTTTGTTTGCATATGACTTTTTGTTGAACAGCAGGGAAATCCGCACGAGAAATACCTAGTGAACAAGAGTATCTCCAATCAAGGGGGACGGCATGATCATGGTCTATCATCTGGGGCAGTCCAATCAAGATTCGGAGAATCTCTCAAAGGGCCAAATAGCTTGGGGAAAATCTCTGCCTGAATCACTTGGGGCATTCCAACAATGAATCTTGCCTGATTAAACATCTTCTGGTGGCATGACAAAAACACTTCTAAACAGGGGCAACTCCCTACATTCTGAGAACATGGACATAGTCGAATAGATACTACGCATAATCAAAGACCCGCTAGGTTGATACACCTAGGCAAAAATAAGGGCTTCCCGGCGAACCAAAAAGGGTTCGGGCAAAATGAAGGGATGAAATGAAAAAATCTGTACACCCGGCAAGTCGAAAACCTGAAAAGGCGGCTTGAGCAAAAATGGGTATCCCGGTGGACTGAAAACCCGAAAGGGCGGTCCAGGCAAAAGTTAGGGATCAAAGCGTACGACTATGTCCTGTCATCCCGCCATCTGTCTACCAGAAGAAGGTTTGTCCGCCAACAACTATCAGCACCCCATAGAAACAGGGGCAATAAAGAGTGGTCTAAGCAATCTGATTGTTCTATCCTCCAAGGCATCAGGGTAGGTTCCGTTGAAGAACATAACCAATACAGTTCAATACTTCCCCAGGAGAGTCCAATCCAGCTTCCCCAGGAAAGTTGGAATCCATCTCCCCAAGCAGTAAGCTTATCCCCAGTAGATTCTGGAAGCTTATCCCTCGCAGAGCACGAACGCGTCGTCCGACTTGATTTAAGGAGTTATTTCCTTAACAGGATATAACTGGGTTATCCTCAGCCAAAAGCTATGGAAAGAGCGCCCTCGACGAAATTTTCTTATCCCCAGCGAAGTCCATTCATACTTCCGGCACAACAAGGGTATCCCTAGCAAACTATTATCAACACTCAGCAAGGCATCCCTCTTCCCACAGAGTATTGCTTCTCAGCATGGTCACTAGAGTATCTTTTCTCCCTGCAGAATCCTCCATTCGCCAAGTTCATTCCCCAACAGAGTTATCTTCTCCTACCGGTATACTTGCAACTATCATCCCCAGCGGAAGCAAAATCTATTCTTCAACATCAGCCCAGGATACGACTTCCCGGCACCCGTCAAGGATTTGTTTTCTTAGACAAACATACATTCATAAACATCACATCGTCATGCATATGCATCATGCTACACGAATCTCATCAATTTTGAAGGCATACAGTTCATGCATCATGATTTTGCATACAGTTATGTTTTGCCTTTTCAGGAAAAAGATCAATACAAAAATGATTACTATCAACTATCGCAATTCTTTCTAGATATAGCTTCAGATATGATCCAGATATGGTGACGTTCTGATAATGCTTCCAGATTTCCTTCTAGATATAGTTTCAGATATGATCCAGATATGGTGACGTTCTGATACTGCTTCCAGATTGCCTTCTAGATATAGTTTCAGATATGATCCAGATATGGTGACGTTCTGATACTGCTTACAGATTTCCTTCTAGATATAGTTTCGGATATGACCCAGAGATGGTGACGTTCTGATGCTGCTTCCAGATTCCTTTTTCAGATGGTCCCCTCTCCGACCAGTGCGTGAGGTGGTAATTCCTTCTTCAGATAGTTCCCTCTCCGACAGTGTGTGAGGTGACAATTCCTTTTCCTATGATTCCCTCTCCAACGGCGAGTGAGGTGATTCCCTTTCAGATTATAATGGCCTATGGTTCTCTTCCCGATACTGCAAAGATGGTATTTCCCACCAAGATTTTCTCAACGAGCGTTGTTGAAGTTTAAATCACCCAAGGTTCTCTTACCATTCATGCTGAGGTAGTAACCATCCCTGGTTCATTCATCATCTTTTGGAAGCTCCAGATCCAACTCCTGTAACCAGTCAGGACACATCTATACCAAGCATCCGAAAATCAGCTCCTGCAACGTGTCAGGTACTCATCTTTTCTTTTGCAGGTAAGCAGGTTCTCGCTAAGGAATCTCTTACGCAATCAGCATCCAGATGGCATCTATAAGCCCATCACCCTATCCAGCAATCTCCAAATGGCATCTATAAGCCCATTCCCCCATCATCACTGCTACTATGTGAGCGCAAATTTCTGGGCACTCTAGTGTCCAATCATCTTCTACCCTCGGATTACGAAAGGCACGCCAGCCAATCTGCATCCTCAGGTCTAAGAAGATTGAACAGGGGCAACTGTTGCACCCCAAAATTTGCCCTCCCATATTCTTCAAGAAATTGCCAAGCCAAGTCACAAAATTCCCCAAGGGTTGTGCAGTGCAACTGTCTCCTATACAGTCAAAACTAGGGTTTGTGTTCTGATCAAGAAAAGGAAGTTTCCAAAGGCCCAATCAAGTCTCACATGCTTACAAATATGGTCAAGTATCCTCATATCAAGTTTCAAGGCATTCAGCTCAAAATTGCATAGTCAAAACCCTAGATTGCACTACAGTCAACTGTAGGGGCAAAATGGTCATTTGACAGTCAAAAGTTCAAATTTTTGGTCAACATATCATTTTGAAGCCACAAACATCATTTGATCAATGCTTGATCATGATTCTCAAAGTTTGGCTCATAAATCATCAAGATGCAAAAGTTACTATATTTGGACAGCTGAAAAAGTCAACTGAAATTGACCAGGGCATAACTTTCACATGGATTATCAGAAAAATTCCATCCAAAGCTCATTTTGAAGAGAAAGACATTTCCTACAACTCATCTTCATATTCCAAGTCCAAGAAATGCTCTCACAAAAAGTTATCAATTTCAACATTATAGGTCATTTTCAAAAGTCAACAAAAAGAGACTTTAAGTCAAAGGCCATAACTTGAGATTGGTAAATCAAAATGACATGGGACCAAAGGCATTGGTTAGAGGACTCAAAGACCTTTCCAAAATGTCCAAGAACATGTGAAAAGCTTAAAAATTGAGCAAGTTATGCCTTGTGGAAGTTGGGAAATTTTTGGATATTTTGAAAAGTCAACTTTGATCCAAATGACCTAAAATTGCTAATGGGCCCATTTTTCTTCCATGATTCATCATTCTAAGCATATGCACGACCACTTGGCCCAAAGGGAAGTATTTTCTCATTTTTATTTATTTATTTGAGTTTTTATTTATATTAATTCAATTAAATCAATTAAATATGTGAAAAATATTTAACCTAACAAAACCAATCTTTTTATACATGTTTTAAGGTCAATATTTCGTGTAAATGCAAATGGGGAAAGCTTTGGAGCTGATTGGCATGATTGAGAGCAAAATACACATGAAAAGATATGGAAAAGATCCTTAAGAAATCAAATATTGAAAACCATTATGGCCATGGATTTTATTCAATTTTCTTGACCTAATAGCTTCAATACATAAGCATGATTCAAAACCTAATGCTAGAACACCCTAAGATGCGCAGGAAACCATTGACAAAACTTGGAAAAAGTCTCTAAAAGCTCAAAACTGAAAAGCACTCTAGAGGTCGATTCAAGCCTCCATTCTGATTCTATTAGCTTCCTTGGCAACCCCTGAACATATTCCAATCCCTACTATCAACTCAAACCTCAAGAATTGGTAAAACAAACTCAAACTGTACAGCAAAAAACTCATAATCGTATATCATCTTTTAAGCATTTTTACAACATTCTATTCATGGAATCATGTTTGTTTTGAGCTTCTGAAACTAACCATTGTGTTTGATTGAATTTTTGCAAGCCATACGCGATTATGCCATAACTGCTTTTTAGGGTATACAGAGTTTGAAAATTGGGGTTTCCCAAACCAAGTAAAATTAGGACTCAAGGCCATGACCATTAGCATCAGTGTATCTGGACGAACAGGAATCACCTATCGCGCCCAATTTATGGGTACCATAGCGTTAGTCGCTATTTTCTTGAAGCAGGTCTAAGAAAGCGCTAAAAAACCGTTGCTTATAACATTCATGTTTCAGGAAAAAAACAAAACTGGGCGAGGAAGATGATGTGTTGGCAAGCATTGGTTGGGTCTTTTAAAATTACGCGCGTTTTTTCAGATAACTAACCAATTTTCTTTTATATTGATTAATAGCTATTATATATTAAAAGAAGTTGAAGTGGTTCAGTGGCGCAGGAAGTGGTTAGCAATGCTAGTGACCTGGGTTCGAGTCCCAGGTCTTGATATTTTCCATGTTATTTTCCAATTCATGTTCACCTATGCTTCAAGGCTGCAGACGCACCATATTCCATCATCATCAAGCCAGCCACGCGTCCTGGGAGATCAATCAAAGGGTTCAGATTCAATGCATATGGTAAACGCTGGTCAACTTGGCCACACGCTACGCAAAAAGTCAATGGACCCATGTCTTATTGGGCCAGGATTTCACCATCAAAACCTCCATATTGGGACTTCCACCCCCCCTGGTTTGCTTTCATAATTTTTTCTTTTTTCTCCTTATTCTTGTTTTAACTCTAATTTTTATTTTAATTACTGTTTATTTAATTAATTTTTTTTTTTAAAATACAAAACACATAAAAAACTCAAAAAAAGACAGAATATAATAAATAATATTGATTTTCATATTTTCTTATAAATAATTGTATGTAAATTAATTAATTTAAATTAGGTTTAATTTTATTTCTTTTCACAATAAAAATATAAAAAATATAGACTTAGGTTTAATAAATTTTATTCCTTTAACTTTTTTTTTCTTTTTTTCTAATAATATTATTTATTTATTTTTTAATTAATTGTACATAAAAAAATTAGGTTTAATTTAGGTTTCAATTTAATATTTTCACAATAAATTTAAAAGCTATTAGAGTTAGGGTTTGCCTTTTAGTTTAACTTTAAATTAATTCCTTTTCTCATCAAATATCTAAAAAACACAAAATACCAAAAAACATTCTTTTTTAAATCTTTAATTTTAATTCCTCATTAATTCTAATTAATTCATTAACTTTAAATATTTTTGCAAAAGGGTCCAACGCCCTAGTTTTGTTTTTAATTCCTTTATTTCGCGTATTTATTTATTTCGCTCAAATAATTATGTATCTCTCCCGAAGCCGTGTAAACAATTGCTCGCACTTTTATTTACTTTGCTTTGTTTACTTTTCTGTCAAATCGGGTCCGGTTTAATTTTGGCGATATGGACCCGCGCCATTTGTAATAGTTTTAGATTTACTTTCCCGCAAATATTTCTTAACTGTTAAATAAGCATGAAAGAATGTATGGCCTTAAATAAAATCAAGCGTAGATCACAATGAACATGACAAGACAAATATCAAATGAAAACGACACACGAATCACACACCACCCCTAGGGTACGCCTCACTGTTGCCTTGCCTTCGAAAGGTGATCGTCGAGTAGAGGATGTCTTAGTAAGTCCTCGTGATCCGGGAACCTGGCATGAGGGTAGCTTCTAAGGTGTCTTCCTATTGCTCCGGTGATCACCATGTCCCTAAAACTCGAATTGACCCGAACACCTCCAACGGTGGTGCTACCTACCTCTCAATGGTGGGATGGCACTACTTTTAAGGACATTTACACAGACGAATTCCTTAGGGTAGGTAGGTTCTCAAGGATACTTGCTCTAATTTCAAACAAATCAAAACATCTTTTCACCGACACTTTTCAAAAGCTTTCAAAGCAAATTTTTCAAACACTCTGACGTACGAGTCAAACTGAAATTTTTCAAAGAAACTTTTTAAAACCCACATTGAAAAGCAAACAAACCATTTTTGAAAACACATTGAGCAAGTATCTAAGAGCCCATGGATAACCATGGATAGAAAGGGTGCTAACACCTTCCCTTTCTATAACCTACCTCCCGAACCGAGAGCAATCTCTTTAAGGAATTTTTCTGTGCTTTTGTCCTTTCCATTTGGAGAAAATAAAAGACGGTGGCGACTCTTGCTTCCGCGACATTTCACGAACCAGCTTTAAACAGTCAGTTCCAGATCCACCGATCACACATGGCACTGTTGTTCAGCTCTCTTTCCAAGGCGATCCTTTTCAAAAATACATACTTCCACCTGTTTGCATTCTATGGATGGTGAAAGGAGATGTTGTCAATGGCAACTTCAGGGACTTTAGGCATTTTGCTCGAAGAGAGTTTCTTTCTGAGATGAATGTCTGGAACATTACTCTCAACATCAAACTCAAATTCTGATTCCTCATCAGATTCAGAGGGTTCAGGCTCCTTCCTTTTCTTGTCTATTGGTTGTCTCAAAGGTTTTGAGAGACTACCAACAGGTACTCTAGTTTTCACCTTCCCTTTCTCTTTTGACAATCCAGCCTTCACAGCTTCTACTCCAGTCTTGTTCTCAGACCTGGTTTTCTTATGAACAACTTCAGTAGCCTTCTCTTTGGAGAGGCTTTTGGCAGCATCCTGCTTTCCTTTTATGTTCATCATCCTTCTAGCTATGCTAGGGTTGATATTGGCAATTAAGTCATTGTCAGAGTATTCTTCATCAACATCAATAACCGGGGGTTCAACATCCTTCTCAGTAGGGTTCTGGTGATCATCATGATTTTCAGGAGATTTCCTAATGTTGTCATCAGGTGTCTCAACATTCTGAGTGACATCTGGATTCATTTCAACATTTGGACTAGCAGATTCTTGGTTCAAAGGTACAAAAATGCCAGGTACAGAGTGATTCTCATTTAGAATCCTAGTGACTAGTCTAGCTATAGCTTGATGAACATAAACAGAACCTTCCCTATTTGCTATTTCTGGAGGAACAGAAGATGATGGTTGAGAGGATTTACCAGATGGAGAGGCTTGTGATCTTCTTGCATGTCTGGTTCGCAGCTTCTTGACCTTAGTGGGGTCAGCTGCCAGTTTACGAAGAGGAGTTATCTCCAGAACATCAGAATCCATGCAGTTTGTGATTGCCCTAGGTTCGCGATCAGAGGATGCGGAAGAAGCATTCGCCTTTGAAGAGGATGATGACATGGATAGTTGAGACATTTTGAGTTATTTAGAAAACAGGTAACAGTGATAGTGAAATCTTCGTTTGAGAGATTGGAGATTATTGCAGAAACGCGAGAGGAGGGAGATATATGAATGTCTATTCAACTTCTTGAAATTTTGGAAAGAAATAGAGAAACAGATGATTAGCCCAATCAGAGTAGACTTAACTAAAATATCTCTCTCATCCCTTGTTTTAAGCAAAATTAATTGCTACATTTCTTCATGTTGGCAAATACCCAACTTGCCCCTCAAATTTTCAAATTGACTAGCATCAAGTGCCTTGGTAAAAATGTCAGCCAGTTGTAGTTCAGTGGCAACATGTTCCAGTTTAATCGCCTTTTCCTTCACAAGATCTCTGATGAAGTGATGTCTAATGTCAATATGCTTGGTCCTGCTATGCTGAATAGGATTCTTGGAAATGTTGATAGTACTCAGATTGTCACAGTACAATGTCATAACATCTTGTGTGACATTATACTCAGTAAGCATTTGTTTCATCCAGATCATTTGAGAACATCTACTACCAGCTGCTATGTATTCAGCTTCAGCAGTAGATAGAGACACACAGTTCTATTTCTTGCTGAACCAAGAGACAAGATTATTTCCCAAGAAGAAACATCCTCCAAAGGTGCTCTTTCTATCATCAGCACTTCCAGCCCAATCAGCATCACAGTAACCAGTCAGAGTTGGTTCACATCCATGAGAGTACAGCAAGCCATAGTTATAAGTTCCACTCACATACTTCAGAATTCTTTTCACTTGGTTGATATGACTTACTTTGGGTTCAGCCTGGTATCTTGCACATACTCCAACTGCAAAAGCAATGTCAGATCTGCTGGCTGTTAAGTATAGCAGACTTCCTATCATGCTTCTGTACAAGCTTTGGTCCACCTTAACCCCACTTGAATCTTTGGACAGCTTTAAATGAGTAGGTGCATGAGTCCTTTTGTGACTGGCATTCTCCATCCCAAACTTCTTGACAATGTTCTTTGCATACTTGCTTTGAGACAGAAAAATTGAGTCTTCCATCTGTGTGACTTGCAGTCCAAGAAAGTAGGTCAATTCTCCCATGAGGCTCATTTCAAATTCAGCTTGCATCTGGTCAGCAAAATGTTTAACCATTTTATCTGACATTCCCCCAAACACTATGTCATCAACATAGATTTGAGCTACCATTATCTTTCCTCCTTCATTTTTGACAAAAAGAGTTTTATCCAAGCCTCCTTTCCTGTATCCTTTGTCAGAGAGGAATTTTGTCAACCTGTCATACCATGCTCTAGGAGCTTGTTTCAGGCCATATAAAGCTTTCCTCAATTTGTAGACATGATCAGGGCAGTTTGGATCCACAAATCCTTTAGGTTGTTCCACATAAACTTCCTCATTTAAGTACCCATTAAGGAAGACATTCTTTACATCCATCTGAAATAACTTGAACTTAAGGAGACAAGCAATTCCCAATAGGAGTCTAATTGATTCCAGTATGGCTACAGGAGTAAAAGTCTCATCAAAATCAACCCCTTCAACTTGAGTGTATCCTTGAGCAACAAGTCTTGCCTTATTCCTGGTGACAACTCCTTCAGCATCTGATTTGTTCTTGTAGATCCATTTTGTGCCAATGATGTTTGTTCCTCCAGGTCTAGGAACTAACTCCCATACTTCATGTTGCTTGAATTAGTTCAATTCATCTTGCATTGCTCCAATCCAGTATTCATCAGTTAAAGCCTCCTTAACATTTCTTGGTTCAATCTTAGATACAAAGCAAGAGTTTGTGATGATTTCTCTAGATCTTGTAATGACTCCACTGTTAGGATCTCCTATGATGATTTCCTTAGGATGATCTTTCTGAATTCTGATGGAAGGGTCTTTGTTAGCTTCCTTTGATTCAGATTCTGATGAAGTACTTTTAGGAACGTCATCCTTTTGAGTTGAGGTCTCAAAGAATGTCTCAACATCATATGGGACATTTGTTTCCTCATGGTAATCATTAACTATGACATTTATAGATTCCATCATAACTTTGGTCCTGGAATTGAATACCCTATAAGCTCTGTTGTTGGTAGAGTATCCTAGGAATATTCCTTCATCACTTTTAGGGTCCATCTTTCTCCTTTGTTCACGATCTGTCAGAATATAGCATTTGCTTCCAAATACATGGAAGTACTTCATTGTAGGCTTTCTTCCTTTCCAAAGTTCATAAATGGTGGATGATGTTCCCTTTCTCAAGGTGACCCTGTTATGGACATAACAGGCTGTATTCATAGCTTCAACCCAAAAATGAATAGGAAGTCTTTTGGTATGTATCATTGCTCTGGCAGATTCCTGTATAGTCCTGTTTTTCCTTTCCACAACTCCATTTTGTTAAGGAGTTATGGGTGAAGAGAATTCATGATTAATTCCTTCTGAGGAGCAGAACTCATCAAACTTACTGTTTTCAAATTCCTTGCCATGATCACTTCTGATTCTGACAATGCATCCTTCTTTTTCTCTTTGAATTCTTTTGCACAGTTCCTTAAATACTTCAAATACATCAGACTTTTCCCTAATGAAGTTAATCCAGGTGAATCTGGAAAAATCATCCACAACAACATAGGCATATATTTTTCCACCAAGACTTTCCACCTGCATTGGTCCCATCAGATCCATATGTAGAAGTTCTAGCACCTTAGAGGTGGTCAGATGTCTTGTCTTTGGATGTGACATTCTAGTCTGCTTTCCAACCTGACATTCACCACAGACTCTCCCTTCATCAATTTGTAGCCTTGGAATCCCTCTGACTGCCTCCATGGATATAATCCTTTTCATTCCTCTTAGATGTAAATGACCAAGTTTTTGGTGCCACAGTTTCACTTCTTTTTCTTCTTTGGCAATAGAGCACACAGAAGAATAATTAGTGTTCTCAGACTCCCATAAGTAGCAGTTGTCTTTAGATCTGACTCCTCTCATTACAACTTCTTGTTTTTCATTAGTTACAAGACATTCAGACTTGGTGAAGTTGACCTTGAATCCTAGATCACATAATTGACTGATACTTATGAGATTAGCAGTCAAGCCTTTTACCAGCAATACTTCATTTAGGTTTGGAACTCCAGGGCAGTCCAAGTTTCCAACTCCTTTGATTTCTCCTCTAGCACCATCTCCAAAAGTCACATAACTAGTAGTGTGAGGTTTAACATTATTGAGAAGATTCTTGATTCCAGTCATGTGTTTAGAGCATCCACTGTCAAAGTACCAGTCTTCCTTTGCAGAGACTCTAAGGGAGGTGTGAGCTATCAGGGCAGCAACCTTTTTCTTCCACTGTTGAGTATATGGTGCCTTGTTAGACTTAGGTTTGACAACTGGGGTCTGATTAGGATATCCATATAATCTGAAGCAGAATGGCTTTATGTGACCAAACCTCACACAATGATGACATCTCCATCTTTGATACTTTTTCTTCATATTTCTCTGTTCTCAATGTTGAGTGCTATGTTGTGACACCTGCTTTGACATTTGTTTATCAGGCCTGATTTTCTTCTTGTCTACAATAGATTTCTTTGCTGCCACAAATCCTAGACCAGACTTGTTTCCCATATTTTGTCCAACCTGAAGGATTTCTTCTAATTTGTCAGTTCCATTTATCAGCATCTTGACAGATTTGGTCATTTGGTCAAGTTTTGAGTTTAGCATTTGAACTTCGCTTTCGAGATGACTTATAGTATCAGTGCCTGCCTTCTTCTCAGCCTCCAACTTTACTATGAGTTTTTTTTGTCTCTCATTTTGCTGACAGACTTCAGCACTTCTGATACATAACTTCTTGTAGGAGACAACCAGTTCTTCAAATGTTACTTCCTCATCACTAGAGTCACTATCAGAGTTACAAATACCAGTTAGTGCAGTAACTAGTTTGGCAGATTCTTCTTCAGAATTACTTTCTGAGTCACAATCAGACCAAGTAACAGACATTCCTTTCTTTTGTTTCTTAAGAAAGGTAGGACATTCAGCTCGAATGTGCCCATATCCTTCACATCCATGGCATTGGATTCCTTTGCTTTGATTTCCCTTCTCTTCAGACTTTGGTCTTCTGCTGGAGTCATAAGATCTGTTAATGTCAGAGGGGATGTTATTGACATTTGACCTTGACTTTGGGTCCATTCTCTTGATGAGTTTGTTGAACTGCCTTCCAAGCATGGCTATAGCTTTTGAAATATTTTCTTCTTCATCCTCCTTGTTTTCATCTTCAGTATTAGATACAAGTGCTATGCTCTTGTTTTTCTTGTCGACATTGTAACTGATCCCCATCTCAAAGGTATGAAGTGACCCAATGAGTTCATCAACCTTCAAGTTGCAGATATCCTGAGCTTCCTCTATGGCAGTCACCTTCATTGCAAATCTTTTAGGCAAGGATCTGAGAATCTTTCTCACCAGTTTTTCTTCTGACATCTTTTCTCCCAATGCTCCTGAGGTGTTGGCAATTTCCAAGATGTTCATGTGAAACTCATGAATGGTCTCATCTTCCATCATCCTTAGGTTCTCAAATTTGGTAGTCAGCATCTGAAGCCTTGACATTTTTACTTTGGATGTGCCCTCATGGGTAGTTTTGAGAGTGTCCCAAACATCCTTGGCCAGTTCACATTGATGTACTAGTCTGAATATGTTTCTATCAATTCCATTGAACAAGGCATTTAATGCTTTGGAGTTACCCAGGGCTAACTCATCTTCTTCTTTGCTCCATTCTTCCTCAGGTTTCAGACTGGTTGTCCCATCTTTCCCAGTTATGGTGGGATGGTTCCATCCTTTGTCAGCAGCTCTCCAAGCCTTTTTGTCCAGTGATTTTAAGAAGGCAATCATACGAGGTTTCCAGTAGTCATAATTTGATCCATCCATAATGGGTGGTCTGTTCCCAAATCCTCCTTCTTTGTCCATAGCGCCAGAAAATAATATCCCTAGATCTCACCCAGTAAGACCGGCAGGGTGCCTGCTCTGATACCAATTGAAATTCTGGCAGCAAATACTCAATGTCACAGTGAATGTTATGACACCGTATCTGACACACTTCAAAACAGTAATTTTAAAAGCAGTAAAGAACACAATCAATTGTTTACCCAGTTCAGTGTGTAACAACACCTACTCTGGGGGCTACCAAGCCAGGGAGGAAATGCACTATAAGAGATATTAATTTAGGAATAAACCAACCAGTTTATCTCCTTCACTTAAGACCTACCCAATGCAACTTCAATCTAAGATCAACTTAAACCTGAGTTCCTGCTCACTCCCCTTCAATCACAGCAGTGATACTAAACTATTGATTAATGAAATTATGAAGATACTCTTCAGTACACACACTTGATTTTTCTTCACAGCTTTAATCAAGTGACAAACACTCTTGCTTCAAAGCTTTGAGTGATACACAACCCTAACTTGACTTTGCTTCAAAGCTTTAATCAAGTGACACAAACACTCGTGCTTCAAAGCTTTGAGTGATACACAACCCTTACAATCAAATCCTACTCCAAGTCAATTATCACAATGATAATTGCTTGGATCACAATAGTTATAACTATACAATCCCTTATTGATCTTCTGTCAAAAAGTGTTCTTCACCAACAGTCTTCATGAGGAATATATAGGCAGCTATTCTTCAGTTAGGGCTTCCACGAAAATAGCTAGGGTTAATTAGGGTTAACCTCAAGACTTGGTCATAGGTCTTTAAAACCCATATTAGGGTTAAGCAGAGTTAACCTAATGTCCACGTGAGAATCTGATCTGGATTGTATAAACCAGATTCCTGAAAATTCTCAGGAATAACAAATCTGCACAAATGTTAGATCAGTACAGGATGTCTTAACATTGGTTATGACAACAAGAATCTTGTTTACTGGTATTGGTAGAATGCAATAAATATGATCATTGCTTAATGATCAGCTAAACACTCATATTGAGTAGCTCCTGTATGACATTCTTTTTCTACAGAATGTACCTTGTATCCCAGAATGTTATGACATCAGTCATGACATTCACGCAACTGCTTTTACCAAAAAAAAATGCCAACAACCAAACACCTACAGAGAGTGTTGATAGAAATATGCTTCCATAGTAGACCAATAATAGCCTACCCGTAGGATTTTCTTCGCCATCGTATGCCCACTGGAATGGGTGCCAAAAGTGCCTTCATGTAACTCAGTCATGATCCTTTCAGCTTCAACCTTGTCTATGCACCGAAGTAGCACTGAGTCATGGTTGCGTTTGTAAAGAATTCCATTACTAAGGAAGAATTTAGCAGAGAATCTCCTTAAAAACTTCTTGTTGTTAACCGAAGCTCCTTCTGGATATTCTTGAGCCTCGAGATACCTCTTGACTTCGTGAAACCAAGGATGCCCCACTACTTCTTCAGTATTAATCTCGTGACAGTGTGCTGGTTCATCCCTTCGTTTAATGGTGATCTGAGGAGCCTCGTTATCCCATTTAAGTTTAAACATATATGACATTGTGTCTAGTGCATCTGCTAGCTGACTTTCTTCTCGTGGGAAATGCTCAAAGGTAATCTTCTCAAAATGTGGGAGCAATGTCAAAATATGTTCTTTGTAAGGGATAAGGTTAGGGTGTTTGGTGTCTCATTCCCCTTTGATCTGGCTAATGACCAAAGTTGAATCTTCGAATACATTCAAGGATTTGATCCCCAAGTCTATGGCAGCTTTAGGGCCAAAGATGCACGCTTCGTATTCTGCCATGTTGTTTGTATAATTGAAGCAGAGTCTTACAGTAAAGGGAGTATGACACCCTTCAGGAGATATGAGTACAACACCAATACCATTACCGAGTGTGTTGGATGCCCCATCAAAAACCAAGGTCCATCGGGATCCTTGTTCAGGTCCGTCATATGGCCTGAATTCTTCACAGTTGTTCACCATCATGATGTCCTCATCTGGGAATTCGAACTTCATGGACTGGTAGTCTTCCACAGCTTGGTGAGCAAGGTGATCAGTTAGTACACTACCCTTTATTTCTTTCTGGGTAGTATATTGTATGTCAAATTCTATCAGGATCATCTGCCATCTCGCTATTCTCCCAGAGAGAGCAGGTTTTTCGAAGATGTATTTTATTAGATCCATTTTAGATATCAACAAGGTAGTATGGGTCAGCTAATACTGTCTTAGCCGACAAGCAGCCCATGCCAAAATGTAACAAGTTTTCTCGAGCAGTGAATATCTTGTTTCACAGTCGGTAAACTTTTTGTTCAGGTAATAAATAGTGTGCTCTTTTCGGCCAGACTCGTCATGCTGCCCCAATACACACCCCATTGAATTTTTTAAAACAGTCAGATACATGATCAATGGGCTTCCCTCGACTGGTGGCATCATTACAGGAGGCTCTTATAGTTATTCTTTGATCTTGTCGAAAGCAGTTTGACATTCATCATTCCATTTGACTACTTGATCTTTCTTCAGTAGTTTGAAGATTGGCTCACAAGTAGCTGTCAGGTGAGAAATGAATCTGGAAATGTAGTTCAAACGTCCCAAGAATCCTCTGACTTCCTTCTCAGTACGAGGAGCAGGCATCTCTTGTATCGCTTTCACCTTGGAAGGATCTACTTCAATACCCTTATTACTGACGATAAAGCCTAGGAGCTTACCAGACCTTACTCCAAACGTGCATTTATTTGGGTTCAACCTCAGCTTGTACTTCTTTAGTCTCTCAAACAATTTCTGTAAATGATCCAGATGATCTTCTTCTGTTTGAGATCTAGCTATCATGTCGTCCATATAGACCTCTATTTCGTGATGTATCATGTCGTGAAATAGAGCTACCATTGTATGCTGATAGGTTTCCCCAGCATTCTTCAGTCCGAACGGCATAACCTTATAGCAGAATGTGCCCCATTGTGTGACAAAGGTTGTCTTCTCCATGTCTTCAGGCGCCATTTTGATTTGGTTGTAGCCTAATAAACCGTCCATGAAGGAAAACACTTTGTGTTGTGCCGTATTGTCAATTAGAATATCAATGTGGGGGAGTGGGAAATCATCCTTAGGGCTTGCCCTATTCAAATCTCGGTAGTCCATGCACATTCGTACCTTGCCGTCTTTTTTGGGCACGGGAACAACATTGGAAACCCATTGCGGATAGGAGGTGACGGCCAAGAATCTACCATTGAATTGTTTCATGACTTCTGCTTTAACCTTCTTCGACATATCTGGTCGCATACGAAGGACCTTTTGTTTTACTGGTGGACAGTCTTCTCTTGTAGGTAGACGGTGTACTACGATATCTGCATCAAGTTTTGGCATGTCTTCATAAGACCAAGCAAAGACCTCAACATACTCGTGTAACAACTGAATTAGACGCTCCTTGACACTGGGTTCTAGATTGGCACCCACCTTGACCTCTCTTTTGTCTTCTTCGGTACCTAGGTTGATTGTATCCACTGGCTCTTCGTGGGACTGAATGGTTCTCTCCTCTTGTTGTAGTAATCTGGAAAGTTCTCCTGGTACTTCACAATCTTCCTCACCTTTGTCTTCGGCTTGGTAGATTAGATTTTCAGAGTCACAGAAGGCCATAGCAGAACCGTTACCCATGGGATCCCGAATGGAAGTAGACCTGCATTGTGAGTATGAGTGTGTGTAAGGGTATAACTATCTTTGAAAGAAATGAGAAATGTAAAAATAAAAACAATGAGCACAAAGTTTGTATGCAAAAAACGTCTGTGATTCATTGATGTCATATGGAAATGAGATAATAACCCTTACAAATGGACCATTGTGCCTCGGGTAAGACACAAGGTTTTAAGAGTCTGAATTGTTTTAATATTACAGATCCAACAAAATGTAAAGACAAATTACTGTGGGATAAAAGTGATCAGAACGAAATCTCTAGCCTCCCAGTTGCTGAGTCATCCACTGACAGTTGGAAAGATCCAATCCTCCAGGTTGTAGCCATCTTCATCATCTTCCACCGTGTTGACTTTGCGGTTGCTGATCTTCAAGGGTGGTCCTCCAGCACGAGCGCGGCGTACAGCCTTCTGGGCACCTGAAGTGAAACCCAGGCCAAACTTGTCAGATTTGTATGGGATATCTGGGAGTTGTCCCCAGATAGTGCACCCACCTTATTCTATCACTGCCTTTGCATCCTTCAAAGATGATATCCTGAGTGGAGGCCTTGTAATCTTGGGAACTTGAGACACATCTTTGGTCACTGCCACATCTTGCGGGACTTCTTCAAAGTGCTGGAATGGAGTTTCAATAAATTCACCATCTAATTCCACATATCTGAAGGAATTGAGATGGTTGATCATATACTCTTCTTCTCCATGAACGGTAATAATCTTCCTTTGAATTGGATATTTCAGTATTTGGTGCAATGTAGAAGTAACAACGCCAGCATTGTGAATCCACGGTCGGCCTAGCAAGCAAGAATATGAAGGGTGGATATCCATTACATAAAAAGTTGAATCAAACATTTGGGTTCCAACCTTTATGGGTATATCCACTTCCCCATGCACATCCTTTTAGAACCTTCAAAAGCCCTCACTACTATGTTGCTTAGCTTTAATGTCAATCCCTCACAGTCAAGCCTATCAAGAGCATTTTTAGGCAATACATTCAAAGATGAACCAGTGTCAACCAACACATGATCCAAGGTTGTGCCCCTGCATTAAACTGAGACATGTAATGCCTCATTATGCTTCCTCCCTCTTGGCGTTAAATCAGAATCTGAGAAACCTAAACCATTATCTGCAGCCAAGCTGGCTACGCAGTCTTGGAACTGATCGACAAATGTTTCTTGGGGTACATGGGAAGTTTTCAAGAATTTTACCAAGGCTTTTGCATGCGCCTCGGAACATAGTAATAAAGCCAGCATGGAAATTTTAGATGGAGTTTGCCCTAATTGCTCGACTACATTGTAGTCGCTTCTTTTTATGATCTTTAGGATTTCCTCCATCTCTTTACAGGAAGCTTCAGGAATAGCCAATGACTGTGCCTTCGTCCTAACAAGCTCAATCAGAATACTTTTATCTCGAGTCTCGATTGACTCGGCAGCAGGAATGTCAATAGGAGTGATAACAGGAGTTGTATCAGCTTTGTCAGTTGGAGTATTAGTGGAGATGATTGTAGGAGGAGCAACAACAACAGGAATGACTACAGGTCCAGAAACTGCTTTTGAGGGAGCAATTTCTGGAGAGAATATCCTCCTACTTCGAGTAATCTTGCTAGTCCCTGCAATATTACTGATATCGGAGTCAAATTTCTCATAACTTGAATCTTCGGCAGTTGGCCAATCTTGCTTGATACCGTGGTAGTAGACATCACCTCCATAATTCCATGGTATGGTTTTGTCTGATAAATACGGGACTGGTCCAGGCATTATAATTATCAAAGGAGCTGCTTTTGGAACTGATGTAATTCTAACGGGTATTTTGGTGGAGACCCTGGAAGAATTGTCGGAAATGGTCACAATGGAAACATCATTATAAGAAACAGTTGGAACAGAAGTCTTTTCAAACAGAATTTCCTTGTTATCTATTAGGCACCGAACGCCCGCTTTCAACAAAGGATAGTTGGTTGGTGAGGACAAACAGGAATAACAGCTTTCATCACAGCCTGGGAACACACTGGCATTCAATAAATTCTTTTTGATAGTTAGAAGTGGGGTCATAAGTTCATTAACTCTAGTAACAAACATATCTTCCTCAATGGCGTTGGCATTATGGTTGTGTTTGGGCATAGGGGTAGAAATGACATTTGGCTTTTCGAGCGCATCGAATTCAATCTCTTTGGCTTTAATGAGGTCTTGTACTTTGTTTTTTAGAGCCCAACAGTTATTAGTGTCATGGCCGGGACTCTCAGAATGATACGCACAGCGGGCATTAGGATGATAGTGAGGAGAGGTTGTGTTAGGGTTCTTTGGAGCTTCTTTCAAAGTCACTAGGTTGGATCTTAACAGATGTGGCAGTACTTGAGATAGGGTCATGTTAATTCTAGTGAATTGTCTGACTGGTCTTTCCATTCTTGGTTGCTTGTTTCTTTGCTGATCAGACGCAGGTTTAGGAATCATAACAGCCCCCACCATTGGACGGTGTTCAGTCCTATCTTGATTTCTCTGAGGATATACAACAACCACTTCTTTCCGATGAATGGCTTCCTTACAGAAGCAAAGAATGCATCTTTTTGAATCTTTCCACTTTTTATCCCGGCTTCTACCCTTTCTCCATTCAATATCAGTTCGGTAAAACCTGTCGATAAACTCCCAATTAAGTAATTGAAGAAGGGACCAGACAAGGTGCCCAAAAACATGTCTAACAACTCTCTTTCAGATAGGGGAGGTTGAACTCTTCCAGCCAAGTCTCTCCATTTTTGCGCATAGTCCTTGAAGCCTTCACTTGAAACCATGGCCATACTCTGGAGTTGAGTATGGGTAGGCGCAAGATCAGCGTTGTATTGGTATTATTTATAAAAGGCTGCAGCAAGATCTCACCAGTTATGAACATTGGCTCTTTCTAATTGATAAAACTAATCAAGTTGAGTTCCAGACAGACTGTCTTGGAAGAAGTGTACCCATAAATCTTTGTCAGCGGTATAGGGCTGGATTTTCCTCACATAGGACCAGAGATGCATTTTAGGGCATGAAACTCTGTCATATTTTGAGAACACAGGTGCTTTGAATTTTGGAGGAATGACAATCCCCGATACTAACCCCAACTCCTCAAAGTCTAAGCCAAGCACCTTTTGGATTTCCATTGCACTCAACCGCTCTTCTAGATGTTTATACTTGTCGTCGGCTGGAGGGTATTGTTCTTCAGAATAGTCTTCTTCTTCCTCTTCCTCTTCTGATTCTGACTGGACAACTGTTTCTTTGCCTTTCCCATCTTGACTGTCTTTCTCACCGGATGCCGTTGCAAAGTCTAAGGCCCTTCTTGTCTTCCCTTGGAATCTTCTTCCCATGTTTAAAACTCCAGTTATTTTCTTCATCTTATTTTTCTTTTCTTCAACCATCAAAGTCTTCAACTCTTCTTGTCCTTTGGATAGGGTTAAGAACAACTGTTGAAACCGTGCATTTTGAGTTTGGAGGTCCTTCATTGTTTGCTCAAGATCCATCTTACTGAAATAAACATTAGAGAGATGAGGAGACTTGTTGCAAGGAACCTGCTTATGTTATGATGAATGGTAAATGCATATGCAATAATTTCAAGGATTTTAAGATTCAAATTTGTTTTAGACAAAAAGGAAACACACGTTATATTAATAAATTAAAGCTTTGAGTACATCAATGCCTTCTTGGACAAAATAATACAAAAAAATCTAAGATAAAAAGGTAGTACGCATCCTCTTTGGTGCAATGTAGGCATTCAAAGTATGCTCATCATGAAGTAGCCTAGTGAGTTCCAAAAACTTCTTATCGCTTGCGTAGAATTGAGATTCGAAAGTATCTCTCTCTCTCTCTTGAGTTGTATTCAATCTTTTTGTAGGTCTTCATGAGAGGTGGGCATGTCAGAATGTAGGGTAGTGTATGGAACATATCCTTCCATGACAGGCTCAATGATTACCGAGAGAATGGAGGGATAAGGAATCCTAAGACTCTGAGCACGAGTTCGTACCCATTTGAGGTAAGGCTCAAGAGGGATGGAATTTTTATGCCCCAAAGTCTTTCTATTTACCTTGTTCAACATCCTCTAGGCTCGGATAAATATTTGGCGAAGACCTTGATCGTCGTTGTCGTAGTAAAATACTAAACCTTGAATCAGCATCTCGTGCGGGCCATCCTTTTGGACGTAACCAAACTGTCTTAAGGCTAAGCAGGGGTTGTAGGTGATACCTCCCCTAATGCCAAGTAAAGGGACATTAGGAAATTCTCCACAATGGTCGACAATAGTAACATTCTCTATGGATCGGGAGCACCAATAGATGTCTGAATGTTTGAGCGTCATCAACCTTTGTGACCACCTTGAACCTTGCTCATTCTTCAATACAGATTGGGGAAGATGTGAAATAAACCATCTTGTCGAGAGAGGAGTGCAACATATAAGGACACCTCTTTTCCTTATTGTGCGGGTGTGAAAAGAGCGTAGGATGTCTCCTAGCAATGTAGGCATCGGATTACGGGATATGAAGATTTTGATGGCGTTCACATCTATGAGTTGGTCAGGATTTGGAAACAAAACCATCTCATAGATGAGGAGAGCCACAATTTCCTCAAAGGCTTGCAAATCCAAGGAATTCCAACAGTTTTGGGCTTTCTCGAACAAGAACCTTGCTAGGAAACCTTTGACACCACTCCTTGTTTCCCAATGAGTTGTGACATCAGATGAGTGCAAGTGTAGAGCTTGAGCAATCTCTTATGGATTTTTGAAAGGTAGTTGAATGAGAATGGGAATCCTCAACAGTCGGGAGAATTCTTCCAAAGTAGGCACAAGTTGATAGTCGGGAAATGTGAAGCAATGGTGTAAAGGATCAAAGAACTGAAAGAGCACCTTCATCATGTCCTCATATGTGTTGGAGGTGACCAAATTGAGTAGGCGACCATGTCTCTCGGTGAATGGAGAGTTTTCAGGAATCCTTGAAACTAGCTCCTTGAGTTGTGGAGGGATCCTCACAAGGTTGACTTGAATAGTTTTCCTGCTAAGAGAATCCATATCCTACAAAACAAGAACAAAGATGAATCCAAAAACCCTTGAAATGGTTAGTGAATTTGTATGATATTATGATGTTCATGATGTTATGTACAAGTATGTATATGCAAACAAAACAAACAAATCCTTAGGTTTAGGCTTGCATGGGGTCTCATAGGTAAGTACCCTCTTGAAGTTTAGTTGGCTCAAATATGTCCTAGTAATAGTAACCGGGTTCTAAGGAGCTCAATATCACTGGTTTGTTTCCTTAGTCATTGTTTCATCACAAGCCTCTTTAATGGAGACCGAAATATCCCAAGAAATCAAACCTCAATGAGTGTAGTATCGAGTATCTACCAATTTCGGACTGCACCAAAGCCGGTCATCTCACTACATCCTAAAGACCAAGTTGGTCAAGTAAAGGTTCTAGAAGCTCATTAGTGCTTCATAACATCACCCAACGGCCCTGTATTCTCTTTGATTAACTCAAAGGTTACCGGTACCCACAAATATGTCGCACTAACATAGCTATTGCTTAGACCATGTTGGTATACCCCACACAGTTTCCACAATGTATTGCTACTTACCTATAATGTATCCCCAAATCCGGGTAGAGGATTCAAACCCAAATAAAGAACCATAATTTAAATCATATAAATCAAACAATGAAAGCAAGTAAATATGATCTAACCCTAAGGTAACCCCACTTTTAAAATTCTCCCTAGTAGAGTTGCCATAGGTGGGAGAACTGACTTGATTTTTTTGCGTTTGATCGCAAATGTTGCGGTTAGCAAGAGTCACCACCGACTTTTATTTTATCCAAAAGGAAAGATAAAAAAGCACAGGAAAGACCTTTGAGATTATTTCTTGAGTTCGGGGGGTAGATTATGAAAAGGGAAGGTATTAGCACCCTTTTCATTCATGGTTTTCCATGGGCTCTTAGTTACTTGCTAGATCACTTGCTTTTGTTTGAAATTGTGCTTTGAGTGGTTTTTGAAAGTATTTTGTAAAGAGGTCATTGTTTAGACAATCTTTGTAAGGATTCTCGTTCGTAAGAATGTATACAAAGATGTTTGATCTTTTGAAAATATTTTCAAGTTTGTAAGATGTTTTGAAAGTGTAAGTGCTTGTTTTGAAAATGGCAAGGATGTTTATTTTGAAAGGGAGCAAGTAATTAGGAGCATTCTACCTACTCAAAAGTATTTCTTGTTCATTTTCTTTTCCTTTGACATTGTTGTCTTACCATTGATTTGGTAAACAACCCTATCTTTGGATGTAAACGGGACGGGCGTGGGTCATCGTATAACCATGATTAGCAATATTGTAAGGTATCTTAGTATTCCTTTTTAGGGACTAAGATCATTTGAAAGGCAACTTAGATAGCGCCATCGAGGGACTATGATCTTGTATTTGCTTGTTTTTGCTAAGATACCTTACATGCTTAATATGGTCATTTTGTATAAGGCAACCAAGTGGAATAACCCTAGGGGTGCTTGTGTGCAAGTGTATTGTTTTCATGCTTGTTTTTATCTTGAATTAGGGTTTTCTAAGTGTTGATTTTAGTCTTTCCATACAAACCCTAATTACTAGCATTTGTGTATGAAATCGATAAATTGCGGAATTTTAAAGTTACTACGCTATTACAACATTTGTAGGGAGGGGGTGTACAAATTGAAGGGGGGTTTGCAAGAATGTAAATCTAGTTAATCTATTACAACCAAATTGAATGAGTATTAACGTACAACGAATTAGAATAATATACAAAATGAATAAATGTACAAAATATAAAATGTGAAGTAAATGGATATTTGTTTGATTTTTTAGAGAAAAGGATTTTATCTTAATATAATTAATTTAAAGAAAAATAATTAATAAAAAGAATTTGTTTAAGAAAAGATTTTAAATAAACCCTAGTTCTATTAATTAATCAAAAGAAAATAAGTTTAAGAAAAGTATTTTTGGTATTTTTATGTTTTGAAAATATTTATAGTATTATAAAATATTTTTAGTCTTTTTTCATATAAAAAATAATATATTTTAAATGGTGTAAAAAAATTAAAAATAAATATTAACCTAGTTTTAATTTAATTTACAAGACTAGTTGATAAAAATAAATAATGTATAGTTAAATAAAATATTTTTGTGAGAAAAATAAAAATAAAAAAAGCCAAAATATAAATCTATCATTTTTTGTGTTTTATGATTTTTTTTAGTATTTAGAAAATATATTTAAGAAAAATAAAAATGAAATAAAAAAGAAAATAAATAAATTTGGGCCAGGAGTGCCAATAGGAAACAGGGGGTTAGCTAGCAAAATAAAAAAAAAAAGCCAGGCCCAAAGAGGCCCAGCGCCTTGCAAACAAAAAAAGTCAGAATTGTAAAACATGTAAAAAAAATACAAAAAGGGTATCACTGGGGCTCGAACCCAGGTCCCAAAGGTTACAGGCGCGCGCTTCTACCACTGGGGTGACTATACATCCGTTAACATAAGCAAAACAATAAATATGTAAGGCAAAACGCGCCCTGATGACTTCATTTTCAACCTCCAGACAGACCAACTGTAACTTGCTCATTTCTCATCAAAAATGAAAACTGTAAACATGAAACTTGTAGCAAATTTTCTCACGGTTTCAGAAATGTAAAGCATTAAAACTATAGATCAAAGATAAGCATGAATTTTAATGGCCCTAATCTGAACCCTAAAAATATCAGGAATTTCAGTTTCAAAATTCTCTAAGCTCAAGCAAAGTTAATGGAAACTATGGACATGGTTAGCTTCAGGGCAATGATATCTACATGTTTTGTTCACAAATAAACTATTGATGATGCATGTATGAAGAGTTACAAGTTGAGAAAACTTACCTCAAAACTGTAAATCTTGTTTTGAGTTTGAGCTTGTTTCAAGTGATGGTGATGACCTGGTTAGCTTTCTTGAGGTCCTAGGAAGCTAATGCAATGGTTTTCTTGAGTTGAGAGTGGCTGAAATGGCCTGGAGAAGTCAAGTTGGAGACTTTGTTTTTTGGTTATGGAGGTTATGGTAAATGGTGTTATAGTTCTGGAATAAGTATGGGGATGAGTTGTACTAGATGTAAGGAAGCTTTAGAAACTAAAAGGCCAAGAAACACATGAGGGAAATGTGAGTTTGGTGTTCAAGGTCAGAAACTGTGCAACAATGGAGTTTTTGGGCAATTTCTGATTTGAGAGAGTTTTGGTGTATTTCAGGGTGTTCAAGCTCGTCCTTTAGCTCACAAATAGTGACTCTATTTATAAGCAACAAGTTTGGAGACCTCTTGTTGATCAGAATTCAAAATCACAATTTTATGCATAACATATGATTTTTTGAGAAATTCAAGTTTCAAAGCCTTGTGTACTTGTTAAGATAGAGTGGTTATGCTTTAAACAAGTTTGCTTCTGACTTTGTGGATGGAGTGTGATCAGAGGGAACAAGTTAGAGGCTCAAGAATGAACTTTATGCAAAAAGCTTTCTTTACAAGAATGGCAATGTTAACTTTGTGACATTAATGGAAATGAAACTTGGATAATAGCTCAATTTCTTGGATCAAAACCCTAACAGTTGTGTAAACATTTAATTATGGAGTGACAAAACCCTAACTTCATCTCTTCGATTCTCCCTACTCAAGAATGATCTTAAGGAGTTCTTGGAAATTTTGGAAAGCTTGAAATGTGATATAAAACACATATTTGAATTACTTTTGAAGTTTCCCCTTGGAACTATATGAAAAAGTTCCATGAAGTTGGGTCAAAATCCTCACCAAATTAGGGCAAAATTTCACTAAGTGTTTAGTTTCATGACCACATGTTCATAAAATTATAACTTGATATCCAAGAATTTTTGGAAGGAGTTGTGTAAAGAAAATTTGTATATTTCATGGAGATCTACAACTTTCATGTTGGAAGTTTCTCTTGAATCATCTTGCATCATGGTGAAAATTTGACTCAAAGTTAAGAAAAAATATGAAATTCCCAACACTTAAAATTTTTTCTAAGTTTAGAAATTTTGACTTTTCAAAATGAAATCTTGACTTTTTGATTTCTTGATGAATAAGTTTCATATTTTTGACATGTTTTGATGAATTGTGATCTTTGTCACTTAAATTTGACCAAAAAGTCAAAGTTTGACTTTTCAATATACAGTTGACTTTTGATTAGTTGATTGCAAAATTCATCTGTCAATCCAATGGACTTGCAATGTTTTGAACCATGTCATTAGGTAAAAATGATGTAATTGAACTGTTGAGATCATGCCTTAAACCAATTGACCATTTTCTATGTCAAAAATCAGAAATTGCCCTTTCCCAATCAAAACCCTAATTTTGACCATTTTGCCCTTTTAGAGATTTGATCAAATTTCTTGAGGAATTATGGTCCAAACTTGATTAAATGATACATATGAGTCTAAAATATTAATGTGGATCAAAAATCATGAAGTTTGACTTTAAATTGGCCATAGTTGACTTTTTCCCCAATACAACTGATTTTTAGGTCAACTGCTCAATTGACTGAGCAAAAGTGTGATCCAAAGCTTGAAACTTGACATGAGTATTCTTGAGGGTCCATAATTATTCATGAAAGTCATATGGGGAATTGGAAGTTCAAAAATCTTTGTGCAATCTCGAACCCTAATTTTGGTCATCAGTGCTTAAGGAGGTGTCTTGAGCTGATCAAACCCTAGTGCAGTCTTGAGTCCAAGGAGATCTTGTGAGCAAATTCTTGATAAGTGAGAGGTCAAATTTTTGGGTACAACACCTAGAGGTGTATATGTTCAAGTGTATTATGTTTCAGTTATTTTTTTGTCTTTATTGTTAAGTTTGCTAGCGTTTGATTATTAGTCTTGTCATGCAATCCTAGTTACTAGAAGTTAATATATATACAAGAATTTAAAGTGCAGAAATATAAACCTACACTATTACATGGTTTCGGGGAGGGGATTTAAAATGTACAAAAATTAGGGGAAGAAAAATAAAGAAAGCAGATAAAATCCTATTAATTATTATATTCCAAGATGCAGGTACAATAATATAAAAATATGAAAAATAAATAACGCGCGAAAGATTGAAAGTTCGTCTAAGAAAAACCTAATAAGAAAAAAAAAATTTGTTGTTTTGAGATTTAAGTGAAATGGTCAATTATCCTAAAGTCTATATAATAAAATTAAATTAAGAAAAATAATCTAATTTATTTTTAGTCTATTTTTATTATTATGAAAAGAAAATAATTAATCCTAAATTCTAATTCATTTTTAATTAAGAAAAGGTTAAAGTTTTAAAAAAATTTAACTTGATTAATAAAATAACTAGCCTAATATTTTTTTTGTGATTTTGACTTTAATGCTAAAATAAATAAAAGAAAAGGTCAATAAAGAAATGAAAACAAAAGGGGGGGGGGGGGGAGGGGGGATCCTTCGATTGCATGGAGAGAGGGGGCGTCGATTCAGAGGAATAAAGTTGCCTTTCGATTCTGTGAAGGGTGTTATTTTCTTCGATCCAATGACAGGATGTGGATTTCGATCCATAGGGCGTTGCTGGAAAGGCCTGGAGGATCACCTATGAGGGCACTGAATCTGTAAAGATGTGTTAGCAAAACAAAGCGCAGGACCTGGGTATCAAACCCAGGTCCTCCGATCTTGCACGCGTTGGGTCTATTCAGGCTATATCTGTAGCAAGTGTAAGCAACAAAACAAATGCAGACTTGGGTGTCGAACCCAGGTCTTTAATCTTGAATACAGATCGGATAAGCTACAAATACTAATATGTCATGCAAATGTAAGTTTGATATTTTTACCCATTCTTACCAAGGGTGATGTATGAGTCTGTGGCTTCAGGCATGGATACCCTTGTTTAAGGATTGCTTCGATTTTGGCACTTCTGGATATGAGGATACTTGCTTAAGGGTTGGGGATAATTGGAAAAGCTTCAGGAAAACCTTCAAGAATATGTTTTTGATTTCATGTGACTCTCCCTCCTGTTGTGTCCAGCCTCCTGTTGTGTTCAGTCTCCTTTAGAGCTTGTTAGTATTTTCTTTATATAGAGGGAACAAAGGGGACAAGAGAACAAAGATTTAAACATCCATAAACAAGTGTTTTCAAAGCCATGAATGATGTTTTGTAACATTGCAAAAGTCATGGGAACTTGTCTCCTTTTGAATTTGAATGAACCTGGACATACTTCCCTCTTTCAAACGCCTTCAATCCCCTGCCCTTCGATTGACCTCAAGTTGCCTCTTTCGATTGGCTCTTTTGGATGGACTTTCTATGTACGCTTTGTGCCCTTTTCGAATGGGCCACCAAGGTGTGTCCTTCGAATGGCTATCACGCGTGTTGAAGTGCGTACAATTGTTTAAAATGGGGCCATTGCCCAGTCAAAGCTGGCACAAAGGCAGCCTATGTCTTATGGATGCTAGCATGAAGCAAGTCAAAGCAGGCGTAGAGGAGGCTATTACCTAGGCGAAGCTGGCACAACAGTAGCCAGTGCCTTGTGGGTCGAAGGTAACTTTTTTTCCTGGAGAATCAAAAGAAGCTTTTGGCCTGGTGGATCAAAGGCAAACCTGAAGGATTCTTGGCCTTGTGTGTTGAAGGAAAGCTGAAGAGACCAGTTTGAAGAAGTTCTTACTTTGTGCGCTGAAGGCACGCAAAGAGGGAGTATTTGCCTAGTCGAAGCAGGAATCAAGCTTACATGCATGGAAATCAAATGCCCAAACAAACAGGAATCCAACTTATTGCAGGTAGTCATTGTATTGTGAATCAAGCCAACATGCAAAGCCAATGGTGCAATCGAAGGAGCACTAACAGGAGGCCCTTCCTTTTTGGATTGAAGGAGGTTGTTTCAAAGGAAACGCATGCCCAGTCGAAGCAGAAATTAGCAAACAAGCAAAAGATTAAGGCTTCAATCGAAGCTTGGAAATTTGAGGCAATCTTGGAGGAGGTTAGGCGCTCAATCGAAGCCTATCAAAATATCAATCGAAAGACACCTCGTTCATGCCAATCGAAAGACCTTGTTTATCTTCAAAATTTTATTTTTTTTCTTTAATCAAGTTTTGTAATCACCTATGTAAGAGAAAATCTTGGAAAATATGAGAGGGCAAATTTTGGAGTACAACACATACCAAACATCTTTGATCAAAATGGTTCTTCCATTCTTCACTCCGACTTTGACATTTCCCATACCATCTACATTAACGTACTTATCATCAGTACATCTGATCTTTGTCCTCATTCTGGAGTCAAAATCAACCAGCCATTGTTTATTTCCAGTCAACTGATTTGAGCAGCCAATGTCCATATACCACTAGTCTACCAAATACATACCATCAGACTCAGAAGCCATCAATAGCACATGTTCATCATCGAAATATCTTCTAGTTATATTTGCTTCTTCTGATTTCCTTCCCTTGTTTGACCAGCAATCTTTAGCAAAATGGCCAAACTGTTTGCAGCAGTAACACTTAACCTTCTTTTTATCAAACTTCTCTCTTCCCTTCTAATATTTCTTCTCATCAAAAGTAGAGGTTTCAGACTTATGAGACCTACCATGTCCTTTCTTGGTTTCTGACCAAGAATGCTTATGGTCCTTCCTGATGAAAGAAGCTTTCAGAGTCTGCTAAATTTCTCTTTCAGAAGTTCTCTCACTCGGATTAAACTCTAGCGCCTCTAGATTGCTTTTCAGCTCTTAAATTCTCACGGTGTCTATATCTTTAGAATGTTCGATTGCTACAACAATGTAATCAAATTGAGGGGTAAGAGACCTCAATATCGTCTCAATGTTTACTTATTTAGAAAAGGGTTTCTCCACACAGTTTCATATCATTTGTGATCAAAATCACTCTAGAGATGTAATATTGTACCTTCTCATTGTTCTTCATGTTGAGATTCTCATACTTCTTACATAGAGATTGAAGCTTCATGTTTTCACTAGCACATCACCATTGTAGCACCGTGTCAGTATATCCCATGCAGCCTCCGCCGTTGTCGAATCAACGATTTTCTCGCACATTCGCATCCATACACTAATGGACACAGAACAACTCCTTTTGGTCCTTCTTCCTCATATCTCTCTGTGCAGTTTTCTGTTCCTCCGTCGCATCTACTACAACATGAACATTACTTTAAGTGACAAAATCAAGCACATATTGAGCACCGAACAACACACGCATTTGAATCATCCACTAATTTCAATTCTTTCCATCAAACACCATAAGTTTAGTATTCAAACTGCTTCCGCCGCTCATCTTCATTTTTATGCACTAAAACACACAGATCTCTGATCTCACCAAACACTCGTGTTTCCTGACTCCGCAAAATCAAGAAATGCAATTTTTCTATGATTCCCCTCGTGAACTCAACGTGAATTCAAGAACAACAAAATTAATTGCACACGCCTCACGTACACTCATGTTTCTCTGTGAATCTAACCGATGCTCTATATACCAATTGTTGGTGTACAAAGGTTAAAGATGAAAATGAATATGGAGAGAGAGAGAGAGAGAGAGAGAGAGAGAGAGAGAGAGAGAGAGAGAGAGAGAGAGAGAGAGAGAGAGAGAGAGAGAGAGAGAGAGAGAGAGAGAGAGAGAGAGGAGACTTACTACAACAACTTGTTAAGTAAGAAATTGTATATTAGAATCTCTTACTAAAACCCTAATTACAAAGTTGCTTATATATACAAAATAAACTGCTACGTAGGCCCTAACAATAGTAAATTAATAGTTAAGTTAACAAAACAAACTAGGACAAACATTCAGAAACTAAACACTGCTTCTGGAACGACAACAACATCAGAAGCTTCATGCTTATGACTAACACAACATGCTTCTGAATATGAATTACTTCTAACAGAAATATGATATCACTTGGACTTTGTGGTTGTTCAAATTCCTTTTTACATTGTAGTTCTCTATACCTATGAAGATCTTTGGTAATATCCTTGCTTTTTTCGCACCAATCTCTTCCATAGTTGTTTACCATCCTATTATTTTCATCAAATCATCTAGCACTTTAGATTTCCTACGCACAAGTAAGTCAGAAAACATGCATGGTTTTAAATCTTTCCACCCGTGTGTGTAAAGTCAGAACTTGATTTAGATTCTCGACCTGACATCTTGTCATTGAAACAATCTTTGAAAGAAGTGAGAGATTCCTCCTACTTTTTATTGAATTTAATGAGGTACATTTAACTCCTCCATGTTATCCAACTCATAATGAATCTTGAAACGATAATTCTATCATGATTTTCATGTTTAGAAGCAATATCTATTACATGCATAAAAACACAACTTGGCCTCATAAACATGAATCTTATATAATATAAGATTAACATTTCATAAAACAAAAACCTTTATTAATAGCATAGGAAAAAGAAGAAGAAAAAAAAGACACAAAAGCACATTTATTTATTCATGGTGTCAGTAACTTCATTCTCTACACTCTCCACAGCTTTAGGTAAAAGCCCTTTTTCTCTGCAGGTTTCTACAGCTCCTGTGAACATGCCTTCTAAGCTATACTTAAATTTGAACCCCAAATCTGTGATCTTCTTTGAACAAAACTTTATAATTTCCAATTCATCTGGAATATCCTTGAATCTAATAAAAAAAAAAGAGTCAACTTAATTGATTGTTATCAAACCAATTTTATATGGACTAAAAACTTCAAAGAAATTGCAAAAAATCTTACTTTGTAGGAACATTGAACTCTGGATATTTTTGTTTAATAAGTGTTGCAACTTCATGAATGGTTGCTTCATGTGAACAGCAAATGTATCTCCCTTGAGCTTTTGGATTCTCAAACAGAAATATATGAGCAAGACAAAGGTCATCTAAGTGGACATATTGTCCTTGTTTTATGATTGAGTAATGTACCTCATTTCCTACAAAAAAAAATTAGTATTAGTATAATAATTTTGTTATTAAACTTAATCTCTAAATTTATGATTAATATACCTGTGATTAGGGAAAGAGCAGTGATTAAACTTGGTGGCATTGATGGCATAAGAAAGGGTCCAACAACTAGTGGTGGAATGATGGAAACAAAATCTATGTTATGTTCTTTTGAATACTTCCATGCTTCTTGCTCTGCCAGTGTCTTTGAAACAAAATACATCTACAAAATATTTTCATAGATTAATCTTTATGTTAATGTTACTAATTTCTCAGTCATAATCTCTTGTTCTTGTGTGCTCAGAGCTAGATTTCAATCCAAAACCTCTGATTTAGTTGAAAGAAATCTCTTACCATCTCATCAAAATGCTCTTGGATTTAGTCGGTTTTTGAGAATAAATATGAAAATTTTAAAGAATAAATTTAAGACGGTAATTAGTAAGCACTAACCCAACCAGTCATTTTGACTCTGAGGCAAAAGTCAACGTCACTCCAACAGGTTTCATCAATGACAGGCTTTGGATTCTCAGTAACATCCACTGTTCCAGCTGAGGATGTGAATACTAATCTTCTAACTGTTTTTGCTTTCTCACATGCTTTCATTATGTCTACTAATCCATTTATTGTTGGCTTAATCACTTCATTCTGCATAAAAAAACACAAAAAATTAGCCTAACAAATCCTTGTTCAGAATCGTCGATGCTACATGATAATAAGTCGAAATATAATACCTCAGGATCTTTGGATTCAAAATCCATAGGTGTAGCCACATGAAAAACCCCTATACAACCTTTAATCGCTTCATCAAAACTACCCTCTTCAGCAAGATCAGCTTTCCAAAGTGTCAATTTGCTATTTGCACCCGGCAGTTCCAACAAATGCTTCACCTTCTTCATATTATCTGCATTAACACATATCTATTGAGCTACCTCATCTACCTAATAAAAAACAACTGTGCTATAAAATTGTAACACAAAAAAATTGCAAAATTTAAAGTTGAACCTGGATCGCGAACGGTGGCGCGAACGGTGTAACCGTGCTCGATAAGTCTCATAACAAGCCACGACCCTATAAAACCCGAGGCCCCGGTAACGCAAACGGTTTCCGACACCGAACCCATAATAAATATATATATTTAAATTCCTTTCTCTTTTATCTTAAAAAATTTGAAGAACACAATTTATCTTAGAATAGATAGAAGAAGCTTGAGTTGAGAGTAAGTGACAAAGGTTATATATAAAGGTTAGAAAGTTTGATAGTTTTAATCAGAAAAATGATTGTACAAGCTACAAAAACAAGTGACGCACGGCATATTCAAAAGCACGTGATTATCTGCCGGTACGGTTTAAGAAGAAGAAGCTGTTATTTGAACTCAAGAGCTGGTAAGTAAGAGCTGACTAAGCTTTCACATTAAATTTAAATTTGATGGATTTGAAAGCAACATCCACTTCAATTTCTTTTGTTACCATTGATAGTTACCATTGATAATCATAAAGAAGTATAATAGTATTTATATTATTAGTTATTAGTATTATTATTATTGAATTTTAGTTGTATTATTTGAGCTTTTAGTGTTATTATCCATTATTGATGTTATATAATATAGTGAGTTCGACACATTCATGAAAGAAAAGAAAATAAAGTTTATTTTATATGTTAGTTTTAATTGTCTTTCTTAACCTATCTTCTTTAATTGTTCTTGTTGAAAATATTAAATTTGATTTGGGTCTAAATTTATTAATTGGTTTTTGGGCTTAGTTATTTTGGGCTTAAGTAGTTTTCTAGAGAATTTTTGTAATATTTGGAATCTCTAGATATTTCTTATAACGGTAATATTTTCTATAATAGTCTTTGGATCTCTAGAGTTGAGAACTCTCTGGAATTAGTGTGTCTAGAGTTCTCCTTAGAGTACTATAAATAGAGATGTAATCTCACACATTTGTATCAAGCAAAAATACAAAGTTCTTCTCCTCCATAAAGAATTATCCTACTTATCAAATTTATATTCAAACCTTCAATATTCCCACACACTTCTCCTTAACATAAAAGATCTTATTTTCAACAAAGTGGTATCAGAGCTTCAAGATCCACAAAATGGTGAATGGTGGTTTCTCTTTCCAAATGTCGATGCTCACAAAGAACAACTATGATAATTGGAGTATCAAGATGAAGGCGTTACTAGGAGCTCAAGATGTGTGGGATATTGTTGAGAAAGGCTTCAAGGATCAAGATGAATCCTCGCTAAGCCAAGGTGTAAGAGAGACATTGAAGGAGTCAAGAAAGAGAGACAAGAAAGCTCTCTTTCTCATTTATCAATCAGTGGATGAAGATACATTTGAGAAGATATCCAACGCAACAACGGCCAAAGAAGCACGGGACAAGCTTCAAACTTGCAACAAAGGAGTTGAGCAGGTAAAAAAGATTCGTCTTCAAACTCTTAGAGGTGACTTTGAACATTTATTTATGGAGGAGTCCGAGTCAATTTCAGATTATTTTTCCCGAGTATTGGCTGTAGTCAATCAACTTAAGAGAAATGGTGAAGACATTGATGATGTGAAAGTCATGGAGAAAATACTTTGCACTTTAAATCCAAGTTTTGACTTCATTGTTACCAACATTGAAGAAAATAAGGATCTAAATACCATGACTATTGAGCAACTCATGGGTTCCTTACAAGCATACGAAGAAAAACAAAAGAGAAAAATTAAACAAAATGAGGCTATGGAGAAATTACTACAACTCAACATAAAGGAAGCAAACTATGTGAATTATAAGAGCCAAAGAGGACGAGGTCGTGGCCAATATCGTGGACGTGGATGAGGACATGGAGGAGAAGGAAGAGGCGGTTGCAATAACTGCTCCAACAACTTCAACAATGGAGAAAGAAGTTGGGATCCACAAGCAACAAGAGGTCGTGGAAGAGAAACCTCATGGTCGAGGAGCAATAAATCACAAGTCAAATGTTTCAACTGCAACAAGATTGGTCATTACGCAACCGAGTGTAGATTCTCGAAGAAGGTGGAAGAGAAAGCTAATTTTGTAGAAGAAAAAGGAGGAGAAGAAGAAACTTTGCTACTCGCGTGTCAAAATGAAGTTGAAGAGAAAAGAAATAAGTGGTACTTGGACACTGGCGCAAGCAACCACATGTGTGGCGATCGAAGCATGTTCGTAGAGATCAATGAAGCGACAACTGGTGATGTATCATTTGGAGATGACTCAAAGATACCGGTCAAAGGCAAAGGTAAAATTCTCATACGCTTGAAGAATGGGAGTCATCAATTCATATCCAATATCTATTATGTGCCTAACATGAAGAATAATATTTTGAGTTTGGAACAATTATTAGAGAAAGACTATGACATCCACTTAAAAGAACATAGTCTTTTCTTAAGAGATTGTAGTCATAACTTGATTGCTAATGTGCCTATGTCAAAAAATAGAATGTCCCCCTTGAACATTCAAAATGATGTAGCAAAGTGTCTCAAGGCTTGCTATACCGATTCTTCATGGCTATGGCATCTACGATTTGGGCACCTCAACTTCGATGGTTTAGAATGTTTGTCGAAGAAAGAGATGGTGAGAGGCTTTCCTAGGATCAACCACCCAGACCAACTTTGTGAAGGATGTCTAATTAGGAAGCAATTCCGAAAAAGTTTTCCAAAGGAATCAACGTCAAGAGGGACAAAACCACTAGAGCTCATACACACGGATGTCTGTGGACCAATCAAACCCAACTCGTTTGGTAAGAATAAATACTTTCTCCTCTTTATTGATGATTATTCCAGAAAAATATGGATTTATTTCTTGAAGGAGAAGTCAGAAGTATTTGACAACTTTAAGAAGTTCAAAGCCCTTGTGGAGAAAGAAAGTGGTATTTCCATCAAGGCCATGAGATCTGACCGAGGAGAGTTCACTTCAAATGAGTTCAAAAAATATTGTGAAGACCATGGAATCCGTCGCCCACTGACTATGCCAAGATCGCCTCAACAAAATGGAATAGCAGAGAGAAAGAATCGGACTATACTTAACATGGTACGAAGCATGCTCAAGAGCAAGAAGATGCCGAAGGAGTTTTGGGCCGAAGCAGTGGCATGTGCAGTTTAGTTGACAAATTGTTCCCCAACAAGAAGCGTGCATGAAAAGACACCCCAGGAAGCATGGAGTGGAAGGAAACCTGAGATCTCTCACCTCAAAGTATTTGGAAGCATTGCCTATACCCATGTTCCCGATGAAAGAAGAACAAAGCTCGATGATAAAAGTGAGAAGTATGTGTTTGCGGGTTATGACTCAAGCTCTAAAGAGCACAAGCTTTATAACCCAAATAGTGGAAAGATCATCATAAGTCATGATGTGGAGTTTAATGAAAAGGATTATTGGGATTGGAGTGCTTAAGAAGACAAGTATGACTTTCTTCCTTACTTTGAAGAAGAAGAAGAAGAAGAAGAAATGGAACAACCAATGATAGAGGAACATATTGCACCACCTTCCTCACCGACACCAAGGTTGGATGAAACAAGTTCAAGTGAGAAGATACCACGACTAAGGAGCATTGAAGAGCTTTATGAGGTAACCGAAAACCAAAACGACATTAACCTCTTTTGTCTTTTTGGTGATTGTGAGCCTCTAAGCTATCAAGAAGCGGTAGAAAACATAAAGTGGAGAGACGCCATGGACGAAGAAATCAAGTCTATCACGAAGAATGATACATGGGAACTTACTACACTTCCACAAGGACATAAAGCAATTAGAGTAAGATGGGTGTACAAGGCAAAGAAGAATGCAAAAGGAGATGTGGAGATATACAAAGCAAGATTGGTGCGAAAGGCTATACTCAAAGACAAGGAATTGACTATGATGAGGTATTTTCTCCTAATGCTCGTCTTGAAACTATTAGACTGATCATTTCCTTGGTAACCCAAAATGAATGGAAGATTTATCAAATGGATGTGAATTCAGCCTTCTTGAATGATTTTCTCGAAGAAGAAGTTTATATCGAGCAACCACTAGGCTATGAAGTAAAAGGGCAAGAAGAAAAAGTCTTAAATTTAAAGAAGGCATTGTACGGTCTCAAGCAAGCACCGAGAGCTTGGAATGTTCGAATCGACAAGTACTTTCAAGACAAGAACTTCATCAAGTGCCCATATGAGCATGCAATCTATATCAAAGCGTAAAGTGGAGATATTTTAATTGTGTGCTTGTATGTAGATGACTTGATTTTCACAGGGAACAATCCAAGCATGTTCGAAGAGTTCAAGAAAGACATGTCAAATGAATTTGAGATGACATATATGGGGTTCATGGCATATTATCTTGGCATCGAAGTAAAGCAAGAAGACAAAGGAATTTTCATCACCCAAAAAGGCTATGCCAAAGAAGTCATTAAGAAGTTCAAGATGAATGATTCCAATCCAGTTGGCACCCCGATGGAATGTGGTAGCAAGTTAAGCAAGCATGAAAACATGGAGAATATGGATCTAACTCTTTACAAAAGTTTGGTTGGAAGTCTACGTTACTTAACAAGTACAAGGTCAAATATTCTCTATGTTGTAGAAGTTGTAAGTCGATACTTGGAAGCTCCAACAACAACTCACTTCAAGGCGGCAAAGAGAATCCTTAGATACAATAAAGGTACGACTAACTTTGGCTTGCACTATTACTCTTCTAATAATTATGAGATTGTTGGCTACAGTGATAACAATTGGAGTGGAGACTTGGATGATAGGAAGAGCACTACTGATTATGTGTTTTTTATGGGAGATATTGCTTTCACTTGGATGTCAAAGAAGCAACCAATAATCACACTATCAACTTGTGAAGCCGAGTATGTCGCTGCCACATCATGCGTTTGTCATGCAATTTGGTTAAGAAACTTGTTGAAAGAGTTAAAAATACCACAAGAAGATCCAATGAAAATTTGTGTTGATAAATAAATCAGCAATTGCTTTGGCAAATAATCCAGTCTTTCATGAAAGAAGTAAGCACGTCGACACCCGTTACCACTTCATAAGAGAATGTATTGAGAAAAAAGAGGTGAAGTTGAAGTATGTAATGTCTCAAGATCAAGTTTTCGATATTTTCACCAAGCCACTAAAATTGGAAACTTTCGTGAAGCTAAGGAGTATGCTTGGAGTCACAAATCAAGTTTAAGGGGGATATTCAAAATATTAAACTTGATTTGGCCTAAATTTATTAATTGGTTTTTGGGCTTAGTTATTTTGGGCTTAAATAGTTTTTTAGAGAATTCTTGTAATATTTAGAATCTCTAAATATTTCTTATAATTGTAATATTTTCTAGAATAGTCTTTGGATCTCTAGAGTTGAGAACTCTCTAAAATTAGTGTGTCTAGAGTTCTCCTTAGAGTACTATAAATAGAGATGTAATCTCACACATTTGTATCAAGCAAAAATACAAAGTTCTTCTTCTCCATAAAGAATTATCCTACTTATCAAATTTATATTCAAACCTTCAATATTCCCATACACTTCTCTTTAACATAAAAGATCTTATTTCCAACCGTCCTTTTATTTCTTAGTCTTTTTTAAGTTTGTTAGGATTGTATTTAGTTCCATAACATTGGAGTTCTTATTCTTGAACTTCAATGCTTCCATGATATATCCATAATATCACTCTTTCGTTCCTTCATACGTTGCTTCATCACCATTTTATCATTCCTCCATTTCTCTTTATTATTCAACTTTTACAACCACACCACCTATATCATTTAACCCATATCCACCACCCATAAACTCAAACCCTTAATATTCAAGCTATCCTAACTACCAACCTTAACCTCAACATTTCTTCTCACAATGAGAAACACCTAACTAGAAACTTTCAAATAATATTTGATTGAAACTCATGAGATCTCAAACAAATATAGAGAGGAGTTGAAGGACCAGATTCAAAATCTTTCTAATTCATTCAAAAAGTAAAAAAAAAAATGCTGCTAAGAGAATTACAGATACACAAACAGAAAAAGAAGGAATCGAAAAAGTTTTTGATTCACTGAAATCGTCTCCGGCGACAACTCCGACAAGTATTCCGGCAACACCTCCGGCGACTATTATGTCATCTTCCCCGACAAAATTTTGATTGTCTTCTCCGACGAAAACACGTCCATCTTCAGAAAAACAAACATATTCAACAGTAAAAATAGACCTGTCACTGAAAAAGAGAATATCATCGTTTACAAAAACTCCGACTTCACTTCTAACAACATCACCAGTGTTACTTCGGAAATGAAAGAAAGAGAAACAGAAAAAAATGAAAGAAAAAGTAAAAAACATTCTAAAAAAAATCACTTTTAATAATTTAAAAAGTTAGCCAATGGTTTTAACAAAACCACTTTTTTATTCAACCAATAAAGTCTCTCTTTCATGTGCTATTTCTCTTTCTCAACGTGTGTTTTAGGTTTCTATGTTTTGTGGGGTCCACAGTTAGTACATTGGTGAGAACTACCTGCCATTTCAAAAATAAAAAATTTGCTATAGTGTACTATTCTGACCATTTCCACGAAATTCTCCCACTTTCCATTCTTCTTTTCATTTGTTTTTCTAATGCTAGCTAAATGCATAAAAATAATTAAATAAATAATATTGATTATCTTGTGAGAAAAAAATATCATGTAGTGATAATTTTAAAACTTTAAGGATAGATTTAAATGAACCCCGATATCAATGATAGATGGGTATAATAATATTTATTTTATAAGTTGTATTTGAGTTTTTTTGTGTTATTATTTATTATTGATGTTATATAATATAGTGTTTTTGACATATTTAAAATATCAAAAAAATAAAAATAAAATTTATTTTATTAGATAGTTTTACTTGTTTTTCTTAACTGATCTTCTTTATTGTCTTTTTATTTCTTAGCCTTTCTTAAATTTGTTAAGATTTTATTTAGCTTCCCGACAGATAACTAATATTTACTTAAAATGAACATCAATGTTATTTCAAGACTTGGTCCTTTAATTTGATATCAGAATTTATTTTAAAAAATATCATATTAATTTCTTTAATAGTAAAAAAATATTGTACTAATTGTTTTGATCTTACATTTAACATCAATATACCTCACCGATCATGTCATTCTGTTAAATTATAATTCAGTGTGTTGAAACTATGTGTCGAAAAAATTTGATTTGTTTTAGATTTAAATAAATTTGATTTAAGTCTAGAATAAATTAGATTTGATTTAGTAACAAAAATATATTTTGGGCTTTGGGCTTTGAGTGTAAGCTCAGTTATAAATAGAAGGAGTAACCCCTATTTTTTGTAAGCAAGCTATTCACAGTATTTTGCAGTTGCAAAGTGAATAAGAAAGTTTTCACAGTTTGTGAGCAGAGAGAAACTCTGCAGAAATTATTTGTCTTGTCTTATTTTCTTTGTTTGTCTCATAATTAAATTATCATTGTGGTAGAAATTCATCATACAATTTGGTGGATTTCCAACATCTGGTATCAAGAGCTTTGTTTCGATTCAAGGGAAGTATCAATCAAGAACGGTTGAAGAATTCACGATGACAAGTTATGGGAATGCAAACTATCCAACAACACTACTAATTCTGAAAGTTGACAACTATGAGAATTGGTGCAAACAAATGAAAGTCTTATTCAGGTGTCAAGGTCTTTGGGACCTTGTAAAAGATGGAGTCGAAGCGCTTGGAGAAAACGCTTCAGAAGAAGAAAAGAAGAAATATACAGAATCTGAGAAGCTGAGTTATAAAGCACTATTTATAATTCATCAATGTGTCAGCCCAGACAATTTCGAAAAAGTTAGTGATTCAGAATCTGCAAAAGAAGCTTGGGAAATCCTTGAGAAGTCTTTTGGAGGCGCTGATAAGGTGAAAGAAGTGAGGTTACAAACTCACAAAAGGACGTACGAACTGCTTCAGATGGAAGACAGTGAAAGCATATCTGATTTCTTTACTAGAGTTACAAAACTAGTAAATCAAATCAAGATATGTGGAGAAACGTTAACAACAAGAGTTGTTGTTTCAAAGATTTTAAGATCTTTGGCCCCTAAGTTCGACCACATAGTGGTATCGATAGAAGATGGGGAAGACTTGTCGAAATTGACAAAGGAAGAGCTTCAAGGGACGCTTGAATATCATGAACAAAGAATGAACGAAAGAGTTGCAGGAAAATCGAAGAGTGACATGGCCTTGCAGGCACGTTAAGTAAAAGAGACCAAAGGCAAAGGAAAGTGTTTCGACAAAGGTAGAGGTGACTACAACAAATCGAATGGTAAAGGAAACCAAATCGAAGGAAACGTGTCGAATCAAAGAAGAACATACCAAGGCAACCAAAGAGGTGGTGTTGTAAATAGAGGAAGAGGTGGTGGTCGAAAACCTGATAAGAGTCACATTCAATATTACAATTGTCAGAAGTATGGTCACTATTCGAGTGATTGTCCAGAAAAATGAAAGAATCAAGAAAGTGATGCAAAGCTTGCAAAACATGAAGAAGAAGAGATGATGCTGATGGTCACAACAAAAGATGAAGATATATTCAAGGACCAATGGTACTTGGATTCAGGATGTTCATCACATATGTCTGGAAGGAAAAACTGGTTTGTCAATATAAAGCCCTCAATGAAAAATATGGTAAAATTTGCAAATGACAATACCCTAGCAGCTGAAGGTATTGGTGATGTTATGATTATGAGGAAAGATGGCAAGAGGTCAGTAACTTCTAATGTGTTGTACATACCAGGCATGAAGAGCAATTTGCTCAGTATAGGGCAGTTAGTCGAAAAGAATTATAAAGTGTCAATCAAAGATAAGATGATGAGAGTCGTTGATGCAAATGGGAGATTAATCTTGAAGGCTCATATGTCTCAGAATCGAACCTTCAAGATTGAACTAAATGTGATGGAACACGAGTGCCTTTCGACTGCAGCTAGCAGAGATGAATGGATATGGCATTATAGACTAGGCCATCTCAACAAGAGACATCAGAGATTTGAAGAGAAGAAATATGGTTTCAGGATTTCCAGAAATCGACATTCCAAACGAGGTATGTGAGGAATGTGTGCAGGCGAAGCAACACAAGAATAGCTTCAACAAGGATGCAGGAAGCGGGTCGAAGGCTAGTCTTGAAGTCATATACTCTGATGTATATGGACCAATCCAGGTGGATTCGATGGGAGGTAACAAGTACTTTGTTACATTCATAGATGATTTCAATCAAAAGTTGTGGACTTATCTGATCAAGAAGAAAAGTGAAGTGATTGAAGTATTTTCCAAGTTTAAGTCTATGGTCGAAAAACAGAGTGGTAGAAAGCTCAAAGTTTTGAGATCTGATGGTGGTGGAGAATATGTGCCGAAAGACTTTGACAGTCTATGCAAAAAGGAAGGGATTATGCATGAGGTGTTGCCATCCTATACTCCACAACAAAGTGGAATTGCATAAAGGAAGAATCGAACCATCATGAATATAGTGAGAAGTATGTTGAAAGGCAAGAATTTACCTAAAGAGTTTTGGGGTGAAGCTGTTTCGACTGCAACATACATTTTGAACAGATGTCCTACAAAGAAGCTAGAAGGAATTACTCCAGAAGAATCTTGGTCTGATGTGAAGCCTAGCTTGAGTCATCTGAAGGTATTTAGATCTATTGCACATAGACATGTGCCAGATCAGTTGAGAAGAAAACTTGATGACAAGTCAAGTCAAATGATTCTAGTTGGATATAATTCGACAGGAGGCTACAAGTTGTTCGATCCAGAGAACAAGAAGATTATGATCAGCAGGGACGTGATCATAGATGAGTTTAAAGAATGGGATTGGACTGAAAATGTCAAGAAAGATTCAGTGGGAATCCTATTCGAAGAGCCAGAAACTCAAGTCGAAAGAGAAGTTCGACAAGAGGAACCAGCAGATATACCAAGCACAAGCAGACCTCAAAGAACAAGACGCATGCCTGCAAGATTTCAAGATTGTGTGATTACATCAGATGATGTGATAGATGATGAAGGTGAGCTGGTACATTATGCTTTCTATGCAGATGTTGAACCCGTTAATGCAGCTGAAGCATTGAAGGATTTGAAGTGGGTGAAAGCAATGAACGAAGAAGTGAAGTCTATCGAAGACAACAACACTTGGTCACTTGTCGAATTGCCTCAAGGCAAGAAGGAAATTGATGTCAAGTGTGTATACAAAGTGAAAACAAATTCAAAAGGTGAAGTAACTCGACACAAAGCAAGGCTTGTGGCGAAAGGATTTCTACAGAAAGAAGGAATAGACTTCGATGAATTTTTTGCACCTGTTACTAGGATCAAAACAATCAGGTTGGTTGTTGGTCTAGCAGAAATAAACAGTTGGCACATATGTCAAATGGATGTGAAGTGTGCATTCCTAAATGGACCCTTAGAAGAAGAAGTTTATGTTCAATAACCAGTTGGGTTTGTGAAACACGACGAAGAAAGAAAGGTGTACAGGCTGCATAAAGCCCTGTATGGATTGAAACAAGCTCCAAGAGCTTGGAATAAGAAAATTGATAGTTTCCTAAGGGAGAAGGAATTTGTAAAGTGCACAACTGAACATAGAGTATATGTAAGAAGAAGCAAGAGTAAATTGCTTATACCATGTCTCTATGTAGATGATTTGTTAATAACAGGTAGCTGTAAAAGTGAGATTGAAGACTTCAAAGGTGATCTCAGCAAGGAATTCAAAATTTCTGACTTGGGTGAGATTTTATATTTCCTTGGAATCGAATTCTATAAGAGCAGTAGAGGTTTGATGATGCATCAAAGAAGATATGCAGGAGAAATTCTCAAGAGGTTTGAGATGGAAGAATACAACTCAACTTCGACACCTGCAGAACCAAGACTGCAACTGTCAAAAAATGCAGATGAAGATGATGTTAATCCAACCCAATGCAGAAGACTTATTGGATCATTGAGATACCTTTGTCATACAAGGCCTGACTTAGGATACAATGTAGGTATGGTAAGTAGATTCATGCAGAAGCCAAAGGTATCACATCTAGCAGCAGTGAATAGGATACTAAGGTATCTCAAAGGAACTTTCGATTATGGCATTTTTTTCTTGTAGCTGATAAAGGAAAAGAATGCAAGTTAGTGGAATACACTGATTCGAGTTGGTGTAGTGATGCTGAAGATCGAAAGTCAACAGCAGGATATGTGTTTATGCTAGGTGGTGCATCAGTTGCTTGGAATTCAAGAAAGGAACCAGTAGTGGCATTATCATCATGCGAAGCAGAATACATAACTGCTTCTCTTTGTGCATGTCAAGCAACTTGGATGGTGAACTTGGTCGAAGAGATAACAGGGAAAAATCATGGAGCAATTACCATGAAGATAGACAACATGTCATCTATTAATCTGGCGAAGAACCCAATAACACATGGTTGAAGTAAGCACATCGAAATGAGGTTCCATTATCTTCGAGAGCAAGTAGCAGATGGGAAGATGAATTTGGAACACTGCAGAACTGAGAATCAGATTTCAAACATCATGACGAAGGGAGCGTAAGTCGAAGTGTTCAGAAGACTAAGAACCGTGATGAACATAGATAGTTTAGACACAATGAATTATGTGGTATGTTAAATTGTAATTCAGTGTGTCGAAACTATGTGTCGAAAAGATTTGATTTGTTTTAGATTAAATAGATTTGATTTAAGTCTAGAATAAATTAGATTTGATTTAGTAACAAAAAGATATTTTGGGCTTTGGGCTTAGGGTGTAAGCTCAGTTATAAATAGAGGGAGTAACCCCTATTTTTTGTAATCAAGTCAAGCAAGCTGTTGTACCCCAAAATTTGCCCTCCCATATTCTTCAAGAAATTGCCAAGCCAAGCTGCAAAATTCCCTAAGGGTTGCACAGTGCAAAAGTCTCCCATACAGTCAAAACTAGGGTTTGTGTTCTGATCAAGAAAATGAAGTTTCCAAAGGCCCAATCAAGTCTCAAATGCCTACAAATATGGTCAAGTATCCTCATATCAAGTTTCAAGGCATTCAGCTCAAAATTGCACAGTCAAAAACCCTAATTGCACTACAGTCAACTGTAGGGGCAAAATGGTCATTTGACAGTCAAAAGTTCAAATTTTTGGTCAACATATCATTTTGAAGCCACAAACATCATTTGATCAATACTTGATCATGATTCTCAAAATTTGGCTCAGAAATCATCAAGATGCAAAAAGTTTCCTTATTTGGACAGTTGAAAAAGTCAACTGAAATTGACCAGGGCATAACTTTCACATGGATTATCAGAAAAATTCCATCCAAAGCTCATTTTGAAGAGAAAGACATTTCCTACAACTCATCTTCATACTTCAAGTCCAAGAAATGCTCTCACAAAAAGTTATCAATTTCAACATTATAGGTCATTTTCAAAAGTCAACAAAAAGGGACTTTAAGTCAAAGGCCATAACTTGAGATTGGTAAATCAAAATGACATGGGACCAAAGACATTGGTTAAAGGACTCAAAGACCTTTCCAAAATGTCCAAGAACATGAGAAAATCTTAAAAATTGAGCAAGTTATGCCTTGTAGAAGTTGGGAAATTTTTGGGTATTTTGAAAAGTCAACATTGATTCAAATGACCTAAAATTGCTAATGGGCCCATTTTTCTTCCACAATTCATCATTCCAAGCATGTGCACGACCACTTGGCCCAAAGGGGAGTATTTTCTCATTTTTTATTTATTTATTTGAATTTTTATTTATATTAATTCATTTAAATCATTTAAATATATGAAAAATATTTAACTCACCCTAACCAATCTTTTTATACATGTTTTAGCCTCAAGATTTCGTGCTTGTACAATTATGGAAAGATTTGGCTTGATTTTGAACCAAGAACACATGGAAAAGATATGGAAAAATCTTAAGAAATCAAATATTCAAAACCATGATTACAAGAGATTTGATTGAATTTTTTTGACCTAATGCACTCACTACATATGCTAGAACATAAACCTAATCATGCTAGAGGCGCAGCTGCTCAGAAACATAAGAATCAAACTTGAATTTTTCTCTAAAGAACTCAAATCTGAAAAGCACTTTTTAGGTGGATTTAAGGCACGAAACTTGTTTCAATAGCTCCCTCAAGGTCCCCTGAACGATTCCCAATCAAGAAGACTCATCAGAACCTCAAGGATTGGTAACATGAGTGCAGACTGTATCAAATAAATTTCATAATCGTACATCCCATTCCATGCATTATTTGTGAAATTTATTCATTGATTCATGTTCATTATGATGTTTTGAAGCTAACCAATGCATTTAATTGCGTTTTTATGCTGTGTATACGATTCCACCATGTTTGAATTTTAGGGTTTTGCAAGCTTCAGATTAGGGCTTTTTGAAACGAGGAAAAATTGAGACTCCAAACCACCACCATTCAAACCAGCAAGCTTGGACGAAGAAGAATCCACACTCGCGATCAATTTATGAATACTACAGGGCTAATCGCTATTTCTTGATATGTTACCTTAGGCAACACGTGAAAACCGTTGCCTATGTTTCTTTTATTTCAGGAAAAAAACAAAGACGCGAGGAAGACGACTACGTGGGAGGCGTTGGTTGGTCCGTTTAAATTTAGCGCGCGTTGGGGGCCACTGTCTCTCTTTTCTTTTATAATATTCATTAACTATTATATATTAAATACATACGTAGTGGCTCAGTGGCAAATGAAGTTGTTGGTAAAGTGAATGACCTGGGTTCGATCCCAGGTCTTCACCCTTTCCATTTGTTTTTTCCCAATATGCGTTCATATGCAGGCTCAGCAGCGTGGTTCACCATACACTTTCATTATCCAACGTCCACGCGTCCTGGGAGATCAAATCAAAGGCATGGATTCAAAGAACACGCTACGCCCTAGTCAACGCTGCAGCATGCCATCTGGAAAGTCAATAAAGGCCAGATCCTTAATGGGCCAGAATTCTTGGATCAAAACCTCACAATTGGGGACTACCACCCCCTGGTTTGCAATTCTCCATATATTTTTTTTATATTTTATTTTCAATTATTGTATTATTTTCTTTATTGTTTTGATTTAATTAATTATTCTCACAAAATATAAAAAATGCCTAAAAAATCAGAAAAGATAAAAAACAGAATAAATATTTTATTTTAATATTTTCTTGTAAATAAATGCATGTAGATTATTTAGTTTTAAATTAGGTTGCAATTTTAATTCTTTTCATAATAAAAAATAAAAAATGTAGAAATAGGTTTAATTAATGTTTTTATTCCTTTTAATTTTTCTTTTTTATAATAATATTATTTATCTTATTTATTTTCATATTTAAACTTGCATGTAAAAATTAGGTTAATTTAGGTTAAAAAACTTCAATATTTTTCTTAATAACTTAAAATAATTAGAATTAGGTTTAGCATTTTATTTTAACTCTAATTAATTCTTTTTTTTTATTAAACCCTAAAATACTAAAAATACAAAAAAAAAACTAATTCTTGCCTTCTTTTAATTTTAATTTTAATTCCTCATTAATTTTAATTTTTTGCAAAAGGGTCCAACGCCCATATTCTTAATTTTATTTCTAATTTCGCATATTTATTTTATGTCGTTTAAATAATTATGTACCTCTCCCGAAGCCTTGTAATTACTTCTCGCATTTTTGAATTCTTTTACTTTATCTTTTCTGTCAAATCGGGTCCGGTTTAATTTTGGCGATGTGGACCCGCACCTTTGTAATAGTTTAGAACTTTTAATTTCCGCATCTTTTTAACTGTTAAACAAAGCATGCAAGAATGAATGGCCTTAAATAAAAACAAGCGTAGAACACCAATAAACATGACAAGACAAATACAAATGAAAACGACACACAAATCACACACCACCCCTAGGGTACGCCTCACTGTTGCCTTGCCTCGAAAGGTGATCGTCGAGTAGAGGATGTCTTAGTAAGTCCTCATGATCCGGGAACCTGGCATGAGGGTAGCTTCTAAGGTGTCTTCCCATTGCTCTGGTGATCACCATGTCCCGAACCTCGAATTGACCCGAACACCTCCAACGGTGGTGCTACCTACCTCTCAATGGTGGGATGGCACTACTTTAAAGGACATTTACACAGACGAATTCCTTAGGGTAGGTAGACAACTCTAGATACTTGCTCTAATTTCAAAACAAATCAAAAAATACTTTTCACACCAACACATTTTCAAAAAGCTTTCGAAAGCAATTTTTCAAACACTCTTGAGGACCGATACAAGAGTCGAACTGAAATTTTCAAAGAAACTTTTTAAAACCCACAGTTGAAAAGCAAACAAACCATTTTTGAAAACACATATGAGCATGTATCTAAGAGCCCATGGATAACCATGGATAGAAAGGGTGCTAACACCTTCCCTTTCTATAACCTATCTCCCGAACCGAGAGCAATCTCTATAAGGAATTTTTTTGTGCTTTTGTCCTTTCCATTTGGAGAAAATAAAAGACGGTGGCGACTCTTGCTTCCGCGACATTTCGCGAACCAGCGTTAAACAGTCAGTTCCAGATCCACCGATCACAGAACTGGCGACTCTGCTGGGGACAAAACTATAAAGTGAGGTGTACCTTAGGGCTAGTTCATAACTGTGTTTTCACTTGTATTGATTTGCTTGCTTTACTATTGTGGGTTGCATCGGAGATACATAGATCCTAACCCGGATCTGGGGATACCCTGTTTAGGTAGCATAAGCTGTGAGGGACCTGTCCGGCATAGACCGACACAGGTGAAGCAGTGGCTACGTTGGTGTGGCACCTTAGTCTGTACCGATATCCCTTGTGTCGCAACGAGGAGAATATGGGTCTTCTAAGGAGTCATTAAGCACCAACAACCTTAGAACCTTAATTGACACAACTTGGCCTTTAGAATTGTAGCAGTATGCTACGCCCATTGAGGCTAAACTCTCGTGATGGTTCTGGCCGCAAGAAAAGATTGCGATGCTGGAGTTATGACCGATTGAGGGTAGTCAATGATATTGGGATCCTCTAAGAACCCGGTTACTTTTGATTAGGACAGGTATGAACCAACAAACTGAAAAAGGGTAGTACCTAGACCTCATGTTGGCCTAAACTTTAGGGGCTTGCCTTGTGTGACTTGTGTGCCTTACCATGTTTGCCTTTGTATCTATATGTGGTGTGCTTTATCATAACATCATAGCATCATGAGCATTGCATGCATCCTGCATAAAGACTGACCATTTCAAAGACAAGAGGGTTTCACCTTTGCTCTATTTTGTAGGACATTATGATGCCTGTGCGAAGGAATACTATCTGGTTCAACTTTGTTCGTTCACCTGAGTTGCTTGATGAGTTGGTTAGCAGAATCCCAAATACCACTTCCTTCATTCAGAGGCATGGTTCCCTTCTCAGTTTAGTCACTGCAAAGCGGGATCAGCAGTTGATGAGTGTTCTGACCCAGTTCTATGACCCTCTGTACCAGTGCTTCACCTTTCAAGACTTCCAGCTGGTCCCTACCCTGGAAGAGTTCTCTGATTTGCTTGGTATCCCTATCTTGGATCAGACTCCCTTTACTGGTTGGGAAAAGACCCTCAGGCTTGAGGATGTGGCTGCAGCTCTTCCTTTGACCCATCAAGAGGTAACAGACAACTGGGTAACTAGAAGCGGAGTTAAGGGTTTCTTGGCCAAGTTTCTGATTGGTAAAGCTAACAATTTCTGGAATGACCTGGACTTTAGGGCATATGAAGACATCTTGGCTCTCCTAATCTATGGGTTAGTCCTGTTTCCTAATCCTGACAACTTCATCAATGTCACTGCCATAAGGATCTTTATGTCTCAGAATCCTGTGCCCACTCTCTTGGGTGACATCTTGCAACAACTTCATGCCCGTACTACCCGAAGACGAGGAACCCTATGGTGTTGTATCCCTTTGTTGGTGAGGTGGTTTATTTCGCACCTCCCTAAGTTCGTACTGAAGAATCAAGAAGGAAGAGGTTGGGCTCATAGGTTAATGTCTCTCACCGATAAAGACATCATTTGGACTTGCAGAGGTTTGGATGAGATGGCTATCATTGATCGATGCGGGGAATACCCTAATGTTCCTCTGATTGGTACACAAGGAGGGATCTCTTACAATCCATGTCTAGCACTCCGTCAGTTTGGAAGAGCAAGAAGAGCAGGCCCCCATGAGATGTTGGTGCCTCACATCAGTTTCGAGTTTCAGGTGGATAGTGACGAGCTGCGTCGTAGGTTCATCAAGGCCTGGGACAAGGTTCATAAAGCTGACCCACAGGAGTTAGGGCCAAAGACTTCTTTACCTATGGAAGCCTACTACAAATGGGTCCGCATCCGTGCTCAGAAGTTAGGTATGCCGTATGAAGCTGTCAGACCCGTCATTCTTGAGTGTCTTGATAAAGATGGTGTTCCTCCAACTGTCCTTCCTCCTCAGATACCTACTGATTATGAGACATTGAAGAGATCTTGGTCGCAACTGCGAGAAGAGCGGGATTCTTACCGGGAAAAGTTCAACGAGCAGGAATCAAAGATCCAGAAGCTGACCAAGCAGTTGGAGAATGAGAGAGCTCTGAATACCTACATCCGTACTGAGAAGAGGAGACCATGGGATCAATAAGGAGCCCCAGATGTGCTTTTACAGTTTTATTTCCTTTCCAGTATTTCCTTTCATGTAACGCCTAAGGGCAACTTGTTGAATAATTTCAGTTGCAAAGTTGAATCTAATGAAGTGTGTTCTTTTTTGTTTACAAAGTTGATTCTCGATTGTCTTTGAAAACATAAATCATACGCATTTCATACATCATGTGCATAGCAGGTTTTTCCTCTTTTCAGGTCGCTTACAGTTCTTCGCTGTTTATTTCAGCATCATGAATACCGACTCTGCATCAACTGAGACATCGATCAAGGCTCTCCAGGTGCAGAATGCACAATTCCAGGAATTAATCAAGGGTCTGGCTCAAGGCCAAGAAGAACTAAAGGCTATGCTCCTGAAGAAGGAGAAGAAGAAGAAGAGAAGAACTGTTCTGTTCAACTCGGGCCGAAGGTTTAACAATACTCTGCAACAGGAAGAGGCTGGTTCTTCTGTTGACAAGAATTCTCCTCAGGCAGAAGCAAGGGTTCCTAGTCCGGTAGTCTCCGACAACGAGACAGATTTTGATGAAGAGCAGTATCCTCCTGCAGACGACAAATACAAGCAACTGGAGGATAGATTGAAAGCTATGGAGGTTCAACAGGTACCTGGGCTGGATTTCGGAGATCTGGGTTTGTCGATTGGTGTGATCATCCCTCACAAGTTCAAAGCACCATCCTTCTCTAAATATGACGGGGCGTCTTGTCCCAAGCTGCATCTAAGGTCCTATGTTCGGAAAATTCAGCCGTACTCTACGGATAAGAATTTATGGATCCACTTCTTCCAGGAGAGTCTTTCAGGGACTCATCTCGAATGGTTCTATCAGCTGGATGGGACCAAGGTTCGTAACTGGTAGGAGTTGGCTACTGCTTTCTATAAGCAGTATCAATATAATGCCGACCTTGCCCCCACACGTACCCAACTCCAGGGTATGTCGTTAGGTGCAAGCGAAGGTTTTAAGGAGTACGCTCAGAAGTGGAGAGACCTGGCTGGCAGGGTGCAGCCACCGTTGACTGATCGAGAGTTAGTGGACATGTTCTTGGGGACCCTATCTGGGCCATTTTTCAACCATCTCATTGGGAATTCTTCTGCTGGGTTCACTGATCTAATCTTGACTGGAGAGAGGATTGAAGCTGGGCTGAAATCTGGAAAAATTCCGAAGGGTGCATCATCTAGTTCTGAGAAGAAACCCTTCAAGAAGGAGTCTAGTGCCGTATATGGTTCCAGGAAATCAGAGAGACATGAGCACCGCCAATCTGTCAGTGCGGTAATGATTGCTAAGCCTGCTGCCGCTCCCCGGCCAAACAATCCTCAGAAGGTTGAAAGACCCCGGAGAGAATTCACCCGCTTAAGCATGACTTTGTCGCAGATCCTGCCACAGTTGCTCTCAACCAATTTAGTGACTGTCAGGGAGGCGCCGAAGTTTCCAAATACTGCATCCCCCAAGTACAACCCGAATGCTCGTTGTGCTTACCATTCAGATAGCCCGGGGCACTCTACTGATGACTGTTGGGCATTAAAGAACAAGCTGCAGGACCTTATTGACGCCAAGGAGGTACAGTTTGAGTCATCGGAGAAGCCTAATGTAGTGACAGCTCCCCTACCTGCTCATGGGGTGAATGCTATTGGGGACGAAGAGGAAGTGGATGAAGCTGAGTTTGATAGCTGGATCTACCCGGCAACCGACGGTGGACTTAACAATTGGAGCGCAAAAGACAATCTCCCTGTTTCTCTTGTTACTGAGTAATGAATTCCTATGTTGCGTTATTTTGTAATAAACAATGATAAACTCTATGGCCCGGTGTCTTACCCGAGGCACCGTGGTTCTATTTGTGAGGGCATACAAACTGTCATTTCATATATCATGAATGAAAATCTTGGACGTATTTTTCGCATTGCAAATATTGTGCTCCTTTTCTGTCTTTCTTTCCTTTACATATATTTCAAAACAGCTGTATTTACACATACACTCACTCATACAGGTTTCAATCCACTCTGGATCTCACGGATAACAACTCTGCTACTGCCAATTATGACTTCGAAAATCCGATCAACTTAGCCGAAGACGAAGGTGAAGATGATTGCGAAGTGCCTGGAGAGCTTGCAAGACTGTTGCTTCAGGAAGAGAGGGCAATTCAACCCCATGAAGAGCCAGTAGAAACAATAAACTTGGGTACAGAGACAGACAAGAAAGAGGTAAAGATTGGTGCCAACCTAGAGCTCAGCGTGAAGCAACGGTTGACTAAGATGTTACATGATTATATGGAGATCTTTGCCTGGTCCTACGAAGACATGCCCGGGTTGGATACCGATATTGTGGTCCATCACTTGCCAACTAAGGAAGACTGCCCTCCAGTTAAGCAAAAGGTCCGTCGGATGCGTCCAGAGATGTCTGAGAAGATTAAGGCCGAGGTCATGAAACAGTTTGATGCTGGGTTCCTTGCAGTGACTTCTTACCCTCAGTGGGTTGCTAATGTGGTGCCGGTACCTAAGAAGGACGGTAAGGTCAGAATGTGTGTCGACTACAGGGATCTGAACAGGGCCAGCCCCAAGGATGACTTCCCCTTACCTCACATTGATGTCCTTGTTGATAATACAGCTCAGCACAAAGTGTTCTCTTTCATGGATGGCTTTTCAGGTTACAATCAGATTAAGATGGCACCTGAAGACATGGAAAAGACTACATTTGTTACTCAGTGGGGCACCTTCTGTTACAAGGTCATGCCATTTGGATTAAAGAACGCTGGGGCAACCTACCAACGTGCCATGGTTGCTTTATTTCATGACATGATCCATCATGAGATAGAAGTGTATGTGGACGACATGATCGCTAGGTCCCAAACTGAGGAAGAGCACTTAGATCATCTGCAGAAGTTGTTTGACCGGTTGAAACTATACAAGTTGAGATTGAACCCGAACAAGTGCACCTTCGGGGTAAGATCTGGGAAGTTGATAGGCTTCGTGGTCAGTGATAAAGGTATTCAAGTGGACCCTGCTAAGGTCAAAGCTATTCAAGAGATGCCAGTTCCTAAGACAGAGAAGGAAGTCATAGGCTTTTTAGGACGCCTGAATTACATCGCTCGATTCATCTCACATCTGACTGCTACTTGTGAGCCAATCTTCAAGCTGCTGAAGAAAGATCAGGTAGTACGTTGGAACGATGAATGTCAGGCTGCCTTCGACAGAATCAAAGAGTATCTCCAAGAACCACCTATCCTTATGCCACCGGTTGAAGGGAGACCTCTGATACTATACCTGACAGTACTTGATAACTCAATGGGGTGTGTGCTGGGGCAGCATGACGAGTCTGGCCGAAAAGAGCATGCCATTTATTACCTTAGCAAAAAGTTTACCGACTGTGAGACCCGATACTCACTGCTTGAGAAAACTTGCTGCGCTTTGGTATGGGCTGCTCGCCGGCTGAGACAGTATATGCTGACTCACACTACTTTGTTGATCTCAAAAATGGATCCTATAAAGTACATATTCGAAAAACCTGCTCTGTCTGGGAGAATAGCAAGATGGCAAATGATCTTGACGGAATACGACATTCAGTACACGACCCAGAAAGCCATCAAGGGAAGTGTATTGGCAGACCACCTGGCACATCAAGCTGTAGAGGATTATCAATCAATGAACTTCGAGTTTCCGGATGAAAGCATTATGATAGTAACAGATTGTGAAGTACCTGGACCAGATGAAGGACCTGAACCAGGATCCCGATGGTCTATGCACTTTGACGGAGCCTCCAATGCTTTGGGTAACGGTATCGGCGCCATTATCATATCACCTCAAGGTACTCATACTCCACTCACTGCCCGGCTATGTTTCAACTGTACCAACAACATGGCGGAGTATGAGGCGTGCATCATGGGTCTTCAAGCTGCGATCGACCTAAGGATCAAATTTCTAAGTGTCTTCGGAGATTCCGCTCTTGTGATCAATCAGATCAAAGGAGAGTGGGATACGAAACATCCAAACCTGATTCCTTACAGAGAATGTGTGTTGACCCTGATCCCCCACTTCACAGAGATAACCTTTGAGCACTTTCCAAGAGAAGAGAATCAGCTAGCGGACGCATTAGCTACAATGTCTTCAATGTTCAAGGTCAAATGGGATAACGAGGCTCCCCGGATCATCATCTGGAAACTGGACGAACCGGCATACTGTTGTGATCTCGAAACTGAATTGGTGATTGAGAAGCCTTGGTACCATGAAGTGAAGAGATACTTGGAAACTCAGGAATACCCAGAAGGTGCCTCTGTCAATGATAAGAAATTCCTGAGGAGGTTTGCAGCCAAGTTCTTCCTTAGCAACGGCGTCTTGTACAAGCGAAACCATGATTCAACCTTACTGCGTTGTGTGGATAAGACTGAAGCAGAAAGAATCATGGAAGAGCTACATGAAGGGACCTTTGGTACGCATTCCAGTGGGCACACTATGGCTAAGAAAATCCTACGGGCAGGATATTACTGGTCCACAATGGAAGCTGACTGCTACCAACACTCCAGGACATGCCACAAGTGCCAGATTTATGCAGACAAGGTGCATGTTCCTCCGGTTCCCCTGAATGTTCTGACTGCGCCTTGGCCGTTTGCAATGTGGGGCATAGACATGATCGGCGAGATTAAACCTACGGCATCCAATGGACATTGCTTCATCCTAGTGGCAATTGATTATTTCACGAAGTGGGTTGAGGCAGCATCCTATGCTACGGTAACCAAGACTGTTGTGGCACGGTTCATTCGGCACAACCTGATCTGTCGGTACGGCGTCCCTGAGCGGATTATTACAGACAACGGTACCAATCTGAACAATAAGATGATTGCTGAGCTCTGCGAACAGTTCAAGATACAGCACCACAATTCTTCTCCTTACAGACCGAAGATGAATGGGGCTGTAGAAGCAGCTAACAAAAACATCAAGAAAATCGTGCAGAAGATGACAGTGACTTATAAAGATTGGCACGAGATGTTACCGTTCGCTCTACATGGGTACCGTACCTCAGCTAGGACGTCAACCGGGGCAACTCCTTTCTCTCTAGTTTATGGCATGGAGGCAGTCTTGCCGATCGAAGTACAGATACCCTCTCTCCGGATAATGAAGGATGCAAATCTGAACGAAGATGATTGGATCCAGACACGACTTGATCAACTCAACCTCATTGATGAAAAGAGACTTGCTGCTATCTGTCATGGTCAGACGTATCAGAAACGGATGATCAGGGCATTTAACAAAAAGGTCAGACCACAGGAATATCAAGTTGGGGATCTGGTAATCAAGCGAATCATCCTTCCTCAGAGTGATCCAAGGGGCAAATGGACCCCTACGTACGAAGGGCCATTTGTGGTTAAACATGTGTTCTCAGGAGGAGCAATGATTCTAACCAATATGGATGGTGACAACCTTCCTCACCCCGCCAATGCAGACATAGTAAAAAGATACTACGCATAAAAAAGACTCGCTAGGCTGACATGCCTAGGCAAAAATTAGGGCTTCCCGTCGAACCAAAAGGGTTCGGGCAAAATGAAGGGATGAAAACGAAAAAATCTGTACACCCGGCAAGTCGAAAACCTGAAAAGGCGGCTTGGGCAAAAATGGGTATCCCGGTGGACTGAAAACCCGAAAGGGCGGTCCAGGCAAAAATTAGGGATAAAGCGTAATACTATGTCTCATTGATCACTTTGCATCCAGAATCCGGTATCTACATCAAGTTCAGACGGCATCGATCAGTCAGCTTCACCTTCAACCAAGGTCATCAAGTGATGAGACGCTCAGAGATATAAAGACAATAGCAGAGTTGAAACCCAGTGGGATCATTCACTTCACACAGCTGTTTTATTTTGTACAAAATTTGTATAAACTCTCTTGTTCGGCGACGTCCCTCTTACTAGGACGTCAGCCTCTTGTACACAAAACGCCTATTTTCAGGCCATTCAAAAATCAATACAAATATATTTTCAGTTAAACGTGCCAAGTGTTTTTCTTTTTCTGTTTTGTTTTGCGAAGAACGTCCAAGGTTCAATTTGTGATATATGCATTGACAATAATTTGCTAACTCATAAATATTTGCATACGAAACAAAGGGATTAATTACAGGTGACACTAGAAACAGGGGCAATAAAGAGTTGTCTGAGCGATCCAATTGTTCTATCCTCCAAGGTACCAAGGTAGGTTCAGCTAAAAAACATAACCAGTACATCTTAATTCCCCAGAGAGTCAGCAGTCAGTGCATTCCTCTCCAAGCAAAATTATCAAATCTCAAGGAAGTTGAGTATCCTCCGTAGATCTCAACATTCCCCGGCAGCAGGTATTCTTAACAAGCATCCCCAGCAGTCTTGGTCTAAAGATTGTTCCCCGGCGGCGTATCAACATTCAAAGGGATCACTTCCCCAGCATATCAAAACTCCCCAGAAGAGTCCAATCCAGTTTCCCCAGGAAAATTGGAATTCATATCCCCAAACAGTAAGCTTATCCCCAGTAAATTCTGGAAGCTTATCCTTCGCAGAGCACGAACGCGTCGCCCGACTTTATTTAAAGAGTTATTTCCTCAACAGGATATAACTGGGTTATCCTCAGCCAAAAGCCACGGAAAGAGCGTCGTAGACAAAGTCTTCCTATCCCCAGCAAACTATTATCAACAATTCAGTAAAGCATCTCTATCCCCACAGAGTATTGCTTCCCAGCATGGTCGCTAGAGTATCTTTTCTCCCCGCAGAATCTCCCATTCGCCAAGTTTATTCCGCAACGGAGTCATCTTCTCTTACCGGTATTCTTGCAGTTATCATCCCCAGCGGAAGCAAAATCTATTCTTCAACATCAGCCCAGGATACGACTTCCCGGCACCCGTCAAGGATTCACTTTCCTAGACAAAAACATACATAAAACATCACATACATCATTATAACATGCATAGACACATCATATCATACAAGTCTCATTTATATTGAGAACATCATTGCTTGATTCATGTCATGCATTGCATATGTCTGACCTTTACCTTTCAGGAAAGAATCAGCTAAATTCTCAATCATCTTTCAAGACCTAGCCTGGTTCAGTTAAATCGACCCTAAGATTTTCCTGATTCTTATCCAGTCAAAGGCCTTCTCTGGTTCAGTCAGATCGACCCTAAGATCTCCCTGATGCTTATCCAGTTGAAGATATTCCAAGACCTTTTCCGGTTCAGTTAAATCGACCCTAAGATTTTCCTGATGCTTATCCAGTCAAAGGCCTTCTCTGGTTCAGTCAGATCGACCCTAAGATCTCCCTGATTCTTATCCAGTTGAAGATATTTCAAGACCTTGTCCGGTTCAGTTAAATCGACCCTAAGATTTTCCTGATGCTTATCCAGTCAAAGGCCTTCTCTGGTTCAGTCAGATCGACCCTAAGATCTCCCTGATTCTTATCCAGTTGGAGATATTTCAAGACCTTGTCCGGTTCAGTTAAATCGACCCTAAGATTTTCCTGATGCTTATCCAGTCAAAGGCCTTCTCTGGTTTAGTCAGATCGACCCTAAGATCTCCCTGATGCTTATCCAGTTGAAGATTTCAAGACCTTGTCCGGTTCAGTTAAGTCGACCCTAAGATTTTCCTGATGCTTATCCAGTCAAAGGCCTTCTCTAGTTCAGTCAGATCGACCCTAAGATCTCCCTGATACTTATCCAGTTGAAGATATTCCAAGACCTTGTCCGGTTCAGTTAGATCGACCCTAAGATCTCCCTGATGCTTATCCAGTCAAAGGCCTTCTCTGGTTCAGTCAGATCGACCCTAAGATCTCCCTGATTCTTATCCAGTTGAAGATATTTCAAGACCTTGTCCGATTCAGTTAAATCGACCCTAAGATTTTCCTGATTCTTATCCAGTCAAAGGCCTCCTTTGGTTCAGTCAGATCGACCCTAAGATCTCCCTGATTCTTATCCCAGTAGAAGACACCCAAGATTTTTCTCAACGGGCGTTGTTGAAGTTAAAGTCGCCCAAGGTTCTCTTACCGTTCATACTAAGATAGTAACCATCCCAGGTTCATTCATTGCCGTTTGAAGCTCCAGACCCAGCTCCTGCAACCAGTCAGGACACATCTATACCAGGCATCTAAAAATCAGCTCCTGCAACGTGTCAGGTACTCATTTTCTTGTTTTGCAGGTATGCAGGTTCTCGCCAAGGAATCTCTTACGCGACCAACATCCAGATGGCATATATAAGCCCATCATCCTATTCATCAATCTCTAAATGGCATCTGTAAGCCCATTCCCATCATCACTGCTATTATGTGAGCGCAAATTTCTGGGCACTCTAGTGTCCAATCATCTTCTACCCTCGGATTACGAAAGGCACGTCAGCCAATCTGCATCCTTAGGTCCAAGAAGATTGAACAGGGGCAACTGTTGTACCCCAAAATTTTCCCTCCCATATTCTTCAAGAAATTGCCAAGCCAAGCTGCAAAATTCCCCAAGGGTTGCACAGTGCAAAAGTCTCCCATACAGTCAAAACTAGGGTTTGTGTTCTGATCAAGAAAATGAAGTTTCCAAAGGCCCAATCAAGTCTCACATGCCTACAAATATGGTCAAGTATCCTCATATCAAGTTTCAAGGCATTCAGCTCAAAATTGCACAGTCAAAAACCCTAATTGCACTACAGTCAACTGTAGGGGCAAAATGGTCATTTGACAGTCAAAAGTTCAAATTTTTGGTCAACATATCATTTTGAAGCCACAAACATCATTTGATCAATACTTTATCATGATTCTCAAAATTTGGCTCAGAAATCATCAAGATGCAAAAAGTTTCCTTATTTGGACAGCTGAAAAAGTCAACTGAAATTGACCAGGGCATAACTTTCACATGGATTATCAGAAAAATTCCATCCAAAGCTCATTTTGAAGAGAAAGACATTTCCTACAACTCATCTTCATACTTCAAGTCCAAGAAATGCTCTCACAAAAAGTTATCAATTTCAACATTATAGGTCATTTTCAAAAGTCAACAAAAAGGGACTTTAAGTAAAAGGCCATAACTTGCGATTGGTAAATCAAAATGACATGGGACCAAAGACATTGGTTATAGGACTCAAAGACCTTTCCAAAATGTCCAAGAACATGAGAAAATCTTAAAAATTGAGCAAGTTATGCCTTGTAGAAGTTGGGAAATTTTTGGGTATTTTGAAAAGTCAACATTGATTCAAATGACCTAAAATTGCTAATGGGCCCATTTTTCTTCCACAATTCATCATTCCAAGCATGTGCACGACCACTTGGCCCAAAGGGGAGTATTTTCTCATTTTTTATTTATTTATTTGAATTTTTATTTGTATTAATTCATTTAAATCATTTAAATATATGAAAAATATTTAACTCACCCTAACCAATCTTTTTATACATGTTTTAGCCTCAAGATTTCGTGCTTGTACAATTATGGAAAGATTTGACTTGATTTTGAACCAAGAACACATGGAAAAGATATGGAAAAATCTTAAGAAATCAAATATTCAAAACCATGATTACAAGAGATTTGATTGAATTTTTTTGACCTAATGCACTCACTACATATGCTAGAACATAAACCTAATCATGCTAGAGGCGCAGCTGCTCAGAAACATAAGAATCAAACTTGAATTTTTCTCTAAAGAACTCAAATCTGAAAAGCACTTTTTAGGTGGATTTAAGGCACGAAACTTGTTTCAATAGCTCCCTCAAGGTCCCCTGAACGATTCCCAATCAAGAAGACTCATCAGAACCTCAAGGATTGGTAACATGAGTGCAGACTGTATCAAATAAATTTCATAATCGTACATCCCATTCCATGCATTATTTGTGAAATTTATTCATTGATTCATGTTCATTATGATGTTTTGAAGCTAACCAATGCATTTAATTGCGTTTTTATGCTGTGTATACGATTCCACCATGTTTGAATTTTAGGGTTTTGCAAGCTTCAGATTAGGGCTTTTTGAAACGAGGAAAAATTGAGACTCCAAACCACCACCATTCAAACCAGCAAGCTTGGACGAAGAAGAATCCACACTCGCGATCAATTTATGAATACTACAGGGCTAATCGCTATTTCTTGATATGTTACCTTAGGCAACGCGTGAAAACCGTTGCCTATGTTTCTTTTATTTCAGGAAAAAAACAAAGACGCGAGGAAAACGACTACGTGGGAGGCGTTGGTTGGTCCGTTTAAATTTAGCGCGCGTTGGGGGCCACTGTCTCTCTTTTCTTTTATAATATTCATTAACTATTATATATTAAATACATACGTAGTGGCTCAGTGGCAAATGAAGTTGTTGGTAAAGTGAATGACCTGGGTTCGATCCCAGGTCTTCACCCTTTCCATTTGTTTTTTCCCAATATGCGTTCATATGCAGGCTCAGCAGCGTGGTTCACCATACACTTTCATTATCCAACGTCCACGCGTCCTGGGAGATCAAATCAAAGGCATGGATTCAAAGAACACGCTACGCCCTAGTCAACGCTGCAGCATGCCATCTGGAAAGTCAATAAAGGCCAGATCCTTAATGGGCCAGAATTCTTGGATCAAAACCTCACAATTGGGGACTACCACCCCCTGGTTTGCAATTCTCCATATTTTTTTTTTATATTTTATTTTCAATTATTGTATTATTTTCTTTATTGTTTTGATTTAATTAATTATTCTCACAAAATATAAAAAATGCCTAAAAAATCAGAAAAGATAAAAAACAGAATAAATATTTTATTTTAATATTTTCTTGTAAATAAATGCATGTAGATTATTTAGTTTTAAATTAGGTTGCAATTTTAATTCTTTTCATAATAAAAAATAAAAAATGTAGAAATAGGTTTAATTAATGTTTTTATTCCTTTTAATTTTTCTTTTTTATAATAATATTATTTATCTTATTTATTTTCATATTTAAACTTGCATGTAAAAATTAGGTTAATTTAGGTTAAAAAACTTCAATATTTTTCTTAATAACTTAAAATAATTAGAATTAGGTTTAGCATTTTATTTTAACTCTAATTAATTCTTTTTTTTTATTAAACCCTAAAATACTAAAAATACAAAAAAAAAAACTAATTCTTGCCTTCTTTTAATTTTAATTTTAATTCCTCATTAATTTTAATTTTTTGCAAAAGGGTCCAACGTCCATATTCTTAATTTTATTTCTAATTTCGCATATTTATTTTATGTCGTTTAAATAATTATGTACCTCTCCCGAAGCCTTGTAATTACTTCTCGCATTTTTGAATTCTTTTACTTTATCTTTTCTGTCAAATCGGGTCCGGTTTAATTTTGGCGATGTGGACCCGCACCTTTGTAATAGTTTAGAACTTTTAATTTCCGCATCTTTTTAACTGTTAAACAAAGCATGCAAGAATGAATGGCCTTAAATAAAAACAAGCGTAGAACACCAATAAACATGACAAGACAAATACAAATGAAAACGACACACAAATCACACACCACCCCTAGGGTACGCCTCACTGTTGCCTTGCCTCGAAAGGTGATCGTCGAGTAGAGGATGTCTTAGTAAGTCCTCATGATCCGGGAACCTGGCATGAGGGTAGCTTCTAAGGTGTCTTCCCATTGCTCTGGTGATCACCATGTCCCGAACCTCGAATTGACCCGAACACCTCCAACGGTGGTGCTACCTACCTCTCAATGGTGGGATGGCACTACTTTAAAGGACATTTACACAGACGAATTCCTTAGGGTAGGTAGACAACTCTAGATACTTGCTCTAATTTCAAAACAAATCAAAAAATACTTTTCACACCAACACATTTTCAAAAAGCTTTCGAAAGCAATTTTTCAAACACTCTTGAGGACCGATACAAGAGTCGAACTGAAATTTTCAAAGAAACTTTTTAAAACCCACAGTTGAAAAGCAAACAAACCATTTTTGAAAACACATATGAGCAAGTATCTAAGAGCCCATGGATAACCATGGATAGAAAGGGTGCTAACACCTTTCCTTTCTATAACCTACCTCCCGAACCGAGAGCAATCTCTATAAGGAATTTTTCTGTGCTTTTGTCCTTTCCATTTGGAGAAAATAAAAGACGGTGGCGACTCTTGCTTCCGCGACATTTCGCGAACCAGCGTTAAACAGTCAGTTCCAGATCCACCGATCACACAAGCTATTCACAGTATTTTGCAGTTGTAAAGTGAATAAGAAAGTTTTTACAGTTTGTGAACAGAGAGAAACTCTACAGAAATTATTTGTCTTGTCTTATTTTCTTTGTTTTTCTCATAACTAATCGTCATTGTGGTAGAAATTCATCATAGTCTTTTGGTGGATTTCCAACACATTCCACTTCAACCTAATTTTTCTTCCAATACCCACGTTCTCATAAATTCGAAATTGAGACTTAGGTTTCTAAGATGCTTAAGACTAGAGAAGTCCAACCTAGTAACAATCTTTGCTTTTCTCCAATATTATTACTCAAGAAAAAGGTTGACTCCTAGCGAATGTATATAAATTATCACTCATAACTCATTATTAGTGAGATATCCAAGTCTTTTATATTTGAATTTTATGACATACTTGAATTTTATTATTGTTATTTAATTATGTTTCGTTTCACTTTAGTTTAATTAATATAGAGCATATTAGGTAATCTCTTTTGGTGTTTTTATGTGTTTTGTGAATGTGTAGAAGTAGCTGTTGATGAAGTTTGTCATGTTAGAAATTCATGAACACCACCCAACAAATCTTGAGTTAAAAGATGTTGATATGAGTTTTTACTTTCAGTAATAGGGATACCGCGACAATGTCTTGAAGAAGAAAATTTGGATTGAGCTGTAAAAGATAAACATATAAGGATGAACAGTAAAGGATAAATTTTAAAAAGTTGTATTTGAGCGGTGAAGGAGCCACCCTGCACAACATGTCTATTGTAAGACGTGTTGTCTCCTGCAAACATTGTGTACCAGCCCAATACTTATACTAACGAATGAAAAGAGGGAATATGTTTTATTTCTTGAATCAAATAAATGGATAATCATAAGGCCAATGATCTTAAGGCTAGGAGCAATCCTAGAAGTAAAAAAGACTTAAAAAAAGGGCTGGTGTTGCAAATTGAAAAGAAGTTTAGACCTTGAAAACACTTAGAGAAAATATTCCATCAAAAGAAGGAATATTGAACCAGATTCTAACACACCTCCCGCCCTATTATTTCGGAAGAATATCACTCAGTTAAGTTTGACACAACTCACTTCTTAACGTTGAAGGTTGAATACTAAAAGAAGTAGAAACTTTACTTTGAGGTTTATATTTTCTTTTCTTTTAGTGTAGAAATGTTTGAGTTAAGACCCTGTTTTAATGTATTTCTTCTGCTCACCATGAGCTAAACTCTTAATGTTCAGTAATATAAAGTTTAATGAAAAATAATATTTTTATGTTATGTGATATAATTCTTGTGATGTTTTTTTGTGTGTATGTTTTAATGATACATGTTTATTTCTTTGGAGGCTCATCTTAGGAATAAACAAAAGTTTATTAATATTAAAAAAACTTTTGATAAATAGAAATCATGACAAATATCGATAAAATGTAAATAAGAATATTGACCATCTAGTTACTTTTGGAATAAAGAACTAGAATCATAGGAAAAATCAGAAATTTATATTTATGCTATTGTGAGACTTAGAAATTTGTTAGTCAGTTATTTGATGAATTTATTCCGTTGTTGTAGGTATACACTATTAGGCTATGTTCTGGATTCATGTGTCCGACATCTCTCATCACACTACACACTAGATGAAACTCATTAAATGGATCTTTGCTCAACATGCTCTCATCTCTATTAAACTTTCTTATATTTAGTTATTAATTTTCATTATGAATCTATGACAACAACAACTATTATTATTTTCTATTCGTGTCTATTCATAATTTTTGACTTAAAAATTAATTTAAGTTAATTCAATCTCTATGGAATAAGTACTTTTAACACTTGCTACCACTTTGACTGTGTATACTTACATATACAAATATCCACAAAAAGTTTTTGGTGGTATTGCTGGAGATTGTATCATTATCACTTTGATTTTCATAAAAACTTATGAAAAGTGCATTTGAACTTTTAACGTTTTCTATTTTCTGGGGTCATGACATGTGTGTGACTACGACATGGGCATGTTGTTAACTCTAGTTTACAGAGGAAATCATGAACTAGAGAGAACATTTAAACTCTTGAGGAGATATTAGATTGCAAACCAACAAGCTGGAACTCCTATACATGCTCTTTTGTTTAAATACTTTGAAGAGGACCTCGAAAAACTCATCTAGAACAAGAATAAGTCAGGCTAAAACTGACATCGTTGGCATAACCAGTGATAAGGAAATATATATTAGAGGCTATGCAGTTTTTGATCAAAAGGCCATTAATAGTATAATCATCAGGACAAAGATCATTGTAGCTCAGTTTAAGTTCAAGTCCATAATGTTTCAAATGCTGCAAACCATTCTTCAATACTCAGGTGGTGCTACTGAGGTTCAACATCTCTATTTGAGGCAGTTTCTAAAGGTTGCTAGCAACTTTAAAATTCCTGGAGTCACAAATAACACTTTTATGTTGAGGTTATTTCCATACTCTCTAAAAAAAGAGGCATAAATTGGTTAAATACATTGGAGCCAAATTACATAGTCACATGGAATGATCAGATTGAGAAATTATTAGTCAAATATTTTCCTCCTGTCAAGAATTCCAAGATGAGAAACAAAATTATATCATTTAGACAAGGGGGAGATGAACTTTTATTTGATTCTTTTGAAAGATTTAAAGAAATGTTGAGACAATCACTAAAAAAAATGAGAGTATTACGACACAAAAATCGCACACTCACTTAATAACCGTCATAAATCTATTATAGAGACGACCATTACTGTAACCAACATATTGGGCTTTAGAAAACCATTCAACATGAACAAATATTATGGTAAGCATCCACGTGTACGTGTGACTAACTTTAGTAATGAATTTCAGAAACACAAGAAGTTCGTGCTAGACAGCTTGAGGAAGAGATTAGATACCTAAGACAGAAACACAAGCATGAGTTGCATGAGGCATTGATGCAGCAGGTAGAGTTTCTACTCGTGGTTTCAAACTTGCATTGTCAAGTGATATATCCATCTTATATGAAGCTCTCGATTTCTTCATTAAATTTCTCTTATCGTTCAATTCTTACACTACTTGAGTCATTAAATGTGGTGACAATGGGAGTTTTCTACTACTGTTTATATACTCTCAGCAACATTGGGCGCTCTAAACATCTGTATAAATAACTTAAAAAGTTACGATTGCATTGTTAAATTGTAATTCGATTGTGTCAAAACTATGTGTGTCGAAGGATTTAGAGGTGGATTGAAGCAGGTTGTTCGAAAGAAGCCATTGCCCAGTCAAAGAACTTGTGGATCGAAACAAGCTATACACGCATATTTGATTTGTTTTAGATTTAGATAGATAGATTTGATTTATATCTAAAATAGATAAATTTGATTTAATACTAAACTAAGTATTTTGAGCTTTTATAGTTTTGGGCTTTGGCTTAGTAGCAAGCTAACCTAAATCTATAAATAGATGGAGTAGCCCCTAATTTTGTAATTAAGACAATCAAGTCAATTAAGTTGTATTCACAGAATTTGCAGTTGCAAGTGAATAACAAAGTTTTCCACAGTTTATGGGCAGAGAGAAACTCTGTAGAAAATAATTGTCTTCTTTATTTTCTTTTCTCATAATTCATTGTCATTGTGTGATGATATCAATCTTGTTCATCAATATTGGTAGAAATTCGTCATAGATATTTGGTGGATTTCCAACATCTGGTATCAAGAGCTCGGTTAATCGATTCAAAGGAAGTATCGATCAAGAACGATTGAAGAATTCACTATGACGAGTTATGAGAATGAAAATTATCCAACAACTCTACCAATTCTGAAAGTAGACAGCTATGAGAATTGATGCAAACAGATAAAAGTTTTATTCAGGTGTCAAGGTCTTTGGGATCTTGTAAAAGATGGATTGGAAGCGCTTGGAGAAAACGCTTCAGAAGAAGAAAAGAAGAAACTGACAGAATCGGAAAAGCTGAGTTATAAAGCACTCTTTATAATTCATCAATATCTGAGTCCAGAAAATTTTGAAAAAGTGAGTGACTCAGAATCTGCAAAAGAAGCTTGGGAGATTCTTGAGAAGTCTTTTGGTGGTGCAGAAAAGGTGAACCTAAGTGGTCCCATTACCAAGTCGATGTCAGGATTCTGAAGTATATAAAGGGAATTCTGAAGTTTGGAGTATTATTCCCTTTTGGAAGAAAAACAAATTTAGAGTTGACGAGTTATTCTGATTCTGATTGGTGTGGAGATATAGTTGATATAAGAAGTACTTCTGGAAACTTGTTTAAGTTTCTGGGAGGTCACATTTCTTGGTGTTCCAAGAAGCAATCCGTTGTTGCTCTATCAACGTGTGAAGCTGAGTACATTGCAGGTGCTATAGTTGCATGTCAAGCTGTGTGGCTTCTGAATTTACTGTAGGATCTGAAGATCAACCTAGATAAGCCTCTGAAGCTGATGATTGATAATAAATTTGCAATCAATCTTGCCAAGAACCGAGTACTACATGGGAGAAGCAAGCATATTGAGACAAAATATCATTTTCTGAGAAGTCAAGTCTAGAACGGAGTACTAGAAGTTGTGCACTGTAACACACAGAAACAACTGACAGATATCATGATAAAGACAATCAAGACAGATCAATTTCTTCGCTTAAGGGGTGAAATTGATGTAGTTAGTTTTATTTAGAAATTCTAAATTAAGGGATGATATTAAAGGGTATTTTAGTATTTCTAATTGTTTTAGTTAACTTAGTTGTCAAGTCTATTCTATTAGAGCCTATGTCACATTCTCTTTTGTGTATAAATAGACTAGTTGTAAATATCATAAATACAACAACAATATTGATTTCTCTTGTAACTTTTACAACCGTCATTCTCTTTGCTCTCTTAAATTTATTTTTTGTTCATCGTTGATTCTTGTGCACTAATAGTTGTGAGATCAATATAAACAAAAACCATTCACACTATGTTGGTAAATTCTGCTTTTCTCACAATCAGCTGCCTACTTGCTTATTATTATTGTACCTTCTATACTTAAATATATGCCATCTTTTATTTCAACGTCGAAAAATGCTCCGCTGCCAATGCTGTAATGTCCAAAAAGTTTGTTATACTCATTTTTGTCTTCATATATGATTACAATGACTGGAAGGTAAAAAGTGTCATCTAAAACCTTAAGGTGATAGATGAGTGGGTTCTCTCACTCACACTTGATTCTCAACACTCCCCCTCAAGTGTGAGTCACAATGCTCCCCTCATGTAGAATGACTCTCTTCCACATACACTTGAACCAGAGACACACCACTTGTCCATCTAAAACCTTAAGGTGATAGATGAGTGAGTTCTCTCACTTATAAGTGCTCAATCTTCCCTTTTATAATCAATGTGGGACTTCTTCCTCACACTTGATTCTCAATAAAAAGATGTCCACTTATTATTAACTGGAAATTCAAAGGCATGTTATGAACATTATTAGAAATTTTTAGGGTGGAGCTATCATTTTATAATTAGAGCACCACATATGTTTAAAAAGGAATAACAAATAGTCTGTATCAGTTGTATTGGACTTTGTTCAACCTATAATCTTTAAAGAATAAATGAAATGAAGACTTGATGCTGAACTAGCTTTTGCTGTTATTACCAAAACTTAGCCGACATTATTTTTATGTCAAATTTTGATTTTTATAGAAGTTTTGCTGACAGAAAATACATTACTCTGTTCATTTGAAGTCCTGGACATTAAATCATGACTCCTTTTTAATACTCTATTGACATTCTTTTCGAATTCAGATAATGAAGGATCTTGTCCCAGATGGCAAAGAGCTAATGCCACATTCAACCAATGTTGTCAAATATCAATATCTGAAAATATTGGATCACTAAAAAACCAGTATGAGAAATATCAAATTGCATAGCGCACAAATATCGGAAGCCGCAAATCAGTTAACACAGAAATAAAATCTTAAAAAGTTGAAAATTTCAAATCCAATAACTGAAACAGAAAAATTACAACTAGAAATTTAAAAGGAATTAAAACTCAAAAAATTAAATAATTCAAACTAATAACTAATAGTTCTTCTAAGTGTAACTAATGCTAAAAGATTTAACTATTCTCCTTTTTCCCTTCCCCAACATAATCATTATTCTTCTTTTCAGATAATTAAGCATATTTTTCAGCTTCTTCAATTGAATCATCTAAATCAATATCCTCAAATTCTTCGATGACAGGATCTTCCACTTCAATCACTTGTTGATTTTGCTTCCTAGATAAAAAATCAACCGACTTCTCTTTGTTTTAGATGAAGTGCCAACAACATTAGGAAGGAGAGTTTCTTTTCTCTTTTTAATTGTTTGCCTAATACATCTTGTAAGCTCTCAATTAAGGGCATCCTCATCATTCTCATCCTGAAAGACTCTTTCATTCCCAGCATCAACTTCATCACCATCCTGTTAATAATGAACACAATAGAAAATTGCACAAATGCAATTATATTTGTTGTTTTGAAAGTAACCAACTGAAGCTATTAAATAACTTTACAAAGAAACTTAAAATCTAAACTAAAGCCACTTCTCCCATAAACTTAGGAAACTTGAACTGAAAACAAGAATGAGTCAAACGTAAAACTAATTCTATCATGTCCTATTTTATAGGAACTTATTGGAATAAACTACTAATGATAAAATACTAACAAAAACTCTCCCCTAAACTAAACATGTCAGCTACATGTTAGTTTATGCCAAGACTGCTTCTAACGCCCATTGCTTCTCTGAGTTTTTCAAACTGATCAATCTTCAAAGGTTTGGTCATGATGTCAGCTACTTGCTCATTGCTACCAATGTATTCCATATTGATTGATCCATCATTTGTAAGATTTCTTAGAAAATGAAATCGTACGTCAATGTGCTTACTCCTTCCATGGAAGACTGGATTTTTCACAAGTTTAATAGTAGAAGAGTTATCACAGAAAATTTTAACACAGTCATTTTGAGTTCCTTTGATCTGTTTTAAAATCCGCTTTATCCAAATACTTTGGCAGGCGCAAGAGGCAGCAGCGACATATTCTGCTTCTGTTGTTGACAAAGTTACCACAGGTTGCTTCTTAGATGCCCAAGCTACAGCTCCACCACTCAACATAAATACATATCCGGACGTGCTCTTTCGATCATCCAAGTCGCCGGCATAATCACTATCTGTATACGCCATCATTTCAGTTGTACAATCCCTTTTATAAAAAATACCAAAATCTACAGTGGACTGAATGTATCTCAATACTCTTTTGGCTGCTAACATGTGTGTTTCCTTTGGACTTGACATGAATCTGCTTAGGAGACAAACACTGTACATTAAATCAGGTCTCGTCACTGTCACATACATGAGACTTCCAATAATTTGTTTGAACATTGTTGCATCAACTTTTGCTCCTCCTCCTTCCTTTGTCAATTTGCATCCTGGCACTATTGGATTTCTGACTCCATTGCAGCCTCCCATTCCAAATCTCTCAAGTACTTCATTTACATATTTCTTTTGACTGATGTAAATGCCATTGCTGCCCTGGTTAACTTCTACACCCAAAAAATACCTCATTTCGCCAAGATCCGACATTTCAAACTCATTTTTCATTGAGGTCTTGAAACCTTGCACCATCGACAAATCATTACTAGTAAAAATAAGGTCATCGACATAAAGACTTACAATCAAAATTTTGTTGTCCTCAAGCTTCTTGACAAATAGAGTGTGGTCACAACAACTCCTTTCAAATTCTTCTTTGATGAAGTATCCCTCAATTCTACTGAACCACGCCTTCGGAGCTTGCTTCAATCCATAAAGGGCTTTCTCAAGCTTGTACACCTTGTTCTCATCCCCTTTTACTTCATAGCCTTGTGGTTGAGCGACATACACATCTTCACTAAGTTTTCCGTGTAAAAAGGCGCTTTTAACGTCAAGCTGGAAAACTTTCCAATGATTTCTTGCTGCTACAGCCAACACAGTTCGAATGGTGTCCCATCTTGCTACTGGAGCGAAGAATTCATTGTAGTCTATCCCCTTTTCTTGAGCATAACCTTTTGCCACCAGTCTTGCTTTACATTTGTCAACTTCTCCGTTCTCGTTTAATTTGGTTCGATAAACCCATTTGACTCCTATCACCTTTACTCCGGGAGGAGCTTTTACCAGCTTCCATGTATTGTTCTTCTCTATCGCTTTGATCTCAAGATTCATTGCCTCCCTCCATTTCTTTGATTTTACTGCTTGTTCATAAGACAACGGATCAAATTCATAAATGAAGAGAGCAAAGTTTTGTACCTCATTATCCGAGAGCCCTTCTCCGCTGGTATAATCTTCTAAGTAAGCCGGAGTTCTTCTTCTTCGAGTTGGTAAGGCCGCGACATCACTAATAACATCATCACTGGAATTGGTGTCGTCATCTGTCTGATCTTGTGAGGCTGCTGCATCATTTGAGATGGTTTCGTCATTTTCGTGATTTCCTTCATCTTCATTTAGGGCAGCTTCATCTTCACTTTCCTCCCCTTGATTGTATGTCTGTTCATAGGCTTCTCCCCAGTCCAAAATGTCATGTTTTGTCTCTTCTGCTGTGCTTTTCCAATCCCATTTTTCACCTTCTTCAAACACTATATCCCTGCTGATTGTTACTTTCATTGTGCAAGGATCAATCATCTTGTACCCTTTTGATTCTTCACTGTAACCGATCAACACTTGCTTTTTGCTTCTTGCATCCAATTTTTGTCTCCTAGCATCAGGTATATGGACATTGCCAATGCATCCAAAGATCCTGAAATATTCAACATTAGGTATAAAACCACTCCAGCATTCTTCTGGAGTTTTGTTTTTCAAAGAGGCAGTGGGACTTCTGTTTAAAATAAGGCAGGTCCATTTCACAGCATCTGGCCAAAGCTTTTTAGGCATCTTCTTCTCTTCGAGTAAACATCTCACCATGTTGAGAATTGTTCGGTTTTTACGCTCGGCAACTCCGTTTTGCTGAGGCGTATATGCCGTAGTCAGCTGTCTCTTGATCCCTTTTGATTTGCAAAAATCTGTGAATTCTTTTGAGTTGAATTCTCCTCCTCTATCTGTTCTCAAACTACATAAGGATAAGCCAGACTCCTTTTCCACCATTATTTTGAACATTTTGAAAGTAAAAAATGTTTCACTCTTCTCATTCAGAAAATACACCCATAATTTCCGATTAAAATCATCAATGAATGTTAGCAAATACCTTTTTTTTTTGCTATAAGATGCAGGTGAGATAGGACCGCAAATATCAGAGTGAATGAGTTGTAGTTGCTTTGTGGCTCTCCACTTGCTCTTCTTTGGTATAACTTTTCTGTGTTGTTTCCCTTGCATACAGCTTGTGCACTTCTTTGTTAGTGATTTGATGTTTGGAATCCCCTTAACCATCTTCTTATTATGCAGCAAGGCAAGACTTTTATAGCTCAAGTGCCCATATCGTTTGTGCCAAATTTCACTTGCCTCTTCATCATATGTATTAAAGCATGCTGAATTTGCAATGAGAATGTTTGTGATAACTACAAACATTCTATTTTCCGTCATTATGCTTTCCATTATAAGTCCCCAAGTTGGATGGTATAGCTTGCATGCTCCATTCTTTATCAGTATAGTAATGCCTTTGTCTTGCAATTGACCTACACTGAGCAAATTGTTACGCAACTCAGGTATGAAATACACATTACTTACAATTTGAACTTGACCTCCAAACTCTAGCTTTATGCTTCCTTTCCCCATCACCATCAATTTTGAGTCATTCCCCAGTTTTACCGAATGCTTGAACCCTTCATCAAGATGCATGAACCACTCCTTGTTTCCGGACATGTGATTTGAGCATCCGGAGTCAAGAAACCATATTCCTTCCTTTTTGTTCTGCTTGAGATCTACATGTGCCATTAGAAGCATTTCATCTTCATCATTGATTTCAGCATAGTGAGCTCTCTTCTCCCAATTTGTACATTCGTATTGATAATGCCCCAAATTGTGGCACCTATAGCATTCCACAGTAGACTTATCAAAAAACTGTCTTCCTCTTCCTCTTCCTCTTCCTCTAGTTACGCCTCTGCCTCTTCCACCTCGAGCTTCATATGTCACTTTTAAGGCTTGTTCTTCTTCAACTGGGCCTCTCATTCTCTGCTCATGGATTAAGAGACTACTTTGGAGTTCATCCACAGTTAGTGTATCAACATTATTTGATTCTTCAATAGAACATACAACATAATTAAATTTGGAAACTAAAGAACGTAGGATCTTTCCTGTGATGTCTGCTTCTTTCATATTTTCTCCACATGCCTTCATCTTCTTGGCAATGGAGAGTGTTCTTCCGAAGTAAGCATTGACGGTCTCCCCTTCCTTCATTCTTAAGGTTTTGAACTCAGTCTTAAGAGCTTGAAGTTGTGCTCTCTTGACTCTAGTTGATCCCTTGAATTTTTGCTTCATTGAATCCCATATTTGCTTGGATGTGTCATAGTTAAGAATGGTCTCCAAGATTTCTCTATCTATAGCTTGATAGAGATAGTTCTTCACTTTCTTATCCTTCAATTCTTGTTCTCCTATGAGTTTCGCCTCTGCTTCTGATGACTCTTTCCCCTCTGGAATCACAGTAATTCCATCTTCTACAAGACTCCAGAATTCCTTTGCTCGAAGGAAGTTCTCCATCAATTTGGCCCAATGCTCATAATAGCCATCAAATTTAGGGATGGTTGGCTGCACAAACGTACTGTTGGTGTTGCTGCTCTCTGCCATTCTTTCTCCCTCTTCTCACGTGTTTCACTCAAAGAGCACCTCTACTTTCTTTCTCAATCAGGCCTGTCTGACAAGCTCTGATGCCAATTGTTAATAATGAACACAATAGAAAATTGCACAAATGCAATTATATTTGTTGTTTTGAAAGTAACCAACTGAAGCTATTAAATAGCTTTACAAAGAAACTGAAAATCTAAACTAAAGCCACTTCTCCCATAAACTTAGGAAACTTGAACTGAAAACAAGAATGAGTCAAATGTAAAACTAATTCTATCATGTCCTATTTTATAGGAACTTATTGGAATAAACTACTAATGATAAAATACTAACACATCCATCATCCCAACCAACCACTCATTACACAAGTCTTTTATGTCACCAAGTGAAATTGAATTAATGTCATCCTTATAATTGTATCTCTAGAGTAAAAGTTGATTATATTTGACATACATCAAATTGTGTAGTTTCTTATGTTTTACTTATTCCTTTTCTTAGAACATTAAAATTTAATAATTCACTGTAATAGTCATAGAAAATATAAAGAAACTATAATAGTAAAAGTTGATTATATTTGACATACATCAAATTGTGTAGTTTCTTATGTTTTACTTATTCCTTTTCTTAGAAGGAATTTGTAACATTAAAATTTAATAATTCACTATACTAGTCGTAGAAAATATAAAGAAACTTTAATAGAAAAGTAAAATTATTGATGAAGTTCTCTATATAAGACAAGGATATTTGAAGAAGTTTTCTGTATGATTTTATTAACTGATATTTTGCCTCTTATACAAGAGTAAATGTGACAGTTATAGAGATTCCTAAAACCTCTCCATAAGGCCACTAACATGATATACATGCCATGATTTTAGGCATGAATAAACTAACAGCATTGACCGAGTTTAGTTGAATAAATAATAACAAATAATTAAATTAAATAACATTAATTTAAGTCTCTAACACGCCCCCGCAAGCTGGACGACCGACGGGAAAGTCCGAGCTTGTTGATGATAAATTCAAACTGGGGACGGTGGAGAGGCTTCGTCAGAACATCGGCGAGCTGGTCGCCAGTGGAAACATGAGTTACCCGGAAAACACCACATTGCACATTATTCCGAACAAAGTGATAGGCGATGGAAATGTGTTTCATTCTGGAGTGGAATACATGATTGGATGAGAGAAAGGTGGCACCCATATTGTCACAATATATGGCAGGTTGATGGATCCTGTGATGAAGCTCTTTGAGGAGAGACATGAGCCAAAGAACTTCAGATGCAGTGTCTGCGAGGGCTCGGTACTCGGATTCTGTGGAGGAACGAGCCACAACTCTTTGCTTTTTGGAGCCCCAAGAGATAGGGGTGGAACCGAGATAAATTATGAATCCAGTTGTGGAGACGTAAGTGTCCCTGTCACCAGCCCAGTCGGCATCGGAAAAGGCATGTAATGTTGTGGATGGGCTGGGAGAAACAACGATGCCCCTGTTGATAGTTCCGACAAGGTATCAAAGCAAGCGTTTGAGAGCAGCCCAGTGAGATGATGTGGGATGTTGCATAAATTGGGACAGTCTATTGACTGCATATGCAACATCAGGACGGGTTAAGCTTAGGTAGTGCAAGCTGCCGACGATACAACGATAATCGGTGGGTGAGGGAAGTGGTTCACCTTCTGTTTTGAGTAGAGGAGTTGATGCAGAGAGTGGTGTTGTGACTGGTTTAGCATCCTCCATGCCAGCTTTGATGAGCACATCACTGATATATTTTCTTTGAGACAAAAAGAGGCCACCAGAGTGATGTGGGATTACTTCAACACCCAAGAAATATGATAAGGTGCCTAAATCCTTGAGATAGAATTGTGCAGTAAGGCGTTGAACAAGTTGGGTCACGGTTGTGTCGGTGTTTCTGGTGACGATAATATCATCCACATATACCAATAATACAAGAAAGATTGACTCATTGGAATGGATGAAAAGTGACGCATCTGCCGCAGAGGTTACAAAACCAATTTTGAGTAAAAAGGAGCGGAGTTTAGTGTACCACGCCCGCGGTGCCTGTCGAAGACCATACAGAGCTTTGTTGAGCCGACAGACATGGTTGGGATGAGTTGGATCTGTGAAGCCTGGCGGTTGGCATACGTACACCTCCTCAGAAAGTGAACCTTGCAAGAACGCATTGTTAATGTCGAGTTGACGCAAGTGCCAACCCTTGGAGACGGCTAACGTAAGAATGACTCTAACAGTAACCAGTTTGACCACGGGGCTGAACGTCTCATGGAAATCCAATTCGGGCCGTTGATGGAAGCCTTTTGCGACGAGCCTTGCCTTTAGACGATCAATAGAACCATCTGGAAGATATTTGGTTCGAAATACCCATTTGCTACCAACCAAGTTTTGTGTGGGGTGGGGTGGAACTAGAGTCCAGGTATTGTTGGCGCATAAGGCATCATACTCCTTTTGCATTGCTTCCCGCCATGCTCGATCCTTGAGAGCTTGCGTGATTGTTCGTGGTTCAATGGGTGGATGAGGAGTGGCAGAGAGGTTCATCTTGTGGAGGGGTTTGAAGATGTTGTTTTGGGATCGAGTGACGATGCCACAATCCGGGATGATTTGAGTGGGTGGCGGTGTTGATTGTGGTTATGGGTATGAGGACTGAGAGGCAGAGGGAGTGGTAGCGAAGGGACTGGATATAGAGGATGATGGAGATATGAGTGGATTTGTTTGAGAGAGGCCTACGGATCTCGTTGGACTTGGAGAATTAGGGGGGTTGTGAGTGGAGTTTAGTGAGCCTGGTGATGGGGTAGGTGGATAACTAGGATATGATGAGGCTGATTGGGACGGAGATGGAGGTGGCCTGGGACATGGGAGGATGGGTACTGATAAAGTGGTCCAATTTGTATGTTGTTATGAATTTTGTGTAGTTTTGGGTTGTTGCCGAAACGGGAATTCGGTTTCAACAAATTTGACGTGCCTTGAGGTGTAGACGCGTCAGGTTTTCGGGTCCATGCAATAGTAAGCATGTTGAGTTGTGGAGTAACCTACAAAAACACAAACAACAGATATGGATTCCAATTTATGAGAAGTATATGGTTTTAACCATGGAAAACACAAACAACCAAAACTTTTTAACTTAACATAATCTGCATTTTGTTTAAAAATAGTAGAAAAAGGTGATCGATTTTGTAGAGCTGGGGTGGGAAGACGATTGATGAGATATACCGCGGTGAGAAGTGCGTGAGGCCAAAACTCAAGTGGCATACCAGAGTGTGTTAGTAGGGCAAGACCAGTTTCGACTATGTGACGGTGTTTACGTTCGAATATACCGTTGTGTTCGGGAGTATGTGGTGGTGAAGTAAAGTGACTTATTCCGTGTTGACTTAGGAAATTTTTAAGAGCAATAAACTCGCCGCCATTATCAGAATAGAATACTTTGATTTTTGTTTTGAAGTAATTTTCGACAAGTGACCGAAATTTAATGAATGTATTTTGGACATCGGATTTGCGTTTGAGTGGATAAATCCAAGTATATCGTGTAAAGTGATCAACAAAAACAACATAATATTTGAATCCATCGTACGACAATATAGGAGAGGTCCATACATCCGAGAAAATAACTTCAAGAAAATAATTTGAACAAAGACTAGAATTATGAAATGGGAGCTTGTGACTCTTATTTAATTGACAAGAGGTGCAATCAGATTGCTCAAAAGTGGGGGAGCTAATTTGAAGTTGTTGTTGAATTAATTTGAATGTAGCAGCAGATGGATGACCTAAGGCGTGGTGCCATTGTGGATTGGAGTCGCGGAACGAAGACAAAACTGTAGGAGAGGAGGTAGGCCACATGTATAAGTCGTCTCTACAAGGTCCATTAAGAAGAATCCTACCTGTTTTGAGACACTTAACATGAAAAGAATTGGGTAAGAAAACAATAGCACAGTTCTGTTGAGTTAAAAGTTGAGAAACAGAGATAATGTTTTTGGTCATTTGTGGAACACAAAGAGTATCAGCTAATTTAAACATAGATGCAGAAGTGTTAAGTGAAAGAGTTCCAGAGTTAGTGATTCGCAAACCTTCACCACTGCCCATGAATAGTTCGTCTGGACCGTTGTAGGGATAGTGGAGGGAGAGTTGGTCGAGGTCGTTGATAACGTGATGCGTTGCACCACTGTCGACTATGAAGTTTTGAGAGGCGGAGGCAGTGTTGGAAGTGTGAGCTTGAGGTGGGGTATGAGGTGCAGGATTTTTGGGCAATGTTGGAGGACGAGCGGCCGAATGCTGTTGGTGGAAGAGAGGACAGTAGGCAACGACATGGCCTATTTCACGACACCATTGGCATTTTCCGAGAAAGGGTCGAGCGTGTTGCGGGGGGGCCATGGGAGGAGTGCGGAAGTGAGTGGGAGTTGAGCGGTTGGATGGCTGCTGATGGCGTTGCCGATTGTTTCGAGGACGAGACTGTGCGTTCAGGGTTGTTGCTGGTGCGCCCGAGTTGGTTGCTGCAGAGTGGAGTTCATGTTCCCTGACGATGAGCTTCTCGTGAAGCTCGTCAATATTGATGGTGGTATCCCGGGCCTTGATCGCGTCAACAATGGACTGATAATTTCCATCGAGACCTTTGAGGACATAGGAGACAAGGTCGTCATCGTCAACCGGTTTTCCGAGCGAAGCGAGGAGGTCCGCAGTCGAAGTGACTGATTGAATGTATTCAGTGATCGACTTAGAGCCTTTTATTGAGGAGCGCAACTTTGCTTTGAGTTGATTAAGGTGGCCCTTTGATGGGTTGGCATAGGTGCGGGCGAGAATATCCCATGCTTCTTTGAGGTGGTGGCTCGAGTGATCAACGGAGCCACAGAGGTGTCGAGGGTACCGACTAGAGCGCCATAAAGGAGTTTATCCTGACGCATCCAGGAATTGAATGCCGGGTTAGGGGTGGTGACGTTGTTGGCAGTGAGAGTTGTAGGCGGAGCAGGGTGATCGCCGTTGAGAAACTTGAACATGTCATATCCGGTGAGAGTCGCCTGAATTTGCGACTTCCAGGTTATGTAGTTTGAAGTGGTAAGTTTTATGGCGTTGGTGAAGTGCACAATGACGAACGGGCGGGCGCCGTTGTTTGGGTTAGTAATGGTGGTGGAAAATTCAGCAGCCATGGTGTTTGATTTTAGAGAAGAGATAGATCAGCGGCTGATACCATATAAGACAAGGATATTTGAAGAAGTTTTCTGTATGATTCTGATATTTTGTCTCTTATACAAGAGTAAATGTGACAGTTATAGAGATTCCTAAAACCTCTCCATAAAGCCACTAACATGATATATAGGCCATGATTTTAGGCATGAATAAACTAACAACATTGACCGAGTTTAGTTGAATAAATAATAACAAATAATTAAATTAAATAACATTAATGTAAGTCTCTAACACTCTACGCCCTTACGAGTAACCCACATTTTCCCTTTTCAATGATTCTATCTCTTTAGATTCTACTTTTCCACTTCTTCACCTTATCCTCTTTAATATATCTACTTTTCTACCTCTTCGCTTTACTCTCTAATGTTTTTAAAAATGATTTATCATAAAAAAATAAAAATAAAAATATGGCTTCCTATATTCAATTCATAACTTATATACCAGTATATCATGAGTATCACGAAATTGAAATGTTATACAAGATTTTGTATCAGATAATCAAGTTCCGATATGCAATACCGGTAACAACACTGGATTTAACACATCACTGTGGATGGCTCACAGGCAGAAATGGATGGTGACAATTCTGTGCAAGCTTTGCCTGTTACTCTTATTAGGAAGATATCCCAGAACCGAGGGCGGGTTTTGCAGGAGGAAAGTGTTGTTGAAGAATCTCCTGAATGTGATGATGAAGATGCTTCTAGAGAGGCTGCAATCTGAAGGTGTAAGCGGAAACTCCATTAAGGAATTGCATATTAGGTACCAGATCAACTTAGAATGTACCCTATTAGAATGTAAATAGTTGTAGTTCCGTGGAAGTACAATGCCTTGTTGACTTTTATTTTTGAATAAAAAAAGGATATATTAACTCAAAGCCAAATCAATTACATGGTGATAAAAAAAAACCTATAACATTAACTGTGCTATATGCTTTTTAAGTTTTTCATAAGCCCACCTCCTATACACCATGCTTTCTATAATACTATCATAAGTATTTTTAAGAGTATCTTTTCCAAAGACCACACCATTCCCGCAGGCCCAAATTGCATAAATTATTTCAGTAAAAGCTAGCTTCAAAATACTATCTCTCCAACCTTTCTTTGAAGAGCATGTTAGGACCCAACCCAACTCTGCGCTCCACCTTTGAGGATCATGTTGCAGCTCTAACCAACATAGAACTTGTTTCCAAATTTTGCTTGTGTAGCTACAATCAAAAAACAAATGACTAATGGATTCCTCCGCATTTTTGCAGGCTCCACATGCTCTCTTGAATCATCCTGAACTTCTTCAAATGATCCTTTGTTGCAAGCTTACCATGGCACAACAACCATGTAGTATGTGCGACCCTCGTCCTAGTCACATTACCTTTGAAAAGGTATCTCCAGGGAACTCGACTGTCATCATCACACAGATTATCATAAATGACTTTCATTCGAAATTTACCATTATTCATCATGCTGTTCCAGTTTTGCTGCACCTTCGAAACCTGCCCCCTAAGACTCAAAATCGTTTTCAGAATCCAGGAACCATTATTATGAATTGCAGCTTCCATTGCATTTTCACCTCTCAAATAATAGGCATTAACCCATTTTACCCAAAGGTTGTATGATTTTCTACATAGGTTCCAGAGGCACTTAAACATGGTTACTTTATTCCAAATATTGAGGTTAAAAATGTCGAGACCCCCTTGTGTTTTAAGACTGCAAACTTTCTTCCAAGCCACCGGGCTTTTTCTGCTTAAAACACGACCTCCAGTCCAAACAAACGTTCTACACATGGCTTATATTTTGTTGATGACAACTTGAGGCAATGGCAGACATTGCATCCAGTATTGCGATATGGCGAACACAACACTTTTCACCAGCTGCACTTTACCTGCGTAACTCAATAATCTCAACGTCCAGTGCATTATTCTACTCAGAATATTTTCAATAAGAGGCATATAATGATTGATATTGAGTTTCTTACTTGTAATAGGCACCTCAAATACTTCATAGGCAGTTTTCCTTCTTCAAAGGTGGTGGCCTCTATCAGCTGCATTTTAGTCTCATGGTCTACTTCCCCGTAGAAAATCTTACACTTCCTTAGGTTGATGCCAGTAGTGTTTGAGAATTTTTTAACCATAGCAAGAAACGTTTTGACATAAATTAAATCCCCTCTACAAAAAAGCAACATGTCGTCCGCAAAAGTAAGGTTTGTGATACTCAATTTTTCACAATTCGCATGATGATTGGGGTCATTTTTGTTATAAATAATCAGACTTCGTTATCTGATTACTTCTATATTGCTCTTGATAAATAAAATACATTATTGGTCTTTATATAGACCTAATAACTTTTACAATTCTAAAAATATAACTGCTACTAATAAAACTATCATAATTTACTAACTTTTGTCCTTTCTACTACCATATCTAATATGAAACTTATTACTAATGACATTTAAATTTTACTCAACAAAACTCCTCTGTAAACATAAATGTTTCTTCCATCCAGCATTCCTATCATCTTCTTGCCTCTGTCGAAGATCTCTTTTGATAGTGGTTTTGTGAAAATATCCGCTGCTTGGTTTCTGCTTGCTACATGCCTTAATTCGATACTTCCCTCCTTCACATGTTCACGAATGAAATGAAATCGAACATCAATGTGTTTGCTTCGTTCACGATTCACTGGATTCTTTGCCAATTCGATAGCTGATTTATTGTCCACTTGTATTATTGTTGGACCTTCCTGTTTTAGCTCCATCTTGCTTATCAACCTTTTGAGCCATACTGCATGACAGACGCACCAGGATGCTGCCACATATTCAGCTTCACACGTCAAAAGTGTTACTATAAGTTGCTTCTTCGATAGCCAAGTAAATGTTGTGTTTCCCATGAAAAACACATATCCAGAGGTGCTCTTTCGATCGTCTATGTCTCCGCACCAGTCACTGTCAGAATAACCAACTAACTTGTAGTCTTCTGTTTTTGAATAAAATATTCCTAGTGATATTGTTCCTTGGATGTATCTTAGAATTCGTTTCAGCGCCTTCCAATGTGTGTGTACTGGCTCCTCCATGAATCGACTTATTATGCCAACACTTAGTAAAATGTCTGGCCTTGTGCATGTGAGATATCGAAGGCTACCTACCAAGCTTCGATATTTGCTTCCTTCAACCTGTTCTCCTCCATCAAACTTTGACAGTTTTGTACCTGGTTCCATTAGTGTCGAAGTTGGATTGCAATTCTTCATTTTATATTTTTCTAGGATTTCTTTTACATATTTTTCTTGTGAGATAAAAATTACAGCTTCTTCTTGTCGAACCTCCAGACCAAGAAAGAATCTAATCAGACCTAAGTCTGTCATTTCGAATTCGCTTGTCATGGTGCTCTTGAAATCTTCGATCATCTGAACATCACTGCCTAGAAAGATAAGGTCATCAACATAGAGAGCAACAAGTAATAAATTACTTCCATTTTTCTTCACATAGAGGGCGGGTTCATAAGGACATTGCTCGAACCCATTCTCTTTGAAATATGTGTTAATACGTGTGTTCCATGCCCTAGGTGCTTGCTTTAGCCCATACAACGATTTCTTCAGTTTCAACACCTTCTTCTCTTCTCCAATTCTCATATATCCAAGTGGTTGTTCGACATAGATTTCTTCTTCGATCACACCATTCAAAAATGTTGTCTTGACATCCATTTGAAATATTGGCCATTTAAATTGAGCAGCTTGAGAAATGAGTAATCGAATTGTCTCCATTCTTGCAACAGGCGCAAACACTTCGTCATAGTCAATTCCTGCTTTCTATTTGTATCCCTTTGCAACCAGTCGTGCTTCGAATCTTTCGATTTCTCCTTGAGCATTCATCTTTTTCTTGAATACCCACTTTACACCAATGAGTTGACTACCTTTTGGCAATTCAACTAGCTCCCAAGTATTGTTGCGTTCGATTGCTCTAATCTCTTCGTCCATGGCACTTTTCCACTTCTTGTCTCGTAACGCTTCTTCGACACTGATGTTTTCAGCATCTGCCAGAAGACACACAAGATGCACCTCACTTGTTGAATCATACAAATCCTGCAAACTTATCATCTTGGGTTGTAGAGGTTCATCTTCATCTTCAGTTTCTTCATGTTCTGTTGGAATACCTATTGGTACAGCTACAGTTGTTTCTTCGACTGCGTCAATAACCTCTATCGAATTGTTCCAGTCCCACTTGCTTGCTTCGTTCATTAGAATGTCTCTACTCACGATCACTTTCTTACTTATGGGATCGAAGAGCTTGTACCCTTTCGTCTTCTTAACATATCCAATGAATATGTACTTCTGACTTTTGTCTTCAAGCTTTGTTCTTCGTTGATCTGGTACATGTGCATAAGCTATACTACCAAATACCTTGAGATGAGAAATTGTTGGCTTCTGTCCACTCCATGCTTCTTGTGGTGTTTTGTCTTCTAACTTTGAATGTGGACATCTATTCTGAATATAAACAACACATTGTACTGCTTCTGCACAGAATTCTTTCGACACGTTCTTGCTTTTGAGCATTGATCGAATCATGTCAAGAATAGTTCGATTCTTCCTTTCAGCCACACCATTTTATTGAGGTGAATATGGTGAAGTTAGGAATCTCCTTATGCCATGTTCTTCATAGTACTTCACAAAGGCCATTGAAGTATACTCACCTCCTCTATCAGATCGAATTGCTTTGATGTGTCTGTCGGCTGCCTTCTCCACCATTACTTTGAACTTTTTGAACACTTCTAATGCTTCAGATTTTTCTTTCAGGAAGTAAACCCAGGTTTTTCTTGAGAAGTCATCAATAAAGGAAATGAAGTACCTTTTTCCACTGAAGGATTCTGGAGTGATTGGCCCACATATGTCAGTATGTATTAATTCGAGAATATGTTTAGCTTGATACTCTGCCTTCCTTTGAAATGAGGTTCTTGTTTGTTTGCTGAGCACACATTCTTCATAGAATTTTCCTTCGAAATCCATGTCTGGTAGTCCATGCACCATGTTCCTTTTCGCCAACCTTCTCAAACCAGCATGATGTAGATGACCAAAACGCATATGCCACAATGACGCTTTGTCTTGCACTTCGATTTGCAGACATTTCTCTCGAGTGTTCCTCAAGTTCAGTTTGTACATTCGATTTCCTTCCATTTCAACACTGGCAATCAGATGTCCTACTTTGTCCTTCAAATGCAGTGTTCGATCTTTCATAAGTATCGAAGCACCTTTTTATATAAGTTGTCCCAGACTTAATATGTTGGTCTTGAGATCTGGTACATAGTAAACATCTTCGATTGATCCAATCAAGCCATCCTTCTGCAAGTAACCGATTGTGTCCTTTCCTTCGACCTTCACTTTCGATGCATCTCCAAAAGACACATTACCATCTTTAATTCTACATATCTTTAAACAAGTATTTGTAACCACACATGTGATTACTTTCTCCTAAGTCAAGATACCAAACATTATCATTATTGGTGTTGATTTCGTTTTGAGCCATCAGGAGAAAGCCTTCATTCGATTCAGCTTCCAAGGCTAGGTTGGTTGTTTCTTCAATCTTCTTTTCGATTCGACAGTCTTTTGCAAGATGTCCCACTTTGTCACAGTTGTAACATTTGTAGGAGTTGCAATCCTTCGCGTAATGACAATACTTCCTACACTTGTAGCATTCGAAGTTGGAATGATTCGAACGCCCACCTCTTTGACCACGTCCTCTGCCACGCCAATTTTGTTGGCTCAATTGTCCTCTTTCGAAGTTGCTACCTCTACCACTTTGACCACTGTCACGACCTCCACGTCCATGTCCTCTTCCTCGAAAGTTGTGAGAAAAGAGTACCTTTTCGTCTTTGTTCGATTCCTTGGTTTGGTTTGCTTCTTCGACTGCTTCTTCTTTCTTTTTCATCTTTCGTTGTTCATGTGCTTCGAGAGAACCAGTGAGCTCTTTGACTGAGAGCATCGAAAGGTCCTTCGACTCTTCTATTGCACAAACAATATTCTCAAACTTGTCTGTTAAAGATCTCAAGATCTTTTCAACAACTCGTGCATCAGTTATTGTCTCTCCATTTCTGGTGAGTTGATTCACCATCTTTTGCACACGTGTGATGTAGTCAGATACAATTTTTGTATCCTTCATTTTTATCCTCTCCAATTCTCCACGAAGAGTTTGGAGTCAAACTTGCTTCACTCGATCTGCTCCTTTGAACACTTTTTCTAACGTGTCCCACGCTTGTTTCGACGTAGTCGAACCAGCAATTTTTTTGAAGCCTGATTCATCTACAGCCCTGAACAACATGTATAATGCCGTTTTGTCCTTTGATCGCGTCTCTTTCAACGTCTTCGTTTGAGCTGTCGTATATCCCCCAACTTCTGTTGGTTCTTCAAACCCATCATGGGTCACATCCCATGCGTCTAGAGATCCAAGAAGAGCTTTCATTTGGATACTCCAGTTTTCATAATTTGACTTCGTTAGCCATGGCAACGGCATTCGATTCATCATGTTTGCCATGAGCTCTGATGCCAAATTGTTATAAATAATCAGACCTCGTTATGTGATTACTTCTATATTGCTCTTGATAAATAAAATACACTCTTGGTCTTTATATAGAACTAATGACTTTTACAATTCTAAAAATATAACTGCTACTAATAAAACTATCATAACTTACTAACTTTTGTCCTTCCTACTACCATATTTAATATGAAACTTATTACTAATGACATTTAAAGTTTACTCAACAATTTTGCATCTTTTCCAGCAATCTATTCATATACTCCATCATGAGCACAAACAACGAGGGGAAATAAGGTCCCCTTGCCTCAAGCCTCTTAGTGTCTGCATAGGTTCAGAGATATTACCATTGACCTTGAAAACATAACTAACGGTGGTAAGAATAGTCATAACCCACTGAGTGAAAATCCCATGTATCCCAATCTCATGGGGGACATGTTCCAAGGCACACCAACTTACTATATCATAGGATTTTTGGAGATCGAGCTGAAGCATGCATTGAGGGGTGCCTCCCTTCCTAGTATAAGCTCTAAGAAGTTCATAAGCCAACATAATGTGATTGTGGATAATTTGTCTAGGAACGAAAGCTACTTGGCTTCTATTAATAACACTTGGCAGAACTTTCTCGAGTCTAGTAGTTATGATTTTAGAGATGATTTTGTAGAAAGTTGTACACCATGTGATATGTCGATAGTCTTTGACACATTTGACTTCATATGTCTTAGGAATCAATGTTACTACAACTTTGTTGAACTCCATATACATCTTACCATGTTCAAAGAATTCCATAATACCGATAATTACATCGTCTTTGATAATTTTCCAGCTTGCTTTAAAAAACTTTGATCCATATCCATATACTTCTGGAGACTTAAGATCACCAATAACATTTAGAGCCTCTTCAATTTCTTTAATAGTAATACGACCCACAAGGAATTTCCTCTGCTCCATACTCAGTTGTTTCCCTCTTCTCATTGCTTTAATATCAATTTGATCAATACTATTAACTTCCTTCCCCATAAGATTCCCATAACCCTCATTTTCAATTTCTTGTTGAGATGTAAGGATAGTATCATCTTCATGTTGAATGAGCTGCATACTTGTTGCATTATGTCTAGTTTTGAGATATGCATGGAAAAAAGCATTATTTTCATCACCCATTTTTAGTCAGTTAATTTTTGTCCTCTGTAAAAAATTTATTTCCTCCATTTCATTCCACATAATGACCTTCTCTATCTTTTTCTTGATGTTTTCTATATTCTGCTCCTCCATTCTTGCTGTTCTCAAGTCCATGTAAGCCTGTTCCAGCCCCTGTCTAGCCAGAACCACTTTCTAATGGATATCAGAAACAAGTTTGTTGAATTTTCCCAGTGTAGATTTTAGTCTATTTACGAGTGCTAAATTGTTGTGAATTTGAATGTGAATAATTAGCACTCATTGGCTTAATTCGTGTGTTTTTTGTCAATAAACCCCAACTTTAGTGTATATTCGGTATAATTTACGTTATAGTGTATTTATTGCGTTATTGTGTAAATATCATTGAGTTTAATTGATTTTATCTCATTTTTGTAGGTATTCAAGCATTGATATTTAGGAATTGTTAGATAGAGCATTGAATAAGCTTTCAAACGCTTCGAACCGGCCACAAATAGAAGTTACGATTTAAAAGTTATGGCCAAAATAATGTAGAATGATGTGCTGGTTTTTTCAACTTTCTATCATCCGTCACCGGGCGACGCTAGGCGAGCTGTAGTGTGGGAAAACGTTGTTTTGGTCATCGGGTGATGTTTTTTGGTCGTCGGGCGATGCTGGACAGTCAGAAATGCGTATTTAGGTGTAAAAACACATTTTTTGGGTATGGTTTTGGGTATTTTTTACCCCAACTCCATCAATCTTCATTTTTAGATAGAATTAGCTTAGAAAACAACATTGAAGCTTGCATACGAATGATCCGTGTGGATTTCTCATCAATCAGCACTGGCAAAAAGGTAGATTTGTAGTTCATTTCTCTTCCTCTTTATGTATTCTTTATGTGTTGAGTTTGTACATGTATTTACTCTGAACTTATGTATATTTGTCGCCCATAACGTTATATTAAACTTGCTTTATAAATCTTTGTCAATTGTTGTCCTGGATTTTTGCTCTGTGCTAGGGATTTGAGTTGTTATAGACATATACTGCTTAGATTCTTATCTAGGATGATTATCTGTTAGTTTATGAACTCTAGAGATAGATTTAGAGATGACATCTCCTTGGGTATCAGAGCTTAATGCCTCTGTGTGGTTGTACTATACTGAGATCGTCAGTGCAATTACATAATTATCTTCTATGTTTGAGGAGGTAGAGAGATCATTTCCCCGGTGATACAGTCGATCTCTTAATTTGGGTTAGAAATGACTTAGGTTGTGAGTGATATGTGGTGATATTGATGAGTATTGTTAGGTTGAACGTAACTGGTCGATAGATTTAAGTCTGTGATGAGTAGATTATATGCAGGCTTGATAAGTTCTTCCTTAGTTTTTACTTTTGTTTACATTTATTTTCTGTTGATAACATTTTCTTTATAAACTCATTTATCCCCAAACTCATTAACGAGAGAATTATCGAACGACAATTCAATAACCAATCTCTGTGGACAAGATAAATTCCTGAATAAATATTTCCAAAACTTTTGTTGCTTACCACTACACTGCTTCCAACAAAATAACGTTGTTATCGGGGATTGGTTATGTTGTCTTTGCATTGCGATAATTCTTTTGTTTTTGAGTTTTGTAATTAATGTATATGTTGTATAGAAATTGTACATTAACTTGTATATGATATTTATGCATATATGTGTTTTCCCGTATTGTTGTGAGTTATCTCGTTTTCGTAACATTTGTTGTGTGATTGTTAGGACACTTTCTTTAGGTTTATATGGTGTGACAATATCATGGCATGATGAGAGGAGGTTACTAGCTCGCACAATAAAGGCGTCAAGCTTACAACGTAAAACAAGCATGTTTGTTTGTATTTCTTTATGTGTATGGTGATTTGTGCTTTAACAAGTTGAAACAAGAAAATGTTTTGAATTTTAAATCTTCACTTTTCAACTTATTAATTCATTTTCACCCGGTTTTCATATCGTTATTTGTATTTGTTTTGTTATGTCAATTTGTGCTTTTTGAAAGCTTGTTGTGTTTAGCTTGAGGAGTTTTGTTCGTTGTATATATTGTAAATTTTGTACATTGAAATTTTGTAGGAGTATTATTTTTCTAATTCTTTTGTTGTTGTTTGCACTCAAGTTTTTGTCTGGTAACTTATAGAATATTGAGGTGATTTGTCAAGTTTAATCGTTTCGACTAGCGAATGCATGGTAATGATTTTGTTAAAGTTTTGTACACGTTCAAGGTATGTGTTTATCATTTTCTATACTTTAGCATATTCATGATACTTAGACTTTTTACAATTTTTATACCATTCATTCTTTTGTATACTTGTTCATTTGTGAATTACTTTAGTTCCTACCCTTTTTGTGAGGTAGCTTTCCATTGCTCACATATACTGGAGACCATAATTCTTGTTTTAACTGGATTTTATTATGCTTAATCTTTTGATTGTGTTGATTATATGAAAGCTTGTACATGATCAAGGCATTTTTTTGTTTCATTTTGAGCACAACTACCTTGGTCAAATAAGTCAATTCACCTTGTGAGTGTGTGATCGTTAGTAACCCCTGTTGTACCCCAAAATTTGCCCTCCCATATTCTTCAAGAAATTGCCAAGCCAAGTCACAAAATTCCCCAAGGGTTGCACAGTGCAAGGGCCTCCTAAACAGTCAAAATTAGGGTTTTGAGTCTGATCAAGAAAAGGAAGTGTTCAAAGGCCTAATCAAGTCTCATATGCTTACAAACATGGTCAAGCATCCTCATATCAAGTTTCAAGGCATTCAGCTCAAAATTGCACAGTCAAAACCTTAAATTGCACTACAGTCAACTGTAGGGGCAAAATGGTCATTTGGCAGTCAAAAGTTCAAATTTTTGGTCAACATATCATTTTGAAGCCACAAACATCATTTGATCAATGCTTGATCATGATTCTCAAAATTTGGCTCAGAAAATCATCAAGATGCAAAAGTTTCCTTATTTGGACAGTTGAAAAAGTCAACTGAAATTGACCAGGGTATAACTTTCACATGGATTATCAGAAAAATTCCATCCAAAGCTCATTTTGAAGAGAAAGACATTTCTTACAACTCATCTTCATACTTCAAGTCCAAGAAATGCTCTCACAAAAAGTTATCAATTTCAACATTATAGGTCATTTTCAAAAGTCAACAAAAAGGGACTTTAAGTCAAAGGCCATAACTTGAGATTGGAAAATCAAAATGACATGGGACCAAAGGCATTGGTTAAAGGACTCAAAGACCTTTCCAAAATGTCCAAGAACATGAGAAAAGCTTAAAAATTGAGCAAGTTATGCATTGGAGAAGTTGGGAAATTTTTGTGAAATGGCAAAAGTCAACTATCCTTGAAACTTCAATTTTTGACAAAAGGGCCCACTTTCTCCCACTTGATTCAGCCTTGTCATGCCACACACGTGTCCCATGATTAATTTCAAGATCAAACATTGATTTTTCTATTTTATTTAATTTTTATTAATTTAATTCATTTTAAATCTTTAATAATTCAAATAAAATTTAAAAATCAATGGAATAGTGTCATTTGAATTTGGATAGCTTCCATATATCATGTGCCAGCTCACAAACTCATGCTAGGGTTAGATTGTACACCAAGTCTTGGTTTTGCTTAAAAAAAAGGAAAAGTTTGTTAATGGTGAAAGACCTAAGACTAATTCTCTCATGGGCATGGATCAAGGCAAGCTAATGACCTAATTCCCTTCCCTCATAAGTGCTGAGTCAAAACCTAATGCCCACACACTGAATGCTGCGCAGGAGACACCATTGCCAACTTGAAAAATTAGCCATAAAACTCAAAACTGAAATCCTTGTTTGAAGGGGATTCAAGGCACGACACTCATTCCAAAAGCTTCCTTGTGGTTCACTGATCATATTCCAATTCATAACACTCATCAAAAGGCAAGGAATCAGTGTACAGAACTCAGCATATGTCGTGAAAAACTCACAATCGTATTCTTAAATTTAAGCATTTTCATAACATTTTCTGCATGGATTCTTATTCCTCCTGCAATTCTAAAGCTAACTGATACATTTAATTGTGTTTTCCTGTGTTATGTACAAAGATGCCATTGTAGCTTTTTAGGGTTTACAGGTTTTCGAATTAGGGCTTTTCATCCAAGGCAAAATTAGGACTCGTGAGTAATATCATTGGCATGAGCGTGTTCAGACGAAGAAGAATCCATCCTCGCGCCTAATTTATGTTTAGAGACGGCATAATCGCTATTTTCTATAAACCGACCTAAGAGAACACACATAAAACCGTGGCCTTTGTTTTTGATGTTTGCAGGAACGAAGAAGAAGACCTCGTGGCCAACAACCATTGGTTCTTTTTGAATTGCGCGCGTTTTTCAGATAACTAACCAATTTTCTTTTATATTGATTAGTAGCTATTATATATTAAAAGTAATTGAAGTGGTTCAGTGGCGCAGGAAGTGATCAGTAATGCTAGTGACCTGGGTTCGAGTCCCAGGCCTGTACAATATTTCATGTTATTTTTCAATTCCAACTCCTATGCAGCGCCAGTGATAATACTCACCATACATCCTCAAAATCCAAAGGTCCACGCGTCCAACAAATCCAAATCAAAGGCTGGGATTGAAGAACACCATAAACCCTGGTCAACATTGCCACATGGAACCTGGGAAAGTCAGCGAATTTCCAGCTTATTGGGCCTAAATTATTGAATCCATACCTCCATGTTGGGACAGAAAACCCCCCTGGTTTGCTTCTCTATACATTTTTTTATTTTATTTTCAATAATGATTTTACTTTCTTTATTTGATAAATTAATTAATTATTTCTTTATAAAATATAAAAATGCACAAAAATCAGAAAAAGAGAAAAATATAATATTTATTTTATTTTATCTTAATAAATAAATTGCATGTAAAGATTTAGTATTAAATAGGTTTTAATTTTAATTCTTTTTCAATAACTAAAAATCCAAAAATATAGCATTAGGTTTAATGACTTTTTATTCCTTTTAATTTTCCTTTTTTTTGCCATAATATTAGTGATTTATTTATTTTCATAATTAAACTTGTAAACTAATTAGGGTTGCATTTAGGTTAAATTTTAATACTTTCATAATAAACTTAAAAATAATTAGAACTAGGTTTAACATTTCATTTTGGTTTTTAATTAATTCTTATTAGAACTAGGTTTAACATTTCATTTTGGTTTTTTAATTAATTCTTTTTTTATTAAATCTCAAAAAACACAAAAATACTAAAAAACATTTTCTTTTAATTCTTAATTTTAATTCCTTATTAATAATATTTTGCAAAAGGGTCCAATGCCCATGTTCTTAAATTCATTTAATTCGCACATTTATTTTATTTCGCTTAATTAATTATGTATCTCTCCCAAAGCGTTGTAACTTAAACTTCTCGCACTTTTATTTCTTTTGCTCTATTTACTTTCCGTCAAATTGGGTCCGGTTTAATTTTGGCGATGTGGACCCGCGCCATTTGTAATAGTTGTAGATTTACTTTTCCCGCAACTTTTAACTGTTAACAAAAGCATGAAAGAATGTATGGACTTAAATAAAATCAAGCGTAGAACACCAATGAACATGACAAGACAAATATCAATGAAAACGATACACGAATCGCACACACCACCCCTAGGGTACGCCTCACTGTTGCCTTGCCCTTTTGAAAGGTGATTGTCGAGTAGAGGATGTCTTAGTAAGTCCTCATGATCCGGGAACCTGGCATGAGGGTAGCTTCTAAGGTGTCTTCCTATTGCTCCGGTGATCACCATGTCCCGAACCTCGAATTGACCCAAACACCTCCAACGGTGGTGCTACCTACCTCTCAATGGTGGGATGGCACTACTTTAAAGGACATTTACACAGACGAATTCCTTAGGGTAGGTAGACGACTCATGGATACTTGCTCTCTTCAAAACAAAAATTCAAAGACTTTTCACACCAACACTTTTCAAAAGCTTTCAAAGCAAATTTTTCAAACACTCTGACGTACGAGTCGAACTGAAATTTTTCAAAGAAACTTTGTTAACCCACATTGAAAAGCAAGCAAACATTTTTGAAAACACATTGAGCAAGTATCTAAGAGCCCATGGATAACCATGGATAGAAAGGGTGCTAACACCTTCCCTTTCTATAACCTACCTCCCGAACCGAGAACAATCTCTTTAAGGAATTTTTCTGTGCTTTTGTCCTTTCCATTTGGAGAAAATAAAAGACGGTGGCGACTCTTGCTTCCGCGACATTTCGCGAACCAGCGTTAAACAGTCAGTTCCAGATCCACCGATCACAGAACTGGCGACTCTGCTGGGGAATTAACTTAAAGTGAGGTTTACCTTAGGGTTAGTTCATAACTGTGTTTTCAATTGCTTTCCTTGTTTGCTTTAAATTGTGGGACTGTCTTGGGAGTTCTATAGATCCTAATCCGGATCTGGGGATACCTTCTTAGAAAGTAGCAACAAGGCTGTGAGGGAACTGTGCGGGGTATACCGACATGGTTGAAACAGTCTGCTACGTTGATGTGGCACTTTGGTGTGTACCGGTAACCCTTGAGTTCAGTCAAGGAGAGTACGGGGCCTCCGCGTGGTGTCGTGAAGCATCAACAGACCTTAGGAACCTTAATTGAACTATCTTGGCCTCTTTAGGGTAGTGAGATAACTGACTTTGGTGCAGTCCGAGGTTGGTTGATACTCGATACTACACTCAATTGAGGGTTGCTTTCCTAGAATATTTCGGTCGCCAGTTCAGTGGCTAAATCGAAACGATGAACAATGAAAGCAATCCCGTGATATTGGTATCCTTAGAACCCGGTTACTTTGATTAGGACAGGTTGAACTCACCAACTTCAAGAGGGTAATACCCAGACCCCATGCCGGCCTAAACCCTAAGGGCTCTTTTGTGTGACTTGTGTGCCTTCGTACTTGACTACTTGCATGCTTGTTAGCTGACACATGAACTACTTGCAGGTTTTGTTTATAGTCCTTAACTAGGACTCATGACAAGGTTAACCAAATTTCTTGCAGGTTTTGTTTATAGTCCTTAACTGGGACTCATAACAGGGTTACTAGATCTCTTGCAGGTTTTGTTCATAGTCCTTAATTGGGACTCATAACAAAGTATACTGAATTTCTTGCAGGGTCTGTTTATAGTCCTTAATTGGGACTCATAACATGGTTTACCTACATCACCCCATGCATAGCATGACATCATACCATTGCATACATCCTAACCCATTTCAAGGATCTCAAGGGCTTGTGATACAGGTCGTGATGAATCAAACATCTAGCAAGGGGCAAAGAGGATTTATTTTCCTCTAGCCAAGGTTGTCAGGGGCTATGACCCACTGGATATGGTGAGCCTTTGACCCTTGAAGAAGGGCTCTCTACAACAGGAAGTTCCTTCAATCAAGTTGCCAGTTTCCAACTCTAACAAATTTCTCTGTTTACCCTGCGAGGTCCTTGAAATCATTGCATGCATGTCATACATCTCATTGCATTGCAGGTGTCCCCTTGGACAGGTTGCTTACCCTTCTTCGCTGTTTATTTCAGCCGATCGTCATGAATCCTGAATCATCAGCTGAGCAGTCCATCAAGGCCCTCCAGGCTCAGAACGCCCAGTTCCAAGAGTTGATCATGAACTTGACCCAGGGGCAACAAGATCTGAAGGCTCTGCTCTTGAAGAAAGAAAAGAAGAAGAGGAGGACTGTTTTGTTCAGCCCTAGACGCAGATCTGGGAACACCCTGCAGGATCAAGCTGAGAGGACAACTCCATCTGTGGGGAAAGGCAGTCATCAAGAGGAAAGGGTTCTCAGTCCAGTGGTCTCTGACAATGAGACAGATTTCAACGATGAACAGTACCCTCCGGCTGAGGACAAGTACAAACAGTTGGAGGATAGGCTGAATGCTATGGAGATCCAACAGGTACCGGGGCTGGATTTTGGAGATCTGGGTTTGTCAACTGGTGTGGTTATTCCTCGGAAATTTAAAGCACCATCCTTTACCAAGTATGACGGGGCGTCGTGTCCCAAGTTACATCTCAGGTCCTATGTTCGGAAGATTCAACCATATACGGTGGACAAGAACCTGTGGATCCACTTCTTCCAGGAGAGTCTTTCAGGGACTCATCTCGAATGGTTCTATCAACTAGATGGGACCAAGGTTCGTAACTGGGAGGAGTTGGCTACTGCTTTCTACAAGCAGTATCAGTATAATGCCGACCTTGCTCCTACGCGTACCCAACTCCAGGGTATGTCGTTAGGATCAAGTGAAGGTTTTAAAGAATATGCGCAGAAATGGAGGGATCTTGCTGGAAGGGTACAACCACCTCTGACTGATCGGGAACTTGTCGATATGTTCTTGGGGAACCTGTCTGGTCCATTCTACAACCACCTAATTGGGAATTCGTCTGCTGGATTCACAGATCTTATCTTGACTGGAGAGCGAATAGAAGCTGGTATCCGGTCTGGGAAGATTCAAGAGGCTGCACCTTCTGATAAAAAGCCTCATCAGGGAAAGAAAGAATCCAATGCTGTGCATGGTAAAAAGAGCCGTCATGAGGTAGGGGCAATCCAGATCTCCAATCCTGGACCTGCTCAACAAGGACAGGGGCAACAGCGAAAGGAGAAACGACAGTATACCAAACTCAACATGTCGCTGGATCAAGCACTGCAACAAGTGTTGAAGGCAGGGCTGATCACCTTAAGGGCTCCTCTCCGGAATCCGAACACTTCTGCTCCCAACTATCATCCCAATGATAGGTGCGCGTATCATTCTGATAGCCCGGGGCATACTACAGACAACTGCTGGCCTCTCAAGAACAAGATCCAAGATATGATTGACGCCGGAGAGATTCAGTTTGAAGTGCCAGAGACTCCGAACATAATCACTGCTCCGTTACCCAATCGTTGAAGCCTTTGTTTATTTGAATTTTTGAGTTGTATTTTTCTTTGCTTATACAAACAATTACTGTCATAGCAAACCCTTTTATTCTATTAATGCATCGCATACGTCTGTTTTGGGAATTAATACAATTGTTTTCATTATATTCAAAATTCTTTTCATATTTTTTCTGATGATTAACTCTTGGTTAATAATTCTGAGCCTCTTGAGGGAGGATGACGAAAACGATACCACGATCGCTACAGTATGCTTTTGAACAGACCCCACTGGTGAGGTACAGACATTGTTTCAACCCCTAAACACTGGAGTTATAAGGATGATAATCCCTCGTCAACCCCTCTGAGCCAAAGAAGTAGGAGTTTTTATTTTCGAAAATCAAAACCCTCAATCATAACCTGGGGCAGGGTAGTCTCTCAGTTGATCCGAGTGCATAACGAATGGCACCAAAAAGAGATCCTTACAAAACGAAGAAAGACAGTGATGGTTCCGAATAATCATAAGGATAGGCAGTCATTATCAACAAAAAATCATAAATGAAAAGTCCAAAAAGTCAAAACCTATGAAGGAGACTTACAAAACGGGGGCATCCCGCTGACTGTAATCACAAAAGAAACAGTTCAGGCAAAATTCAGGGATAGCAAAATCAAAAAGAAAGAGGTCTTACAAACCCTCAACAAAAAAGGAAGGACTGCCTATTCAAAATAAGTTATCAATATCCGAATCATCACTGGAAAATCAGAGCAAAGACTCAAGCAAGGTCTAACGTATGATCAACTGAGTTTAGGTTTGGAGAACATCACGAAGAGCGGGTGGGTACAAATAAAATTTGAGCCTTTATCCTTTGTTTCTTAAACCGTGAACCAGGCCACGTTATAACCCTTAAAAGTCCTAGCTGAAGCATGGGTTAGTTTGAAAGCATACTGTTACGAAAGGTATCCTGACTCCTTAAGGCCTACGGTAAATACGGAGTTGACATCATGTTTTTACAAACATTTACTTGTTTTATGAAAAAGAATGCATTTTCAAAATCTTCGAGACAGACATAAGCTTTGCATTTTTAACATAACTTTGTTTGCATATGACTTTTTGTTTGAACAGCATAGAAATTCGCATGACGAAAGTCTAATGAACAAGAGTATCTCCAATCAAGGGGCACGGCATGATCATGGTCTACCATCTGGGGCAGTTAAGTCAAGATCCAGAGAATCTCTCAAAAGGCCAAATAGCCTGGGGCAAATCTCCGCCTGAGTCACTTGGGGCATTTCAATAACAAATCTTGCATGATCAGACATCTTCTGGTAATATGGCAGCATAAACAGCCAGGGGCACTTCCCTGCATTCTAAGAGCGTGGACATAGTCGAAAAATACTACGCAAAATCAAAGACCCGCTAGGTTGACACACCTAGGCAAAAATAAGGGCTTCCCGGCGAACCAAAAGGGTTCGGGCAAAATGAAGGGATGAAAAGAAAAAAATCTGTACACCCGGCAAGTCGAAAACCTGAAAAGGCGGCTTGGGCAAAAATGGGTATCCCGGTGGACTGAAAACCCGAAAGGGCGGTCCAGGCAAAAGTTAGGGATTAAAGCGTACGACTATGTCCTGTCATCTTGTCACCTGCCTACCTGAAGAAGGTTTGACCCTCAACAATTATCAGCATCCCACAGGTATCTTCCGCTCCCACATCAGAAACAGGGGCAATAATGGATGGTCTAAGCGATCTGATTGTTCTATCCTCCAGGGTATCAAGGTAGGTTCCGTTGAAGAACATAACCAACACAGTTCAATACTTCCCCAGGAGAGTCCAATCTAGTCTCCCCAGGAAAGCTGGAATTCATATCCCCAAGCAGCAAGCTTATCCCCAGTAGATTCTGGAAGCTTATCCTCTCGCAGAGCACGAACGCGTCGTCCGGCTTGGTTTAAAGAGTTATTTCCTCAACAGGATATAACTGGGTTATCCTCAGCCAAAAGCCAAGGAAAGGTCGTCGTCAACGTAGTTCTTTCCTATCCCCAGCGAAGTCCATCAATACTTCCAACATAACAACGGTATCCTCAGCAAGTTATCAACAACGCAGCAAGGCATCCCTCTTCCCACAGAGTATTGCTTCTCAGCATGGTCACTAGAGTATCTTTTCTCCCCGCAGAATCCGTCATTTGCCAAGTTTATTCCCCAACGGAGTTATCTTCTCCTACCGGTATACTTGCAACTATCATCCCCAGCGGAAGCAAAATCTATTCCTCAACATCAGCCCAGGATACGACTTCCCGGCACCCGTCAAGGATTTATTTTCTTAGACAAATATACATTCATAAACATCACATCTTCATACATTATAGCATGCATATGCGTCATACTACACGAATTTCATTAATTTTGAAGACATACAGTTCATGCATCATGATTAGGCATACAATTATGTTTTGCCTTTTCAGGAAAAAGATCAATACAAAAGCGATTACTACCAACTATCGCAATTCTCTTCTAGATATAGTTTCAGATATGACCCAGAGATGGTGACGTTCTGATATTGCTTCTAGAATTCCTTCCAGATATAGTTTCAGATGTAAACCAGATATGGTGACGTTCTGATGCTGCTTCCAGAGTTCCTTCTAGATATAGTTTCAGATGTAAACCAGATATGGTGACGTTCTGATGCTGCTTCCAGATTTCCTTCTAGATATAGTTTCGGATATGATCCAGATATGGTGACGTTCTGATGCTGCTTCCAGATTTCCTTCTAGATATAGTTTCAGATGTGAATCAGATTTGGTGACGTTCTGATGCTGCTTCCAGATTTCCTTCCAGATTTAGTTTCAGATATGACCCATATATGGTGACGTTCTGATGCTGCTTCCAGATCTCCTTCCGGATATAGTTTCAGATGTAAACCAGATATGGCGACGTTCTGACACTTATTCCAGTTAAGGATATTTCAAGACCTAGACCGGTTCAGTTAAATCGACCCCAAGATTTTCCTGATTCTTATCCAGTCAAAAAAACCTTCTCTGGTTCAGTCAGATCGACCCTAAGATCTCCCTGATGCTTATCCAGTTGAAGATATTTCAAGACCTTGTCCGGTTCAGTTAAATCGACCCTAAGATTTTTCTGATGCTTATCCAGTCAAAGGCCTTCTCTGGTTCAGTCAGATCGACTCTAAGATCTCCCTGATGCTTATCCAGTTGAAGATATTTCAAGACCTTGTCCGGTTCAGTTAAATCGACTCTAAGATTTTCCTGATTCTTACCCAGTCAAAGGCCTCTCTGGTTCAGTCAGATCGACCCTAAGATCTCCCTGATTCTTATTCCAGTAGAAGACACCCAAGATTTTTCTCAACGAGCGTTGTTGAAGTTAAAGTCGCCCAAGGTTCTCTTACCATTCATGCTAAGGTAGTAACCATCCCTGGTTCTTTCATCGCCGTTTGAAGCTCCAGACTCAGCTCCTGTAACCAGTCAGGACACATCTATACCAGGCATCTAAAAATCAGCTCCTGCAACGTGTCAGGTACTCATTTTCTGTTTTGCAGGTATGCAGGTTCTCGCCAAGGAATCTCTTACGCAATCAAACATCCAGATGGCATCTATAAGCCCATTCCACCATCACTGCCAATATGTGAGTGCAAATTTCTGGGCACTCTAGTGTCCAATCATCTTCTACCCTCGGATTACGAAAGGCACGTCCGCCAATCTGCATCCTCAGGTCTAAGAAGATTGAACAGGGGCAACTGTTGTACCCCAAAATTTGCCCTCCCATATTCTTCAAGAAATTGCCAAGCCAAGTCACAAAATTCCCCAAGGGTTGCACAGTGCAAGGGCCTCCTAAACAGTCAAAATTAGGGTTTTGAGTCTGATCAAGAAAAGGAAGTGTTCAAAGGCCTAATCAAGTCTCATATGCTTACAAACATGGTCAAGCATCCTCATATCAAGTTTCAAGGCATTCAGCTCAAAATTGCACAGTCAAAACCTTAAATTGCACTACAGTCAACTGTAGGGGCAAAATGGTCATTTGGCAGTCAAAAGTTCAAATTTTTGGTCAACATATCATTTTGAAGCCACAAACATCATTTGATCAATGCTTGATCATGATTCTCAAAATTTGGCTCAGAAAATCATCAAGATGCAAAAGTTTCCTTATTTGGACAGCTGAAAAAGTCAACTGAAATTGACCAGGGCATAACTTTCACATGGATTATCAGAAAAATTCCATAAAAAGCTCATTTTGAAGAGAAAGACATTTCCTACAACTCATCTTCATACTTCAAGTCCAAGAAATGCTCTCACAAAAAGTTATCAATTTCAACATTATAGGTCATTTTCAAAAGTCAACAAAAAGGGACTTTAAGTCAAAGGCCATAACTTGAGATTGGAAAATCAAAATGACATGGGACCAAAGGCATTGGTTAAAGGACTCAAAGACCTTTCCAAAATGTCCAAGAACATGAGAAAAGCTTAAAAATTGAGCAAGTTATGCATTGGAGAAGTTGGGAAATTTTTGTGAAATGGCAAAAGTCAACTATCCTTGAAACTTCAATTTTTGACAAAAGGGCCCACTTTCTCCCACTTGATTCAGCCTTGTCATGCCACACACGTGTCCCATGATTAATTTCAAGATCAAACATTGAGTTTTCTATTTTATTTAATTTTTATTAATTTAATTCATTTTAAATCTTTAATAATTCAAATGAAATTTAAAAATCAATGGAATAGTGTCATTTGAATTTGGATAGCTTCCATATATCATGTGCCAGCTCACAAACTCATGCTAGGGTTAGATTGTACACCAAGTCTTGGTTTTGCTTAAAAAAAGGAAAAGTTTGTTAATGGTGAAAGACCTAAGACTAATTCTCTCATGGGCATGGATCAAGGCAAGCTAATGACCTAATTCCCTTCCCTCATAAGTGCTGAGTCAAAACCTAATGCCCACACACTGAATGCTGCGCAGGAGACACCATTGCCAACTTGAAAAATTAGCCATAAAACTCAAAACTGAAATCCTTGTTTGAAGGGGATTCAAGGCACGACACTCATTCCAAAAGCTTCCTTGTGGTTCACTGATCATATTCCAATTCATAACACTCATCAAAAGGCAAGGAATCAGTGTACAGAACTCAGCATATGTCGTGAAAAACTCACAATCGTATTCTTAAATTTAAGCATTTTCATAACATTTTCTGCATGGATTCTTATTCCTCCTGCAATTCTAAAGCTAACTGATACATTTAATTGCGTTTTCCTGTGTTATGTACAAAGATGCCATTGTAGCTTTTTAGGGTTTACAGGTTTTCGAATTAGGGCTTTTCATCCAAGGCAAAATTAGGACTCGTGAGTAATATCATTGGCATGAGCGTGTTCAGACGAAGAAGAATCCATCCTCGCGCCTAATTTATGTTTAGAGACGGCATAATCGCTATTTTCTATAAACCGGCCTAAGAGAACACACATAAAACCGTGGCCTTTGTTTTTGATGTTTGCAGGAACGAAGAAGAAGACCTCGTGGCCAACAACCATTGGTTCTTTTTGAATTGCGCGCGTTTTTCAGATAACTAACCAATTTTCTTTTATATTGATTAGTAGCTATTATATATTAAAAGTAATTGAAGTGGTTCAGTGGCGCAGGAAGTGATCAGTAATGCTAGTGACCTGGGTTCGAGTCCCAGGTCTGTACAATATTTCATGTTATTTTTCAATTCCAACTCCTATGCAGCGCCAGTGATAATACTCACCATACATCCTCAAAATCCAAAGGTCCACGCGTCCAACAAATCCAAATCAAAGGCTGGGATTGAAGAACACCATAAACCCTGGTCAACATTGCCACATGGAACCTGGGAAAGTCAGCGAATTTCCAGCTTATTGGGCCTAAATTATTGAATCCATACCTCCATGTTGGGACAGAAAACCCCCCTGGTTTGCTTCTCTATACATTTTTTTATTTTATTTTCAATAATGATTTTACTTTCTTTATTTGATAAATTAATTAATTATTTCTTTATAAAATATAAAAATGCACAAAAATCAGAAAAAGAGAAAAATATAATATTTATTTTATTTTATCTTAATAAATAAATTGCATGTAAAGATTTAGTATTAAATAGGTTTTAATTTTAATTCTTTTTCAATAACTAAAAATCCAAAAATATAGCATTAGGTTTAATGACTTTTTATTCCTTTTAATTTTCCTTTTTTTTGCCATAATATTAGTGATTTATTTATTTTCATAATTAAACTTGTAAACTAATTAGGGTTGCATTTAGGTTAAATTTTAATACTTTCATAATAAACTTAAAAATAATTAGAACTAGGTTTAACATTTCATTTTGGTTTTTAATTAATTCTTATTAGAACTAGGTTTAACATTTCATTTTGGTTTTTTAATTAATTCTTTTTTTATTAAATCTCAAAAAACACAAAAATACTAAAAAACATTTTCTTTTAATTCTTAATTTTAATTCCTTATTAATAATATTTTGCAAAAGGGTCCAATGCCCATGTTCTTAAATTCATTTAATTCGCACATTTATTTTATTTCGCTTAATTAATTATGTATCTCTCCCAAAGCGTTGTAACTTAAACTTCTCGCACTTTTATTTCTTTTGCTCTATTTACTTTCCGTCAAATCGGGTCCGGTTTAATTTTGGCGATGTGGACCCGCGCCATTTGTAATAGTTGTAGATTTACTTTTCCCGCAACTTTTAACTGTTAACAAAAGCATGAAAGAATGTATGGACTTAAATAAAATCAAGCGTAGAACACCAATGAACATGACAAGACAAATATCAATGAAAACGATACACGAATCGCACACACCACCCCTAGGGTACGCCTCACTGTTGCCTTGCCCTTTTGAAAGGTGATTGTCGAGTAGAGGATGTCTTAGTAAGTCCTCATGATCCGGGAACCTGGCATGAGGGTAGCTTCTAAGGTGTCTTCCTATTGCTCCGGTGATCACCATGTCCCGAACCTCGAATTGACCCAAACACCTCCAACGGTGGTGCTACCTACCTCTCAATGGTGGGATGGCACTACTTTAAAGGACATTTACACAGACGAATTCCTTAGGGTAGGTAGACGACTCATGGATACTTGCTCTCTTCAAAACAAAAATTCAAAGACTTTTCACACCAACACTTTTCAAAAGCTTTCAAAGCAAATTTTTCAAACACTCTGACGTACAAGTCGAACTGAAATTTTTCAAAGAAACTTTGTTAACCCACATTGAAAAGCAAGCAAACATTTTTGAAAACACATTGAGCAAGTATCTAAGAGCCCATGGATAACCATGGATAGAAAGGGTGCTAACACCTTCCCTTTCTATAACCTACCTCCCGAACCGAGAACAATCTCTTTAAGGAATTTTTCTGTGCTTTTGTCCTTTCCATTTGGAGAAAATAAAAGACGGTGGCGACTCTTGCTTCCGCGACATTTCGCGAACCAGCGTTAAACAGTCAGTTCCAGATCCACCGATCACAACCCCTTTGAGCTTTTTATCCATATCCATGTTGTATTTGCTAAATGCTTGTCTATGAGTGTTTAGTTTCCCTTTTTGCATGGATGTTGATTCGTTGTTTTCTTGAACCCTCAACCATTGTTTTGGTTTGAATTTTTACCTTGCCTTAGAAAGTAGGGAGTATTCACTTTAATGTATGGTTGAGTTCAAGTTGGGGAGAAAAATGATTATGTATTTATTGGTTGATTGCTATGAGGTTGAAAATAAATAAAGAAAAAAAGGATAGAAAAAGAAAGGAAAAAATAGAAAAGCTTTGAAAAAGAAAAACAAAAAGAGTATGGAATAATGTCGTATTGAATAAGTGATGTGTGTTGGTTTGAAATTTGGGATGAAGAAGAAGTTTGATTGAAATTCTATTGTTTGCAACTTTTTGGAAGTAATTACTCCCTTATGTTTAGGCAAGTTTTTGTTTCGATTAACTTTATGACTTATCACTTGTTTGTTAACCAAGCCACGTTACAACCTTGAAAAACCCTTGATATTCTTGTTTTTATATTTTCAATGTAAATTTTTGGATGAATACATAATTTAGTCTATTGTTTGCAAGATCGTTGGATGAGTGAAAATACCCCATTTTTGTGTGTTTTTCATCTACCGATAATTGTGTTTGCTAGGTGTGATTCATTTGTGAACTAGTATTTTTTTTAGAATGTTTGGCATAATTTTTGTATTTAGCATTTATTTCGTGTTTATGTTATAGTCGTAGTTTAGTGGTAAGTGTTTACTTTGAGTGTAGTGTTTTTCATTTGAACCGTTGCATTTGTTTTTTGTTTTCAAAACCTGTTGATTCGTGATTCTTTGATTATCGTCTTTTGCTTCTTTAAGTTTATTTGAGGATAGACAATGTTTTAAGTTGGGGAGAGTTTGATGAGTGTAAATTGTTGTGAATTTGAGTGTGAATAATTAGCACTCATCGGCTTAATTCGTGTGCTTTTTGTCAATAAACCTCAACTTTAGTGTATATTCGATATAGTTTACGTTATAGTGTATTTATTGCGTTATTGTGTAAATATCATTGAGTTTAATTGATTTTATCTCATTTTTGTAGGTATTCAAGCATTGATATTTAGGCATTGTTAGATAGAGCATTGAATAAGCTTTCAAATGCTTTAAACCGGATGCGAATCAGAGTTACAGTTCAAAAGTTATGGCCGAAATAGTGCATAATCTTGTGCTGGTTTTTTCAACTTTCTGTCATCCATCGATGGGCGACACTTTTTGGTCGCCGGGTGATACTAGTCGAGCTGTAGCGTGGAAAAAACATTGTTTTGGTTGCTAGGCGATGCTTTTTGGCCGTCGGGCGATGCTGGACAGTCATAAATGCATATTTAGGTATAGAAACACATTTTTTTGGTATGGTTTTGGGTATTTTTGACCCCAACTCCATCAACCTTCATTTTTGGATATGATTAGCTTAGAAAACAACATTGAAGCTTGCATACGGATGATCCGGAGTGGATTGATCATCAATCGGTGCTGACAAACCGGTAGATTTGTGGTTCATTTCTCTTCCTCTTTGTGTATTCTTTATGTGTTGAGTTTGTACATGTATTTACTCTGAACTTATGTATATTGTCGCCCATGGTGTTATATTAAACTTACTTTATAAATATTTGTTGGTTGTTGTCTTGGATTTTTGCTCTGTGCTATGGATTTGAGTTTTTATAGACATATACTGCTTAGATTCTTATCTAGGATGATTATCTGTTAGTTTCTAAACTCTAGAGATAGATTTAGAGTTGACATCTACTTGAGTATTAGAGCTTAATGCCTCTGTGTGGTTGTGATGTGCTGAGAGATCGTCAATGCGATTAAATAGTTATCTTCTGCGTTGTTGAGGAGGTAGAGAGATTATTTCCTTGGTGATACAGTCGGTCTCTCAATTTGGGTTAGAAATGACTTAGGTTGTGAGTGACACGTGGTGACATTGATGAGTATTGCTAGGTTGAATGTAACTGGTCGATAGATTTAAGTCTATGATGAGTAGATTATATGCAGGCTTGATAAGTTCTTCCTTAGTTTTTACTTTTCTTTACATTTATTTTCTGTTGATAACATTTTCTTTACAAACCCATTTACCCCAAACTCATTAACGAGAGAATTGTCGAACGACAATTCAATAACCAATCTCTGTGGACACGATAAATTCCCGGATGAATATTTTCAAAACTTGTGTTGCTTGCCGCTACACCGCTTCTAACATATATCCAAATTTCCCCACAAAACAGCCACAAGCCCGCCCTTCAAAGGTTTATTCCAATTCTCCCTTACAGTATCATTGTAGCCTGCCATGTCCACCCAATAATTATTGAATTTAAAGGTCTTTTGTTTTTTCTCTATAGTTGCAACATTGCTCAAATACAAAATTCCACGGTTTGACACCCTTGGGGGCAAAATATTCAAGGTTGAGTCACAATTTTCCTGCATCTATTCAACATTAGCAATTAACCTATCTATTCTGGAGTAGATATGGTTACCACTTTGTCTGTTAAACCAAGTGAAATAGTCTTCTTTGCTGTCGATCTCCCACAAACCAGTGTTAGTCATCATTTTTTGTAAGTCCACAAATTCAGCTTCAGTCACTAGCTTACCACCTATTCTATCCTGGGATTTGACCATATTGTTAAAATCTCCTATAGCACACCAAGCATCATTCTAATTCTTATGCAGACCTTCTAATTTATTCCACAAATGTTTCCTATGCTCCAACTGATTATAAGCATAAATATTTGTTAACCAAAATTTAAAATCCCCCTCGTATCATAGACCTCACAATGGATGTATTAGCTAACACCTAATACATCTCTAAGGTCTACTCTAATGTTATCCCATTGAATCTGTGATACGGTGGGAGAACTGACTTGAGGTTTTGCGTTTGTATTTGCAAATGTTTCGGTTGAGCAAGAGTCGCCACCGACTTTTTATTTTATCCTAAGGAAAGGTTAAAAAGCACAGCAAAAACCTTTTGAGATGTTTTCTTGGGTTCGGGGAGTAGATTATAGAAAGGGAAGGTATTAGCACCCTTTCTATCCATGGTTATCCATGGGCTCTTAGTTACTTGCTTAAATCACTTGCCTTTTGTTTTCAATTGTTTTAAATGGTGCTTGAGTATGTGGGTTTGAAAATATTTTGAAAAGAGGCCAATGTGGTGGCAACCTTTGTAATGATCCATGTGGGGATGTATACAAAGATGTACATCTTTTGAAAAGGTTTTCATTTGTTTTTTTTTTTGAAAGTTGTTTTGAAAGTGTAGTGATGTGTGGTTTGAAAAAAATAGGCAAGTGTTTTGTTTTGCAAGTTTGATTCAAGTAACTAAGAGGTTATCTACTCCTAAATTTCTCAAAAGATTATTGCTACGTTTTAACCCTTTTAACAAGTTTGTTCCACCATTGTATTTGGTGGACAACCTTATGCTAGGATGTGAAAGGGACAGGCGCGAGTCATCGTTTAGACCATAATTGCAATGGTGCCAAGTATCTTTGGGCATTTTCTTTAAGGGACTTGATCATTTGTTTTGGAAGTATTTTAAAAATATTATCGAGGGACTATGATCATTCAATTTGTTTGTTTTGCCCAAAGAGACCTAACATGCAATATGGCCCAATTTTGAAAGGCAACAAGTGGAGTACCCTAGGGGGTGCAAGTGTGATTTGTGTGTCCATTTTCATGCTTGTTTTTCTTGAGATTAGGTCATAACTATTTTTTGTCGTTTTTCGCATACAAACCCTAATTCTATCATGTTATCATTAGAAAGCAATAAAGTGCGAAAATAAATTTACTAAGCTATTACAAAACCAAATATGGGAAGGGGGGTACAAATGTTCAAATGGGGATATTGACAAGTAATGTAAACCTAAAACTATTACATCAATTTGAATTTGTACAATTTAATTAATATACAATAATTAAATAAATAAATTAGAAAAATGGAATAAAAATGCAAGATGCAAAAATGTTTTGTATATGTATGAAAAAAGTGTTATTTATGTAAAAATAAAAATGATATTATTTTTGGAGTATTTTCAATTTAGGGCAAAACCCTAATTTTATTAAAGAAAATGTATTATTATCTAATTTAATACAAGTATTTATTTATTATGTACAAAAATAAAAATAAAATGAAGTATATTATGAAAAAAAGTATTTTTTGTATCAAATATTAATAAAAATGAAAAAATTCAAGTATTTTTATATTCTAACCTAAATATATTAATAAACATATATATATATATATATATATATTAAGTTCTAAATATACATTATGTATAAAATAATATATATTTAATATTTAAAAATAAAAAATAAAATAATAAAGAAAGGTATTATTTTTTTTATGTGAAATATTTTCAGAAGGTAAACAAAAATAAAAAAATGTATCTACACTATTTTTTATATTTATTCTAAATAATAGTATAATATTTATGTTCAATCAAAAGAAATAATCAAATAAATATGCAATAAATTCAAAAATGATGGAAAAAATATTTTTATTTTTTTAATGTCATGAGAAAAAAGTAAACAAAGTCAATCAAAAAAGAAAAAGTCAAAAAAGTCAAAGGAATCAGCAAATGGGCCTTGGGGGTGTAAAAGCAAAATAGTGGTGTAAATAAGAAAAAAAACACACAAGCCCAGCCCAAAGACCACTGTCTTCAACCTCCAGCAACAATATTTGAAAAAACGCGCGCCATGTTCATCATCTTCCAACTCTTGATTCCTGGCTTTTTAGCAAAAACTCATAACATAACAAATGTTCAGCATGAAGAGACGATTCTAACCATGTATAGAACTTGACCTAACTCTCTAAGATGAGGGAGAATTTCTTCTCCCCCAATTTCTGACCTAATTTTTATGCCATGTTCAGACTCAAAATTCTTGCAGCACACATAACATAAATGAAATCTAACTATATGGGCATGTTCAGGGCTATGATTGTGACATATTTTCTTCACAAACCTAAAGCTAACAATGCCTAATAAGAGAGATAGAACTTCATGAATGTACCTATTCAGTTGGAATCGTGCTTTGCAATGGAGGATGTTTCAGAGTAAAATGATGATTTGTATAGCTTCCTTGAAGTGTAAGGATGCTTTTCCAAGTCCTACTTTGTCTTGAAACTCCCTGAATCATGCTAGTGAACTCCAACTGCAAAACAGAAAAACAAAAATGGTGAAGTGGCTTAGAGGGATTACAGGTCAGGTTTCAGGTCATGGTTAGCTTGCATAGATGCTAGGGGATGTGTATGAACTGGTTTTGACAAGAATGCTCGAGAGAAATGGAAGTTGGTACTCAAACTGCAGAGGCAACTCTATTTTTGCAGTTTGAGAGTGATTCTGAGATGGAGGGTGGATTGGAGGTCAAAGGCTCGTGCAAAAGCTTGGATATGTTCTTTGGAATGTGTTTGATAACTTTGTTTTTGTGTTGGTAAGCTGAGATGGATGTTGTCACAAGTTATGCTATGTTTCTTCTATGTGAAGCAAAGAAATGCAAGTTGGTGTTTTAGACTGATGCAGGCCCCCATAACAAGCTGCAAAACCCTTGTCTTGATCAGTGCAATTAGCTCCTAAACTTGTGCCAATGAGATCCTAACTGTACTTGCTTGGATTTCAATTTGACATAAAGTGATCTTTTGCAAAAATGGAAAGAATGCTTTATCTAGTTTGGGATTAATCCACTATGCAATGCTAGAACACAAAGAACATGGTCTTGGCACAAAGAATAAGCATTAAATTATTGAGTGCAACTTGGTTTAAGGACCTGTAATCTAATCTAAAGCATGCTGAGTTCAAATTGCAAGTTTATGAATATGTAACTTGGTCATGAACAAAGTGGTTTTTTGCTATATTGTGAAATTCGATTCTCCCTAACCATGAAGTTGTTTGATGAGTTCTTGGACATTTTGGAAAGCTTGGAATGTGTACTACAATCCATATTTGAAATGCAAATTGAAATTCCAAGTGGAAGTGTATGGAAAATTGCCTTGAAGTGGGGTAGAAAACCTTGTCAAAATAGGTCAAATTTCACTAAGTTAAAAAATGGTTTAGTGCCCTTATTCAAAAAATTGTAACTTGAGATACAAGCTTCAAATGAGAAAACTTTGTGAATCAAAGTTGTAGATTATGTAACAAGCTACAACTTTCATGTTTTGACTTTTGTTTGAATCCAAATGAATCATGGTGGAAAAGTGGGGCAAAGTTGGGAAAAAATTAGGGTTTTCCATAACTTAGAAAAATTCTAAGTTATGAAAAATTCCATTTTGAAACCCTAATTTGCATTTCTTGGTTTCTTGGTGAACAAGTTTCATGATTTGGCATGTTTTGATGAAAAATGAATCTTGACTCTTGATTTTGACCAAAAAGTCAAAGTTTGACTTTTCAGTATACAGTCAAAATTGATCAATTGACTGGGAAATTCAACTGTCAATCTTGTGTACTTGGGATCTTTTGAGCTTGATGAATATGTCAAGACCATTTCATTGAGTCCTTGAGTCCATATGTGAGCTTGGTTTGCCCTTGGTTAGGTCAAACAGTCAAAAATTGCCTTTGTGCAGTCAAAACCCTAAAAATGACCATTTTGCCCTTTTGGTGATCTGATCAAATTTCTTGTGGAATTGTGATCCAAACTTGATCAAATGGTCCATATGAGTTCATAATGTTGATGTGGGTCAAATTTCATGAGGTTTGACTGTCAATTGGCCACAGTTGACTTTTCTCCCAATACAGCTGATTTCTAGGTCATCTGTCCAATTGACTGGGCAAAATTTGGAATTAGGACTTGAAACTTGGTATGGGTAATCTTGTGAGTCAAACATGAAACATGAAAGTCATCTTAGGCATTTTAGGTCAAAACCTCCTTGGGCCAACACAAACCCTAATTTGAGTCCACAGTGCAAGGAGAGGTCTTGAGCAGAGGAAACCCTAACTGGATCTTGATCTTCAAGGGTCTTGTGATGAGAAAATGTTGAGGAAATGGGAGGGCAAATTTTGGGGTACAACAGTTGCCCCTGTTCAATCTTCTTGAACCTGAAGAGTTAGATTGGCAAGTTTGCCTTTCGTGACTCGAGGGTAAAAGGAGATTGGACACTAGAGTGCCCGGAAATTTGCACTCGCATGTTGAGGTATCAGTAAATGTGATGTCGGGAATGGGCCTATAGATGCCATTTGGAGAGATGGTGGATAGGGAGATGGACTTATAGATGCCATCTGGAGGTGTGACAGAACCTTGTCGGGAATGGGCTTATAGATGCCATTTGGAAGTATCGGTCGCATAAGAGATTCCTTAGCGAGAACTTGTGTATTTGGGAGAGGCTGATGTTTCCCTGGCTTGTTACAGGTGTTTGATCTTCAATCTCCTTATGCAGATATGCCCTGGCTAGATACAGGTATCGAATCTACAATCGGTCGCTCACAGATGTGCCCTGGCTAGATACAGGAGTCGAATCTGGAAATAGTCGTCAATGGATATGCCCTGGCTGGATACAGGAATCGAATCTTCGAACTCTTCAGACATGCCCTGGCTAGGTACAGGAATCGAGTCTGGAAATGCTGTAAACAGATATGCCCTGGCTGGATACAGGAATCGAATCTGGAAATGTTGTAGTTGATAGATGTGCCCTGGCTGGATACAGGAATCGAATCTTTGAACTCTTCAGACGTGCCCTGGCTAGATACAGGAATCGAGTCTGGAAATTGATCACTCTCAGATGTGCCCTGGCTAGATACAGGTATCGAATCTGGAATTGTGACAGTTGAGGGTAATTGTCTTTGGGATTGTCTTTTTCCCTGAAAAGGCAAAAACATAAGTTGTATGCAATGTCATGATGTATGATATGCATGGTGTCATGATGTTCAACATGAGATAGTGTTGTATGCGCTTTATCATGTAGGTAAGCAAGATGTATTGGAAATGTGAAATGTTTATGAATGTAACTTCGTCTTAGGAAAATAAATCCTTGACGAACGGCCGGGGAGTTGCTCTGTGGTGAGAAAAAAAAAAGGCCGAAGTTTTGATGAGAGGCCTGTTGAGGACTTTAATGATGGATTCCGCTGGGGATTATGATGATAAACTCCGCTGGGGAGTATCAAAGATAAACTCCGCCGGGGTTTAGAGGGACTTTGCCGAGGGCGATCTTCCGTGGCAATTAGCTGAGGATAACCCAGTTATAAGTCCTTGAGAGGAAATAACTCTGAATAAAACTTGGGAGAGACGCCCGTACCCTGCAGGGAACAAGCTTCCAGAATCTACTGGGGAGTGAGCTTTAAGACCTGCCGGGGGATGTTGAGATGATTTGGTCACATTCTTCAGTCGAATCTACCTTAGTACCTTGGCGGACAAGACAACCAGACTGCATCAGACAACTCCATATTGCCCCTGTTTCTGATGTCACCTGTAATTAATCTTTCGTTTCATATGCGAATATTTATGAGTCAACAATTTTAATGTCAAATGCATATATCAAAAATGAACATTGGACGTTCTTCGCAAGACAAAGCAGAAAAAAGGGAAAAACAATGGCAATTCGTATGGACAAGTGAATTTGTATTGATTTGAACTTTGCCTGTGAATAGGCGTTTTTGTACAAGAGGCTGACATCCTAGTAAGAGGATGCCGCCGAATAATCACAGAATTGACAATTTTGAAAAGAAAACAAAACAGCTATGTGATCAATCCCACTGGGTTCCAACTCTGCTATCGCCTTTATGTCTTCAAGCGTCTCATCACTTTGCTGCCTGGTCGAAGATGAAGCTGATTGGTCGATGCCGTAATCTGAGCCAGATAGTTGATGCCGAATTCCGGATGCGAAGTGATCCAATGAGACATAGTGTTACGCTTTATCCCTAACTTTTGCCTGGACCGCCCTTTCGGGTTTTCAGTCCACCGGGATACCCATTTTTGCCCAAGCCGCCTTTTCAGGTTTTCGACTTGCCGGGTGTACAGATTTTTATTCGTTTCATCCCTTATTTTTGCCCGAACCCTTTTGGTTCGCCGGGAAGCCCTTATTTTTGCCTAGGTATGTCAACCTAGCGGGTCTTTTATTCATGCGTAGTATTTTTTCACTATGTCTGCATTGGCGGGGTGAGGAAGATCGTCACCATCCATGGTGGTTAGGATCATGGCTCCTCCTGAGAACACATGTTTAACCACAAATGGCCCTTCGTATGTAGGGGTCCATTTGCCCCGAGGATCACTTTGAGGAAGGATGATGCGTTTGATTACCAAGTCCCCAACTTGATATTCTTGCGGTCTGACTTTCTTGTTAAATGCCCTGATCATCCGTTTTTGATACGTTTGACCATGACAGATAGCAGTGAGCCTCTTTTCGTCAATCAGATTTAATTGATCAAGTCGAGTCTGGATCCAGTCATCTTCACTCAAGTCTGCCTCCTTCATTATCCGGAGAGAGGGTATCTGGACTTCAATTGGCAAGACTGCCTCTATGCCATAGACCAAGGAGAAGGGAGTTGCCCCGGTTGACGTCCTTGCTGAGGTACGGTACCCATGAAGAGCGAACGGTAACATCTCGTGCCAATCTTTATAGGTCACTGTCATTTTCTGCACAATTTTCTTGATATTCTTATTAGCTGCCTCTACAACCCCATTCATCTTTGGTCGGTAGGGAGAAGAATTGTGGTGCTGTATCTTGAATTGTTCATAGAGTTCAGTGATCATCGAATTATTGAGATTGGTACCATTGTCCGTAATGATTCTTTCTGGGACGCCGTACCGACAGATCAGATTATGCCGGATGAAACGTGCCACGACGCTCTTGGTTACTGTGGCGTAGGAAGCTGCCTCAACCCACTTCGTGAAGTAATCGATCGCCACCAAGATGAAGCGATGCCCATTGGACGCCGTCGGTCGGATCTCACCGATCATATCGATGCCCCACATTGCAAAAGGCCAAGGTGCCGTCAGGACATTCAAAGGAACCGGAGGGATATGCACCTTGTCAGCATAGATTTGGCATTTATGACAAGTTCGGGAGTGTTGGTAACAATCGGCTTCCATCGTGGACCAGAAATATCCTGCCCGAAGGATTTTCTTAGCCATGGTGTGTCCACTGGAATGTGTTCCAAATGTACCTTCATGCAGTTCTATCATGATTTTCTCTGCTTCTGCCTTATCCACACAACGTAGCAGAGTTGAATCATGATTCCGTTTGTAGAGAATGTCGTTGTTGAGGAAGAATTTTACAGCAAACCTCCTCATGAACTTCTTATCATTGACAGATGCACCTTCAGGGTATTCCTGAGCTTCCAAGTACCTCTTCACCTCATGATACCAGGGTTTTTCAGTAACCTTCTCAGCCTCGAGCTCGCAGCAGTATGCCGGTTCATCTAACTTCCAGATAATGATCCGGGGAGCCTCATTGTCCCATTTAACTTTGAACATCGAAGACATCGTAGCTAATGCGTCCGCTAGCTGATTCTCCTCTCTTGGGAAGTGCTCAAAAGTTATCTCTTCAAAGTGGGGAAGCAAGGTCGACACATACTCCTTGTAAGGAATAAGATTCGGGTGTTTCGTATCCCACTCGCCTTTGATCTGATTGATCACGAGAGCGGAATCTCCGAAGACACTTAGAAATTTGATCCTTAAGTCGATTGCAGCTTGTAAACCCATGATACATGCCTCATATTCTGCCATATTGTTGGTGCAGCTGAAACATAATCGGGCGGTGAGGGGAGTATGAGTTCCTTTGGGAGATATGATTACAGCACCGACGCCGTTACCCAAAGCATTGGAGGCTCCGTCGAAATGCATAGACCATCGGGATCCTTCCTCAGGTCCTTCATCCGGTCCAGGTACTTCACGGTCAGTTACCACCATGATGTCTTCGTCCGGAAAATCAAAGTTCAATGATTGGTAATCGTCCACAGGCTGGTGTGCCAAATGATCTGCCAGTACACTTCCCTTAATTGCTTTCTGAGTTGTATACTGGATGTCATATTCTGTCAAGATCATTTGCCATCTCGCTATTCTTCCAGACAGAGCGGGCTTTTCGAATATGTACTTGATAGGATCCATTTTCGAAATCAATAAAGTAGTGTGAGTCAGCATATATTGTCTCAGCCGGCGAGCAGCCCATACAAGAGCACAGCAAGTTTTCTCAAGCAGTGAGTAACGAGACTCACAGTCGGTAAACTTTTTGCTCAAGTAATAAATAGCGTGCTCTTTTCGGCCAGACTCGTCATGCTGCCCCAGCACACACCCCATTGAATTGTCAAGTACTGTCAAGTATAGTATCAGAGGTCTTCCTTCCACTGGTGGCATAAGGATGGGTGGCTCTTGGAGATATTCCTTTATCTTTTCAAAGGCGGCCTGACATTCATCATTCCAGCGTACTACTTGATCTTTTTTCAGTAATTTGAAGATTGGCTCACAAGTAGCAGTCAGATGTGAGATGAATCGGGCAATGTAATTCAGTCGTCCCAGGAAGCCTCTGACTTCTTTCTCTGTTCTTGGAGTCGGCATATCTTGTATGGCTTTTACCTTGGCAGGGTCCACCTGAATACCTTTATCACTTACAATGAAACCTAGCAATTTTCCGGATCTTACCCCAAAGGTGCATTTGTTGGGATTCAATCTCAGCTTGTATAACTTGAGTCGGTCAAACAACTTCCTCAGATGGTCAAGGTGCTCCTCCTCAGTTTGAGACCTTGCAATCATGTCATCAACGTATACCTCAATCTCATGATGGATCATATCATGAAATAAAGCAACCATGGCACGTTGATAGGTTGCCCCGGCATTTTTCAATCCGAATGGCATGACCTTATAACAGAAGGTGCCCCACTGAGTCACAAAGGTAGTCTTCTCCATATCTTCTGGAGCCATCTTGATTTGATTATACCCTGAAAAACCATCCATGAAGGAGAACACCTTGTGTTGAGCTGTATTGTCAACAAGGACATCAATGTGAGGTAGGGGGAAGTCATCCTTGGGGCTGGCCTTGTTCAGATCCCTGTAATCAACACACATTCTGACCTTACCGTCCTTCTTTGGTACCGGCACCACGTTGGCAACCCACTGAGGGTAAGAAGTCACTGCAAGGAAACCGGCATCAAACTGTTTCATAACCTCGGCCTTGATCTTCTCAGACATCTCTGGTCGCATCCGTCGGACTTTTTGCTTTACCGGAGGGCAGTCTTCCTTGGTTGGCAGGTGATGAACTACAATGTCGGCATCCAAACCAGGCATATCTTCATAGGACCAAGCAAAAATCTCCATGTAATCCTGTAGCATCTGGATCAATCGTTGCTTCACGCTGAGCTCTAGATTGGCACCAATCTTGACCTCTTTCCTATCTGTCTCAGTACCCAGATTAATTGTCTCCAACGGCTCTTCATGTGGTTGAATAGCTCTCTCTTCCTGGAGTAGCAGTCTCGCGAGTTCACCAGGCACTTCGCAATCATCTTCACCTTCGTCTTCGGCCAAGTTGATCGGATTCTCAAAGTCATAACTGGCGGTAGCAGAGCTGTTACCAGTGAGATCCAGAGTGGATTGAAACCTGTATAAGTGAGTGTGTGTAAATATAGCTGTTTTGCAATATGTATAACACAGAAAGAAAAAGAGCATAAGATTTGAAATGCAACAAACGTCCAATGTTTTGATTGATGATATATGGAAATGTCATACAAAAAGCCCTCACAAATGGAGCTACGATGCCCCGGGTAGGACATCGAGCCAACAAAGTTTTAACATATTGTTTGTTACAAATTTGGAAATCAAAAGAAATTAATTACTGCGTGACAAATGTGATAGGTGTAAAATCCTTTGCCGTCCAGTTGCTTGGTCCATTGCTGGTAGCCGGGTAGATCCAACTGTCAAACTCTGCTTCCTCTACATCCTCCTCGATAGCATTCACCCTTGGATTGGAGATAAACACCGGAGCCTTTCTGATCTTCTCCTTGCGCACAGCCCTCTGAGCCTCTGCAGTAAAGCCCAGCCCAAACTTGTCGTTCTTCTGAGTGAAATCAGGGAGCTGACCCCAGTTTGCACAATTGCCTTTCTGAACCACAGCCCGGGCATCCCTTAGGGAAGCCATCTTTAAAGGAATATTCTCTTCGACTGCTGTTTCTGCTGCTGCCGAAATTGGATGCACCTCCTCGAAATGCTGAAAGGGGGTTTCAATAAATTCCCCGTCCATCTCAATGTATCTGAAGGAATTCAAATGGCTCACCATATACTCCTCTTCTCCTTGCACAGTGACGATCTTCCCCCTGACGGGATACTTCAGCTTCTGGTGCAAGGTGGAGGTCACTGCCCCAGCTTTATGGATCCAAGGTCGACCCAGTAGACAAGAGTACGATGGACGTATATCCATCACATAAAAAGTAGAGTCGAATACCTGAGAGCCCACACGAATAGGGATGTCAACCTCTCCATGAACCATCCTTTTTGAACCGTCAAAGGCCCTGACGATGATATTGCTGGGCTTCAGTTCCAGGCCTTCATAATCCAAACGGTCTAAAGCCTTTTTCGGTAGAACATTCAAGGAAGAACCAGTATCTACCAATACATGTGCCAGAGTAGTGCCCCTGCATTCGATAGAGACATGCAGGGCATCATTGTGGTCTCTTCCCTTCGCAGTCAGGTCAGCATCTGAAAAACCCAAGCCATTGTCTGCTGTCAGATTTGCTACGCAATCAGTGAACTGGACTGCAGACGTTTCCTGCGGCACATGGGCCGTTTTGAGAAATGAGATCAAGGCCTTAGCATGGGCCTCGGAGCACAGCAATAAAGAGAGCATGGAGATTTTGGAGGGCGTGTGCCCCAGCTGTTCCACAACATTGAAGTCGCTCTTCTTTATTATTTTCAAGATCTCCTCCATTTCTTGTTGGGAGGCCTCAGCATTTATAGGTATTGGTGCCTCCATCCGGGCAGGCTCTTCTTCGATCCCTTTACCCCGAGCATTAGATGACTCGGCGGCAAGGGAAACAACTTGATCAGCAACAGTAACAGGTACACTTGTAGGTGTTATAAGGAGGGGTTTTTGAGTAGCGGGCGGTGCAATGTCAGGCGAGAAGAGCCTGCCACTGCAGGTGACCTTGGCTGGACCAGTGATATCGCAGATGCTGGCGCCATTGTCGAATTTTTGTTTGATTCCATTTACATATACGTCTGCCCCATAATGCCAGGGGACAGCTTTATCAGATACGTAGGGGAGAGGCCCCGGAACAGTAATAACCACAGGTGCAACAGTCATGATTTGAACAGGCTTCTTCGGGAGAGCCTTGATTGGATTTTTGAAGATGGTAACCACAAAAACTTCTTTTACCGGAACCAACTGAACAGCAGACTTCTTAAACAGAATCTCCTTGCTATCCATTAGGCTTTGGACGCCTAACTTCAGCAAGGGACAACCAGATAGGGAAACAGCACAGAACAGGCAACCTTCACTGCAACCCGGAAATAAACCGGCCAGCAGTAGGTTCTTCTTGACGGTCTTCAGAGGGGTGATAACTTCATTTATCGAAACAGCATATAATTCTTCCTCAATGGCATTTACTTTATGCTGGGGCATAGGAGCAGTTACAACATTTGGTCTCTCCGGCGCTTCAAACTGAATTTCCTTCGCGTCGATCAGATCTTGCACTTTGTTTCTCAAGGCCCAGCAATCATCAGTAGTGTGCCCGGGACTATCAGAATGATAAGCGCACCGGGCATTTGGGTTATACTTAGGGGACGCAGTGTTGACGACCTTAGGAGCTTCTTTGAGGGTCACCAGGTTGGTGGATAACAGTTGGGGTAAAATTTGAGATAAGGTCATACTCAGTCGAGTATACTGCCTCTTAGGCCTTTCGCTTCTTTGTTGATTGTACTGCTGAGGAGCAGCAACAGGTTTCGAGATGACCAAAGCATTGACGGCTTGGCGACTTTCGGGCTTGATTTGTCTTCTAGGACCATAGACGTCACTTGGTTCTTTCTTAAACGGCCTCTTCTCAGTACTTGTAGAGGCAGCCTTTTGTATCTTGCCTGACCTGATGCCAGCTTCAATTCTTTCTCCCGTCAATATCAAATCTGTAAACCCAGCGGAGGAGTTACCAACCAAATGATTGAAAAATGGACCAGACAACGTCCCTAGAAACATATCAACCAGCTCACGATCAGTTAATGGAGGCTGCACCCTGCCAGCCAAATCTCTCCATTTTTGTGCGTACTCTTTGAACCCTTCACCCGTTCCTAGAGACATACCCTGAAGTTGGGTACGCGTAGGAGCGAGATCAGAATTGTATTGGTATTGTCTATAGAATGCGGTTTCCAAATCTTCCCAGTGTCGGATGCTGGTTCCATCTAATTGGTAGAACCATTCAAGCTGTGACCCCGAGAGGCTATCTTGGAAGAAGTGAATCCAGAGGTTCTTATCCGCCGTGTAAGGTTGGATCTTCCTTACGTACGACCTTAGATGCAGCTTTGGGCAGGAGACCCCATCATACTTGGCGAAGGCAGGCGCCTTAAACTTGTGTGGAATTACTATCCCAGAAGATAACCCCAGATCTCCGAAATCCAGTCCCGGCACATTCTGAATTTCCATGGCGCTCAAGCGGTCCTCCAATTGCTTGTACCTGTCAGCAGCAGGTGGGTATTGTTCGTCGTTATAGTCCGTCTCGTTGTCGGAGACTGCGGGACTAGGAGCTCCTCCCCCTTGGGGACTGTTTTTCTCAGTAGAAGAAGTAGTTGGATCCGCTTCATTATGGAGTGTGTTCCCAAATCTGCGTCCGGTGTTGAACAACGCAGTCCTCTTTTTCTTCTTCTTCTTCTTCAGGAGTAGAGTCTTCAACTCTTGCTGACCTTGGGCTAGGCTTAGGACCATCTCTTGAAACTGTGCACTTTGGGCCTGAAGGGCCTTGATTGCTTGCTCACTGGAGGAGTCGAGATTCATGATGACTGTTCAAAATAAACAGCGAAGGAGATTAAGCAACCTGTGAAAATAGGGTACCTGTTATGCATATGGTGCAATGGAATGCACATGTTTTATGTTTTCAAAGACAAACAAGATTCAACTTTGTAGACAAAAGGGAAACACACTTCATTAGATTAAAATTTTCAATTTGTTCAACAATTTGCCCTTAGGCATTACAGGAATGAAAAATACTGGAAAGGAAATAAAACTATAAAAAGAAATATCCAAAGCTCATCAATGCTCCCATGGCCTCCTCTTCTCAGTGCTGATGTAGTTGTTCAGGACCCGCTCTTCCTCCAATTGCTTAGTCAGCCTCTGGATCTTCCGTTCCTGCTCGTTGAACTTCTCCCGATAGAAATCCCTTTCTTCCTTTAGTTGTGCCCAAGATCTCTTCATCGTGTCAAAATCAGCGGGTATCTGAGGAGGGAGGACAGTTGGAGGAACCCCATCTTCATCAGGAGACTCAAGGATGAGAGGTCTAACAGCTTCGTAGGGCATACCTAACCTTTGAGCACGGATGCGGACCCATTTGCAATAGGGCTTCAATGGCAGAGAAGTCTTTGGTCCCAACTCATGTGGGTCGGCTTTGTGAATTCTGTCCCAAGCTCTAATGAATCCCTGGCGTAGTTTGTCACTGTCTGCCTGAAACTTAAAATGGAAGTGAGGAACCAGCATTTCGTGAGGCCCATCTCCTCTGGCTCTTCCAAACTGACGGAGAGCTAAGCACGGATTGTAAGAGATTCCTCCTTGGATACCAATCAACGGAACGTTAGGGTATTCTCCGCAACGGTCAATAACAGCTACCTCATCCAAACCTCTGAGAGTCCAGGTGACGTCATTATCAGTGAGAGACATTAACCTCCGAGCCCAACCTTTTCCTTCTTCATTCTTCAGCACGAACTTAGGAAGGTGCGAAATAAACCACCTTACTAACAAAAGAGCACAACACCACGGAGTTCCCCATTTTCTGGAAGTACGAGCATAGAGTTGTTGTAGAATATCACCTAAAAGAGTGGGTACCGGATTCCGAGACATGAATATCCTTATGACATGGATACTGATAAAGGTGTCAGGGTTATGAAACAATACCAGACCATAGATCAAAAGAGCCAGAATATCCTCATACGCCTTGAAGTCCAAGTCACTCCAGAAATCATTAGCCTTGCCAACCAGAAATTTGACCAAAAAGCCCTTGATCCCATTTCTAGTTTCCCAGTTGGACAATACCTCTTCTTTGGTCAAGGGGAGAATTGCAGCAATCTCTTCAGGCCTAGGAGTCTTTTCCAAACCAGTGAATGGAGTTTGTTCCAAGACAGGGATCCCAAGCAAATAAGAAAATTCTTCCAGGGTAGGAACCAACTGGAAGTCTTGAAAGGTGAAACAATGATACAGAGGGTCATAAAACTGGGTCAGAACACTTATCAGTTGTTGGTCCCACTTTGCAGTGACCAAGCCAAAGAGAGAACCATGTCTGTTGATGAAGGAAGAAGTGTTTGGAATCCTTCCAACCAAATCCTTGAGTAAAACTGGTGGTTGAACAAAGTTGAGCCGGACAGTATTCCTACGTACGGGCATCATGATGTCCTACAAAACAGAGCAAAGATGAAACTCTTTTGTCTTTGAAATGGGTTAGTCCTTTATACAGGATGCATGCAATGGTATGATGGCATGATGCTATGATGAAGCACACCACAAGTATTCACATAGGTAAATAAGGCACACAAGTCACACAAGACACCCTTAGGTTTCAGGCCAGCATGAGTTTCAGGTGTTACCCTCTTTTGGTTTCGTTGGTTAAAACCTGTCCTATTGAAAAGTAACCGGGTTCTAGAGGATCTCAAATCATTGGCTACCCTCAATCGGTCATAACTCCAGCATCGCAATCTTTTCTCGCGGCCAGAACCATCTCGAGAGTTTAGCCTCAATGAGTGTAGCATACTGCTACTGTCCTAATAGCCAAGTTGGTCAATTTAGGGTTCTAAGGTTGGTTGGTGTTTAATGACCCCTTAGAAGACCTATATTCTCCCCATTGCAACACAAGGGATATAGGTACAGACTAAGATGCCACACCAACGTAGCCACTGCTTCACCCATGTCGGTTTACGCCGGACAGGTCCCTCACATATTATGCTACCTAAAAAGGGGTATTTCCCAGATCCGGGTTAGGATCTATGAAACTCCGATGCAAAGCCCACAAATATAAAAGCAAACAAAGCAAACAATTGAAAACAAAGGTGATCTAAACCCTAAGGTTACTCCACTTTTAATTAGTCCCCAGCAGAGTCGCCAGTTCTGTGATACGGTGGGAGAACTGACTTGAGGTTTTGCGTTTGTATTCGCAAATGTTTCGGTTGAGCAAGAGTCGCCACCGACTTTTTATTTTATCCTAAGGAAAGGTTAAAAAGCACAGCAAAAACCTTTTGAGATGTTTTCTTGGGTTCGGGGAGTAGATTATAGAAAGGGAAGGTATTAGCACCCTTTCTATCCATGGTTATCCATGGGCTCTTAGTTACTTGCTTAAATCACTTGCCTTTTGTTTTCAATTGTTTTAAATGGTGCTTGAGTATGTGGGTTTGAAAATATTTTGAAAAGAGGCCAATGTGGTGGCAACCTTTGTAATGATCCATGTGGGGATGTATACAAAGATGTACATCTTTTGAAAAGGTTTTCATTTGTTTTTTTTTTTTTGAAAGTTGTTTTGAAAGTGTAGTGATGTGTGGTTTGAAAAAATAGGCAAGTGTTTTGTTTTGCAAGTTTGATTCAAGTAACTAAGAGGTTATCTACTCCTAAATTTCTCAAAAGATTATTGCTACGTTTTAACCCTTTTAACAAGTTTGTTCCACCATTGTATTTGGTGGACAACCTTATGCTAGGATGTGAAAGGGACAGGCGCGGGTCATCGTTTAGACCATAATTGCAATGGTGCCAAGTATCTTTGGGCATTTTCTTTAAGGGACTTGATCATTTGTTTTGGAAGTATTTTAAAAATATTATCGAGGGACTATGATCATTCAATTTGTTTGTTTTGCCCAAAGAGACCTAACATGCAATATGGCCCAATTTTGAAAGGCAACAAGTGGAGTACCCTAGGGGGTGCAAGTGTGATTTGTGTGTCCATTTTCATGCTTGTTTTTCTTGAGATTAGGTCATAACTATTTTTTGTCGTTTTTCGCATACAAACCCTAATTCTATCATGTTATCATTAGAAAGCAATAAAGTGCGAAAATAAATTTACTAAGCTATTACAAAACCAAATATGGGAAGGGGGGTACAAATGTTCAAATGGGGATATTGACAAGTAATGTAAACCTAAAACTATTACATCAATTTGAATTTGTACAATTTAATTAATATACAATAATTAAATAAATAAATTAGAAAAATGGAATAAAAATGCAAGATGCAAAAATGTTTTGTATATGTATGAAAAAAGTGTTATTTATGTAAAAATAAAAATGATATTATTTTTGGAGTATTTTGAATTTAGGGCAAAACCCTAATTTTATTAAAGAAAATGTATTATTATCTAATTTAATACAAGTATTTATTTATTATGTACAAAAATAAAAATAAAATGAAGTATATTATGAAAAAAAGTATTTTTTGTATCAAATATTAATAAAAATGAAAAAATTCAAGTATTTTTATATTCTAACCTAAATATATTAATAAACATATATATATATATATATATATATATATATATATATATATATATATATATATATATATATATATATATATATATATATTAAGTTCTAAATATGCATTATGTATAAAATAATATATATTTAATATTTAAAAATAAAAAATAAAAAAATAAAAAAAGGTATTTTTTTTTTATGTGAAATATTTTCAGAAGGTAAACAAAAATAAAAAAATGTATCTACACTATTTTTTATATTTATTCTAAATAATAGTATAATATTTATGTTCAATCAAAAGAAATAATCAAATAAATATGCAATAAATTCAAAAATGATGGAAAAAATATTTTTATTTTTTTAATGTCATGAGAAAAAAGTAAACAAAGTCAATCAAAAAAGAAAAAGTCAAAAAAGTCAAAGGAATCAGCAAATGGGCCTTGGGGGTGTAAAAGCAAAATAGTGGTGTAAATAAGAAAAAAAACACACAAGCCCAGCCCAAAGACCACTATCTTCAACCTCCAGCAACAATATTTGAAAAAACGCGCGCCATGTTCATCATCTTCCAACTCTTGATTCCTGGCTTTTTAGCAAAAACTCATAACATAACAAATGTTCAGCATGAAGAGACGATTCTAACCATGTATAGAACTTGACCTAACTCTCTAAGATGAGGGAGAATTTCTTCTCCCCCAATTTCTGACCTAATTTTTATGCCATGTTCAGACTCAAAATTCTTGCAGCACACATAACATAAATGAAATCTAACTATATGGGCATGTTCAGGGCTATGATTGTGACATATTTTCTTCACAAACCTAAAGCTAACAATGCCTAATAAGAGAGATAGAACTTCATGAATGTACCTATTCAGTTGGAATCGTGCTTTGCAATGGAGGATGTTTCAGAGTAAAATGATGATTTGTATAGCTTCCTTGAAGTGTAAGGATGCTTTTCCAAGTCCTACTTTGTCTTGAAACTCCCTGAATCATGCTAGTGAACTCCAACTGCAAAACAGAAAAACAAAAATGGTGAAGTGGCTTAGAGGGATTACAGGTCAGGTTTCAGGTCATGGTTAGCTTGCATAGATGCTAGGGGATGTGTATGAACTGGTTTTGACAAGAATGCTCGAGAGAAATGGAAGTTGGTACTCAAACTGCAGAGGCAACTCTGTTTTTGCAGTTTGAGAGTGATTCTGAGATGGAGGGTGGATTGGAGGTCAAAGGCTCGTGCAAAAGCTTGGATATGTTCTTTGGAATGTGTTTGATAACTTTGTTTTTGTGTTGGTAAGCTGAGATGGATGTTGTCACAAGTTATGCTATGTTTCTTCTATGTGAAGCAAAGAAATGCAAGTTGGTGTTTTAGACTGATGCAGGCCCCCATAACAAGCTGCAAAACCCTTGTCTTGATCAGTGCAATTAGCTCCTAAACTTGTGCCAATGAGATCCTAACTGTACTTGCTTGGATTTCAATTTGACATAAAGTGATCTTTTGCAAAAATGGAAAGAATGCTTTATCTAGTTTGGGATTAATCCACTATGCAATGCTAGAACACAAAGAACATGGTCTTGGCACAAAGAATAAGCATTAAATTATTGAGTGCAACTTGGTTTAAGGACCTGTAATCTAATCTAAAGCATGCTGAGTTCAAATTGCAAGTTTATGAATATGTAACTTGGTCATGAACAAAGTGGTTTTTTGCTATATTGTGAAATTCGATTCTCCCTAACCATGAAGTTGTTTGATGAGTTCTTGGACATTTTGGAAAGCTTGGAATGTGTACTACAATCCATCTTTGAAATGCAAATTGAAATTCCAAGTGGAAGTGTATGGAAAATGGCCTTGAAGTGGGGTAGAAAACCTTGTCAAAATAGGTCAAATTTCACTAAGTTAAAAAATGGTTTAGTGCCCTTATTCAAAAAATTGTAACTTGAGATACAAGCTTCAAATGAGAAAACTTTGTGAATCAAAGTTGTAGATTATGTAACAAGCTATAACTTTCATGTTTTGACTTTTGTTTGAATCCAAATGAATCATGGTGGAAAAGTGGGGCAAAGTTGGGAAAAAATTAGGGTTTTCCATAACTTAGAAAAATTCTAAGTTATGAAAAATTCCATTTTGAAACCCTAATTTGCATTTCTTGGTTTCTTGGTGAACAAGTTTCATGATTTGGCATGTTTTGATGAGAAATGAATCTTGACTCTTGATTTTGACCAAAAAGTCAAAGTTTGACTTTTCAGTATACAGTCAAAATTGATCAATTGACTGGGAAATTCAACTGTCAATCTTGTGTACTTGGGATCTTTTGAGCTTGATGAATGTGTCAAGACCATTTCATTGAGTCCTTGAGTCCATATGTGAGCTTGGTTTGCCCTTGGTTAGGTCAAACAGTCAAAAAATGCCTTTGTGCAGTCAAAACCCTAAAAATGACCATTTTGCCCTTTTGGTGATCTGATCAAATTTCTTGTGGAATTGTGATCCAAACTTGATCAAATGGTCCATATGAGTTCATAATGTTGATGTGGGTCAAATTTCATGAGGTTTGACTGTCAATTGGCCACAATTGACTTTTCTCCCAATACAGCTGATTTCTAGGTCATCTGTCCAATTGACTGGGCAAAATTTGGAATTAGGACTTGAAACTTGGTATGGGTAATCTTGTGAGTCAAACATGAAACATGAAAGTCATCTTAGGAATTTTAGGTCAAAACCTCCTTGGGCCAACACAAACCCTAATTTGAGTCCACAGTGCAAGGAGAGGTCTTGAGCAGAGGAAACCCTAACTGGATCTTGATCTTCAAGGGTCTTGTGATGAGAAAATGTTAAGGAAATGGGAGGGAAAATTTTGGGGTACAACAGAATCCATATTCTACCATTAGCATGACAGTCGTAGTTGTCAATGTAGTTACTTTTGATATGAAGTTTCTCTCTGACCGCCATAGCATTTGTCTTCTTTTTATGGTTTCTACAAGCATAACAATTTCATGCCTAAGCTCTAGGAGATGAGAGTTAATCTCCCTAAGCTTGCCTATTTTGTTCAACCCCCTAACATTCCAAGAGACTAACATGGGCCTCGATCGAAGGCTTCTTGTGGGTGGTCATTCAAAACCTTCAATACATCAAATCCATTTAAACAGTTATAGCATCAGACGATTCAGGAAAAGCAATGCCCTTACCTCTATCTCTTGAGGCCTTGTTCACCTTTGTCCACTTGACACTGTTCTCTTCATCATTTTCTTTTAGTGTATCATGTTTTGTAGGAGTTATCATCAATTGGTTATTCTATTTCTCCATTGGTAGTTTCGTCTTTGGGATCCAAACCTTAGCTTTTGTTTTAGCTCCACATTGATGACCCACTTGTTGACATTTGTCATGGAACTTTGGCCGCCATTCATACTCGATCATTTGTTTCAGTTTTCACCCCTCGTTATCTCTTATGGTAATTTCATTGAGCAACTTCTGGATGATGTCAACCTCTACCAAAATTCTGGCATAGAAAACTCTAAGTTTGTGAGTTGTGCATTCATCTGTGATAATTGGGAAACCAATAACACTCCAAATTTTATTAAGACTCCTAGCCCCCCATAGGTGAAGAGGAAGATTAGGTAGCTTAATCCAGATTGGAAGCATTCTCAACAAATCCTTTTTTAGGTTGAAATCTGGGTGCCATTCCTTCAAAATAATAGGCATACTCCTTATAGAATACAATCCTTTCATTAACACGACTTCCTTATCTTCATGAGATTTGAAATGAAGCAGGAAGTATCCCACATCATGATATAAAAGGTCTGGCAAGTGGATGAAATTCCATACCTTAGTCATGAAATTCTTCACTGCGTTCATGCTCATATCCTCCCCCAAAACATATAAAATTAAAGCATTCTCCCAAAACTAGAGTTCTGAAGCTACATCCTCATCTTCAATCTCCCCATTCACCACCTTGGGCACCACAAACTCCATTGATCGCCCTTTCGCAGGATTCCTATTTTAACTTAGTACATCGACCCATAACTTGCGAGGATCTTTTGGATCTTTCTGTAGGGTTTCTGTATCTCATGGTTCTAATTCATATACAACACCTTCCTTCGTCTGATCAATTTTTTCATTATCGTCAAATTTCTCTGTTTCCTTTTCCGATACCGTCATCGATGATGATTTGTTCCCTAATGACGACGACACCACAAACTTCGGACGCCCCCGTTGACTCCTTGCAAACTCTTAGAATGCAAACAATCATTTTTTAGTTGACCCCACTTACTAAGAGAAGACTTTAATTGTTGTGTTGTTGTTGGTTGTTGTTGTGGAATGTAGCTTCAAATACAATATTATGTACTTTAAATTTTATTTTTCTTTCTTTGGCAGAGCCAAGTAATATATACTTTTAAAAATAAACTATTTTAATAAAATAATTTTGTTTTTCTTATTTACATTTTTCTTACATTTTAAATATAAAAGTGTGTGTACCATACAAGTACTCGTGCAAACATATGTGTATCACACCAATATCGTATGAACGCACAAGTAATCATACCAAAATCCGCACAAACACACATGTTTACTACACAAAAATTTAAAATATATATTATTGATGTAAAATATTTTTGATAAAATAATTTTATTTTTCTTTTAAAAATATGTATTTTTTTTTAAAAATAATTATTTTATTTGATAAAACAATTTAGTTTTTCAGATTTACCTTTTGAAAACAAAAGAGTGTGTATCACTCAAGTACTCGTGCGAGCCCACGAGTACTGATATGACGCACACATATGATATTTAAATATTATATAATAACAACAATAATTTTACTATCGATTTAATTATTTTTATAAATAATTTCAAAACTAAAATATTTTTATATAAGAATAATTATATTGTTCATTAAAATATTTTTATGTACTAAAGAAAATATTGAAATCAATGTATTATCTCTTTTAAAAAAATAAACTATTTTGTATAAGCAATTTTACTTCATTATAAATTCAAATTTGATTATCTCTATTGCCAAATATGCATGCAAAATCAATTTTAGTCAACAAAAAATTTAATATTAACAGAAACATAAAGTTATTGATCAAAATTTTAAATATTAACAAGAATATAAAAGTTACTGATAATAATATTGAATATTAACGGAAACATAAAGTCTCTGATAAAAATATTGAATATTAACGGAAACATAAAGTTACTGATTAAAATATTAAATATTAACGAGAACACAAAGTTACAAATCAAAATTTTGAATATTAACGAGAATATTAAGTTACTGATCAAAATATTGAATATTAATGGAAATATAAAATTACTGACAGAAACATAAAGTTACTGATCAAAATATTGAATATTAACTCGAAGACGAAATTACTTATCAAAATTTTAAATATTAACGAGAACTCAAAGTTACTGATCAAAATTTTGAATATTAACGAAAACATTAAATTAGTGATCAAAATATTGAATATTAACGAGAATATTACATTACTGATCAAAATTTTATAATATTAACGAAAATATAAAATTAATAATCAAAATATTAAATATCAACATAAACATAAAATTAATGATCAAAATATTAAATATTAGCGAAATCGAAGATAATGATCCAAATTTTAACCTAAATTTTTTAGTTCCTCCAGGAATTTCAGTTGCCTGTCGCTCGACCCCTCCATCCGCCACACGCTGTCTTTTATTCACCTCCTAAACCATATGCTTCAACGGAAAGGTGACAATCCCATTTCTTTCTATATCTTGTTTCTAATTGAATCTTCAGTTTTATTAAATTCTCACATATTCTTTTTCAACCCTCAACTCGCTCTGATTCGTGCAATTACTCAACATAATTTGTTTCCTTATCTCATTCAGATCTTGCATTGATTACAATTAGTTCGGATTTGAAGCTCAAAACCACAGTTAACATCATTCAATTTGATGCACAAAAGCTTTGGGTGTTAAGAGGGTAGAAATTTTTAAAATACCCCTTTGTTAGGTTCAAGATTTCACCTGCATGATAATGCTTACATTGACAGGCTGGTTAAGTCTATGGAGTGGCTCTTTCGTAATCAAAACTTTCAAAACCTGGTGTTTTTCCCTGAACAAAGGTCATTTTCTGAAAGTAAATTTTGTTTGAATTTGCAGGTTCCTCCTGGTTCTGAAAAATCATGAATCTATTTAGGATTAAACCATATTTTATAATTCACCCAATGATGAAAAATATGTTGACGCCTTTTTTCGCGCCAACTGCTGAACCTATCAAGGTTGTGGCTGATGCTACTAAAGTTGTGTGTGTTAGTGCAAGGTGATGAAATTGAGGAAGAAGAGAGAAAAAGGAATAAATGCTAAAAGCTGCCACTAATGATTGAAGGAATTGATTGATATAAATGTAAACCTAGTACACCTATTTATGCACAAATAAGAATGCCACATAGGCCCTAATAAAAAATATTCACAAATGACAAATACTAAATTACCCTCTAATACCGTCCCGTAATTTAGTAACTTATCAGAACTTAACAACACCAATTTCATCTCTCAAACAAAGAAATTGGTCTGTTTTTATCGCCTTTGTCAGAACATCTGCCAGCTGCTTCTGAGTGCTACAGTGCAGAACTTCTAACACTCCTTTCTGCACTTGACTTCTGAGAAAGTGATACTTCGTCTCAATGTGCTTGCTTCTTCCATGTAGAACTGGATTCTTTGCAAGATTAATTGCAGACTTATTATCAATCATCAGCTTCAGAGGTTCCTCAACTTCAACCTTCAGATCATGCAGCAGATTCAGAAGCCAAACTGCTTGACAAGCAGCTACAACACCTGCAATGTATTCAGCTTCACATGTTGACAAAGCCACAACCGGTTGTTTCTTGGAACTCCAAGAAATTGGACCTCCCAGAAACTTGAACAAGTACCCAGAAGTACTTCTTCTGTCAACTCTATCTCCACACCAATCAGAATCAGAATAACTCATAAGTTCTGATTTGATCTTTCCTCCAGAAGGAAATAACACTCCATATTTCAGAGTTCCTTTTATATACCTCAGAATCCTGACAACAGCTTGGTAATAAGACCACTTTGGTTTGCTCATGTATCTGCTGACCATTCCAACTGTATAACAAATATCAGGTCTGGTATTACACAAATACCTCAGAGAACCAACCATCTGTTTGAAGGTTGTAGCATCCACATCCTCTCCATCAGAATCAGAATCCAACTTCTGATTCGTATCAACAGGTGTGATAGCAACCTTGCAATTTGCTAGCTCAAATCTCTTCATAAGCTCCAGTTCATACTTCTTATGATGTAAGATGATTCCTTTCTCAGAGTATATAAATTCCATCCCTAGAAAGAAACTCATTTTTCCAAGATTTGTCATCTCAAACGCATTCATCAGAACTTTCTTGAACTCAACTGTTTCTTGTTCAGAACTTCCTGTGAGTAATATGTCATCAACATACAAATAGACCAGAATCATATTACCTTCTGAAGTGTGCTGAACATAAACACCATACTCCATCTCACACTTCTGAAACCCTTGTTCCTTGAAAAACGAATCAATCTCAAATTCCAAGCTCTGGGTGCTTGCTTCAGTCCATACAGAGCTTTATTTAACCTGTATACCATCCCTTCCTGATTCTTTTTCACAAATCCAGGAGGTTGTGACACATAAACTTCTTCTTGTAATGGACCGTTCAGAAATGCAGACTTCACATCCAGATGTATCAAAGGCCAATTTCTATTTGCAGCTAAAGCAATCACCAGTCTGATTGTTTCATGTCTAGCTACAGGCGCAAACACCTCAAAGCAATCTAGTCCAGGTTTCTGAAGAAAACCTCTGGCCACTAGTCTCGCTTTGTGTTTGCCAATTGATCCATCTGGCTTTAGCTTCTGCTTGAAAACCCATCTGACGCTGATGGCTTTCTTGCCTTTTGGAAGTTCTGTCAGCTTCCAAGTCTTGTTTCTTTCAATATCCTCAAGTTCTTCTTTCATGGAATTCAACCATACTTTCTTCTTGAGCGCTTCTTCAATACCCACTGGTTCAGAATCTACTAGCATGGCACACTGAACGATTTCTCCTTCAGAATCTACTTCAGTATCATGCAACATGCTAAAATCTGCAAACCTACTTGGTATTCGTCTGATTCTCTGTGGCCTCTGATCTTGTTCTGAAGCTTCTCCAGAACTTGGAACTGTGCTGGCTTCTGGACTTTGTCCAGAATTATTTCCTTCAGAATTACCACCTTCAGAGTTACTTCTGGAAACTTGTTCTCCAGACCCCATGTCTTCAAAATTTTCCCTTCCAGAAGTATAATCACCACCAGATTCTGGATCATCATCAGAATCTGGATCAGAATCAGATCCACTATCAGAATCTCCCTGAGATTCTGACTCATCTTCAGAGTCTTCATCTTCTGACTCCGACTCGTCTTCAGAACTTTCAGAAACTAACCCTGGTGTTGGCACTACACTAGAATCTGATTGAAGCTTGTTCCAATCCCATGTTTCTGACTTTTTCATAATGACGTCTCTGCTGATTTCAACTTTGTTGGTTTCTAGACAATAAAGCTTATAGGCACCTGTACTGTGGTACCCCACCAGCAACATTGTTTTGCTTCTATCATCCAGTTTTCATCTTCTAGCATCTAGAACGTGTTTGTAGCATACAGAACCAAACACCTTCAGATGGCTAACACTTTGCTTGTCTCCAGTCCATTTTTCTAAAGGAACAATTTCCTTTAGCTTCTTTGTTGGACACCTATTCAGAACATATGCTGATGTGGCAATAACTTCTCCCCATAACATGTGAGGTAACTTCTTCTCTTTCAGCATACTTCTGGTCATATCAAGCAAAGTTCTGTTTCTTCTTTCAGCAAGACCATTGTGCTGAGGAGTATATAGAGCAGTAACCTCATGTTCTATTCCATTCTCCTCACAGAACTTCTGGAACTCTGTAGAGTTATACTCACCTCCACCATCTGTTCTCAGAATCTTCAGCTTCTGACCACTCTGCTTCTCAGCCTTCACCTTGAACTTCTGGAACTCAGTAAACACTTCATGCTTGAACTTGATGAGTGTTACCCATGTCATTCTTGTGAACTCATCCATAAAAGACACAAAATATTTGTTTCCTCCAAGTGAAGGTACTGGAAATGGTCCACACACATCAGAATGTACTACTCCCAGAGCATGCTTTGCTCTGGGGGCTACTTCTGATGCAAATGGCAATCTGGGTTGCTTTCCTTTCATGCATATCTCACATGACTTCTGAGGCTTTACAATCTTCGAAATGCCACTTACTAGCTTCTTAGAACTTAGATGCCCTAAGCTTCTATAGTTCAAGTCCCCCAACCTCTTGTGCCACAGTTTACTGTCAGCTTCAGCGCCTTCTGGACTAAGACACTCCGTTTCAGAAGGTAATATGATTCTGGTCTGTTTGTATGTTGATGACATATTACTCACAGGAAGTTAGATGCCCTAAGCTTCTTAGAACTTAGATGCCCTAAGCTTATATAGTTCAAGTGCCCCAACCTCTTATGCCATAGTTTACTGTCAGCTTCAGCGCCTTCTGCACTAAGACACTCCGCTTCAGAAGTTTCTACATTCACCTTGAATGTTCTGTTGCTTCCCTGCTCAGACTTCATAATCAACTTCTGATTAGAATCATACAACGTCAAGAGGTTGTCCTTCATAACCACTGAAAAACCTTTCTCAATAAGCTGGCCCACACTCATCAGATTTCTTTTAATTCCAGGAACATACCAAACGTCTTTGATCAGAATGTTTCTTCCATTCTTCACTCTGACTCTAACATTTCCCATACCTTCTGCATTAAGGTACTTATCATCAGCACATCTGATCTTTGTTCTCCTTCTGGAGTCAAAGTCTATAAGCCATTGTTTGTTCCCAGTCAAGTGGTTTGAACAGCTAGTGTCCATATACCACCAATCTCCTGAACAATTTCTATCAGAATTAGAAGCCATCAGTAGCACAGGTTCATCATCAGAATCTTCTCTGGCTATATTTGCTTCTTCTGATTTCCTTCCTCTGTTTCTACAGTCTCTAGCAAAATGGCCAAACTGTTTACAGCAGTAACATTGAACCTTCTTCTTGTCATACCTTTCCTTTCCCTTCTGATATTTCTTTTCATCAGAAGTTGAGGTTTCTGACTTCTGGAATTTATCACCATGTCTATTCTGCTTCTGGTCCTTCTTGACAAAAGAAGCTTTCAGAGCTTGCTCCACTTCCCTCTCAGAAGTTCTTTCAGTCAGACGCAACTCTTGCGCTTCTAGACTGCTTTGCAACTCTTCTATTCTCATGGTTTCCAGATTTTTAGAATGTTCAATAGAAACAACAATGTAATAAAACTGAGGTGTAAGTGACCTCGGAATCTTTTCTATGATTACCTGTTCAGAAAGTGTTTCTCCATAAGCCTTCATCTCATTAGTGATCAGAATCATTCTGGAGATGTACTCATAAACTTTCTCACTGTTCTTCATGCTGAGGTTTTCATATTGTTTTCGCAGGGACCGAAGCTTTACCTTCTTTACTGACACGTCACCACCATAACATCTGGTCAGTATATCTTATGCCCCTTTCGACGTCGTCGAATCAACAATCTTCTCAAACACATTTTCATCCACACACTGATGGATAAAGAACAGAGCTTTCTGATCCCTCTTCCTCGTAGCTCTTTCTTCTGATTTTTGTTCTTCAGTAGCACCTGTTGCAGTTGGAACATAACCTTCAGAAACAAGATCCAGAACATCCTGAGCACCAAACAGCACACGCATTTGTATCTTCCATCTATTCCAGTTTTTTCCATCAAAAACTGGAAGTTTAGTGTTCAAACTACTGCCTCCATTCATCTTAAACCTTACACAAAAACTCAAATCTCAGATTTTCTCACTCAGTGTTTCCCAAACCCACAGAATCAGTGTGATTCTGTTTCAGATTTTTGTTCAAGGTTCAAAAATCAAACACACAGCTCACTATCACTCGTGTTTCCCAGAATTTCAGAACAAACCAAGAGCTCTGATACCAATTTGTTAGTGCAAGGTGATGAAATTGAGGAAGAAGAGAGAAAAAGGAATAAATGCTAAAAGCTGCCACTAATGATTGAAGGAATTGATTGATATAAATGTAAACCTAGTACACCTATTTATAGACAAATAAGAATGCCACATAGGCCCTAATCAAAAATATTCATAAATGAAAAATACTAAATTACCCTCTAATAGTGTGTTCATTATGGAAGAGCTCACATGTTTGAAGAATGCTCTTTAAACCAAGTTTCTGTTAATTATAAAGGCAACCAAAAGTCTAATAATCTATATAACAACACACAATCCATGTTGGTGTAATCATCCTAACTTCTCTTGGAGCAACAATAAAAAACAATTGAAGACTTACGCACCACAAATTATGCCTAGTGTTTCTACACCTAATTATGATGTGGCTACTTATGGGAACAAGTAGCTAGAATAAATTATGAAGTCCTTTATGCAAGAAACAAAAAATCATTTCAAGCTCAAGGTGTACTTATAAAAAAATCTAGAAACTCGTATAGTGAAGATTGCTTCCCCTCTAAGTTGAATAACCATTGGAGCACTGCCAAATTCTACTGAATCTCATGCATCTACTTTTTGTTATAAAGAAGCAGACTTCGATTTGTTTTATTTTGAGTAAAAGGCAAACTTTTCTATATTGCACTTTAAATAAAATACACTCTTGGTCCTTATATAGATCCAATAACTTTTACAATTCAGAAAAGATAACTGCTACTAATAAAAACTATCATAACTTACTAACTTTTGACCTTCCAAATTACATTGGTTCTTAATCTTCCCACTACCTTATTTAATATGAAAACTTATTACTAATGACATTAAAGTTTACTCAAAAAAACTCCTCTGTAAACTTAAATGTTTCTTCCATCCAACATTCCTATCATCTTCTTGCCTCTATCGAAGATCTCTTTCGATAGTGGTTTTGTGAAAATATCCGCTGCTTGGTTTTTGCTTGCTACATGCCTCAATTCGACACTTCCCTCCTTTACATGTTCACGAATGAAGTGAAATCGAACATCAATGTGTTTGCTTCGTTCATGATTCACTGGATTTTTTGTCAATTCGGTAGCTAATTTATTGTCCACTTGTATTTTTGTTGGACCTTCCTGTTTTAGCTCCATCTTGCTTATCAACCTTCTGAGCCATACTGCATGATAGACGCACCAGGATGCTGCCACATATTCAGCTTCACACGTCGAAAGTGTTACTATAGGTTTCTTCTTTGATAGCCAAGTAAATGTTGTGTTTCCCATGAAGAACACATATCCAGAAGTGCTCTTTCGATCGTCTATGTCTCCGAACCAGTCACTGTCAGAATAATAAACTAACTTATAGTCTTCTGTTTTTGAATAAAACATTCCTAGTGATACTATTCCTTGGATGTATCTTAGAATTTATTTCAGTGCCTTCCAATGTGTGTGTACTGGCTCCTCCATGAATCGACTTACAATGCTAACACTTAGTGAAATATCTGGCGTTGTGCATGTGAGATATCGAAGGCTACCTACCAAGCTTCAATATTTTCTTCCTTCAATATTTGCACCTGGTTCCACTGACGTCGAAGTTAGATTGCAATTCTTCATCTTATATTTTTCCAGGATTTCCTTTGCATATTTTTCTTGTGAGATAAAGATTCCAATTTCTTCTTGTCGAACCTCCAGATCTAGAAAGAATCTCATCAGACCTAAGTCTGTCATTTCGAATTCGCTTGTCATGGTGCTCTTGAAATCTTCGATCATCTGAACATCACTGCCTAGAAAAATAAGGTCATCAACATAGAGAGAAACAAGTAATACATTACTTCCATTTTTCTTCACATAGAGGGTAGGTTCATAAGGACATCGCTCGAACCCATTCTCTTTGAAATATGTGTCAATGCGTGTGTCCCATGCCCTAGGTGCTTGCTTCAGCCCATACAGCGCTTTCTTCAATTTCAACACCTTCTTCCCTTCTCTAATTCTCATATATCCAACTAGTTGTTCGACATAGATTTCTTCTTCGAGCACAACATTCAAAAATGTTGTCTTGACATCCATTTGAAATATTGGCCATTTGAATTGAGCAGCTTGAGAAATGAGTAATCGAATTGTCTCCATTCTTACAACAGGCGCAAACACTTCGTTATAGTCAATTCCTGCTTTATGTTTGTATCCCTTCGTAATCAGTCGTCCTTTGAATCTTTCGATTTCTCCTTGAGCATTCATCTTTTTCTTGAATACCCATTTTACACCAATGGGTTGACTACCTTTTGGAAATTCGACTAGCTCCCAAGTATTGTTGCGTTCATTTGCTTTAATCTCTTCGTCCATGGCACTTTTCTACTTCTTGTCTCATAACGCTTCTTCGACACTGATGTTTTCAGCATCTTCCAGAAGGCACACAAGATGCACCTCACTTCTTGAATCATACAAATCTTGCAAACTTCACATTTTGGGTTGTAGAGGTTCATCTTCATCTTCAGTTTCTTCATGTTCTGTTGAAATACTTGTTGGTACATGTGATACGGTGGGAAGAACTGACTGTTTTTGGAATTCTGGTTTGCGTTTGTTTTCGCAAAATGTCGAGGTAAGCAAGAGTCGCCACCGACTTTTATTTTATCCAACAAGGAAAGGAAAAAAGCATAGAAAAATTCCTTTTTTGAGATATTTCTCGGGTTCAGGGGGTAAATTATAGGAAGGGAAGGTGTTATCACCCTTTCTATTCGTGGTTATCCACGGGCTCTTAGGTACTTGCTCAATTGTTTTCAAAATTGCTTTCTTTGTACTGGTGGGTTTTGAAAAAGTTTTTATTTGAAACTTCGATTTAACTCTTGCTTCTGTCCTCAAGAGCGTATGAAGTGTTTTTGAAAACTTTGTTCAAAAAGTGTTAGTGTAAAAAAGATTTTGTTTTTGAAAGAGCAAGTATCTAAGAACCATTTACCTACTCAAAAAAGGAATCATTCTATGCTAATATCCTTTAGATAATGCTATCCCACTATTAATGAGTGGGTAGCACCATCTTTGGAGTTTAAGGATCAATTCGAATGAGGGACATGCAGTCACTAAAGCAATATTAGGACGCCTTAATGGTAACCCTAATGTCTTAGATCATTTGTTTTGAGGCAACAATATCCGAGGAAACCGTTTCGAGGCGACTATAATCTTTAGACAAGAGGACGACCTCTAAAGTGACCTATACTCAACGACCGCGTACGAAGGCAACCAAGTGGGGTGTACCCTAAGAGTGCGCATGTGCGAGTGTGTCGTTTTCAGTTATTTTTTGTCTTTGTACATGTTAAGGGTGATCTAAGTTGATTTTAGGTTAAAACATCCAGTCTTGTCATGTCATCCTATTATCAAACATCTAACAGTTATAATTTGCGGAAATAAAATGCGGAATTTAAATTACAAGGCGTCGGGTATTTACATCGCCAAAGACAATCCTTAAAAATAAATAAAAGCGATAAAAAATAAATAAAGGTCCTATTAACTATTACAAACTGGAGGCAAGTACATTAATATGATAAAATAAATAAATCGCGTGCGGAAAATTAAATCGAGTGCGAGATTAGGGTTTTGACCCTTTAAAGAAGACTTTTTGTTTTTGTTTTTTTCTTTTAAGAAAGAAATTCATCTAAATGAATTACTAAATCAATAAATTAATTAATTAATGAAAATAAATTATTTTTGGTTTTTTGGTATTTTATGAAAGAAATAAAATAATTAAATAAGTAATTAAAACCTAATTGAATCTAATTTAATTTTAGTTATTTACAAAAAATAAGTTAAAGTTATTCTAATTAAAACCTAAATTAATTTAATTAGTATTTATTAATAAAAATAAAAATAAAAATTTGATTAAGTATAATAAATGTTTTTGGTTTTAATTTTATAAAGAAAAGAATTTTTTGGTTGGTTAGAATTTTAAATAAAACAATAAAAACAATTAATTAAAAATAAATAAATAAAATAAAAGAGTGAGGGGTTTGGGCCTGATTTTGGAGTGCTAGATAGCAATCTGAAGCCCAATTTTGTTGGCCCTTCGTTGACTTTGCAGATTTGGTGTGCACGCGCTGACTTGGCTCCATGGTGGACCTTCAGATCCTGGCCACCAGATTTGGCCTTTGGCCATCTGGCCATTGGATAGATGATAGTGTATGGTATGCTGCAAGCCTGGATATGCACACAATTGCCTGAAAGAAAAAATCAAATAGGAATTGGGGGACCTGGGATTCGAACCCAGGTCCTGATGGATATTTGCACATCTGCCTTGCCACTACACTGCTTTATTCTCTTTGTTAGTAATATACACAATAATAATAATAAAAGAAAACAAGTTAATGGCCAGAAAAAATATAAAAAAGCGCGCGCCATTTGAACGGACCAATGGGCAGAGGACACTTAATCGTCCCTGTCCTGAAACCTGTAAAACATTTACCTGCAGATTTGAATCCGCAGCTAAATGCGCAAGCCTGTTCTACAATCTTCCCTAGGTCACATAAATCAATTCCCAGAGCATGGTTGGGTTCGTCTTGGCCAGCTAGTCACAACCATAGCCATTATTATGGCCAATTGTACCTGAAAATAAAAGCCCAAAAAATGCCTCCAAGAACCCTAACTATGGCGCTTTACGTTACAGGTTAGATAAACAAAATTGAATAATGCAACAAGCTTAAAAACGTTGTGAGGATTACAAATATGCAAGCAATTTGTTCAAATGATGCAAGAATGATGAACTACGATTTCAAGAACAGGGGCGTTTATCGTGACACTTACAACGCGTTGTGGTGGGTGAGAAAGCTTGCTTCGGATTGGTTTCGCTTAAGTGAACATCCAAGAATCGATTAGGATGCTTGCCAAGTCCTGAAAATGTCTCTAGCTATGAATTCGATTACACACTTTTTAGTGAATTTTTCAACTTTTATATTGCCTCTTTCTGCAGCCTCCAACCCTTATTCACGTCCCTTTGGCTTGTTTATGTAGTGTGGAATGTATTAGGGTAACAAACTTGATTCAAATCTTGCTCCAATAATGATTGCCAATTTGATTTGATTCTCCATTACTAAACCATCCAAATTTGCCAATTTTCAATCTTTTTGTACATGGATTGCTTGATATGAATTTTGATGATGTTAATGATGATAATCAAGACCTGAAATAGCAAAAAGATCTCATGTAATCAAAGTTTTGGATTTTATATGATTTAATTTGATTTAAAATGAATAAATTCAAATAAAAATCAAATAAAATAATAAAAATAGAATATGGGCTCATGGCTGAAGCTAGGACACGTGTACAATGATTCAAGCTCAAATCAAGTGGAAAAGAATGGGCCTATTTGACAAAATTTGAAGTTTTGGGGATAGTTGACTTTTGGCAATTTTGAAAAAATGCCCAACTACAATAATGCATAACTTCTTCAATTTTGAACTTTTGGAAGTGTTCTTGTACTTTTTAGAAAGCTTGAGATGTTATATAACCAACCCTTTTGGTATCATCTCATTTTGATATTCCATGCTAAAGTTATGAGCTTTGGAAAAAATGGTGTTTTTGTTGACTTTCAAAAATGACCTATAATGTCCAAATTTATAACTTCTTGTTAGTGCATTTTTTGATCTTGGGGTATGAATATGGATTGTAGTAAATTGCGTCCTCTTCAAAATGAGCTTTGGATGGGTCATTTCTCATACAGTATGAGAAAGTTATGCTTGGTAAAAGTTGAGTTGACTTTTCCTGTAAAACCCTAATTTAGCAACTTTTGAGTCTTGATGAATTTTGAGCAATCCTTGATGAATCATGATCAAACCTTGATCAAATGATGAAATATCCTTCAAAATGATAATGTTGACAAAAAATATTGAAGTTTGACTGTTCATAGGTCACAATTGACTTTTGCCCTAGCATAGTCGATTTTTGGACCCTTTGAGCAATTGACTGAGCAACTTCCTCTGCAAGGCTTGAAATTTGGCATGGATGATCTTGAGAACATATTAGGACATTGGGGAGAACTTGAGATCATTTGGAATCAAGGATCTTGATGCAACACAAAACCCTAATTTGGGGTTGATTGCCTTAGGAGATAGCTTGTCTGTCCAACTCTTGAGCAAACTTGAGCAACTTGGAGATTTTCCTTGCAATGTCTTGAGAAATATGAGAGGGAAAATTTTGGGGTACAACAGCTTCCCCTGTTCAATCTTCTTAAACCTGAGGATGTAGATTGGCGTTCATGCCTTTCGTGATCCGAAGGTGGAAGATGATTGAACACTAGAGTGCCCAGAAATTTGCACTCGCATGAAGTGATATCAGCCTTGTGATGTCGGGAATGGGCTTACAGATGCCATTTGGAGATTGGTGACGAGGGGATGGGCTTAAAGATGCCATCTGCATGAGTGTCGATCTCATAAGAGATTCCTTAGCGAGAACTTGCATACCTGTTGTTGTGGAAGATTCCGCTGGGGAAGCCTGATCTTCATTGAGATTTAGGAACTTGCCTGTACCTTAGCTGAGAGAACATATGTGCTGAGTTTTAAGAACTTGTCCATAATTCAACTGGGGGGAAACATCTTCATCGAGATTTAGGAACTGTCTGTAATTCAACGGAGGATAATTCTGTTGAGATTTAAGAACTCGTCCACACTTCGACGGAGGAAAATTGTCGAGATTGAGAACCTTATCTGTAATTCAACTGAGAATAATTCAGTTGAGATTTAAGAACCGGTCAGGTCTTCGACTGAGGGAAACATCTTCATCAAGATCTAGGACTGTCTGTTACTTCAACGGAGGATAATTTTGTTGAGATTTAAGAACTTGTCCACACTACGACGGAGGAAAATTGTCGAGATTGAGAACCTTATCTGTAATTCAACCGAGAATAATTCAGTTGAGATTTAAGAACCGGTCAGGTCTTCGACTAAGGGAAACATCTTCATCAAGATCTAGGATTGTTTGTTACTTCAACGGAGGATAATTCTGTTGAGATTTAAGAACTTGTCCACACTACGATGGAGGAAAATTGTCGAGATTGAGAACCTTATCTGTAATTCAACCGAGAATAATTCAGTTGAGATTTAAGAACCGGTCAGGTCTTCGACTGAGGGAAACATCTTCATCAAGATCTAGGACTGTCTGTTACTTCAATGGAGGATAATTTTGTTGAGATTTAAGAACTTGTCCACACTACGACGGAGGAAAATTGTCGAGATTGAGAACCTTATCTGTAATTCAACCGAGAATAATTCAGTTGAGATTTAAGAACCGGTCAGGTCTTCGACTGAGGGAAACATCTTCATCAAGATCTAGGACTGTCTGTTACTTCAACAGAGGATAATTCTGTTGAGATTTAAGAACTCGTCCACACTACGACGGAGGAAAATTATCGAGATTGAGAACCTTATCTGTAATTCAACCGAGAATAATTCAATTGAGATTTAAGAACCGGTCATTTCTTCGACATAGCTGAGAACTTTAACTGCATCTTTCTTGAAAGGTAAAGGTCAGTCGTATACAATGCATGATATATATATCAAGCAATGATGTTCTCAAAATAAATGAGATTATGTTGTATGATGCGTATATGCATGTATCATGATGTATGGAAATGTAATACTTTTAGCTGGGGCAAATAAATTCCGGATAGATGCTGGGGAATAGAGTTGGATTCTTCGTTTCCGCTGGGGATGGCGAACGAAGATGTTGTGAGAATAAACCTGTAGGAGAAGCTAACTCCGTTGGGGAATAAACTTATGAGGAGATTACTCTGTGGGGAAGAGATGCTCTACTGAGGATTCCACCGATAAATTCTGTTGGGGATGAATTACCGTTGCTGGTGATGTTGAATCCTGCTGAGGATTTGAATTCTGTTTATGAAAGGAAAGAACTCCGTTGGGGGATGATCTTTCAATTGCGACTTCACTGGGGATAACCTTTTAGACTCTTATGGGGATAATCCTTTGAGTTCTGCTGAGGACGATCTTCCGAAGTCTACTGGGGATGATTCTTCAACTCCACTGGGGAAGTTTTTTTCGGACTGCGCTGGGAAACATTTCAAACTCTACTGGGGATATCTTGTATTTTGCCGGGGAAGATTCTTATACTCCGTTGGAGAATATTAAGATTGTCGGGGATATTAAGCCTTTTTCAGTACTGATGGTAGATAAACTCTGCTTGGGGAGAATATTACCGATTCATTTACAGTTGCAAGTCTCAGCTGGGGAGAGCTATCATTACTGTCTTACTCTGCGGGGAGTGAAAGTACCTTGGCCATATTCTTCAGTTGAATCTACCTTTATACCTGGTGGATAGAATAACTGTACAGTTTGGACATTTGTCATTGCCCCCTGTTTCTAATATTACAAGTAATCGTCTGTTGTTCCACATGTAAATTTTTATGAGCAGCAACTAATGTCAAATGCATATATCAAAAATGAACATTGGACGTTCTTTGCAAAACAAACGGAAAAAGGAAAAACAGTTTGAAATTTCTTTGAAAATGAATTGTATTGATTTTGAAGTTTGGCATGTAAATAGGCGTTTTTGTACAAGAGGCTGACGTCCTATTAAGAGAACGCCGCTGAACAAATAGAGTTTATACAATTTGTGAAAAACTAAACAAAACAGCTATGTGAATAATCCCACTGGGTTCTAACTCTGCTATTGCCTTTATGTCCTCGAGCACCTTATCACTTTGCTACTTGGTTGAAGGTAGATCAGATTGATTAGTGCCATCTAAGCTTGATAGTCGATACCGAAGTATGGTTGCAAGGTGATCCAATGAGACATATTGTTACGCTTTGATCCCTGATTTTTTCCTGAACCGCCCTTTCGGGTTTTCAGTTCACCGGGATACCCTTTTTTTCCCAAGCCGCCTTTTCAGGTTTTCGACTTGCCGGGTGTACATATTTTTTTTTTCATTTTCATCCTTTATTTTTGCCCGAACCCTTTTGGTTCGCCGAGAAGCCCTTATTTTTGTCTAGGCCAGTCAACCTAGCGGGTTTTTGATCATGCGTAGTATTTTTTCACTATGTCTGCATTGACAGGGTGAGGAAGGTCGTCACCATCCATGGTGGTTAGAATCATAGCTCCTCCTGAGAAAATATTCTTAACCACAAATGGCCCTTGGTAAGTGGGGGTCCATTTCCCCTGGGATCACCTTGAGGTAAGATAATGCGCTTGATCACCAGATCCTCAACTTGATACTCTTGTCGTCTAACTTTCTTGTTAAATGCCTTGATCATCCGCTTTTGATACGTTTGACCATGATAAATAGCAGTAAGTCTCTTTTCGTCGATTAGGTTCAGCTGATCAAGCCGAGTCTGAATCCAGTCATCTTCGCTTAAACCTGCATCCTTCATAATCCAAAGAGAGGGTATCTGAACTTCAATGGGTAATACGGCCTCCATACCATATACCAAGGAATATGGGGTTGCCCCTGTTGACATCCGCGCTGAGGTACGGTACCCATGAAGAGCAAATGGTAACATCTCGTGCCAGTCTTTGTATGTCACTATCATCTTCTGCACAATCTTCTTAATGTTCTTATTAGCCGCTTCAACAGCCCCGTTCATCTTCGGCCGGTAAGGGGAAGAGTTGTGATGCTGTATCTTGAACTGCTTGCAGAGCTCGGTGATTATCTTATTATTGAGATTGGTACCATTGTCCGTAATGATCCTCTCTGGTACACCATATCGACAAATCAGATTGTGCTAAATGAACCGTGCCATGACGTTCTTGGTTACCGTAGCAAAGGAAGCTGCTTCAACCCACTTCGTAAATTAATCAATTGCTACCAGGATGAAATGATGCCCGTTGGATGTCGTAGGTCTGATCTCGCTGATCATATCAATGCCCCACAATGCAAAAGGCCACAGAGTTGTCAAGACGTTCAGAGGTACTGGAGGTATGTGCACCTTATCAGCATAGACTTGGCACTTGTGACAGGTCCGAGAATGCTGATAACAGTCGGCTTCCATTGTGGACCAATAATATCCTGCCCGAAGGATTTTCTTTGCCATGGTGTGTCCACTGGAATGAGTTCCGAAAGTACCTTCATGTAACTCTGCCATGATCCTTTCTGCCTCGTTCTTATCCACACATCGCAGTAAGGTTGAATCATGGTTGTGCTTGTAAAGGATACCATTGCTGATGAAGAACTTCGCCGCGAACCTCCTCAGAAACTTCTTGTCATTAACAGATGCACCCTCGGGGTACTCCTGAGCCTCGAGGTATCTCTTCACTTCATGAAACCAGGGCTTTTCTGTTACCTCTTCAGTCTCAATGTCACAGCAATGTGCAGGTTCGTCCAACCTTTCAATGGTAATCCGGGGAGCCTCGTTGTCCCAATTGACTTTGAACATAGAAGACATCGTAGCCAGCATGTCCGCTAACTGATTCTCCTCTCTAGGGAAGTGTTCAAAGGTTATCTCCTCGAAATGTGGAAGCAACGTCAATACATACTCCTTGTAAGGAATAAGATTTGGGTGTTTCATATCCCACTCGCCTTTGATCTGGATGATCACGAGAGCGGAATCTCCGAAGACACTCAAGAACTTAATCCTTAGGTCAATTGCGGCTCGAAGACCCATGATGCACGCTTCATACTCCACCATATTGTTGGTGCAGTTGAAACATAGTCGGGAGGTGAACGGAGTATGAGAGCCTTTAGGAGATATGATCATAGCGCCAATGCCATTACCCAAAGCGTTTGAAGCTCCATCAAAGTACATAGACCATCGGGATCCTTCCTCGGGTCCTTAATCCGGTCTAGGTTCTTCGCAGTCGGTCACTATCATGATATTCTCATCCGGGAATTCAAAGTTCATAGACTGATAATCGTCCACAGCCTGATGTGCCAAATGGTCTGCCAACACACTTCCCTTGATTGCCTTTTGGGTTGTGTATTGGATGTCATACTCAGTCAAGATCATCTTCCATCTTGCTATTCTTCCGGACAAGGCAGGCTTCTCGAAGATATACTTGATTGGATCCATTTTTGAAATCAATAGAGTAGTATGAGTCAGCATATACTGTCTCAGCCAGCGAGCAGCCCATGCCAAAGCACAACAAGTTTTCTCGAGCAGTGAGTATCGGGTCTCACAGTCGGTAAACTTTTTGCTAAGGTAATAAATAACATGCTCTTTTCGGCCAGACTCGTCATGTTGACCCAGCACACACCCCATTGAGTTGTCGAGTACTGTCAAGTATAAGATCAAAGGTCTCCCTTCAACCAGAGGCATCATAATAGGTGGCTCTTGGAGATACTCTTTGAACCTTTTGAAAGCGGTCTGACATTCATCATTCCATCTTACCACTTGATCTTTCTTCAGTAACTTGAAGATTGGCTCACAAGTAGCAGCCAGGTGCGAGATGAATCGAGCAATATAGTTTAGACGTCCTAGAAAGCCTCTGACTTCTTTTTCTGTTATGGGAACTGGCATTTCTTGTATCGCCTTCACCTTTGCAGGATCCACCTGAATACCTTTATCGCTTACGACGAAACCCAGTAGCTTACCACATCTCACCCCAAAGGTGCACTTGTTCGGGTTTAACCTCGGCTTGTACAACTTCAACCTGTCAAATAACTTCTTAAGGTGGTCAAGATGCTCTCCCTCAGTCTGGGATCTTGCGATCATGTCGTCAACGTATACCTCAATCTCATGATGGATCATATCATGGAACAAAGCGACCATGGCATGCTGATACGTTGCCCCAACATTCTTCAATCCAAAAGGCATGACCTTGTAGCAAAAGGTACCCCATTGAGTAACAAAGGTTGTCTTCTCCATGTCTTCGGGAGCTATTTTAATCTGATTATAACCGGAGAAACCATCCATAAAGGAGAAGACCTTATGTTGTGTGGTGTAGTCAACCAGAATGTCGATATGAGGTAGAGGGAAATCATCCTTGGGGCTTGCCCTGTTCAGATCCCTATAGTCAACACACATTCGAACCTTACCATCCTTCTTCGGCACTGGAACCACGTTGGCTACCCACTGTGGGTAAGAAGTAACTGCTAGAAAACCGGCGTCAAACTGCTTCATCACTTCAGCCTTGATTTTCTCATACATTTCCGGGTGCATTCGACAGACCTTCTATTTTACTGGAGGACAGTCTTCCTTGGTAGGCAGGCGGTGAACCACAATATCGGTATCCAACCCAGGCATATCTTCATAAGACCAGGCAAAGATCTCGACGTAGTCACGTAGCATCTGAATCAACCGTTGTTTACTGCTAGGATCCAGATTTGCACCGATTTTGACCTCTTTCTTGTCTATCTCTGTACCCAGATTTATTGTTTCCACAGGCTCTTCATGTGGGTATGGCCCTCTCTTCCTGGAGTAGCAGTCTAGAAAGTTCACCAGGCACTTCGCAATCATCTTCACCTTCGTCTTCGGCTTAGTTGATCGGACTTTTGAAGTCATAACTGGCAGTAGCAGAGTCGTTATCAGTAGGATCTAGAGTGGATGTAGACCTGTATATGTGAGTGTGTGTAAAATAGCTATTTTGCAATATATAATAAAAGAAAAACAAGGAGCGCAAAATTTGAAATGCAAGAAACGTCCAATGCTTTTATTAATGATATATGTAGATGACACACATAAAGCCCTCACAAATGAAGCCATGGTGCCTCGGGTAAGACACTGGGCCGTAAAGTTTAAAACATTGTATGTTACAAATTCAAAACAAAAGTCTCATTATTGGGTAACAAAATAAATTGGGATGAAGTCCTTTGCTGTCTAGTTGCTTAGTCCACCATCAGTAGTAGGATAGATCCAACTATCAAACTCAGACTCTTCAACATCGTCTTCAATGGCATTCACTCCTGAATTGCTGATGAACAGGGGAGGTCTTCCGATCCGTGCGCTCCGCACAACCTTCTGAGCTTCTGCAGTGAAACCCAAACCAAACTTGTTAGTCTTCTGTGCAAAATCAAGGAGTTGGCCCCAATTTGCACACCCACCTTTCTCGACAACAGCCCGGGCATCCTTTAGGGAAGCCATCTTCATTGGAGGATCTTCAACAACAGTTTTAGTTGATGCCAGCGTATGGGGAACCTCTTCAAAATGCTAAAATGGGGTTTCAATGAACTCCTCATCCATTTCTACATATCGGAAAGAGTTGAGGTGGCTCACCATGTACTCCTCCTCTCCTTGTACTGTCACAATTTTCCCTTTGACCGGGTACTTTAGCTTCTGGTGGAGCGTAGACGTCACTGCCCCAACTTTGTGGATCCATGGACGACCCAGCAAACAAGAATAAGATGGCCTAATGTCCATCACATAGAATGTAGATGCGAAAACCTGAGAACCAACCTTAATTGGAATATTCACTTCTCCGTGTACCATTCTCTTGGACCCATCAAAAGCCCTGACTACAATGTTACTCGGCTTCAGCTCCAACCCTTCACAGTCTAACCGGTCTAGTGCCTTCTTAGGTAACACATTCAATGAAGATCCAGTATCTACTAACACGTGAGCAAGAGTAATGCTCCTGCATTCAATGGAGACATGCAGGGCGTCATTATGATTCTTCCCCTTAACAGTCAAGTCAGCGTCAGAGAAACCCAACCCATTATCGGCAGTTAGACTAGCCACACAATCTTTAAACTGATCAGCTGATGTCTCTTGTGGTACGTGTGCAGTTTTCAAGAAAGCAATCAGAGCCTTGGCATGGGCATCTGAGCAGAGTAACAGAGACAACATAGAGATTTTGGATGGGGTTTACCCCAGCTGCTCGACCATATTGTAGTCGCTCTTTTTGATGATCTTCAAAATTTCCTTCATCTCCTGTCTAGAGGCTTCAACAGTAATCGTCTTCGGTGCCTCCATCTGGGCAGGCTCACTGGTGGTCCCTTTGCCCCGAGTGTCAGATGACTCAGCGACAGGGGTAAGAATTGGAACTTGAACAGGGACAGTAGCAGGTACACTGGCAGGTGTAATAACAATAGGCTTCCGGATGGTTGGTGGAGAGATCTCAGGGGAGAAAAGTCTTCTGCTGCGGGTGACTTTGGCAGGTCTAACAATATTGTTGACGTCAGTATCAGCATCCAAATCTTGTTTAACTCTGTGATAATATACGTCAGCCCCGTAATGCCAAGGGACAACTTTATTTGATGTATAGGGAATAGGCCCAGGAACATGATGATCAATGGTGGGATTCTTGGAACATATGTAATTCTAACAGGCTTTCTCATGGAAGCCTTGGAAGAATTGTCGAAAATGGTGATTATAGCAACTTCTTCAGTAGGAATCAAAGGAACAAGAGTCTTCTCAAACAGAATTTCTTTATTATCCATTAGGCGTTGGACACCTGACTTCAAAAGATGGCAACCGGTAGGTAGGACAGAACACATACGGCAACCTTCGTCACAACCCGGAAATAAACCGTCTGACAAAAGGTTCTTCTTCACAGTCATTAAGGGAGTAACAATGTCTTTCACAGAAACCACAAACGAGTCTTCATCTATAGCATTCACTCCATGCTTGGGCATAGGAGCAGTCACAACATTAGGTCTTTCCGGTGCTTCAAACTCGATCTCCTTAGCATCAATCAAGTCCTGTACTTTGTTCTTCAAGACCCAACAGTCATCCGTATCATGCCCCGGGCTATCAGAGTGAAAAGCACAGTGGGCATTAGGGTTGTACTTCGGTGATGTTGTATTTGGATTCTTCGGGGATTCCCTTGGAATCACTAGATTGGTTTTCAATAACTGTGGCAGAATCTGGGATAAAGTCATGTTGAGCTGAGTGAATTGTCTTCGAGGTCTCTCGGCCCTTGACTGATTGTTGTGCTGAGGAGCAACAACAACTCTTGAAATAACCACCGTATTAACAGCTTGGCGGCGTTCAGGTCTATTCTGGCTTTTTGAACTGTAAACAGCACCGGACTCCTTCTTAAAAGGCTTCTTCTCGGTGCCTGATGAAGCACCCTTCTGTATTTTACTGGATTTGATACTGGCCTCAATCCTTTCCCCGGTCATAATCAGCTCTGTAAACCCGGACGAAGAACTTCTAATCAAATGGTTGAAATACGGACCAGACAAGGTCCCCAGAAACATATCAACTAGCTCCCTATCAACCAAGGGTGGTTGCACTCTTCCAGCGAGGTCCCTCCACTTTTGAGCATAATCTTTGAAACCTTCACCCACACCCATAGACATACCCTGGAGTTGGGTACGCGTAGGAGTGAGGTCGGCATTGTATTGGTACTGCTTGTAGAAAGCAGCAGCCAAGTCTTCCCAATTACGGATGCTAGTTCCTTCCAATTGGTAAAACCATTCAAGCTGAGTCTCTGAGAGACTGTCTTGAAAGAAGTGGATCCAGAGATTCTTGTCAGCGGTTTATGGCTGAATCTTCCTAACATACGAACGGAGGTGAAGTTTCGAGCAAGAAACCCCGTCGTACTTAGCAAAGGCTGGTGCTTTGAACTTGTGGGGAATCACCACCCCAGATGATAGACCCAGATCACCAAAGTCCAGACCAGGCACTTTCTGAACTTCCATCGCATTCAACCGGTCTTCCAGTTGCTTATATCTATCCTCAGCCGGAGGATACTGGTCTTCGTCGAAGTCCGTCTCATTGTCTGAAACCACGGGGCTAGGAGCCCTCCTTTCTACCTGATTATCTTTCCCTCCAGATGAGAGGGTCAAATCAACCTCTTCCCGCAAATCTTTTCCAAACTGCGACCCATATTGAATAGGACTGTCTTCTTCTTCTTCTTCTTCTTCTTCTTCTTCTTCTTCTTCTTCTTCTTCTTCTCTTTCAAGATAAGGGTCTTCAGATCTTGGTGACCCTTAGCCAAACTCATGAACAACTCTTGGAACTGGGCGTTTTGAGCCTGTAGAGCCTTGATTTCTTGTTCAGTTGATGGTTCAGAAGACATGATGCTGAAATAAACAGCGAAGAAGATGAGAAAACCTGTAATAGGTACCTGTTATGAGGTGCATGGAATGAAATGCGTATGATATGATTTCAAAGACGTCGAGAGATTCAAATTCGTAAAACAAAAAATGAAACACACTCTTATTAGATAAACTTTGAAATTAATTATTCAACAGATGCGTTTAAGGCGTTACAAGAAAGAAAAACTGAAAAGTAAATCAAAAACTAGAAATAATCAAAAGACAATCAGTGCTCCCATGGTCGTTTCTTGTCAGTGCGGACATAGTCATTGAGGATCCGCTTGTTCTCCAGCTATCTTGTCAACTTCTGAATCTTCAACTCTTGCTCATGATACTTCTCTCGGTAAGTATCCATTTCTTCTCTCAGCTGCATCCATGATCTCTTCAATGCCCCAATGTCGGTAGGCATGTACGGGTGGAGAATGGTAGGAGGAACCCCTTCTTCATAAGCAACTTCAACAATGATAGGCAAGACGGCTTCATACGACATTCCCAGCTTTTGGGCACGGATACTGACCCATCGGAGATATGGATCCATCGGAAGAGAAGTCTTTGCACCCAACTCGTGCGGATCAGACCTGCGTACTCTATCCCAAGCTCTTATGAATCTGCGGCGTTGCTCGTCACTATCCCCTTGGAAATCAAATACAATGCTTGGCATTAGTAACTCATGAGGTCCTTCCCTCATGGCTCGCCCAAAATGACGTAAGGCCAAACACGGATTATAAGTGATTCCTCCATTGGTTCCTATCAGTGGGACATTGGGGTATTCCCCACAACGATCAATAATATCCACATCTTCCATGCCCTTGATAGTCCAAATGATGTCATTATGGGAGAGAGACATAATCCTATAGGCCCATCCCATGCCTTCCTTGTTCTTTAAAACTGATTTGGGGAGGTGAGAAATAAACCACCTCGCCAACAATGGAGCACAGCACATCAGGGTTCCCTGCTTCCGAGCAGTACGAGCATAAAGAGAGTGAAGAATGTCACCCAAGAGAGTGGGTACAGGATTGCCAGACATAAAAATCTTTACTGCATTCTCGTCGATGAAAGCATCTGAGTTGGGAAACAACACCAAACCATATATGAGAAGAGCCAGAATGTCTTCAAATGCCTAGAAGTCTAGACTGTCCCAGAACTGATTAGCTTTACCAACCAAGAATTTAGTCAGAAAGCCCTTTGCTCCACTACGAGTTTCCCAATTAGACATTACCTCAGCCTTTGTCAGATGGAGGGCTGAAGCAATCTCTCCCGTCCTGAGGATCTTCTCCCAACCTGTGAACAGGGTCTGCTCCAAAATAGGGATACCAAGCAGATCGGAGAACTCTTCCAAAGTGGGGACCAACTGGTAGTCCTGAAAAGTAAAGCAATTGTACAGAGGATCAAAGAATTGGACTAAGACACTCATCATCTGCTCGTTCAATTTGGAAGTGACCAAACCCAAGAGGTGACCATGTCTTCTGATAAAGGAGGTAGTATCTGAAATCTTTGCAACCAATTCCTTGAGTTGAGTGGGAATCTGGACAAAGTTGATCCGAATGGTGTTCCTACGCATGGGTGCTATGACCTACAAAACAGAACAAAGATGAATCCCTCCTGTCTTTGAAATAGGTTAGTCCAATGCAAGATGCATGCAATGTCATGATGTCATGATAGAAAACACACCACAAGTATCCATAAATAGAAAACATGGTAAAGGCACACAAGTCACACAGATAGCCCTTAGATTTTAGGCTGGCAAGGAGCTTAGGTACTACCCTCTTTCAGTTCAGTTGGTTCAAACCTGTCCTAAAAATAGTAACCGGGTTCTAGAGGATCTCAATATCACTGACTACCCTCGATCGGTCATAATTCCAGTTTAGCAACCTTTTCTTACGGCCGGAATCATCGCAAGAGTTTAGTCTCAATCAGTGTAACATACTGCTATTGTTCTATGGCCAAGTTGGTCAATTTAAAGGTTCTAAGGTCAGTTGGTGCTTAATGACCCCTTAGAAGACCCATATTCTCCTTGTTACGCCACAAGGTATATTGGTACAAACTAAAGTGCCACACCAATATAGCTACTGCTTCAACCGTATCGGTCTACGCCGTACAGTTCCCTCACAGTTTATTGCTACTTACCTAAAGGGTATCCCCCAGATCCGGGTTAGGATCTATAGTAACTCCGATACAAGCCCACAAATATAAAGCATACAAGTCAAGCAATTGAAAACAATATGAACTATTCCTAAGGTACACCCACTTATAAATATCCCCAACAGAGTCGCCAGTTCTGTGATACGGTGGGAAGAACTGACTATTTTTGGAATGCTGGTTTGCATTTTGCGTTTGTTTTCGCAAAATGTTGAGGTAAGCAAGAGTCGCCACTGAATTTTATTTTATCCAACAAGGAAAGGAAAAAAGCACAGAAAAATTCCTTTTTCGAGATATTTCTCGGGTTCGGGGGGTAGATTATAGGAAGGGAAGGTGTTAGCACCCTTTCTATCCGTGGTTATCCACGGGCTCTTAGGTACTTGCTCAATTGTTTTCAAAATTGCTTTCTTTGTGCTTGTGGGTTTTGAAAAAGTTTTTATTTAAAACTTCGATTTAACTCTTGCTTCTGTCCTCAAGAGCGTATGAAGTGTTTTTGAAAACTTTGTTCGAAAAGTGTAAGTGTAAAAAAGATTTTGTTTTGAAAGAGCAAGTATCTACGAACCATCTACCTACTCAAAAAAGGAATCATTCTATGCTAATGTCGTTTAGATAATGCTATCCCACTATTAATGAGTGGGTAGCACCATCGTTGGAGTTTAAGGGTCAATTCGAATGAGGGACATGTGGTCACTAAAGCAATGTTAGGACGCCTTAGCGGTAACCCTAATGTCTTAGATCATTTGTTTTGAGGCAACAATATCCGAGGCAACCGTTTCGAGGCGACTATGATCTTTAGACAAGAGGACGACCTCTAAAGTGACCCATACTCAATGACCGCGTACGAAGGCAACCGAGTGGGGTGTACCCTAAGAGTGCGCATGTGCGAGTGTGTCGTTTTCAGTTATTTTTTGTCTTTGTACATGTTAAGGGTGATCTAAGTTGATTTTAGGTTAAAACATTCATTCTTGTCATGTCATCCTATTATCAAACATCTAACAGTTATAATTTACGGAAATAAAATGCGGAATTTAAATTACAAGGCGTCGGGTATTTACATCGCCAAAGACAACCCTTAAAAATAAATAAAAGCGATAAAAAATAAATAAAGGTCCTATTAACTATTACAAACCGGAGGCAAGTACATTAATATGATAAAATAAATAAATCGCGTGCGGGAAATTAAATCGTGCGAGATTAGGGTTTTGACACTTTAAAGAAGACATTTTTTGTTGTTTTTTTATATTTTAAGAAAGAAATTCATCTAAATTAATTACTAAATCAATAAATAAATTAATTAATGAAAATAAATTATTTTTGGTTTTTTGGTATTTTAAGAAAGAAATAAAATAATTAAATAAGTAATTAAAACCTAATTGAATCTAATTTAATTTTAGTTATTTACAAAAAATAAGTTAAAGTTATTCTAATTAAAACCTAAACTAATTTAATTAGTATTTATTAATAAAAATAAAAATAAAAATTTGATTAAATATAATAAATGTTTTTGGTTTTAATTTTATAAAGAAATTTTTTTTTTGATTGGTTAGAATTTTAAATAAAACAATAAAAACAATTAATTAAAACAAAATAAATAAAATAAGAGAGTGAGGGGTTTGTGCCTGATTTTGGAGTGCTAGATAGCAATCTGAAGCCCAATTGTGTTGGCCCTTCATTGACTTTGCAGATTTGGTGTGCACGCGCTGACTTGGCTCTATGGTGGACCTTCAGATCCTGGCCACCAGATTTAGCCTTTGGCCATCTGGCCATTGGATAGATGATAATGTATGGTATGTTGCAAGCCTGGATATGCACACAATTGCCTGAAAGAAAAAATCAAATAGGAATTGGGGGACCTGGGATTCGAACCCAGGTACTGATGGATATTTGCACATCTGCCTTGCCACTACGCTGCTTTATTCTCTTTGTTAGTAATATACACAATAATAATAATAATAAAAGAAAACAAGTTGATGGCCAGAAAAAATATAAAAAAGCGTGCGCCATTTGAACAGACCAATGGGCAGGGGACACTTCATCGTCCCTTTCCTGAAACTTGTAAAACATTTACCTGCGGATTTGAATCCGCAGCTAAATGCGCAAGCTTGTTCTAAAATCTTCCCTAGGTCACATAAATCAATTCCCAGAGCATGGTTGGGTTCGTCTTGGCCAGCTAGTCACAACCATAGCCATTATTATGGCCAATTGTACCTGAAAATAAAATCCCCAAAAATGCCTCCAAGAAACCTAACTATGGCGCTTTACGTTACAGGTTAGATAAACAAAATTGAATAATGCAAAAAGCTTAGAAACGTTGTGAGGATTACAAATATGCAAGCAATTTGTTCAAATGATGCAAGAATAATGAACTATGATTTCAAGAACAAGGGCGTTTATCGTGACACTTACAGCGTGTTATGGTGTGTGAGGAAGCTTGCTTCGGATTAGTTTCGCTTCAGTGGACGTCCAGGAATCGATTGGGATGCTTGCCAAGTCCTGAAAATGTCTCTAGCTATGTATTTGATTCCACACTTTTTAGTGAATTTTTCAACTTTTGTATTGCCTCTTTCTGCAGCCTCCAACCCTTATTCACGTCCCTTTGGCTTGTTTATGTAGTGTGGAATGTATTAGGGTAACAAACTTGATTCAAATCTTGCTCAAATAATGATTGCCAATTTGATTTGATTCTCCATTACTAAACCTTCCAAATTTTCCAATTTTCAATCTTTTTGTACATGGATTGCTTGATACGAATTTTGATGATGTTAATGATGATAATCAAGACCTGAAATAGCAAAAAGATCTCATGTAATCAAAGTTTTGGATTTTATATGATTTAATTTGATTTAAAATGAATAAATTCAAATAAAAATCAAATAAAATAATAAAAATAGAATATGGGCTCATGGCTGAAGCTAGGACACGTGTGAAATGATGCAAGCTCAAATCAAGTTGAAAATAATGGGTCCATTTGACAAAATTTGAAGTTTTGGGGATAGTTGACTTTTGGCAATTTTGCAAAAATGCCCAACTTCAACAATGCATAACTTCTTCAGTTTTGAACTTTTGGAAGTATTCTTGGACTTTTTAGAAATCTTGAGATGTCCTCTAACCAACCCTTTTGGTCTCATCTCATTTTGATATTCCATGCTCAGGTTATGAGCATTGGAAAAAAGGTGTTTTTGTTGACTTTCAAAAATAACCTATAATGTCCAAATTTATAACTTCTTGGGAGTGCATTTTTTGGTCTTGGGATATGAAGATGGATTGTAGGAAATTGCATCCTCTTAAAAATTATCTTTGGATGGGTCATTTCGCATAAAGTATGAGAAAGTTATGCTTGGTCAAAGTTGACTTGACTTTTCCTATAAAACCCTAATTTAGCAACTTTTGAGTCTTGATGAATTTTGAGAAATCCTTGATGAATCATGATAAACCCTTGATAAAATGATGAAATATCCCTAAAAATGAGAATGTTGAAAAAAAATCTTGAAGTTTGACTGTTCATAGGTCACAGTTGACTTTTGCCCTAGCATAGTCGATTTTTGGACCCTTTGAGCAATTGACTGAGCAAACTTCCTCTGCAAGGCTTGAAATTTGGCATGGATGATCTTGAGAACATATTAGGACATTGGGGAGCACTTGATATCATTTTGACTCAAGGATCTTGATGCAACACAAAACCCTAATTTGGGGTTGACTGCCTTAGGAGATAACTTGTATGTCCAACTCTTGAGCAAACTTGAGCAACTTGGAGATTTTCCTTGCAATGTCTTGAGAAATATGAGAGGGAAAATTTTGGGGTACAACAGTACAACTATAGTTGTTTCTTCGACTAAGTCAATAACCTATGTGAAATTGTTCCAGTCCCACTTGCTTGCTTCGTTTATTCGAACGTATCTACTCACGATCCCTTTCTTTCTTATGGGATCGAAGAGCTTGTACCCTTTCGTCTTCTCATCATATCCAATGGATATGTACTTCTGAATTTTGCCTTCAAGCTTTGTTCTTTGTTGATTTGTTACACGTGCATAAGCTACACTACCAAATATCTTGAGATGAGAGACTGTTGACTTCTGTCCACTCCATGCTTCTTGTGGTGTTTTGTCTTCTAACTTCGAATGTGGACATCTATTTTGAACATAAACAACACATTATACTGCTTCTGCCCAAAATTATTTCGACATGTTCTTGCTTTTGAGCATTGATCAAATCATGTCAAGAATAGTTCGATTATTCCTTTCAGCCACACCATTTTGTTGAGGTGAATATGGTGCAGTTAGGAATCTCCTTATGCCCTGTTCTTCACAGTACTTCACAAAGGCTATCAAAGTATACTCACCTCCTCCGTCAGATCGAATTGCTTTGATGTGTCTGTCTGTTGCCTTCTCCACCATTACTTAGAACTTTTTGAACACCTCTAATACTTCAGATTTTTATTTCAGGAAGTAAACCCATGTTTTTCTTGAGAAGTCATCAATAAAATAAATGAAGTACATTTTTCCACTGAAGGATTCTGGAGTGATTGACCCACATATGTCAGTATGTATCAATTTGAGAATATGTTTAGCTTGATACTTTGCCTTCTTTTAAAATGAGGTTCTTGTTTGTTTGCTGAGCACACATTCTTCACAGAACTTTCCTTCGAAATCCATGTCTGGTAGTCCATGCACCATGTTCCTTTTTTCCAACCTTCTTAAACCAGCATGATGTAGATGACCAAAGCGCATATGCCATAGTGACGCTTTATCTTGCACTTTGATTTACATACATTTCTCTCGAACGTTCCTCAGGTTCAGTTTGTACATTCGATTTCTTTCCATTTCGACACAAGCAAATAAATATCCTACTTTGTCCTTCAAATGCAGTGTTCGATCTTTCATAAGTATTGAAGCACCTTTTTCTGTGAGTTGTCCCAGACTCAATATGTTGGTCTTGAGATCTGGTACATAATAAACGTCTTCGATTGATCCAATCAAGCCATCCTTCTGCAAGTAACTGATTGTGCCCTTTCCTTCGACCTTCACTTTCGGCGCATATCCAAAAGACACATTTCCATCTTCATATCTTTAAACAGGTGTTTGTAACCACACATGTGATTACTTGCTCCTGAGTCAAGATACCAAACATTGTCATTATTGGTGTTGATTTCGTTTTGAGCCATCAGGAGAAAGCCTTCATTCGATTCAGCTTCCAAGGCTAGGTTGGTTGTTTCTTCAATCTTCTTTTTGATTTGACAGTCTTTTGCAAGATGTCCCACTTTGTCACAGTTGTAACATTTGTAGGAGTTGCAATCCTTCGCGTAATAACCATACTTCCCACACTTGTAGCATTCAAAGTTGGAATGATTCGAACGACCACCTCTTTGACCACGTCCTCTGCCACGCCAATTTTGTTTGCTCGATTATACTCTTTCAAAGTTTCTACCTCTACCACTTTGACCACTATCACGACCTCCACGCCCACGTCCTCTTCCTCAAAAGTTTTGAGAAAAGAGTACCTTTTCGTCTTTGTTTGATTCCTTGGTTTGATTAACTTCTTCGACTGCTTCTTCTTTCTTTTTCATCTTTCGTTGTTCATGTGCTTCGAGAGAACCAGCGAGCTCTTCGACTGAGAGCGTCGAAAGGTCCTTCGACTCTTCTATTGCACACATAATATTCTCAAACTTGTCTGTTAAAGATCTCAAGATCTTTTCAACAACTCGTGCATCAGTTATTGTCTCTCCAATTCTGGTGAGTTGATTCACCACCTTTTGCACACGTGCGATGTAGTCAGATACATTTTTTGTATCCTTCATTTGTATCCTCTCCAATTTTCCATGAAGAGTTTGGAGTCGAACTTTCTTCACTCGATCTGCTCCTTTGAACACTTTTTGTAACGTGTACCACTCTTGTTTTGACGTAGTCAAATCAGTAATTTTTTCTGAAGCCTGATTCATCTATAGCCCTGAACAACATGTATAATGCTATTTTCTCCTTCGATCGCGTCTCTTTCAACGCCTTCGTTTGAGCTTCCGTATATCCCCCAACTTCTGTTGGTTCTTCAAACCCTTCATGGGTCACATCCCACGCGTCTAGAGATCCAAGAAGAGCTTTCATTTGGATACTCCAGTTTTCATAATTTGACTTCGTTAGCTGTGGCAACGGCATTTGATTCATCATGTTTTCCATGAGCTCTGATGCCAAATTGTTATAAAGAAGTAGACTTCAATTTGTTTTATTTTGAGTAAAAGGCAAACTTTTCTATATTTCACTTTAAATAAAATACACTCTTGGTCCTTATATAGATCCAATGACTTTTACAATTCAGAAAAGATAACTGCTACTAATAAAAACTATCATAACTTACTAACTTTTGACCTTCCAAATTACATTGGTTCTTAATCTTCCTACTACCTTATTTAATATGAAAACTTATTACTAATGACATTAAAGTTTACTCAACACTTTTTATACCAAGAGCATTGAATATTACAAATCCATTTCATTGAGAAGTGGTAAAGAGTTTGAAGGACCAAGTCAACAAAGCCACGTTCAAACTCAACAAGGGGAAAGTAAGAAATCTTATAAATAGAAAGATGAGTAAGAGCATATAGTTATACAAAACACCCAATTGGATAAGAAGACAAGAAATGAAGGGCTCAATGTATGAATAGCACTTTGGAAACTTCTGAAATGACACCTACTAACAGAGTGGTGTCTTTGGAAGTGCCAGAAGTCAATATCATAAAAAGTTGTACAAGAAAGGCCACCACCCCCTTTTCCCAAAGATATAGAAATTCAAAAGACTATGGATGAATGGATAGATGGATGGGACTATATTTTATGAATAAACCTATAAAAGTGCCACTATAATGTGATTTTATTGGATGTATGTGTAAAAATAATTTATATCGTCAGTGTATAATAGTTAATCTTATATATATATATATATATATATATATATATATATATATATATATATATATACATATATATATATATATATATATATATATATATATATATATATATATATATATATATATATATATATATATATATATATATATATATATATATGTATATATATATATATATATATATATATATATATATGTATATATATATATATATATATATATATATATATATATATATATATATATATATATATATATATATATATATATATATATATATATATATATATATATATATATATATATATATACATATATATATATATATATATATATATATATATACATATATATATATATATACATATATATATATATATATATATATATATATATATATATATATATATATATATATATATATATATATATATATATATATATATATATATATATATATATATATATATATATATAATAATAATGAATAAGATATATGAGATTGTGAGAATTTAATAATATTATGGACTGACCCGACAATCAGAGTGGGCCCAGTCTAACTCCTTCTTTTGGTATGGCCCACACGATCATGACCCGAATCTGTCCCGCTCTTTGTTGGGCAACATCAATCCATTGTCCTTCTGGATCGACACTGATCCATGTTGATTGACGAACACCACTCAGTTTACCCGACCTCAAGTATCACAGACAATCAGGAAGCAATCAGATCGCTGTCCGTAATCAACCTCCTCCTCGGATCTAACGGTTAGTTACAGACACACTTGCCCGGTATGACCAAGTCTTGACAGTTACCTATTTTTGCAGACCCGCATATCCAGGCCCAAAAACAGGAACCAATGGCCATGTGCTAGGGGCATTATATAAACCCTCACACATGTGAGAGCCAGACATCGAATATTCACTACTCACAATTAATATCCTAATACTTTTCTTGTATCTCTTTGCTCCCACACTTACTTGATCGTCGGAGTGACTTGCAGGCACAACCCCTTTTTTTCCTCCTCGACATCGCAGTCTGACAGAAGATCATCATCAGACCACCTTGCAGGTTATGATCAACCTGTAAGATCAGTGGCACCGTCTGTGGGAAATCTGCTCTCCCCATCTTTCTTTCCCCGACCATGATGATCTCCTCCTGCTTGGAAAGATTCCGCTTTCCCTGGTTCACAAGACTGACGGAGGTCAGGAACATCCTCACCTCGAGGATAACTTCAACCTCTGCGATGATCCAATTACATCTCCAGACTCCACCGGTGCCCAATGCGACGAACAACATTTCTTGGACAGAAAACGTCCCAAGATCCCCGCTGAGGAACTTCTAGAGATCCTACAACTAGTTCCTATCCCTCAGAGTACCGATTCGGCCATTGCAGCACTGCTCGCTGCCATCAACCAAACCAACACCCTTATCTTGCAACAAAATAAAAAGACGGGGGCCTGGGAACATAAGCAATCAAGATCTCCTCCTCGGAGATCCCAACGATGATATTCTCCCAACACTTCTCCACCAAGGCGTGATGTTGTACCCTATAATTTTCCCTCTCATTTCTCAAGGATTTTCTCACAAGATCTTCTATGACATCAAGTTTGCAGCACTGATACATCAATTTAGGCTTGGAATTGACAAAAGGGCAAAATGGTCAATTGCATATTGGAAAGTCAAACTTTGACTTTTTGGTCAACATTACATTCCAAAGATCAAATTTTATCAAGACGTTCGAGAATATCAAGCTTGATCATCAAGAAGTCAAGAAAGTCAAAAGTCAACTTGAAAAGTCAAGATTTCCAAGACTTAGAAATTTTCTAAGTGTCTTTATACATGATAATTTCATCACTTCATGCCATTCTTTCACTAAGATGAAAGACAGTTCAAGGGTGTTGTACCCCAAAATTTTCCCTCCCATATTTCTCAAGACATTGCAAGAATAATCTCCAAATGGCTCAAGGTTGCTCAAGAGTTGGACAGTCAAATCATCTCCTAAGGCAGTCAACCTCAAATTAGGGTTTTGTGTTGCATCAAGGTATTTGCATCCAAATGACCTCAAGTGCTCCCCAATGTAATAATATGTTCTCAAGTTCATCCATGTCAAATTTCAAGCCTTGCATAGGAAGTTTGGTCAGCCAATTGTTCAAGAGGTCCAAAAATCGACTGTGCTAGGGCAAAAGTCAACTGTGACCCAAATACAGTCAAACTTCAAGATTTTTTGTCAACATTATCATTTTGAAGTATATTTCATCATTTTATCAAGGGTTGATCATGATTCATCAAGGATTGCTCAAAATTAGTCAAGACCCAAAAGTTGCTAAATTAGGGTTTTGTAGGAAAAGTCAACTCAACTTTGACCAAGCATAACTTTCTCATACTTTATGAGAAATGACCAATCCAAATCTCATTTTTAAGAGGATGAAATTTCCTACAATCCATCTTCACACCCCAAGATCAAGAAGTGCACTCACAAGAAGTTACAAATTTGGACATTATAGGTCATTTTTGAAAGTCAACAAAAACACCTTTTTTCCAAAGCTTATAACTTGAGCATGGAATATCAAAATTAGATGAGACCAAAACGGTTGGTTAGAGGAAATCTCAAGGTTTCTAAAAAGTTCAAGAAAACCTCCAAAAGTTCAAAATTGAAGAAGTTATGCATTGTTGAAGTTGCACATTTTTCCAAAATTGCCAAAAGTCAACTATCCCCAAAACTTCAAATATTTATCACTTGGTATCTTTTTGATTGATATAGGTCTTAAATATCATCATGGACATAATCAAATCCGAATCAATCCATATCATGAACAAATATTGGATTTTTGGACAAAATTGGAAGCTTTTTAATGGTGAATCAAATCACATCTTCAATCATCAATGCATAAGGATTCAAATCCCAAAACTTGACCTAATTCATTCCATATTACTTATACAAACCAAAGGCACGAGCATCAGGACCAAGAGGCTGCATAAACATCAAAACCAAACTTGAGAAAAACTTGAAAAAAGCTTGAAACTGAAATTGCATATAGAGGCGTTTTCAAAGCCAAATCTCCACACTATTCTCTTACTGGACATCCACTGAGTGAGAGGAAATCAAAAGCAAGCTCCTAGACCCCCTGAATCGCGCTGTAAGTCTCTCTAAACCTTGCTCTGTATTTGAAATCGCATACTCTTATTCTTGCACTTTGTTGGCATAATCTTTACACAACCATGCTTATCGTTCCATTTAGAAACTTTCTGCATTTACCAATTGTGTTTTCATGAGCCATAGCCCCATACCCGAATCTAGGGTTTTGGAAGTTTGTTTTTGGGCGTTTTCTTTGCAGGAAAAATTGGAACCAATAATGGACATAGGCGTGTTCAGGAGGAAGAGACGATCATGGCTATGGTCTTGGAATCAATTTCCATGGTCTAGAACTCGTTTTAGGATGAACCCATGGATTTAGCTGCGGATAAAAATCTGCAGGTAAATAACTAGGGTTGGACGAAGAAGATGACTACGTGCCCCCTCCCCATTCGTCCATTCATAATTTCGCGCTTTTATTTTTTATAATTCTGGTATTTGTTGTTTTTTCCAATATTATATTTGATGCTTATTCCACTAACAAAAGAAACACATTAGCTCAGTGGCGAAGGCATTAGTGTGAGATCCAACAGAACCTGGGTTCGAATCCCAGGCCCCCAATATCTTTGTTGCTATTTTCTTTCAGGTTATCCAGTGCCATGCCCAACGCATGATATACCATATTCCCTCATGTAAACAGTTGCCAGATGGCCACAGGCCAGATCTGGTGGTCAGGAATGAAGGTCCACCATATGCTCTAGTCAACATGCACACGTGGGATCCAGAAAAGTCAAAGCAGGCTTGCATAAATGAGCCTTGAAATTACTAGTCTTACTCCCTGATCTGGGCCCAAACCCCCTTGAGTATTATATTTCTTTCTTTTCATTTTATTTATTTATTTGTTTTATTAATTATTTTTATTGTCACTAACCAATTAAAATCTTTTTCTCACAAAATCAAAAAAAAATCAAAAAATATTTTATTTATTAAAATTAAATTCAGCACTTTATTTTTGTAAATAAATTAATTCAATTAATTTAGTTTAATTAGGTTTAACTTTTAATATTTTTTGCAATATTTAAAATCAATGTAGATAATTAGGTTTTACTAACTTTGACCAAATTTATTTTATTTCTTTAAATACTCAAAAATCCAAAAATATCTTTTTTAATTAATTAATTTAATTTAGTTTAATTGTTAACTTAATTTAATTTCTTTTAATTAAAAAATAACCAAAAAATGCTTTCTTTCAAAAAAGGGTCAAAACCCTAAAAAAAAATGCGCCCGATTTAATTTCCCGCACGCGATCCATTTGATTTCAATATTGTAATTGTTTCCCGGAATGTAATAGATTTAATTAGGGCCTTTGATTATTTTATCGCTTTATTTTATTTTCCGCATTTTAAATTAAAGGGTTGCTTTTGGCGATGTAAATGCCTTGTAATAGTTAGATTTAATTTCCGCAATTTAATTTCTGCAACTTATAAACTGTTAGATGTTTGGTAATAGGGAATGCATGACAAGATCGAATGTATGAACTTAAAATCAACATAGCTCACCCATGACATGTACAAAGATCAAATTAACCGAAACAACACACTTGCACATGCGCACTCCTAGGGTACACCTCACTTGGTTACCTTCGAACGTGGTCATTGAGTATAGGAAGTTTTAGAGGTCGCCCTCTTGTCCAAAGATCATAGTTGCCTCGAAAAAATGATCTAAGACATTAGGGTTACCGCTAAGGCGTCCTAACATTGCTTTAGTGACCACACGTCCCTTAATCGAATTGACCCTTAAACTCCAACGACGATGCTACCTACTCATCAATAGTGGGATAGCATTGTCTAAAGGACATTAGTACAGATTGATTCCTTTTTCGAGTAGGTAGATGATTCTTAAGTACTTGCTCTTTTCCAAAAAAAACGAAACTTTTCGCACTTACACTCCTTTCAAACAAAAACTCCTTTCAAACCCACAAACACAAAGAAAAGAAAATTTTGAAAACACTTTGAGCAAGTACCTAAGAGCCCGTGGATAACCACAGATAGAAAGAGTGCTAACACCTTCCCTTTCTATAATCTACCCCCCGGACCCGAGAAACATCTCGAAAAAGGAATTTTTCTGTGCTTTTTTCCTTTCCTTGTTGGATAAAATAAAAGACGGTGGCGACTCTTGCTTACCGCGACATTTTGCAAAAACAAATGCAAAACGCGAACCAGCATTCCAAAAACAGTCAGTTCTTTCCCACCGTATCACAGAACTGGCGACTCTGCTGGGGAAAGTATAAGTGGGGTGTACCTTAGGATTAGATCATTGTGTTTTCAATTGTTTGCTTTGTATGCTTTATATTTGTGGGCTTGTATCGGAGTTACTATAGATCCTAACCCGGATCTGGGGATACCCTTTAGGTAAGTAGCAATAAACTGTGAGGGAACTGTACGACATAGACCGATACGGTTGAAGCAGTAGCTACGTTGGTGTGGCATTTTAGTATGTACCGATATCCCTTGTGGCGCAACGAGGAGAATATGGGTCTGCTAAGGGGTCATTAAGCACCAACTGACCTTATAACCTTTAAATTGACCAACTTGGCCATAGAACAGTAGCAGTATGCTACACTCATTGAGACTAAACTCTCGCGATGATTCCGACCGCAAGAAAAGGTTGCTAAACTGGAATTATGACCGATCGAGGGTAGTTAGTGATATTGAGATCCTTTAGAACCCGATTACTATTTTTAGGACAGGTTTAAACCAACTGAACTGAAAGAGGGTAGTACCTAAGCTCCTTGCCAGCCTGAAATCTAAGGGCTCTCTGTGTGACTTGTGTGCCTTTACCATGTTTGCTGTTTGTGGATACTTGTGGTGTGCCTTTTATCATGACATCATGACATCATAACATTGCATACATATTGCATTAGACTAACCTATTTCAAAGACAGGAGGGATTCATCTTTGTTCTGTTTTGTAGGTCATGATGCCCAAGCGTAGGAATACCATCCGGATCAATTTTGTCCAGGTTCCCACTGTGCTTAAAGAGTTGAATACAAAGATGCCTGATACTACTTCCTTCCTCAGGAGACATGGTTATCTCCTCAGTTTGGTCACCTCCAAATTGGACGAGCAGATGATGCGTGTCCTAGTCCAGTTCTATGATCCACTATATCATTGCTTTACTTTCCAGGACTACCAGTTGGTCCCCACCCTAGAAGAATTCTCTGAGCTGCTCGGTATCTCTATTCGGGAGCAGACCTCGTTTACTGGTTGAGAGAAGATCCTTAGGCCCGAAGAGATTGCTGCAGCCCTTCATATGACTAAGGATGAGGTAATGGCTAATTGGGAGACTAGAAGTGGAGCAAAAGGCTTTCTGACTAAGTTCTTGGTTGGTAAGGCTAACTATTTCTGGGATAGTCTAAACTTTAAGGCATTCGAAGATATGCTGGCTCTTCTGATATATGGCTTGGTATTGTTTCCGAATTCTGACTCCTTTGTTGATGTGAATGCGGTGAAAATCTTCATCTCTCGCAATCCTGTACCCACTCTCTTGGGTGACATCCTTCATCAGCTTTATGCTCGTACTGCCCGAAAGCGGGGAACCTTGATGAGCTGTGCTCCTTTATTGGCGAGGTGGTTTATTTCGCACCTCCCCAAATCAGTGCTGAAGAACAAAGAAGGCATGGGTTGGGCCTATAGGGTTATGTCTCTCTCTCATAATGACATCATTTGGACTCAAGGGTATGGACGAGGTGGCTATTATTGATCGTTGTGGGGAGTATCCCAATGTTCCACTGTTAGGAACCCATGGAGGAATTTCTTACAACCCATGCTTAGCTCTACATCAGTTTGGGCGTGCCAGAAGAGAAGGACCTCACGAGATGCTAATGCCTAGTAGCATATTTGATTTTCAAGGGGATAGCGATGAGCAACGTCGCAGATTGATAAAGGCCTGGGATAGAGTTCACAGATCTGATCCACACGAGTTGGGCCCAAAGACTTCTCTGCCAATGGAGCCATATCTCAGATGGGTCCGTATCCATGCCCAAAAGTTGGGTATGCCATATGAAGCCGTCTGGCCTATCATTGTTGAAATTGCTAATGAAGAAGGGGTTCTTCCGACTATCCTCCATCCTTACATGCCCACCGACATTGGGGCACTGAAAAGGTCTTGGATGCAGTTGAGAGAGGAACGAGATGCTTACCGAGAGAAGTTTAATGAGAAAGAGCAGAAGATCCAGAGGTTGACTAGGCAGTTAGAGAACGAGCGAATTCTCAATGACTATGTCCGCACCGATAAGAAGAGACCATGGGAGCACTGATTGACCTTTGATTGTTTCTTTTCCAATTTTTGTTTACTTTTCAGTATTTCCATTCTTGTAACGCCCTGAGGGCATCAGTTGAACAATTTGAATTCCAAAGTTTATCTAATAAAGTGTGTTTCCTTTCTTGTTTATAAATTTGAATCTCCCGATTGTCTTTGAAATCATAATCATACGTATTTTATCCCATGCACTTCATAACAGGTACCCACTACATGGCTCTTATCTTCTTCGCTGTTTATTTCAACACTCATCATGTCTGCTGAACCTTCAACTGAGCAAGCCATCAAGGCCCTCCCGGGCCAAAATGCCCAGTTCTAAGAGTTGTTCATGAATCTAGCTAAGGGTCAACAAGATCTGAAGACCCTGATTCTGAAAGAGAAGAAGAAGAAGAAGAGGATAATCCTGTTTAACACAGGGCACAAGTTTGGAAACAGGCTACAAAATGAAGTTGATTTGACTACCTCATCTGGAGGGAAAGATAGTCAGGAAGAAAGGAGGGCTCCTAGCCCTGTGGTCTCCGACAACGAGACGGACTTCGATGAAGAACAATATCCTCCTGCTGAGGATGGATACAAACAACTGGAAGACCAGTTGAGTGCTATGGAAGTTCAGAAAGTGCCTGGTCTGGACTTTGGTGATCTGGGTCTATCATCTGGGGTAGTTATTCCCCACAAGTTCAAGGCACCAGCCTTTGCTAAGTATGACGGAGTTTCTTGTCCGAAGCTGCACCTCCGGTCATATGTGAGGAAGATTCAGCCGTACACCGCTGATAAAAACCTATGGATCCATTTCTTTCAAGACAATCTCTCAGGGACTCAGCTTGAGTGGTTCTACCAGTTGGACGAAGCCAATATTCGCAGTTGGGAAGATTTGGCTACTGCTTTCTACAGGCAGTACCAGTACAACTCCGACCTTGCTCCTACACGTACCCAACTCCAGGGTATGTCAATGGGAACAGGTGAAGGATTCAAAGATTATGCTCAGAAGTGGAGGGACCTTGCCGGAAGAGTACAACCACCCCTGGCTGATCGGGAGCTTGTGGACATGTTTTTGGGGACCTTGTCTGGTCCATTTTTCAACCACTTAATTGGAAGCTCTTCGTCTGGGTTTACAGAGCTAATTTTGACCGGTGAAAGGATTGAGGCTGGTATTAAGGCTGGTAAGATACAGAAGGGTGCCTCATCAAGCACCGAGAAGAAGCCCTTTAAGAAAGAGTCCAGTGCTGTCTACAGTTCGAGAAGACAGAATAGAACTGAACACCGCCAAGCTGTTAATGCGGTTGTTATTTCAAAACCTGCTGGTGCTCCTCAGTACAACAATAAACAGAAAGACGAGAGACCTCGAAGGAAATTCACCCGTCTCAACATGACCTTATCTCATATTCTGCCACAGTTGCTGAAGACCAATCTGGTGATTCCAAAGGAAGCTCCGAAGAATCCAAATACAACATCACCAAAGTATAACCCTAATGCCCGCTGTGCTTATCACTCTGATATCCCGGGGCATAATACGGATGATTGTTGGGTTTTGAAGAACATGGTACAAGACTTGATCGATGCGAAGGATATTGAGTTCGGAGCACCAGAGAAGCCTAAACAAGATGCAGGGGTGAATGCTATCAGGGATGACGATGATGAAGAGTTTGATATCGACAGTTGGATCTACCCGACTGCCAATAGTGGATTAAGCAACTAGACAACGAAGGATTCTATGCCAGTTTCTCTTATCACCCAGTAATGAAACTCTTTGTTTTGAATTTGTAACAGACAATGTTTTAAACTTTATGGCCCGGTGTCTCACCCGGGGCACCGTGGCTTCATTTGTGAGGGATTTATGTGTGTCATTTTCGTATATCATTAATAAAAGCATTGGACATTCTTGCATTTCAAATTTTGCGCTCCTTGTTTTTCTTTATTATATATTGCAGAACAGCTATTTTACACACACTCACATATACAGGTCCACATCCACTCCGGATCTCACTGGTAATGACTCTGCTACTTCCAGTTATGACTTCAAAAATCCGATCAACTTAGCCGAAGACGAAGGTGAAGATGATTGCGAAGTGCCTTTTGAACTTGCAAGACTGCTACTCCAAGAAGAGAGGGTTATACATCCGCACGAAGAGCCGGTGGAATCAGTGAATCTAGGTACAGAGACAGACAAGAAGGAAGTCAAGATCGGTGCCAATCTAGAAGCTAGTGTGAAGCAACGGTTGGTTCAGATGCTGCATGACCATGTTGAGATCTTTGCCTGGTCTTACAAAGATATGCCTGGTGTGATCGGTGGAAATAGAACTGACTGTTTTTAGTTGGTAGATTTATAGAAAGGGAAGGTGTTAGCACCCTTTCTATCCGTGGTTATCCACGGGCTCTTAGGTACTTGCTCTTATGTTTTCAAAATGTTGTTTTCTATTCAAGTGTGTGTGGGTTTTGAAAAAAAGTTCGTTTGAAAACTTCTAGGTAACTCTTGTATCAGTCCTCAAGAGTGTATGAAGTATTGTTTGAAAACTTTTAGAAAGCGTGAGGTGTGAAAAGTATTTTTGTTTATTTTGAAAAGAGCAAGTACCCATGAGATCTACCTACCCTAAGGAATTAAGCTGTGTAAGAGTCCTTTAGATAGTGCTATCCCACCATTGAGAGGTAGGTAGCACCATCGTTGGAGGTGTTCGAGTCAATTCGATTATCAGGACAATGTGGTCACCGAAGCAATGGTAGGACATCTTAGAAGTAACCCTAATGTCCTAGATCCTTTTATTCGAGGCAACCGTTTCGAGGCAACTGGATCTTTAGACAAAGGGCGACCTCTAAGACACCCTATACTTGATGACCACGTTCGAGGCAACCAGTGAGGCGTACCCTAGGAGTGGCATGTGCATGTGTGTAGTTTCATGTTAATGTTTATTTTGTACATGTTATTTTGTGGGCTACGAGTTGTTTTTATTTACCATACATTCTTTCATGCAAGTTTAGCAGTTAAGAGGGTGCGGAAAGTAAATTGCGGAAACATAAATCCTATGCTATTACAAGGCGCGGGTCTATACATCGCCAAAAATTACAAAGACCCGTTTTTGGTAAATAAGTGCAGAAAGTAAATAAGTAACACCCTAATTACTATTACATGTCTTGAAAGCAATTACATAATAATCAAACTGTGCGCGAATAAAAATTAAATCAGAATGTTCTAAGGGTGTTGACCCTTTTAAGAAAAGAAATTAAATTTTTTTGGTCTTTTTGGAATTCAATGCAATTAATTAAATAAACCTAATCTAATTAATTAAATTTTTTTTAAGGAAAAAATATTTTTTTTTGTGTTTTATGTTTTTTTATGAAATAAAAATAAAAAGAAACAAAATTAAAAGTTAACCTAAATCTAAGTTATTTTAGTTATTTTTAAAAAAGTTAGAATGGCCTAATTAAAACTAATTTATTTAAGATTTATTTTACAAAATAAAATAATAATGATAAAAATAATGTTAGTTCTATTTTTTTGATTTTTATGAAAATGTTAGTTGGTTAATTAATTGTTAATAATAATAAAATAAAAAAGGTTAGAAATTAAATTGGAAAATGAAAAATGAAAAGAAAAGAATAAACCAAATGGAGGGGGTATTGGGCCAGGAATGAGTGTGTGTTGTTGAAACTGTGGCCCACTGAAATCTAAGCCACGTTTGACTTTTATGATTGCCTGCAGCATGCTTGACTCCAGAGTATGATGTGCTAGCCTTCTGGACCTTTAGATCTGCATCCATGGACACTTGGCACGTTGGGATATGAGGTTTATAATGTTCCTCTTTTGAGAATCTGCATATGAAAGCAATTGAAAAAATAATATGGAGATTATAGGGGACCTGGGAATCGAACCCAGGTCCCAATGTTTACCAAACACACTGCCAACCAACTGAACCAAGCGCACTAGTTTTAAACATAATAGAAACAAAAGAATAAATGGAATAAGCGCCCCATATGCTGAAACACGCGCGTGAATTTGAACTGACCACTCATACGCTGCCACGGCCTTCGTCTTCATCGTTCCTGCAAAACATAAAAATACATAGCGGGGGTTTTAAACCCCCACAAAATGCAAGCCTGCAAATAATAGGGATTAGACTCTCATTAGATATAAATTAGGCGCAATATGTGCATTTGATTCGTCTTGTCCCTCTCAATTCAACCATGGGTGTCCCGAGGGCCAATTTTTCTGTATGTGAGAAACCCCAATTTGAAAGCTTTGGAAAACCTAAATATCTCCCATGGTGATTTGCGTTTTACAGCCTTATAATGAAATTAAAACATACAAAAAGTCTTGTAATGGTGTCAGCAATACATAGCAATGTTTAAAATGAATCAAGGATGTGTAAAAACGGAAATCAGTTTCTCAAAGTTTTGAACAAACCGTGGGGGCGTGATGGGTGATTCCTTGAGTGATTTGGCTTGTTAATGATTGCCAAAGGTTCATGGCAATGCAAGGAACGTATTTGGATTGAAGAGAGAGCTTGAATTGGGCTGCAAGGTGGTTTTCAGATTATGATATTTCTCTTGAAAATTTGAAAGTTGTTTGTCCGTTTTGGAGCTTCCTAGGTCGTGTATGATACAAGGAATGCTTGCATATATGTTATGTAATGTGTATCAATCCAAATAATGGTCATTAAGCCTTTGCATTCATGTTTGAGATTTTGTCATAAACTCCATTGAAACAACTTGCCATTTTTGTGAAAATTTGAATTTTCTTGCTTGGAATAGGCCTTGCACGAATTTCGAATGTGTTTCAAGGTGATTCAAAGCAATTCAACACAAAATATATCCCTCCATTAATTTATTTGATTTTTATTTGAATTTTAAAGATTTAAAATGAATTAAATCAAATAAAATTAAATAAAAATGGAAAAACTAATTTTAAATCTTGAAATAAATTGTGGGACACGTGGGAGGCATGGCCAAGCTGAAACAAGTGGAAAAAGTGGGCCCCTTTTGTCAAAAATGAAGTTTCAAGGATAATTGACTTTGGCCATTTCACAAAAATTTCCCAACTTCTCCAATGCATATCTTGCTCAATTTTGTAGCTAAGAACATGTTCTTGGACATTTTGGAAAGGTCTTGAAGTCATCTAACCAATGCATTTGGTCCCATGTCATTTTGATTTACCAATCTCAAGTTATGGTCTTTGACTTAAAGTGCCTTTTTGTTGACTTTTGAAAATGACCTATAATGTTGATATTGATAACTTTTTGTGAGAGCATTTCTTGGATTTGGAATGTGAAGATGAGTTGTAGGAAATGTCTTCCTCTTCAAGATGAGCATTGGATGAGATTTTTATGATGAACCATGAAAAAGTTATGCCTTGGTCAAGTTACAGTTGACTTTTCAACTGTCCAAAAATAGAAACTTTTGACACCTTGATGATTTTTGAGCCATTCTTGTGAAATCATGGTCAAGACTTGACCAAATGATGATTGTGGCTTCAAAATAATATGTTGACCAAAAATTTTGACTTTTGACTGTCAAATGACCATTTTGCCCCTACAGTTGACTGTGGAGCAACTAGGGTTTTTTGACTGTGCAACTTGACCTTGTGAGCCTTGAAACTTGACATGTAGGTGCTTGACAATGTGTATGAGCATATGGGACTTGATTGAGCCCTTGAAAACCTCAACTTCCTTGTAAGAACCAAAACCCTAATTTGACGGGCTTAGGAGGATGGTTGATTGTGTAGCCCTTGAGTAGACTTTGAACCATTTGAGGTGATGCTTGTCAAAGCTTTGAATAATATGGGAGGGCAAATTTTGGGGTACAACAGTTGCCCTTGTTCAATCTTCTTAGACCTGAGGATGTAGATTGGCTTGCGTGCCTTTCGTGATCCGAGGGTGGAAGATGATTGAACACTAGAGTGCCCAGAAATTTGCACTCACATAGTTGAGTATCAGCAGTGTGATGGCGGGAATGGGCTTACAGATGCCATTTGGAGGGATGATGGATATGAGGATGGGCTTATAGATGCCATCTGGAGATGTGACAGAACCTTGTCGGGAATGGGCTTATAGATGCCATTTGGAACTGTTGGTAAGTGGATGGGCTTATAGATGCCATCTAGATGTCGATCGCGTAAGAGATTCCTTAGCGAGAACTTGCATACCTGAGAAAGAAAGATAATTACCTAGCCTGTTACGGGGGTTAATCTTCAAACTCTTCAGACGTGCCCTGACAGGATATAGGAATCGAGTCTGGAATTAGTCGTCAACAGATACACCCTGGCAAGATACAGGAATCAGATCTTCAAACTCTTCAGACGTGCCCTGGAAGGATACAGGAATCGAGTCTGGAATTAGTCATCAACAGATACACCCTGGCAAGATATAGGAATCAGATCTTCAAACTCTTCAGACGTGCCCTGGCAAGATACAGGAATCGAGTCTGGAATTAGTCGTCAACAGATACACCCTGGCAAGATACAGGAATCAGATCTTCAAACTCTTCAGACGTGCCCTGGCAGGATACATGAATCGAGTCTGGAATTAGTCGTCAACAGATACACCCTGGCAAGATACAAGAATCGGATCTTCAAACTCTTCAAACGTGCCCTGGCAGGATACAGGAATCAAGTCTGGAATTAGTCATCAACAGATACACCCTGGCAAGATACAGGAATCGGATCTTCAAACTCTTCAGACGTGCCCTGGCAAGATACAGGAATCGAGTCTGGAATATAGTCGTCAACAGATACACCCTGGCAAGATACAGGAATCGGATCTTCAAACTCTTCAGACGTGTCCTGGAACGATACATGAATCGAGTCTGGAATTAGTCGTCAACAGATACACCCTGGCAAGATACAGGAATCAGATCTTCAAACTCTTCAGATGTGCCCTGGAGAGATACAGGAATTGAGTCTGAAATTAGTCGTCAACAGATACACCCTGGCAAGATACATGAATCGGATCTTCAAACTCTTCAGACGTTCCCTGGCAGGATACAGGAATCGAGTCTGGAATTAGTCGTCAACAGATACACCCTGGCAAGATACAGGAATCGGATCTTCAAACTCTTCAAATATGCCCTGGCAGGATACAGGAATCGAGTCTGGAATTAGTCGTCAACAGATACACCCTGGTAAGATATAGGAAGCGGATCTTCGAACTCTTCAGACGTGCCCTGGCAGGATACAGGAATCGATTCTGGAATTAGTCGTCAACAGATACACCCTGGCAAGATACAGGAATCGGATCTTCAAACTCTTCAGACGTGCCCTGGCAGGATACAGGAATCGAGTCTGGAATTAGTCGTCAACAGATACACCCTGGCAAGATACAGGAATCGGATCTTCGAACTCTTCAGATGTGCCCTGGCAGGATACAGGAATCGAGTTTGGAATTAGTCGTCAACAGATACACCCTGGCAAGATACAGGAATCGGATCTTCAAACTCTTCAGACGTGCCCTGGCAGGATACAGGAATCGAGTCTGGAATATAGTCGTCAACAGATACACCCTGGCAAGATACAGGAATCAGATCTTCAAACTCTTCATACGTGCCCTGGCAGGATACAGGAATCGAGTCTGGAATTAGTTGTCCACAGATACACCCTGGCAAGATACAGGAATCGGATCTTCAAACTCTTCAGACATGCCCTGGCAGGATACATGAATCGAGTCTGGAATTAGTCGTCAACAGATACACCCTGGCAAGATACAGGAATCGGATCTTCGAACTCTTCAGACGTGCCCTGGCAGGATACAAGAATCGAGTCTGGAATTAGTCGTCAACAGATACACCGTGGCAAGATATAGGAATCGGATCTTCAAACTCTTCAGACGTGCCCTGGAAGGATACATGAATCGAGTCCGGAATTAGTCGTCAACAGATACACCCTGGCAAGATACAAGAATCAGATCTGGAATCACGACAGTTGATAGTAATTATCTTTGTACTGACCTTTGTCCTAAAAATACAAAATGTTAGTTGTATGCGATGTCATGATGTATGACATGCGTGATGTTCTCAAAATAAATGAGATTGTATGTTCATGATGCGTATGTGCATGCTATAATGTATGAAGAGGTGATGTTCATGAATGTATTTTCGTCTAGGAAAATAAATCCTTGACGGGTGCCGGGAAGTCACATCCTGGGCTACTGTGTAAGAGTAGGGCTTTTTATTTCCGCTGGGGATGATGGTTGCAAGAATATCGGTAGGAGAAGATGACTCCGTTGGGGAATAAACTTGGCGAATAGATTACTCTGCGGGGAATGCTCTGTGGGAAGAGAGGCACTTTGCTGAGATGTTGATGATAACTCCGCTGGGGATACCATTGTTGAGCTCTGTTGGAAGATTTGATGAACTCCGCTGGGGATAGGAAGACTTCGTCGGGGACGATCTTTCCGTGGCAATTGGCTGAGGATAACCCAGTTATATCCTGGTGGGGAAATAACCTTTGAATAAAACCGGGGAGGTGCGTTCGTACTCTGCAGGGGATAAGCTTCCAGAATCTACTGGGGAGATGGTTGAACTCTCCTGGGGAGACTTTTTGGACTGTATTGGGGAAGTGGCTCCACTGGGGTGTCTGCATTCCGCCGGGGAACAATCTTAGATCAAGACTGCCGGGGATGCTTGCTTGGGAATATCTGTATACTCCGCCGGGGAATGTTGAGACCTTCTGGGGATACCCAACTTCCTTAAGGCTGACAGTAGACTAACTCTGCTTGGGGAGAGTGTCATTGACTTGCTAGGGATACTGTGCCTTTTCGGGGCTGATGGGAGACCAACTCTGCTCGGGGAAGAGTATTGCTGATTCTTGTCTTACTCAACGGGGAGTGAAGGTATCTTGTCGCGTTCTTCAGCTGAACTTACCTTGGTACCTTGATAGACAGAGCCGCTTGTACCATTTAGCCAATTCTTATTGGCCCAGCTTCTGTGGGAGAAGGTACCTGTGGAGGTTTTTGAGGACTGCCGATTTGACAAATCTTCTTCTGGTAGGCAAGTGACGGGATGTCGGGACATAGTCGTACGCTTTGATCCCTAACTTTTGCCTGGACCGCCTTTTCGGGTTTTCAGTCCACCGGGATACCCATTTTTTCCCAAGCCGCCTTTTCAGGTTTTCGACTTGCCGGGTGTACAGATTTTTTTTATTTCATCCTTTATTTTTGCCCGAACCCTTTTGGTTCGCCGGGAAGCCCTTATTTTTACCTAGGTGTGTCAACCTAGCGGGTCTTTGACTATGCGCAGTATTTTTTCGACTATGTCCATACTCTCGGAATGTAGGGAGGTGCCCCTGTCAGCAGTGTTGCGTTGCCCTACTACCAGAAGATCTTCCAATTCCCCAAGTGATCCAGATGGAGATTTGCCCCAAGTTGGTTGGCCTTTTGAGAGATTCTACGGATCTTGACTTAACTGCCCCAGATGATGATCATGCCATGCCCCTTGCTTGAAGGTGCTTTTGTTCACTAGATATTCTTCGTGCGAATTTCTCTGCTGTTCGAACAAAAAGTCATATGCAAACAAAGTTATGTTAAAAACGCAAAGCTTATGTCTGTCTTGAAGTTTTTGAAAATGTATTTTTTCATAAAACAAGTGAATTTTTTGTAAACTGCGATGTCAACTCGTTATTTTACCGCAAGCCTTAAGGAGTCAGGATAACTTTCGTAATAGTATGTGTAGCGATAAAAAATGTAGCGGGGTAAATCGAGATCGAATTATTGATTAATTCGTCTCACAAAAGCAAGAGTCGCCACCGCGCTTTATTGTTTCCAAGGGAAAAGGGGAAAGAGCGAAATAAAACCCTAAATATGCAATGTAAAATAATACTTTTAAAAAAAGTAAAAATACAAGGCGTTTTTGAAAAGAGATCTATGGTTCGGGGGTTGGTTATACAGTGGGAAGGTATTAGCACCCAATGTATCTATAGTACTCTATAGGAACCTTTTGAAATATCTGTTTATTAAAATTGTTCGTTTGATTGAAAAATAAGTTATTTTGGCCGAAAAAGGGGTACGGACGGGTTTTTTGAAGATACGGCGACCTAATGTCGAAGTTTTTTCTTAAAAGGTATAAGTTTTGAAAAGATTGAATATTTGAGGAAAATTATCCTAAGTTTTAATGAAATGCGAATGTTCGCGCGATTAGACTTGAAGACATGAAGTCGACAAATTTAATCGTTTTTTCCCTTGGATTTAAACGTAAACAGAATAATCAAGTAAACAGAAAAATTATGATAAATAAATGATATACAACAATTTAAATAAAAGACTAAGTGGTATAAATATGCACCTTTTATATTATGTTTAATAACGCAAGAGAATTAATAAACATGTTTTCTTTTTAAGTTTTTTATTATATGTATTTTTAATATGGATAAAGCAAGAGAATTATCTAAAAAATAAAAATGTTTTTTTTTTTTTTTTAGTTCTTAAAATTTCTATTTTTTTTATATTTTTGTATTAGTATTAATATAAAGTATTACTTAGTAACTAAATCTAAACTAAAGTAAAACTTAAAAGTTATTGATTAAACCTAATGAAAGTAATATTCAAATTTTCTAAATTAATTCCAAAGTGAAATTAATAAAAATTGGTCTAATATTGAACTTGTTTTAATTAAATTACATCTATTTGATTAAATTACTAATTACTAAATTAATAAAATTCTAAAAAAAGAAAGAAATAAAAGAAAACAATAGAAAGAAGTATTAAAGAAATAAAAGGGTGGATAATAGAGTTATGGGCCAAGAGGGTTTTTTAAAGGGTCTAAATCAAAAAACAGAAATATGGGGGGGGGGGGGGGTGTGGGATTCGCTTGGGCTTAGGCAGGGCATGAGTTAAGTCCAATATGTTTCATAATTTTGTTTAAACATGTTTTGATTAGTTGAATTAGGGTTAAACGGATTGGTACTGAGCGGCGCACATCTTCATCGTTCACGCGTTCGTCTTCTTCGCCTTCTTCTCCTCCCCTCGCCTCTGAGTCTCTTGCCCGAGCCACCAATATGTCCAAGCTTCTGACCTCCCTCTGCCTGAGCCACCAACGTCCCTTCTTCCCAAGTGTCGCTCCGTGAAACGGCGTAGAGGTGATGATTCGTCCTTACGGTATATTAGGTTTTATGATTTCGTTGCATGTTATGATTTTGTTCATTTCGATTCTGACTTCGCTTTATATGATTTTCTGTTGAGATGAGGATAAGGAAAAAAAAGGAGCAACGAAAACTACCTCTTATGAAGGAGGAATGAAGGGTGTTATGGAGGCTTGCTGGCGGAGGGAGAAACACAGTGGGCTATGAACTTGGAGACCCTGGTTTGTCTTCTTTAATGCTTTTTAGGGTTTCATGATGACCGTTGAAAACCCTTTTGCATGATATCTTTTCTTCTTTTTCTTTTGCTTTGCTTCTGTACGCTTGAATTTTGTTGCCTGGATGTTTTGAATGTTGGTGGATGCCTCGTAAACTTTTCCTCTCTTCTTCTTGCCTTACTTCAGTTGCCTTTCTAATGGCCAAATGATGATGTATTATGAGGCCTTCGTATGCTGGGAATACTGTCGTTGAGATGCTTTGTTGTATGCTGAAATTTGAATGATGCTATTGTTGAAACATGTATGTTTTGATTAGCTTGACTTCTTCCCTTTGCTTTGCTTCTGTTTTTCTGATTTTTGGCTTTGACAAGGTTTAAGGTTTTAGGCCATGTTGGTTTAAAGTTGGTGGTGTTTGTGCTGGTTTTGGAATGGTTATATGTTTATGGTTTGACAGCAAGTGGAAGGTTTTATGATGGTTTTAGGCCATGGCTTAACAGGTTTTGGAACAGGATGGTACAGGTTTGGAATGGTTATATGAGATAGCAGGTTAATGGTTTAACTGGTTTTTGGAACAGGATGGTACAGGTTTGGAATGGTTATATGAGATAGCAGGTTTGGTGGTATTATGCAGGTTAATGGTTTAGGCCATAATTGTGATGGTTTATGTTATATGTAGGGTTTGAAATGGTTATGGTGTTTGTTTGACAGTAGGTGGAAGGTTTTGGTAATGGCTATGGTTTAATCGTTTAGGCCATATGTTTTACTGGTTTTTAATGCAGTAGGCTATGGTTTAACTGGTTTTTATGCAGTAGGCTATGGTTTTGATTTTTGACAGGGGCCTTTGAATGCAGGTTGTATCTGGTTTATGTTGTAGTATTTGAATTTTTTTGAATGCTTTAGGCAGGTTGAACTCTCTTATGTTTTGAAAGGGGTTTGTGTTGTTATAACATCCTGCTTGGCCTTGTTTACGTTATAGGCTTAGGTTTGAATATTTTACAATATTCTCTTGGCCTTCTGCACATCTGCTTCATATGGTTTGTTTGTATTCCTTTTTTATGCTTTCTTTTCCTTACTGCAATACTGCTGATTTGTTTTGTATCTCTTCCTGCCTAAACCAAAACCTGCAAAACCATACTTCTATCTCTCTTCTCTCTCTCCAATGCAAATTTGACATAAAATGATATGTTATGCATTTGTTCTGAAAAAGCACTACTGCTGGAAAAATGATGTAAATGGAAAGATTTCATGCTTGCATATATGATTTGAACTGCATATTTCTCTTGACTTGCAATGTAATAGTAGGAGCCTATTTTGTTTTGACTTCTTCCTATATGCATGGCATGGTTTACGTTGCAATTTGTCTTAAAATGCATATGCTGTTGAAATGAAATGATTTGAGATTATGCAGTTTACAATTCAAATGCAATTTTGACAAAAGAAATGAATTTGTGCATATTTAAATTTGTGCATTCATTTTTTTGAAAATAAAAATCCATCCCTTTTTGTGAACCGGGAGAAATCCCGTGATTTGCAAAAAGGGTAAAAACTGATTCCAGCCGTTTGCTTTTAATGATGAACACTAAAAATGATTTTCTGCTTTTAATTATTTATTTATTTCTAACTTTTTCTTTTAATTGTTTTTGCAGGTAAAATTAAATGAGCAGACAAAGAAGCATTGGATAGAAGACTTAGAATTTAGGAAAAAAAATTAGAATAGTTTTTTATTTCATTTCAAACTTTGTAAACATTATTATTGTAAATACGTTGCAAATAAATACAGTATTTACACAACAATTGTACATTTAGAATAAAATGAATAAAATTCCAATATTTGCCAATTAATTCTTTCCTTCTCTCTAATTATTTATTTTATCGTTTATAATTCTTTAAATTATATAATAATTGAAAATAAATTTCAATTACTTAAATTCAGAATAATAAACAATTAAATAACCATCATTTGATCAATAAATTTTCTTCAATCTATTTCATTATTTATAATTCTCTAAATTATAATAACCGAAAAAATAAATTTCAACTATTAAACTTAGGATAATAAATAATTAAATAACATTGTTGATCAATTAATGAACTTCTTTTCCCAATATTTATTATACTATTTATAAATCTTTCAATTATATAATAACCGAAAATAAATTCCAATTATTTAAATTTAAGATAATAAATAATTAATAAACATCATTTAAGTCTTGATCAGTTAATAAATTTAGCGTTCAACAAATAAACAGCTCTCGACTCGAAAAAGTTATGAATTTTAAAAATCAAAAGATCAAAACGCTCGTAATGCAACGATGCAGATGGGAGATGGTATCTTAGGTCAAAATTTGGGGTACAACAGTATGCTTTCGAACTAACCCATGCTTCAGCTAGGACTTTTAAGGGTTGTAGCGTGGCCTGGTTCACGGTTTAAGAAACAAAGGATAAAGGCTCAAATTTTATTTGTACCCTCCCGTTCTTCGTGATGTTCTTCAATCCTAAGCTCAGCTAATCGTGCGTTAGACCTTGTTTGAGTCTTTGCTTTGATATATCAGTGATGGCTCGGATATTGACAGTTTATTTTAAATAGGAAGTCATTTCTTTTTTGTTGAGGATTTGTAGGACCTCTTTCTTTTTGATTTCGTTATCCATGTTTTTTGCCTGAACTGTTTCTTTTGTGATTACAGTCAGCGGGATGCCCCAGTTTTGTAAGTCTCCTTCATAGGTTTTGACTTAATGGGTTTTTATTTTGAGAAGTAATGACTGCCTGCCTTTAATTATTCGAAACCATCACTGTCTTTTTTTTGTTTTGTAAGGACCTCTCTGGTGCCATTTGTTATGCACTTGGATCAACTGAGAGAACTACCCTGCCCCAGGTTATGATAAAGGGTTTTAATTTTCGAAAAGAAAAACTCTTACTTCTTTGGCTCAAAGGGGGTTGACGAGGGATTATCTTCCTTATAACTCCAGTGTTTAGGGATTGAAACAATGCCTGTACCTCATCAGCGGGGTCTGTTCAAAAGCATACTGTAGATTATGGTATCATTTTCGTCATCCTCCCTCAAGAGGCTTAGAATTATTCGAGAGTTGAACATCAAAAAATGAAAGCAGTTTGAATATAGCGAATGCGAATATATTGATTCAAAACAGACATATGCGATGCATCAATGAAATAACAGCGTTTGACATGATAATTGTTTGAACAATCAAAAGAAAATTACAACTTGAAAATTCTAATGGACAAAAAGTCTTCTCATTTCAAGACTTGTTACTTCAAATGGTGAATCCTGTAGGGATGGTAGAAGAACTCAGCTTGACCCTCTTGGGTGAAATCCACTACTCATTCATTAATCAGGTCCTGGACTTTGTTCTTCAGAGCCCAGCAGTCAGCAGTGTCATGTCCAGGACTATCAGAGTGGTATGCACATCTTTTGTTGGGATGATAGTTAGGAGCAGAGATGTTAGGGTTCCGGGGAGGAGCTCTTAGTGTAATCAGATTTAACCTCAACAGGTGTTGTAAAGCTTGAAACAGCGACATGTTAAGATGGGTGAATTGCCTCTTGGACCTGCTTGGCTTACTCTGATCAACCTGTTGCTCTGGGCGAGGTTGATGTTGGGCTTGTGAAGTGGTAGCAATTTAGAGAGATCTATTCTTCACCATACCAGACTCTTGTCCTCTTGGAAGCTGATCAATGACCTGGTCCCTGACTTGGGCTGGTTGCTTCATGTCTTGATGAAGCTGACTGATCATGGTCCTCAACTCTTCTTGCTCCCGAGCTAAGCCTTGGATGAGAGCCATTTGCCCCAGCATCTGGGTTCTCATTGTATCTACTTCAGCTTGCAGATGTTTCAGCCGTTCGTCCTTGTCATCTTCGGGACTTTTCTTGGCCAAATTCCCCATGAGGAGTGTCCTTAACTCTTCTTGCCCCTTGGATAGGCTTAAGAAGTTCTCCTTGAACCGAGTCTCTTGAGCATGAGGACCCTGGTTATCTTGTTGGGAAGCCATTGCTGAAATAAACAGCGAAAAAGGGTAAGTGACCTGCAACAAGGGTACCTGTAATGCAATGATATGTATGATATGCATGCAATGTTTTCAAGGACCTCGCGGGGTAAACATGAAGATTGTTAGAATTTGCATTTTGTAGCTTGACTGAAAGAACTTCATTTGTTGAGAGTCCTTCTTCAAGAGTCAAGGCTCACCATATCGAGTGGGTCATAGCCCCTGACTCAAGTCATCATGTTTTGATCTCCAAACAACCTTGGTTAGAGGAAAATAAATCCCCTTTGCCCCTTGCTAGACATTTGGTTCATTATGACCTGCACCACAAACCCTTGAGATCCTTGAAATGGGTTAGTCTTTATGTAGGATGTATGCAATGGTATGATGGTATGCTATGCATGGAGTGATGTATGTAACCCTGTTATGAGTCCAGATTAAGGACTATAAACAAAACCTGCAAGAAACCTGGGTGTTAGATAACAGGCATGCAAGTAGTCAAGTATGAAAGCACACAAGTCACACAAGAGAGCCCTTAAAGTTTAGGCCAGCATGAAGTTTAGGTACTACCCTCTTGAAGTTGGTGGGCTCAAAACCTGTCCTATCAAAAGTAACCGGGTTCTAAGGATCTCAATATCATTGGATTGTTTTCTATGTTCATCGTTTCGATTTAGCCACTGAACTGGCGATCGAAATATTCCAAGAAAACAACCCTCAACTGAGTGTAGTATCGAGTATCAACCAACTTCGGACTGCACCAAAGTCAGTTATCTCACTACCCTAAAGAGGCCAAGATGGTTCAATTAAGGTTCCTAAGGTCAGTTGATGCTTCATGACACCACGCGGCGGCCCCGTACTCTCCTTGACTTGACTCAAGGGTTACCCGTACTCACCAAAGTGCCACATCAACGTAGCAGACTGCTTCAACCGTGTCGGTATACCCCGCACAGTTCCCTCACAGTCTTGTTGCTACTTTCTAAGAAGGTATCCCCCAGATCCGGGTTAGGATCTATAGAACTCCCAAGACAGTGCCCACAATAATAAAGCAAACAAAACACAGTAATTGAAAACACAAGTATGAGCTATCCTAAGGTACACCTCACTTTAAGTGTCCCCGGCAGAGTCGCCAGTTCTGTGATCGGTGGAAATAGAACTGACTGTTTTTAGCTGGTTTCGTGAAATGTCGCGGAAGCAAGAGTCGCCACCGTCTTTTATGTTCTCCAACATGGAAAGGACAAAAGCACAACAAAATTCCTTATGAGAATGTTTCTCGGTTCGGGAGGTAGATTTATAGAAAGGGAAGGTGTTAGCACCCTTTCTATCCATGGTTATCCACGGGCTCTTAGGTACTTGCTCTTATGTTTTCAAAATGTTATTTGCTTTTCAAGTGTGTGTGGGTTTTGAAAAAAAGTTCGTTTGAAAACTTCTAGGTAACTCTTGTATCAGTCCTCAAGAGTGTATGAAGTATTGTTTGAAAACTTTTAGAAAGCGTGAGGTGTGAAAAGTATTTTTGTTTGTTTTGAAAAGAGCAAGTACCCATGAGATCTACCTACCCTAAGTAATTAAGCTGTGTAAGAGTCCTTTAGATAGTGCTATCCCACCATTGAGAGGTAGGTAGCACCATCGTTGGAGGTGTTCGGGTCAATTCGATTATCGGGACAATGTGGTCACCGAAGCAATGGTAGGACATCATAGAAGTAACCCTAATGTCCAAGATCCTTTTATCCGAGGCAACCATTTCGAGGCAACTGGATCTTTAGACAAAGGGCGACCTCTAAGACACCCTATACTTGATGACCACGTTCGAGGCAACCAGTGAGGCGTACCCTAGGAGTGGCATGTGCATGTGTGTAGTTTCATGTTAATGTTTATTTTGTACATGTTATTTTGTGGGCTACGGGTTGTTTTTATTTACCATACATTCTTTCATGCAAGTTTAGCAGTTAAGAGGGTGCGGAAAGTAAATTACGGAAACATAAATCCTACGCTATTACAAGGCGCGGGTCTATACATCGCCAAAAATTACAAAGACCCGTTTTTGGTAAATAAGTGCGGAAAGTAAATAAGTAACACCCTAATTACTATTACATGTCTTGGAAGCAATTACATAATAATCAAACTGTGCGCGAATAAAAATTAAATCAGAATGTTCTAAGGGTGTTGACCCTTTTAAGAAAAGAAATTAAATTTTTTTGGTCTTTTTGGAATTCAATGCAATTAATTAAATAAACCTAATCTAATTAATTAAATTTTTTTTAAGGAAAATATTTTTTTTTTGTGTTTTATGTTTTTTTATGAAATAAAAATAAAAAGAAACAAAATTAAAAGTTAACCTAAATCTAAGTTATTTTAGTTATTTTTAAAAAAGTTAGAATGGCCTAATTAAAACTAATTTATTTAAGATTTATTTTACAAAATAAAATAATAATGATAAAAATAATGTTAGTTCTATTTTTTTGATTTTTATGAAAATGTTAGTTGGTTAATTAATTGTTAATAATAATAAAATAAAAAAAGGTTAGAAATTAAATTGGAAAATGAAAAATGAAAAGAAAAGAATAAACCAAATGGAGGGGGTATTGGGCTAGGAATGGGTGTGTGTTGTTGAAACTGTGGCCCACTGAAATCTAAGCCACGTTTGACTTTTATGATTGCCTACAGCATGCTTGACTCCAGAGTATGATGTGCTAGCCTTCTGGACCTTTAGATCTGCATCCATGGACACTTGGCACGTTGGGATATGAGGTTTATAGTGTTCCTCTTTTGAGAATCTGCATATGAAAGCAATTGAAAAAATAATATGGAGATTATAGGGGACCTGGGAATCGAACCCAGGTCCCAACGTTTACCAAACACACTGCCAGCCAACTGAACCAAGCGCACTAGTTGTAAACATAATAGAAACAAAAGAATAAATGGAATAAGCGCCCCATATGCTGAAACACGCGCGTGAATTTGAACTGACCACTCATACGCTGCCACAGCCTTCGTCTTCATCGTTCCTGCAAAACATAAAAATACATAGCGGGGGTTTTAAACCCCCACAAAATGCAAGCCTGCAAATAATAGCGATTAGACGCTCATTAGATATAAATTAGGCGCAATATGTGCATTCGATTCGTCTTGTCCCTCTCAATTCAACCATGGGTGTCCTGAGGGCCAATTTTTCTGTATGTGAGAAACCCCAATTTGAAAGCTTTGGAAAACCTAAATATCTCCCATGGTGATTTGCGTTTTACAGCCTTATAATGAAATTAAAACATACAGAAAGTCTTGTAATGGTGTCAGCAATACATAGCAATGTTTAAAATGAATCAAGGATGCGTAAAAACGGAAATCAGTTTCTCAAAGTTTTGAACAAACCGTGGGGGCGTGATGGGTGATTCCTTGAGTGATTTGGCTTGTTAATGATTGCCAAAGGTTCCTGGAAATGCAAGGAACGTATTTGGATTGAAGAGAGAGCTTGAATTGGACTGCAAGGTGGTTTTCAGATTATGATATTTCTCTTGAAAATTTGAAAGTTGTTTGGCCGTTTTGGAGCTTCCTAGGTCGTGTATGATACAAGGAATGCTTGCATATATGTTATGTAATGTGTATCAATCCAAATAATGGTCATTAAGCCTTTGCATTCATGTTTGAGATTTTGCCATAAACTCCATTGAAACAACTTGCCATTTTTGTGAAAATTTGAATTTTCTTGCTTGGAATAGGCCTTGCACGAATTTGGAATGTGTTTCAAGGTGATTCAAAGCAATTCAACACAAAATATATCCCTCCATTAATTTCTTTGATTTTTATTTGAATTTTAAAGATTTAAAATGAATTAAATCAAATAAAATTAAATAAAAATGGAAAAATTAATTTTAAATCTTGAAATAAATTGTGGGACACGTGGGAGGCATGGCCAAGCTGAAACAAGTGGAAAAAGTGGGCCCCTTTTGTCAAAAATGAAGTTTCAAGGATAATTGACTTTGGCCATTTCACAAAAATTTCCCAACTTCTCCAATGCATATCTTGCTCAATTTTGAAGCTAAGAACATGTTCTTGGACATTTTGGAAAGGTCTTGAAGTCCTCTAACCAATGCATTTGGTCCCATGTCATTTTGATTTACCAATCTCAAGTTATGGTCTTTGACTTAAAGTGCCTTTTTGTTGACTTTTGAAAATGACCTATAATGTTGAAATTGATAACTTTTTGTGAGAGCATTTCTTGGATTTGGAATGTGAAGATGAGTTGTAGGAAATGTCTTCCCCTTCAAGATGAGCATTGGATGGTATTTTTCTGATGAACCATGAAAAAGTTATGCCTTGGTCAAGTTACAGTTGACTTTTCAACTGTCCAAAAATAGAAACTTTTGACACCTTGATGATTTTTGAGCCATTCTTGTGAAATCATGGTCAAGACTTGACCAAATGATGATTGTGGCTTCAAAATAAGATGTTGACCAAAAATTTTGACTTTTGACTATCAAATGACCATTTTGCCCCTGCAGTTGACTGTGGAGCAACTAGGGTTTTTTTACTGTGCAACTTGACCTTGTGAGCCTTGAAACTTGACATGTAGGTGCTTGACAATGTGTATGAGCATATGGGACTTGATTGAGCCCTTGAAAACCTCAACTTCCTTGTTAGAACCAAAACCCTAATTTGACTGGCTTAGGAGGATGGTTGATTGTGTAGCCCTTGAGTAGACTTTGAACCATTTGAGGTGATGCTTGTCAAAGCTTTGAAGAATATGGGAGGGCAAATTTTGGGGTACAACACCTGGTTTGGATACTGATATTGTGGTTCACCGATTTCCTACCAAGGAAGACTGTCCTCCAGTAAAACAGAAGGTCTGTCGAATGCGCCCAGAGATGTATGAGAAAATCAAGGCTGAAGTTATGAAACAATTTGACGCCAGTTTTCTAGCAGTTACTTCTTACCCTCAGTGGGTGGCCAACATGGTTCCTATACCGAAGAAGGATGGTAAGGTTCGAATGTGTGTTGACTACAGGGATCTGAACAGGGTAAGCCCCAAGGATGATTTCCCTCTGCCTCATATCGACGTTCTGGTTGACAATACCGCTCAACATAAGGTATTATCCTTTATGGATGGCTTCTCCGGTTATAATCATATTAAAATGACTCCCGAAGACATGGAGAAGACCACCTTTGTTACTCAGTGGGGTACCTTTTGCTACAAGGTCATGCCTTTTGGACTGAAGAATGCTGGGGCAACGTATCAGCGTGCCATGGTTGCTTTGTTTCATGACATGATCCATCATGAGATTGAAGTATACGTCGATGATATGATTGCAAGGTCCCAAACTGAGGAGGAACACCTTGACCATCTGCAGAAGTTATTTGACAGACTGAAGTTGTACAAGCTAAGGTTAAACCCGAACAAGTGCACCTTCGGGGTGAGGTCTGGTAAGCTACTGGGGTTCGTCGTAAGAGACAAAGGTATTCAAGTGGATCCGGCAAAGGTGAAGGCCATACAGGAGATGCCAGCTCCCAGAACAGAGAAAGAAGTCAGAGGCTTTCTGGGACGTCTGAACTACATTGCCCGATTCATCTCGCACCTGACTGCTACTTGTGAGCCAATCTTCAAGCTGCTGAAGAAAGACCAAGTAGTACGTTGGAACGATGAATTCCAGGACGCTTTCGAAAGAATCAAAGAGTATCTCCAAGAGCCACCTATTCTGATGCCACCAGTTGAAGGGAGACCTCTGATCTTATACTTGACAGTACTCGACAACTCAATGGGGTGTGTGCTGGGTCAGCATGACGAGTCTGGCCGAAAAGAGCATGCTATTTATTACCTTAGCAAAAAGTTTACCGACTGTGAGACCCGATACTCACTGCTCGAGAAAACTTGTTGCGCTTTGGCATGGGCTGCTCGCCGGCTGAGACAGTATATGCTGACTCACACTACTCTATTAATTTCAAAGATGGATCCAATCAAGTATATCTTCGAAAAGCCTGCCTTGTCCGGAAGAATAGCAAGATGGCAGATGATCTTGACTGAGTATGACATCCAATATATGACCCAAAAGTAAATTAAGGGGAGTGTGTTGGCAAACCATTTGGCACATCAGGCAGTGGATGATTACCAGTCTATGAACTTTGAATTTCCGGACGAGAATATCATGATGGTAACTGATTGTGAAACACCTGGACCGGATGAAGGGTCTGAGAAAGGATCCCGATGGTCTATGTACTTTGATGGAGCTTCAAACGCTTTGGGTAATGGCATTGGCACCGTGATCATATCTCCTAAAGGCTCTCATACCCCGTTCACCGCCCGACTATGTTTCAACTGCACCAACAACATGGCGGAATATGAAGCGTGCATTATGGGTCTTCGAGCAGCAATTGACCTAAGGATTAAGTTTCTAAGTGTCTTCGGAGATTCCGCTCTCGTGATCAGTCAGATCAAAGGCGAGTGGGATACGAAACACCCAAATCTTATTCCTACAAGGAGTATGTGTTGACTTTGCTTCCCCATTTTGAGGAGATAACCTTTGAACACTTCCCTAGAGAGGAGAATCAGTTGGCGGACGCGTTGGCTACGATGTATTCTATGTTCAAGGTCAATTGGGACAACGAAGCTCCCATGATTATCATTGAAAGATTGGACGAACCTGCACATTACTGTGACATTGAGACTGAAGAGGTAACCGAAAAGCCCTGGTATCATGAGGTGAAGAGGTATCTTGAAGCTCAGGAATACCCCGAGAGTGCATCTGTTAATGACAAGAAGTTTTTGAGGAGGTTCACGGCAAAGTTCTTCATCAGCAATGGCATCCTTTACAAGCGAAACCATGATTCGACCTTACTGCGTTGTGTGGATAAGAATGAAGCAGAAAGGATCATGGCGGAGTTACATGAAGGTACTTTCGGAACTCACTCCAGTGGACACACCATGGCAAAGAAAATCCTTCGGGCTGGATATTATTGGTCCACAATGGAAGCTGACTGTTATCAGCATTCTCGGACATGTCACAAGTGTCAAGTCTATGCTGATAAAGTGCACATACCTCTAGTTCTTCTGAACGTCTTGACGGCACCTTGGCCTTTTGCAATGTGGGGCATTGATATGATCGGTGAGATCAGACCTACATCATCCAACGAGCATCGTTTCATCCTGGTAGCCATTGAGTACTTTACAAAGTGGGTTGAAGCAGCTTCCTTTGCTACTGTAACCAAGAACGTCGTGGCACGGTTCATTCGGCACAATCTGATTTGTCGATATGGTATACCAGAAAGGATCATTACGGACAATGGTACCAATATCAACAACAAGATGATCACCGAGCTCTGCGAGAAATTCAAGATACAACATCATAACTCTTCTCCCTACCGGCCGAAGATGAATGGGGCTGTCGAAGCGGCTAATAAGAACATTAAGAAGATTGTGCAGAAGATGACGGTGAGATACAAAGACTGGCACGAGATGTTACCATTTACTCTTCATGTTTACCGTACCTCAGCACAGACGTCAACAGGGGCAACACCTTATTCCTTGGTATATGGTATGGAGGCAGTCTTGCCCATTAGAGTTCAGATACCCTCTCTTTGGATTATGAAGGATGCAGGTTTGAGCGAAGATGACTGGATCCAGACCCGGCTTGATCAGCTGAACTTAATCGACGAAAAGAGACTTACTGCTATTTGTCATGGTCAGACATACCAAAAACGGATGATTAAGGCATTTAACAAGAGAGTAAGACGACAAGAATATCAAGTCGGGGACCTGGTAATCAAGCGCATTATTTTACCTCAAGGTGATCCCAGGGGCAAACGGACCCCTACTTGCGAAGGGCCATTTGTGGTTAAGAACATTTTCTCAAGAGGAGCTATGATTCTAACCACCATGGATGGTGACGACCTTCCTCACCCCGTCAATGCAGACATAGTGAAAAGATACTACGCATAATCAAAGACCCGCTAGGTTGACTGGCCTAGGCAAAAATAAGGGCTTCCCGGCGAACCAAAAGGGTTCGGGCAAAAATAAGGGATAAAAATAAAATTTGTACACCCGACAAGTAGAAAACCTGAAAAGGCGGCTTGGGCAAAAAAGGGTATCCCGGTGGACTGAAAACCCGAAAGGGCAGTCCAGGCAAAAATTAGGGATAAGCGTAACACTATGTCTCATTGGATCACCTTGCATCCAGACTTTAGTATCAACTATCAAGCTCGAACAACACTAATCGATCTGATTCACCTTCAACCAAGTAGCAAAGTGATGAGATGCTCGAGGACATAAAGGCAATAGCAGAGTTGGAACCCAGTGGGATTATTCACATAACTGTTTTGTTTTCTTTTCACAAATTGTGTAAATTCTATTATTCGGCGGCGTTCTCTTACTAGGACGTCAGCCTCTTGTACAAAAATGCCTATTTACAAGCTAAACTTCGAATCAATATAAATTCATTTTCAGACAAATTTCAAACTATTTTTCCTTTATCTGTTTTGTTTTGCAAAGAACGTACAATGTTTGTTTTTGATATATGCATTTGACATTAATTACCGCTCATAAATATTTACATGCGAAACAAAAGATGAATTACTGGAAATAGCAGAAACAGGGGCTATAAGAATTGTCCGAACTATACAGTTGCTCTGTCCACCAGGTACAAAGGTAAATTCAGCTGAAGAATATGGCTAAGATACCTTCACTCCCCGCAGAGTAAGGCAGTAATGGTAGCTCTCCCCAGCTGAGACTCGCAACTGTGAATGAATGAATCAATAATATTCTCCCCAAGTAGAGTTTATCTACCATCAACACTGAAAAGGCTGAATATCCCCGGCAGTCTTAATATTCCCCAACGGAATATAAGAACGTTCCCCGGCAGAATACAAGATACCCCCAGTGGAGTCAATATTTCCCCAGCACGGTCTGAAAAGCTTCCCCAACGGAGTTGAATCATCATCCCCAGTAGACTCTGGAAGTTTATCCTCAACGGAGTACAAAATAAATCTCCCCACAAAAGTCTAACAGGTTTATCCCCAGCAAGTTGCAAGTGAAAGATTATCCCCAGCGGAATCCTTTCCTTTCACAAGCAGGAATTCAATCCTCAACAGATTCAATATCACCAGCAACGGTAATCTATCCCCAGTAGAGTTTATCAGTGGAGTCCTCAGCAGAGCATCTTTACCCCATAGAGTAATCTCCTCATCAGTTTATTCCCCAACGGAGTTATCTTCTCCTGCAGGTTTATTCTTGCAATCACCTTCGTTCACCATCCCCAGCGGAAGCGAAGAATTCAACTCTTGTCTCCAACAGCTATCCGGGATTTACTTTCCCCAGCTAAAACATTACATTTCCATACATCATGATACATGCATAAACGCATCATATAACACAATCTCATTTATGTTGAGAACATCATTTCTTGATCCATATCATGCATTGCATATGACTGACCTTTACCTTTCAGGAAAGATGCAGTTAAATTCTCAACTATATGGAAGACCTCCTCTGGTCCAGTTAAATCGATTCCTAAAGATTTTTCTGATGTCAATCCAGTCAAAGAAGACAAGACCTCCTCTGGTCCAAATAAATCGATTCCTAAAGATTTTTCTGATGCCAATCCAGTCAAAGAAGACAAGGCCTTCTCTGGTCCAGTAAAGTCGATTCCTAAAGATTTTCCTGATGCCGATCCAGTTAAAGTTATTCCAAGACCTTGCCTGGTCCAGTTAAATCAATTCCTAAATATTTTTCTGGTGCCGATCCAGTCAAAGGCCTACTCTGGTCCAGGCAAATCGATTCCTAAAGATTTTTCTGATGCCGATCCAGTTGAAGTTATTCCAAGACCTTGTCTGGTCCAGTTAAATTGATTCCTAAAGATTTTTCTGATGCCGATCTAGTCAAAGGCCTTCTCTGGTCCAGTTAAATCGATTCCTAAAGATTTTTCTGATGTCGATCCAGTTGAAGGTTCCAAGACCTTGCCTGGTCCAGTTAAATCGATTCCTAAAGATTTTTCTGATGCCGATCCAGTCAAAGGCCTTCTCTGGTCCAGTCAAATCGATTCCTAAAGATTTTTCTGATGCCGATCCAGTTGAAGTTAATCCAAGACCTTGTCTGGTCCAGTTAAATCGATTCCTAAAGATTTTTCTGATGTCGATCCAGTCAAAGGCCTTCTCTGGTCCAGTTAAATCGATTCCTAAAGATTTTCCTGATGCCGATCCAGTTGAAGTTATTCCAAGACCTTGCCTGGTCCAGTTAAATCGATTCCTAAAGATTTTTCTGATGCCGATCCAGTCAAAGGCCTTCTCTGGTCCAGTCAAATCGATTCCTAAAGATTTTTCTAATGCCGATCCAGTTGAAGTTAATCCAAGACCTTGTCTGGTCCAGTTAAATCGATTCCTAAATATTTTTCTGATGTCGATCCAGTCAAAGGCCTTCTCTGGTCCAGTTAAATCGATTCCTAAAGATTTTACTGATGCCGATCCAGTTGAAGTTATTCCAAGACCTTGCCTGGTCCAGTTAAATCGATTCCTAAAGATTTTTCTGATGCCGATCCAGTCAAAGGCCTTCTCTGGTCCAGTCAAATTGATTCCCAAAGATTTTTCTGATTCCGATCCAGTTGAAGTTATCCAAAGACCTTTTCTGGTCCAGTTAAATCGATTCCTAAAGATTTTTCTGATACCAATCCAGTCAAAGTTAATCCAATACCTCCTCTGGTTCAGTCAGATCGCCGATAAGATCTCCCTGATTCTTATTCCAGTCTAAGTTCAGACCACCCATCAACAGTCTCCAAATGGCATCTTTAAGCCCATTCCTGACATCACAAGGCTGATACTACATCATGCGAGTGCAAATTTCTGGGCACTCTAGTGTTCAATCACCTTCCACCTTCGGATCACGAAAGGCCCGAAAGCCAATCTATATCCTCTGGTTTAAGAAAATTGAATAGGGGAAGTTGTTGTACCCCGAAATTTTCCCTCCCATATTTCTCAAGACATTGCAAGAATAATCTCCAAATGGCTCAAGGTTGCTCAAGAGTTGGACAGTCAAATCATATCCTAAGGCAGTCAACCTCAAATTAGGGTTTTGTGTTGCATCAAGGTCCTTGAATCCAAATGACCTAAAGTTCTCCCTAATGTCCTAATATGTTCTCAAGTTCATCCATGTCAAATTTCAAGCCTTGCAGAGGAAGTTTGGTCAACCAATTGTTCAAGAGGTCCAAAAATCGACTGTGCTAGGGCAAAAGTGAACTGTGACCCAAATACAGTCAAACTTCAAGATTTTTTGTCAACATTCTCATTTTGAAGGATATTTCATCATTTTATCAAGGGTTGATCATGATTCATCAAGGATTGCTCAAAATTCATCAAGACCCAAAAGTTGCTAAATTAGGGTTTTACAGGAAAAGTCAACTCAACTTTGACAAAGCATAACTTTCTCATAATTTATGATAAATGACCCATACAAAGCTCATTTTGAATAGGATGAAATTTCCTACAATCCATCTTCACACCCCAAGATCAAGAAATGCACTCACAAGAAGTTACAAATTTGGACATTATACGTCATTTATGAAAGTCAACAAAAACACCTTTTTTTGCCAAAGCTTATAACTTGAGCATGGAATATAAAAATGAGATGAGACAACAAAGGTTGGTTATAGGAAATCTCAAGGTTTCTAAAAAGTCCAAGAACACCTCCAAAAGTTCAAAATTGAAGAAGTTATGCATTGTTGAAGTTGGATATTTTTCCAAATTTGCCAAAAGTTAACTATCCCCAAAACTTCAAATTTTGTCAAATGGGCACACTTTTTTCCACTTGATTTGATCTTTTCACACTACACACGTGTCCTATCTTCAATATTTTTACTAACAACTGTAGAATTAGAAAAAAACAGAGCTCTGCTAGGGTTATGGCTAGACCTAAGAGGGGCGTCGGACGGTCGACGAAGGTGGTGACGGTGCGCCAGAAGAAGGCGGAGATTGTCTCTATTACTGTAGGTACTCCGGTAATTGAGGTAACTAAACCAGAAGTAACGGAAGTAGCAGCATCTCCGTATCAAGTGGAGGCGGAAGTGTCTATGAAGGGCCAGGAGAGTGAAACGTTAAAGTCCAAACCTTGGGTGGATGTTATTCAAGGTAACAGAATAGTGAACCGAGGTATGCCACTGGGTTATATTGCTCCCACGAAGGTGGATGGTGAGATTATCATTCAAATTGATGAGGAATATGTAGCGGAGGAGATGGAATTTTGGGACAATGCGATAATTCTGTTTGCGCTGGGGGATAACCTCTCGATGAATGCTGTCAGGAGATTTATGGAAAGGTCTTGGAATTTTGCTGCGCTGTCGGATCTGTTTTATAATGAAGAGGGATACTTCATAGCGAGATGCAAGAATAAAGGGGACCAACAACAAATCTTATCAATGGGGCCGTATTTCATATATGGCAAACCAATATTCTTAAAGCAATGGAGTAGTGACTTTGAGCTCAAGGATGATCTTCTGTGTGTCCTCCCTCTATGGGTTACCCTCCCAAACTTACCCCTGTACCTGTGGGGGGAGAAAAGTATCACCAAGATAGCTAGCGCTATAGGGAGGCCTATTACTACTGATGAATGTACGGCGAAGAAGCTGCGCGCCTCTTATGCTCGGGTTCTTGTAGAAGTTGATATTACACAACAACCTCTTGCTAATATTAAGATTCATAATCATTTGGGGAAATTGGTGGAGCAACCTATCCAATACGAATGGAAGCCCAAATATTTCCACGATTGCTTGAAGATAGGACATGACTGCTCTGAGAAAAATATGGTTGGCAGTCCTAAACAAAAAGTGTGGAAACCAAGGTCCTTGTTGCCTATTGTGGAAGAGCATGTTGAAGCTGATTGTCAAGAGACTGCAGTAAAGGGAGTAATGGAGTCAACCTTAATGGTTAATACGCCTGCTATGCAGCCCCCTTGGACAGTGGTGAAGAACAAAGCTGGGAATCGAAGTAAGAGACAGACTGAAGCACAGGTTCCAGGTCCTGAGTTATTTAGTAATATTTTCACCCCTTTGAGGACTGGAGAATGTCTGATAGGGGAGAGTAATATTTGTCAATGATGATTTCATGGAATGTCAGGGGAATGAATAAAGAGGCCATGCATAAGGAGGTAGAGGCGTATATTAATAAGATGAACGTTCCTGTCATTGGCCTGCTAGAAACTAGAGTGAAGCAGAATAAGGTTGCTCAGATTAGGCAGAAATTTGGCAATAAATGGCAGTTTGAGGACAACTACTCTCATCATAATAATGGGAGAATTTGGTTGTTGTGGAATTGTAGGGAAGTGCAGGTGCGTATCATTAGAACTGAGGCTCAATTTATGCACGCGGAAGTTTATGGCATTGATAATATACTCCAGTATTTGGTTACTTTCATCTATGCTTGTAACCAAAGAGAGAAGAGAAGTGAACTGTGGCAAGTTATTGAGAATCTGGGAGCGGGTATCTTTCTTCCTTGGATTGTCTTGGGAGATTTTAATAACATTCTTTCACTGAAGGATAGGTTAGGAGGCAACCAAGTCACTGAGAATGAGTTCAGGGACCTGGAGGGGATGATGCTTAGAACAGGTTTGTTTGAAGCTGCTACAACAGGGCCCCATTTTACTTGGTTCAACAATCAGATAGATTCCCCCATTTATTCTAGAATTGATCATATCCTTGGCAACACGACATGGTTCCAAAAATACCATGATGTGAAGTTTCTGATCCTACAGCCACACATATCGGATCACTCCCATATTAAAGTGGAAATCTTGAAGTTTAAGAGCAGGAAAAGGTACATGTTCAAGTTCCTGAATTGTATCATTCAGGATCCAAAATATCTGCAGATTATTGGCTCTATTTGGAAGAGAGAGTTGAAGGGTTCTGCAATGTATTGTCTGTGGATTAATCTGATGAAGATGCAAAGTAATTTGAACCCTCTGATTAGGAAGAAATCTGATATACAAGTCCAAATTGACAAAGCTAGGCAAGCTCTGAAGGAGGCCCAAGAGCAGCATAACCTGTCTTTAGGAGATCAGGGGTGCATTGATGACGTCAAGAGGAAAGCAGATCAAGTCTTATACTTGTCCCAAATGGAGGAACCTATCTTAGGGCAAAAATCCAAAATTGACTGGTTGAGGTTAGGTGATAACAACAATGCTTATTTTCATGATGCAATTAAGGAGAAGAACAACCAGAAAAGCATATGTACATTGCAGGGGCTAGATGGTAGGATGTTGTCCACACAGGAAGATATATAACTGGAGGTTATGAAATTTTATCAGAAGCTGGTAGGGTGCAGAAATAGAAATCTTAAAGGTATCGACATTATGGCTGTAAGGAATGGGAGGACCATCACCAGAGAGGAGGCTCTTGATCTGATTCAACCTGTTACTGAGGAGGAGATTAAATCTGTTTTAAATGCTATGGGTAATAACAAATCCCCAGGTGGTGATGGATATAGTGCCGCATTCTTTAAATCTTCCTGACATATTATTGGTGGTGATGTCTGTAAAGCAATCAAGGAGTTCTTTGTGAAGTCAGTTTTATATAAACCATTCAATTGCTCTTTGGTAACACTCATTCCTAAGAAGTCTGATGCGAAGTCTGTACGTGATTTGAGGCCTATATCTTGCTGTACTGTAATTTACAAAATCATTTCCAAGATTCTGGCTTGCAGATTGTGCAGGGTGTTAGATTCAATCATTGACGAATGTCAGTCTGCATTCATCCCTGGCAGGAAAATACATGATAATATTTTGCTGGCACAGGAACTAGTCAGAGGCTATAACAGGAAAAATATCTCCCCGAGGTGTTTGATCCAAATGGATATTCAGAAGGCGTACGATACTGTAGACTGGATGGCATTATTCCAGATTATGCGTGAATTAGGATTTCCACAGAAGTTCGTTACCTGGGTTACTGTATGTGTTACCACAGTTTCATATAAATTCAGTATCAATGGTATACAGTCTGCAATTCTACCTGCTCAGCGGGGGCTTCGCCAAGGGGACCCCATCTCGCCTCTACTATTCGTGATCATCATGGAATATTTGTACCGAGTACTTCATAGGCTGAATCAAAATCATAATTTCAACTTCCACCCGAAGTGTGGTAAATTGCGCATAATCAATATTTGTTTTGCAGATGACATACTGCTATTTGCAAGGGGTGATGTGGAATCCGTAAAGATTATGATGCAAGCTGTCAAAGAGTTCTCAAATGCTACTGGACTGTATGTAAGTGAACATAAGAGTAAAGTATTCTTTGGAGGGGTGGAGGAGTTGACTAAACAGGAAATCCAACTTACTACCGGCTTTGAGAGAGGCACACTTCCTTTCAAATACTTGGGTGTGCCCCTGGACAGTAAGAAGGTAACCGTTCTTAATTGTTTACCGCTTATTGATAGAATGCTATGTCGTATTAAGCATTGGAGTTCTAATCTGTTATCATATGCTGGTAGATTCCTCCTTGTCAAAAACGTGTTGTTTGCTATCGCTAACTATTGGATGCAGATTTTCCCTCTTCCTAAGAAAATCATTCAGCACATTGAGGGAATTTGCAGAAAGTTCCTTTGGTCAGTTAGAGTAGATAATAGCAGGAAAGCTCCTGTTTCTTGGGACCAAATTTGTAGACCTAAAGTGGAGGGAGGACTTAACATGATTGCGCTTTATGAATGGAACAAAGCCTCGATAGGTAAATTGCTTTAGGACTTGAATGCTAAAAAGGATAGAATGTGGATTTCATGGATTCACCATTTTTATATGAAAGGTACAGATTGTATTGATTATATTCCTCCTCTCCATGCCTCTTGGATTGTGAAAACGATATTTAAACACAAGGAGGAATTGATGAGCTCGACGGTTTGGGATGAATTCCGGAATAGGGACGGGTACCGTACAAGAGACATGTACAAGATGCTTAGGGGAGTGAAACCCAAGGTGAGGTGGAAAAAAGTCATCCTGGGTAATTGGGCTCGTCCTAGGGCCATTTTCACTACTTGGATGGCACTCCTAGGTAGATTTCCTACTAAGGACAAATTGCGCAGGTTTGGTATCCAAAATGATGGTTTGTGTGTGTTTTGTGGAACAAATGAGGATATTCAACATGTCCTTTTTAAATGTGATTTTGCGAGAAACATTTGGAACCAAGTTTTAGAGAGGGATGGGGAGTTCCGTTGGTCAACCAATGGGGTGATGGGATTGGAGTGGATCATTAGCAATACTAAAGGTAAAAGTTTGAAATGTAGGAAAGCTAAACTGATTGTTGCGGAAACCATCTATAGTATTTGGAATACCCGGAATATGATTATATTTCAGAATCAGACTGAAGATTTTTTCCAATTGGGGGAGTTAAAGCTTAGGATTGAAATGTGTTTGGGGAAATTTAATATTAGTCCATGATTGTGATTAAGTGCAGGTGATGTTGTTGGCTTGGGCCTGGATCTTTGGATCGGCTTTGTATTAACTGTTTTTGGATTAATATATTTCCGTTTCTCCAAAAAAAAATCCAAATAAAATCCAAATATTGATCACTTGGTATCTTTTTGATTGATATAGGTCTTAAATATCATCATGGACATAATCAAATCCGAATCAAGCCATATCATGAACAAATATTGGATTTTTGGACATAATTGGAAGCTTTTTAATGGTGAATCAAATCACATCTTTAATCATCAATGCATAAGGATTCAAAGCCCAAAACTTGACCTAATTCATTCCATATTACTTATACAAACCAAAGGCACGAGCATCAGGACCGAGAGGCTGCATAAACATCAAAACCAAACTTGAGAAAAACTTGAAAAAAGCTTGAAACTGAAATTGCATATAGAGGCGTTTTCAAAGCCAAATCTCCACACTATTCTCTTGCTAGACATCCACTGAGTGAGAGGCAATCAAAAGCAAGCTCCTAGACCCCCTGAATCGCGCTGTAAGTCTCTCTAAACCTTGCCCTGTATTTGAAATCGCATACTCTTATTCTTGCACTTTCTTGGCATAATCTTTACACAACCATGCTTATTGTTCCATTTAGAAACTTTATGCATTAACCAATTGTGTTTTCATGAGCCATAGCCCCATACCCGAATCTAGGGTTTTGGAAGTTTTTTTTTGGGTGTTTTCTTTGCAGGAAAAATTGGAACCAATAATGGACATATGCGTGTTCAGGAGGAAGAGACGATCATGGCTATGGTCTTGGAATCAATTTCCATGGTCTATAACTCGTTTTAGGATGAACCCATGGATTTAGCTGCGGATAAAAATCCGCAGGTAAATAACCAGGGCTGGGCGAAGAAGATGACTACGCGCCCCCTCCCCATTCGTCCATTCATAATTTCGCGCTTTTATTTTTTATAATTATGGCATTTGTTGTTTTTTCCAATATTATATTTGATGCTTATTCCACTAACAAAAGAAACACATTGGCTCAGTGGCGAAGGCATTAGTGTGAGATCCAACAGGACCTGGGTTCGAATCCCAGGTCCCCAATATCTTTGTTGCTATTTTCTTTCAGGTTATCCAGTGCCATGCCCAACGCGTGATATACCATATTCCCTCATGCAAACAGTTGCCAGATGGCCCTAGGCCAGATATGGTGGTCAGGAATGAAGGTCCACCATATGCTCTAGTCAACAGGCACACGTGGGATCCAGAAAAGTCAAAGCAGGCTTGCATAAATGGGCCTTGAAATTGCTAGTCTTACTCCCTGATCTGGGCCCAAACCCCCCTTGAGTATTATATTTCTTTCTTTTCATTTTATTTATTTATTTGTTTTATTAATTATTTTTATTGTCACTAACCAATTAAAATCTTTTTCTCACAAAATAAAAAAAAAATCAAAAAATATTTTACTTATTAAAATTAAATTCAGCACTTTATTTTTGTAAATAAATTAATTCAATTAATTTAGTTTAATTAGGTTTAACTTTTAATATTTTTTGCAATATTTAAAATCAATGTAGATAATTAGGTTTTACTAACTTTGACCAAATTTATTTTATTTCTTTAAATACTCAAAAATCCAAAAATATCTTTTTTAATTAATTAATTTAATTTAATTTAATTGTTAACTTAATTTAATTTCTTTTAATTAAAAAATAACCAAAAAATGCTTTCTTTCAAAAAAGGGTCAAAACCCTAAAAAAATGCGCCCGATTTAATTTCCCGCACGCGATCCATTTGATTTCAATATTGTAATTGTTTCCCAGAATGTAATAGATTTAATTAGGACCTTTGATTATTTTATCGCTTTATTTTATTTTCCGCATTTTAAATTAAAGGGTTGCTTTTGGCGATGTAAATACCCGACGCCTTGTAATAGTTAGATTTAATTTCCGCAATTTAATTTCCGCAACTTATAAACTGTTAGATGTTTGGTAATAGGGAATGCATGACAAGATCGAATGTATGAACTTAAAATCAACATAGCTCACCCATGACATGTACAAAGATCAAATTAACCGAAACAACACACTCGCACATGCACACTCTTAGGGTACACCTCACATGGTTGCCTTCGAACGTGGTCATTGAGTATAGGAAGTTTTAGAGGTCGCCCTCTTGTCCAAAGATCATAGTTGCCTCGAAACGGTTGCCTCGAAAAAATGATCTAAGACATTAGGGTTACCGCTAAGGCGTCCTAACATTGCTTTAGTGACCACACGTCCCTTAATCGAATTGACCCTTAAACTCCAACGACGATGCTACCTACTCATCAATAGTGGGATAGCATTGTCTAAAGGACATTAGTACAAATTGATTCCTTTTTCGAGTAGGTAGATGATTCTTAAGTACTTTCTCTTTTCCAAACAAAACTAAACTTTTCGCACTTACACTCCTTTCAAACAAAAACTCCTTTCAAACCCACAAACACAAATAAAAGCAAATTTTAAAAACACTTTGAGCAAGTACCTAAGAGCCCGTGGATAACCACAGATAGAAAGGGTGCTAACACCTTCCCTTTCTATAATCTACCCCCCGGACCCGAGAAAAATCTCGAAAAAGGAATTTTTCTGTGCTTTTTTCCTTTCCTTGTTGGATAAAATAAAAGACGGTGGCAACTCTTGCTTACCGCGACATTTTGCGAAAACAAACGCAAAACGCGAACCAACATTCCAAAAACAGTCAGTTCTTTCCCACCGTATCACAAAGGGAAACTTTCAACATGAAAGTTGTAGATCTCCATGATATATGCAACATTTCTTTACACAACTTCTCCTAAATATGCTTGGATCTCAAGTTATAAGTTCATGAAGTCATGGCATTTTCATTAAACACTTAGAGAAATTTTCAGCAGTTTTGGTCAGGTTTTTATCCCAACTTCTTGGCCAATTTTCATCAAGTTCCAGTTTGATTTAACAAAAGTGGCCAACATGAAAGTTATAGAGGGTCTTTCAAGCTTTCCAAAACATTCAAGAGCGTGAATTTATCATATTTGAGCTAGGATATTCAAGGATCTGAAGTTGGACATTCATTCTTAATTTACAAGGCAAATTTGTGATGAACAAGGAAACAAATCTTAGCCATGCAGCATAATCTTCACTTTGTGGGCCTCTTGACTTGAAAATCTATCTATAATCAGATGTTTACACAATTTATTAAACCATTATCCAAGTGGTTCAAGTATTGTCCATTGTATCTTTCCATTTTTGGCACAAAGGCACCATTGTCATTCTTGCAAAGTTCACTTTAATCATAAAGTCAATATCTTGAGCCTCTAACTTGTTGTTCTAATCACACTCAACTTCTACAAGTCAGAACAAACATGCTTAAAGTGTCCAACAACTCTATGCAACAAAGTACAAAGCATTGGAACTATAATCTTCAAGCTTGCTTCATGTACAATCTAACCTAGCCATAACATGTGATTCAAAATCTGAGTTTTGTTTCAAGTCTCAAACCTTCTCTATAAATAGAGATGCCAATCACAAGAGAAAGAGGTTAGAAAAAAGAGAGAGAGGTTAGAAAAAATAGAGAGAGGGGCCAGAAAAAATAGAAGGAGAAACTAACACTCAAACTCGTTTTTGCTGTAAAAAAAAACCATATTTGTACACAAAACCTCTATTTTTGAGCTTTGAAGTCCAAATCTTTGAATCTCATACCTTGCAAGTTTTCTCCAAACAAACCATCCAAACACTTCATATACACCATATAGAAGTTATTCAAACATAAGAATAACTTTTGTAACATCATTACCACCATCTTCTAAACTAAAAAAAAACATACATTGCAACTTGACTTGGTTGGAGCGGTTCAACCATTTTCAGTACAAAAGGAAGGTTGAAGTTACTTTAAGAATGTTAAAAGGAGCTCGATCAATCACCATTTTACATTCAAAAACATCTGTACGTGTCTATTGTACCCCAAAATTTTCCCTCTCATTTTTCATAGAAGACACAACCCTAGGGTTTCTCGGATATTCAAGTTGGCTCAGAAATCGACCAGACAGATTCTCTTCTAGGGCAGTAAACCAGCAATTAGGTTTTTTTTTGCAATTCTCAAAAGAAAATGAGTTTTCAAAGATCTAATTGGCCTTCATAGGTCTTCATGCTTCCTCAAGGTTGTATTTATGATTTCTTCAAGCTACAAGATTTTGAGATGATTATGTCTGTTCATGGTCACATGTGATGTTGCTCACGAGTTTATCTTCAAAGAATCGGAAGAAATTTGAGTTTGGAAAAACTTTAAAATTATCAAATCATCGCAAGGCATTTGATTGATTTTTGAATTTTCTTAAACACAGTTTACTGAAAGGATAATGTTTGTTCTCAGAGGATGATTTGTTTGGGACAAGAGATGGAGGTCAAGGCTGTCATTTAGGACAATCATGATTTTGGGATCCAGTTTGACCGGATGATTTATGTCCTTAAAACATTTGTTTTGTTAGGAAATGGAGTACACAATGCGTGTTTGTTTGAAATGCAGTTACAAAGATATTGGGATTATTTGGAATTTAAGTTACCAGACTGGAGCATTTTATTTCAAATATCCTGATTGGGAATTTCAAAAAAAAAATCAATTAGGATGCGAAGAGAAATTACAAATTGTTGTTGATAAAGGATTTCAAGTTATAAAATGACCCCAGAATACTTCATGCTACAACTCAAGATTTTCTCCAATTTCAAACACACCGTCCAAGATTGTTACAAAAAACAATTTATTTCTTTTTAATACTTTATGTTTTACAACTTATTGTATTTAAAAGATAAATTGTTACAACTATTGGATACAATACATCAAAATACAAGAATGATCTTTCTAAGTTATAAAGAAAATCCAAATGAATGTTTGGCCTAGGAGAATTAATCTATATCTAAGTTGTTTGAAGATTGAAGTCGTATCAGATTCCTTTGCTTATCTCCAAGACTTCCATGCTTGCCACTGATTTCTTGCGTTCTTTGCTTTGCTCACATGAAAACAAGAGAAAGAAAACATGATTAGTACAAAATTATATGGGCATGAACAAGAAATTTTCCAAAAGGTATTCATCATTAAGGTTTGCAATGTGGAATCAAAATGCTATTTAATTCATCACAACCTATTTACCCTAGTTAAAAATCACAAGAAGGTTGCCCTTCTTGGTTCACAAAAAGAAAGAAGAAGAGAAATTCGCGAGCATGCTACAAGAATAAAATGCTACAACTGAACCAAACAAACAACATCACAAACTGAACCAAACAAACAACATCACAAACTGAACCAAACAACAAATAGCATCACGAACTGGACAAACAAACAACAACATTACAACAGTCCAAACCAACAGCATCATAAGCTAAAACGAGGCAGCAGTATGGCAAATAAACAAATAGCTAAATCAAACAAAATAGCAAGTCAACTTGCTCAAGAAACAAGATATCATCATTTTCCAAACTGCAAACCTTTCAGATTAGTAAAAAAGGCAAAAGAGAAAATTGCTTTTTTATTGTCATTGAGAGAGAAGAGAGGAAAGAAGTCACCTAGGCTATTAGAATTTCCCAAAAAACATCCTGCAAAAGCTCTGCTACAAAAGAAGAGTTGCTGTAAAATACAAAAAAACAGTCCAAACAGCCTTGCTGCCCTGTCCACAATCTGTCACGATTTGCATAAAAAATGAAAAAAAAAAAAAACAAAACTGCAACAAAAAGGCCATTAGAACAGCATACCAAAATATTCAAATACATTTTGGTTTCCCACCATTTTCTCATGGATATAACAGAACCAGTAACAAAGCCAGCAAAGGGGAACAAAACTGTAACCAAGCCTCAACCAAAAAAAACAGTAATAAATCACCAAGAATCCCAGGCCTGTTAACTATCATCAAACTTAAAATCCAGAAAACCAGCAAAAAACTTAGAAAAGAAGAAGAATCAGATCAAACTCAAAAACCAGTAGCAAAGCCTCAAACCTAAAACCTGTTAACCATCACTGAAAAATCCCAAAACCTGTAACCAAGCATCAAACTAAAAAAAAACCAGTAGCAAAGCCTCAAACCCAAAACCTGTCAACCATCACTAAAAAAATCCCAAAACCATTAACCATCATCAAGAACAGCAAACACAATAACCATCACAAAAATCCCAAGTCCTGTTAAACATCAAAGTCCATAACAAACCAGTAACAAAGCCTCAAAACCCCAAAAACTGTGAACAAAGCAAAACTCAAAAAACAGTAACAAACCACCAAAACTCAAAAACCTGATAATCATCATTCAAACAAAGAAAACAGAAAAAGTTACCAACAAGCCAGAAAATCCACGCTCTCATCCTCATCTCTTTCCCTCGAAAAACTTCTGCCATCGTTGAATACCATCCTCAGTCTCGCCTCTCCTTTCCTATTTCGCAAGAATAACAAGACAAGAGAGAAGTTGTAAAGCTCCAACAGGTATGAGTTTCTCCATTTCTCATACTTCCATAACATGATTTATGCAACTAAAAGAACAAGGTTTTTAATTAAAAGGAAACTCAACAAAGATGGAACGATCAACAAAAAATCTTTAAGCTTTAAAAATGACAGAAATCTTACCTTTTCAAAAATCGTTAGAACTTGATTAGGGAGGCGAGAGGGTTGTGTTCCGGTAACAGAGAGTTTTAGGGAGGTCAAGGATGAGGCAGTTTCAGGTCTTTTTGGTTTAAATCTGAATTCAAAGAGAAGGCTTTTCAAAAGATGCAAATCGCGGTGAGACAAAGAGGCAGTATGTTACTGAAGAGGGCGATTCAGTCATGAGGTTAGATAGGGACGGGATAGTGAGGACGTTTAGAGGGTTTCAGAAAATGAAAGAGATGAACAAAGATGAATAACAACGCCGCACAAATGAGAAAGATGAACCAAAACCCTAATTTTTGGTTATCCCTTAATCTATGGTTAAGTTTGGTTTAGAAACTTGGTTTGGGTTTGCTGATTGTATTGGATAGTCCTTTGCCTATGCCCCTTAAGCCCAACTCGTTTTACTACCCATCACCTGCGTTTTTCTCAATGCACCCCCATCTAGAATAACAAAAGAAGTCTTGGGCTTGGCTGTCCAAAGCCCAATCAGATTTTATGAACCATGCATCCATACTATACTGAATTCTAGCCCATTTAACTATTAGTTTATTTTCTTTTTATATTTGTTTTTTTGTTATGCAAAATACTATTAAACTTAAAATATACTTTTTTTATATAATTAATTTGATTTAGATTTTGCGAATAATTTTTATCAATTTCTTTTTCTTTCTTTAATAAACTTTGTTTTAGATTTAATTTACATATAATAAAACACCAAGAAATAATTTAGTTTGTTTTCCTTTTTTTTTATAGATTTTACTTAAGTAAATAAAATACAAAAATAAAACATATAATTTAATCAATTATTTTATTTTGTTTTTAGAATAGGTTTTACTTTCTTCCCTTCAAGTAAATGCTTAAAATTTCATTTCCATATTTTGTTGATTTTATCTCATAGATTATTATAGCTTTCATTAATCGCACAAAATTCGATTTGGTTGTATTGCTTTCTATTTGGATCTTGCTATCGCATTTGACTCATCCCCATTTGTAAGAATTGTACCCCCATTCCCGAACACTTTGTAATAGCGTAGAATTTCCATTCTCGCAATTTACTATTTTCCCTATACTGTTTAGTAATTAGGCGTGTATGGCAAGATTCAAAAAGTAATCACTAGATAACCTAATCAAAGAATAAAATAACTTGAAACTGACACACTTTTTCACACGCGCACCTCTAGGGTAACCTCGCTCGTTGCCTCGGAAATACAATCATGTCCCTCGAATATGGGATGCTTTAGCAATGACCCTTCGATAAAAAGATCGTAGTCCCTCGATGACCCTCAACGTTGCCTTCAATAAAACGATCTCGTCCCTTACAAAAATTGCTAAAGCATCTCATAAGTTGCTTTCGATGATTGTAAAATTGACCCGCGCCTGTCCCTTCACATCCGATGATGGGGCTTCTTACCAAATCAATGGTAAGATAACACCATTAAAAGGAGGAAGAAAAGAACAATTTAAGACCTTTCGAGTAGATAGATTCGCTCCTAGTTACTCGCTTGCTCACGATAAAAACTTTTTACACCTACACTTTCATTTCAAAACATTTTCAAAAAGACAAAACGTTTTGTATACGTTCTTATAGAGACGAGAACCATTGCAAAACATCTTTTCAAAACACTTTCCGAAACACGATTCACAAACACATCTTTGAACCACTTTTCGAAACAAAACTTTGTACGCGTTCTTATAGAAACGAGAACCATTACAAAGAGATTTTTCAAAATACTCTCAAAGCCCACACCACAAGCACACTGTCAAATGAAAGCAAGTGATCTAAATGAGTAACTAAGAGCCCATGGAAAACCATGGATGAAAAGGGTGCTAATACCTTCCCTTTTCATAATCTACCCCCCGAACCCGAGAAATAATCTCGAAAGGTCTTTCCTGTGCTTTTTTACCTTTCCTTTTTGGATAAAAGAGAATTCAGTGGCGACTCTTGCTATCCGCACAAGTGCGATCGAAACGCAAAACATCAAGTCAGTTCTCCCACCGTATCACAGAACTGGCGACTCTGCTGGGGAAATTTAAAAAAAAAAATTGGGTTACCTTAGGGATAGATCACCTTTACTCGCTTTCATTATTTTATTTGTGTGCTTTATATTTAGTTCTTTGTATTGGGCTTGCTTTGATCCTCCACCCGGATTTGGGGCACCTTTTTAGGTAAATAGCAATAGATTGTGGAGACTGTACGACATAGACTGATATGGTTGAGACAATGGCTATGTTAGTGTGACGCATTTGTGGGTACCGGTATCCCTCGTGGTGAATCGAGGAGAATACGGGGCCGCTGAGTAGCGTCATGAAGCACTAATTAACCTTAGAACCCTAATTGAAGAAACTTGGCCATTAGGACGTAGTGAGGTAGCCGGTTTCGGTGTAAAGGTGAAAATTGGTTGACACTCGATACTACACTCATTGAGGCTATACTTTTGGGATATCTCGGCCATAAGAAAAGATTATTATGCTGAGACAATGCCTAAGAGAAAGGTCGGTGATATTGAGATCCTTTAGAACCTGGTTACTATTAACTAGGACAGGTTGAGCCAACTAAACCTCAAGAGGGTACGTACCTACAAACTCCATGCAAGCCTAAACCTAAGGATTCATTTGCTTTGTGTGAATATGATTATTTGTATATACACTTGCTTACCTCGCATATCTGTACATAACATCATGACATCATACCATAGCATTCTCAATAACCATTTCAAGGATCTCGAGGGTCTTTGATACAGGGTCATGTTGAACCATACGTCTACCAAGGGGCAAGAGGATTTATTTTCCTCTAAACAAATGCCGTCAAAAATCAAGTACAAACAACTTGAGTCAAGGGCTATGACTCACTCGACATGGTGAGCTTGATTCTCATGGAAAGACATCCACCAATACAAATTTCTCCAATCAAAGTTGTTGATCGAAGTTCAACTTCTAACTTTTCTTGTGTTTACCCCGCGAGATTATTGAAAACATGCATCCACATATCATGCATCATATCATGACAGGTTTCTCCCATTATAGTCTCCTTATCTTCCTACTGTTTATTTCAGTAGAGATAGTTCTAGAACAAACTGTCAAGGACATCCAGGCTCAAAATGCTCAACTTCAAGAGATGTTCTTGAACCTATCTAAGGGGCAAGAAGAGGTCAAGACGCTCCTCATTAGGGGCATGATTAAAGGAAATCCTGGGGATGACAAGGATGATCAGTTGGAAAGACTACAAAATGAGATAGCCATAATGAGGGTCCAAATGATGGGACAGCTGGTGGGCCAGATGGCTCTTATCCAAAATCAGGCTCAGAGACAAGAAGAGCTGAAAGTTCTTGTCAACCAACTTCATCAAGACGGTTGCAACCACGTGGGGCAAACAATCAGGGTTGGGAATCAAGTCATTACTCAGCCTCCCTTGAGACAAGATGTCGGGAGACCATCCCAATTTGCTTCCGCGTCACGAGCCCAACAACAACCTCACCAACAACAACAGGGTAATCGGCATAGGCGGAATACATCTGAAAGACGCTTCACCGAAATTGACATGTCATTATCTCAAGTACTGCAACACCTATTGGAAGCCAAGCTGGTTGTATTAAGGGACCCCCCTCAGAATCCCAACACAGCCTCTCCAAGGTACAATCCAAATGCAAGATGTGCGTACCACTCCAACAGTCCTAGACATGACACCAATAGCTGTTGGACATTGAGAAACAAAATTCAAGATCTGATTGAAGAAGGAACGCTGGAGTTCACACAAGATGGCCAGACTGAATTCTTCTGCCAAGGTCTCTTCACCTAAAATGACAAGTTCGAACAAAGAGGCTTCTGTTCATTTTGAATTTTCAATTGTAGTTTCTTTTGTTATTCAAACAGTTATTTATTAATGTCAAACTCTATTTCATTAATGCATTGCATATGTTTGTCTTGAATTCATCCTTTCGTTTTCACTATATTTAAACTATGCTTTTTATTCTTCTTATGACATTTAACTCTTGCTAAAAGTTACAAGCCTTTAGAGGGATGATGACGAAAACAATGCCATAATCTCATACAGTATGCTTTTGAACAGACCCTGCTGACGATGTACAGGCGTTTTTTGTTCAAATCCTAAGCACTGGAGTTATAAGGAAGATAATCCCTAGTCAACCCCTTCGAGCTAAAGAAGTAGAAGTTTTCTGTTTTAACACAAATTGGAAACTTTAATCAAAACCTGGGGCAGGGTAGTCTCTCAGTTAATTCAAACACGCGTTTAACCATAAACTCTCATCTCGTAATACAACGAATGACGTCAAGAAACATTCCTATGGAATCAAAAGACGGTGATGGTTCCTTATCACATAGGAAGTCATCATCTCTCAAAAAGAAAAGTTCACTAAGTCAAAACCTACAAAGGAGACTTAAGAAAACTGGGGCATCCCACTGACTGTAATCTCAAAACAAGAACAGTCAAGTAAAAATTAGGGATAATAGATCAAAAGGAAGAGGTCACTACAAATCCTCAACAACATGAAAAAAATAAAAAATAATATGTTGCAAAAATGACTGTCTTCCGACAAACTTAACTTGTTTGAATCATCACCAAAACGTCATTCCAGACTCATTTGGAGTTTAAACGTACAATTAGCTGAGTTTAGGACCGAAGAAAATCACGAAGAACGGGCGGGTACAAATATACTTTGAGCCTTTATCCTTTGTTTCTTAAGACGTGAACCAAGCCACGCTACAACCCCTCAAAAGTCCTAATTGAAGCATGGGTTAGTTCGAAAGCATACTGTTACAAAAGGTATCCTGACTCCTGTAAAGCTTTACTCTAAATCCCGAGTTGAATTTTTCAAACAAAATTTCTTTACTTGCTAAAATGCATTTTTCAAAAATCTCAAGGCAAGCATAAACTTTGCATTATTTGAATATTGCTATTTGCATATGGCTATTTGTTTGACAACAGAGAAATTCAAACGACGAATATTCAGCAAATGAAAATTCTCTCAATAAACAAAATCACTTCAAATGAAAAGACGCTTCCAATGACGAATCTCTCATAACCAAGGGGCACGGCATGACCATTGTCCAACACATCTGGGGAAGTCAAGTCGAGATTCAAAGAATCTCTCAAGGAAATGTTGAATCACTCAGGGGGCAATGTTGCGTTGATCATGAGCTTGAATAGAACCCACTATGAAGACTTCCGGTACCATCAAGTCGCTTGTCTGTACTTTCAGTATCAGATGGTGTCAGTATCATCTCTTCGGATCTTCCCATGACAGTTCTTGGAAAATTATGAGACTTGACCAAAGATCTCGGGTACCACCAATTTGTGCGTTTGTGCCAGTAGTACTAGATGGTGTCAGTATCAGGTCTTCGGTTTCTTCCACAACAGTCTTAAGAAATATCCCTAGAAACTTCAGGGCTACCAGAAATGTGATCCAAATCTCAAATGTCGAGGTGCACCAAATTAACTTTAGGGGCAAACTGGCTCTCACATATAAAGGGTCATGTGTGACCAAGCAAACATTTTCTGGTATTACTACAAAACTTACTACTGTAGACAATGACAGATCCCTACAAAATACCCTTCATAAGGTGATCCCCGGTGAAGTCGTCAAAGTCACAAGGCTATCCCCGACGAGTGCAAAAACATCTTTAAACAAAAATGGTGCATCCTCCAGCCATGGACATAGTCAAACTCTCCAGCAAAGGGAGGAGTTTTAATCTTCTCCCAACAAACGCATACATCACACTAGCTCCCAAAACAGAGGATACAACTCTCTTACAGATGCGATTCAAATACGATCCAGATATGGATGTCTTTCTAATTCTCATTCAATATTTCCTCAGATACCATCAAAGCTTGAATCATTCTGACATTCCTCAGCTGAGCTGGTCTTAATTGAGTTAAAAAGCCTCATAGAGTTTTTGTCCGAAGCGCCATTCCGGCAGATTGGCGACAAGGTTTATTTCTCCAATAGGCAAGATTACCCAGTTGAGTTTGCTTCCCAGACTATCATAAATCAAGGGACCACAACTCCTCTCCCCCAGCAGACTGCTCTAAAACCCCCGCAGGTACTTTCTCCAGCCAGAGCAAAAATTTCCAACCACTGGTCCAAAGTGTCCCCAGTAAGTTGCCCAACTTCTCAGATTTCCCCAGTAGGATGTCACAAGCAATGTCTGGCTTTTCCCTTCTGCAACACAAATTTTACCTGGAAACTCACCCATCAGTACTTCAAAGGGGATTTATTCTCCCCGCTTCCCGTAATGCTACGACACAAACAATCTTTACTTTTCATACATTTGCATACATACGTCATAACATTGACAACTCAAGTGCATACGGTGCAATCTCATTTATTTTGAGAGACAAACATCACACCATGCATCACATGCATCATAGCATTGCATACAATTAACTCTTCACCTTTTACAGGAAAGAGCCATTGGACAGTTACTATCAACAAACTTCCGACAGACACAAATTTTCAACAAGTCAAATGCAGATCAATTTCCGAGAAAAGGCTGGTATTTCACTGGTTCAGATAAATCTCTCAACGGTTTATTCTGATTCATTTCCATATTTTTACTGGTTCAGATAAATCTCTCAACGGTTTATTCTGATTCGTCTCCAGATTTTTATTGGTTCAGATAAATCTCAACGGTTTATTCTGATTCATTTCCAGATTTTACTGGTTCAGATAAATCTCTCAACGGTTTATTCTGATTCATTTCTAGATTTTTAATGGTTCAGATAAATCTCTCAAAGGTTTATTCTGATTCATTTCCAGATTTCACTGGTTCAGATAAATCTCTCAATGATTTATTCTGATTCATCTCCAGATTCTTACTGGTTCAGATAAATCTCTCAATGGTTTATTCTGATTCATCTCCAGATTTTTACTGGTTCAGATAACTCTCTCAATGGTTTATTCTGATTCATTTCCAGATTTTATTGTTTTAGATAAATCTCTCAATAGTTTATTCTGATTCATTTCCAGATTTTTACTGGTTCAGATAAATATCTCAACGGTTTATTCTAATTCATTTCCAGATTTTTACTGGTTCAGATAAATCTCTCAACGATTTATTCTGATTCATTTCCAGATTTTTACGGGTTCAGATAAATCTCTCAACGATTTATTCTGATTCGTCTCCATATTTTTACTAGTTCAGATAAATATCTCAACGGTTTATTCAGATTCATCTCTAGATTTTTACTGGTTCAGATAAATCTCTCAACGGTTTATTCTGATTCATTTCCAGATTTACTGTTTTAGATAAATCTCTCAATGGTTTATTCTGATTCATTTCCAGATTTTTACTGGTTCAAATAAATCTCTCAACGGTTTATTCTGATTCATTTCCAGATTTTTACTGGTTCAGATAAATCTCTCATCAGTTTATTCTGATTCATTTCCAGATTTTTACTGGTTCAGATAAATCTCTCAACGGTTTATTCTGATTCATTTCCAGATTTTTACTGGTTCAGATAAATCTCTCAACGGTTTATTCTGAATCGTCTCCAGAATTTCACTGGTTCAGATAAATCTCTCAATGCTTTATTCTGATTTGTTTCCAGATTTCACTGTTTCAGATAAATCTCTCAATGATTTATTCTGATTCGTTTCCAGATTTCACTGGTTCCGATAAATCTCTCAACAGTTTATTCTGATTAATTTCCAGATTTCACTGGTTCAGATAAATCTCTCAACTATTTATTTTGATTCATCTCCAGATTTTTACTGGTTCAGATAAATCTCTCAATGATTTATTCTGATTTCATCTCCAGATATTTACTGGTTCAGATAAATCTCTCAACGATTTATTTTGATTCATTTCCAGATTTCACTGGTTCAGATAAATCGCTCAACGGTTTACTCTGATTCATTTCCAGATTTCACTGGTTCAGATAAATCTCTCAACACTTTATTCTGATTCGTCTCTAGAATTTCACTGGTTCAGATAAATCTCTCAATGATTTATTCTGATTCGTTTCCAGATTTCACTGTTTCAGATAAATCTCTCAACGATTTATTCTGATTTGTTTCCAGATTTCACTGGTTCAAATAAATCTCTCAACGGTTTATTCTGATTCATTTCTAGATTTCACTGGTTCAGATAAATCTCTCAACAGTTTATTCTGATTCATCTCCAGATTTTTACTGTTTCAGATAAATCTCTCAACGGTTTATTCTGATTCATCTCCAGATTTTTACTGGTTCAGATAAATCTCTCAACAGTTTATTCTGATTCGTCTCCAGATTTTTACTGGTTCAGATAAATCTCTCAACGTTTATTCTGATTCGTTTCCAGATTTCATTGTTTCAGATAAATCTCTCAACGATTTATTCTGATTTGTTTCCAGATTTCACTGGTTCAGATAAATCTCTCAACGGTTTATTCTGATTCATTTCCAGATTTCACTAGTTCAGATAAATCTCTCAATGATTTATTCTGATTCATCTCCAGATTTTTACTGGTTCAGATAAATCTCTCAACTGTTTATTCTGATTCATCTCCAGATTTTTACTGGTTCAGATAAATCTCTCAGCGGTTTATTCTGATTCATTTCCATATTTCACTAGTTCAGATAAATCTCTCAACGGTTTATTCTGATTCATTTCCAGATTTCACTGATTTAGATAAATCTCTCAATGATTTATTCTAATTCGTCTCCAGAATTTCACTGGTTCAGATAAATCTCTCAATGATTTATTCTGATTTGTTTCCAGATTTCACTATTTCAGATAAATCTCTCAATGATTTATTCTGTTTCGTTTCTAGATTTCACTGGTTCAGATAAATCTCTCAACGATTTATTCTGATTCATTTCCAAATTTCACTGGTTCAGATAAATCTCTCAACGGTTTATTCTGATTCATCTCCAAATTTTTACTGTTTCAGATAAATTTCTCAACGGTTTATTCTGATTCATCTCCAGATTTTTACTGGTTCAGATAAATCTCTCAACGGTTTATTCTGATTCGTCTCCAGATTTTTACTGGTACTGATAAATCTCTCAACAGTTTATTCTGATTCATTTCCAGATTTTTACTGGTTCAGATAAATCTCTCAATGGTTTATTCTGATTCATCTCCAGGCTTTCACTGGTTCAGATAAATCTCTCAACGGTTTATTCTAATTCATCTCCAGATTTTTACTATTTCAGATAAATCTCTCAACGGTTTATTCTGATTCATTTCCAGATTTTATTGTTTCAGATAAATTTCTCAATGGTTTATTCTGATTCATTTCAAGATTTTTACTATTTCATAAATATCTCTCAATGGTTTATTCTGATTCATTCTCTGTTCAGATCCAGTTCAAACTTTCCGCCAACAATCACCTTTGGATGGCATCTATAAGCCCATCTCCGACAATTCTCCTATGTTTCTCCAAATGGCATCTTTAAGCCCATTCCCATACACAATCAAACCAGCGCGTCATCAAGTGCAAATTTCTGGGCACTCTAATGTTCAATCATCTTCTACTTTCAAGCCATAAACGACAAACATGTCGATCTCACTTTTCAAGTTTAAGAAAATTGAACAGGGCAGCTGTTGTACCCCGAAATTTGCCCTCCCATTTTTCATTGAAGACACAACGCTAGGGTTTCTCGGATATTCAAGTTAGCTCAGAAATCGAGCAGACAGATTCTCTTCTGGGGCAGTAAACCAGTGTCGTACCCCAAAATTTGCCCTCACATTCTTCCTCAAGAAATCACCGCTTCAGGCGTTTCCTGATTTTTTCAAACTGATTCAAGAATGGTCAGACCGGCTTTTCTCGTCATTCAAGCAAAATTAGGGTTTTATTGATTTTTCAGGGCTCAGGATTGTTTCACACAGTTGGCTTAGGGTTTTGGTTGATTTTGGGCTCAATTTTGATCAGGCGAACGCTCTTTGGAATTTAATCAGGAATTAGGGTTTTTTGGGCACGTTCTCAGAAGGATTTAAGTTCTACAGCACTTTGCGAGTTATTCCGAGATTTGGGTTGGATTCGCATTGTTTGACTTAATCAGTAAAAAGAATGCATTTGGTTTGAATTCACATTGGTTTGTTTGAGCCAGTCAAAAGATATATGCAGTTTGGATTTACAGTGTTTGGTAAAAATCAGTGAAAAGGGAATGCGCCTGATCAGTTGTTTTGGTTAACTTTTGCTTTACTTTGGATATTGGAAAGGCCAGGTTTAACTGATCAATTTGTTAAAGCTTTGTTTATTTAAATTATTTATTATTCTAAAATTAAGTGATTGGAATTTATTTTTTCAATTATTTTAATTCAAAGAATTTTAAATAATAAATAAACAGTAAAGGATAAAATAGAATTAATTGGATAGTGAAAACTTTTATTTATTCTTAAATTATTTGTACAATTATTGTTCACAATTTATTTACAAACAATGATTTTACATTAATTTAGATTTAAATAAAAAAATGAAACTATCCTATTTTTTCTAAGTCTTCTATTCTTCAAATTCTTCATCCTTTGCTCCCCTCCATTCAATTATTCATCTGCAAAGAGAAAAAGAGAAAAGTCAAAAAGCAGATAAATAAATAATGACAGATAAATAGAGTTCATCATTAAAAGCAAACGGCCGGGATCAGTTGACCCTCTCTGCAAATCACGGGATTTCTCCCGGTTCACAAAGAGGGGCGAAAAATATTTGCAAATTAAAGATGAATGCACAAATATAAAAATTGCACGATTGAAAAAGATGGTCAAACTGCATAGCTTCAAACAGTGGTGCAAATCAAACTACGAAGTTCAAAGGCAAACAGATTGGTCTAACTAAAGACACAAAAATATCATCAATGTTGTCAAGAAGCATACAGCATGGAAAGAAGAAGACAAAATATGCAGTAGTCAACATGTATTGCAAACAGGATATCAAGGCATCATTTCCCTAGGCCAATTTGCTTTTTCAGAATTTATGCATAATAAGCAATATAATATGCTCAAATATTGGAAAGAGAGAGAAAAAAAGAGGAGAAGTGTGGGCTTACAGTTTGGCTTTAGGCATAAAGAAAATATAGAAAGCAAAACTGCAATAAAACAGTGAGGCTGAAGGCTAAAAGAAGCATATATCAGTGCTATCCAAATTAGACAGAGATATACAGCAGAAGTAATCACAAAACGGGAAATGCCAAAACCTTGCAAGTCTGCCCAGCAGCTTGACCCAAGAAAAGATGCCAAAGCTTGAGATATTCAAAAAGATCCTAGGCGCCAAGGGACCACAAGGCTGGAAGACAAAAACAAATATAAAAAAAATTGCAACAGCATATCCAGCATAGGATATATCATAAACCAGTCCAACTTTCAAACCAGGAAGACAACCTGTCAAAAAACTCAAACGCAAAATCACCAGCCTCATAACCAGTTCAAGCCTCAAACACAAAAAAGCATAAACAAGCATAAGAACCATCAGTAAAAAGCCAGTAAGGCCAAACTGTCAAATGGCCTAAGCAAGCCCAAGCTTTGAACCTGCCTGAAGCAAATCCAAGAAAGCCTCCCAGTCCTTCCAACCCAAAACCTAGAACTGCATAAGCCTTCCAACCTTAAACCTACTGTCATAACCATAACCAAAGCCTTCCAACCTGTGAAACTTCACAAGCCACAAAACCTGTAAAGCCATATCAAAATACAAAAGCCTAAACCAGTTAACTTGCACAAAACCTGCATTAACCCTGGAGCCAGAATACCAGTTCAAATCACCCAAAGCTTTAAACCTGCCTGAAGCAAGCCTCACCCTACCTGTCAAACACCTTAAACCAATAATCCTGAAACCTCAAAAGGCCATAGACCATTTCCTACTATCAAGCCAATAAACCATAACAAACCATAAAACAACAAAAACCAGTCACTACAAGGATACCTGCTAAGACCATCAACCTGAAGCATTAAACCTGCCTGAAGCAAGCCACTAAAGACCCTCAGAATTTCTTCATCATTGGGCGTAAAAAAAAGAGGGGCATACCAACATCAATCTCAGCATATTCAAAGCATCATATTTCAACCAGCATTCAAAAGGCAACAAAACGTTCAGAGGCATTATACAAAAGGCAAAGGCAATCAAACAGAAGCAACGAGCATACAGTAGGAGACAAGAAGAAAGAAGTGAGTCTCAAAAAGGGGTTTTTAGTCAATATCATCACAAAACCCTCAATTGGCAAAAAGATAAAGAGTACCAGGAAGTCCACAAGTCCATCATCATCTCACTCCGTCCTTGGCCGCCTGGGCGCCTCCACCTTCATCCCTCCTCCGTCTCCTCAGAAAGGTATATATTCTTTCCTTCTTCACGCACCTCAAACCAAAGAGACATGTAATCCGAATTAATACACGGAAAAACTAAGCATGCAAAAATACAAAACCCCTAATGCATTGAAAGAATTAAAATACCTCTTTTTACCGTTGTTGAAGTGAGCGTAAGGAGGAGGAAGAATGGTGGCGCCGGTGGCCTTGAACGAAGAGAACTCAGAAGCTGGTGAGGGTGAACGAAGATGAAGAGGAACACGTGAAGTGAAGAGAATGGCGCCGTTTCTGCAAAACCCTAAGCTAATGTCCCAAATGAAAACACAATCAAAACCCTAAAACATTCTTGAGCCAAACGTGGGCCACGTTCCCTTCTGAGCGCCTAAGCCCAAAACACTTTTTTTTATTATTATTCATTATGTTTGCTTCACATGGACCTAATGCCCCTTTTTGGCCCATTTAAATATCAAAACCCTTTTTTAGCATATAAAACATCTTCTCTTTTGTTAAATAAACTAACATAATATTTTTTAACATAAATAATACTTTTTCATACATATATAATAATTATATAGAAACTAATATCTTTTCTTTACAATTAAACTCACATTTTCTTTTATTTTTTTTATATACATAGAATATAATTTTTATTAAGATTAATACTTAATTTGTACATTAATGCTTTAACACTTTTAAAATATATTTTTCAATATACATGATTTAATTCTTGATATTTAATCTTTTGTACATAACAAATAAATACATTTTTTCTAATTTAATTCTTGATATTTATTTAAAACATACTTTTGGTATATAATAAATAAAGATACATCTTTTATACATAACATAATTAGAACTTAGAACATTTAATCAAAATATTCTTTTTTGTACATATTAAAGAAAATACAAGATCCCAAATTAAGTAAATAAACATTTAATTCTTTAAGTTAAAAACAATGCTTAAATAATACACATTCAATTTCACATCTTTAACCTGTAAATAATTACATATACAAATATGCATACACACGTACACTTACACAATACATATACATTGCCCCTATATACATTTGCTTATCTTATACGTTGATATTCGTTACATTTACATTTGAATGATTCGATTTGGTTAACTTATTGGACTCTATATTACTAAGTCTCATCCCCATTCATAAATTTGTACCCCCACTCCCGGATACTTATTTTGTAATAGCGTAGACTTTACATTTTCGCAATTTACCGCTTTCAATTATACCATGGTTAGACCTAGGGTTTGTATGAACATAAAATCAAACGCTAGATAACCTAATACAAGACAAATACATGAAATCAATACACAATCACACTTACACCCCCCTAGGGTAATCCCACATGTTTCCTTCTAAAATGGGCCATGCTTGCACGTCGAGTATCTTTGGCAAAACAAACTCAAATGATCATAAGTCCCTCGATGACGCTTTCGAATGTTGCCTAAAACGGAATGATCATAGTCCCTTCAAAGAAAATTGCCAAAGACACTTGGCACCATTGCATTCACGGTCCATACGATGACCTGCGCCCGTCCCGAACAAACATCCTAAACGCAAGATTGTCCATCAAATTCAATGATGGAACAAAATTGTTAAAAAGGGTTGAAAACATAGAGAAAACCTTTGAGTACAATAGGGTAGACAAAACTCTTAGTTACTTGAGATCAAGCTTGCAAAAAACACTTTCCTTCTTTTCAAAAACCACATTCCACAAACACTTTCAAAACAAACTCTCAAAAAAACTTTGAAACATCTTTTCGAAAAGATACACACTTTTTGTAAAACATTCGAGTAAAGAATTGTTACAAGGGTAGCCTAAGACAAGGCATCTTCTTCCAAAACATTTTCAAAAACACACACACACACACACACCATTTTCAAAGCAATCGAAAATCAAGGCAAGTGATCTAAAAAAACCAAGTAACTAAGAGCCCATGGATAACCATGGATGAAAAGGGTGCTAATACCTTCCCTTTTCATAATCTACCCCCCGAACCCACGAAACATCTCAAAAGGTTTTTGCTGTGCTTTTTTTAACCTTTCCTTTAGGATAAAATAAAAAGTCGGTGGCGACTCTTGCTCAACCGAACAAGTGCGAATACAAACGCAAAACTCATAGTCAGTTCTCCCACCGTATCACAGAACTGGAGACTCTGCTGGGGATGTTCTTTAAGTGGGGTTACCTTAGGGTTTAGATCACCTTTACTTTTTTGCTTTGATTGACTTGATTGCTTTATCTTTTGGGTTCTTGTTTGGGTTTGTTGTAAATCCTACACCCGGATTTGGGGCACCTTTTTAGGTAAATAGCAAAAAACTGCGAGGGAACTGTGCGGGGTATACCGACATGGTTGAAGCAGTAAGCTATGTTAGTGTGACATATTTGTGAGTACCGGTAACCCTTGAGTTCAATCAAGGAGAGTACGGGGCCGCTGTGTGATGTCATGAAGCACTAACGAATTCTTAGAACCTTAATTGACCATCTTAGCCTTTTTAGGGGTAGTGAGATGACCGACTTTGGTGCAGTCTGAAGTTGGTAGATCCTCGATACTACACTCATTTGAGGACTGTTTTCTTGGAATATTTTGGTCGCCAGTAAGTGGCTAAACCGAAATAATGAACACAGAAAACAATCCAATGATATTGAGCTCCTTAGAACCCGGTTTCTATTTTTTAGGACAGGATGAGCCAACTAACTTCAAGAGAGTATTTACCTGAAACCTATGCAAGCCTAAACCTAAGGACTTGTTTGCTTTGTGTGAATATGTTTTCCTGTATATACACTCACTTGCTTTTTGCATACATGTACATAACATCATAACATCATACCATAGCATTTTCAATAACCATTTCAAGGATCTCGAGGGTTCTTTTGATGCAGGGTTACGTTGAACCAGACGTCTACCAAAGGGGCAAGAGGTTTCTCCTCTAATCAATGCCAATCAAAGATCGAGCGCAACAACTTGAATCAGTGGCTATGACCCACTCGACATGGTGAGCTTGATTCTCGTGGAAGGACATCCACCGATACAAAGTTCTCCAATCAAAGATCAAGCACAACAACTTGAATCAGTGGCTATGACCCACTTGACATGGTGAGCTTGATTCTCGTGGAAAGACGTCCACCGGTGCGGAGATCTCCAATCCAAGAGCAAAGTTCAACCTCTAACCTTTTCTTGTGTTTAACCCAAGAGATCCTTGAAAGCATGCATCCACATATCATGCATTGCATTTTGACAGTCTTTCCTTTTTCAGGTTTCCTTACTCTCCTGCTGTTTATTTCAGCAAGAGATGGCTCTAGAAAGGTCTGTCAAAGACATCCAAGACCAGACTGCCTAGCTGCAGGAGATGTTCCTGAACTTGTCTCTGGGGCAAGAAGAGATGAAAGCTCTCCTCACCAAGGGCTTGGAGAATTCCAACAATGCCAGGAGTGATCAGCTTGCGGAGCTGCAGTTTGATCTGACAACATTAAGGACCCAAGTGATGGGACTGTCGGTGGGCCAGATGGCTCTCATCCAAGACCTATCTCAAAGACAAGAGGAACTCAGAGTTCTTGTGCGCCAACTGCTTCCAAGCAACCAACTGGGGCAAGCATCTGAGGTTGAAGAGCAAGTCACCGCTCAGCCTCCATCAACTCAAGAAGACAAGGGGAAAGCTCCTTTACTTGCTTCAGGGTCACAAGCCCATCAACAACCTCGCCAGCGTCAAAGGGGTAATCGACGTAAGCAAGAAACGTCGGGAAGACAGTTCACGGAGACTGAAATACCATCATTTTTCATACTGAAGCGCCTGTTGGAGGTCAATTTGCTTACCTTAAAGGACCCTCCTCAGAAGCCCAATATCTCCTCTCCTCACTATCATCCCGACGCATTTTGTGTTTACCACTCCTACAGCCCGGGACACGACACCAACGACTGCTGGGCCTTGAAGAACAAGATTCAAGATCTGATCGACATTGGGGTGCTGGAATTCATGCCAGACGGCGAGATGAAAATCTTCCGTTAAAGGGTTCTCCACTTGAAGTGACGAAGCTCGAGCTGAAAGACTTTTGCTTCTTTTTGAATTTTCAAAGTTGTAATTTCTTTTGCTGTCAAACAATTATTTGTTGATGTTAAACTCTGTTTTCATTAATGCATTGCATATGTTTGTCTTGAATTCATCCATTCGTTTCACTACTCTTATGCTTTTCTTTATGACATCTGACTCTTGATAAAAAGCTGCGAGCCTTTAGAGGGAGGATGACGAAACAATACCATAATCTCATACAGTATGCTTTTGAACAGACCTTGCTGATGACGTACATGCATTTCTTTCAATTCCCAAACACTGGAGTTATAAGGAAGATAATCCTTAGTCAACCCCTTCGAGCTAAAGAAGTAGGAGTTTTCTGTTCTAAACAATCGAAACCTTTGATATAAACCTGGGGCAGGATAGTATCTCATTTTAATTCAAAAGAAAACGTGCATTGAAGTCACAAACTCTCAGTTCGTAACACAACGAACGACGTCGAAAAAGAAAGCCTTACTTTGGAATCAAAAGACAAGGGTGGTTCCCTATCACATAGACAGTCGATCTCTCAAAAAGAGAAAAAGCCCACTGAGCCAAAACCTATGAAGGAGGCTTAAGAAAGCTGGGGCATCCCGCTGACAGTAATCTCGGAAAATGGTAACAGTCAGGCAAAAGTTAGGGATAACAAATCAAAATCAAAATAGTGAGGTCGTTACAAAATCCTCAACAACATGAAAAATGTTGAAAAAGAAAAGAGGAGATGATGACTGTCTCCCCAAATTCAAACTGGTGAACCATCGCCCAAAAATCGTTCCAAACTCAAAACAGAGTGGGACGCATAATTAACTGAGCTTAGGTATGAAGGACATCACGAAGAGCGGGTGGGTACAAATATATTTTGAGCCTTTATCCTTTGTTTCTTAAACCGTGAACCAAGCCACGTTACAACCCTTCAAAAGTCCTAATTGAAGCATGGGTTAGTTCGAAAGCATACTGTTACAAAAGGTATCCTGACTCCTGTAGGGCGTTGCTCTAAATCTTGTGTTGATCTGTCTTATAAAAAGTTTTCTGCTAAAAACGCATTTTTCAAAAACTTCGAGACAAACATAAACTTTGCATTGCTCGAATATCACTGTCTGCATTTGGCTTTTTGTTTGACAGCGAAGAAATTCATACAGCGAATGTTCAGAGGAACGAAAACTCTCTCAGTAAGTGAAAATCACTTCAAAAGGATGACACTTCCATTACAAATCTCCTATCAGTAAGGGGCATGATATAGCACAATCCAATTAACCTGGGGCAGTCCAGTCAAGATTTCAAGAAATCTCTCAATATGCAGAGTAATCTAATTCAAGACTCCTTCATCACCACTTGGGGCATTCGAATTTCAAGAGTATTCAACAAATCAACTATCACATTTCCAGATTCGATTCCTGTATCCAGCCAGGGCACGTCTGAAGAGTTCCAGATCAACACCTGTAACAAGCCAGGAAAACATCTGTGAACGACCGATTGTAGACCAACCCCTATAACAAGCCAGGAAATTATCTACATCACCACTTGGGGCATTCGAATGTCAAAAGTGTTCAAAAACCCGATGCAGTTTTACACAAGCTCATCCTCAGGAAGCCCTACACCGGTTCCTCTTCAAGACTTCTGAAAACAGTTTATGGATTCTTCCCAACAACAGATGTTAATCTATCAGCTTATTCAGATGCAACCATTGAAAACAGTTTACGGACGCTTCCCAACAACGGATGTGGCTCTATTGCTTATTCAATCTCAAGACTTCTGAAAACAGTTCACGGGTTCTCCAAGTAACGGATGTTGACCTATCACTTGTTCAGATTCTTCTCAAGACTTCTGAAAACAGTTTATGGATTCTTCCCAACAACGGATGTTAATCTATCAGCTTGTTCAGATGCAAGCATTGAAAACAGTTTACGGACGCTTCCCAACAACGAATGTGGCTCTATTGCTTATTCAATCTCAAGACTTCTAAAAACAGTTCACGGGTTCTCCAAGTAACGGATGTTGACCTATCACTTGTTCAGATTCTTCTCAAGACTTCTGAAAATAGTTTATGGATTCTTCCCAACAACAGATGTTAATCTATCAGCTTGTTCAGATGCAACCATTGAAAACAGTTTACGGACGCTTCCCAACAACGGATGCTGCTCTATTGCTTATTCAATCTCAAGACTTCTGAAAACAGTTCACGGGTTCTCCAAGTAACGGATGTTGACCTATCACTTGTTCAGATTCTTCTCAAGACTTCTGAAAACAGTTTATGGATTCTTCCCAACAACGGATGTTAATCTATTACTTGTTCAGATGCAACTTTTGAAAACAGTTTACGGACGCTTCCCACCAACGGATGCTGCTCTATTGCTTATTCAATCTCAAGATTTCTGAAAACAGTTCACGGGTTCTCCAAGTAACGGATGTTAACCTATCACTTGTTCAGATTCTTCTCAAGACTTCTGAAAACAGTTTATGGATTCTTCCCAACAACGGATGTTAATCTATTACTTGTTCAGATGTAACCTTTGAAAACAGTTTACGGATTCTTCCCAACAACGGATGCTGCTCTATTGCTTATTCAATCTCAAGACGTTCTGAAAACAGTTTACGGATTCTCCAGTAACGGATGTCAATCTATCGCTTGTTCAGATTCCAAGCCTTCACCTGCAGCAATCAGAGGACTCTCGCAATCCCCATCCAGAGAACCTTCCAGAGGCTAATTCCTCAGAGTCAAGTTTCATCATCCTCAGCGAAGCTAAAACTTCAAATTATCAATCCCTAGCGGAGCCAGACTAATGAACCTTCTCCCCACAGAGTTTTGGGAGGGCAAATCTTGAGTTCCCCAGTGAAGTCGCCAGAGTTACTTCCCACCGAGCTGAAGATTCTCAATCTTACCTCCCCAGCATGAGTCTACTAGTTTGGAACTCCCCAGTAGAGGTCATCAGAAATTCTCTTCCCCAGCAACAGCCAAGGAATTATTTTCCCGGCAGCGGTCAAGATTCTTTTATCTTCAGCCGTCCAAGATTCATTTATCCTCAGCAAGATAGCTCATCAGCTTACATATGCATTCATCACATTCATGTCACATACATTGCATCATACATCATGACATTGCATACAACTAACCCTTTACTTTTCAGGTAAGATCAGTCGACAGACAAAGACCATCTCCCGAGATTCATCCAGAAATAGTTCAGATGTGACCCGGACACGGCGACATTCTGATACTTATTCCGGATCCATTCAGACGCATCATCAGGAAACCCTACACCGGTTCCTCTTCAACTTCAAGACTTTTGAAAACAGTTCACGGGTTCTCCAGTAACGGATGCTAACCTATCACTTGTTCAGATTCTTCTCAAGACTTCTGAAAATAGTTTATGGATTCTTCCCAACAACGGATGTTAATCTATCAGCTTGTTCAGATGCAATTTTTGAAAACAGTTTACGGATTCTTCCCAACAACGGATGTCAATCTACCAACTTGTTCAGATGCCAATTTTTGAAAACAGTTTACGGATTCTTCCCAACAACGGATGTCAATCTACCAACTTGTTCAGATGCCAACTTTTGAAAACAGTTTACTGACGCTTCCCAACAACAGGATGTGGCTCTATTGCTTATTCAATCTGAACTCCTGAAAATAGTTTACGGATTCTCCAGACATGGATGTCAATCTATTGTTTATTCGGACCCCCAATTCAGAGATGTTCCAAAACATGGATGCCTTTCTGATACTTGTCCACTCACCATTGACATACAGTTCAACATGTCCAGATGGCATCTATAAGCCCATCCTCCTACCAGCAGTCGCCAAATGGCATCTTTAAGCCCATTATCAGATGGCATCTCTAAGCCCATCCCCCGACAAGATTCTATCGCACCAAATGGAATCTTTAAGCCCATTCACCTCTACCATCACATCGACGAGTGCAAATGTTCTGGGCACTTTAGTGTCCAATCTTCTTTTACCTTCAAGTCGCGAAAGGCAAACTTGCCAATCTAACTCTTCAGGTTCAAGAAGATTGAACAGGGGCAACTGTCGTACCCCAAAATTTCCCCTCACATTCTTCCTCAAGAAATCACCGCTTCAGGCGTTTCCTGATTTTTTCAAACTGATTCAAGAATGGTCAGACCGGCTTTTCTCGTCATTCAAGCAAAATTAGGGTTTTATTGATTTTTCAGGGCTCTGGATTGTTTCACACAGTTGGCTTAGGGTTTTGGTTGATTTTGGGCTCAATTTTGATCAGGCGAACGCTCTTTGGAATTTAATCAGGAATTAGGGTTTTTTGGGCACGTTCTCAGAAGGATTTAAGTTCTACAGCACTTTGCGAGTTATTCCGAGATTTGGGTTGGATTCGCATTGTTTGACTTAATCAGTAAAAAGAATGCATTTGGTTTGAATTCACATTGGTTTGTTTGAGCCAGTCAAAAGATATATGCAATTTGGATTTACAGTGTTTGGTAAAAATCAGTGAAAAGGGAATGCGCCTGATCAGTTGTTTTGGTTAACTTTTGCTTTACTTTGGATATTGGAAAGGTCAGGTTTAACTGATCAATTTGTTAAAGCTTTGTTTATTTAAATTATTTATTATTCTAAAATTAAGTGATTGGAATTTATTTTTTCAATTATTTTAATTCAAAGAATTTTAAATAATAAATAAACAGTAAAGGATAAAATAGAATTAATTGGATAGTGAAAACTTTTATTTATTCTTAAATTATTTGTACAATTATTGTTCACAATTTATTTACAAACAATGATTTTACATTAATTTAGATTTAAATAAAAAAATGAAACTATCCTATTTTTTCTAAGTCTTCTATTCTTCAAATTCTTCATCCTTTGCTCCCCTCCATTCAATTATTCATCTGCAAAGAGAAAAAGAGAAAAGTCAAAAAGCAGATAAATAAATAATGACAGATAAATAGAGTTCATCATTAAAAGCAAACGGCCGGGATCAGTTGACCCTCTCTGCAAATCACGGGATTTCTCCCGGTTCACAAAGAGGGGCGAAAAATATTTGCAAATTAAAGATGAATGCACAAATATAAAAATTGCACGATTGAAAAAGATGGTCAAACTGCATAGCTTCAAACAGTGGTGCAAATCAAACTACGAAGTGCAAAGGCAAACAGATTGGTCTAACTAAAGACACAAAAATATCATCAATGTTGTCAAGAAGCATACAGCATGGAAAGAAGAAGACAAAATATGCAGTAGTCAACATGTATTGCAAACAGGATATCAAGGCATCATTTCCCTAGGCCAATTTGCTTTTTCAGAATTTATGCATAATAAGCAATATAATATGCTTAAATATTGGAAAGAGAGAGAAGAAAAGAAGAGAAGTGTGGGCTTACTGTTTGGCTTTAGGCATAAAGAAAATATAGAAAGCAAAACTGCAATAAAATAGTGAGGCTGAAGGCTAAAAGAAGCATATATCAGTGCTATCCAAATTAGACAGAGATATACAGCAGAAGTAATCACAAAACGGGAAATGCCAAAACCTTGCAAGTCTGCCCAGCAGCTTGACCCAAGAAAAGATGCCAAAGCTTGAGATATTCAAAAAGGTCCTAGGCGCCAAGGGACCACAAGGCTGGAAGACAAAAACAAATATATAAAAAATTGCAACAGCATGTCCAGCATAGGATATATCATAAACCAGTCCAACTTTCAAACCAGGAAGACAACCTGTCAAAAAACTCAAACGCAAAATCACCAGCCTCATAACCAGTTCAAGCCTCAAACACAAAAAAGCATAAACAAGCATAAGAACCATCAGTAAAAAGCCAGCAAGGCCAAACTGTCAAATGGCCTAAGCAAGCCCAAGCTTTGAACCTGCCTGAAGCAAATCCAAGAAAGCCTCCCAGTCCTTCCAACCCAAAACCTAGAACTGCATAAGCCTTCCAACCTTAAACCTACTGTCATAACCATAACCAAAGCCTTCCAACCTGTGAAACTTCACAAGCCACAAAACCTGTAAAGCCATATCAAAATACAAAAGCCTAAACCAGTTAACTTGCACAAAACCTGCATTAACCCTGGAGCCAGAATACCAGTTCAAATCACCCAAAGCTTTAAACCTGCCTGAAGCAAGCCTCACCCTACCTGTCAAACACCTTAAACCAATAAGCCTGAAACCTCAAAAGGCCATATACCATTTCCTACTGTCAAGCCAATAAACCATAACAAACCATAAAACAACAAAAACCAGTTCACTACAAGGATACCTGCTAAGACCATCAACCTGAAGCACTAAACCTGCCTGAAGCAAGCCACCAAAGACCCTCAGAATTTCTTCATCATTGGGCGTAAAAAAAAGAGGGGCATACCAACATCAATCTCAGCATATTCAAAGCATCATATTTCAACCAGCATTCAAAAGGCAACAAAACGTTCAAAGGAATCATACAAAAGGCAAAGGCAATCAAACAGAAGCAACGAGCATACAGTAGGAGAGAAGAAGAAAGAAGTGAGTCTCAAAAAGGGGTTTTCAGTCAATATCATCACAAAACCCTCAATTGGCAAAAAGATAAAGAGTACCAGGAAGTCCACAAGTCCATCATCATCTCACTCCGTCCTTGGCCGCCTGGGCGCCTCCACCTTCATCCCTCATCCGTCTCCTCAGAAAAGTATAGATTATTTCCTTCTTCACGCACCTCAAACCAAAGAGACATGTAATCCGAATTAATACACGGAAAAACTAAGCATGCAAAAATACAAAACCCCTAATGCGTTGAAAGAATTAAAATACCTCTTTTTACCGCCGTTGAAGTGAGTGTAAGGAGGAGGAAGAATGGTGGCGCTGGTGGCCTTGAACGAAGAGAACTCAGAAGCTGGTGAGGGTGAACGAAGATGAAGAGGAACGCGTGAAGTGAAGAGAATGGCGCCGTTTCTGCAAAACCCTAAGCTAATGTCCCAAATGAAAACACAATCAAAACCCTAAAACGTTCTTGAGCCAAACGTGGGCCTCGTTCCCTTCTGAGCGCCTAAGCCCAAAACACTTTTTATTATTATTATTCATTTTGTTTGCTTCACATGGACCTAATGCCCCTTTTTGGCCCATTTAAATATCAAAACCCTTTTTTAGCATATAAAACATCTTCTCTTTTGTTAAATAAACTAACATAATATTTTTTAACATTAATAATACTTTTTCATACATATATAATAATTATAGAAACTAATATCTTTTCTTTACAATTAAACTCACATTTTCTTTTATTTTTTTTATATACATAGAATATAATTTTTATTAAGATTAATACTTAATTTGTACATTAATGCTTTAACACTTTTAAAATATATTTTTCAATATACATGATTTAATTCTTGATATTTAATCTTTTGTACATAACAAATAAATACATTTTTTCTAATTTAATTCTTGATATTTATTTAAAACATACTTTTGGTATATAATAAATAAAGATACATCTTTTATACATAACATAATTAGAACTTAGAACATTTAATCAAAATATTCTTTTTTGTACATATTAAAGAAAATACAAGATCCCAAATTAAGTAAATAAACATTTAATTCTTTAAGTTAAAAACAATGCTTAAATAATACACATTCAATTTCACATCTTTAACCTGTAAATAATTACATATACAAATATGCATACACACGTACACTTACACAATACATATACATTGCCCCTATATACATTTGCTTATCTTATACGTTGATATTCGTTACATTTACATTTGAATGATTCGATTTGGTTAACTTATTGGACACTATATTCCTAAGTCTCATCCCCATTCATAAATTTGTACCCCCACTCCCGGATACTTATTTTGTAATAGCGTAGACTTTACATTTTCGCAATTTACCGCTTTCAATTATACCATGGTTAGACCTAGGGTTTGTATGAACATAAAATCAAACGCTAGATAACCTAATACAAGACAAATACATGAAATCAATACACAATCACACTTACACCCCTTAGGGTAATCCCACATGTTGCCTTCCAAAATGGGCTGTGCTTGCACGTCGAGTATCTTTGGCAAAACAAACTCAAATGATCATAAGTCCCTCGATGACACTTTCGAATGTTGCCTAAAACGGAATGATCATAGTCCCTTCAAAGCAAATTGCCAAAGACACTTGGCACCATTGCATTCACGGTCCATACGATGACCCGCGCCCGTCCCGAACAAACATCCTAAACGCAAGATTGTCCATCAAAGTCAATGATGGAACAAAATTGTTAAAAAGGGTTGAAAACATAGAGAAAACCTTTGAGTACCATAGGGTAGACAAAACTCTTAGTTACTTGAGATCAAGCTTGCAAAAAACACTTTCCTTCTTTTCAAAAACCACATTCCACAAACACTTTCAAAACAAACTCTTAAAAATCACTTTGAAACATCTTTTCAAAAATATACACACTTTTTGTAAAATATTCGAGTAAAGAATTGTTACAAGGGTAGCCTAAGACAAGGCATCTTCTTCCAAAACATTTTCAAAAACACACACACACACACACCATTTTCAAAGCAATCGAAAATCAAGGCAAGTGATCTAAAAAAACCAAGTAACTAAGAGCCCATGGATAACCATGGATGAAAAGGGTGCTAATACCTTCCCTTTTCATAATCTACCCCCCGAACCCACGAAACATCTCAAAAGGTTTTTGCTGTGCTTTTTTTAACCTTTCCTTTAGGATAAAATAAAAAGTCGGTGGCGACTCTTGCTCAACCGAACAAGTGCAAATACAAACGCAAAACTCATAGTCAGTTCTCCCACCGTATCACAACCAACAATTAGGTTTTTTTTTGCAAATCTCAAAAGAAAATGAGTTTTCAAAGATCTAATTGGCCTTCATAGGTCTTCATGCTTCCTCAAGGTTGTATTTATGATTTCTTCAAGCTACAAGATTTTGAGATGATTATGTCTGTTCATGGTCACATGTGATGTCGCTCACGGGTTTATCTTCAAAGAATCGGAAGAAATTTGAGTTTGGAAAAACTTTAAAATTATCAAATCATCGCAAGGCATTTGATTGATTTGTGAATTTTCTTAAACACGGTTTACTGAAAGGATAATGTTTGTTCTCAGAGCATGATTTATTTGGGACAAGAGATGGAGGTCAAGGCTGTCATTTAGGACAATCATGATTTTGGGATCTAGGTTGACCAGATGATTTATGTCCTTAAAGCATTTTTTTGTTAGGAAATGGAGTACACAGTGCGTGTTTGTTTGAAATGCAGTTACAAAGTTATTGGGATTATTTGGAATTTAAGTTACCAGACTGGAGCATTTTATTTCAAATATCCTGATTGGGAATTTAAAAAAAAAAATCAATTAGGATGCGAAGAGAAATTACAAATTGTTGTTGATAAAGGATTTCAAGTTATAAAATGACACAAGAATACTTCATGCTACAACTCAAGATTTTCTCCAATTTCAAACACACCGTCCAAGATTGTTAAAAAAAACAATTTATTTCTTTTTAATACTTTATAATTTACAACTTATTGTATTTAAAAGAAAAATTGTTACAACTATTGGATACAATACATCAAAATACAAGAATGATCTTTCTAAGTTACAAATAAAATCCAAATGAATGTTTGGCCTAGGAGAATTAATCTATGTCTAAGTTGTTTGAAGATTGAAGTCATATCAGATTCCTTTGCTTATATCCAAGACTTCCATGCTTGCCACGGATTTCTTACGTTCTTTGCTTTGTACCAACTGACCTTAGAACCTTTAAATTGACCAACTTGGCCATAGAACAGTAGCAGTATGCTACACTCATTGAGACTAAACTCTCGTGATGATTCCGGCCGCAAGAAAAGGTTGCTAAACTGGAATTATGACCGATCGAGGGTAGTCAGTGATATTGAGATCCTCTAGAACCCGATTACTATTTTTAGGACAAGTTTGAACCAACTGAACTGAAAGAGGGTAGTACCTAGACTCCTTGCCAGCCTGAAATCTAAGGGCTCTCTGTGTGACTTGTGTGCCTTTACCATGTTTTCTATTTGTGGTACTTGTGGTGTGCTTTCTATCATGACATCATGACATCATAACATTGCATGCATCTTGCATTAGACTAACCTATTTTCAAAGACAGGAGGGATTCATCTTTGTTATTGTGATCGGTGGATCTGGAACTGACTGTTTAACGCTGGTTCGTGAAATGTCGCGGAAGCAAGAGTCGCCACCGTCTTTTATTTTCTCCAAATGGAAAGGACAAAAGCACTGAAAAATTCCTTAAAGAGATTGCTCTCGGTTCGGGAGGTAGGTTATAGAAAGGGAAGGTGTTAGCACCCTTTCTATCCATGGTTATCCATGGGCTCTTAGATACTTGCTCATTTGTGTTTTCAAAAATGGTTTGTTTGCTTTTCAACTGTGGGTTTTTAAAAGGTTTCTTTGAAAATTCCAAGTTGACTCTTGTATCGGTCCTCAAGAGTGTTTGAAAATTTGCTTTCGAAAGCTTTTTGAAAAGGTGTCGGTGTGAAAAGTGTTTTTGAATTTGTTTTTGAAGTTAGAGAAAGTATCTAGAGTCGTCTACCTACCCTAAGGAATTCGTCTGTGTAAATGTCCTTAAAGTAGTGCCATCCCACCATTGAGAGGTAGGTAGCACCACCGTTGGAGGTGTTCGGGTCAATTCGAAGTTCGGGGCATGGTGATCACCATAGCAATGGGAAGATACCTTAGAAGCTACCACCATGCCAGGTTCCCGGATCATGAGGACTTACTAAGACATCCTCTACTCGACGATCACCTTTCGAGGCAAGGCAACAGTGAGACGTACCCTAGGGGTGGTGTGTGATTTGTGTGTCAGATTCATTTGCATTTATCTTGTTCATGTCAAAGTGATCTAGGCGTTTTTTTTTATTTTATCATTCATTCTTGCATGCCATTATTAGCAGTTAAAAAAGTGCGGAAAGATAAAATTCCTAAACTATTACAAAGGCGCGGGTCCACATCGCCAAATTAAAATCCAGGACCCGATTTGACAAAAAATAAAGAAATAAAGTGCGAGAAATAAAATGTCCGAGTTTACAAGGCTTTGGGAGAATTACATTAATATTATAAGAAATAAAATAAAATGCGCGAATTGAAATTAAAATTGAAAGCGAGGGCGTTGGACCCTTTTTAATGAAATTAAATTATGATTATTAAATTAATTAAATTAAAAGAAAAAGAATTTATTTTTTGAGGGTTTTTTGTATTTATGATTTTTTTGTGTGAATTAAATGAAATTTAAAACCTAATTCTAGCTATTTTTAATTTATTAAGAAAACATGAAAATTACCTAAAATTAAACCTAATTAATTAATGCAATTTGATTTATAAAAATAACTAATTAAGAATTAATAATTAATATGGTGAAAAAAGGAAAAAAAGATAAAAAAAATGCTTGAAACCCTAATTCTACCAATTTTTAGGTTTTATTGAAAAAATATTAAGATTAACCCTAGATTTAAAAAGCTAAATTAAATTAATGAGATTTATTTACAAAATATTAAAATAAAATATATTTTTTTGATTTTTTATGACTTTTCTGATTTTTTGTATTATTTTATATTTTATGAAAATAAATTAATTGAAGAATTTAAAGGAAATTAATTAAATCAAATAAAAATAGAAAATATAAAAGAATAGCAAACCTTGGGGGGTTCTGTCCCCAATTGGAGGTGTAATTGTAGCATTTTAGGCCCATCTTTGGAGGCCTTTGTTGACTTCTCCTGGAAGCGTGTCACTTCTTTGACTCATGCCCATGGTATTCACCAGATCTAGGCCTTCAGATTGTCTCCATTGGCCAAGTGGCATGGTTGGATCAGGGGTTGTATGGTGGACGCTGAAACTGGCACTGCATAGGATGACATCATGAAAAATATTATGGAATAGAAAGGGGGACCTGGGGCTCGAACCCAGGTCCTGGAGATTACCAATGCACATGCCTGCCAACCGCGCTGCTTTGTTTCTTTGTATATTACATAACCAATAATCATTATAAAATAAAACAAACGTTAGTGCCTTTTTTCCGCGTGAAATTTGAATGAACCAACCAACGCCTTACACCTCATCTTCTTCTTCTTCTTCGTTTGTGTTTTTGCCTGAAACATAAAAAGGGTTAGCGGGGGTTTTAAACCCCCCCAAAACATGCAGTTCCCAATAATAGCGAATAGGCCATGTGGCCACATAAATTAGGCGCGAGCATTGCATTAGAATCGTCCAAGCTTTCTGAATTCAACCATGGTATTAAGGAGTCTCAATTTTACAGTATGTGAAAGTTCCCAAATTGAAACTTGAAGAACCCTAATAATCGTTCATGGTGATTCTTCATACAATGCGTAAAAATTCAATTAAAGCACACAGTTAGCTTCAGAATCAATCAATGAACACAAATCAAATATTAAAAATTACTAAAAACGCATGAATCATGATGCAAGAATGTGAAAAAAATTATGTACAGGACGCGATTGTTCTCACGTTTCTTGGTGTTAGAGCTTATGGTTTTGATTCAAACTCCTTCCTTGAAGCTTCAGGAACACGATAGAATAATTATTTGGCCTTGAATTGCACTGGAAGATGGTTTTCAGTTTTGGAATTTTTGTCAAAAAACTCAAGTTTGGTTATGGATGTATGGCGCAGCTTTTTGGTCATGGACACTAGGGTTTTCATCAGTATATATGTGTGAATGATTAGGGTTGGAAATTTGGTCCAAAGAATCCTTGAATTGATGAGAAAATATTTGATTTCCATGCCATAATTTTCCAATCTTTTTCATGCATATTTTGGTTCCAATCATATCCAATCACCATGATTCTTTCTAAATCTGATCATGCACGAAATATTGAGTGTATTCCATGCATAAAAAGATTTAAAAACCTAGGTTTAGTATTTTCCACATATTTAATTTAATTAAATGAATTATTAGCATTTAAAAATTCAATTAAATAAATAAAAATGATGAAAAACTTCCCTTTGGGCCAAATGGTCGTGCACATGCCTTGGATAATGATTCTTGGAAGAAAAAGAGGCCCATTAGCAATTTTAAGACATTTGAAGCAAAGTTGACTTTTCAAAGTATCCAAAAATTTCCCAACTTCCACAAGTCATATCTTGCTCAATTTTTAAGCTTTGCTCATGTTCTTGGACATTTTGGAAAGGTCTTTGAGTCCTATAACCAATGCCTTTGGTCCCATGTCATTTTGATTTAGCAATCTCAAGTTATGGTCTTTGACTTAAAGTCCCTTTTTGTTGACTTTTGAAAATGACCTATAATGTTGAAATTGATAACTTTTTGTGGGAGCATTTCTTCCACTTGAAGTATGAAGAGGAGTTGTAGGAAATGTCTTTCTCTTCAAAATGAGCTTTGGAGGGAATTTTTCTGATAATCCATGTGGAAGTTATGCCTTGGTCAAGTTACAGTTGACTTTTTCAACTGTCCAAATATGGAAACTTTTGCATCTTGGGACTTTTTGAGCCAAGCTTTGAGAATCATGATCAAGCATTGATCAAATGATGTTTGTGGCTTCAAAATGAGATGTTGACCAAAAATTTGAACTTTTGACTGTCAAATGACCATTTTGCCCCTACAGTTGACTATAGTGCAATTAGGGTTTTTTACTGTGCAACTTTGTGCTGTAAGTCTTGAAACTTGACATATGGATGCTTGACCATGTATGTAGGCATGTGGGACTTGATTGGACCCTTGGAAACTTAATTTTCTTTGTCAGAACCAAAACCCTAGTTTTTGACTGTTAGGAGGCCCTTGAACTGTGCAACCCTTGGGGAATTTTGAAGCTTGCTCTTTGCAACTCTTGAAGAATATGGGAGGGCAAATTTTGGGGTACAACAGTTGCCCCTGTTCAATCTTCTTAGACCTGAGGATGCAGATTGGCTGACGTGCCTTTCGTAATCCGAAGGTGGAAGATGATTGAACACTAGAGTGCCCAGAAATTTGCGCTCACATAATAGCAGTGTGATGGTGGAATGGGCTTATAGATGCCATTTGGAGATTGATGGATAGGATGATGGGCTTATAGATGCCATGCTAAGAGGTGATCGCATAAGAGATTCCTTAGCGAGAACTTGCGTACCTGAAAAGAAAATGATTACCTGGCCTGTTACAGGAGCTGGTCTTCAAATTCTTTGTATAGATGTGTCCTGTCTGGTTACAGGAGCTGGATCTGGATCTTCAAAAGATGATGGATGAACCAGGGCTGGTTACTACCTCAACAGGAACAGTGATAGAACCTTGGATGATGACTACCTCAACAGTAACGCTGAGAGAATCTGGGGACGATTACTACCTCCGCAGTAACGGGGAGAGAACCATAGGTGACTTCAACCTCAACAGTGATCATTGAGAGAATCTTTGGACGACTTCAACCTCAACAGTAATCATTGAGAGAATCTTGGGCGACTTCAACCTCAACAGTAACGCTGAGAGAATCTGGGGATGATTACTACCTCCGCAGTATCGGGGAGAGAACCATAGGCGACTTCAATCTCAACAGTAATCATTGAGAGAATCTTGGGCGACTTCAACCTCAACAGTAATCATTGGGAGAATCTTGGGCGACTTCAACCTCAACAGTAATCATTGAGAGAATCTTGGGCGATTTCAACCTCAACAGTAATCATTGAGAGAATCTTGGATAACTTCAACCTCAACAGTAACGCTGAGAGAATCTGGGGATGATTACTATCTCCGAAGTATCGGGGAGAGAACCATAGGAGACTACAACCTCAACAGTAATCATTGAGAGAATCTTGGATATCTTCTACTGAGTCTTTATCAGGAAAATCTGTTAGGGGTCGATTTAGCTGGACTAGAGAAGGCCTTTGACTGGATAAGAAACAGGAAAATCTTAGGGTCGACTTAACTGAACCTGTCAAGGTCTTGAAATCTTCAACTGGATAAGAAACAGGGAGATCTTAGGGTCGATCTGACTGAACCAGAGAAGGCCTTTGACTGGATAAGAAACAGAAAAATCTTAGGGTCGATTTAACTGAACCGGTCTAGGTCTTGAAATGTCTTCAACTGGATAAGAAACAGGGAGATCTTAGGGTCGATCTGACTGAACCAGAGAAGGCCTTGGACTGGATAAGAAACAGAAAAATCTTGGGGTCGATTTAACTGAACCGGTCAAGGTCTTGAAATATAGCTGAAAACTTAACTGGATCTTTCCTGAAAAGCAAAGGTCAGTCATATGCAATGCATGATATGGATCAAGCAATGATGTTCTCAACATAAATGAGATTTGTAAGATATGATGCGTATATGCATGCTATAATGTATGGAAGTGCGATGTTTATGAATATATCTTTTTTCGTCTAGGAAAGTAAATCCTTGACGGGTGCCGGGAAGTCACTCCTGGGCTGATGTTTGAAGAATAGATTTTTGCCTCCGCTGGGGATGATAGTTGCAAGAATACCGGTAGGAGAAGATAACTCCGTTGGGGAATAAACTTGGCGAATGGATTATTCTGCGGGGAGAAAAGTACTCTAACGATCTTGCTAGGAAGCAATACTCTGTGGGGAGAGAGGTACTTTGCTGAGTTGATTGATGGTAACTTGCTGGGGATACCTTTGTTGTGTTGGAAGTGTTAATAGACTTCGCTGGGGATAAGAAGACTTCGTCGAGGACGCTCTTTCCGTGGCTTTTGGCTGAGGATAACCCAGTTATATCCTGGTAGGGAAATAACTTCTCTGAATAAAGCCGGGAGACGCGTTCGTGCTCTGCGAGGGTAAGCTTCCAGAATCTACTAGGGATAAGCTTACTGCTTGGGGATGGATTCCAACTTTCCTAGGGGACTAGATCGGACTCTCCTGGGGAAGTTTGAACTACTGGGGGAGTGACTCCTTTGAATGTTTGATGTACCGCCGGGGAACAATCTTGAGACCAAGACTGCCGGGGATGCTTGTTAAGAATGCATGTATATTGCTGGGGAATGTTGAGATCTGCGGGGGATACCCAACTTCCTTAAGGTTGGTTGTAACTTTGCTTGGGGAGAGTGTATTGATTTGCTGGCTCACTCTCTGGGGACTTAAGATATCCTGGTTGTTCTTCAGCCGAACCTACCTTGGTACCTTGGAGGACGGAACGACTGGATTGCTTGGACAACTCATCCTTGCCCCTGTTTCTGACGTGGGGGAGAAAGGCATGTGAGATACTGATAGTTGTTGATGGACAAACCTTCTTCTGGTAGGCAAGTGACGAGATGCTAGGACGTAGTCGTATGCTTTGATCCCTAACTTTTGCCTGGACTGCCCTTTCGGGTTTTCAGTCCACCGGGATACCCATTTTTGCCCAAGCCGCCTTTTCAGGTTTTCGACTTGCCGGGTGTACAAATTTTTTCCATTTCATCCCTTATTTTTGCCCGAACTCTTTTGGTTTACCGGGAAGCCCTTATTTTTGCCTAGGTGTGTCAACCTAGCGGGTCTTTGATTTTGCGTAGTATATTTTTTTTCCAACTATGTCCATGCTCTCAGAATGCAGGGAGTTACCCCTGCTAGAAGTGTTTTGTCGTACCACCAGAAGGTGTTTGATCAGGCAAGATTCGTTGTTGAAATGCCCCAAGTGAACAGGCGGAGATTTTCCCCAGGCTATTTGGCCTTTGAGAGATTCTCCGAATCTTGACTGAATTGCCCTAGATGATGGACAATAATCACGTCTGCCCCTTGATTGGAAGTGATTTTGTTCACTAGGTATTCATCGTGCGAATTTTCCTGTTGTTCAAACAAAAAGTCATATGCAAACAAAGTTATGTTAAAAATGCAAAGCTTATGTCTGTCTTGAAGATTTTGAAAATGCATTCTTTTTTCATAAAACAAGTGAATGTTTGTAAAACGTGATGTCAACTCCGTATTTACCGTAAGCCTTAAGGAGTCAGGATACCTTTCGTAACAGTATGCTTTCGAACTAACCCATGCTTCAGCTAGGACTTTTAAGGGTTGTAGCGTGGCCTGGTTCACGGTTTAAGAAACAAAGGATAAAGGCTCAAATTTTATTTGTACCCACCCGCTCTTCGTGATGCTCTCCAAACCTAAACTCAGTTGATCATACGTTAGACCTTGTTTGAGTCTTTGCTCTGATTTTCCGGTGATGATTCAGATGTTGATAACTTATTTTGAATAGGCAGTCATTCCTTTTTTGTTGAGGGTTTGTGAGACCTCTTTCTTGTCTGATTTTTGTTATCCCTTTCTTTTTTGCCTGAACTGTTTCCTTTTTTTGGAATTACAGTCAGCGGGATGCCCCAGTTTCGTAAGTCTTCTTCATAGGTTTTGACTTATTGGGTTTTTATTTTTGAGATATAATGACTGCCTGTCTGTATGATTGTTCGGAACCATCACTGTATTTTGTTTTGTAAGGACCTCTTTGGTGCCATTCGTTATGCACTTGGATCAACTGAGAGACTACCCTGCCCCAGGTTATGATTAAGGGTTTTAAATTTCGAAAAGAAAAACTCCTACTTCTTTGGCTCAGAGGGGTTGACGAGGGATTATCTTCCTTATAACTCCAGTGTTTAGGAATTGAAACAATGCCTGTACCTCATCAGCGGGGTCTGTTCAAAAGCATACTGTAAAGATTGTGGTATCGTTTTCGTCATCCTCCCTCAAGAGGCTTAGAATTATTAATTGAGAGTTGATCATCAGAAAAAATATGAAAATAATTTGCATTTAGTGAATACGAATATATTGCTTCAAAACAGACATATGCGATGCATTAATGAAATAACAACGTTCTAACATGAGTAAATGTTTGAACAAAAGAAAATTACAACTTGAACATTCGAATGAACAAAAGTCTTTTTATCTCAGGGCTTGTCACTTCAAATGGTGAGCCTTGGAGGGATGGTAGAAAAATTCTGCCTGACCATCTTGTGTGAACTCTAATGCCCCTTCATCAATCAGGTCCTGGATCTTGTTCTTCAGAGCCCAACACTCATTTGTATCATGTCCTGGACAAGCAGAGTGGTAGGCACACCTTTTATTGGGATCATAAGTAGGAGATGCTGTGTTGGGGTTCCGGGGATGAGCCCTTAATGTGATCAGGTTCAACCTCAACAGGCGTTGTAAAGCTTGAAACAGCGACATGTTGAGCTGGGTGAATTGCCTCCTGGGCTTGTTTGGCTGAAGTTGGTGAAGTTGCTGCTGAGTTTGTGACCCTGAAGCCATTTGAGGAGCTCTCCCCTTACCTCCTTGTCTCAAAGGTGGTTGAACGATGACTGGCTCTTTTCCCTTAGACGTTTTCCCCAGTTGGTTACTCCGAAGCAGTTGGTTGACGAGAACTCCGAGCTCTTCTTGTCTTTGAGCTAAGCCTTGAATGGCAGTCACCTGCCCCAGCATTTGGGCTTTCAATGTATCCACTTCAGCTTATAGATGTTTCAGCCGTTCGTCCTCAGCGCCGTTCCTGACCAAAGTCTCCATGAGAAGTGTCCTCAACTCCTTCTGCCCCTTGGATAGATTCAGGAGGATTTCCCTGAACCGAGTCTCTTGAGCAAGAAAGTCCTGGTTATCTTGTTGGGAAGCCATTGCTGAAATAAACAGCGAGAAAGGTAAGTGACCTGCAATAAGGATACCTGTTATGATGTATATGTATGCATGCAATGTTTTCAAGGACCTCGCGGGATAAACAAAGAAACTTGTTAGCATTTGAATCTGGTGACTTGATTGAAGACACTTCATATTATTGAGAGTCCTTCTCCAAGAGTCAAAGGCTCACCATATCTAGTGGGTCATAGCCCCTGACTTTAGTCATCATGTCTGGTTTTGGTTTCCAAACAACCTTGGTTAGGGGAAGCTTCTTCAAGAGTCGGAGCTCACCATATCAAGTGGGTCATAGCCCCTGACTCTTTGGCTAGAGGAAAATAAATCCTCTTTGCCCCTTGCTAGATGTTTGATTCATCATGACCTGCATCACAAGCCCTTGAGATCCTTGAAATGGATTAGTCCTTATGTAGGATTTATGCAATGGTATGATGTTATGCTATGCATGGGGTAATATAAGTAACCCTGTTATGAGTCCCAATTAAGGACTGCAAACCAAAATCTGCAAGAACTCAAGTAAAACCTGTTATGAGTCCTAATTAAGGACTGAAGACAAACCCTGTAAGAAACTTAGTAAACCCTGTTATGAGTCCCACTTAAGGACTATAAACAAAACCTGCAGGAAACTCAAGTGTCAGACAACAAGCATGCAAGTAGTTAAATATGAAGGCACACAAGTCACACAAGAGAAGCCCTTAGAGTTTAGGCCAGCATGAGGTCTAGGTATTACCCTCTTTCAGTTTGTTGGTTCATACCTGTCCTATCAAAGTAACCGGGTTCTTAGAGGATCCCAATATCATTGACTACCCTCAATCAGTCATAACTCCAGCATCGCAATCTTTTCTTGCGGCCAGAACTATCACGAGAGTTTAGCCTCAATGGGCGTAGCATACTGCTACTGTTCTAATGGCCAAGTTGTGTCATTTAAGGTTATAAGGTTGTTGGTGCTTAATGAGTCCTCAGAAGACCCATATTCTCCTCGTTGCGACACAAGGGATATCGGTACAGACCAAGGTGCCACACCAACGTAGCCACTGTTTCACCCGTGTCGGTCTACGCCGGACAGGTCCCTCACAGCTTATGCTACCTAAAAAGGGTATCCCCAGATCCGGGTTAGGATCTATGTAACTCCCATGCAACCCACGAATTTAAAGCAGACAAGTCAATACAATTGAAAACACAGTTATGAACTAACCCTAAGGTACACCTCACTTTAAGTTTATCCCCAGCAGAGTCTCCAGTTCTATGATCGATGGATCTGGAACTGACTGTTTAACGCTGGTTCGCGAAATGTCGCGGAAGAAAGAGTCGCCACCGTCTTTTATTTTCTCCAAATGGAAAGGACAAAAGCACAGAAAAATTCCTTAAAGAGATTGCTCTCGGTTCGGGAGGTAGGTTATAGAAAGGGAAGGTGTTAGCACCCTTTCTATCCATGGTTATCCATGGGCTCTTAGATACTTGCTCATTTGTGTTTTCAAAAATGGTTTGTTTACTTTTCAACTGTGGGTTTTTAAAAGGTTTCTTTGAAAATTCCAGTTCGACTCTTGTATCGGTCCTCAAGAGTGTTTGAAAATTTGCTTTCGAAAGCTTTTTGAAAAGGTGTCGGTGTGAAAAGTGTTTTTGAATTTGTTTTTGAAGTTAGAGCAAGTATCTAGAGTCGTCTACCTACCCTAAGGAATTCGTCTGTGTAAATGTCCTTAAAGTAGTGCCATCCCACCATTGAGAGGTAGGTAGCACCACCGTTGGAGGTGTTCGGGTCAATTCGAAGTTCGGGGCATGGTGATCACCAGAGCAATGGGAAGATACCTTAGAAGCTACTCTCATGCCAGGTTCCCGGATCATGAGGACTTACTAAGACATCCTCTACTCGACGATCACCTTTCGAGGCAAGGCAACAGTGAGACGTACCCTAGGGGTGGTGTGTGATTTGTGTGTCAGATTCATTTGCATTTATCTTGTTCATGTCAAAGTGATCTATGCGTTTGTTTTTATTTTATCATTCATTCTTGCATGCAATTATTAGCAGTTAAAAAAGTGCGGAAAGATAAAATTCCTAAACTATTACAAAGGCGCGGGTCCACATCGCCAAATTAAAATCCAGGACCCGATTTGACAGAAAATAAAGAAATAAAGTGCGAGAAATAAAATGTCCGAGTTTACAAGGCTTTGGGAGAATTACATTAATATTATAAGAAATAAAATAAAATGCGCGAATTGGAATTAAAATTGAAAGCGAGGGCGTTGGACCCTTTTTAATGAAATTAAATTATGATTATTAAATTAATTAAATTAAAAGAAAAAGAATTTATTTTTTGAGGGTTTTTTGTATTTATGATTTTTTTGTGTGAATTAAATGAAATTTAAAACCTAATTCTAGCTATTTTTAATTTATTAAGAAAACATGAAAATTACCTAAAATTAAACCTAATTAATTAATGCAATTTGATTTATAAAAATAACTAATTAAGAATTAATAATTAATATGGTGAAAAAAGGAAAAAAAAAAGATAAAAAATGCTTGAAACCCTAATTCTACCAATTTTTAGGTTTTATTGAAAAAATATTAAGATTAACCCTAGATTTAAAAAGCTAAATTAAATTAATGAGATTTATTTACAAAATATTAAAATAAAATATATTTTTTTGATTTTTTATGACTTTTCTGATTTTTTGTATTATTTTATATTTTATGAAAATAAATTAATTGAAGAATTTAAAGGAAATTAATTAAATCAAATAAAAATAGAAAATATAAAAGAATAGCAAACCTTGGGGGGTTCTGTCCCCAATTGGAGGTGTAATTGTAGCATTTTAGGCCCATCTTTGGAGGCCTTTGTTGACTTCTCCTGGAAGCGTGTCACTTCTTTGACTCATGCCCATGGTATTCACCAGATCTAGGCCTTCAGATTGTCTCCATTGGCCAAGTGGCATGGTTGGATCAGGGGTTGTAAGGTGGACGTTGAAACTGGCACTGCATAGGATGACATCATGAAAAATATTATGGAATAGAAAGGGGGACCTGGGGCTCGAACCCAGGTCCTGGAGATTACCAATGCACATGCCTGCCAACCGCGCTGCTTTGTTTCTTTGTATATTACATAACCAATAATCATTATAAAATAAAACAAACGTTAGTGCCTTTTTTCCGCGCGAAATTTGAATGAACCAACCAACGCCTTACACCTCATCTTCTTCTTCTTCTTCGTTTGTGTTTTTGCCTGAAACATAAAAAGGGTTAGCGGGGGTTTTAAACCCCCCCAAAACATGCAGTTCCCAATAATAGCGAATAGGCCATGTGGCCACATAAATTAGGCGCGAGCATTGCATTAGAATCGTCCAAGCTTTCTGAATTCAACCATGGTATTAAGGAGTCTCAATTTTACAGTATGTGAAAGTTCCCAAATTGAAACTTGAAGAACCCTAATAATCGTTCATGGTGATTCTTCATACAATGCGTAAAAATTCCATTAAAGCACACAGTTAGCTTCAGAATCAATCAATGAACACAAATCAAATATTAAAAATTACTAAAAACGCATGAATCATGATGCAAGAATGTGAAAAAAATTCTGTACAGGACGCGATTGTTCTCACGTTTCTTGGTGTTAGAGCTTATGGTTTTGATTCAAACTCCTTCCTTGAAGCTTCAGGAACACGATAGAATAATTATTTGGCCTTGAATCGCACTGGAAGATGGTTTTCAGTTTTGGAATTTTTGTCAAAAAACTCAAGTTTGGTTATGGATGTATGGCGCAGCTTTTTGGTCATGGACACTAGGGTTTTCATCAGTATATATGTGTGAATGATTAGGGTTGGAAATTTGGTCCAAAGAATCCTTGAATTGATGAGAAAATATTTGATTTCCATGCCATAATTTTCCAATCTTTTTCATGCATATTTTGGTTCCAATCATATCCAATCACCATGATTCTTTCTAAATCTGATCATGCACGAAATATTGAGTGTATTCCATGCATAAAAAGATTTAAAAACCTAGGTTTAGTATTTTCCACATATTTAATTTAATTAAATGAATTATTAGCATTTAAAAATTCAATTAAATAAATAAAAATGATGAAAAACTTCCCTTTGGGCCAAATGGTCGTGCACATGCCTTGGATAATGATTCTTGGAAGAAAAAGAGGCCCATTAGCAATTTTAAGACATTTGAAGCAAAGTTGACTTTTTAAAATATCCAAATATTTCCCAACTTCCACAAGTCATATCTTGCTCAATTTTTAATCTTTGCTCATGTTCCTTGACATTTTGGAAAGGTATTTGAGTCCTCTAACCAATGCCTTTGGTCCCATGTCATTTTGATTTAGCAATCTCAAGTTATGGTCTTTGACTTAAAGTCCCTTTTTGTTGACTTTTGAAAATGACCTATAATGTTGAAATTGACAACTTTTTGTGGGAGCATTTCTTGGACTTGAAGTATGAAGATGAGTTGTAGGAAATATCTTTCTCTTCAAAATGAGCTTTGGAGGGAATTTTTCTGATAATCCATGTGGAAGTTATGCCTTGGTCAAGTTACAGTTGACTTTTTCAACTGTCCAAATATGGAAACTTTTGCATCTTGGGACTTTTTGAGCCAAGCTTTGAGAATCATGATCAAGCATTGATCAAATGATGTTTGTGGCTTCAAAATGAGATGTTGACCAAAAATTTGAACTTTTGACTGTCAAATGACCATTTTGCCCCTACAGTTGACTATAGTGCAATTAGGGTTTTTGACTGTGCAACTTTGTGCTGTAAGTCTTGAAACTTGACATATGGATGCTTGACCATGTATGTAGGCATGTGGGACTTGATTGGACCCTTGGAAACTTAATTTTCTTTGTCAGAACCAAAACCCTAGTTTTTGACTGTTAGGAGGCCCTTGAACTGTGCAACCCTTGGGGAATTTTGAAGCTTGCTCTTTGCAACTCTTGAAGAATATGGGAGGGCAAATTTTGGGGTACAACAGTTATGTTTTGTAGGTCATGATACCCATGCGTAGGAACACCATCCAGATCAACTTTGTCCAGGTTCCCAGTATGCTTAAAGAATTATTTGCAAAGATGTCCGATACTACCTCCTTCAACAGAAGACATGGGCATCTTCTTAGTTTGGTCACTTCCAAATTGGACGAGTAGATGATGAGTGTCCTAGTCCAGTTCTTTGATCCGCTGTACCATTTCTTTACTTTTCAAGACTACCAGTTGGTCCCTACCTTAGAGGAGTTCTCTGATCTGCTGGGTATCCCTGGAGCAGACCCCGTTCACAGGTTGGGAGAAGATCCTTAGGCCAGAAGAGATTGCTTCAGCCCTCCATCTGACAAAGGTTGAGGTGATGTCTAATTGGGAGACTAGATGTGGAGCAAAAGGCTTTCTGACTAAATTCTTGGTTGGTAAAGCTAATCAGTTATGGGATGGTCTAGACTTCCAGGAATTTGAAGACATTCTGGCTCTTCTTATATATGGTTTGGTGCTGTTTCCTAACCTAGATGCTTTCGTCGACGTGAATGCAGTGAAGATCTTTATGTCTGGTAATCTTGTGCCCACTCTCTTGGGTGACATTCTTCATTCTTTGTATGCCCGTACCGCTCGAAAGCGAGGAACCCTGATGTGCTGTGCTCCATTGTTGGCAAGGTGGTTTATTTCTCACCTTCCCAAGTCATTTTTGAAGAACAAAGAAGGTATGGGCTGGGCCTATAGGGTTATGTCTCTCTCTCATAATGACATCATTTAGAATATCATGGTATGGACGAGGTGGCTATTATTGATCGATGTGGGGAGTACCCCAATGTTCCACTGATAGGAACCACTGGAGGAATCACTTATAATCCATGCTTGGCCTTACGTCAATTTGGGCGTGCTAGGAGGGAAGGCCCTCATGATTTGCTAATGCCTAGTATTGTCTTTGATTTTCAAGGGGATAGTGACGAGCAACGCCGCAGATTCATAAGAGCTTGGGATAGAGTTCACAGGTCTGATCCGCACGAGCTGGGTCCAAAGACTTCTCTTCCGATGGAGCCATATCTCCGATGGGTTCGTATCTGTGCCCAAAAGCTGGGAATTCCGTATGAAGCTGTCTTGCCTATCATTGTTGAAGTTGCTAATGAAGAAGGGGTTCTTCCTACCATCCTCCATCCTCATATGCCCACTGACATTGGGGCAATGAAAAGGTCCTGGATGCAGCTGAGAGAAGAGCGGGATACTTACCGAGAAAAGTATCACGAGCAAGAGCAGAAGATTTAGAAGTTGACTAGGCAGCTGGACAACGAGCGGATCCTAAATGACTATGTCCGCACCGACAAGAAGCGACCATGGGAGCACTGATTGTCCTTTGATTATTTCCAGTTCTTATTTACTTTTCGGTATTTCCTTTCTTGTAACGCCTTAAGGGCATCTGTTGAACAATTTGAATTTCAAGTTTATCTAATAAAAGTGTGTTTCCTGTTTGGTTTATGAATTTGAATCTCTCGATGTCTTTGAAATCATAGCATACGCATTTCATTCCATGCACCTCATAACAGGTACCCTTACAGGTTTTCTCATCTTCTTTGCTGTTTATTTTAGCATCATGTCTTCTGAACCATCAACTGAACAAGCAATCAAGGCTCTACACGCTCAAAACGCCCAGTTCCAAGAATTGTTCATGAATCTAGCTAAGGGTCAGCAAGATCTGAAGGCCCTTATCCTGAAAGAGAAGAAAAAGAAGAAGAAAAAGACGGTCCTGTTCAATATGGGTCGTAGATTCAGAAACGGCTTGCGAGATGAAGTTGATTTGACCACATCATCTGGAGGGAAAGATAGTCAGGAAGAAAGGAGGGCTCCTAGCCATGTGGTTTCAGACAACGAGACAGACTTCAACGAAGACCAGTATCCTCCGACCTAGGATAGATACAAACAACTGGAAGATAGTTTGAGTGTGATGGAAGTTCAGAAAGTGCCTGGGCTGGACTTTGGTGATCTGGGTCTGTCGTCTGGGGTGGTGATTCCCCACAAATTCAAAGCACCAGCCTTTGCTAAATACGACGGGGTTTCTTGCCCGAAACTGCACCTCCAGTCGTATGTAAGGAAGATTCAGCCGTACACCGCTGATAAGAACCTATGGATCCACTTCTTTCAAGACATTCTCTCAGGGACTCAGCTTGAATGGTTTTACCAGTTAGAAGGAGCCAGTATCCGCAGTTGGGAAGATTTGGCTGTTGCTTTCTACAGGCAGTACCAATACAATGCCGACCTTGCTCCCACGTGTACCCAACTCCAGGGTATTTCAATGGGTCGGGCGAAGGTTTCAAAGATTATGCTCAAAAGTGGAGGGACCTTGCTGGAAGAGTGCAACCACCCTTGGCTGATCAGAAGCTTGTGGATATGTTTCTGGGGACCTTGTCTGGTCCGTATTTCAACCATCTGATTGGAAGTTGTTCGTCCGGGTTTACGGAGCTGATTATGACCGGGGAAAGGATTGAAGCTGGTATTAAGTCTGGTAAAATACAGAAGGGTGCTTCATCAGGCACCGAGAAGAAGCCTTTTAAGAAGGAGGCCAGTGCTGTTTACAGTTCGAAAAGCCAGAATAGACCTGAATGTCGCCAAGCTATTAATGCGGTTGTTATTTCAAGACCTGCTGGTGCTCCTCAGCGCAACACTCAACCAAGAGTCGAGAAACCTCGAAGAAAATTTACTCAGCTCAACATGACGTTATCTCAGATTCTGCCACAGTAATTGAAAACCAATCTAGTGATTCCAAGGGAGGCTCCGCAGAATCCCAACACTACATCACCAAAGTACAACCCTAATGCCCACTGTGCTTTTCACTCTGATAGCCCGGGGCATGATACAGATGATTGTTGGGTTTTGAAGAATAAGGTACAAGACTTAATTGATGCTAAGGAGATTGAGTTCGAAGCACCTGAAAGACCTAATGTTGTGACAGCTCCTATGCCCAAGCATGGAGTAAATGCTATAGAGGAAGACTCGTTTATGGTTTCTGTGAAGGATATTGCTACTCCATTCATGACTGTGAAGAAGAACCTTTTGCTATCCAGTTTATTTCCGGGCTGTAACGAAGGTTGTCGTATGTGTTCTCTACTACCTATCAATTGCCGTCTTTTGAAGTCAGGTGTCTAACACCTGATGGATAATAAAGAAATTCTGTTTGAGAAGACTGTTGTTCCTTTAGTTCATACTGAAGAAGTTGCTATAATCACCATTTTCGACAATTCTTCCAAGGCTTCCATGAGAAAGCCTGTTAGAATTACATCTGTTCCAAGAATCGTGCCGTTGATCATCACTGTTCCTGGGCCTATCCCCTATACATCGGACAAAGCTATCCATTGGCATTACGGGGATGATGTTTACTATCACGGAGTTAAACAAGATTTGGATATTGTTACTGACGTCAGCAATATTGTTGGACCTGCTAAAGTCACCTGCAGCGGAAGACTTTTCTCACCTGATATCTCTCCACCAACTGCCCGGAAACCTGTTGTTATTACACCTGCCAGTGTACCTGCTACTATTCCTGCTCAAGTTCCCATTCTTACCCCTGTCGCCGAGTCATCTGGCACTCGGGGCAAAGGGACCACCAGTGAGCCTTCCCAGAGGGAGGCACCGAAGAAGATTACCGTTGAAGCCTCTAGACAAGAGATGGAGGAGATTCTGAAGATTATCAAAAAGAATGATTACAATGTAGTCGAACAGCTGGGGTAAACCCCGTCCAAAAACTCTATGATGTCACTATTACTATGCTCAGAAGCCCATGCCAAGGCTCTGATTGCATTCCTAAAGACCGCACACGTACCACAAGAGACATCAGCTGATCAGTTTAAAGATTGCGTGGCTAGTCTGACTGCTGATAATGGGTTGGGTTTCTTTGATGTCGACTTGACTGCTAAAGGGAAGAATCACAACGTTGCCCTACATGTCTCCATTGAATTCAAGGGAACCACTCTTGTGTTGTATATGTGGATACTGGTTCCTCATTGAACGTTTTGCCTAAGAAAGCTCTAGATCGGTTGGACTGTGAAGGGTTGGAGCTGAAACCGAGCAACATCGTCGTCAGGGCCTTTGATGGGTCTAAGAGGATGGTGCATGGAGAAGTGGATATTACAATTAAGGTTGGTTCTCAGGTTTTTGCCTCTACGTTCTATGTGATGGACATTCAGCCATCTTATTCATGTTTGCTGGGTCGTCCATGGATCCACAAAGCTGGGGCAGTGACGTCAACGCTCCACCAAAAGCTGAAGTACCCGGTCAAAGGGAAAATTGTGACAGTACAAGGAGAAGAGGAGTACATGGTGAGCCACCTCAACTCTTTCCGATATGTAGAAATGGATGGGGAGTTTATTGAGACCCCATTCCAGCATTTTGAATAGGTTCCCCAGACACTGGCATCAACTGAGACTGTTGTTGAAGATCCTCCAATGAAGATGGCTTCCTTCAAGGATGCCCGGGCTATTGTCGAGAAAGGTGGGTGTGCAAATTGGGGCCAACTCCCTGATTTTGCACAAAAGACTAACAAGTTTGGTTTTGGTTTCACTGCAGAAGCTCAAAAGGCTATTCGGAATGCACAGATCGGAAGACCTCCCCTGTTCATCAGCAATTCGGGAGTGAATTCCATTGAAGATGATGTTGAAGAGTCTGAGTTTGACAGTTGGATCTACCCAACAACCGACGGTAGACTAAGCAACTGGACAGCAAAGGATTTCATCCCAATTTCTTTTGTTACCCAGTAATGAGACTTTTGTTTTGAATTTGTAACAGACAATGTTTTAAACTTTACAGCCCGGTGTCTTACCCGGGGCACCGTGGCTTCATTTGTGAGGGCTTTATGTGTGTCATTTTCATATATCATTAATAAAAGTATTGGATGTTTTCTTGCATTTCAAATTTTGCGCTCCTTGTCTTTCTTTTATTATATATTGCAAAACAACTATTTTACACACACTCACATATACAGGTCTATATCCACTCTGGATCTCACTGGTAACGACTGTGCTACTGCCAGTTATGACTTCAAAAATCCGATCAACTTAGCCAAAGACGAAGGTGAAGATGATTGCGAAGTTCCTGTTGAACTTGCTAGACTTCTACTTTAAGAAGAGAGGGCCATACAACCGCACGAAGAGCCGGTGGAATCAGTAAATCTGGGTACAATGATAGACAAGAAAGAGGACAAGATTGGGGAAAATCTGGAGCTAAGTGTGAAGAAACGGTTGATTCAGATGCTGCGTGACTATGTTGAGATCTTTGCCTGGTCTTATGAAGATATGCCTGGGTTGGATACCGATATTGTGGTTCACCGCCTGCCTACCAAGGAAGATTGTCCTCCAGTGAAACAGAAGGTCCGCCGAATGTGCCCAGATATGTATGAGAAAATCAAGGCTGAAGTTATGAAACAGTTTGACGCCGGTTTTCTAGCAGTTACTTCTTACCCACAGTGGGTTGCCAATGTGGTTCCAGTGCCGAAGAAGGATGATAAGGTTCGAATGTGTGTTGACTATAGGGATCTGAACAGGGCAAGCCCCAAGGATGATTTCCCTCTGCCTCATATCGACGTCCTGGTTGACAACACTGCTCAGCATAAGGTCTTTTCCTTTATGGATGGTTTCTATGGTTATAATCAGATTAAAATGGCTCCCGAAGACATGGAGAAGACAACCTTTGTTACTCAATAGGGCACCTTTTGCTATAAGGTCATGCCTTTTGGATTGAAAAATGTTGGGGCAACGTATCAGCGTGCCATGGTTGCCTTGTTTCATGACATGATCCATCACGAGATCGAGGTATACGTCGACGACATGATTGCAAGGTCCCAGACTGAGGAAGAACACCTTGATCATCTGCAGAAGTTATTTGACAGGTTGAAGTTGTACAAGCTGAGATTAAACCTAAACAAGTGCACCTTCGGGGTGAGATCTGGTAAACTGTTGGGCTTCGTTGTAAGCGATAAAGGTATTCAAGTGGATCCTGCAAAGGTGAAGGCTATACAGGAAATGCCAGCTCCCAGAACAGAAAAAGAAGTCAGAGGCTTTCTGGGACGTTTGAACTATATTGCCCGATTCATCTCGCACCTGACTGCTACTTGTGAGCCAATCTTCAAGCTACTGAAGAAAGATCAAGTAGTACGCTGGAACGATGAATTCCATACCACTTTCGAAAGGATCAAAGAGTATCTCCAAGAGTCACCTATTCTGATGCCACCAGTTGAAGGGAGACCTTCGATCTTAAACTTAACAGTGCTCGACAACTCAATGGGGTGTGTGCTGGGGAAGCATGACGAGTCTGGCCGAAAAGAGCATGCTATTTATTACCTTAGCAAAAAGTTTACCGACTACGAGACCCGATACTCGTTGCTCGAGAAAACTTGCTGCGCTTTGGCATGGGCTGCTCTCCGGCTGAGACAGTATATGCTGACTCACACTACTCTATTGATATCAAAGATGGATCCAATCAAGTATATCTTCGAAAAGCCTGCCTTGTCCGGAAGAATAGCAAGATGGCAGATAATCTTGACTGATTATGACATCCAGTATACGACCCAAAAGGCAATCAAGGGAAGTGTGTTGGCAGACCATTTGGCACATCAGGTAGTGGATGATTACCAGTCTATGAACTTTGAATTCCCGGATGAGAACATCATGTTGGTAACTGATTGTGAGACACCTGGACCGGATGAAGGACCTGAGGAGGGATCCCGATGGTCTATGTACTTTGATGGAGCTTCGAACGCTTTGGGTAATGGCATTGGCGCCGTGATCATATCTCCTAAAGGCTCTCATACTCCGTTCACCGCCCGACTATGTTTCAACTGTACCAACAACATGGCGGAGTATGAAGCGTGCATCATGGGTCTTCGAGCAGCAATTGACCTAAGGATTAAGTTTCTAAGTGTTTTTGGAGATTCCGCTCTCGTGATCAGTCAGATCAAAGGCGAGTGGGATACGAAACACCCTAATCTTATTCCTTACAAGGAGTATGTGTTGACATTGCTTCCCCATTTCGAGGATATAACCTTTAAACACTTCCCAAGAGAGGAGAATCAGTTGGCGGACGCGCTGGCTACAATGTCTTCTATGTTCAAAGTCAATTGGGACAACGAAGCTCCCCAGATTATCATTGAAAGATTGGACGAACCTGCACATTGCTGTGATATTGAGACTGAAGAGGTAGCAGATAAACTCTGGTTTCATGAGGTGAAGAGATATCTTGAGGCTCAGGAATACCCCGAGGGTGCATCTCTTAATGACAAGAAGTTTCTGAGGAGGTTCGCGGAAAAGTTCTTCATCAGCAACGACATTCTTGACAAGCGTAACCATGATTCGACCTTACTATGTTGTGTGGATAAGAATGAAGCAGAAAGGATCATGGCGGAGTTACATGAAGGTACCTTTGGGACTCATTCCAGTGGACACACCATGGCAAAGAGGATCCTACGGGCAGGATATTATTGGTCCACAATGGAAGCCGACTGTTATCAGCATTCTCCGACATGTCACAAGTGCCAAGTCTACGCTGATAAAGTGCACATACCTCCAGTTCCTCTGAATGTCTTGACGGCACCTTGGCCTTTTGCAACGTGGGGCATTGATATGATCGGTGAGATCAGACCTACAGCGTCTAACGGGCATCGTTTCATCCTGGTAGCAATTGATTACTTTACAAAGTGGGTTGAAGCAGCTTTCTTTGCCACAATGACCAAGAACGTCATGGCACGGTTCATTCGGCATAATCTGATCTGTCGATATGGTGTACCAGAGAGGATCATTATGAACAATGGTACCAATCTCAATAATAAGATGATCACTGAGCTCTGCAAGCAATTCAAGATACAGCATCACAACTCTTCTCCCTACCGGCCGAAGATGAATGGGGCTGTTGAAGCGGCTAATAAGAACATTAATAAGATTGTGCAGAAGATGACATTGACATACAAAGACTGACAAGAGATGTTACCGTTTGCTCTTCATGGGTACCGTACCTCAGCACGGACGTCAACAGGGGCAACACCCTATTCATTGGTATATAGCATGGAGGCAGTCTTGCCCATTGAAGTTCAGATACCCTCTCTTCGGATCATGAAGGATGCCATTGAGCGAGGATGACTGGATTCAGACCCGGCTTGATCAGCTGAACCTAATCGACGAAAAGAGACTTACTGCTATTTGTCATGGTCAGACATATCAAAAGCGGATGATCAAGGAATTTAACAAGAAAGTTAGACGATAAGAGTATCAAGTTGGGGACCTGGTTATCAAGCGCATCATACTACCTCAAGGTGATCCCAGGGGCAAATGGACCCCTACTTACGAAGGGCCATTTGTGGTTAAGAACATTTTCTCAGGAGGAGCTATGATTATAACAAACATGGATGGTGACGACCTTCCTTACCCCGTCAATGCAGACATAGTGAAAAGATACTATGCATAATCAAAGACCCGCTAGGTCGACTGGCCTAGGCAAAAATAAGGGCTTCCCGGAAAACCAAAAGGGTTCGGGCAAAAATAAGGGATGAAAATGAAAAAATCCGTACACCCGACAAGTCGAAACCTGAAAAGGCGACTTGGGCAAAAAAGGGTATCCCGGTGGACTGAAAACCCGAAAGGGCGGTCCAGGAAAAAATTAGGGATCAAAGCGTAACACTATGTTTCATTGGATCATCTTGCATCCAGACTTCGGTATCGACTATCAAGCTCAGACGACACTAATCAATCTGATCTACCTTCAACGAAATAGAAAAGTGATGAGATGCTCGAGGACAAGGGAAATAGCAGAGTTGGAACCCAGTGGGATTATTCACATAGCTGTTTTGTTTAGTTTTTCACAAATTGTATAAACTATATTTGTTCGGAGGCGTTCTCTTACTAAGACGTCAGCTTCTTGTACAAAACGCCTATTTACAAGCCAAACTTCAAAATCAATACAATGCGTTTTCAAAGAAATTTCAAATTGTTGTTCCTTTATCTGTTTTGTTTTGCAAAAAACGTCCAATGTTCATTTTTGATATATGCACTTGACATTAATTGCTGCTCATAAATATTTACATGCGAAACAAAAGATCATTACTTGCAATATCAGAAACAGGGGCAAATGAGAAATGCCCAAGCTGTATATTTGCTCTGTCCACCAGGTACAAGGTAAATTCAGCTGAAGAATATGGCCAAGATACTTTCACTCCTCGCAGAGTAAGACAGTAATGATTGGCTCTCCCCAGCTGAGACCTGCAACTGTAAAGGAATCAGTGATATTCTCCCCAAGCAGAGTTTATCTACCCTCAACATTGAAAAGCTTTAATATCCTCGGCAGTCTTAATATTCCCCAACGGAGTATAAGAATATTCCCCGGCAGAATACAAGATACCCCCAGTGGAGTTAAAATTTTCCCAGCGCAGTCTGAAAAAGCTTCCCTAGTGGATTTGAAGAATCATCCCCAGTAGACTCTGGAAGTTTGTCTCCGGCGGAGTATAAAAATAAATGTCCCCAGCCGAGTTCAAAGGAAGATTGTCCCCAGCAAAACTCAAAGGATTATCCCCATAAGAGTCTAAAAGGTTATTCCCAGTGACGTCGCAACTGAAGATCATCCCCAACGGAATTCTTTCCTTTCACAAACAGGAATTCAATCCCCAACAGGATTCAGTATCACCAGCAACGGTAATTCGTCCCCAACGGAATTTATCAGTGGAATCCTCCGCAGAACATCTCTTCTCCATAGAGTAACCTCCTCATCAGTTTATTCCCCAACAGAGTTATCCTCTCCGACAGGTTTATTCTCGCAATCACCTTCGTTCATCATCCCCCGCGGAAACGAAGAATTCAACTTTATTCTCCAGCAGCTATCCGGGATTTATTTTCCTCAGCTAAAACATTACATTTCCATACATCATGATACATGCATATACGCATCATACAACGCAATCTCATTTATTTTGAGAACATCATTGCTTGATATATATCATGCATTGCATACAACTGACCTTTACCTTTCAAGAAAGATGCAGTTAAGTTCTCAGCTATGTCGAAGACCTGACCGGTTCTTAAATCTCAACTAAATTATTCTCGGCTGAATTTCAGATAAGGTTCTCAATATCGACAATTTTCCTCCGTCATAGTGTGGACGAGTTCTACAATCTCAACGGTATACTCCGTTGAAGACAAGACCGTTCCTAGATCTTGATGAAGATGTTTTACTACGTCATAGTTTGGACGAGTTCTACAATCTCAACGGTATACTATGTTGAAGACCAGACAGTTCCTAGATCTTGATGAAGATGTTTTCCTCCGTCATAGTGTGGACGAGTTCTACAATCTCAACGGTATACTACGTTAAAGACCAAACAGTTCCTAGATCTTGATGAAGATGTTTTCCTCCGTCATAGTGTGGACGAGTTCTACAATATCAACGGTATACTACGTTGAAGACCAGACAGTTCCTAGATCTTGATGAAGATGTTTTCCTCCATCATAGTGTGGACGAGTTCTATAATCTCAACGGTATACTACGTTGAAGACCAGACAGTTCCTAGATCTTGATGAAGATGTTTTCCTCCGTCATAGTGTGGGCGAGTTCTACAATCTCAACGGTATACTACATTGAAGACCAGACAGTTCCTAGATCTTGATGAAGATTTTTTCCTCCGTCATAGTGTGGACGAGTTCTACAATCTCAACGGTATACTACGTTGAAGACCAGACAGTTCCTAGATCTTGATGAAGAAGTTTTCCTCTGTCATAGTGTGGACGAGTTCTACAATCTCAATGGTATACTACGTTGAAGACCAAACAGTTCCTAGATCTTGATGAAGATGTTTCCCTCAGTCTAAAACCTGACCGGTTCTTAAATCTTAACTGAATTATCCTTGGTTGAATTTCAAATAAGGTTCCCAATCTCGATAATTTTCCTCCGTCATAGTGTGGACGAGTTCTACAATCTCAATAGTATACTCTGTTGAAGACCAGACAGTTCCTAGATCTTGATGAAGATGTTTCCCCCAATTGAATTATGGACAGGTTCTTAAGACTCAGCCGAGGCATTCTCTCAGTTGAAGTACAAGCAAGTTCCTAAATCTCAAAAACAGGCTTCCCCAGCAGAATATTCTACAAACAACAGGTATGCAAGTTCTCGCTAAGGAATCTCTTATGCGATCGACACTCCTGCAAATGGAATCTGTAAGCCCATCCTCCTACCAACAATCTCCAAATGGCATCTTTAAGCCCATTCCCGACATCACCAGGCTGATACCACTTCACGCGAGTGCAAATTTCTGGGCACTCTAGTGTTCAATCATCTTCCACCTTCGGATCACGAAAGGCACGAAAGCCAGTATACATCCTCAAGTTTAAGAAGATTGAACAGGGGCAGCTATTGTACCCCAAAATTTTCCCTCTCATATTTCTCTAAACATTGCAAGAAAAATCTCCAAGTTGCTCAAGTTTGCTCAAGAGTTGGACAATCAAGCTATCTCCTAAGGCAGTCAACCCCAAATTAGGGTTTTGTGTTGCATCAAGATCTTTGAGTCCAAATGACCTCAAATTCTCCCCAATGTCCTAATATGTTCTCAAGGTCATCCGTGACAAGTTTCAAGCCTTGCAGAGGAAGTTTGCTCAGTCAATTGCTCAAAGGGTCCAAAATCGACTGTGCTAGGGCAAAAGTCAACTGTGACCTATAAATAGTCAAACCTCAAGATTTTTTGTCAACATTCTCATTTTGAAGGATATTTCATCATTTGATCATGATTCATCAAGGATTGCTCAAAATTCATCAAGACTCAAAAGTTGCTAAATTAGGGTTTTGTAGGAAAAGTCAACTCAACTTTGACCAAGCATAACTTTCTCATACTTTATGATAAATGACCCATCCAAATATAATTTTAAATAGGATGCAATTTCCTACAATCCATATTCATACCCCAAGATTAGGAAATGCACTCACAAGAAGTTATAAATTTGGGCATTATAGGTCATTTTTGAAAGTCAACAAAAACACCTTTTTTTTCAAAGCTTATAACTTGAGCATGAAATATCAAAATGACACGAGGCCAATAGGTTTGGTTAGAGGAAACCTCAAGCTTTCTAAAAAGTCCAAGAACACTTCCAAAAGTTCAAAATTGAAGAAGTTATGCATTGTTGAAGTGGGGCATTTTTGCAAAATTGCCAAAAGTCAACTATCCCGAAAACTTTGTCAAATGGGCCCATTCTTTTCCACTTGATTTGAGCTTGCATCATTGCCCACGTGTCCTAGCTTCAGCCATGTGTTCATTTATCAATTTTATTATTTTATTTGATTTTTTATTGAATTATTTCATTTTAAATCAAATTAAATCAAATAAAATCCCAAACTTTGATTACATGAGATATTTTGCTATTTTCAGGATTGGATTCTCATCAATATCATCATCAAATTCGTATCACACAAGATCATGTACAAAGAGATGGTTTTTTGACAAATTTGGCAAGTTTTCAAAAGTGAATCAAATCAAATATGGGTGCATTGATTTAGAGAGATTGGATTCATGATTCTTGACCTAATGCATTCCATGATACATATAGAAGCTTAAGACACGAAAACAAGGGGCTAGAGGTTGCAAGAACAAGCAAAGCAAAACTTGAAAAAGTGGTGAAAAAGCTTGAATCTGAATTCATACTTAGAGGCGATCTCAGAAGCTAAGAAGGGTCTCAATCGATTCTTGGAGGTTCACTGAGTTGAAACCAACCCAAAGCAGGCCTCCATACACGCTCAAACACGCTGTAAGTATCACACTACCTATCTCTGCATTTGAATTCACAAATCTCTATTCCTGCATCTTTTGTACAAATTATTTGCATATTCATAATCCTCATCAAGTTTCCAAGCATTCTGCATTATCCAATTTTATTTATCTGACCTGTAAAGTCAAGTACCATATCTAGGGGTTCGTGGCTTATTTTTGGGTATTTCTTTTCCAGGAAAAATTGGCTGACGAGAAGGGCATGGTTGTGACCGGGACGATGAGACGAGCACAACCCTACCCTTAGATTTCATTTTCATGGCTCACAACAGATTATAGGGATACGTGACTTTTAGTGACAGGCGATGTCCGTGGCTATAGGTTTTACAAGGTTTTAGCCACAGACGTGAGGAAGAAGATGGAGACGTGTCGCTTCCCCAGTGGCCAATTCAAACCATAGCGCCTTCACGTAACAAATTGCCAGATGGCCCAAGGCCAAATCTGGTGATCCAGAGATGATGGTCCATCGTAGATCCAGTCAACCAGCGCGTATGGAATCCAAAAAGTCAACAAGGCCAGCATGTTAATGGGCCTCAGCTTGCTATTCTGACCCCCTTTTCAGGCCCAAACCATCTTTTCTCTTATATTTATTTATTTTGTTTTAATTGTTTTATAATATTTTCTTTAATTAACTAACCAATCAGTTTTTTTTCTTTTATAAAGTTAAAATCACAAAAATATTTTCTTCATAAAATCAAATTTTAATTTTTATTAACAAACATTAATTTAATTAATTTAGGCTATTAATTAGAAATAACTTTAATATATTTTTGTAAATAATTAAAATCAATTAGACTTAATTAGGTTTTTACTAATATTAATTAATTTTATTTTCTTTCTTTAAATACCAAAAAACCCAAAAATATTTATTTTTATTAATTTATTAATTAATTTAATTTGATAATTAATTTAGGATAGTTTATTTCTTAAAATAAAAATAACAAAAAAATCTTTTCTTTAATAAGCAAAGGGTCAAAACCCTAAGCTCGCACTCGATTTAATTTTCTGCACGCGATCTTTTTATTCAATATTGTACTTGTTCCCGGAATGTAATAGATAATTAGGACTATTTAATTATTTTTATCGCTTTATTTATTTTTCCGCATATAAATTTCAAAGGGTTGCTTTTGGCGATGTAAATACCCGACGCCTTGTAATTTACTTTCCGCAATTTATTTTTCGCAAAATACAACAGTTAGATGTTTGGTAATAGGGATGCATGACAAGATTGAATGTTTTAACCTAAAATCAAATTAGATCACCATTAACATGTACAAAGACAAAAAATAACTGAAAACGACACACTCTCACATGCGCACTCTTAGGGTACACCCCACTTGGTTGCCTTCGTACACGGTCATTAAGTATAGGTCACTTTAGAGGTCGTCCTCTTGCCCAAAGATCATAGTCGCCTCGAAGCGGTTGCCGCAGATATTGTTGCCTCAAACAAATGATCTAAGACATTAGGGTTACCGCTAAAGCGTCCTAACATTGCTTTGGTGACCGTAAGTCCCTAATTCGAATTGACCCTCAAACTCCAACGACGATGCTACCCACTCATTAATAGTGGGATATCATTTTCTAAAGGACATTAGCATAGAACGATTCCTTTTTCGAGTAGGTAGATGGTTCTTAGATACTTGCTCTTTCAAAAAACAAAAACTTTTCATACTTACACTTTTCGAACAAAGTTTTCAAAAAACACTTCATACGCTCTTGAGGACAGAAGCAAGAGTGAAATCGAAGTTTCAAAACAAAAACTTTTTCAAACCCACAAGCACAAAGAAAGCAATTTTGAAAATGATGTGCAAGTACCTAAGAGCCCGTGGATAACCACGGATAGAAAGGGTGCTAACACCTTCCCTTTCTATAATCTACCCCCCGAACCCGAGAAAAATCTCGAAAAAGGAATTTTTCTATGCTTTTTTCCTTTCCTTGTTGGATAAAATAAAAGTCGGTGGCGACTCTTGCTTACCGCGACATTTTGCGAATACAAACGCAAAACGCAAACCAGCATTCCAGAAAACAGTCAGTTATTTCCCACCGTATCACAGAACTGGCGACTCTGCTGGGGACGCTTAATAAGTGGGGTGTACCTTAGGAATAGTTCATAATGTTTTCAATTGCTTGACTTGTATGCTTTATATTTGTGGGCTTGTATCGGAGTTACTATAGATCATAACCCGGATCTAGGGGATACCCTTTAGGCAAGTAGCAATAAACTGTGAGGGAACTGTACGGTGTAGACCGATACGGTTGAAGCAATAGCTACGTTGGTGTGGCACTTTAGTTTGTACCGATATCCCTTGTGTTGTAACGAGGAGAATATGGGTCTTCTAAGGGGTCATTAAGCATCAACTGACCTTAGAACCTTTAAATTGACCAAGTTGGCCATAGAACAGTAGCAGTATGCTACACTCATTGAGACTAAACTCTCGTGATGATTCCAGCCGCAAGAAAAGGTTGCTAAATTGGAAATATGACCGATCGAGGGTAGTCAGTGATATTGAGATCCTCTAGAACCCGGTTACTATTTTTAGGACAGGTTTGAACCAACTGAACTGAAAGAGGGTAGTACCTAGACTCCTTTCTAGCCTGAAATCTAAGGGCTCTCTGTGTGAGTTGTGTGCCTTTACCATGTTTGCTATTTGTGGATACTTGTGGTGTGCTTTCTATCATGACATCATGACATCATAACATTGCATGCATATTGCATTAAACTAACCTATTTTCAAAGACAGGAGGGATTCATCTTTGTTCTGTTTTGTAGGTCATGATACCCATGCGTAGGAACACCATCCGGATCAACTTTGTCCAGGTTCCCACTATGCTTAAAGAATTGGTTGCAAAGATGTCAGATACTACCTCCTTCATCAGAAGACATGGGCATCTTCTTAGTTTGGTCACTTCCAAATTGGATGAGCAGATGATGAGTGTCCTAGTCCAGTTCTTTGATCCGTTGTACCATTGCTTTACTTTTCAGGACTACCAGTTGGTCCCTACCTTAGAGGAGTTCTCTGATCTGCTGGGTATCCCTATCCTGGAGCAGACCCCGTTCATAGGTTGGGAGAAGATCCTTAGGCCTGAAGAGATTGCTTCAGCCCTCCATCTGACAAAGGCTGAGGTGATGTCTAATTGGGAGACTAGAAGTGGAGCAAAGGGCTTTCTGACTAAATTCTTGGTTGGTAAAGCTAATCAATTCTAGGATGGTCTTGACTTCCAGGCATTTGAAGACATTCTGGATCTTCTTATATATGGTTTGGTGTTATTTCCTAACCCAGATTCTTTCGTCGACGTGAATGCAGTGAAGATCTTTATGACTGGTAATCCCGTGCCCACTCTCTTGGGTGACATTCTTCATTCTCTGTATGCCCGTACCGCTCGAAAGCGAGGAACCCTGATGTGCGGTGCTCCATTGTTGGCAAGGTGGTTTATTTCTCACCTTCCCAAGTCAGTTTTGAAGAACAAAGAAGGTATGGGATGGGCCTATAGGGTTATGTCTCTCTCTCATAATGACATCATCTGGACTATCAAGGGTATGGACGAGGTGGCTATTATTGATCGATGTGGGGAGTACCCCAATGTTCCACTGATAGGAACCACTGGAGGAATCACTTATAATTCGTGCTTGGCCCTACGTTAATTTGGGCGTGCTAGGAGGGAAGACCCTCATGATTTGCTAATGCCTAGTATTATCTTTGATTTTCAAGGGGATAGTGACGAGAAACGCCGCAGATTCATAAGAGCTTGGGATAGAGTTCACAGGTCTGATCCGCACGAGCTGGGTCCAAACACTTCTCTTCCAATTGAGCCATATCTCCGATGGGTTTGTATCCGTGCCCAAAAGCTGGGAATTCCGTATGAAGTCGTCTTGCCTATCATTGTTGAAGTTGCTAATGAAGACGGGGTTCTTCCTACCATCCTCCATCCTCATATGCCCACTGACATTGGGGCACTAAAAAGGTCCTGGATGCAGCTGAGAGAAGAGCGGGATACTTACCGAGAAAAGTATCACGAGCAAGAGCAGAAGATTCAGAAGTTGACTAGGCCGCTGGAGAACAAGAGGATCCTCAATGACTATGTCCGCACCGACAAGAAGCGACCATGGGAGCACTGATTGTCCTTTGATTATTTCCAGTTCTTATTTACTTTTCAGTATTTCCTTTCTTGTAACGCCTTAAGGGCATCTGTTGAACAATTTGAATTTCAAGTTTATCTAATAAAAGTGTGTTTCCTGTTTGGTTTACGAATTTGAATCTCTCGATGTCTTTGAAATCATAGCATACGCATTTCATTCCATGCACCTCATAACAGGTACCCTTACAGGTTTTCTCATCTTCTTCGCTATTTATTTCAGTATCATGTCTTCTGAACCATTAACTGAACAAGCAATCAAGGCTCTACAGGCTCAAAACTCCCAGTTCCAAGAATTATTCATGAATCTAGCTAAGGGTCAGCAAGATCTGAAGGCCTTTATCCTGAAAGAGAAGAAAAAGAAAAAGAAGAAGACGGTCCTGTTCAATATGGGTCGTAGATTCGGAAACGGCTTGCGAGATGAAGTTGATTTGACCACCTCATCTGGAGGGAAAGATAGTCAGGAAGAAAGGAGGGCTCCTAGCCCTATGGTTTCAGACAACGAGACAGACTTCGACGAAGACCAGTATCCTCCGGCCGAGGATAGATACAAACAACTGGAAGATCGTTTGAGTGTGATGGAAGTTTAGAAAGTTCCTGGTCTGGACTTTGGTGATCTGGGTCTGTCGTCTGGGGTGGTGATTCCCCACAAATTCAAAGCACCAGCCTTTGCTAAATACGACGGGGTTTCTTGGCCGAAACTGCACCTCCGGTCGTATGTAAGGAAGATTCAGCCGTACACCGCTGATAAGAACATATGGATCCACTTCTTTCAAGACAATCTCTCAGGGACTTAGCTTGAATGGTTTTACCAGTTAGAAGGAGCCAGTATCCGCAGTTGGGAAGATTTGGCTGCTGCTTTCTACAGGCAGTACCAATACAATGACGACCACGCTCCCACGCGTACCCAACTCCAGGGTATGTCAATGGGTACGGGCGAAGTTTTAAAAGATTATGCTCAGAAGTGGAGGGACCTCGCTGGAAGAGTGCAACCACCCTTGGCTGATCGGGAGCTTGTGGATATGTTTCTGGGGACCTTGTCTGGTCCGTATTTCAACCATCTAATTGGAAGTTCTTTGTCCGGGTTTATGGAGCTGATTATGACCGGGGAAAGGATTGAAGCTGGTATTAAGTCTGGTAAAATACAGAAGGGTGCTTCATCAGGCACCGAGAAGAAGCCTTTTAAGAAGGAGGCCAGTGCTGTTTACAGTTCGAAAAGCCAGAATAGACCTGAACACCGCTAAGCTGTTAATGCGGTTGTTATTTCAAGACCTGCTGGTGCTCCTCAGCGCAACAATCAACCAAGAGTCGAGAAAACTCAAAGACAATTTACTCAGCTCAACATGACGTTATCTCAGATTCTGCCACAGTTATTGAAAACCAATCTAGTGATTCCAAGGGAGGCTCTGCAGAATCCCAACACTACATCACCAAAGTACAACCCTAATGCTTGTTGTGCTTTTCACTCTGATAGCTCGGGGCATGATACAAATGATTGTTGGGTTTTGAAGAATAAGGTACAGGACTTAATTGATCCTAAGGAGATTGAGTTTGAAGCACCTGAAAGACCTAATGTTGTGACAGCTCCTATGCCCAAGCATGGAGTAAATGCTATAGAGGAAGACTCGTTCGTGGTTTCTGTGAAGGATATTGCTACTTCATTGATGACTGTGAAGAAGAACCTTTTGCTAGCCGGTTTATTTCCGGGCTGTAACGAAGGTTGACGTATGTGTTCTGTACTACCTACCGATTTCCGTCTTTTGAAGTCAGGTGTCCAGCGCCTGATAGATAATAAAGAAATTCTGTTTGAGAAGACTGTTGTTCCTTTAGTTCATACTGAAGAAGTTTCTATAATCACCATTTTCAATAATTCTTCCAAGGCTTCCACGAGAAAGCCTGTTAGAATTACATCTGTTCCAAGAATCGCGCCGTTGATCATCACTGTTCCTGGGCCTATCCCCTATACATCCGACAAAGCTGTCCCTTGGCATTACGAGGTTGATGTTTACTATCACGGAGTTAAACAATATTTGGATACTGTTACTGACGTCAGCAATATTGTTGGACCTGTTAAAGTCACCTACAACGGAAGACTTTTCTCACCTGATATCTCTCCACCAACTGCTCGGAAACCTGTTGTTATTACACCTGCCAGTGTTTAAGTTCAGATGCGCCTAAGAGGGGGGGGGGGTGAATTAGGTTCTAAAAACTTTTTCTGGTTTGTATGACTATTTTTGCACGAGTTTCTTTTCTTTCTTTTTCTGATAAATGATGAATGCAGTAAATACAGAAAGTAAAAAATGCAGATATGTATCCTGGTTCCCCTTACAGTCCGAGAGTACTCCAGTCCCCTTTCAACATGAAAGAGATTTCCTTATAGTTGGTAATTTGTACAAAGACTACCAAACAACCAAGAACAATCCTCTTGTACCAAGAACAATCCTCTTGGATTTTCACTAAGACCACAAAGAGAACAATCCTCCCTAAGTGTCTTTCTTGTTTCCAACAATCCTGAAAACAAGGATACAATAGTTTGTTTGATTTGTATAAGGGTTTGAATAATGAAAGAGCAATGTCAATCACTTGATTGATATTTTCTATTCAATATGAAATTTAAGATGGAATACTCTTCTAAGTGCTCAAGAACAATTTTCAGTATGCATATGAAAATGATGAACAAAAATCTTGAGTATAGAGAGTATGATCAAAAGAATAGAAAGTAATAGTTGTTAGTGATTGTTGTTGTTTTTTCAAAATTCTAAATAAAAATAATTTATAGTGTCGTAATACCTCTTCAATGAATCATAGCAATGTTTAAACCATTTTTACTGGAAAAAATGTATTTGAAAAGATACAAAGATTGCCATGAAAAGGTGTTACAAAAAGTTGCTGGAAAAATGAAAAATTTCAAAATCTGAAGCACAACAACTGGTTGCACTAAAGCAACAACCGATTGCTATAAAAGCAACGTTTAAAATTTTTGAAAAATATAACTATGACAACCGATTTTTATTGAGGAGCAATCGGTTGCCCATAGGCCAACATTTAAAAAATTTGAAAACAAAACACATGACAATCGATTGCTGCTAGATGATAATCGATTGTTGTCAAAACAGAAACTTTTGTTTTTTGACTGCAACCGATTTTCCTAGCATGACAATCGATTGCTTGTGTACAAAAATTGAAAAATCATTATTTTTTAAATATTTTAAGTAATTTAAAACATCCTCCTTCAATCATACATAGTATATACTCAAAATATTATTTTAATAAAGTAAATGCATGATTAAAAATAGTTTTGAGCACTAAGAGCATAAGATCAAAAATTTCATATACCTAAAGCCATAAGTCTTGAAATGTTGATCTTGATCAATGAATCTTGCTTGAGATAAATCTTCTATCTTGATCCATTCATTTTTGCATGCTAGTTTGTCTTCATCAAAACACTTGGAAAGCTTGATTTCACAGTCTCCCCCTTTTTGATGATGACAACCATTGCTTGAAGTTTGGAGTGCATCTTGGTTTTCTCTAATCAAGTTGTTTAAAACCCCCCCTAAGTCAAAGACTCCCCCTTGATCTATTGCATGAGGGTTTTGAAGATTGCTTGCTTGCTGCGATTAGGGTTAGAGAAACACAAAAGAAACTACAAAGTCTTCTCCCCCTTTGTCATTAGCAAAAAGGAATGGGAAAGAAGATCATAAAAATTTTGCACATAGAAACAACATTGCATAAATAAAGTTTGCATACATAGATATAACAGAAAAAAAGTGCACAAAACGAATAAAAATCTGGTACAAATAAATAATAGTAATGGCAATGGAAGAGAAAGAATAAAAAAGAGTGTAACTGAAAAAATAAAAAAAAAATAAAATAATTGAACTGCGCAATCGATTGTTGTTTGATGACAACCGATTGCACCCTTTGAAAAATTCAAACAGGGGCGAAAAAATTGAGAGAGAAACTGGTTGTCATGGAGTGACAACCGATTGTTGTGAAAACAGAAGCTAAATTTTTTTAGCAACAACCGATTGTCACTCTATGACAACCGATTGTCATTAGTGAAAAAGTGAAAAAATACTTAATTTTTGGGGATTTAATGGTCATATATCAAAAATTTAGTAATAAAAACATGGATCATGATATATTACCATAAAGTTAAGATTAAGATCATATCCATGTACCTTAATTAGATAATATCATTTTCGTCCAAGATACCTAGCTCTCTTCGGATCTTGAAAAACGGTTCTCTTGCCAACGGTTTAGTGAAAATATTTGCTAGTTGATTATGCGTATCCACGAAGGTGACTTTGACATCTCCTTGAAGTACATGATCACGAAGAAAGTGATGTCGAATGTCGATATGCTTTGCTCTAGAATGCATCACAGGATTCTTTGTAATGTTGATTGCACTTGTGTTGTCACATCAGAGTGGAATGCATCCAAGGTCGAGTCCGTAGTCACAGAGTTGTTGCTTGAGCCATAGAATTTGCACACAGTAACTACCCGCTGCAATATATTCCGCCTCGGCCGTACTAAGAGCCACACAAGCTTGTTTCTTGCATGCCCAAGAGACTAATGCATTTCCCAAAATGTGACAAGTGCCACTTGTGCTTTTTCTATCTGTTTTACATCCTGCATAATCAGCGTCAGAATAACCAATTAAATTGCATATATTACCTTTTAGGTACCATAGGCCGACATTGGTTGTTCCTTTGAGATATTTCATGATTCTTTTTACCGCCATAAGGTGAGATTCCTTCGGGTTTGCTTGAAATCATGCACACAGACATACACTGAACATGATGTCAAGACGACTTGCCGTCAAGTATAGCAGTGATCCAATCATGCCTCGATATTTAGTAATATCAATGGAAATACCGGATTCATCTTGATCAACATAAGTACCGGAGCCCATTGGCGTGTGCATTGATTTGCAATTATCCATATCAAACTTTTTCAAAAGTTCCTTGCAATATTTTGATTGATTGATGAAGATACCATCTTTCAGTTGCTTAATTTGCAATCCAAGAAATAGTTCATCTTGCCCATCATAGACATCTCAAATTCTCCTTTGATCTTCTTTATGAACAAGGTCTTATCCAATTTACCTTTCTCGAAACCTTTTTTGCATAAGAATGTACTGAGTCTGTCATACCATGCTCTAGGTGCTTGTTTTAAGCCATAAAGAGCTTTTCTCAACTTAAAGACATGTGAAGGATTCTTGAAGTCTTCAAAGCCCGGGGGTTGTTTGACATAGACTTCTTCATTGATGTAGCCATTTAAGAATGCTCTTTTGACGTCCATTTGGTAAAGCTGAAAATTCAATGAACAAGCGTAAGCAAGTAAAACACGGATAACTTCTAACCTTGCAACCGGAGCGAAAGTTTCTTCAAAGTCAATTCCCTCTTCTTGGTTGTATCTTTGGGCTACCAATCTTGCTTTGTTTCGAACAATTATATCGTTCTCATCAAGTTTGTTTTTGAACACCCAACTGGTACCTATGATTTGTTTGTCGCTTGTTCTAGGAACAAGTTACCAAACTTGATTTCTCTCGAACTGATTTAATTCTTCTTGCATAGCAATCATCCATTGGTCGTCTCCTAATGCGTCATCGACTTTGGAAGGTTCGATTTGAGAAACGAACGCCATGTTCAAGCAAGCATCTTTGAGGTTCAATCTTGTTGAAACGCCTTGACTGATGTCACCGATGATTTTATCAATAGGGTGATTGTTGTACCCTAAAATTTGCCCTCCCATATTTCTCAAGACATGTCAAGAATAATCTCCAAGTGGCTCAAGTTAGCTCAAGAGTTGGACAGTCAAATCACCTCCTAAGGCAGTCAATTCAAAATTATGGTTTTGTGTTGCATCAAGGTCCTTACGTCCAAATGGCCTCAAATTCTACCCAATTTCCTAATATGTTCTCAAGTTCATCCATGTCAAATTTCAAGCCTTGCAGAGAAAGTTTGGTAAGTCAATTGCTCAAGAGGTCCAAAAATCGACTATGCTAGGGCAAAAGTCAACTGTGACCTACAAATAGTCAAACCTCAAGATTTTTTTTGTCAACATTCTCATTTTAAAGGTTAATTCATAATTTGATCAAGGGTTGATCATGATTCATCAAGGATTGCTCATGATTCAAAAGTTGCTAAATTAGGGTTTTGTAGGAAAAGTCAACTCAACTTTGACCAAGCATAACTTTTTCATACTTTATGAGAAATGACCCATCCAAATCTCATTTTTAAGAGGATGCAATTTCCTACAATCCATCTTCACACCCCAAGATCAATAAATGCACTCACAAAAAGTTACAAATTTGGACATTATAGGTCATTTTTAAAGTCAACAAAAACACCTTTTTAGCCAAAGCTTATAACTTGAGCATGGAATATCAAAATGAGATGAAACCAAAAGGGTTGGTTAGAGGACATCTCAAGGTTTCTAGAAAGTCCAAGAACACGACCTGAAATCTGCCAAAATCACAAATACAAAACTTGAAAAAAAGCTTGAAAAGCTTGAATCTGAAATCGATCCTAGAGGTGTTTCCAAGGTAAAAACTCCATGCTATCATCTTGCTTGACGTCCACTGAAGCTAAAGCAACCATTCACGAGCCCTGAAACGTCCCCAAGTGCACTGTAAGCTTCTCTGAAATTTTCCTTGTACACGAAATCGTGTTCCCGTATTCCTGCATCTTTTGAGCAAATTTTTTGTACAATCATGCTTATCATTCAATTTCCAGTCTTTCTGCATCATTTGATTTTGTTTTCGTGAGCTATAGCACCATACCTGAATCTAGGGTTTTGGAGTTTCGTTTTAGGCGTTTTCTTTGCAGGGAAAATCAGGGCTAACCATGGGTATAGACGTGCTCAGGAAGGAGAGACGAAGCGAACCATGGCTTTGGATTGTATTTCTACAGCCTAGAATTGATTTTAGGACGAACCTAGGAATTTAGCTGCGGATAAAATCCGCAGGTAAATATCCAGGATTTTCAACGAAGAAGACGATGATGTGTCCTCTTCTTATTGGTTGATTTTGAATTTCGCGCTTTTTTATTTTTTATTCCAGGCATATTGAATGTTTTCCAATATAATATTGTCCACTTATTTCATTAACAATAAAACATAATGGCTCAGTTGGTGAAGGAGCTAGTGGATTGTCCATTGGGACCTGGGTTCGAATCCCAGGTCCCCCAAATGCTTATTATTATTTTGTTCCAGGAGATCCAGTGCAAAGCTAAGGACGTGGTCTATCATGCTCCTCCAGATCTCAGATGCCAGATGGCCTCCAGGCCAAATCTGAAGGCCAAAATTGAACGTCCATCATGTTCTCCAGTCAACACACGCGTGGGTAATCTGGAAAGTCAAAGCAGGCTAGCAACTATTGGGCCAAAGAATTGCTCTTCTCACCACAATCTGGGCCCAACACCCCCCCATGAGTATTTCTTTTTATTTTTATTTTGCTTTCTTTATTTATTTTAATATTATTATTTTAATTAATCCCTAACCAATTAATAATTTTTTCCTAAAAAAAAATCAGAAAAAAAATAAAAATATTATTTTTATTTATTAAATTTAAATTTGACTTTATCTTTGTAAATAAATATTAATTAATTAACTTAGTTTTAAATAGGTTTAACTTTTAATATTTTTTCGCAATAATTAAAATCAATTTAGAATATTAGGTTTTTATAAACATTAATCCATTTTATTTTATTTCCTTAAATATTCAAAAACCCAAAAATATTTTAATTAATTAATTATTTAATTTTGACCTAATTTAATTTCCATTTAATTCAAAAATAAACAAAAAAAGGGCTTTCTTTCAAAAAAAGGGGTTAAAACCCTAAAAAATGCATTCGATTTAATTTTTCGCGCGCGATCCATATTTCCAATATTGTAATTGCTTCCGGTATGTAATAGCTTTTAATTAGGACTTTAATTATTTATCGCTTTATTTTACTTTCTGCAATTTAAATTAAAGGGTTTGTTTTTGGCGATGTAAATACCCGACGCCTTGTAATAGTTTAGATTTAATTTCCGCAAATTTAATTTCTGCAACTATAAACTGTTAGATGTTTGATAATAGGGAATGCATGACAAGATCAAATGTATGAACTTAAAATCAACATAGCTCACTCATGACATGTACAAAGATAAAATTAACCGAAATAACACACTCGCACATGTGCACTCTTAGGGTACACCTCACTTGGTTGCCTTCGAACGTGGTCATTGAGTATAGGAAGTTTTAGAGGTCGCCCTCTTGTCCAAAGATCATAGTTGCCTCGAAACGGTTGCCTCAGATAAAATGATCTAAGACATTAGGGTTACCGCTAAGGCGTCCTAACATTGCTTTAGTGACCACACGTCCCTTAATCGAATTGACCCGAAAACTCCAACGACGATGCTACCTACTCATCAATAGTGGGCTAGCATTGTCTAAAGGACATTAACACATTTTAATTCCCTTATCGAGTAGGTAGATGGTTCTTAAGTACTTGCTCTCTTTTAAAAACAAAACAAAACTTTTCGCACTTACACCTTTCAAACAAAAACTTCTTTCAAATCCACAAACACAAAGAAAAGCAAATTTTGAAAACACTTTGAGCAAGTACCTAAGAGCCCGTGGATAACCACAGATAGAAAGGGTGCTAACACCTTCCCTTTCTATAATCTACCTCCCGAACCCGAGAAACATCTCGAAAACAGAATTTTCCTGTGCTTTTTTCCTTTCCTTGTTGGATAAAATAAAAGACGGTGGCGACTCTTGCTTACCGCGACATTTTGCAAAAACAAACACAAAACGCGAACCAGCATTCCAAAACAGTCAGTTTTCTTCCCACCGTATCACAGTGATCTCTATGGGTTCTCCATTCCTTAGTGTGATCGGTGGAAATAGAACTGACTGTTTTGAAATGCTGGTTCGCGAAATATCGCGGTAAGCAAGAGTCGCCACCGTCTTTTATTTTCTCCAACAAGGAAAGGACAAAAGCACAGCAAAATTCCCTTTCGAGATGTTTCTCGGTTCGAGAGGTAGATTATAGAAAGGGAAGGTGTTAGCACCCTTTCTATACGTGGTTATCCACGGGCTCTTAGGTACTTGCTCACTATGTTTTCAAAAAATGTTTGCTTTTCTTGTGTTTGTGGGTTTTGAAAAAGTTTAGTTTGAAAAACTTCTAGGTAACTCTTGTATCAGTCCTCAAGAGTGTATGAAGTATTTATTTGAAAACTTTTTGAAAGTGTAGGTGCGAAAAGATGTTTTTGTTTTTTTGAAAGAGCAAGTACCCAGGAGAAATCTACCTACTCTAAGGAATTAGGCTGTGTAAGAGTCCTTTAGCCAGTACTATCCCACTATTGAGAAGTAGGTAGCACCGTCGTTGGAGTTATTCGGGTCAATTCAATTATAAGGGACATGTGTGGTCACCAAAGAAATGGTAGGACGCCTTAGCGGTAACCCTAATGTCCTAGATCCTTTTTATTCGAGGCAACCGTTTCAAGGCAACTGGATCTTTAGACAGGAGGGCGACCTCTAAAACACCCTATACTTGGTGACCACCTCGAGGCAACCAAGTGAGGCGTACCCTAGGAGTGGCATGTGCATGTGTGTCAAATTCAGTTAAGATTATCTTGTACATGTCATTTGTGAGCTACGGATTGATTTTATTTGTCAAACAAGTCTTGCATGCATATTAATAGTTAATAGTTTGCGGGAAATAAAGTGCGGAAAATTGAATCTACGCTATTACAAGGCGCGGGTATATACATCGCCAAAAACATAACCCGTTTGGAAATAAATGCGGAAAGTAAAAGAAAACGATAAAAGTCCTAATTAACTATTACATCCTCGGAAACAGATACATAAATATGATCAAATTGAAAATAAATATGCGCGCGAAAGAATTGAATCAGGACGTCCTTAGGGTTTTGACCCTTTTTGAGAAAAGAATTGAATTTTGTCCTTTTTTGCAATTAAATTAAATATTAAACCTAATTTACTAATTAATTAATTATTTACAAAAAAGTATTTTTTATGTTTTTGTGTTTTAATGAAAATAAAAATAAGAAACTAAAAGTTATCAAAAGAAAAACCCTAATTCTAAGTTAATTTTATTTATTATAAAAAATGTCAAAGTTAACCTAATTAACTAAATTAATTAATTAATTTTTATTTACAAAATAATAATAATTAATAAATAATAATAATAATAATAATAAGAAAATATTGTTTTCTGAATTAATTATAAAAATAATTATTTGTTAGTTAAATAAATAGTAATAATAATTAGTAATGAAATAATTAAAAGAAAACAAAATAAAATAAAAAAGAAAAGAAGTAATTAAACCAGGGGGTTGATGGACCCTATAGGAGGTAAATCTGGAATTTCTGTGGCCCATTAAGCTCAAGCCCTTCTGACTTTTGGAATTGCCTAGAGCGTGGGTTGACCAGGAGCATGGTGTTCATCACCTTTTGGCCTTTGGATTGGGTATTGTGGACACATGACGCCTGAGATGTGGGAGTGCATGGTAGAACCCTTTTGAAATCCTGCGTGGGATTACACAAGAAAAAATAGGAACAATTATATGTGGGACCTGGGAATCGAACCCAGGTCCCAATGATCAATAGATAGCACATCCACCACTCCACCGTTTGCGTGCATTTGTAAACATAATGGATAATGAAATTAATATATGAAAACAATAATTATGCTGGAAAGAGAAAAAAAAATGCGCGTAGTTTGAATGCTCCAATCCCACGCTTCCACGTCTTGTCTTCTTCGCTGAAACCTGCAAAATACAAATCAAATAGCGGGGTTTTTTAACCCCCACAACCTGCATCCACAGAAAATAGCGAATAGGCGTGTGCTGTACATAAATTGTTCGCGAGCATCTCAATATGTCTGTCTCATTCCAACGGTTTTAACCATGGGTTTCTCAAGGTCTAATTTTCCTTGTACAGCAAAGCCCTAATTTTGGAGCTTGGAAACCCTAAAATCCATTAATGGCGTTTTCTGTTTCAGGGCGTCTTAATCAAATTATCTTGCACCAAAAGCTTCGTGCAGTCCTTATGAACACAAAACAATCAACAAAAGATGTCAAATATGCATGAATCAAAGTATATGATTTTGGAAAAATTGTTCAAACCGTGGGTCTGTGTAGAACGTTTTCTTGAGCTTTGGCGTATGATTTTGGTTGCAAAATGTTACTGAGAGTTCCTGCAATGTGTTAGAAGCAATTAAAAGTATTGAATTGGCCTTGAAGTGAGAAAACAGTTTTCAAGTTTCTTGAAAAAAATTCAATATGGCTATGGCTTTTTGCAGCAGCTTTTTACGTGAACAGCATTAGGGTTGGCTTGTTTGCATATATGGAAGGGAATTAGGTCAAGTCTTGGCCCAAAGATCCATGGAATTCATGTTTTCAATATTTGATTTTCAATCAAATCTTTTTGCATATTTTTGATTGAAAAACCTTGCCAAATTGGGAGATTTTGTCCCCTTGATGTGTACATGAAATCTCCAGCACATGTAGGTCATATTTGCTTCATGAAAAGATTGCAAAACCCTATCTTGATATTTTCCTACAATTAAATGAATTAAATGAATTAATAATCAATTAAAAATCCAAATAATTAATAAAAATAAGAAAATAATTCAATTTAATCTCAATGGGTCGTGCATAGGCCTTGGACAAAGTTTCAAGAAGAAATTTGAGGCCCATTAGCAAAAATGATGTGTTTTGAGCAAAGTTGACTTTTGCAAATTCATGAAAATTTACCAACTTCTCCAATGCATATCTTGCTCAATTTTGATCACATGAACATGTTCTTGGACATTTTGGAAAGGTCTTGAAGTCCTATAACCAATGCCTTTGGTCCCATGTCATTTGTATTTACCAATCTCAAGTTATGGTCTTTGACTTAAAGTGCATTTTTGTTGACTTTTGAAATTGACCTATAATGTAGAAATTGATAACTTTTTGTGAGAGCATTTCTTGGACTTGGAATGTGAAGATGAGTTGTAGGAAATGTCATCCCCTTCAAAAATGAGCATTGGATGGGATTTTTCTGATGAACCATGAAAAGTTATGCCTTGGTCAAGTTACAGTTGACTTTTCAGCTGTCCAAAAATAATAACTTTTGCATCTTTGATGATTTTTGAGCCATGCTTGTGGAATCATGATCGAGACTTGATCAAATGATGATTATGGCTTCAAAATAATATGTTGACCAAAAATCTTGACTTTTGACTGTAAAATGACCTTTTTGCCCCTGCAGTTGACTGTAGAGCAAATGAAGCTTTTGACTGTGCAATTTGATGCTGTGAGTCTTGAGACTTGGCATGTAGATGCTTGAGAATGTATATAGGCCTATGGGACTTGATTGAGCCATTGAAAACCTCAAATTCATTGAAGGCACCAAAACCCTAATTTTTACTGGCTTAAGAGGCATTTGGACTGTGCAATCCTTGAGCAAATCTTGAACCATTTAGAGATTGATCTTGACAAATCTTGAAGAATATGGGAGGGAAAATTTTGGGGTACAACAGTTTCCCCTGTTCAATCTTCTTAGACCTGAGGATGTAGATTGGCTTGTGTGCCTTTCGTGATCCGAGGGTGGAAGATGATTGAACACTAGAGTGCCCAGAAATTTGCACTCGCATAGTGGAATATCAGCAATGTGATGTCGGGAATGGGCTTACAAATGCCATTTGGAGAGATGATGGATAGGAGGATGGGCTTATAGATGCCATCTGAAGATGTGACAGAATCTTATCGGGAATGGGATTATAGATGCCATTTGAAATGTAATGGATAGTTGTGGAGATGGGCTTAAAGATGCCATCCGGGGTGTCGATCGCGTAAGAGATTCCTTAGCGAGAACTTGCGTACCTGAGAAAGAAAGATATTTTCCTGGCCTGTTACAGGTGTTGATCTTCAAACTCTTCATGCAGATATGCCCTGGCTAGATACAGGTATCGAATCTACAATCAATTGCTCACAGATATGCCCTGGCTAGATACAGGTGTCGAATCCGGAATTAGTCGTCTACAGATATGCCCTGGCTGGATACAGGTATCGAATCTGAAATTAGTCATCTACAAATATGCCCTGGCTGGATACAGGTATCGAATCTCTAAACTCTTCATGCAGATATGCCCTAGCTAGATACAGGTATCGAATCTACAATCAATCACTCACAGATATGCTCTGGCTAGATACAGGTATCGAATCTGGAATTAGTCGTCCACAGATATGCCCTGGCTGGATACAGGTATCGAATCTCTAAACTCTTCATGCAGATATGCCCTGGCTAGATACAGGTATCGAATCTACAATCAATCACTACCAGATATGCCCTGGCTAGATACAGGTATCGAATCCAGAATTAGTCGTTTACAGATATACCCTGGCTAGATACAGGTATCGAATCTCTAAACTCTTCATGCAGATATGCCCTGGCTAGATACAGGTATCGAATCCACAATCAATTACTCACAGATATGCCCTGGCTAGATATAGGTATCGAATATGGAATTAGTCGTCCATAGATATGCCCTGGCTGGATACAGGTATCGAATCTCTAAACTCTTCATGCAGATATGCCCTGGCTGGATACAGGTATCGAATCTACAATCAATCACTCACAGATATGCCCTGGATAGATACAGGTATCGAATCCGGAATTAGTCGTCTACAGATATGCCCTGGCTAGATACAGGTATCGAATCTCTAAACTCTTCATGCATATATGCCCTGGCTAGATACAGGTATCGAATCCACAATTAATTACTCACAGATATGCCCTGGCTAGATACAGGTATCGAATCTGGAATTAGTCGTCTACAGATATGCCCTGGCTGGATACAGGTATCGAATCTCTAAACTCTTCATGCAGATATGCCCTGGCTAGATACAGGTATCGAATCTACAATCAATCACTCACAGATATGCCCTGGCTAGATACAGGTATCGAATCCGAAATTAGTCGTCTACAGATATGCCCTGGCTAGATACAGGTATCGAATCTCTAAACTCTTCATGCAGATATGCCCTGGCTAGATACAGGTATCGAATCCATAATCAATTACTCACAGATATGCCCTGGCTAGATACAGGTATCGAATCTGGAATTAGTCGTCTACAGATATGCCCTGGCTAGATACAAGTATCGAATCTCTAAACTCTTCATGCAGATATGCCCTGGCTAGATACAGGTATCGAATCCATAATCAATTACTCACAGATATGCCCTGGCTAGGTACAGGTATCGAATCTGGAACTGGTCGTTTACAGATATGCCCTGGCTAGATACAGGTATCGAATCTCTAAACTCTTCATGCAGATATGCCCAGGCTAGATACAGGTATCGAATCCATAATCAATTACTCACATATATGCCCTGGCTAGATACAGGTATTGAATCTGGAATTAGTCGTCTACAGATATGCCCTGGCTGGATACAGGTATCGAATCTCTAAACTCTTCATGCAGATATGCCCTGGCTAGATACAGGTATCGAATCCACAATCAATTACTCACAGATATGCCCTGGCTAGGTACATGTATCGAATCTGGAACTGGTCATTTACAGATATGCCCTGGCTGGATACAGGTATCGAATCTCTAAACTCTTTATGCAGATATGCCCTTGCTAGATACAGGTGTCGAATCCATAATCAATCGCTCACAGATATGCCCTGGCTAGATACAGGTATCGAATCTGGAACTGCGACAGTTGATAGTAATCATCTTTGAATTGACCTTTTTCTTGAAAAGGCAAAACATCAATTGTATGAAATGTCATGATGTATGAAATTCATGATGTCATGATATTCTCAAAAATAAATAAGATCGTGTTGTATGCACTTTATCACGTATGTAAGCAGGATGTATGAAATGTGAAATGTCTATGAATGTATTTTCGTCTAGGAAAATAAATCCTTGATGAATGTCGGGGGCTTGTTGAATCCTGGGCTGATGTTGAAGAGTAGAGTTCTTCGTTTCCGCTGGGGATGATGGTTGCAAGAATAAACCGGTAGGAGAAGATGACTTCGTTGGGGAATAAACTTGGTGAAGATATTACTCTGCGGGGAATTACTCTGTGGGAAGAGATACTTCGCTGAGATTTTGATGATGACTCCGCTGGGGATTCCGTTGATGAGCTCTGTTGAAGGATTTTTGTGATGACTCCGCTGGGGATAGGAAGAACTTCACCGAGGACGATCTTTCCGTTGTAATTAGCTGAGGATAACCCAGTTATAAGCTCTGGTGGGGAATAACCTTTGAATATGGTCAGGGAGAGACGTATGTACTCTGCAGGTGATAAGCTTCTAGAATCTATTGGGGATAAGCTTCCAGAATCTACTGGGGATAAGCTTCCAGAATCTACTGGGAAGGATGATTCAACTCTCCTAGAGAAACTTTTCAGACTGTACTGGGGGAATGGCTCCACTGGGTGTCTGTATTCTGCCGGGGAACAATCTTATATTAAGACTGTCGGGGATGCTTTCTTAGGAACATCTGTATACTCCGTTGGGGAATATTGAAATCTTCTGGGGATACCCAATTTTTTTAAGGCTGACAGTAGGCTAACTCTGCTTGGGGAGAGTATCGCTAACTTGCTAGGGAATATTGTGCCCTTTTTAGGGTTGATGAGAGACCAACTCTGCTTGGGGAGAGAGCATGGCTGACTCTTGTCTTACTCTGCAGGGAGTGAAGGTATCTTGGTCAAATTCTTCAGCTGAACTTGCTTTGGTACCTGGAGGACAGAGCAGCTTGTACAGTTTGGACGATTCCTATTGCCCCAGCTTCGGTGGGAGAAGGTACCTGTGGAGGCCTTGATAACTGCCGGTTGACAATTCTTCTTCTGGTGGGCAAGTGACGCGATGACGGGACATAGTCGTACACTTTGATCCCTAATTTTTGCCTGGACTGCCCTTTCGGGTTTTCAGTCCACCGGGATACCCATTTTTGCCCAAGCCGCCTTTTTAGGTTTTCGACTTGCCGGGTGTATAGATTTTTCTATTTCATCCCTTATTTTTGCCCGAACCCTTTTGGTTCGCCGGGAAGCCCTTATTTTTGCCTAGGTGTGTCAACCTAGCGGGTCTTTGATTATGCGTAGTATCTTTTCGACTATGTCCGCACTCTCAGAATGTAAGGAGTTGTCACTGTCAGTAGTGTTGTGTTGCCCTACCACCAGAAGATGTCTGATCATGCAGGATTCGTGGCTGGAATTTATGTTCAATGCCTCAAGTGATTCAGGCGGAGATTTGCCCCAGGCTATTTGGCCTTTGAGAGATTCTCTGAATCTTGACTGGACTGCCCCAGATGATAGACAATGATCATGTCTGCCCCTTAATTGGAAGTGTTTCTTCCATTTGAGATGACCTTTGAGAAGAGTTTTGTTCATTGGATATTCGTCGTGCGAATTTCTATGCTGTTCGAACAAATAGTCATATGCAAACAATATTATTTCAAGAATGCAAAGCTTATGTCTGTCTTGAAGTTTTTGAAAATGCATTTTTCAGTAAAACAAGCAAATTTTGTAAAATGTGATGTCAACTCAAGATTTTACAGCGAGCCTTAAGGAGTCAGGATACCTTTGTAACAGTATGCTTTCGAACTAACCCATGCTTCAGCTAGGACTTTTAAGGGTTATAACGTGGCCTGGTTCACGGTTTAAGAAACAAAGGATAAAGGCTCAAATTTTATTAGTACCCACCCGTTCTTCGTGATGTTCTTCGATCCTAAACTCAGCTAATCGTGCGTTAGACCTTGTTTGAGTCTTTGCTCTGATATTCCAGTGATGGTTCGGATACTGAAAGTTTATTTTGAATAGGCAGTCATTTCCCCCTTTTTTTTGGAGGGTTTGTAGGACCTCTTTCTTTGTGATTTCGTTATCCCTATTTTTGCCTGAACTGTTTCCTTTTGTATTTACAGTCAGCAGGATGCCCCAGTTTTTGTAAGTCTCCTTCATAGGTTTTGACTTAGTGGGCTTTCATTTTGAGAGATAATGACTGCCTGTCTTTATGATCATTTGGAACCATCACTGTCTTTTGTTTTGTAAGGACCTCTTTGGTGCCATTCGTTGTGCACTTGGATCAACTGAGAAAACTACCCTGCCCCAGGTTATGATTAAGGGTTTTAATTAATTTTTTTTGTGAAAAGAAAAAAAAACTCCTACTTATTTGGCTCAAAGGGGTTACGAGGGATTATCTTCCTTATAACTCCAGTGTTTAGGAATTGAAACAATGCCTGTACCTCATCAGCGGGGTTTGTCCAAAAGCATACTGTAAGGATCGTGGTATCGTTTTCGTCATCCTCCCTCAAGAGGCTTAAATTTTTTTTTTAATTGAGAGTTTGAACATCACAAAAATGAAAGAATTTGAATATAGCGAATGCGAATATATTGATTCAAAACAGACATATGCGATGCATTGATAAAGTAATAAAGTTTGCTATGACAATAATTGTTTGTATAAGCAAAGAAAATACAACTTGAACATTCGAATGAACGAAAGTCTTCTAGTCTCAGGACTTGTCAATTCAAATGGTGAACCTTGGAGGGATGGTAGAAGAACTCCGCCTGACCATCTTGTGTGAATTCAAATGCTCCTTCATCAATCAGGTCTTGGATCTTGTTCTTCAGAGACCAACAGTCGTCGGTGTCATGTCCTGGACAGGCAGAGTGGTAGGCACACCTTTTATTGGGATGATAGGTAGGAGATGAGGTGTTGGGATTCCGAGGAGGAGCCCTTAATGTGATCAGATTCAATCTCAACAGGCGTTGTAAAGCTTGAAACAGCGACATATTAAGCTGGGTGAATTGCCTCCTGAGCTTGTCTGGCTTGCTCTGATCAACCCGTTGTTCTTGGCAAGGTTGTTGTTGGACCTGTGAAGTGGTAGCGACTTGGAGAGGTCTATTCATTAAACCAAGCCTTTGACTTCTTGGAGGCTGATTACCGGTTTGGTCCCCAGCCCTGACTATTTGCTTCATACTGTCTTGCTGAAGCTGGTTGATCACAGTTCTCAACTCTTCCTGCTCCCGAGCTAACCCTTGGATAAGGGCCATCTGCCCCAGCATCTGGGTCCTCATTGCTTCTACCTCAGCTTGCAGATGTTTCAGCCGTTCATCCTTACTGTCTTCTGGACTATTCTTGACCAGATTCCCCATGAGGAGTGCTCTCAATTCTTCCTGCCCCTTGGATAGGTTTAGGAAGATTTCCCTGAACTGAGTCTCTTGAAGATCTTGGTTGTCTTGTTGGGAAGCCATTGCTGAAATAAACAGCGAAGAAGGTAAGTGACCTGTAACAAGGGTACATGTTATGCAATGACGTGTATGTATGCATGCAATGTTTTCAAGGATCTCGCAGGATAAACAAGAAAAATTGTTAGAAGTTGAATACGGTAGCTTGATTAAAGGAACTTCATGTTGTTGAGAGTCCTTCTTCAAGAGTCAAAGCTCACCATATCGAGTGGGTCATAGCCCCTGACTCAAGTCATCTATTTTGATCTCCAGACACCCTTGGCTAGAGGAAAATAAATCCCCTTTTCCCCTTGCTAGACATTTGATTCATCATGACCTGTATCACAAACCCTTGAGATCCTTGAAATGGGTTAGTCCTTATGCATGATGTATGCAATGGTATGATGGTATGATGTTATGCTATGCGTGGAGTGATGTAAGTAAACCCTGTTATAAGCCCAGATTAAGGACTGTAAACAAAACCTGCAAGGAACTCATATTGTCAGGCAACAAGAATGTGCAAGTAGTTCATATTTGAAGGCACACAAGTCACACAAAGAGCCCTTAGATTTTAGGCTAGCCTGAAGTTTAGGTACTACCCTCTTTCAGTTGGTTGGCTCAAAACCTGTCCTATTCATAGTAACCGGGTTCTAAGGACCTCAATATCATTGGATTGTTTTCTGTGTTCATTGTTTTGATTTAGCCACTTAACTGGCGATCAAAATATTCCAAGAAAACAACCCTCAATGAGTGTAGTATCGAGTATCTACCAACTTCGGACTGCACCAAAATCGGTCATCTCACTACCCCTAAAGAGGCCAGGATGGTCAAGTAAGTTTCCTAAGGTCAGTTGATGCTTCACGACACCACGCGGCGGCCCCGTAGTCTCCTTGACTTGACTCAAGGGTTACTCGTACTCACCAAAGTGCCACATCAACGTAGCAACTGCTTCAACTGTGTCGGTATACCCTGCACAGTTCCCTCACAGTTTGTTGCTACTTCTAAAAGGTATCCCCCAGATCCGGGTTAGGATCTATGAAACTCCAAAATAGGCCCACAATTTTAAAGCAAACAAAACAAGCAATTGAAAACATAAGAGTGGTCTAATCCTAAGGTACACCTCACTTATTCAGTATCCCCAGCAGAGTCGCCAGTTCTGTGATCGGTGGAAATAGAACTGACTGTTTTGAAATGTTGGTTCGCGAAATGTCGTGGTAAGCAAGAGTCGCCACCGTCTTTTATTTTCTCCAACAAGGAAAGGACAAAAGCACAGCAAAATTCCCTTTCGAGATGTTTCTCGGTTCGGAAGGTAGATTATAGAAAGGGAAGGTGTTAGCACCCTTTCTATTTGTGGTTATCCACGGGCTCTTAGGTACTTGCTCACTATGTTTTCAAAAAATGTTTGCTTTTCTTGTGTTTGTGGGTTTTGAAAAAGTTTAGTTTGAAAAACTTCCAGGTAACTCTTGTATCAGTCCTCAAGAGTGTATGAAGTATTTGTTTGAAAACTTTTTGAAAGTGTAGGTGCGAAAAGATGTTTTTGTTTTTTTGAAAGAGCAAGTACCCAGGAGAAATCTACCTACTCTAAGGAATTAGGCTGTGTAAGAGTCCTTTAGACAGTACTATCCCACTATTGAGAAGTAGGTAGCACCGTCGTTGGAGTTATTCGGGTCAATTCGATTATAAGGGACATGTGTGGTCACCAAAGCAATGGTAGGACGCCTTAGCGGTAACCCTAATGTCCTAGATCCTTTTTATCCGAGGCAACTGGATCTTTAGACAGGAGGGCGACCTCTAAAACACCCTATACTTGGTGACCACCTCGAGGCAACCAAGTGAGGCGTACCCTAGGAGTGGCATGTGCATGTGTGTCAAATTCAGTTAAGATTATCTTGTACATGTCATTTGTGAGCTACGGATTGATTTTATTTGTCAAACAAGTCTTGCATGCATATTAATAGTTAATAGTTTGCGGGAAATAAAGTGCGGAAAATTGAATCTACGCTATTACAAGGCGCGGGTATATACATCGCCAAAAACATAACCCGTTTGGAAATAAATGCGGAAAGTAAAAGAAAACGCTAAAAGTCCTAATTAACTATTACATCCTCGGAAACAGATACATAAATATGATCAAATTGAAAATAAATATGCGCGCGAAAGAATTGAATCAGGACGTCCTTAGGGTTTTGACCCTTTTTGAGAAAAGAATTGAATTTTTTCCTTTTTTGCAATTAAATTAAATATTAAACCTAATTTACTAATTAATTAATTATTTACAAAAAAAGTATTTTTTATGTTTTTGTGTTTTAATGAAAATAAAAATAAGAAATTAAAAGTTATCAAAAGAAAAACCCTAATTCTAAGTTAATTTTATTTATTATAAAAAATGTCAAAGTTAACCTAATTAACTAAATTAATTAATTTATTTTTATTTACAAAATAATAATAATTAATAAATAATAATAATAATAAGAAGAAGAAAATATTGTTTTCTGAATTAATTATAAAAATAATTATTTGTTAGTTAAATAAATAGTAATAATAATTAGTAATGAAATAATTAAAAGAAAACAAAATAAAATAAAAAAGAAAAGAAGTAATTAAACCAGGCGGTTGATGGACCCTATAGGAGGTAAATCTGGAATTTCTGTGGCCCATTAAGCTCAAGCCCTTCTGACTTTTGGAATTGCCTAGAGCGTGGGTTAACCAGGAGCATGGTGTTCATCACCTTTTGGCCTTTGGATTGGGTATTATGGACACATGGCGCCTGAGATGTGGGAGTGCATGGTAGAACCCTTTTGAAAGCCTGCGTGGGATTACACAAGAAAAAATAGGAACAATTATATGGGGGACCTGGGAATCGAACCCAGGTCCCAATGATCAATAGACAGCACATCCACCACTCCACCGTTTGCGCGCATTTGTAAACATAATGGATAATGAAATTAATATATGAAAACAATAATTATGCTGGAAAGAGAAAAAAAATGCGCGTAGTTTGAATGCTCCACTCCCACGCTTCCACGTCTTGTCTTCTTCGCTGAAACCTACAAAATACAAATCAAATAGCGGGGGTTTTTAACCCCCACAACCTGCATCCACAGAAAATAGTGAATAGGCGTGTGTTGTACATAAATTGTTCGCGAGCATTTCAATATGTCCGTCTCATTCCAACGGTTTTAACCATGGGTTTCTCAAGGTCTAATTTTCCCTGTACAGCAAAGCCCTAATTTTGGAGCTTGGAAACCCTAAAATCCATTAATGGCATTTTCTGTTTCAGGGCGTCTTAATCCAATTATCTTGCACCAAAAGCTTCGTACAGTCCTTATGAACACAAAACAATCAACAAAAGATGTCAAATATGCATGAATCAAAGTATATGATTTTGGAAAAATTGTTCAAACCGTGGGTCTGTGTAGAATGTTTTCTTGAGCTTTGGCGTATGATTTTGGTTGCAAAATGTTACTGAGAGTTCCTGCAATGTGTTAGAAGCAATTAAAAGTATTGAATTGGCCTTGAAGTGAGAAAACAGTTTTCAAGTTTCTTGAAAAAAATTCAATATGGCTATGGCTTTTTGCAGCAGCTTTTCACGTGAACAGCATTAGGGTTGGCTTGCTTGCATATATGGAAGGGAATTAGGTCAAGTCTTGGCCCAAAGATCCATGGAATTCATGTTTTCAATATTTGATTTTAAATCAAATCTTTTTGCATATTTTTGATTGAAAAACCTTGCCAAATTGGGAGATTTTTTCCCCTTGATGTGTACACGAAATCTCCAGCACATGTAGGTCATATTTGCTTCATGAAAAGATTGCAAAACCCTATCTTGATATTTTCCTGCAATTAAATGAATTAATAATCAATTAAAAATCCAAATAATTAATAAAAATAAGAAAATAATTCAATTTAATCTCAATGGGTCGTGCATAGGCCTTGGACAAAGTTTCAAGAAGAAATTTGAGGCCCATTAGCAAAAATGATGTGTTTTGAGCAAAGTTGACTTTTACAAATTCATGAAAATTTCCCAACTTCTCCAATGCATATCTTGCTCAATTTTGATCATATGAACATGTTCTTTGACATTTTGGAAAGGTCTTGAAGTCCTCTAACCAATTCCTTTGGTCCCACGTCATTTGGATTTACCAATCTCAAGTTATGGTCTTTGACTTAAAGTGCATTTTTGTTGACTTTTGAAATTGACCTATAATGTAGAAATTGATAACTTTTTGTGAGAGCATTTCTTGGACTTGGAATGTGAAGATGAGTTGTAGGAAATGTCATCCCCTTCAAAATGAGCATTGGATGGTATTTTTCTGATGAACCATGAAAAAGTTATGCCTTGGTCAAGTTACAGTTGACTTTTCAGCTGTCCAAAAATAGCAATTTTTGCATCTTTGATGATTTTTGAGCCATGCTTGTGGAATCATGATCAAGACTTGATCAAATGATGATTATGGCTTCAAAATAAGATTTTGACCAAAAATCTTGACTTTTGACTGTAAAATGACCATTTTGCCCCTGCAGTTGACTGTAGAGCAAATGAAGCTTTTGATTGTGCAATTTGATGTTGTGAGTCTTGAGACTTGGCATGTAGATGCTTGAAAATGTATATAGGCCTATGGGACTTTATTGAGCCATTGAAAACCTCAACTTCATTGAAGGAACCAAAACCCTAATTTTGACTAGCTTAGGAGGCATTTGGACTGTGCAATCCTTGAGCAAATCTTGAACCATTTAGAGATTGATCTTGACAAATATTGAAGAATATGGGAGGGAAAATTTTGGGGTACAACACTTAGGTAGATCATTGAAATTTGATTCTTATGGATTTTGTTCTGCCTGTTGTTCCAATTGATTCTCATTGTTGATCTTGGAGGCATCTTCTTGAAGAATATCTAAAATCTCATCATCATCATTTAAAACAATAGTATCCTCCTCAGAGGGGTTAGATTCATCAAATGATTCGTGCATAGATTCCTCAATAGTTAAAGTTCTTTTATTGTAAATACGATAAGCTTTACTAGATAAGGAGTATCCAAGAAAAATACCTTCATCTGATTTTTCATCAAACTTACCAAGGTTGTCTTTGTCGTTGTTAAGGACAAAACATTTGCAGCCAAAGACATGAAAGAATGAAATATTTGGTTTCCTTCCTCGAACGAGTTCATACAGAGTCTTCTTCAAGATAGGTCGAATATTAACTCTATTGCTTACAAAGCATGCCGTGCTTACAACATCCTCCCAAAAATATTTTGGAAGGTTTGAATCACTAAGCATTGTCCTCGCAAGTTCAATAAGAGACCTATTCTTCCTTTCTACAACTCCATTCTGTTAAGGAGTCCTTGGTGCTGAGAGTTATGTGATATTCCATGTTCTTCACAGAAATCTTCAAAGGAGGAATTCTGGAATTCTCCACCATGGTCGCTTCTTATGGAGGCAATAGATAGTGACTTCTCATTTTGAATTTGCTTTGCATATTTCTTGAATGCCTTGAATGCATCATTTTTCTGCACTAAAAATAGTGTCCAAGTATATCTAGAAAAGTCATCAACAATAACTAGAGCGTATACATTACCTCCGAAGCTCCTCGTTCTAGAAGGGCCAAACAAGTCCATATGAAGCAATTATAGTGGCCTAGTAGTGGACACCACATTCTTGGATTTGAAAGTTGATTTTGTTTGCTTTCCCTTTTGACATGCATCGCAAATTCTATCTTTGATGAACTTTATCTTAGGCAGTCCAACAACAAGGTCATGCTTAATCAATTTGTTTAAATGCTCCATATGAATATGAGCGATTCTTTTGTGCCATAGCCATGAGTAGTTGTTGTTTGCCATGAGACATTTAACCTTCAAAGACAAATCGTTAAGGGAAATCATAAAAATATTATTTACTCTTTTACCTTTAAGTTTAGCCTCAAGTGTGACTTCATCTTCTATCAAACATTCATCTTTAGTGACCTTGATCTTGAAACCTTTGCCACATAGTTGGCTAATACTTAGAAGATTGTGCTTTAGTCCTTCTACATAAAGAACATCTTCAATTGATGTGAAAGGTGGATCATCAACTTTTCCTATGCCAAGAATCTTTCCTTTGTTGTTATCTCCATGCGTCACATAACCCTTGGCCTTAAGCGTTATATGTGAAAATTTGTCGATATCTCCCGTCATATGCTTGGAACAACCACTATCGAGATACCATAGATTTGAAGTGGTCGTCAAGCTTACCTACAAAACAAGATTAGGTTTTGTTAGGTACCCAAGTTGCTTTGGGTCCTTCATGATTAGTTCCTTTCTTAACCCACACATAATGGCCATTTTCCATGCCAAAGTTTCTAACATAACAAGCATTAGGTGTTTGTCCTTGAATACCACAATAAAAACAAGTAGGTTCAAATTTACTTCTATATCTAGAAGGATAAGATTTCTTCTTAGAGGGTATTTTCTTTTTAGGATAGTGATGAACTATTTTGGGAGTGATTTCTTTCTCTTTGGTTGGTTGATCGCTAGCCTTGACAAAGATGGTTTTGTTGGTACTTGGTTTTGAAAATTTTGAGTATCCAAGATCACTTTTGTCATTTGAGTATCTTTGTTGGCTAAGAACACCTTACAATCCAATTTGTCCTTTTTCATACCTTTCAAGAACCCTTTTCAATCGGATAATTTGGAAAGAGAGAGATTCACACTTTGTGCATGCAAAATTCTGTTTTTCATCACTAACTTTTTGCTTTTCATCTTTGAGATCTTTTTCAATAGATCCACATTTTTCTTCTAACGATGAAATTTGTTTCTTTTGTGATGAGATAGTTTTGTACAGAATTTTGCATTCATTTAACAATTCATTTATAGCACCTTGTGCATCACTATCAAAAAGAGAGAATACGTTACTAACCTCATCATCTTCGCTTTCGGAGTGGTGTGATGCTATTAACGCAAGATTGGCACTTTCGTCGCTATCGGAGTCGGATGACGAACTTAGTTCAACATCTTCCCATGCAACATATGCTTTCTTATCTTTTGATTCCTTCTTGCCTTTGTAGCCACTTTTCTTTGAAAGTTTTGGACAGTCCGGTTTGATGTGACCTTGTTTACCACATTCATAACAAGTAACTTCTTGTGTTGATGAGGATCCTTCCTTCTTCTTGAAGTGTTTCTTCTTCTTTGAGTGCGAGAAGGCTTTGTCATTTTTACCAAGGAATTTTCCAAGTCTTCTAACGAGAAGCATGAAGTTTTCATCTTCATCAGGATTATCTTTCTTTTCGTCTTCCTTGGAGTCAATCTTCAAGGCAATGTTATTAGACTTCTTTTCTTGATTTTCACGCTTTTCCAATCTACCAAGTTCTGTATCGTATTCTTGAAGTTTTCCGAACAAGGTTGCAGATGTCATAGTAGCGAGACTCTTATTTTCTGAGATTGCCGTTACCTTTGGTTGCCATTCTCTAGTCAAGGATTTGAGCACTTTTAGGTTCAATTCATCATTAGTCAATGTTTTGCCAAGTGCCCTTAGATGATTTGTTAGATGCACAAATCTCTTTTGTAAATCAAGAATGGATTCTCCGGGTTGCATGCGGAACAATTCATATTCTTGACTTAACGTATTAAGTCTCGATCTCTTAACTTCAGTTGTTCCTTCATGTGTTTCAACCAGTGTATCCCAAATTTCTTTTGTCGTTGTGCATGCTGAGACACAGAAGAATTCATCCATACTAAGTGCACTTTGAAGGAGGTTTATTGCCTTTTTGTCATACGGGACCTTTTTCTTATCATCATCATCCCATGTAGTTTTAGGCTTTGATGAACCAACATCGTTTACTACAGTTACCGGAACAAAAGGGCCATTTTAGACAGCATCCCATATTTCTTCTCCTTGTGCTTCTAGATGAGCCTTCATACGGATCTTCCAGAAATCAAAATATTCACCACAGAATAGAGGAGGCTTGTTGCTACTGCCACCGTCTCTGAACACATAATTGTTGTTTGCGGAAGCCATTCTGGATCTAGTAGGAACAGGTTACCTATAACCTGCTCTGATGCCAATTGTGAGTTCAGATGCGCCTAAGAGGGGGGGTGAATTAGGTTCTAAAAACTTTTTCTGGTTTGTATGAATATTTTTGCACGAGTTTCTTTTCTTTCTTTTTCTGATAAGTGATGAAAGCAGTAAATGCGGAAAGTAAAAAATACAGAGATGTATCCTGGTTCCCCTCACAGTCCGAGAGTACTCCAGTCCCCTTTCAATATGAAAGAGATTTCCTTATAGTTGGTAATTTGTACAAAGACTACCAAACAACAAAGAACAATCCTCTTGGACCAAGAACAATCCTCTTGAATTTTCACTAAGACCACAAAGAGAACAATCCTCCCTAAGTGTCTTTCTTGTTTCCAACAATCCTGAAAACAAGGATATAATAGTTTGTTTGATTTGTATAAGAGTTTTAATAATGAAAGAGCAATGTCAATCACTTGATTGATCTTTTCTATTCAATATGAAATTTAAGATGGAATACTCTTCTAAGTGCTCAAGAACAATTTTCAGTATGCATATGAAAATGATGAACAGAAATCTTGAGTATAGAGAGTATGATCAAAAGAATAGAAAGTAATAGTTGTTAGTGATTGTTGTTGTTTTTTCAAAATTCTAAATAAAAATAATTTATAGTGTAGTAATACCTCTTCAATGAATCATAGCAATGTTTAAACCATTTTTACTGGAAAAAATGTATTTGAAAAGATACAAAGATTGCCATGAAAAGGTGTTACAAAAAGTTGCTGGAAAAATGAAAATTTTCAAAATCTGAAGCACAACAACCGGTTGCACTAAAGCAACAACCGATTGTTGTAAAAGCAACTTTTAAAAAATTTGAAAAATATAACTATGACAACCGATTGTTATTGAGGAGAAATCAGTTGCTCATAGGCCAACGTTCAAAAAATTTGAAAACAAAACACATGACAATCGATTGCTGCTAGATGACAATCGATTGTTGTCAAAACAGAAACTTTTGTTTTTTGACTGCAACCGATTGTCCTAGCATGACAATCGATTGCTTGTGTACAAAAATTGAAAAATAATTATTTTTTAAATATTTTAAGCAATTTAAAACATCCTTCTTCAATCATACATAGTATATACTCAAAATATTATTTTAATAAAGTAAATGCATGATTAAAAATAGTTTTGAGCACTAAGAGTATAAGATCAAAAATTTCATATACCTAAAGCCATAAGTCTTGAAATGTTGATCTTGATCAATGAATCTTGCTTGAGATAAATCTTCTATCTTGATCCATTCATTTTTGCATGCTAGTTTGTCTTCATCAAAACACTTGGAAAGCTTGATTTCACAGTCTCCCCCTTTTTGATGATGACAACCATTGCTTGAAGTTTGGAGTGCATCTTTGTTTTCTCTAATCAAGTTGTTTAAAACTCCCCCTAAGTAAAAGACTCCCCCTTGATCTATTGCATGAGGGTTTTGAAGATTGCTTGCTTGCTGCAATTAGGGTTAGAGAAACACAAAAGAAACTACAAAGTCTTCTCCCCCTTTATTATTAGCAAAAAGGAATGGGAAAGAAGATCATAAAAATTTTGCACATAGAAGCAACATAGCATAAATAAAGTTTGCATACATAGATATAACAGAAACAAAGTACACAAAACGAATAAAAATATGGTACAAATAAATAATAGTAATGGCAATGGAAGAGAAAGAATAAAAAAGAGTGTAACTGAAAAAATAAAAAAAAATTCAAAAAATTGAACTGTGCAATCGATTGTTGTTTGATGACAACCGATTGCACCCTTTGAAAAATTCAAACAGGGGCGAAAAATTGAGAGAGTAACCAGTTGTCGTGGAGTGACAACCGATTGTTGTGAAAACAGAAGCTAAATTTCTTTAGCAACAACCGATTGTCACTCTATGACAACCGATTGTCATTAGTGAAAAAGTGAAAAAATACTTAATTTTTGGGGATTTCATAGTCATATATCAAAAATTTAGTAATAAAAACATGGATCATGATATATTACCATAAATTTAAGATTAAGATCATAGCCATGTACCTTAATTAGATAATGTCATTTTCGTTCAAGATACCTAGCTCTCTTTGGATCTTGAAAAGCGGTTCTCTTGCCAACGGTTTAGTGAAAATTTCTGCTAGTTGATTATGCGTATCCACGAAGGTGACTTCGACATCTCCTTGAAGTTCATGATCACGAAGAAAGTGGTGTCGAATGTCGATATGCTTTGTTCTAGAATGCATCACAGGATTCTTTGTAATGTTGATTGCACTTGTGTTGTCACATCAGAGTGGAATGCATCCAAGGTCGAGTCCGTAGTCACAAAGTTGTTGCTTGAGCCATAGAATTTACACACAGCAACTACCCACTGCAATATATTCTGCCTCGGCCGTACTAAGAGCCACACAAGCTTGTTTCTTGCATGCCCAAGAGACTAATGCATTTCCCAAAATGTGCCACTTGTGCTTTTTCTATCTGTTTTACATCCTGCATAATCAGCGTCAGAATAACCAATTAAATTGCATATATTACCTTTTGGGTACCATAGGCCGACATTGGTTGTTCCTTTGAGATATTTCATGATTCTTTTTACTGCCATAAGGTGAGATTTCTTCGGGTTTGCTTGAAATCATGCACACAGACATACACTGAACATGATGTCAGGACGACTTGTCGTCAAGTATAGAAGTGATCCAATCATGCCTCGATATTTATTAATATCAATGGAAATATCGGATTCATCTTGATCAACATAAGTACCGGAGCCCATTGGCGTGTGCATTGATTTGCAATTATCCATATCAAACTTTTTCAAAAGTTCCTTGCAATATTTTGATTGATTGATGAAGATACCATCTTTCAGTTGCTTAATTTGCAATCCAAGGAAATAGTTCATCTTGCCCATCATAGACATCTCAAATTCTCCTTTGATCTTCTTTATGAACAAGGTTTTATCCACTTTACCTTTGTCGAAACCTTTTTCGCATAAGAATGTACTGAGTCTGTCATACCATGCTCTAGGTGCTTGTTTTAAGCCATAAAGAGCTTTTCTCAACTTAAAGACACGTGAAGGATTCTTGAAGTCTTCAAATCCCGGGGGTTGTTTGACATAGACTTCTTCATTGATGTAGCCATTTAAGAATGCGCTTTTGACGTCCATTTGGTAAAGCTGAAAATTCAATGAACAAGCGTAAGCAAGTAAAACACGGATAGCTTCTAACCTTGCAACCGAAGTGAAAGTTTCTTCAAAGTCAATTCCCTCTTCTTGGTTCTATCCTTGGGCTACCAATCTTGCTTTGTTTCGAACAATTATACCATTCTCATCAAGTTTGTTTTTGAACACCCATTTGGTACCTATGATGTGTTTGTCACTTGGTCTAGGAACAAGTTCCCAAACTTGATTTCTCTCGAACTGATTTAATTCTTCTTGCATAGCAATCATCCATTGGTCGTCTCCTAATGCGTCGTCGACTTTGGAAGGTTCGATTTGAGAAACGAACACCATGTTCAAGAAAGCATCTTTGAGGTTCAATCTTGTTGAAACGCCTTGACTGATGTCACCGATGATTTTATCAATAGGGTGATCTCTATGGGTTCTCCATTCCTTAGGTAGATCATTGACATTTGATTCTTCCGGAATTTGTTCTTCTTGTTGTTCCAATTGATTCTCATTGTTGATCTTGGAGGCATCTTCTTGAAGAATATCTAAAATCTCATCATCATCATTTAAATCAATAGTATCCTCCTCGGAAGGGTTAGTTTCATCAAATGATACGTGTATAGATTCCTCAATAGTTAAAGTTCTTTTATTGTAAATACGATAAGCTTTACTAGATAAGGAGTATCCAAGAAAAATACCTTCATCTGATTTTTCATCAAACTTACCAAGGTTGTCTTTGTCGTTGTTAAGGACAAAACATTTGCATCCAAAGACATGAAAGAATGAAATATTTGGTTTCCTTCCTCGAAAGAGTTCATATGGAGTCTTCTTCAAGATAGGTAGAATATTAACTCTTGGGTGACATTCTTCATTCTCTATATGCCCGTACTGCTTGAAAGCGAGGAACCCTGATATGCTGTGCTCCATTGTTGGCAAGGTGGTTTATTTCTCACCTTCCCAAGTCAGTTTTAAAGAACAAAGAAGGTATGGGCTGGGCCTATAGGGTTATGTCTCTCTCTCATAATGACATCATCTGGACTATCAAGGATATGGACGAGGTGGCTATTATTGATCAATGTGGGGAGTACCCCAATGTTCCACTGATAGGAACCACTGGAGGAATCACTTATAATCCGTGCTTGGCCCTATGTTAATTTGGGAATGCTAGGAGGGAAGGCCCTCATGATTTGCTAATTCCTAGTATTGTCTTTGATTTTCAAGGGGATAGTGACGAGCAACGCCGCAGATTCATAAGAGCTTGGGATAGAGTTAACAGGCCTGATCCATACGAGCTGGGTCCAAAGACTTCTCTTCTGATGGAGCCATATCTCTGATGGGTTCGTATCCGTGCCCAACACTACAAAAAAGAAGCTTAGTTGCCTCGTGAAAATCACGTGGCAAACATCAAAATCACGTGGCAAAGCAAAATTAGCGACGTGGTGAGTTATGTCGCTGGGGAGTAAGTGGCAAGCAAGTAGCGACGTGATTCCCACGTCACAAAGTTGTGACGTGGTATTCACGTCGCTACATATTTGTTAATGGCAGCTTTATTAGCGACGTGAGAGTCATGTCACTAATTTGTGACATGATTCCCACGTCGCTACAGGGGACGTTTTTATTTTTTAAAAAATTGTTAATAATTATTTTTTATATTAATTCATTAATGTAATAAAATTTAAATAATAAAATTTATATAATAAAATTTAAATAATAAAATTTATATAATAAAATTTATATATTAAAATTTATATAATAAATTTTATATAATAAAATTTATATATTAAAATTATTAGAATAATAGTATTTTATTTTATATTTCGAATAATAGAATTTTATAAAATAAATTCACATAATTAAATGTTATATAATTTATTAATTTAAAATGATAAAAATAAATATCTTACATAAATGCAAATATAAAAACGAAATAAAAAAAATGTTTTCACGGGGCATCTTCACCCGGAAAATTATCAAGATCAAAGTCATCAAGTCCGTCATCATCCGGCTGGGTATGATCAGGAACATTTTGATTTCGACCGCCTTGCATAAACTGTCTCATCTGCTCCTCCATATCAGATTGCCGCTTCCGCATGATCTCTAACTGACGCTCCTGCTCTTGCCTCATTGTCGTCATTTGGGCCTCCATTTCGCGTCTCACTTCACTGGCCGCCAATTGTCGTACTGTTTCAAGTTGAACCTGAGTCAGATTGGGTTGACGTGACCCCCCTTCTCCATCTCTAAGTCTTTGAAACAGATTACGATCACCAACTCTCAAGCCGGCGGCCAAATTTCCTCCCGCAAAAAAGCAACCATTAGGCCCTTTTCCATTAACAACCTCATTCCAAATATAGAAATCAACATCCCCATTAAGCGGCTCCCCCTCTGCTGGCCTATATTGCAGATTGTGTTCCAGAAAACGTGCTAGCAATGTCTGATAATCATCCTACACATACATTAAATAATACAATTAAAAAAAATTAAAACATTTATATATTAAATTATACTAAATCCAAATATATTAAAAATTTGTCACGTGATTTTCACAAATCAACTTATGAATTGCCACGTGAGTTTCCCGTGGCAATGTATCAGTTGCCATATGAAAATCAGTCACCTGGCAATTTATCAGTTGCCACATGATAATCACGCCACAACTTATAGATTGCCACGTGGAAATAACGTCACTATTTTTGTTATTAACTTAAAAAAAAAAACATAAGTTTAATTACTTTCAAAAGCTTTCTGGGTGCGGTCGTCGACAAAACCTCCCGATTTTTTTGTCCGAGTCCTCGTAATCAACTCAATGATCAATGGTGGTCTCCCCATCTCCTTAGTCTAAACAATAAAGTTAAAAATAATTAGTAAAAAATATTATGAATAAAAATATATATAACTTAAAAAATTAGTAATATTTACCATCCGCCGGACATGCTCTGCAGTGCTAATACTTCCAACAGTATTGACACATCCCCCCTTTTCGGATGCCCTCATCTTCTTAAAATTTTCGGATTTGGCCTTGAATTCTGGCGAACTCCAATATGTACGAAGTTCTCCAAAAACCTCTACGCCTATCCAGTTAGGACGGATACCATGCAGCTCATAATTCTCCCTAACCCGCCGCATTATATCAGAAAATCTTCTAGAAGTTCTGCTATAATAGATTTTTTCCATTATTTTCTCATTCAACGGATCCCACACACATTTTTCCTGCAATGTTGTATGACATTAAAATAAAAAGTTAAGCAATTATCATTAAAATGTGACTTAAATAACAATACTAAAAAAATATAATAAATTTACAACTTAAATAAATAACAATACCTTAAATTTTTTAAACCATTCTTCTTTATTTGTAACCTCGCCAAAGTTCTTCCAAGAGGATTTATACATCTGCTGGATTATATAATTAATAACCTTGGCAGCCGTCCGACTCGGCGCGAAACTAAACAACAAGATTTTGAATAAACAATATTAATTATAAATTTATACAAAATATTAAAATGAATATGTACTTAAATAAAAGTTTATATAAGAAACTTACTTGCTTCCTTCGGGCCAAATCCAAAACCTCCCGTCAATGACATGAATCTCACTCGGATCATCTGATCTCTCACGAATATCAGCTCCATCTATATCATCAGCTACGACATCTGCATCACCGTCAGCCTGTGTAGGACGTGGGGTGCTGGATCCTGCAGCCTGTGTGGGATGAGGGGTGCGTGACCCTCCGGTCCGTCTAGGACGTGGGGCGCGGGATCCTGCAGCCTGTGCCGGACGTGGACTGCTGGGTCCTCCAATGTGTGTGGAGTGTGGGGTGCTGGACCCTCCCGCCTGCTGGAAGGATGAATACATCTGTGTGGGTCCCCCTGTCTGCTGGAATGATGAAGGCACACCATCCTCTTTTACGTATTACAAATGAAGGATAAGGAACATAATAAACTCGCCTAACAATATGTGACATTATGAAAGGGTCATATTCTTTGTATCTCCGGTTCATTTGAATCTCGACAGAACCATATGACTTGTCTATCTTTGTGCCTCTAGTTGGATCATACCATTCACAATAAAACAGGACAACTTTATTTTCCGTGTCCAAGTAATTGTATACCAACTCGTAGATATGTTTAACAAATCCATAGAAGTCGTCTTCACCGCCATCTGTAACTCCTTTTACAAAAACACCACTATTTATGGTTTTTTTCCCTTCGGTCCATGCCTCAGTGTGAAATTTATATCCGTTCACGAAGTATGTGTGCCAATCATTTGCCCTTTGGATAGGGCCTTCTGCCAAGTTTCTCAAATGGAGTATTTCTGGAGTTAGTGCAGGAACGCTAGACAATGTTTGCTTGAACCATGAGGGAAATTGAGCATGAATGACACCTGATGTTGACTGTACCCCGGTACTATGAAAATAGGCATTGTTAAATTCCCTACAAAAAACACACAATAAGTTTAATAAGTTTGGTATACACACACCATAAGTTTAAAAAGTTTTGGTAAACTCACTCAAGATATGGTTTAACTTCAACGCAGTTGATCAAGACATGGACATGTGCAGATTGCATTTCTTTTTGGGTCAACCAATGCACACCCTTCTTTCCAGAAGGTCGACCTGGTAGCGCAAAGACTGATAAGGTGAATTGACTCCTCTGATTGACATTTACATGATTCCGTATGATTCTAGGAGTTAACATCAAGTGATTGAAATAGTGACTGCAAAAATGTGATGTTTCCCGATGCAAGTTATGTGCACATATAGATCCTTCTACTCTAGCTTTATTTTTTACCGATCTCTTTGAATCACCCATGAACCTTTCAAACGGATACATCCACCTATATTGAACAGGTCCACCAAGATAAGCTTCATATGCAAGATGCACAGGTAAATGTTCCATGGAGTCAAAGAAACCAGGTGGAAATACTTGTTCCAACTTACAAAGAATGAGTGCAATGTTTTGGTCCAACTTAATGATGTCTTCCACTTTTAAAGCTGACACACAAATATCTCTAAAAAATTGACTAATTTCAGTTAGTGGGTCAAGAACATGTTTGGGTAGCGATCCAAATGCAATTGGTAGCAACTGTTCCATAAAAATGTGACAATCATGACTTTTCATACCATGTAATTTTCCAGTGTTAGGGTCAGCACACCTTGCTAAATTTGATGAATACCCATCGGGCATTCTCAATTCTTTTAACCATCTACAAACCGCTTTAGCTTCTTGGGAAGTCAGACTGAAACAAGCCTTGGGTTTTAATAATTTTCCATTCGGTTGAGGCTTCAACTCCAACTCTCTTCGATTACACCAAATTCCCATGTCTTGTCTGGCCTTCTCATTATCTTTTGTTTTTCCTGTCACATCCATCACTGTGTTAAATACATTATCAAAAAAATTCTTCTCAATATGCATAACATCAAGATTATGGCGCAACAAATTATCTTTCCAATACGGAAGATCCCAAAATATACTTCTTTTTGTCCAATTGTGGGTGACGCCGTATCCTTCAATTCGGCATGCTTTCCCAGTATCTGTAAATTTTGGTAGTTCACATACTTGGTTCCATATAACCCCTGGTGGAAATCGAGGCGGAGGCAAATCTTTCTCTCGTACATCTTTTTTAAAATTTGTCTTGTTTCTTCTATACGGGTGATTTGCTGGTAGGAATCTGCGGTGACAGTCAAACCATGAGCTTTTCCCACCTTTATCCAACGTAAATGCTTTGGTGTATCCCATGCAATGCGGACAACCCATTTTTCCATGTGTACCCCAACCAGACAACATGCCATATGCTGGAAAGTCATTAACGGTCCACATCAAGGCAGCTCGTAATGTGAAGTTCTGTTTACGGGATATATCATAAGTCCATTCTCCAATCCACATCTTCTTCAAATCATCAATTAAAGGTTGTAAGTACACATCAATTCCGGCTTTTGGACTGTGCGGGCCTGGAATAACACACGTCAAAAACATGTATGGTTTTGTCATGCACATCTCAGGAGGGAGGTTGTAAGGTGTTACAATAACTGGCCAACAAGAGTACGCACTTCCTGACGCTTGCACGTATGGGGCAAATCCATCAGAGCATAATCCAAGCCTGACATTTCTAGGTTCTGCAGCAAAATCTAGATGTGTCCGATCAAAGTGCTTCCATGCCTCACCATCAGATGGATGTCGCATAGTGCCAGAACTTGTTTGGTTTGTATGATGCCATGTCATTTGACTTGCACTGTGCATTGAAGCAAACATTCTTTTTAACCTTGGTATTATAGGAAGATAAAACATGGATTTTACTGCTACACGCTTTTGCTTGCTGTTAACGGCTCTACTGCGAACTTGATATCTTGGACTATTACAAAACTTACACTCCTCTAACGATCCATCTTGAGTACCAAACTCATTGTCATAAAACAACATGCAACCGTTAATGCAACAGTCAATCTTTCTTACTTTTAAACCCAACTTCGACACCCACTTCTTTGCATCATAATAACTTGTAGGCAAATTGTCTTTCGTAGCGGTGGAGTCCAACATCATTTTTGCAAAATGTTCCAAACATTGATCAGAAACATTCCAATTTGACTTGGCAGCCAATAATCTCACACACATTGATAGCTTCGAGTCTGACGACCCCTCAAACAACGGCGTATTCATCTCGTTCAATAATTGATAAAATCTTTGCGCTTCCTCATTCGGCAACTCTTCCCCTTCAAAATCTTCAGGTTCATCATATGTCACGTTTACACCAAAAGCATCCTCAACCATGTCACCGATCAAATTAAAGTTCTCCTCATACTCCATAACCGGTCGACTACTTGAAGCATGCGTGTTGCTAGTCTCTGGTACATTAACCGGTAGTTCTTCACCATTATACGTCCAAACCCAATAATTTTCAATGAATCCCCTTCTATGCAGATGACGTGTTACTTCCTCTGGGTCACTAATTATTGGTCTACATTCACACTTAAGACAGGGACATCTAACCCCTCCTTCGCTTCGACAACAATCCTGAGCAAACGCCCACTTAATAAACCCATCAACTCCTACTATAAAATTGGGTTTAAGTCCACTTCTTCCTGGATATGTTCTATCGTACATCCAACTGCGATAATACCGATAATATTCCATACTGCACATTTATACAATCATTGTCTTTTTCATTAGAAATATTCTTAAACTATTTAATACTATTCTTAAAAATATAAATTTTGCTTTTTTATATATATACTAACATATAAATAAATATTCAAATGTAAAATATATAATTTTTTATTACATAACAATAATATCAAAAAACAATAATATAACATATTTACTTTTTATTATATATACAACAATAATATTAGAAAACAAATAATGTAAGATACATACTATTTATTATTATATATATAACAATAATATTAAAATAATAATATAATATATATATTCTTTTTTTAATTATGTTTTTTATAAATTCTTATTCTAATATATAATTTTTTTTCCATATCTTTAACATATAAATAAAAAAATAAAACTATTATAATAAATATAATATACATCTATAAAAAACATGTTATTAAATATGTTATTAAATTTATGTTTTTTAAAATTTTTTAAAAAATATATTAAATATGTTATTAAAAAATATGCAATCTGAACAAATATATTTGTTAACATATATATATATATACATCTATAAATTATTTTTTTTTTAATTTTATGTTTTCTAAAATTTTTTATTATCAGTACATTTATACTACTAACAGTATATACATATATACTTCCTAACCACAAAATACATATACAAATCTAATCTATATAATACATATAAAATCTAAAAAAAATGCATAAATACCTCTATATAATTTCTTCAATAAATTTGCGTCTTCTTGGATAGTTCTTGGTGTTCTTCAAATTTCTCTACAAATAATAATGAACAACCGAACAAATACCATGTTAAATATTTCATTCCAGTATAAAAAATAAAGAACAAATGAAATAAACATTTAACAAAATATGAATACCTTAGATTTCTTCAACAAATTGGAATGGAAGAAAATTGATTCGCGAAATTGGGTTTGAGAGGAACAATTTTGGGTTTGTGAGAGTTGCTGTAATGTTTGCAAGGAAAGGAAGAAGAAGAAAGCACGCTACTGTAAATCAAAATGTTGAACATATGTAACTTCTAGTAGCGACGTGACTGTCACGTCGCAACGTTGCCACGTGATAATCACGTCGCTACAAACTAATCATAAATACTATTCTCTCTCCAACACTGCAACTCTGCCATCAGCGAAATTATTTTTCCCCCCAAAAATTTAGCGACGTGGCTATCACGTCGCTACAAAATTTCAAACTTCCCCCTGAAAAACGTTCACCATTTTGCATTAAATGTCATTAAAATATATTAGCGACGTGGTTATCACGTCGCTAATATATGTCGCTGGGGACATATATTTTTGTAGTGCAAAAGCTGGGAATGCCGTATGAAGCCGTCTTGCCTATCATTGTTGAAGTTGCTAGTGAAGAAGGGGTTCTTCCTACCATCCTCCATCCTCATATGCCCACTGACATTGGGGCACTGAAAAGGTCATGGATGCAGCTGAGAGAAGAGCGGGATACTTACCGAGAAAAGTATCACGAGCAAGAGTAGAAGATTCAGAAGTTGACTAGGCAGCTGGAGAACGAGCGGATCCTCAATGACTATGTCCGCACCGACAAGAAGCGACGATGGGAGCACTGATTTACCTTTGATTATTTCCAGTTCTTATTTACTCTTCAGTATTTCCTTTCTTGTAACGCCTTAAGGGCATCTGTTGAACAATTTGAATTTCAAGTTTATCTAATAAAAGTGTGTTTCCTTTTTGGTTTACGAATTTGAATCTCTCGATGTCTTTGAAATCATAGCATACGCATTTCATTCCATGCACCTCATAACAGGTACCCTTACAGGTTTTGTCATCTTCTTCGCTGTTTATTTCAGCATCATGTCTTCTGAACCATCAACTGAACAAGCAATCAAGGCTCTACAGGCTCAAAACGCCCAGTTCCAATAATTGTTCATGAATCTAGCTAAGGGTCAGCAAGATCTGAAGGCCATTATCCTGGAAGAGAAGAAAAAGAAGAAGAAGAAGACGGTCATGTTCAATATGGGTCAAAGATTCGGAAACGGCTTGCGCGATGAGGTTGATTTGACCACCTCATTTGGAGGGAAAGATAGTCAGGAAGAAAGGAGGGCTCCTAGCCCTGTGGTTTCAGACAACGAGACGGACTTCGACGAAGACCAGTATCCTCCGGCCGAGGATAGATACAAACAACTGGAAGATCGTTTGAGTGCGATGGAAGTTCAGAAAGTGCCTGGTCTGGACTTTGGTGATCTGGGTCTGTCATTTGGGGTGGTGATTCCCCACAAATTCAAAGCACCAGCCTTTGCTAAATACGACGGGGTTTCTTGCCTGAAACTACACCTTCGGTCGTATGTAAGGAAGATTCAGCCGTACACCGCTGATAAGAACCTATGGATCCACTTCTTTCAAGACAGTCTCTCAGGGACTCAGCTTGAATGGTTTTACCAGTTAGAAGGATCCAGTATCCACAGTTGGGAAGATTTGGCTGCTGCTTTCTACAGGCAGTACCAATACAATGCCGACCTCGGTCCCACGTGTACCCAACTCCAGGGTATGTTAATGGGTGCGGGCGAAGGTTTCAAAGATTATGCTCAGAAGTGGAGGGACCTCGCTGGAAGAGTGCAACCACCCTTGGCTGATAGGGAGCTTGTGGATATGTTTCTGGGGACGTTGTCTGGTCCGTATTTCAACCATCTGATTGGAAGTTCTTCGTCCGGGTTTACGGAGCTGATTATGACCGGGGAAAGGATTGAAGCTGGTATTAAGTCTGGTAAAATACAGAAGGGTGCTTCATCAGGCACCGAGAAGAAGCCTTTTAAGAAGGAGGCCAGTGCTGTTTACAGTTCGAAAAGCCAGAATATACCTGAATGCCGCTAACCTGTTAATGTGGTTGTTATTTCAAGACCTGCTGGTGCTCCTCAGCGCAACAATCAACCAAGAGTCGAGAAACCTCGAAGACAATTTACTCAGCTCAACATGACGCTATCTCAGATTCTGCCACAGTTATTGAAAACCAATCTAGTGATTCCAAGGGAGGCTCCGCAGAATCCCAACACTACATCGCCAAAGTACAACCCTAATGCCCATTGTGCTTTTCACTCTGATATCCCGGGGCATGATACAAATGATTGTTGGGTTTTGAAGAATAAGGTACAGGACTTAATTGATGCTAAGGAGATTGAGTTCGAAGCACCTGAAAGACCTAATGTTGTGACAACTCCTATGCCCAAGCATGGAGTAAATGCTATAGAGGAAGACTCATTTGTAGTTTCTGTGAAGGATATTGCTACTCCATTGATGACTGTGAAGAATAACCTTTTGCTAGCCAGTTTATTTCCGGGTTGTAATGAAGGTTGCCGTATGTATTCTGTACTACCTACTGGTTGCCGTCTTTTGAAGTCAGGTGTCCAGCGCCTGATGGATAATAAAGAAATTCTGTTTGAGAATATTGTTGTTCCTTTAGTTCATACTGAAGAAGTTGCTATAATCACCATTTTCGACAATTCTTCTAAGGCTTCCACGAGAAAGCCTGTTAGAATTACATCTGTTCCAAGAATTGCGCCGTTGATCATCACTGTTCCTGGGCCTATCCCCTATACATTCGACAAAGTTGTCCCTTGGCATTACGGGGCTGATGTTTACTATCACGGAGTTAAACAAGATTTGGATATTGTTACTGACGTCAGCAATATTGTTGGACCTGCTAAAGTCACCCGCAGTGGAAGACTTTTCTCACCTGATATCTCTCCACCAACTGCCCGGAAACCTGTTGTTATTACACCTGCCAGTGTACCTGCTACTATTCCTACTCAAGTTCACATTCTTACCCCTGTCGCCGAGTCATCTGACACTCGGGGCAAAGGGACCACCAGTGAGCCTGCCCAGACGGAGGCACCGAAGAAGATTACCGTTGAAGCCTCTAGACAAGAGATGGAGGAGATTCTGAAGATTATCAAAAAGAGCGATTACAATGTAGTCGAACAGCTGGGGCAAACCCCGTCCAAAATCTCTATGTTTTCACTGTTACTATACTCAGAAGCCCATGCCAAGGCTCTGATTGCATTCCTAAAGACCGCACACGTACCGCAAGAGACATCAGCTGATCAGTTTAACGATTGTGTGGCTAGTCTGACTGCTGATAATGGGTTGGGTTTCTCTGACGCCGACTTGACTGCTAAAGGGAAGAATCACAACGATGCCCTGCATGTCTCCATTGAATGTAGAGGCACCACTCTTGCTCATGTATTGGTGGATACTGGTTCCTCATTGAACGTTTTGCCTAAGAAAGCTCTAGATCGGTTGGACATTAAAGGGTTGGAGCTGAAACTGAGCAACATCGTCGTCAGGGCCTTTGATGGGTCTAAGAGGATGGTGCATGGAGAAGTGGATATTCCAATTAAGGTTGGTTCTCAGGTTTTCACCTCTACGTTCTATGTGATGGACATTCGTCCATCTTATTCATGTTTGTTGGGTCGTCCATGGTTCCACAATGCTGGGGCAATGACGTCAACGCTCCACCAAAAGCTGAAGTACCCGGTCAAAGGAAAAATTGTGACAGTACAAGGAGAAGAGGAGCACATGGTGAGCCACCTCAACTCTTTCCGATACATAGAAATGGATGGGGAGTTTATTGAGACCCCGTTCCAGCATTTTGAAAAGGTTCCCCAGACACTGGCATCAACTGAGACTGTTGTTGAAGATCCTCCAATGAAGATGGCTTCCTTCAAGGATTCCCGGGCTGTTGTCGAGAAAGGTGGGTGTGCAAATTGGGGCCAACTCCCTGATTTTGCACAGAAGACTAACAAGTTTGGTTTGGGTTTCACTGTAGAAGCTCAAAAGGCTGTTCGGAATGCACGGATCGGAAGACCTCCCATGTTCATCAGCAATTCGGGAGTGAATGCCATTGAAGACGATGTTGAAGAGTCTGAGTTTGACAGTTGGATCTACCCAATGACCGACGATGGACTAAGCAACTGGACAGCAAAGGGCTTCATCCCAATTTCTTTTGTTACCCAGTAATGAGACTTTTGTTTTGAATTTGTAACAGACAATGTTTTAAAATTTACGGCCCGGTGTCTTACCCGGGGCACCGTGGATTCATTTGTGAGGGCTTTATGTGTGTCATTTTCATATATCATTAATAAAAGCATTGGAGGTTTTCTTGCATTTCAAATTTTGCGCTCCTTGTCTTTCTTTTATTATATATTGCAAAACAGCTATTTTACACACACTCACATATACAGGTCTACATCCACTCTGGATCTCACTGGTAACGACTCTTCTACTGTCAGTTATGACTTCGAAAATCCGATCAACTTAGCCGAAGACGAAGGTGAAGATGATTGCGAAGTGCCTGTTGAACTTGCTAGACTGCTACTTCATGAAGAGAGGGCCATACAGCTGCACGAAGAGCCGATGGAATCAGTAAATCTGGGTACAGAGATAGACAAGAAAGAGGTCAAGATCGGGGCAAATCTGGAGCTTAATGTGAAGCAACGGTTGATTCAGATGCTGCGTGACTATGTTGAGATCTTTGCCTGGTCTTATGAAGATATGCCTGGGTTGGATACCGATATTGTGGTTCACCGCCTGCCTACCAAGGAAGACTGTCCTCCAGTGAAACAAAAGGTTTGCCGAATGCGCCCAGATATGTCTGAGAAAATCAAGGCTGAAGTTATGCAACAGTTTGACGCCGGTTTTCTAGCAGTTACTTCTTACCCACAATGGGTGGCCAATGTGGTTCCAGTGTCGAAGAAGGATGGTAAGTGTTGTACCCCAAAATTTTCCCTCCCATATTCCTCAAGATTTGTCAAGAATGATCTTCAAATTGTTCAAGATTTCTCAAGAGTTGTACAGTTCAAACCACCTCCTAAGCCAGATGAAATTAGGGTTTTGGTTCTTTCAAAGAATTTGAGGTTTTCAAGGGTTCAATCAAGTCTCATGGGCCTATATACATTCTCAAGCATCTACATGCCAAGTTTCAAGACTCACAGTGCCAATTTGCACAGTCAAAAGCTCCATTTGATCCACAGTCAACTGCAAGGGCAAAATGGTCATTTTGCAGTCAAAAGTCAGAATTTTTGGTCAACATCTTATTTTGAGTCCACAATCACCATTTGATCAAGTCTTGATCATGATTCATCAAGCATAGCTCGAAAATCATCAAGATGTAAAAAGTTACTATTTTTGGACAGTAGAAAAGTCAACTGTATCTTGACCAGGGCATAACTTTTTCATGGTTCATCAGAAAAATCCCATCCAATGCTCATTTTGAAGGGGATGAAATTTCCTACAATCCATCTTCACACTCCAAGTTCAATAAATGCTCTCACAAGAAGTTATCAATTTTGACATTATAGGTCAAATTTAAAAGTCAACAAAAGTACACTTTGAGTCAAAGGCCATAACTTGATATTGGTAAATCCAAATGACATGTGACCAAAGGCATTGGTTAGAGGACTTCAAGAGCTTTCCAAAATGTCCAAGAACATGGTCATATGATCAAATTTGAGCAAGTTGTGCATTGGAGAAGTTGGGAAATTTTCATGAATTTGCAAAAGTCAACTTTGCTCAAAACACCTTATTTTTGCTAATGGGCCTCAAATCTCTTCTTGAAACTTCACCCATGGCCTATGCACGACCCATCAAGCTTAATTAAATTTATTTTCTTATTTTTATTGATTAATTGGATTTTTAATTAATATTAATTCATTTAATTAATTTAAATTGCAGTCAAAAGTCAGAATTTTTGGTCAACATCTTATTTTGAGTCCACAATCATCATTTGATCAAGTCTTGATCATGATTCATCAAGCATAGCTCAAAAATTATCAAGATGCAAAAAGTTACTATTTTTGGACAGTAGAAGTTATCGTTAAGATCTCGACAAAGCATCTCTTCCCCACAGAGTAATTCATTGCAGAGTAATCTCTTCACCAGGTTTATTCCCCAACGGAGTCATCTTCTCCTACCGGTTTATTCTTGCAATCATCTTTGTTCATCATCCCCAGCGGAAACGAAGAACTCTACTCTTCAACATCAGCCCAGGATTTAACAAACTCCCCGGCACTCGTCAAGGATTTATTTTCCCGGACGAAAATACATTCATAAACATATCACATTTCACATCTCCTAGTTACATACATGATAAATTGCATACGACACGATCTCATTTTGAGAACATCGTGCATTTCATACATTATGACATTGCATGCAACTAATGTTTTGCCTTTTCAGGAAAAGGTCAATCCAAATATGATTACCATCAGCCTTCTTAAGTTCCGGATTAATACCTGTAACTAGCCAGGAAATATCTGTGGACAACTGATTATAGATCTATACCTGAAACCAGACAGGAAAGTTATCTACATTGAAGAGATTGAAGATTAATACCTGTAGCAAGCCAGGAAAACTATCTTTCTTTCTCAGGTCAGAGATTAATACCTGAAACCAGACAGGACAACTATCTCCTCGACCGACCTTTCTTAAGTTCCGGATCAACACTTGTAACTAGCCAGGAAATATCTGTGGACAACTGATTGTAGATCTATACCTGAAACCAGACAGGAAAGTTATCTACATTAAAAAGATTGAAGATTAATACCTGAAACCAGCCAAGAATACTATCTTTCTTTCTCAGATCATAGATTAATACCTGAAACCAGACAGGACAACTATCTCATCGGCCAACCTTCTTAAGTTCCGGATTAATACCTGTAGCAAGCCAGGAAATATCTGTGGACGATTGATTGTAGATCTATACCTGAAACCAGACAGGAAAGTTATCTACATTGAAGAGATTGAAGATTAATACCTGTAGCAAGCCAGGAAAACTATCTTTCTTTCTCAGGTCAGAGATTAATACCTGAAACCAGACAGGACAACTATCTCCTCGACCAACCTTTCTTAAGTTCCAGATCAACACCTGTAGCAAGCCAGGAAATATCTGTGGACGATTGATTGTAGATCTATACCTGAAACCAGACAGGAAAGTTATCTACATTGAAGAGATTGAAGATTAATACCTGTAGCAAGCCAGGAAAACTATCTTTCTTTCTCAAGTCAGAGATTAATACCTGAAACCAGAGAGGAAAACTATCTCATCGGCCAGCCTTCTTAAGTTCCAGATCAACACCTGTAACTAGCCAGGAAATATCTGTGGACGACTGATTATAGGTTAACACCTGAAACCAGACAGGAAACCCACCTATATGAAGAGATTGAAGATCAATACCTGTAACAAGCCAGGAAGACTATCTTTCTTTCTCAGGACAGAGATAAATACCTGAAACCAGACAGGATAACTATCTCCTCGACCAACCTTTCTTAAGTTCCAGATCAACACATGTAGCAAGCTAGGAAATATTTGTGGACGATTGATTGTAGATCTATACCTGAAACCAGACAGGAAAGTTATCTACATTGAAGAGATTGAAGACTAATACCTGTAGTAAGCCAGGAAAACTATCTTTCTTTCTCAAGTCAGAGATTAATACCTGAAACCAGACAGGAAAACTATCTCATCGGCCAACCTTCTTAAGTTCCAGATCAACACCTGTAGCAAGCCAGGAAAAATCTGTGGACGACGGATTGTAGATTAATACCTGAAACCAGACAGGACAACTATCTACTTGACCATTATGAAGCAACCCTACACCGGTTCCTTCTCTTCCAAGATGCAGTTTTACACGGACTCATCATCAGGCAACCCTACACAGGTTCCTTCTTTTCAACCTACCAAATTACAATTCAACAAACAATCTCCAGATGGCATCTTTAAGCCCATCTCCACAACTATCCATTACATTTCCATATGGCATTTATAAGCCCATCCTCCTATCCATCATATCTCCAAATGGCATCTGTAAGCCCATTCCCGATATCATATTGCTGATACTACACCATGCGAGTGCAAATTTCTAGGCACCTTAGTGTTCAATCATCTTCCACCTTTGGATCACGAAAGGCACGCAAGCCAATCTATATCCTCAGGTTTAAGAAGATTGAACAGGGGCAACTGTTGTACCCCAAAATTTTCCCTCCCATATTCCTCAAGATTTGTCAAGAATGATCTTCAAATTGTTCAAGATTTCTCAAGAGTTGTACAGTTCAAACCACCTCCTAAGCCAGCTGAAATTAGGGTTTTGGTTCTTTCAAAGAATTTGAGGTTTTCAAGGGTTCAATCAAGTCTCATGGGCCTATATACATTCTCAAGCATCTACATGCCAAGTTTCAAGACTCACAGTGCCAATTTGCACAGTCAAAAGCTCCATTTGATCCACAGTCAACTACAAGGGCAAAATGGTCATTTTGCAGTCAAAAGTCATAATTTTTGGTCAACATCTTATTTTGAGTCCACAATCATCATTTGATCAAGTCTTGATCATGATTCATCAAGCAGAGCTCGAAAATCATCAAGATGCAAAAAGTTACTATTTTTGGACAGTATAAAAGTCAACTGTATCTTGACGAGGGCATAACTTTTTCATGGTTCATCAGAAAAATCCCATCCAATGCTCATTTTGAAGGGGATGAAATTTCCTACAATCCATCTTCACACTCCAAGTTCAATAAATGCTCTCACAAGAAGTTATCAATTTTGACATTATAGGTCAAATTTAAAAGTCAACAAAAGTACACTTTGAGTCAAAGGCCATAACTTGAGATTGGTAAATCCAAATGACATGTGACCAAAGGCATTGGTTAGAGGACTTCAAGAGCTTTCCAAAATGTCCAAGAACATGGTCATATGATCAAATTTGAGCAAGTTGTGCATTGGAGAAGTTGGGAAATTTTCATGAATTTGCAAAAGTCAACTTTGCTCAAAACACCTTATTTTTGCTAATGGGCCTCAAATCTCTTCTTGAAACTTCACCCATGGCCTATGCACGACCCATCAAGCTTAATTAAATTTATTTTCTTATTTTTATTGATTAATTGGATTTTTAATTAATATTAATTCATTTAATTAATTTAAATTGTAGGAAAATGCAAGATTTGATTTTTCAATCAATTTGTGAAGCAAATATGGTCAAGATATGCTGGCAATTTCTTGCACAAGTCAAAGATACAAAAATCTCCAAATTTGGCAACATTTTCCAATCATGAAAAATCAAAAAGATTTGATTTCCAATCAAAGATTTAAACTTGAATGCACATGGATTGGACCCAAGTTTTTGACCTAATTTCATTCTCTTATACATAAGCAAGCTAAGCCTGACAAAAAGGGACGTGAAAAAGCTGCAGAAAAGACCCTAGCATATTCAAGAAATTTCAAGAAAAAGTGAAAACATATTCTTGTATTCCAGACCAATTCAAGGCAATTTGTTGATTCAAATACATTGTAGGAGGTCCCAGGGACAATTTGCAATTGAAATCACGCACTAAAGCTCAAGAAATCACTGAAAACAGAACCACGGTTTGCACTTATATTTCAAAATCGTAACTCTTAAATCATGCATATTTAACGTGTTTTCTTGATTGATTTGCATTGCTGGGAACCATATGAAGCTAATGGTATAATTGAATTATAATGTCCTGAATCAAAAGATGCCATAGCTGAATTTTTAGGGTTCGTGAGCTTTGAATTGGGGCTTTGCAATCCAGGAAAAATTAGGACTTGTGAGACATATGGTTGAGATCACGAGACCAAGACGAACACAAATGACCCCTCGCGAAATATTTATATGTACCATGGTGCTAATCGCTATTTTTCGTGCAAGCGCATAGTGGAGGTTAAAAACCCCCGCTATCTGTTTATATTTTTGCAGGAACAATGAAGAAGATGATGATGTGTTAGTACCTAGTTGGCCGATTTAAAAAACGGCGCGCGTTGTTTTGTTGTACAGCCTATTTGTTTGTTTACTAATATAATAATCACCACTTATCATAATAACAAATAAAACAGCTTGGCTGAGTGGTGAGTGCGTTGATCTGGAAGCCTTGGGACCTGGGTTCGAATCCCAGGTCCCCCAAAACGCTTATTCTATTTTTCTTAACATATTCACGTGCAGAGTTCCAAAGGTTATCCACCATACACCTCAAAGATCAGTGCGCCAGGTGTCTCCACACTCAAATCCAGTGGCCAAAGATGAAGGACCATTGTACTCCCCAGTCAACGCGCGTGTGGACAATCCAGGAAAGTCAAAACAGGCTGTAGCAAATGGGCCACCAATTTCCAAACATACCTCCTAATTGGGCCAACACCCCCTCGGTTATTTTCTTCTTTTATATTTTTTTCACTTAATTATTATTTATTATTAGTTAATTTATTAAATTAATTTTTTTCTCATAATAAATTCAGAAAACTAAAATATAATATTTTTTGTTATTATTTATTAAATTCACCCTTAATTTGTTATTTTTGTAAATAAAAACTAACATAATTAATTTAGTTGTTTTAATTAGGTTAACTTCAATATTTTCACAATAATTTAAAATAAATTAGAATTAGGGTTCTTGACAACTTTTAATCATTTTTTTATTTATTTCCTTGAGACATTAAAAAACCAAAATATTTCTTTTTATTAATTAATTAATTAGGTTTAATTTAATTTAATTCATAAATAATAAAAACTTCTTTCTTTCTAAAAAAGGTCAAAACCCTAAGACTCTCCGATTCAATTTTCTCTCGCGCGTATGTTTTATTTTGTTCATATATTTGATCATTATTATGTAATTGCTCCGAGGATGTAATAGCTTTAATTAGGACTTTTTATCGCTTTCATTTATTTTCCGCAATTTACTTTTCAAGGGTTGTTTTTGGAGATGTAAATACCCGACGCCTTGTAATAGTTTAGCTTTATTTTCCGCAACCATTAACTGCTAGATGTATGCTAACTAGGCTATGCATGACAAGACTTATCTCTGAAATTAAAATTAACCCGTAGCTCACCATAACATGTACAAAGATAACATAAACTGAAACCTGAAACACTTGCACATGCCACTCCTAGGGTACGCCTCACTTGGTTGCCTCGACGTGGTCATTGAGTATATGGTGTTTTAGAGGTCGCCCTCCTGTCTAAAGATCAAAGTTGCCTCGAAACGGTTGCCTCGATAAAAACAATCTAAGACATTAGGGTTACCGCTAAGGCATCCTACTATTGCTTTGGTGGCCACATGTCCCTATAATCGAATTGACCCGAAACTCCAACGACTGTGCTACCTACTTCTCAATAGTGGGATAGTACTGTCTAAAGGACATTTACACAGCTTAATTTCTTTTGAGTAGGTAGAGGTTCTTAGGTACTTGCTCTTTCAAAAAACAAAAATACTTTTCGCACTTACATCTTTTCTGACAAAAGTTTTCAAACAACACTTCACACACTCTTCAGGACAGATACAAGAGTTAAATCGAAGTTTTCAAACAAAATTTTTTCAAAACCCACAAACACAAGAAAAGCTAAACATTTTTGAAAACATAGTGAGCAAGTACCTAAGAGCCCGTGGATAACCACGGATAGAAAGGGTGATAATACCTTCCCTTTCTATAATCTACCTCCCGAACCGAGAAACATCTCGAAAAGGAATTTTGCTGTGCTTTTGTCCTTTTCTTGTTGGAGAAAATAAAAGACGGTGGCGACTCTTGCTTACCGCGACATTTTGCTAAACGCAAACGCGAACCAGCATTCCAAAACAGTCAGTTCTATTTCCACCGATCACAGAACTGGCGACTCTGCTGGGGAATATTAAGTGAGGTGTACCTTAGGATTAGATCATTCTATGTTTTCAATTGTATGCCTTGTATGCTTTAATTTTGTGGGCTTGTATTGGAGTTTCATAGATCCTAACCCGGATCTGGGGAATACCCTTTAGGTAAGTAGCAATAAACTATGAGGGACCTGTCTGGCGTAGATCGACACGGGTGAAGCAGTAGCTACGTTGGTGTGACACCTTGGTCTGTACCGATATCCCTTGTGTTGGAACGAGGAGAATATGGGTCTTCTGAGGAGTCATTAAGTACCAACTGACCTTAGCACCTTAAATTGACCAACTTGGCCATAGAACAGTAGCAGTATGCTACACTCATTGAGGCTAAACTCTCGCGATGGTTCCGGTCGCAAGAAAAGGTTGCCAAACTGGAATTATGACCGATCGAGGGTAGTCAGTGATATTGAGAACCTCTAGAACCCGGTTACTATTTTTTAGGACAGGTCTTAACCAACTGAAACTGAAAGAGGGTAGTACCTAAACTTCATGCCAGCCTGAACTCTAAGGGTTGTCTTGTGTGACTTGTGTGCCTTTACCATGTTTGCCTTTTGTGAATACTTGTGGTGTGCCTTTATCATAACATCATAACATCATACCATTGCATGCATCCTGCATAAGGACTAACCCATTTCAAAGACAAGAGGCTTTCATCTTTGCTCTGTTTTATAGGACATCATGATGCCCACGCGTAGGAACACTATCCGGATCAACTTTGTTCAACCACTAGCTTTGCTTATAGAATTGGTTGACAGGATTCCAAACACTACTTCCTTCATCAAGAAACATGGTTCTCTTCTCGGTTTAGTCACCTCAAAGTGGGACTTACAGTTGATGAGTGTCCTGGTCCAGTTTTATGATCCACTATACCATTGCTTCACCTTTCAAGACTTCCAACTGGTCCCTACCCTGGAAGAATTCTCTGAGTTGCTGGGTATCCCTGTCTTGGAGCAGATTCCCTTTACTGGTTGGGAAAAGACTCTCAGGCCTGAAGAGATTGCTGTAGCCCTCCACTTGACCAAAGAGGAGTTAATGGCTAACTGGGAGACTAGAAGTGGAGTTAAGGGCTTTTTGGCTAAGTTTCTGGTTGGCAAAGCTAATGGTTTCTGGAATGACTTAAACTTTCAAGCGTACGAGGACATCCTGGCTCTCTTAATCTATGGTCTAGTATTGTTCCCAAATCCTGACACCTTTGTTGATGTTAATGCCATAAGGATCTTCATCTCTCGGAACCCTGTACCCACTCTCTTGGGTGATGTCCTTTATCAGCTCTACGCTCGTACTGCTCGAAGACGGGGAACTTTGTGGGTCTGTGCTCCTTTATTGGTGAGGTGGTTTATTTCGCACCTCCCTAAGTTCGTACTGAAGAACAAAGAAGGAAGGGGCTGGGCTCATAGGATAATGTCTCTCACTGATAATGACCTTATTTGGACTCTCAGAGGCTTAGATGAGGTGGCCGTCATTGATCGTTGCAGAGAGTATCCTAATGTTCCATTGATTGGAACCCGTGGTGGAATCTCTTATAACCCATGCTTAGCTCTCCGTCAGTTTGGAAGAGCCAGAAGAGAAGGGCCTCATGAGATGTTGATACCTCATATTGTCTTTGATTTTCAGGTTGATAGCGACGAGCTGCATTGTAGATTCATCAGAGCTTGGGATAGAGTTCACAAAGCTGACCCATATGAGTTGGGACCAAAAATCTCGCTGCCTATGGAGTCATATTTCAGATGGGTCCGCATCCGTGCCCAAAGGTTAGGTATGCCATACGAAGCTGTCAGGCCTATTACTCTTGAAGTTGCTGATAAAGACGGGGTTCCTCCAACTGTTCTCCACCCTCATACGCCCACTGATGTTGGCACACTGAAGAGGTCTTGGGCGCAACTGCAAGAAGAACGTGATTCTTATCGGGAAAGGTTCAATGAACAGGAACAGAAGATCCAAAAGCTGACAAAGCAATTGGAGAACGAGCGGGTCCTGAATGACTATATCCACACTGAGAAGAAGAGGCCATGGGAGCATTGATGGGCATTTGATGTTTCCTTTACAACTTTTATTTACTTTTTAGTATTTTCATTCATGTAACGCCTAAGGGCAATTTGTTGAACAATTTAAATTCCGAAGTTTAATCTAATAAAGTTTGTTTCCCTTCTTGTCTACAAAGTTGAATCCCGATTGTCTTTGAAAACATGAATCATACGCATTTCATTTCATCATATGCATAACAGGTACCCCTTTTTACAGGTCACTTATCTTCTTCGTTGTTTATTTCAGCAATCATCATGTCTTCCGAACCTTCCACTGAACAAGCTATCAAGGCCCTCCAGGCCCAGAATGCCCAGTTCCAAGAGTTGGTTATGAGCCTAGCCCAGGGTCAACAGGAGTTGAAGACTCTGATTCTGAAGAAGAAGAAGAAGAGGACCGTTTTGTTCAACACTGGACGCAGATTTGGGAATGGACTGCAGAATGAGGTTGATCTGACTACCTCATCCGTAGGGAAAGACAACCCACAAGAGAGAAGGGTTCTTAGTCCCGTGGTCTCCGACAACGAGACGGATTATGATAAAGAACAGTATCCTCCTGCCGAGGATAGGTATAAACAGCTGGAAGACCGCTTAAGTGCTATGGAGATACAGAATGTGACCGGGTTGGACTTTGGAGACCTAGGCTTATCCTCTGGGGTGGTGATTCCCCATAAGTTCAAGGCACCTACTTTTGCCAAATATGACGGAGCCTCCTGCCCAAAGCTGCACCTCCGGTCGTATGTAAGGAATATCATACCTTACACCACTGACAAGAATTTGTGGATCCATTTCTTCCAGGATAGTCTTTCAGGGACTCAACTCGAATGGTTCTATCAGTTGGATGGAGCCAGTATTCGTAACTGGGAGGATTTGGCTACTACGTTCTATAAGCAGTATCAATATAATTCCGACCTCGCTCCTACGCGTACCCAACTCCAGGGTATGTCACTAGGGACGGGTGAAGGATTTAAGGAGTATGCTCAAAAGTGGAGAGACCTGACTGGAAGGGTGCAGCCACCTTTAACTGACTGTGAGCTTGTTGATATGTTCTTGGGGACCCTGTCTGGTCCGTTCTTCAACCATTTGATTGGAAATTCTTCAGCCGGGTTTACAGACCTTATCTTGACTGGTGAGAGAATTGAAGCTGGTATCAAGTCTGGGAAGATACAGAAAGGTGCCTCCTCGAGCACTGAAAAGAAGTCGTTCAAGAAGGAATCCAGTGCTGTCTACGGTTCAAGGAGACAGAATAGACCGGAACGCCGCTAAGCTGTCAACGCGGTGGTTATTTCAAAACCTGCTGCTGCTCCTCAGCATCATAACCAACAAAGGAGTGAGAGACCCCGAAGGCAGTTCACTCGCCTCAGCATGACCTTGTCCCAGATATTGCCGCAGTTACTGACAACTAATCTGGTGACTATAAAAGAAGCTCCGAAGGTTGTAAACACAACATCCCCAAAGTACAATCCTAACGCCCGCTGCGCTTATCACTCTGATAGCCAGGGGCATACTACGGATGATTGTTGGGCTCTGAAGAATAAGGTTCAGGACCTAATTGATGCTAAAGAGATAGAGTTTGAGGCGCCCGAAAGGCCCAATGTTGTGACTGCTCCCATGCCCAAGCATGGAGTGAATGTTGTAGAGGAAGACCTGTTTGTAGCCTCTGTGGACGATATTGTTACTCTGCTGTTGACCGTCAAGAGAAACCTGTTGTTGGCCGGTTTATTTCCGGGATGTAGCAAGGGTTACCATCTATGTTCTGTTTCACCTACTGGTTGCCCATCTTTGAAGTCAGGCATTCAAAACCTGATGGATAATAAAGAGATCCTGTTCGAGAAGATTGTTGTTCCTGCTACCCATACTGAAGAAGTTTCTGTTGTTACCATTTTCAATAATTCTCCCAAGGCTCCCCCGAGGAAGCCTGTCAAAATTACGCCTGTTCATAAGATTGCACCCATAATCATCACTGTTCCGGGGCCCATCCCCTATACATCTGACAAAGCTGTCCCGTGGCACTATGGGGCGAATGTTTATGTTCTTGGGGTTAAACAAGAGTTTGATACTAGTACCGGCGTCAGCAACATCACCGGGCCTGCCAAAGTCACCCGCAGCGGTAGGCTTTTCTCACCTGATATTGCTCCACCAACTATCCAGAGACCTATTGTCATCACACCTGCAAGTGTGCCTATTTCTCTTCCTGACCAAGTTCCTATTTCTACCCCTGCTGCCGAGTCATCTGACGCTCGGGGCAAAGGGATCGCTACTGATATGCCTTCCCGGACGGAGGCGCCAAAGACCATCAATGTTGAAGCTTCCAAACAGGAAATGGAAGAGATTCTTAAGATTATCAAGAAGAGTGATTTTAACGTAGTTGAGCAACTGGGGCACACCCCATCTAAAATTTTTATGCTATCGCTGATGTTGTGTTCAGAGGCCCATGCCAAGGCTTTGATTACCTTCCTGAAGACGGCCCACGTGCCACAAGAGACATCAGCTGATCAATTTACCGATTGTGTGGCCAACTTAACTGCTGATAATGGTTTGGGTTTCTCCGACGCTGATCTGACTGCCAAAGGGAAGAACCATAACGATGCCCTGCATGTCTCCATTGAATGCAGGGGTACTACTCTTGCACATGTGTTGGTTGACACTGGGTCCTCATTGAACGTCTTGCCCAAGAAAGCTCTAGACAGGTTGGATTGCAAAGGGCTGGAGCTAAAGCCAAGTAACATTGTTGTCCGGGCCTTTGATGGGTCTAAAAGGATGGTGCATGGTGAGGTTGATATTCCAATCAGAGTTGGTTCTCAGGTCTTTAATTCAACATTCTATGTGATGGACATTCGACCGTCCTATTCCTGTTTGCTGGGCCGTCCATGGATCCATAAGGCTGGAGCTGTGACCTCAACTCTCCATCAAAAGCTGAAATACCCGGTCAGAGGGAAGATTGTGACAGTTCAGGGGGAAGAAGAGTATATGGTCAGCCACCTCAACTCGTTCCGGTACATAGAAATGGATGGGGAGTTCATTGAGACCCCATTTCAACACTTTGAAGAGGTTCCGCAGACACTGGCACCAGCTGAGACTGTGATTGAAGATGTTCCTTTGAAGATGGCTTCCTTAAAGGATGCCCGGGCTGTTATTGAGAAGGGTGAGTATGCAAACTGGGGCCAACTTCCTGATTTCACTCAAAAGACTGACAAGTTTGGTTTGAGTTTCACTGCAGAAGCTCAGAGGGTTGTTCGTAGTGCAAGGATTGGAAGACCTCATGTGTTTATCAGCAACTCAGGGGTAAATGCCATTGAAGATGACTGGGAGGAATCTGAATTCGACAGCTAGATCTACCCTACGACCAACGGTGGACCAAACAACTGGACGGCAAAAGACTTCGTCCCTATTACTTTTATTAGTCAGTAATGAACTCCTTTGTTTTGAATTTTTAATAGACAATATTGTGAAACTTTATGGCCCAGTGTCTTACGCGGGGCACCGTGGCTTCATTTGTGAGGGCTTTTGTGTGTCATTTTCATATATCATTAATAAAAGCATTGGACGTTTTTTGCATTTCAAATCTTGCGCTCCTTGTCTTTCTTTATTATATATTGCAAAACAACTATTTACACACACTCACATATACAGGTCTCAATCCACTCTGGATCTCACTGGTAACGACTCTACTACTGCCAGTTATGACTTCGAAAATCCGATCAACTTAGCCGAAGACGAAGGTGAAGATGATTGCGAAGTTCTTGGTGAGCTTGCAAGACTGCTACTCCAGGAAGAGAGGGCCATTCAGCAACATGAAGAGCTAGTGGAAACGGTAAAGCTGGGTACTGAGGCAGACAGAAAGGAAGTCAAGATTGGTGCCAATATGGAGTCTAGTGTGAAACAACGGTTGATTCAGATGCTGCATGACTACATGGAAATCTTTTCCTGGTCTTACGAAGATATGCCTGGGTTGGATACCGACATTGTGGTTCATCACCTGCCTACCAAGGAAGACTGTCCTACGGTAAAATAGAAGGTTCGCCATATGCGTCTAGAGATGTCCGAGAAAATCAAAGCTGAGGTTATGAAACAATTCGACGCCAGTTTTCTAGCAGTAACTTCTTACCCTCAGTGGGTTGCCAGCATGGTTCCAGTGCCGAAGAAAGATGGTAAGGTCTGAATGTGTGTTGATTACAGGGATTTGAACAGGGCGAGCCCTAAGGATGACTTCCCTCTGTCTCACATCGACGTTCTGGTTGACAACACTGCTCAGCATAAGGTATTCTCCTTAATGGGCGGGTTCTCCGGTTATAATCATATCAATATGGCTCCTGAAGACATGGAGAAGACCACTTTTGTTACTCAGTGGGGCACCTTTTGTTACCAGGTCATGCCTTTTGGGTTGAAAAATGCTGGGGCAACATATCAGCGTGCCATGGTTGCTTTATTTCATGACATGATCCATCATGAGATTGAAGTATACGTCGATGATATGATTGCAAGGTCCCAAACTGAGGAAGAACACCTTGACCATCTACAGAAGCTGTTTGACCGGTTGAAGTTGTACAAGCTGAGGTTGAACCCGAACAAGTGCACCTTCGGAGTGAGATCTGGAAAATTGATAGGCTTCGTCGTGAGCGACAAAGGTATTCAAGTGGACCCTGCCAAAGTGAAAGCCATACAAAAGATGCCAGTTCCCAAGACAGATAAAGAAGTCAGAGGCTTTCTAGGACGGCTGAACTACATTGCCCGATTCATCTCGCATCTAACTGCTACCTGTGAGCCAATCTTCAAGCTACTGAAGAAAGATCAAGTAGTACGTTGGAACGATGAATGTCAGGCTGCTTTCGAAAGAATCAAAGAGTATCTCCAAGAGCCACCTATTCTTATGCCACCAGTTGAAGGGAGACCTCTAATTTTATACTTGACAGTATTGGACAACTCGATGGGGTGTGTGCTGGGTCAGCATGACGAGTCTGGCTGAAAAGAGCATGTCATTTATTACCTTAGCAAAAAGTTTACCGACTGTGAGACCCGATACTCACTGCTCGAGAAAACTTGCTGCGCTTTGGTATGGGCTGCTCGCCGGCTGAGACAGTATATGTTGACTCACACTACTCTATTGATTTCTAAAATGGATCCAATCAAGTATATCTTTGAAAAGCCTGCCTTGTCCGGAAGAATAGCAAGATGGCAGATGATCTTGACTGAATATGACATCCAGTACATGACTCAAAAAGCAATCAAGGGAAATGTGTTGGCAGACCATTTGGCACATCAGGCAGTGGACGATTAACAGTCAATGAACTTTGAATTTCCAGACGAGAATATCATGGTAGTGACTGATTGCGAAATACCTGGACCGGATGAAGGACCTCAGGAAGGATCCCGATGGTCTATGCACTTTGACGGAGCCTCAAACGCTTTGGGTAATGGCATTGGCGCCGTGATCATATCTCCTAAAGGCTCCCATACTCCACTTACCGCCCGACTATGTTTCAACTGCACCAACAACATGGCGGAGTATGAAGCATGCATTATGGGTCTTCGAGCTGCAATTGACCTAAGGATCAAGTTTATGAGTGTCTTCGGAGATTCCGCTCTCGTGATCAGTCGGATCAAAGGCGAGTGGGATACGAAACACCCAAATCTTATTCCATACAAGGAGTATGTATTGACGTTGCTTCCCCATTTCGAGGAGATAACCTTTGAACACTTCCCAAGAGAGGAGAATCAGTTGGCGGACGCACTAGCTACGATGTCTTCTATGTTCAAAGTCAAATGGGACAACGAGGCTCCCCGGATCATTATTTGGAAATTGGATGAACCTGCACATTGATGTGATCTTGAGACTGAGGAGGTAACAGAAAAGCCTTGGTATCATGAAGTGAAGAGGTACCTTGAAGCTCAAGAATACCCCGAGGGTGCGTCCGTTAATGACAAGAAGTTTCTGAGAAGGTTCGCGGCAAAGTTCTTCCTCAGCAATGACATTCTGTACAAATGTAACCATGATTCAACCTTACTGCGTTGTGTGGATAAAACTGAAGCAGAAAGGATTATGGCAGAGCTGCATGAAGGTACCTTCAGAACTCATTCCAGTGGACATACCATGGCAAAGAAAATCCTTCGAGCGGGATATTACTGGTCCACAGTAGAGGCCGACTATTATCAGCACTCTCGGACATGTCACAAGTGCCAGATCTATGCTGATAAGGTGCACATTCCTCCAGTTCCTTTGAACGTCTTGACGACACCTTGGCCTTTTGCAATGTGGGGCATTGATATGATCGGCGAGATCAGACCTATGGCATCCAACGGGCATCGCTTCATCCTGGTAGCAATTGATTACTTTACAAAGTGGGTTGAAGCAGCTTCCTTTGCCACTGTAACCAAGAACGCCGTGGCGCGGTTCATTCGGCACAACCTGATCTGTCGATACGGTGTACCAGAGAGGATCATTACGGATAATGGTACCAATCTTAACAACAAGATGATCACTGAGCTCTGCGAGCAATTCAAGATACAACACCACAACTCTTCTCCCTACCGGCCGAAGATGAATGGGGCTGTAGAAGCAGCTAATAAAAACATCAAGAAGATTGTGCAGAAGATGATAGTAACCTACAAATATTGGCACGAGATGTTACCGTTTGCTCTTCATGGATATCGTACCTCAGCACGGACATCAACAGGGGCAACCCTCTACTCCTTGGTATATGGCATGGAGGCAGTCCTGCCCATTGAAGTTCAGATATCCTCTCTCCGGATCATGAAGGATGCAGGTTTGAGCGAAGATGATTGGATCCAGACTCGGCTTGATCAACTGAACCTAATCGACGAAAAGAGACTCACGGCTATTTGTCATGGTCAGACGTACCAAAAATGGATGATCAAGGCATTTAACAAGAAAGTCAGACGACAAGAGTATCAAGTTGGGGACTTGGTAATCAAGGGCATCTTCTACCTTAAGGTGATCCCAGGGGCAAATGGACCCCCACGTACGAAGGGCCATTTGTGGTTAAGAATATCTTCTCAGGAGGAGCGATGATTCTAACCACCATGGATGGTGACGACCTTCCTCACCCTGTCAATGCAGACATAGTAAAAAGATACTACGCATGATTAAAGACCCGCTAGGTCAACTGGCCTAGGCAAAAATAAGGGCTTCCCGGCGAACCAAAAGGGTTCGGGCAAAAATAAGGGATGAAAACATTAAAAAAAAATGTACACCCGGCAAGTCGAAAACCTGAAAAGGCGGCTTGGGCAAAAATGGGTATCCCGGTGGACTGAAAACCCGAAAGGACGGTCCAGGCAAAATTTAGGGATTAAAGTGTAATACTATGTCTCACTGGATCACCCTGCATCCAGACTTCGGTATCGACTATCAGGCTCATACGGCACTAATCAATCAGATTCATCTCCAACTGAGCAGCGAAGTGATGAGACGCTCGAAGACATAAAGGCGATAGCAGAGTTGGAACCCAGTGGGATTTTTCACATAGCTGTTTTGTTTTCCTTTTCACAAATTGTATAAACTCTATTTTGTTCGGCGGCGTTCTCTTACTAGGACGTCAGCCTCTTGTACAAAAACGCCTATTTACAGGCAAACTTCAAAATCAATATAAGCTCATTTTTCAGACAAATTTCAAATTGTTTTTCCTTTATCTGTTTTGTTTTGCAAAGAACGTCCAATGTTAATTTTTGATATATGCATTTAACATTAATTGATGATCACAAATATTTGCATGCGAAACAAAGGACTAATTACGGGTGACATCGGAAGTAGGGGCAATAAGAATTGTCTAAGCGATCTAGTTGCTCTGTCCACCAAGGTACCAAGGTAGGTTCGACTGAAGAATATGACCAAGATACCCTCACTCCCCGAGAGTAAAACAATAATGGAAGCTCTCCCCACTGAGACTTGCAACTACGAACAAATCAACAATACTCTCCCCAAGCAGAGTTGGTCTACCATCAACCCTAAAAAGGTTGGATATCCCCAGTAGATCTTAATATTCCCCAGCGGAGTATACAAATATTCCTCAGCAAGCATCCCCGACAGTCTTAATATTCCTCGACAGAATATAAGAATGTTCCCTGGCGGAATACAAGATACCCCCAGTGGAGTCATTTCCCAGCGCAATCTGAAAAAGCTTATCCCCTGCAGAGTACAAATGCATCTCCCCAGCCGTATTCAGAAAGTTATACCCCACCAGAGTCTAACTGGGTTATCCTCAGCGAGTTGCAACAGAAAGATCATCCTCAGCGAAGTTCTTTCTAGCCCCAGCGGAGTTCATCATCAAAATCCCCCAACAGAGCTTATCAACGGAATCCCCAGCGGAGTTATCGTTAAGATCTTGACAAAGCATCTCTTCCCCACAGAGTAATTCCTTGCAGAGTAATCTCTTCACCAGGTTTATTCCCCAACAGAGTCATCTTCTCCTACCGGTTTATTCTTGCAATCATCTTCGTTCATCATCCCCAGCGGAAACGAAGAACTCTACTCTTCAACATCAGCCCAGGATTTAACAAACTCCCCGGCACTCGTCAAGGATTTATTTTCCCAGACGAAAATACATTCATAAACATATCACATTTCACATCTCCTAGTTACATACATGATAAAGTGCATACTACACGATCTCATTTTGAGAACATCATGCATTTCATACATCATGACATTGCATGCAACTAATGTTTTGCCTTTTCAGGAAAAGGTCAATCCAAAGATGATTACCATCAGCCTTCTTAAGTTCCGGATTAATACCTGTAACTAGCCAGGAAATATCTGTGGACAACTGATTGTAGATCTATACCTGAAACCAGACAGGAAAGTTATCTACATTGAAGAGATTGAAGATTAATACCTATAGCAAGCCAGGAAAACTATATTTCTTTCTCAGGTCAGAGATTAATACCTGAAACCAGACAGGACAACTATCTCCTCGACCGACCTTTCTTAAGTTCCGGATCAACACCTGTAACTAGCTAGGAAATATCTGTGGACAACTGATTGTAGATCTATACCTGAAACCAGACAGGAAAGTTATCTACATTAATAAGATTGAAGATTAATACCTGAAACCAGCCAGGAAGACTATCTTTCTTTCTCAGGTCATAGATTAATACCTGAAACCAGACAGGACAACTATCTCATCGGCCAACCTTCTTAAGTTCCGGATTAATACCTGTAGCAAGCCAGGAAATATCTATGGACGACTGATTGTAGATCTATACCTGAAACCATACAGGAAAGTTATCTACATTGAAGAGATTGAAGATTAATACCTGTAGAAAGCCAGGAAAACTATCTTTCTTTCTCAGGTCAGAGATTAATACCTGAAACCAGACAGGACAACTATCTCCTCGACCGACCTTTCTTAAGTTCCAGATCAACACATGTAGCAAGCCAGGAAATATCTGTGGACGATTGATTGTAGATCTATACCTGAAACCAGACAGGAAAGTTATCTACATTGAAGAGATTGAAGATTAATACCTGTAGCAAGCCAGGAAAACTATCTTTCTTTCTCAAGTCAGAGATTAATACCTGAAACCAGACAGGAAAACTATCTCATCGACCAACCTTCTTAAGTTCCAGATCAACACCTGTAACTAGCCAGGAAATATATGTGGACTACTGATTATAGGTTAACACCTGAAACCAGACAGGAAAACCACCTATATGAAGAGATTGAAGATCAATACTTGTAACAAGCCAGGAAGACTATCTTTCTTTCTCAGGACAGAGATTAATACCTGAAACCAGACAGGACAACTATCTCCTCGACCAACCTTTCTTAAGTTCCAGATCAACACCTGTAGCAAGCTAGGAAATATCTGTGGACGATTGATTGTAGATCTATACCTGAAACCAGACAGGAAAGTTATCTACATTGAAGAGATTGAAGATTAATACCTGTAGCAAGCCAGGAAAACTATCTTTCTTTCTCAAGTCAGAGATTAATACCTGACACCAGACAGGAAAACTATCTCATCCGCCAACCTTCTTAAGTTCCAGATCAACACCTGTAGCAAGCCAGGAAAAATCTGTGGACGATGGATTGTAGATTAATACCTGAAACCAGACAGGACAACTATCTACTTGACCATTATGAAGCAACCCTACACCGGTTCCTTCTCTTCCAAGATGCAGTTTTACACGGACTCATCATCAGGCAACCCTACACAGGTTCCTTCTTTTCAACCTACCAAATTACAATTCAACAAACAATCTCCAGATGGCATCTTTAAGCCCATCTCCACAACTATCCATTACATTTCCAGATGGAATTTATAAGCCCATCCTCCTATCCATCATATCTCCAAATGGCATCTGTAAGCCCATTCCCGACATCATATTGCTGATACTACACCATGCGAGTGCAAATTTCTGGGCACTTTAATGTTCAATCATCTTCCACCTTCGGATCACGAAAGGCACGCAAGCCAATCTATATCCTCAGGTTTAAGAAGATTGAACAGGGGCAACTGTTGTACCCCAAAATTTTCCCTCCCATATTCCTCAAGATTTGTCAAGAATGATCTTCAAATTGTTCAAGATTTCTCAAGAGTTGTACAGTTCAAACCACCTCCTAAGCCAGCTGAAATTAGGGTTTTGGTTCTTTCAAAGAATTTGAGGTTTTCAAGGGTTCAATCAAGTCTCATGGGCCTATATACATTCTCAAGCATCTACATGCCAAGTTTCAAGACTCACAGTGCCAATTTGCACAATCAAAAGCTCCATTTGATCCACAGTCAACTGCAAGGGCAAAATGGTCATTTTGCAGTCAAAAGTCAGAATTTTTGGTCAACATATTATTTTGAGTCCACAATCACCATTTTATCAAGTCTTGATCATGATTCATCAAGCATAGCTCGAAAATCATCAAGATGTAAAAAGTTACTATTTTTGGATAGTAGAAAAGTCAACTGTATCTTGACCAGGGCATAACTTTTTCATGGTTCATCAGAAAAATCGCATCCAATGCTCATTTTGAAGGGGATGAAATTTCCAACAATCCATCTTCACACTCCAAGTTCAATAAATGCTCTCACAAGAAGTTATCAATTTTGACATTATAGGTCAAATTCAAAAGTCAACAAAAGTACACTTTGAGTCAAAGGCCATAACTTGAGATTGGTAAATCCAAATGACATGTGACCAAAGGCATTGGTTAGAGGACTTCAATAGCTTTCCAAAATGTCCAAGAACATGGTCATATGATCAAAATTGAGCAAGTTGTGCATTGGAGAAGTTGGGAAATTTTCATGAATTTGCAAAAGTCAACTTTGCTCAAAACACCTTATTTTTGCTAATGGGCCTCAAATCTCTTCTTGAAACTTCACCCATGGCCTATGCACGACCCATCAAGCTTAATTAAATTTATTTTCTTATTTTTATTGATTAATTGGATTTTTAATTAATATTAATTCATTTAATTAATTTAAATTGTAGGAAAATGCAAGATTTGATTTTTCAATCAATTTGTGAAGCAAATATGGTCAAGATATGCTGGCAATTTCGTGCACAAGTCAAAGATACAAAAATCTCCAAATTTGGCAACATTTTCCAATCATGAAAAATCAAAAAGATTTGATTTCCAATCAAAGATTTAAACTTGAATACACATGGATTGGACCCAAGTTTTTGACCTAATTTCATTCTCTTATACATAAGCAAGCTAAGCCTGACAAAAAGGGACATGAAAAAGCTGCAGAAAAGACCCTAGCATATTCAAGAAATTTCAAGAAAAAGTGAAAACCTATTCTTGTATTCCAGACCAATTTAAGGCAATTTGTTGATTCAAATACATTGCAGGAGGTCCCAGGGACAATTTGCAATTGAAATCACGCACTAAAGCTCAAGAAATCACTGAAAACAGAACCACGGTTTGCACTTATATTTCAAAATCGTAACTCTTAAATCATGCATATTTAACGTGTTTTCTTGATTGATTTGCATTGCTGGGAACCATACGAAGCTAATGGTATAATTGAATTGAATTATAATGTCCTGAATCAAAAGATGCCATAGCTAAATTTTTAGGGTTCGTGAGCTTTGAATTGGGGCTTTGCAATCCAGGAAAAATTAGGACTTGTGAGACATATGGTTGAGATCACGAGACCAAGACGAACACAAATGACCCCTCGCGAAATATTTATATGTACCATGGTTCTAATCGCTATTTTTCGTGCAAGCGCATAGTGGAGGTTAAAAACCCCTGCTATCTGTTTATATTTTTGCAGGAACAATGAAGAAGATGATGATGTGTTAGTACCTGGTTGGCCGGTTTAAAAAACGGAGCGCGTTGTTTTGTTGTACAGCATATTTGTTTGTTTACTAATATAATAATCACCACTTATCATAATCACAAATAAAACAGCTTGGCTGAGTGGTGAGTGCGTTGATCTGGAAGCCTTGGGACCTGGGTTCGAATCCCAGGTCCCCCAAAACGCTTATTCTATTTTTCTTAACATATTCACGTGCAGAGTTCCAAAGGTTGTCCACCATACACCTCAAAGATCAGTGCGCCAGGTGTCTCCACACTCAAATCCAGTGGCCAAAGATGAAGGACCATTGTACTCCCCAGTCAACGCGCGTGTGGACAATCCAGGAAAGTCAAAACAGGCTGCAGCAAATGGGCCACCAATTTCCAAACATACCTCCTAATTGGGCCAACACCCCCTCAGTTATTTTCTTTTATTTTCTTCTTTTATATTTTTTCACTTAATTATTATTTATTATTAGTTAATTCATCAAATTAATTTTTTTCTCATAATAAATTCAGAAAACTAAAATATAATATTTTTTGTTATTATTTATTAAATTCACCCTTAATTTGTTATTTTTGTAAATAAAAACTAACATAATTAATTTAGTTGTTTTAATTAGGTTAACTTCAATATTTTCACAATAATTTAAAATAAATTAGAATTAGGGTTCTTGACAACTTTTAATCATTTTTTTATTTATTTCCTTGAGACATTAAAAAACCAAAAATATTTCTTTTTATTAATTAATTAATTAGGTTTAATTTAATTTAATTCATAAATAATAAAAACTTCTTTCTTTCTAAAAAAGGGTCAAAACCCTAAGACTCTCCGATTCAATTTTCTCTCGCGCGTATGTTTTATTTTGTTCATATTTTTTATCATTATTATGTAATTGCTCCGAGGATGTAATAGCTTTAATTAGGACTTTTTATTGCTTTCATTTATTTTCCACAATTTACTTTTCAAGGGTTGTTTTTGGAGATGTAAATACCCGACGCCTTGTAATAGTTTAGCTTTATTTTCCGCAACCATTAACTGCTAGATGTATGCTAACTAGGCTATGCATGACAAGACTTATCTCTGAAATTAAAATTAACCCGTAGCTCACCATAACATGTACAAAGATAACATAAACTGAAACCTGAAACACTTGCACATGCCACTCCTAGGGTACGCCTCACTTGGTTGCCTCGACGTGGTCATTGAGTATATGGTGTTTTAGAGGTCGCCCTCCTGTCTAAAGATCAAAGTTGCCTCGAAACGGTTGCCTCGATAAAAATAATCTAAGACATTAGGGTTACCGCTAAGGCGTCCTACTATTGCTTTGGTGGCCACATGTCCCTATAATCGAATTGACCCGAAACTCCAACGACTGTGCTACCTACTTCTCAATAGTGGGATAGTACTGTCTAAAGGACATTTACACAGCTTAATTTCTTTTGAGTAGGTAGAGGTTCTCAGGTACTTGATCTTTCAAAAAACAAAAATACTTTTCGCACTTACATCTTTTCTGACAAAAGTTTTCAAACAACACTTCACACACTCTTCAGGACAGATACAAGAGTTAAATCGAAGTTTTCAAACAAACTTTTTTCAAAACCCACAAACACAAGAAAAGCTAAACATTTTTGAAAACATAGTGAGCAAGTACCTAAGAGCCCGTGGATAACCACGGATAGAAAGGGTGATAATACCTTCCCTTTCTATAATCTACCTCCCGAACCGAGAAACATCTCAAAAAGGAATTTTGCTGTGCTTTTGTCCTTTCCTTGTTGGAGAAAATAAAAGACGGTGGCGACTCTTGCTTACCGCGACATTTTGCTAAACGCAAACGCGAACCAGCATTCCAAAACAGTCAGTTCTATTTCCACCGATCACAGTAAGGTTCGAATGTGTGTTGACTATAGGGATCTGAACAGGGCAAGCCCCAAGGATGATTTCCCTCTTCCCCATATCGACGTCCTGGTTGACAACACTACTCAACATAAGGTCTTTTCCTCTATGGATGGTTTCTACGGTTATAATCAGATTAAAATGGCTCCCAAAGACATGGAGAAGACAACCTTTGTTACCCAATGAGGCACCTTTTGCTACAAGGTCATGCCTTTTGGATTGAAAAATGTTGGGGCAACAACGTGCCATGGTTGCCTTGTTTCATGACATGATCCATCACGAGATCTAGGTATACGTCGACGACATGATTGCAAGGTCCCAGACTGAGGAAGAACACCTTGATCATCTGCAGAAGTTATTTGACAGGTTAAAGTTGTACAAGCTGAGGTTAAACCCAAACAAGTGCACCTTCGGGGTGAGATCTGGTAAACTGCTGGGCTTCGTTGTAAGCGATAAAGGTATTCAAGTGGATCCTGCAAAGGTGAAGGCTATACAGGAAATTCCAGCTCCCAGAACAGAAAAAGAAGTCAGAGGCTTTCTGGGACGTTTGAACTATATTGCCCGATTCATCTTGCACCTGACTGCTACTTGTGAGCCAATCTTCAAGCTACTGAAGAAAGATCAAGTAGTACACTAGAACGATGAATTCTAGACCGCTTTTGAAAGGATCAAAGAGTATCTCCAAGAGCCACCTATTCTGATGCCACCAGTTGAAGGGAGACCTTTGATCTTATACTTAACAGTGCTCGACAACTCAATGGGGTGTGTGTTGGGGCAGCATGACGAGTCTGGCCGAAAAGGGCATGCTATTTATTACCTTAGCAAAAAGTTTACCGACTGCGAGACCCGATACTCGTTGCTCGAGAAAACTTGTTGCACTTTGGCATGGGCTGCTCGCCGGCTGAGACAGTATATGCTGACTCACACTACTCTATTGATATCAAAGATGGATCCAATCAAGTATATCTTTGAAAAGCCTGCCTTGTCCGAAAGAATAGCAAGATGGCAGATGATCTTGAGTGAGTATGACATCCAGTATACTACCCAAAAGGCAATCAAGTGAAGTGTGTTGGCAGACCATTTGGCACATCAGGCAGTGGATGATTACCTGTCTATGAACTTTGAATTCCCGGATGAGAACATCATGTTGGTAACTGATTGTGAGACACCTGGACTAGATGAAGGACCTGAGGAGGGATCCCGATGGTCTATGTACTTTAATGGAGCTTCAAATGCTTTGGGTAATGGCATTGGCACCGTGATCATATCTCCTAAAGGCTCTCATACTCCGTTCACCACCCGACTATGTTTCAACTACACCAACAACATGGCGGAGTATGAAGTGTGCATCACGGGTCTTCGAGCAGCAATTGACCTAAGGATTAAGTTACTAAGTGTTTTCGGAGATTCCGCTCTCGTGATCAGTCAGATCAAAGGCGAGTGGGATACGAAACACCCTAATCTTATTCCTTACAAGGAGTATGTGTTGACATTTCTTCCTCATTTCAAGGAGAAAAACTTTGAACACTTCCCAAGAGAGGAGAATCAGTTGGCGGACGCGCTGGCTACGATGTCTTCTATGTTCAAAGTCAATTGGGACAACGAAGCTCCCCGGATTATCATTGAAAGATTGGACGAACCTGCATATTGTTGTGATATTGAGACTGAAGAGGTAGCAGATAAACCCTGGTTTCATGAGGTGAAGAGATATCTTGAGGCTCAAGAATACCCCGAGGGTGCATCTGTTAATGACAAGAAGTTTCTGAGGAGGTTCGCGGCAAAGTTCTTCATCAGCAACGGCATTCTTTACAAGCGTAACCATGATTCGACCTTACTGCATTGTATGGATAAGAATGAAGCAGAAAGGATCATGGAAGAGTTACATGAAGGTACCTTTGGGACTCATTCCAGTGGACACACCATGGCAAAGAGGATCCTACGGGAAGAATATTATTGTTCCACAATGGAAGTCGACTGTTATCAGCATTCTCGGACATGTCACAAGTGCCAAGTCTATGCTGATAAAGTGCACATACCTCCAGTTCCTCTGAATGTCTTGACGACACCTTGGCCTTTTGCAATGTGGGGCATTGATATGATCGGTGAGATCAGACCTACAGCGTCCAATGGGCATCGTTTCATCTTGGTAGCAATTGATTACTTTACAAAGTTGGTTGAAGCAGCTTCCTTTGCCATAGTGACCAAGAACGTCGTGGCACGGTTCATTCGGCACAATCTGATCTATCGATACGGTGTACCAGAGAGGATCATTACGGACAATGGTACCAATCTCAATAATAAGATGATCATTGAGCTCTGCAAGCAATTCAAGATACAGCATCACAACTCTTCTCCCTACCAGCCGAAGATGAATGAGGCTGTTGAAGCGGCTAATAAGAACATTAAGAAGATTGTGCAGAAGATGACAGTGACATACAAAGACTAGCACGAGATGTTACCGTTCGCTCTTCATGGGTACCGTACCTAAGAACGGACGTCAACAGGGGAAACACCCTATTCATTGGTATATGGCATGGAGGCAGTCTTGCCCATTGAAGTTCAGATACCCTCTCTTCGGATCATGAAGGATGCCGGTTTGAGCGAGGATGACTGGATTCAGACCCGGCTTGATCAGCTGAACCTAATCGACGAAAAGAGACTTACTGCTATTTGTTATGGTCAAACGTATCAAAAGCGGATGATCAAGGCATTTAGCAAGAAAGTTAGACGACAAGAGTATCAAGTTGGGGACCTGGTTATCAAGCGCATCATACTACCTCAAGGTGACCCCAGGGGCAAATGTACCCCTACTTACGAAGGGCCATTTGTGGTTAAGAACATTTTCTCAGAAGGAGCTATGATTCTAACCAACATGGATGGTGATGACCTTCCTCACCCCGTCAATGCAGACATAGTGAAAAGATACTACGCATAATCAAAGACCCGCTAGGTCGACTGGCCTAGGCAAAAATAAGGGCTTCCCGGTGAACCAAAAGGGTTCGGGAAAAAATAAGGGATGAAAATGAAAAAATCCGTACACCCGACAAGTCGAAAACCTGAAAAGGCAACTTGGGCAAAAAAGGGTATCCCGGTGGACTGAAAACCCGAAAGGGCGATCCAGGCAAAAATTAGGGATCAAAGCGTAACACTATGTCTCATTGGATCATCTTACATCCAGACTTCGGTGTCGACTATCAAGCTCAGACGACACTAATCAATCTGATCTACCTTCAACCAAGTAGCAAAGTGATGAGATGCTCAAGGACAAGGGCAATAGCAGAGTTGGAACCCAGTGGGATTATTCACATAGCTGTTTTGTTTAGTTTTTCACAAATTGTATAAACTATATCTGTTCGGCGGTGTTCTCTTACTAAGACGCCAGCTTCTTGTACAAAATCTCCTATTTACAGGCCAAACTTCAAAATCAATACAATGCATTTTCAAAGAAATTTCAAACTGTTGTTCCTTTATCTGTTTTGTTTTGCAAAAAACGTCCAATGTTCATTTTTGATATATGCACTTGACATTAATTGCTGCTCATAAATATTTACATGCGAAACAAAAGATCATTACTTGCAATATCAGAAACAGGGGAAAATGAGAAATGCCCAAGCTGTATAGTTGCTCTGTCCACCAGGTACAAGGTAAATTCAGCTTAAGAATATGGCCAAGATACTTTCACTCCCCGCAGAGTAAGACAGTAATGATTGGCTCTCCCCAGCTGAGACCTGCAACTGTAAAGGAATCAGTGATATTCTCCCTAAGCAGAGTTTATCTACCCTCAACATTGAAAATGTTTAATATCCCCGACAATCTTAATATTACCCAGCGGAGTATAAGAATATTCCCCGGAAGAATACAAGATACCCCCAGTGGAGTTAAAATTTTCCCAGTGCAGTCTGAAAAAGCTTCCCCAGTGGAGTTGAAGAATCATCCCCAGTAGACTCTGGAAGTTTGTCCCCGGCGGAGTATAAAAATAAATGTCCCCAGCCGAGTTCAAAGGAAGATTGTCCCCACAAAACTCAAAGGATTGTCCCCATAAGAGTCTAAAAGGTTATTCCCAGTGACATCGCAACTGAAGATTATCCCCAACGGAATTCTTTCCTTTCACAAACAGGAATTCAATCCCCAACAGGATTCAGTATCACCAGCAACGGTAATTCATCCCCAACAGAATTTATCAGTGGAATCCTCTGTATAACATCTCTTCTCCACAGAGTAACCTCCTCATCAGTTTATTCCCAAATGGAGTTATCCTCTCCAGCAGGTTTATTCTCACAATCACCTTCGTTCACCATCCCCAGCGGAAACGAAGAATTCAACTCTATTCTCCAGCAGCTATCCGGGATTTATTTTCCCCAGCTAAAACATTACATTTCCATACATCATGATACATGCATATACGCATCATACAACGCAATCTCATTTATTTGGAGAACGTCATTGCTTGATATATATCATGCATTGCATACAACTGAACTTTACCTTTCAGGAAAGATGCAGTTAAGTTCTCAGCTATGTCAAAGACCTGACCGGTTCTTAAATCTCAACTGAATTATTCTCGGCTGAATTTCAGATAAGGTTCTCAATCTCGACAATTTTCCTCCATCATAGTGTGGACGAGTTCTACAATCTCAACGGTATACTCCGTTGAAGACCAGACAGTTCCTAGATCTTGATGAAGATGTTTTCCTCCGTCATAGTATGCACGAGTTCTACAATCTCAACGGTATACTACGTTGAAGACGAGACTGTTCCTAGATCTTGATGAAGATGTTTTCCTCCGTCATAGTGTGGACGAGTTCTACAATCTCAATGGTATACTATTGTGATCGGTGGATCTGGAACTGACTGTTTAACGCTGGTTCGCGAAATGTCGCGGAAGCAAGAGTCGCCACCGTCTTTTATTTTCTCCAAATGGAAAGGACAAAAGCACAGAAAAATTCCTTATAGAGATTGCTCTCGGTTCGGGAGGTAGGTTATAGAAAGGGAAGGTGTTAGCACCCTTTCTATCCATGGTTATCCATGGGCTCTTAGATACCTGCTCATTTGTGTTTTCAAAAATGGTTTGTTTGCTTTTCAACTGTGGGTTTTAAAAAAAGTTTCTTTGAAAATTTCAGTTTGACTCTTGTATCGGTCCTCAAGAGTGTTTGAAAAATTGCTTTCGAAAGCTTTTGAAAAGGTGTCGGTGTGAAAAGTATTTTTGATTTGTTTTGAAATTTAGAGCAAGTATCTACGAGTCGTCTACCTACCCTAAGGAATTCGTCTGTGTAAATGTCCTTTAAAGTAGTGCCATCCCACCATTGAGAGGTAGGTAGCACCACCGTTGGAGGTGTTCGGGTCAATTCGAGGTTCGGGACATGGTGATCACCGGAGCAATAGGAAGACACCTTAGAAGCTACCCTCATGCCAGGTTCCCGGATCATGAGGACTTACTAAGACATCCTCTACTCGACGATCACCTTTCGAGGCAAGGCAACAGTGAGGCGTACCCTAGGGGTGGTGTGTGATTTGTGTGTCGTTTTCAGTTATTTTGTCTTTTGTCATGTTATTGGTGATCTAACGTTTGTTTTCATTTTTGTCCATACATTCTTTCATGCCATTATTTAACAGTTAAAAATTGCGAAAAGTAAAAGATTCTAAGCTATTACAAAAGGCGCGGGTCCACATCGCCAAAATTTCTTGAACCCGATTTGACAGAAAAATAAAGAATTAAAAGAAAAGTAAAGCGCGACAAATAAAGATTACATGGCCTTGGGAGAGATACATAAGTATTATAAAGAATAAGAAATAAATAAGCGAATTAAATAAGAATTAAAACGAGGGCGTTGGACCCTTTTGACAAAATTAAATTAAATGATGAAATTAATTAATTAAAAAGAAGAAAAGAAATTGTTTTTGGTATTTTATGAATTTAATGGGAAAAAGAATTAAATGCAATTTAACCTAATTCTAGTTGTTTTTAATTTATTAAGAAAAGATTGAATTTTTAACCTAAAATTAAACCTAATTATTTACATGCAATTTAATTACAAAAATAAGTATTTAATATTTAATTATTATGAAGGAAAATAAAAAGGGATAAAAAATTAATTAAACCCTAATTCTATATTTTTTAGATTTTTATTAAAAAAGTTAAGATTAAAACCTAATTTAAAACTAGTTAATTAATGAATTTATTTACAAAATACTATTAAATAAAATATTTATTATTTTTTCATCTTTTCTGATTTTTATTGTTTTTGTGTTTTTTTTATTGAGAAATTAAATTAAAAGAATTAATTGAAAAGAATAATAATCAAAATAGAAAGAATAAAATAAAAAAAATAAAATTTAAAGATAGCAAACCTAGGGGGTCTGCCCCTTAATATGGAGGTTTTCTTTTAGAAATCTGGCCCATTTAAATTTTTGGCCTCTTTGACTTTTCAGGACGCGTGTATACACGTTGACTAGGGTGTATCATGTTCCCCAGATCCTGGCCTTCTGATTGATCTCATTAGCCTTGTGAACGGCTTGATTTTGAAAGCGTATGGAGCGTCTTTATACTGAAACTACACATGAACATTAAAGGGAGAAAAATATGAAAGGGGGTGGGGACCTGGGACTCGAACCCATGTCCTGAACGTTACCACTTGCAAGCATTGCCAACCAAGCCAAGCGCGTTTTCTGTATATCACATAACAAGCAAATATTATAATATAAGATAATTCGTTAGTGCTTTCTGCGCGCGAAAATTTAAACGCTCCAATCATTGACAGCCACCTCGCCTTCTTCTTCCTTGGTTTATTTGTCCTAAAAATATAACAAACATAGGCAACGGTTTTTACACCGTTCTAAAAAGCATCATTATGGAAAATAGCGAATAGCCCCTGGGGCTCCATAAATTGAGCGCGATGGCTTATTTCTCTTCGTCCAAACGCCCTGAATTGAATGGTCTAGGTCTTACACGCCAATTGTTCCTCAAACGAAAACCCCTAATTTGAAAACCTAAGAACCCTAAAAAGCAACAATGGTGAATTTGCACACAATGTATAAAAACGCAATTAAAGTAGATGGTTAGTTTCAGAATGCATCATTTAGTAAGAATCCATTAAAATTATGCAATGAAAATGCCTGAATCTCAAAACACGATTATGAAAAAAAGTGAGAAAAGTTGGACTTCTGTACAATGATTCAAAGGGTTAGGGACTGTATTCTTGATCCAGGTACGTTGCTTGATGCCCCAGGAATGCAATGGAATGAGTTTTGTGGCTTGAAACGACCTGCAAATAGGTTTTCAGAATTGGAATTTTTTGCAAAAAAGCTTGAGTTTGATAATGGGGTTTTGCGCAGCTTTTTTGGTTGTGTGCACTAGGGTTGCATTCTGTACTTATGTATGAATGATTTAGGGTTGAAAAACTTGATCAAAATCCATGAATTAATGAATATGATATTTGATTTTTAACCATGATTTTCAAATCTTTTTCACATGCTTTTTGATACAAATTACATCCAATTCCATTGGTTCTTTCCATATTTGGCTAGGCACGAAATCTTGAGGATATAATATGCACAAAAAGATTGAAAAACTAGGTTTAGCATTTTTCATGTATTTTATTTAATTAAAATGAATTATTAATAATAAAAATCCAAATAAATAAATAAATAATGAAGAAAAACTTCCCTTTGGGCCAAGTGGTCGTGCACATGTCTTGGATGATGAATTGTGGAAGAAAAATAAGCCCATTAGCAATTTTAGGTCATTTGAAGCAATGTTGACTTTTCAAAATATCCAAAAATTTCCCAACTTCCACAAGGCATAACTTGCTCAATTTTTAATATTTGCTCATGTTCTTGGACATTTTGGAAAGGTCTTTGAGTCCTCTAACCAATGCCTTTGGTCCTATGTCATTTTGATTTACCAATCTCAAGTTATGGCCTTTAACTTAAAGTCCCTTTTTGTTGACTTTTGAAAATGACCTATAATGTTGAAATTGATAACTTTTTGTGAGAGCATTTCTTGGACTTGAAGTACGAAGAGGAGTTGTAGGAAATGTCTTTCTCTTCAAAATGAGCTTTGGATGGAATTTTTCTGATAATCCATGTGAAAGTTATGCCCTGGTCAATTCACAGTTGACTTTTTCAACTGTCCAAATAAGGAAACTTTTGCATCTTGATGATTTTTTAGCCAAGCTTTGAGAATCATGATCAAGCATTGATCAAATGATGTTTGTGGCTTCAAAATGAGATGTTGACCAAAAATTTGAACTTTTGACTGTCAAATGACCATTTTGCCCCTACAGTTGCCTGTAGTGCAATTAGGGTTTTGACTGTGCAATTTTGTGCTGAAAGTCTTGAAACTTGGTATGAGGATGCTTGACCATATTTATAGGCATGTGAGACTTGATTGGATCCTTGGAAACTTCATTTTCTTGATCAAAACCAAAACCCTAATCTTGACTGTTTAGGAGACCCTTACACTGTGCAACCCTTGGAGAATTTTGCAGCTTGGCTTGGCAATTTCTTGAAGAATATGGGAGGGCAAATTTTGGGGTACAACAACTATGTTAAAGACCAGACAATTCCTAGATCTTGATGAAGATGTTTTCCTCCATCATAGTGTGGACGAGTTCTACAATCTCAACGGTATACTACGTTGAAGACCAAACAGTTCCTAGATCTTGATCTTGATGTTTTCCTCCGTCATAGTGTGGACGAGTTCTACAATCTCAACGGTATACTAAGTTGAAGACCAGACAGTTCCTAGATCTTGATGAAGATGTTTTCCTCCGTCATAGTGTGGACGAGTTCTACAATCTCAAAGGTATACTACGTTGAAGACCAGACAGTTCCTAGATCTTGATGAAGATGTTTTCCTCCGTCATAGTGTGGACGAGTTCTACAATCTCAACGGTATACTACGTTGAAGACCAGACAGTTCCTAGATCTTGATGAAGATGTTTTCCTCCGTCATAGTATGGACGAGTTCTACAATCTCAACGGTATACTACGTTGAAGACCAGACAGTTCCTAGATCTTGATGAAGATGTTTCCCTCAGTCGAAGACCTTACCGGTTCTTAAATCTCAATTGAATTATCCTTGGTTGAATTTCAGATAAGGTTCCCAATCTCGACAATTTTCCTCTGTCATAGTGTGGACGGGTTCTACAATCTCAACAGTATACTCTGTTGAAGACCAGACAGTTTCTAGATCTTGATGAAGATGTTTCCCCCCAGTTGAATTATGGACAGGTTCTTAATACTCAGCCGAGGCATTCTCTCAGTTGAAGTACAGGCAAGTTCCTAAATCTCAAAAACAGGCTTCCCCAGTGGAATCTTCTACAAACAACAGGTATGCAAGTTCTCGCTAAGGAATCTCTTATGCGATCGACACTTCTGCATATGGCATCTGTAAGCCCATCCTCCTACCAACAATCTCCAAATGGAATCTGTAAGCCCATTCCCTACATCACCAGGCTGATACCACTTCATGCGAGTGCAAATTTCTGGGCACTCTAGTGTTTAATCATCTTCCACCTTCGGATCACGAAAGGCACGAAAGCCAATCTACATCCTCAAGTTTAAGAAGATTGAACAGGGGCAGATGTTGTACCCCAAAATTTGGCCTCTCATATTTCTCCAAACATTGCAAGAAAAATCTCCAAGTTGCTCAAGTTTGCTCAAGAGTTGGACAGTCAAGTTATCTCCTAAGGCAATCAACCCCAAATTAGGGTTTTGTGTTGCATCAAGATCTTTGAGTACAAATGACCTCAAATGCTCCCTAATGTCCTAATATGTTCTCAAGTTCATCCATGACATGTTTCAAGTCTTGCAGAGGAAGTTTGCTCAGTCAATTGCTCAAAGGGTCCAAAATCGATTGTGCTAGGGCAAAAGTCAACTGTGACCTACAAACAGTCAAACCTCAAGATTTTTTGTCAACATTCTCATTTTGAAGGATATTTCATCATTTGATCAAGGGTTGATCATGATTCATCAAGGATTGCTCAAAATTAATCGACTCAAAAGTTGCCAAATTAGGGTTTTGTAGGAAAAGTCAACTCAACTTTGACCAAGCATAACTTTCTCATACTTTATGATAAATGACCCATCCAAAGCTCATTTTAAATAGGATGCAATTTCCTACAATCCATATTTCTACCCCAAGATCAGAAAATGCACTCACAAGAAGTTATAAATTTGGACATTATAGGTCATTTTTGAAAGTCAACAAAAACACCTTTTTTGTCAAAGCTTATAACTTGAGCATGGAATATTAAAAATGAGATGAGGCCAAAAGTGTTGGTTAGAGGACACCTCAAGCTTTCTAAAAAGTCCAAGAACACTTCCAAAAGTTCAAAACTGAAGAAGTTATGCATTGTTGAAGTGGGGCATTTTTGCAAAATTGTCAAAAGTCAACTATCCCCAAAACTTCAAATTTTGTCAAATGGGCCCATTCTTTTCCACTTGATTTGAGCTTGCATCATTTCCCACGTGTCCTAGCTTCAGCCATGTGTCCATTTATCAATTTTATTATTCTATTTGATTTTTTATTGAATTATTTCATTTTAAATCAAATTAAATCAAATAAAATCCCAAACTTTGATTACATGAGATATTTTGCTATTTTCAGGATTGGATTCTCATCAATATCATCATCAAATTCGTATCACACAAGATCATGTACAAAGAGATGGTTTTTTGACAAATTTGGCAAGTTTTCAAAAGTGAATCAAATTAAATATGGGTGCATTGATTTAGAGAGACTGGATTCATGATTCTTGACCTAATGCATTCCATGATACATATAGAAGCTTAAGACACGAAAACAATGGGCTAGAGGTTGCAAGAACAAGCAAAGCAAAACTTGAAAAAGTGGTGAAAAAGCTTGAATCTGAATTCATACTTAGAGGCGATCTCAGAAGCCAAGAAGGGTCTCAATCGATTCCTGGAGGTTCACTGAGTTGAAACCAACCCAAAGCAGGCCTCCGTACACGCTCAAACACACTGTAAGTATCACACTACCTATCTCTGCATTTGAATTTGCAAATCTTTATTCCTGCATCTTTTGTACAAATTATTTGCACATTCATAATCCTCATCAAGTTTCCAAGCATTATGCATTATCCAATTTTATTTATCTGACCTATAAAGCCAAGTACCATATCTAGGGTTTCGTGGCTTGTTTTTGGGTATTTCTTTTCCAGGAAAAATTGGCTGACGAGAAGGGCATGGTTGTGACCGGGACGATGAGACGAGCACAACCCTGCCCTTAGATTTCATTTTCATGGCTCACAGCAGATTATAGGGATACATGACTTTTAGTGACAGGTGATGTCCGTGGCTATATGTTTTACAAGGTTTTAGCCACAGACGTGAGGAAGAAGATAGAGACGTGTCGCTTCCCCAGTGGCCAATTCAAACCATAGCCCGCTTATTTTGTTGTGCTGGCATATTGAGGCATTTTCTTTTATTATTATTATTATTATTGTCTAATATATTAACAATTGAAACACAATGGCCTAGTGGCAAAGCAAGCAATCCAAGCGCCTATAGGACTTGGGTTCGATCCCAGGTCCCCCATGCTCTTTGTTATTTTTCTTCTTCATGTAATCAGGTACAAATCTAGGCTTGCAACTCACCATGTGCCTTCACGTAACAAAGCGCCAGATGGCCCAAGGCCAAATCTGGTGATCCAGAGATGATGGTCCATCGTAGATCCAGTCAACCAGCGCGTATGGAATCCAAAAAGTCAACAAGGCCAGCGTGTTAATGGGCCTCAGCTTGCTATTCCGACCCCCTTTTCAGGCCCAAACCCTCTTTTCTCTTATATTTATTTATTTTGTTTTAATTGTTTTATAATATTTTCTTTAATTAACTAACCAATCAATTTTTTTTTCTTTTATAAAATTAAAATCACAAAAATATTTTCTTCATAAAATCAAATTTTAATTTTTATTAACAAACATTAATTTAAATAATTTAGGCTATTAAATAGAAATAACTTTAATATATTTTTGTAAATAATTAAAATCAATTAGACTTAATTAGGTTTTTACTAACATTAATTAGTTTTATTTTCTTTCTTTAAATACGAAAAAACCCAAAAATATTTATTTATATTAATTTATTAATTAATTTAATTTGATAATTAATTTAGGATAGTTTATTTCTTAAAATAAAAATAACAAAAAAATCTTTTCTTTAATAAGCAAAGGGTCAAAACCCTAAGCTCGCACTCGATTTAATTTTCCGCACGCGATCTTTTTATTCAATATTGTACTTATTCCCGGAATGTAATAGATAATTAGGACTATTTAATTATTTTTATCACTTTATTTATTTTTCCGCATTTAAATTTCAAAGGGTTGCTTTTGGCGATGTAAATACCCGACGCCTTGTAATTTACTTTTCGCAATTTATTTTTCGCAAAATATAACTGTTAGATGTTTGGTAATAGGGATGAATGACAAGATTGAATGTTTTAACCTAAAATCAAATTAGATCACCATTAACATGTACAAAGACAAAAAATAACTGAAAACGACACACTCTCACATGCGCACTCTTAGGGTACACCCCACTTGGTTGCCTTCGTACACGGTCATTAAGTATAGGTCGCTTTAGAGGTTGTCCTCTTGTCCAAAGATCATAGTCTCCTCGAAGCCGTTTCCTGGATATTGTTGCCTCAAACAAATGATCTAAGACATTAGGGTTACCGCTAAAGCATCCTAACATTGCTTTGGTGACCGTAAGTCCCTAATTCGAATTGACCCTCAAACTCCAACGATGATGCTACCCACTCATTAATAGTAGGATAACATTATCTAAAGGACATTAGCATAGAACGATTCTTTTTTCGAGTAGGTAGATGGTTCTTAGATACTTGCTCTTTCAAAAAACAAAAACTTTTCACACTTACACTTTTTGAACAAAGTTTTCAAAAAACACTTCATACGCTCTTGAGGACAGAAGCAAGAGTGAAACCAAAGTTTCAAAACAAAAACTTTTTCAAACCCACAAGCACAAAGAAAGCAATTTTGAAAATGATGAGCAAGTACCTAAGAGCCCGTGGATAACCACGGATAGAAAGGATGCTAACACCTTCCCTTTCTATAATCTACCCCCCGAACCCGAGAAAAATCTCGATAAAGGAATTTTTCTGTGCTTTTTTCCTTTCCTTGTTGGATAAAATAAAATTCGGTGGTGACTCTTGCTTACCGTGACATTTTGCGAATACAAACGCAAAACGCAAACCAGCATTTCAGAAAAAAGTCAGTTCTTTCCCACCGTATCACAAGCATGAACAAGAAATTTTCTAAAAGGTATTCATCATTAAGGTTTGCAATGTGGAATTAGAATGCTATTTAATTCATCATAACCTATTTCCCCTAGTTGCAAATCACAAGAAGGTTGCCCTTCTTGGTTCACAAAAAAAAAAGAGAAATTCACGAGCATGCTACAAGAACAAAATGCTACAACTGAACCAAACAAACAACATCACATTCTGAACCAAACAAACATCATCACAAACTGAACCAAACAACAAACAGCATCACGAACTGGACAAACAAACAACAACATTACAACAGTCCAAACAAACAGCATCATAAGCTAAAATGAGGCAGCAGTATGGCAAATAAACAAATAGCTAAATCAAACAAAATAGCAAGTCAACTTGCTCAAGAAACAAGATATCATCATTTTCCAAACTGCAAACCTTTTAGATTAGTAAAAAAGGCAAAAGAGAAAATTGCTTTTTTATTGCCATTGAGAGAGAAGAGAAGAAAGAAGTCACCTAGGCTATTAGAATTGCCCAAAATACATCCTGCAAAAGCTCTGCTACAAAAGAAGAGTTGCTGTAAAATACAAAAAAACAGTCCAAACAGCCTTGCTACCCTGTCCATAATCTGTCACGATTTGCATAAAAAATGAAAAGAAAAAAAAACAAAACTGCAACAAAAGGGCCATTAGAACAGCATACCAAAATATTCAAATACATTTTGGTTTCCCACCATTTTCTCATGGATATAACAGAACCAGTAACAAAGCCAGCAAAGGGGAACAAAATTGTAACCAAGCCTCAATCCAAAAAAACAGTAACAAATCACCAAGAATCCCAGGCCTGTTAACTATCATCAAACTCAAAATCCAGAAAACCAGCAAAAAACTTAGAAAAGAAGGAGAATCAGATCAAACTCAAAAAACCAGTAGCAAAGCCTCAAATCCAAAACCTGTTAACCATCACTGAAAAATCCCAAAACATGTAACCAAGCATCAAACTAAAAAAAAACAGTAGCAAAGCCTCAAACCCTAAACCTGTCAACCATCACTGAAAAAATCCCAAAATCATTAACCATCATCAAGAACAGAAAACACAATAACTATTGTACCCCAAAATTTTCCCTCTCATTTTATCAACATTTCTCATCACAAGGCTTTTGGAACCCAAGATAAAGCTAGGGTTTGCTCTACTCAAGACACCTCCTTGCACTGTTGTCCTAAATTAGGGTTTGAGTTTGCACAAGCTAGTTTTGACCTGCAATGCCCAATTTGATTTTCATACTTCATTTTGGACTCATAAGTTTGCCCATACCAAGTTTCAAGCCTTGAATCAAATCTTTGCCCAGTCAATTGGACAGTTGACCTAGAAATCAGCTGTATTGGGGAAAAAGTCAATTTTGACCAATTTACAGTCAAACCTCATGAATTTTGACCCACGTCAATATTATGAACTCATATGAACCATTTTATCAAGTTTGGACCATAATTCCATAAGAAATTTGACCAGATCACCAAAAGGGGCAAAATGGTCATTTTTAGGATTTTGACTGTACAAAGGCAATTTTTGACTGTTTGACCTAGCCAATGGAAAATCTAGCTCAACCATGGACTCAATGAAATTATCTTGACCTATTCAACAAGTTCAAAAGATCTCAAATGCATAGGATTGACAGATGAATTTTTCAGTCAACTGATCAAAATTTGACTGTATACTGAAAAGTCAAACTTTGACTTTTTGGTCAAAATCAAGTGCCAATGATCATTTTTCATCAAGATATGTCAAATTATGAAACTTGTTCATCAAGAAACCCAAAATTACAAATTAGGGTTTGAAATTGAAAATTTTCATAACTTAGAAATTTTCTGTTATGAAATTTTCTTAATTTTTCCTAACTTTGTCCCACATTTTCACCAAGATGCAAATGGATTCAAACAAAACTTACAACATGAAAGTTGTAGTCCATCACAAAGTCTACAACTTTTTTTCACAAAGTTTTCTCAAAAGAAGCTTTTATCTCAAGTTATGCTTTTTGGAACAAGGGTACCTAAACCTTTTAACTTAGAGAAATTTTGCCCTAGTTTAGACAGGATTTTGACCCATCTTCTTGGCCATTTTTCACATAGTTCCACTTGGAGTCTCAAGTTGCATTTCAAATATAGATTATAGTACATGTTGCAAGTTTTCCAAATTGTCAGAGAACTCCTCAAACACCTTTGTGGTTAGGGAGAATCGAATGCTTGAAATTGGAAAAAACTCACTTTGTAACCATGGCCAATACATGTTCATACCACTTGCAAAATCTGACCAAACTAGCTTAGTACATAATTACAGGCCTCTAAACCAATTTACACTCAAAAATTGAATGCAAATACATTGGACATTGGTGTTATTCTGATCAAGGGAGCATTATACAATGAACATTTCCATTTTGGGCATAAAGATCACACTTCCATTTACATAAAGCATATTTTATGTCAAGTTTCATTTCTTGAGCCATACACCAAGCTTTTTGCTGCAAACAAGGCTCCCTAATGTCAGGCAAAGCTCAACAACTTTGTGCAACTAGGTTCCAAGCCAGTACAGCCTTGCATTGTCAACTCTCACATTTTGCTTCAAAACCAAGGCATTGTACCAAAAGTCCATAACTCACATATATGATATATTCAACTTAAGCCAAGTTTTCAAACAAGTTTTGCATATCCTTGTAAGACAGAAACACGAGCCTTTCACCTCTCAAACCCCCTTGTGCACAAAAACCACATTTTCTTGCAAAACAGGGCAGGACCTGCAAATCACAAGCCAAATCACATTCCACTCGTGCGTTTTGCTTGCAATCAGTTCCAACACCTTCCATTCAACTCACTCAAGCTATCCCAAACCTCCATTGCCAAATGTAACTCCATTTACAGTGTTCACCATTTATGTTTCAAGCTTATGCAGGTTGACTTCTAGAGGTTGATTCAGACCATTTCAAAACAAACTAAGCATTGGGAAAGATTCAGGGAACATCAAGCAAGCTCAAAAGAACCTCAGGCCTCACTAGAAGTTGTTGCATTATCCAACTCGTGTCCAGCTGAAACAGGTTTTTCATGAACTTCTATCTCTCTATTTAGGAACATTTAGCCCTAGGTTTGTGAATAAAATATGTTGTACTCATTGCCCTGAAACCATACATATGCTCAGTTTTCATTTATATTAAACGTGCTAAGAGAATTTCATCCATGAACTTTCTGAAAAAACTAGGTTAGAAATTAGGGCCAGAGAAATTCACTCTGGTCTTTGAGAGTTAGATTAAGTTTTTTATATGGTTAGAATCGTGGTTTGATGCTCTACAAGTTTCATGTTTTGAGTTTTGTCAAAAGATCACAAATACAGGAGATACGAGTTTGTGTAGCAAGCGCGCGTTTTTCACAGTGCTGGAGGAAGAAGATGAAGCTGATGGGCTGGGCTTGGCTTTTTGCTTCTAACACCTTCTTTTTCAGTTTCACAACCCCTGGCCCATTTCTTTGTATTTTTATTATTTTTGCATTTTTATTTCATTTTTGACTTTGATATTTTATTTTAAAATATAAAATATACTCCAAAAATATTTTTATTTTTTTTTACATTTATTTGGTATTTATTTTAATTATTTCTAACATTTAAAGGTTTAAATACTTTATATTATTTGTTAAAACTTGAAAATAATGTAAATAATGTTTTTATTTTCATTTCTTATTTTTATTCACATTGGAAATATTTTCTTGAATATATATATATATATATATATATATATATATATTAAAAATAAATATTTTATTTTTATTTTATAGACACTTAACATATTTAATATATATATACATATACTTTTATTTTATTAAATACTTAGAAATAAAATACAAAAATATTACATTTTTATTTTTATACTAAAAAATACCTTTTTTAGATATATTTCATTTTTATACATATTAATATATTTTTGTACATAAATAATACATTATATTTATTTTCTTAAAGAAATTAGGATTTTTACCCTAAAACAAATAAAATTAATCTTTTATTTATTTCTTTGTACCTTTTTACATTAAAAAAAATACTTTTGCATACATGAACAAATAAAAACTTTTTTTTGGCATAATACATCTTGTTTAATATTTATTTATCTTGTTTAATTAAATATTGCCCATTTATTTTATTTACACAAAGAATTCAATTTGGATGTAATAGTAATTAGGTTTTTATATTTCTTGCAAAATAATCCCCTATTCAAAATTGTACCCCCTCCCTATATCAAAGTTGTAATAGCTTAGATTTATTTTCACGCACTTAAATGCTTTCAATTATGTCATGCTTAGAGAATTAGGGTTTGTATGCCAAATCAAAACCAACAATTAGTTTGACCTAATCAAAGACAAAAATGCATGAAAAAACAAACACAATGCACATTTGCACCCCTAGGGTTACAATCCACTTGTTTCCCTCAAAAATGGGCCATGGTATGCATGTTAAGTACTTTGGCAAAACAAAAAACAAAAAAATAAAAGATCATAGTCCCTCGATGACGCTATCTGAGTTGCCTAAACAAAATGATCAAGTCCCTTAAGAAAATTGCCAAAAATACTTGACACAATTTCTATCACGGTCTACACGATGACCCGCGCCTGTCCCGTTTAACATCCTAACACAAGGTTGTTCACCAAATACAATGGTGAAACAACACTGTTAAAAGGGTTAAAAACATACGGAAGATCTTTGAGTAAAATAGGGTAGATAGCTCTTAGTTACTTGATCAAAAGCTTGCAAAAACATCCTTGCTATCTTCAAACACACTTCACAACACAATTTCAAAACCCTACTTTCAAACATTGAAAACTTTTCAAAAGACAAAAACACCTTTGTATACATTCCAACAAGAATCATTACAAAGGTTGCCACAACGATGGCCTCTTTTCAAAACATCTTTCAAAACCACACACAAAGCACCATTTCAAACAATTGAAAAGCAAAAGCAAGTGATCTAAACAAGTAACTAAGAGCCCATATATAACCATGGATAGAAGGGGTGCTAATACCTTCCCTTTCTATAATCTACTCCCTGAACCCAAGAAAACATCTCAAAGGTCTTTCCTGTGCTTTTTGACCTTTCCTTAGGATAAAACAAAAAGTCGGTGGCGACTCTTGCTAAACTGAAACATTTGCGAACACAAAACGCAAAATCCCAAGTCAGTTCTCCCACCGTATCACAGAACTGGCGACTCTGCTGGGGAAAACTTTAAAAGTGGAGTAACCTTAGGGCTTAGATCACCTTTGCATGATTATCTTGATTGTTTTGTTTGCTTTACATTTGGTTCTCTTGTTTGGGCTTGAAATCCTCTACCCAGATTTGGAAAACATTCATAGGTAAATAGCAATACATTGTGGAAACTGTGCGGGGTATACCGACATGGTCGAAGAAATAGCTATGTTAGTGCGACATATTTGTGAGTACCGGTAGCCTTTGAGTCAATCAAAGAGAATACGGGGCTGCTGAGTGATGTCATGAAGCACTAATGAACTCTTAGAACCTTACTTGACCATCTTGGCCTTTTTAGGGGTAGTGAGATGACCGGCTTTGGTGCAGTCCGAAGTTGGTAGATACTCGATACTACACTCATTTAGGGTTGTTTTCTTGGAATATTTTGGTCGCCAGTTAAGTGGTTAAACCAAAACAATGAACATAGAAAACAATCCAGTGATATTGAGCTTCTTAGAACCCGGTTACTATTTATAGGACAGGTTTGAGCCAACTAAACTCAAGAGGGTATTTACCTATGAAACCTCATGCAAGCCTGAAACTAGGGTTTTGTGTAACTTGCTTGTACATGTGCTTGTGCATACATCATAAACATTATAAAGCATCATATGCATCTACTAACCATTTCAAGGGTTTGGATCTTCATCTTTGTTCTTGTTTTGTAGGTCATGGAATCTCTTCGTAGGAAAACAATTCAAGTCAACCTTGTGAGAATCCCTTCTCAACTCAAGGAGCTTACTTCCAGGATTCCAGAGAATTCTCTCTTCAGTGAAAGACATGGTAGACTTCTCAACTTGGTCAACTCCAACATTGAAGAAGACATGGTGAAAGTTCTCTTCCAGTTCTTTGACCCCCTACACCACTGTTTCACCTTCCCTGATTACCAACTAGTACCTACTTTGGAGGAATTTTCTCAACTCTTGAGAATTACTATTCTTCATCAACTATCCTAAAACGCTACGGAAAAAGAACCAAAGCCTGAAGATGTTGCTCAAGCATTACACTTGCAACCATCTGATATCAAGGATCATTAGGAAACCAGAAGTGGTGTCAAGTGTTTCTTGGCAAAGTTTCTGTTTGAGAAGGCACAATACTGCTGGAATTCTCTAGATCTACAAGCTTTTGAAGAGATTATGGCACTCCTCATCTATGGGTTGGTCTTGTTCCCAAACCCTGGTCAGCTTATAGATGTGAACGCTGTCAAGATTTTCATATCTCGAAATCCTGTGCCTACATTGCTTGGGGACATCCTACACTCATTTTACATACGAACAATGAGGAAAAGAGGTGTTCTCATGTGCTATACTCCTCTCCTAGCAAGGTGGTTTATTTCTCACCTTCCACAATCAGTTTTGAAGAATGAGCAGGGTTTAAGGTGGTCACAACGATTGATGACCCTCACACATTCTGATGTTCATTGGTGTTCTCGGTCCAGAGAAAATGTCATCATCATTGATCGTTGTGGGGAATTCCCTAATGTCCCACTACTTGGCATTAGGGGAGGCATAACCTACAACCCCTGTTTAGCTCTAAGGCAGTTTGGATATGCTAGAAGGGATGGTCCTCATGACATGCTGATCCCTGACCTGGTTTTTGACTTCGACAACGATGCACAAGGACTTCGACAAAGGTTCATCAGAGCTTGGAGGATGCCCAACAAAGTAGATAGTAAGACACTGGGGCACAAGAATTCCATCCCCCTTGAGCTTTACCTCAAGTGGGTACGGATCCGCGCCCAGAATCTTATGATGCCATATCTTCACATTCTCCCCGTGATCAAAGAGCTTGTTATGGAAGGAGAGGTTCCATACACCCTCCAATATCCTGACATGCCAACATCATTGGAAGAATTACAAAAGAGTTGGATCCAACTCAAAGAAGAAAGGAATACTTTTGAAGCCAGCTTCTATGCCAGTGAGAAGAAGGTTTTGGAGCTTACCCGTCGACTTCATGAGGAGGAAACTCTCAAAACTTACATCGCACCAAAGAGGATGCGCAATGTCTTTTTACATTAAGAATTTTGTAATATTTTGCCCATGGGGCACTTATGTACTAACAAATTTCTTCTTAATATGACGTGTGTTCTTTTTGTTTGCAACAAATTTGAATTTTCTAAATCCTTGAATGCATTACATGAATAACATATCATTCATCATATGCATAAACAGGTCTTCACACCAGGTTTCCTTATCTTTCTGCTGTTTATTTCAGCAAGATGGATTTGGAGCAGACGGTTAAGGATCTGCAAGCGCAGAATTCTCAATTCCAACAACTCCTCATGACCTTAGCAAAGGGTCAAGAGGACCTCAAAGCACTGCTGGAGAAAGATAAAGAGAAAAAGAAGAAAAGACCTGGTGTAGTCATCATGGGAAGAAGGTTTGAAAGCAATGCTAGAAAAGTTCTCGAGTTCCCCTCAACGTCTGATGAAGGGGCTGGTAAAGGAAAAGGAACAGTGATGCCTTCTGAATCTGAAGTTGAAGGAGAAGAAGAGGAAGAGGAAGAAGACTAAGATTACTCCGAACATCAATATCTCCCGGAGGATGTTAAGTTTAAAAATCTTGAGGATAGGTTGGCAGCCATGGAGTTGCAAAGGGTACCTGGTTTAGATTTCGAAGAACTAGGGTTTGTCGTTGGGATTGTTATTCCTCCCAAATTCAAAGTACCAACATTTTCTAAGTATGACGGCCTGTCGTGTCCAAAGATGCATCTAAGATCCTACGTCCGAAAGATCCAACCCCACTCATCTGATAAGGATCTTTGGGTCAATTTTTTCCAAGATAGTTTGTCAGGCACACAATTGGACTGGTTCTATCAACTCGAGAGATCAGAGGTTCATAAATGGGAAGACTTAGCTGCTGCTTTCTACCGACAATACCAATACAACGCTGATTTAGCGCCTACTCGTACTCAACTACAAAGTATGGGTATGGCTTCTAATGAAGGATTTAAAGAGTATGCCCAGAAGTGGCGTGATCTGGCTGGAAGGGTGTGGCCACCATTATCGGATAGAGAGCTGGTGGACATGTTTTTAGGGACCCTGTCTGGCCCTTTCTTCAATCATTTAATCAGGAGTTCCTCCGCAGGATTCACTGAACTGATTTTGACTGGTGAAAGGGTCGAGGCCGGCATTAAAAGTGGTAAGATTTAGAAAGATGCCTCTGCGTCCACCGCTGTTAAGAAGACCTTCCCAGCTAAGAAGGAAGCTTCTGCTGTTTATTCTCAGAAAAGCCAAGGAGGAATGGGGCACCGACCGACGGTAGGGGCTGTGATGATTCAAAACTCTTCAAATGATCAACCTCGTGGCAATCAGTCAAGACCTAATCAACAACGGGTAGAAAGCCCACAACGGCAGTTCACCCGAATCAACATGACGCCGGCTCAAGTACTCCCTCATTTGCTAAAGCTGAATCTTACCAATTTGAAGGAAGCACCAAAGAACCCTAATACATCTTCTCCATACTACCACTCCAATGCAAAGTGTGCTTACCACTCTGACAGTGTAGGGCATGATACCAACAACTGTTGGGCTCTTAAGAACAAAATTCAAGACCTGATCAACGTCAAGCCGGATGTGATTTCTGCCCCAATGCCCAAGCACGGTCGTAATGTTCATGCCGTTATAGAAGACCTTCATGTTACCAATGTTGCTGACCTTTTGACTCCGTTACCAGTGATTAAAGTGAATTTGATGAGAGCCGGGATATTCCCAGGCTGTGGAAAAAACTGTTACTTCTGTTTAAACATACGAGCTGACTGTCCACTGTTGAAATCAGGCATCCAACGCCTGATGGATACCCAAGAGATACTCTTTCAAAAGACTCATGCCGATACTTTCACTCCTGTTACTCCTACTACCTTTGTTACTTCAACCAATGACATTGCAATAATAACCATCTCCGACAATCTTCCCAAGGCTTGCAAAAGGCCTGTCAAGATTACGCCTTATCCTAAGTTTGTGCCGTTAAAAATCACCATGTCGGGGCCTGTCCCGTAAGAATCTAACAAGACGATACCATGGAACTACGGAGGAGAAATCTTATATTATGGTATCAAACAGATTGAATCATTCCAAGAGAGCTCTGATGATGAAACCCCTGATATAGGGAACATTGCGGGAACAAGAAAGATAACTCGCAGCGGACGGATTTTTTCTCCGGAGATTTCTCCCCCTCGAGCAATCTTCGGACCCTCGAAAGCTTTTGTGCCTGTTAAGCCATCTGTGCAAGGCCCTATAATTGAAGAAATTGATATACCTGAAGTTAGACCCTCTGATGCTGCTACCGATAAGGGTAAGGGGATACTAAAAGCGCCTATCAGGATGAAGGCTCAAACTGTGGTAATCCCCGAAACCACCCAGAAAGAGATGGAAGAAATCTTGAAGATAATCAAAAAGAGCGACTACAACGTCGTGGAACAGCTAGGGCAGACCCCTTCCAAAATCTCCATGTTGGCTCTTCTACTCTACTCTGAGGCCCATGCTAAGGCCTTAATAAAATTTTTAAAGACGGCACACGTGCCTCAAGAAACTTCGGGCGACCAGTTTCAAGAGTGCATGGCCAGCCTAACCGCTGATAATGGTCTTGGTTTTTCCAATGCTGATTTGACCCCCAAGGGAAGGAAACACAATGACGTGCTGCATGTCTCAGTTGAATGCAGGGGAACCACCCTTTCCCATGTCTTAGTTGATACTGGTTCATCCTTGAATGTGCTGCCGAAGAAGGCGTTAGACCGTTTAGACTGTGAAGGATTAGTGCTGAAGCCAAGTAATATCGTGGTTAGGGCCTTTGATGGGTCCAAAATAATGGTTCACGGAGAGGTTGACATTCCTATCAAAGTGGGAACATAAGTTTTCAACTCCACCTTTTATGTGATGGACATCCGTCCTTCATATTCGTGTTTGTTGGGAAGGCCGTGGATCCATTATGCTGGGGCAATTACCTTCTCTTTACACCAGATGCTAAAATATCATGTTCAGGGTAAGATTATAACGGTGCGCGGCGAGGAAGAGTACATGATAAGTCACCTCAACTCCTTTCGCTATATGGAGTTGGATGGCGAATTCATAGAAACGCCTTTCTAACATTTTGAGGAAGTTTCTCCTGAGGTCGCAGTTGCGAAGACAATGGTTGAGGTGCCTATCATTCCCAAGCATGTATCTAGGATGGAATCTCTCAAGGACGCAGAGGCTGTAATCAAAGAAGGAAAGAGTACAGTGTGGAGGCAACTGCCTGATTTTCCCCATAAGACGGACAAGTTCGGACTAGGTTTTACTGCTGCTGTCCAGAAAGCTACGCGTCGCTCCAAGGCTGGAGGTCCACCCGTAAAAATCACTCACCATGGAATTAATGCCTTAGAAGACGATGATGAAGAAGACAACTTTGAAGATTGGATCTTTCCAACCGTCGAAGAAGGATTAAGCAATTGGGAAGCAAAGGACTTTATTCCCATCACTTTCATCAACCAGTAATTTATCTTTAAACAATTTCCTATTTTGGTCTATAATAAATAAACAATTCGTACACTTTTTCACCTTATGCCTTGCCCGGGGCATATAGGTCCATTTGTAAGGGCTTGATTTTCTTCATTTATCATATGCCATGCTTTAATGAATCATTGGGCGTTTTCATTTATAAACTGTTGTGTTCATTTTCTTTCTTTTGCATCTTGTTTTGTTTAAGGATGGCTATCCCTTACACACACCCACACTCGCAAAATGCAGGTACCCATCCACTCCGGATTCCATGGGTGACTATTCTGCTTTAGCCTTCGGTGACTCTAAAGATTTGGTCAATCATGCTGAGTACGAAGTTGACGAAGACTGTGAAGTGCCGGGAGAGTTAGCCAGACTTTTGCAACAAGAAGAGAGGGCAATTCTGCCTCATGAAGAGTTGCTAGAAACCATCAACTTTGGAACAGAGGAAGACAAGAAAGAGGTAAAAGTGGGTGCCAACCTGGAACCAGGTGTCAAAGAGCGCTTAGTACAGTTGTTGAACGAATATGTTGAGATCTTTTCCTGGTCCTATGAAGACATGTCGGGATTAGACACAGATATCGTGGTTCACCGTCTCCCTACAAGAGAAGACTGTCCACCGATCAAGCAAAAGGTCTGCCGAATGAGGCCCGACATGTCTGAGAAGATCAAAGCTGAGGTAATGAAGCAATTCAACGCTGGCTTTCTGGCTGTCACTTCCTATCCACAGTGGGTTTCTAACATTGTGCCCGTACCTAAGAAGGACGGCAAAGTCAGAATGTGTGATACGGTGGGAGAACTGACTTGAGGTTTTGCGTTTGTTTTCGCAAATGTTTCGGTTGAGCAAGATTCGCCACCGACTTTTTATTTTATCCTAAGGAAAGGTTAAAAAGCACAGTAAAAAACCTTTTGAGATGTTTTCTTGGGTTCGGGGAGTAGATTATAGAAAGGGAAGGTATTAGCACCCTTTCTATCCATGGTTATCCATGAGCTCTTAGTTACTTGCTTAGATCACTTGCCTTTTGTTTTCAATTGTTTTAAATGATGCTTGAGTGTGTGTGTGGGTTTGAAAATGTTTTGAAAAGAAGCCAATGTGGTGGCAACCTTTGTAATGATCCATGTGGGGATGTATACAAAGGTGTATGTATTTTTGAAAAAGTTTTCATTTGTTTTTGAAAGTTGTTTTGAAAGTGTAGTGATGTGTGATTTTAGAAAATAGGCAAGTGTTTTGTTTTTGCAAGTTTTGATTCAAGTGACTAAGAGGTTATCTACTCCTAAATTTCTCAAAGTTTATTGCTATGTTTTAACCCTTTTAACAAGTTTGTTCTACCATTGTATTTGGTGGACAATCTTATGTTTAGGATGTGAAAGGGACGGGCGTGGGTCATCGTTTAGACCATAATTGCAATGGTGCCAAGTATCTTTGGGCACTTTCTTTAAGGAACTTGATCATTTTTTTTGGAAGTATTTTGAAAATGTTATCGAGGGACTATGATCATTCAATTTGTTTGTTTTGCCCAAAGAGACCTAACATGCAATATGGCCCAATTCAAAAGTGAGTTTTTGCTATATTGTGAAATTCGATTCTCCCTAATCATGAGGTTGTTTGATGAGTTCTTGGACATTTTGGAAAGCTTGGAATGTGTACTACAATCCATCTTTGAAATGCAAATTGAAATTCCAAGTGGAAGTGTATGGAAAATGGCTTTGAAGTGGGGTAAAAACTTGTCAAAAAATAGGTCAAATTTTCACTAAGTTAAGAATGGTTTAGTGCCCTTATTCAAAAATTTATAACTTGAGATACAAGCTTCAAATGAGAAAACTTTGTGAATCAAAGTTGTAGATTATGTAACAAGCTACAACTTTCATGTTTTGACTTTTGTTTGAATCCAAATGAATCATGGTGAAAAAGTGGGGCAAAGTTGGGAAAAAATTAGGGTTTTCCATAACTTAGAAAAATTCTAAGTTATGAAAAATTCCATTTTAAAACCCTAATTTACATTTCTTGGTTTCTTGGTGAACAAGTTTCATGATTTGGCATGTTTTGATGAAAAATGAATCTTGACTCTTGATTTTGACCAAAAAGTCAAAGTTTGACTTTTCAGTGTACAGTCAAAATTGATCAATTGACTGGGAAATTCAACTGTCAATCTTGTGTACTTGGGATCTTTTGAGCTTGATGAATGTGTCAAGACCATTTCATGGGGTCCTTGAGTCCACATGTGAACTTGATTTGCCATTGGCTAGGTCAAACAGTCAAAAATTGCCTTTGTGCAATCAAAACCCTAAAAATGACCATTTTGCCCTTTTGGTGATCTGATCAAATTTCTTGTGGAATTGTGATCCAAACTTGATAAAATGGTCCATATGAGTTTATAATGTTGATGTGGGTCAATTTTCATGAGATTTGACTGTCAATTGGCCACAGTTGACTTTTTTTCCCAATACAGCTGATTTCTAGGTCATCTGTCCAATTGACTGGGCAAAACTTGGAATCAAGACTTGAAACTTGGTATGGAGAAACTTGGGAGTCCAATATGAAGCATTAAAGTCATCTTAGGCATTTTAGGTCAAAACATCCTTGGCCAAACACAAACCCTAATTTGAGTCCACAGTGCAAGGAGAAGTCTTGAGCAGAGGAAACCCTAACTGGATCTTGATCTTCAAGGGTCTTGTAATGAAAAAATGTTGAGGAAATGGGAGGGCAAATTTTGGGGTACAACAGTTGCCCCTGTTCAATCTTCTTGAACCTGAAGAGTTAGATTGGCAAGTTTGCCTTTCGTGACTCGAGGGTAAAAGGAGATTGGACACTAGAGTGCCCGGAAATTTGCACTCGCATGTTGAGGTATTAGTAAATGTGATGTCGGGAATGGGCTTATAGATGCCATTTGGAGAGATGGTGGATAGGGAGATGGGCTTATAGATGCCATCTGGAGGTGTGACAGAACCTTGTCGGGAATGGGCTTATAGATGCCATTTGGAAGTATCGGTCGCATAAGAGATTCCTTAGCGAGAACTTGTGTATTTGGGAGAGGCTGATGTTTCCCTGGCTTGTTACAGGTGTTTGATCTTCAATCTCCTTATGCAGATATGCCCTGGCTAGATACAGGTATCGAATCTACAATCGGTTGCTCACAGATGTGCCCTAGATAGATACAGGAGTCGAATCTGGAAATAGTCGTCAATGGATATGCCCTGGCTGGATACAGGAATCGAATCTTCGAACTCTTCAGACGTGCCCTGGCTAGATACGGGAATCGAGTCTGGAAATGTTGTCAACAGATATGCCCTGGCTGGATATAGGAATCGAATCTGGAAATGTTGTCAACAGATATGCCCTAGCTGGATACAGGAATCGAATCTTCGAACTCTTCAGACGTGCCCTGGCTAGATACGGGAATCGAGTCTGGAAATGTTGTCAACAGATATGCCCTGGCTGGATACAGGAATCGAATCTGGAAATGTTGTCAACAGATATGCCCTGGCTGGATACAGGAATCGAATCTGGAAATGTTGTCAACAGATATGCCCTGGCTGGATACAGGAATCGAATCTGGAAATGTTGTCAACAGATATGCCCTGGCTGGATACAGGAATCGAATCTGGAAATGTTGTAGTTGATAGATGTGCCCTGGCTGGATACATGAATCGAATCTTCGAACTCTTCAGACGTGCCCTGGCTAGATACAGGAATCGAGTCTGGAAATGATCACTCTCCGATGTGCCCTGGCTAGATACAGGTATCGAATCTGGAATTGTGACAGTTGAGGGTAATCGTCTTTGGGATTGTCTTTTTCCCTGTAAAGGCAAAAACATAAGTTGTATGCAATGTCATGATGTATGATATGCATGGCGTCATGATGTTTAACATGAGATAGTGTGAGTATGCACTTTATCACGTATGTAAACAAAATGTATTGGAAATGCGAAATGTTTATGAATGTAATTTTCGTCTTAGGAAAATAAATCCTTGACGACCGGCCGGGGAGTTGCTCTGTGGAAGAGATACTTGGCCGAAGTTTTGATGAGAGGCCTGCTGAGGACTTTAATGATGGATTCCGCTGAGGATAATGATGATAAACTCCGCTGGGGAATGAAAGAACCTTGCCGAGGGCGATCTTCCGTGGTAATTAGTTGAGGATAACCCAGTTATAAGCCTTTGTGAGGAATAACTCTGAATAAAGCTCGGGAGAGACGTCCGTACCCTGTAGGGAACAAGCTTCCAGAACCTACTGGGGATGAGCTTTAAGACCTGCCGGGGAATGTTGTGCCTTTTCAGGATTGACAGGGAATCAACTCCGCTTGGGGAAAGTATTGCTGAATCTTGTCTTACTCTGCGGGGTGTTGAGATGATTTGGTCACATTCTTCAGTCGAATCTACCTGGGTACCTTGGCGGACAAAGCAACCAGACTGCATCAAACAACTCCACATTTGCCCCTGTTTCTGATGTCACCTGTAATTAATCTTTCGTTTCATATGCAAATATTTATGAATCAGCAATTTAATGTCAAATGCATATATCAAAAATGAACATTGGACGTTCCTCGCAAGACAAAACAGAAAAAAGGAAAAGCAATGGCAATTTGTATGGACAAGTGAATTTGTATTGATTTGAATTTTGCCTGTGAATAGGCGTTTTTGTACAAGAGGCTGACATCCTAGTAAGAGGACGCCGCCAAATAACATAGAGTTTACAATTTTGAAAAGAAAACAAAACAGCTATGTGAACAATCCCACTGGGTTCCAACTCTGCTATCGCCTTTATGTCTCCAAGCGTCCCATCGCTTTGCTGCCTAGTTGAAGATGAAGCTGATTGGTCGATGCCGAAGTCTGAGCCAGATAGTTGATCCCGAATTCCGGATGCGAAGTGATCCAATGAGACATAGTGTTACGCTTTATCCCTAACTTTTGCCTGGACCGCCCTTTCGGGTTTTCAGTCCACCGGGATACCCATTTTTGCCCAAGCCGCCTTTTCAGGTTTTCGACTTGCCGGGTGTACAGATTTTTTTTCATTTCATCCCTTATTTTTGCCCGAACCCTTTTGGTTCGCCGGGAAGCCCTTATTTTTGCCTAGGTATGTCAACCTAGCGGGTCTTTTATTTATGCGTAGTATTTTTTCACTATGTCTGCATTGGCGGGGTGAGGAAGGTCGTCACCATCCATGGTGGTTAGGATCATGGCTCCTCCTGAGAACACATGTTTAACCACAAATGGCCCTTCGTACGTAGGGGTCCATTTGCCCCGGGGATCACTTTGAGGAAGGATGATGCGTTTGATTACCAGGTCCCCAACTTGATACTCTTGTGGTCTGACTTTCTTGTTAAATGCCCTGATCATCCGTTTTTGATACGTTTGGCCATGACAGATAGCAGTGAGCCTCTTTTCGTCAATCAGATTTAATTGATCAAGTCGAGTCTGGATCCAGTCATCTTCACTCCAGTCTGCATCCTTCATTATCCGGAGAGAGGGTATCTGGACTTCAATTGGCAAGACTGCCTCCATGCCATAGACCAAGGAGAAGGGAGTTGCCCCGGTTGACGTCCTTGCTGAGGTACGGTACCCATGAAGAGCGAACGGTAACATCTCGTGCCAATCTTTATAGGTCACTGTCATCTTCTGCACAATTTTCTTGATATTCTTATTAGCTGCCTCTACAGCCCCATTCATCTTTGGTCAGTAGGGAGAAGAATTGTGGTGCTGTATCTTGAATTGTTCACAGAGTTCAGCGATTATTTTGTTATTGAGATTGGTACCATTGTCCGTAATGATTCTTTCCGGGACTCCGTACCGACAGATCAGATTATGCCGGATGAAACGTGCCACGACGCTCTTGGTTACTGTGGCGTAGGAAGCTGCCTCAACCCACTTCGTGAAGTAATCGATCGCCACCAAGATGAAGCGATGCCCATTGGATGCCGTCGGTCGGATCTCACCGATCATATCGATGCCCCACATTGCAAAAGGCCAAGGTTCCGTCAGGACGTTCAAAGGAACCAGAGGGATATGCACCTTGTCAGCATAGATCTAGCATTTATGACAAGTTCGGGAGTGTTGGTAACAATCGGCTTCCATTGTGGACCAGAAATATCCTGCCCGAAGGATTTTCTTAGCCATGGTGTGTCCACTGGAATGTGTTCCAAATGTGCCTTCATGTAATTCTATCATAATTTTCTCTGCTTCAGCCTTATCCACACAACGTAGCAGAGTTGAATCATGATTCCGCTTGTAGAGAATGCTGTTGCTGAGGAAGAATTTTGCAGCAAACCTCCTCATGAACTTCTTATCATTGACAGACGCACCTTCAGGGTATTCCTGAGCTTCCAAGTACCTCTTCACCTCATGATACCAGGGTTTTTCAGTAACCTTCTCAGCCTCGAGCTCGCAGCAGTATGCCGGTTCATCCAACTTCCAGATAATGATCCGGGGAGCCTCATTATCCCATTTAACTTTGAACATTGAAGACATCGTAGCTAGGGCGTCCGCTAGCTGATTCTCCTCTCTAGGGAAGTGTTCGAAAGTTATCTCTTCAAAGTGGGGAAGCAAGGTCGACACATACTCCTTGTAAGGAATAAGATTCGGGTGTTTCGTATCCCACTCGCCTTTGATCTGATTGATCACGAGGGCGGAATCTCCGAAGACACTTAGAAATTTGATCCTTAAGTCGATTGCAGCTTGTAAACCCATGATACATGCCTCATATTCTGCCATGTTGTTGGTGCAGCTGAAACATAATCGGGCGGTGAGTGGAGTATGAGTTCCTTTGGGAGATATGATTACAGCGCCGACGCCGTTACCCAAAGCATTGGAGGCTCCATCAAAATGCATAGACCATCGGGATCCTTCCTCAGGTCCTTCATCCGGTCCAGGTACTTCACAGTCAGTTACCACCATGATGTCTTCGTCCGGAAAATCAAAGTTCAATGATTGGTAATCGTCCACAGGTTGGTGTGCCAAATGATCTGCCAGTACACTTCCCTTAATTGCTTTCTGAGTTGTATACTGGATGTCATATTCTGTCAAGATCATTTGCCATCTCGCTATTCTTCCAGACAGAGCGGGCTTTTCGAATATGTACTTGATGGGATCCATCTTTGAAATCAATAGAGTAGTGTGAGTCAGCATATACTGTCTCAGCCGGCGAGCAGCCCATACTAGAGCGCAGCAAGTTTTCTCAAGCAGTGAGTAACGAGACTCACAGTTGGTAAACTTTTTGCTCAAGTAATAAATAGCGTGCTCTTTTCAGCCAGACTCGTCATGCTGCCCCAGCACACACCCCATTGAATTGTCAAGTACTGTCAAGTATAGTATCAGAGGTCTTCCTTCCACCGGTGGCATAAGAATGGGTGGCTCTTGGAGATATTCCTTTATCTTTTCAAAGGCGGCCTAACATTCATCATTCCAGCGTACTACTTGATCTTTCTTCAGCAATTTGAAGATTGGCTCACAAGTAGCAGTCAGATGTGAGATGAATCGGGCAATGTAATTCAGTCGTCCCAGGAAGCCTCTGACTTCTTTCTCTGTTTTTGGAGCCGGCATCTCTTGTATGGCTTTTACTTTAGCAGGGTCCACCTGAATACCTTTATCGCTTACAATGAAACCTAGCAATTTTCCAGATCTTACCCCAAAGGTGCATTTGTTGGGATTCAATCTCAGCTTGTACAACTTGAGTCGGTCAAATAACTTCCTCAGATGGTCAAGGTGCTCCTCCTCAGTTTGAGACCTTGCAATCATGTCATCAACGTATACCTCAATCTCATGATGGATCATATCATGAAATAAAGCAACCATGGCACGTTGATAGGTTGCCCCAACATTTTTCAATCCGAATGGCATGACCTTATAACAGAAGGTCCCCCACTGAGTCACAAAGGTAGTCTTCTCCATATCTTCTGGAGCCATCTTGATTTGATTATACCCTGAAAAACCATCCATGAAGGAGAACACCTTGTGTTGAGCTGTATTGTCAACAAGGACATCAATGTGAGGTAGGGGAAGTCATCCTTGGGGCTGGCCCTGTTCAGATCCCTGTAGTCAACACACATTCTGACCTTACCGTCCTTCTTTGGTACCGGTACCACGTTGGCAACCCACTGAGGGTAAGAAGTCACTGCAAGGAACCCGGCATCAAACTGTTTCATAACCTCGGCCTTGATCTTCTCAGACATCTCTGGACGCATCCGTCGGACTTTTTGCTTTACCGGAGGGCAATCTTCCTTGGTTGGCAGGTGATGAACTACAATGTCGGCATCCAAACCAGGCATATCTTCATAGGACCAAGCAAAAATCTCCATGTAATCCTGTAGCATCTGGATCAATCGTTGCTTCACGCTGAGCTCTAGATTGGCACCAATCTTGACCTCTTTCCTATCTGTCTCAGTACCCAGGTTAATTGTCTCCACCGGCTCTTCATGTGGTTGAATAGCTCTCTCTTCCTGGAGTAGCAGTCTTGCGAGTTCACCAGGCACTTCGCAATCATCTTCACCTTCGTCTTCGGCCAAGTTGATCGGATTCTCGAAGTCATAATTGGCGGTAGCAGAGCTGTTACCAGTGAGATCCAGAGTGGATTGAAACCTGTATGAGTGAGTGTGTGTAAATATAGCTGTTTTGCAATATATATAACACAGAAAGGAAAAGAGCCCAAGATTTGAAATGCAACAAACGTCCAATGTTTTGATTGATGATATATGGAAATGTCATACAAAAAGCCCTCACAAATGGAGCTACGATGCCCCGGGTAGGACACCGAGCCAACAAAGTTTTAACATATTGTTTGTTACAAATTTGGAAATCAAAAGAAATCAATTACTGCGTGACAAATGTGATAGGTGTAAAATCCTTTGCCGTCCAGTTGCTTGGTCCGTTGCTGGTAGTCGGGTAGATCCAACTGTCAAACTCTGCTTCCTCTACATCCTCCTCGATAGCATTCACCCTTGGGTTAGAGATAAACACCGGAGCCTTTCTGATCTTCTCCTTGCGCACAGCCCTCTGAGCCTCTGCAGTAAAGCCCGGCCCAAACTTGTCGTTCTTCTGAGTGAAATCAGGAAGCTAACCCCAGTTTGCACAATTGCCTTTCTGAACCACAGCCCGGGCATCCCTTAGGGAAGCCATCTTCAAAGGAACCTTCTCTTCGACTGTTGTTTCTGCTGCTGCTGAAATTGGATGCACCTCCTCGAAATGCTGAAAGGGGGTTTCAATAAACTCCCCGTCCATCTCAATGTATCTGAAGGAATTCAAATGGCTCACCATATACTCCTCTTCTCCTTGCACAGTGACGATCTTCCCCCTGACAGGATACTTCAGTTTCTGGTGCAAGGTAGAGGTCACTGCCCCGGCTTTATGGATCCAAGGTCGACCCAGTAGACAAGAGTACGATGGACGTATATCCATCACATAAAAAGTAGAGTCGAATACCTGAGAGCCCACACGAATAGGGATGTCAACCTCTCCATGAACCATCCTTTTTGAACCGTCAAAGGCCCTGACGATGATATTGCTGGGCTTCAGTTCCAGGCCTTCATAATCCAAACGGTCTAAAGCCTTTTTCGGTAGAACATTCAAGGAAGAACCAGTATCCACCAATACATGCGCCAGAGTAGTGCCCCTGCATTCGATAGAGACATGCAGGGCATCATTGTGGTCTCTTCCCTTCGCAGTCAGGTCAGTATCTGAAAAACCCAAGCCATTGTCTGCTGTCAGATTTGCTACGCAATCAGTGAACTGGACTGCAGACGTCTCCTGTGGCACATGGGCCATCTTGAGAAATGAAATCAAGGCCTTAGCATGGGCCTCGGAGCATAGTAATAAGGAGAGCATGGAGATTTTGGAGGGCGTATGCCCCAGCTGCTCGACAACATTGAAATCACTCTTCTTTATTATTTTCAGGATCTCCTCCATTTCTTGTTGGGAGGCCTTAGCATTTATAGGTATTGGTGCCTCCATCCGGGCAGGCTCCTCTTCAATCCCTTTGCCCCGAGCATTAGATGACTCGGCGGCAGGGGAAACAACTTGATCAGCAACAGTAACAGGTACACTTGTAGGTGTTATAAGGAGGGGTCTTCGAGTAGCGGGCGGTGCAATGTCAGGCGAGAAGAGCCTGCCACTGCGGGTGACCTTGGTTGGACCAGTGATATCGCAGATACTGGTGCCAGTGTCGAATTCTTGTTTGATTCCATTTACATATACGTCTGCCCCATAATGCCAGGGGACAGCTTTATCAGATACGTAGGGGAGAGGCCCCGGAACAGTAATAACCACAGGTGCAACAGTCATGATTTGAACAGGCTTCTTCGGGAGAGCCTTGATTGGATTTTTGAAGATGGTAACCACAGAAACTTCTTTTACCGGAACCAACTGAACAGCAGACTTCTTAAACAGAATCTCCTTGCTATCCATTAGGTATTGAATGCCTAACTTCAGCAAGGGACAACCAGATAGGGAAACAGCACAGAATAGGCAACCTTCACTGCAACCCGGAAATAAACCGGCCAGCAGTAGGTTCTTCTTGACAGTCAAAAGAGGGGTAACAACTTCATTTACCGAAACAACATACATTTCTTCCTCAATGGCATTTACTCTATGCTGGGGCATAGGAGCAGTTACAACATTTGGTCTCTCCGGCGCCTCAAACTGAATTTCCTTTGCGTCGATCAGATCTTGTACTTTGTTTCTCAAGGCCCAGCAATCATCAGTAGTGTGCCCGGGACTATCGGAATGATAAGCACACCGGGCATTTGGGTTATACTTAGGAGACGCAGTGTTGACGACCTTAGGAGCTTCTTTGAGGGTCACCAGGTTGGTGGATAACAGTTGGGGTAAAATTTGAGATAAGGTCATACTCAGTCGAGTATACTGCCTCTTAGGCCTTTCGCTTCTTTGTTGATTGTACTGCTGAGGAGCAGCAACAGGTTTCGAGATGACCAAAGCATTGACGGCTTGGCGACTTTCGGGCTTGATTTGTCTTCTAGGACCATAGACGGCACTTGCTTCTTTCTTAAACGGCCTCTTCTCAGCACTTGTGGAGGCAGCCTTTTGTATCTTGCCTGACCTGATGCCAGCTTCAATTCTTTCTCCCGTCAATATCAAATCTGTAAACCCAGCGGAGGAGTTACCAACCAAATGATTGAAAAACGGACCAGACAACGTCCCTAGAAACATATCAACCAGCTCACGATCAGTCAATGGAGGCTGCACCCGGCCAGCCAAATCTCTCCATTTTTGTGCGTACTCTTTGAACCCTTCACCCGTTCCTAGAGACATACCCTGAAGTTGGGTACGCGTAGGAGCGAGATAAGAATTGTATTGGTATTGTCTGTAGAACACGGTTGCCAAATATTCCCAGTGTCGGATGCTGGTTCCATCTAATTGGTAGAACCATTCAAGCTGTGACCCCGAGAGGCTATCTTGGAAGAAGTGAATCCAGAGGTTCTTATCTGCCGTATAAGGTTGGATCTTCCTTACGTACGACCTTAGATGCAGCTTTGGGCAGGAGACCCCATCATACTTGGCGAAGGCAGGCGCCTTAAACTTGTGTGGAATTACTACCCCAGAAGATAACCCCAAATCTCTGAAATCCAGTCCTGGCACATTCTGAATTTCCATGGCGCTTAAGCAGTCCTCCAATTGCTTGTATCTGTCAGCAGCAGGTGGGTATTGTTCGTCGTTATAGTCCGTCTCGTTGTCGGAGACTGCGGGACTAGGAGCTCCTCCCCCTTGGGGACTGTTTTTCTCAGCAGAAGAAGTGGTTGGATCAGCTTCATTATGGAGTGTGTTCCCAAATCTGCGTCCGGTGTTGAACAACGCAGTCCTCTTTTTCTTCTTCTTCTTCAGGAGTAGAGTCTTCAACTCTTGCTGACCTTGGGCTAGGCTTAGGACCATCTCTTGAAACTGCGCACTTTGGGCCTGAAGGGCCTTGATCGCTTGCTCACTGGAGGAGTCTGGATTCATGACGACTGTTCAAAATAAACAGCGAAGGAGATTAAGCAACCTGTGAAATAGGGTACCTGCTATGCATATGGTGCAATGGAATGCGTATGTTTTATGTTTTCAAAGACAAACAAGATTCAACTTTGTAGACAAAAGGGAAACACACTTCATTAGATTAAAATTTTCAATTGGTTCAACAATTTTCCCTTAGGCATTACAGGAATGAAAAATACTGGAAAGGAAATAAAACTATAAAAGGAAATATCCAAAGCTCATCAATGCTCCCTTGGCCTCCTCTTCTCAGTGCTGATGTAGTTGTTCAGGACCCGCTCTTCCTCCAACTGCTTAGTCAGCCTCTGGATCTTCCGCTCCTGCTCGTTGAACTTCTCCCGATAGAAATCCCGTTCTTCCTTTAGCTGTGCCCAAGATCTCTTCATCGTGTCAAAATCAGCGGGTATCTGAGGAGGGAGGACAGTTGGAGGAACCCCATCTTCATCAGGAGACTCAAGGATGAGAGGTCTAACAGCTTCGTAGGGCATACCTAACCTTTGAGCACGGATGCGGACCCATTTGCAATAGGTCTTCAATGGCAGAGAAGTCTTTGGTCCCAACTCATGTGGGTCGGCTTTGTGAATTCTGTCCCAAGCTCTAATGAATCCCTGGCGTAGTTTATCACTGTCTGCCTGAAACTCAAAATGGAAGTGAGGAACCAGCATTTCGTGAGGCCCATCTCCTCTGGCTCTTCCAAACTGACGGAGAGCTAAGCACGGATTGTAAGAGATTCCTCCTTGGATACCAATCAACGGAATGTTAGGGTATTCTCCGCAACGGTCAATAACAGCTACCTCATCCAAACCTCTGAGAGTCCAGGTGATGTCATTATCAGTGAGAGACATTAACCTCCGAGCCCAACCATTTCCTTCTTCATTCTTCAGCACGAACTTAGGAAGGTGCGAAATAAACCACCTTACTAGCAAAGGAGCACAACACCACGGAGTTCCCCGTTTTCGAGCAGTATGAGCATAGAGTTGTTGTAGAATATCACCCAAAAGAGTGGGTACCGGATTCCGAGACATGAATATCCTTATGACATGGATACTGATAAAGGTGTCAGGGTTAGGAAACAATACCAGACCATAGATCAAAAGAGCCAGAATATCCTCATACGCCTTGAAGTCCAAGTCATTCCAGAAATCATTAGCCTGGCCAACCAGAAATTTGACCAAAAAGCCCTTGATCCCATTTCTAGTTTCCCAGTTGGACAATACCTCTTCTTTGGTCAAGGGGAGAATTGCAGCAATCTCTTCAGGCCTAGGAGTCTTTTCCAAACCAGTGAATGGAGTTTGTTCCAAGACAGGGATCCCAAGCAAATAAGAAAATTCTTCCAGGGTAGGAACCAGCTGGAAGTCTTGAAAGGTGAAACAATGATACAGAGGGTCATAAAACTGGGTCAGAACACTTATCAGTTGTTGGTCCCACTTTGCAGTGACCAAGCCAAGGAGAGAACCATGTCTGTTGATGAAAGAAGAAGTGTTTGGAATCCTTCCAACCAAATCCTTGAGTAAAACTGGTGGTTGAACAAAGCTGAGCCGGACAGTATTCCTACGCACGGGCATCATGATGTCCTACAAAACAGAGCAAAGATGAAACCTTTTTTGTCTTTGAAATGGGTTAGTCCTTTATACAGGATGCATGCAATGGTATGATGGCATGATGCTATGATGAAGCACACCACAAGTATTCACATAGGCAAATAAGGCACACAAGTCACACAAGACACCCTTAGGTTTCAGGCCAGCATGAGTTTCAGGTATTACCCTCTTTTGGTTTTGTTGGTTAAAACCTGTCCTATTGAAAAGTAACCGGGTTCTAGAGGATCTCAAATCATTGGCTACCCTCAATCAGTCATAACTCCAGCATCGCAATCTTTTCTCGCGGCCAGAACCATCTCGAGAGTTTAGCCTCAATGAGTGTAGCATACTGCTACTGTCCTAATAGCCAAGTTGGTCAATTTAGGGTTCTAAGGTTGGTTGGTGTTTAATGACCCTTTAGAAGACCTATATTCTCCCCATTGCAACACAAGGGATATAGGTACAGACTAAGATGCCACACCAACGTAGCCACTGTTTCACCCATGTCGGTCTACGCCGGACAGGTCCCTCACAGATTATGCTACCTAAAAAGGGTATTTCCCAGATCCGGGTTAGGATCTATGAAACTCCGATGCAAAGCCCACAAATATAAAAGCAAACAAAGAAAACAATTGAAAACAAAGGTGATATAAACCCTAAGGTTACTCCACTTTTAAGTAAATCCCCAGCAGAGTCGCCAGTTCTGTGATACGGTGGGAGAACTGACTTGAGGTTTTGCGTTTGTTTTCGCAAATGTTTCGGTTGAGCAAGAGTCGCCACCGACTTTTTATTTTATCCTAAGGAAAGGTTAAAAAGCACAGCAAAAAACCTTTTGAGATGTTTTCTTGGGTTCGGGGAGTAGATTATAGAAAGGGAAGGTATTAGCACCCTTTCTATCCATGGTTATCCATGGGCTCTTAGTTACTTGCTTAGATCACTTGCCTTTTGTTTTCAATTGTTTTAAATGATGCTTGAGTGTGTGTGTGGGTTTGAAAATGTTTTGAAAAGAAGCCAATATGGTGGCAACCTTTGTAATGATCCATGTGGGGATGTATACAAAGGTGTATGTCTTTTTGAAAAAGTTTTCATTTGTTTTTGAAAGTTGTTTTGAAAGTGTAGTGATATGTGGTTTTAGAAAATAGGCAAGTGTTTTGTTTTTGCAAGTTTTGATTCAAGTGACTAAGAGGTTATCTACTCCTAAATTTCTCAAAGTTTATTGCTATGTTTTAACCCTTTTAACAAGTTTGTTCCACCATTGTATTTGGTGGACAATCTTATGTTTAAGATGTGAAAGGGACGGGCGTGGGTCATCGTTTAGACCATAATTGCAATGGTGCCAAGTATCTTTGGGCACTTTCTTTAAGGAACTTGATCATTTTTTTTGGAAGTATTTTGAAAATGTTATCGAGGGACTATGATCATTCAATTTGTTTGTTTTGCCCAAAGAGACCTAACATGCAATATGGCCCAATTCAAAAGTGAGTTTTTGCTATATTGTGAAATTCGATTCTCCCTAATCATGAGGTTGTTTGATGAGTTCTTGGACATTTTGGAAAGCTTGGAATGTGTACTACAATCCATCTTTGAAATGCAAATTGAAATTCCAAGTGGAAGTGTATGGAAAATGGCTTTGAAGTGGGGTAAAAACTTGTCAAAAAATAGGTCAAATTTTCACTAAGTTAAGAATGGTTTAGTGCCCTTATTCAAAAATTTATAACTTGAGATACAAGCTTAAAATGAGAAAACTTTGTGAATCAAAGTTGTATATTATGTAACAAGCTACAACTTTCATGTTTTGACTTTTGTTTGAATCCAAATGAATCATGGTGAAAAAGTGGGGCAAAGTTGGGAAAAAATTAGGGTTTTCCATAACTTAGAAAAATTCTAAGTTATGAAAAATTCCATTTTAAAACCCTAATTTACATTTCTTGGTTTCTTGGTGAACAAGTTTCATGATTTGGCATGTTTTGATGAAAAATGAATCTTGACTCTTGATTTTGACCAAAAAGTAAAAGTTTGACTTTTCAGTGTACAGTCAAAATTGATCAATTGATTGGGAAATTCAACTGTCAATCTTGTGTACTTGGGATCTTTTGAGCTTGATGAATGTGTCAAGACCATTTCATGGGGTCCTTGAGTCCATATGTGAACTTGATTTGCCATTGGCTAGGTCAAACAGTCAAAAATTGCCTTTGTGCAGTCAAAACCCTAAAAATGACCATTTTGCCCTTTTGGTGATCTGATCAAATTTCTTGTGGAATTGTGATCCAAACTTGATCAAATGGTCCATATGAGTTTATAATGTTGATGTGGGTCAATTTTCATGAGATTTGACTGTCAATTGGCCACAATTGACTTTTTTTCCCAATACAGCTGATTTCTAGGTCATCTGTCCAATTGACTGGGCAAAACTTGGAATCAAGACTTGAAACTTGGTATGGAGAAACTTGGGAGTCCAATATGAAGCATTAAAGTCATCTTAGGCATTTTAGGTCAAAACATCCTTGGGAAAACACAAACCCTAATTTGAGTCCACAGTGCAAGGAGAAGTCTTGAGCAGAGGAAACCCTAACTGGATCTTGATCTTCAAGGGTCTTGTAATGAAAAAATGTTGAGGAAATGGGAGGGCAAATTTTGGGGTACAACAGAATGTGTGTGGACTATAGGGATTTAAACAGGGCTAGCCCTAAAGACGATTTTCCACTACCACACATTGACATCTTGGTTGACAACACAGCTCAACACAAGGTATTTTCCTTCATGGATGGATTTTCGGGATACAACCAGATCAAAATGGCCCCCGAAGACATGGAGAAAACTACTTTTGTCACGCAATGGGGTACGTTCTACTACAAAGTGATGCCATTCAGACTGAAGAATGCCAGGGCAACCTATCAGCGCACCATGGTAGCTTTATTTCATGATATGATACATCATGAGATTGAAGTTTACGTAGATGACATGATAGCCCGATCACAGACAGAAGAAGAACACCTTGATCATCTGCAAAAGCTGTTTGTCAGGTTGAAGGAGTTTAAGCTCAGACTGAACCCAAGCAAGTGCACTTTTGGAGTCAGGTCGGATAAACTTTTGGGATTCATCGTCAGCAAAAAAGGCATTGAGGTTGATCCAGCTAAGGTAAAATCTATACAAGAAATGCCTGCCCCCCACACTGAAAAGGAGGTTAGAGGATTCTTGGGACGCTTAAACTATATCGCGAGGTTCATCTCTCAACTGACGTCTACTTGTGAGCCGATCTTCAAGCTATTGAAGAAAGATCAGGTAGTTGAATGGAATGATGATTGTCAAGTTTCTTTTGATAAGATCAAGGAGTATTTACTGGAACCTCCTATCTTGATGCCTCCCGTTGAAGGAAGGCCATTAATCATGTATCTGACTGTTTTGGATAACTCAATGGGGTGCGTACTGGGCCAACATGACGAGTCTGGCCGAAAAGAGCATGCCATTTATTACCTTAGCAAAAAGTTTACCGACTGTGAGACTCGCTACTCACTGCTTGAGAAAACTTGCTGCGCTTTGGTATGGGCTGCTCGCCGGTTAAGGCAGTATATGTTGACTCATACCACTTTGCTGATTTCCAAGATGGATCCGATCAAGTATATCTTCGAGAAGCCTGCTTTATCTGGAAGAATCGCTAGATGGAAAATGATCCTGACTGATGAAACCGCCGACAGAAAACACAGAGCCGCCACCGAACATTATTTATCCCGAAGGAAGGGGAAATATCGATAAAACCACAGGGGAATGGATAAGATGATATTGCAACCAAGAGAAAGGGTAAGGGAGTCGGTTATGCGAGGGGAAGGTATTAGCATCCCTCACATCCGTTATACTCAACGGGATCCATTTTGTTTGTTTGTCTTAAAGGGTGTATTTATCTACAACTATACTTGCTTAAGGGGAAATGAAAGGTTTTTGATTATTGCGTTCGTGAGGGTTTCGTGACCCTTTGCCTACGTATCCAATGAAGGAATCAGAACACCGTAGTTCCTCTAGAAAAAGGTTGATTTGTTTGTGTTTTTTAGTGGGTGACATTAACGCACGCATTCTATCAATAGGCACGGCCGGTATCGCGGTAGAACGGAGATAACATGCCCTTGGGGGGAGTTTTGATTTGTTGAGTGTTTTGCGGGTTTTAAGATATATTCAAATAATGATTAAAGAGTGTTTTTGGATTTTTTGGTTTGTTTACTTGTTGATTTTATCTTTCCAAACACGCCTAATTACTAGCATTTGTACAAAGTAAATAAAATGCAGAAAGATAAAATCCTACGCTATTACAACCATATCAAAAGGCATAAAAAATATGAAAGAAAAAAAAAGATAAAAGTAAGAAAAATGAGTGTCTTTCGATTGGGGGGAAGCAGCCTTCGATTTGCATTATGTTGGCCTCCATCGATTGGGGATGGCAACAGCAAAGTCACGTCTTTCGATTGGGCCTCGGCAGGGGCGAGGTCCTGTCCTTCGATTGGGCAAAGGCAACAGCAAGTTGTATCCTTCGACTGAGGCCTGGAAGTCAGTGTATGGAGAAGCCTTCTGGTTCTGCCCCGTTGCCTTCTTCGACTGGAGGTTGAAAGCAGTGAGGGAATGCCTTTCGACTGAGCCTGGAAGTCAGTAAAGGCATACTTTTCGTTTGGGCCTAGAAGTCAACATGGTTTTCCTCATGGTTGTCTCTTTCGTTTGACCTGGAGAAAGAAGGTAGAAGCCAGAAGCTTCGTTTCCTATTTCCTGTTTCCTGTTTCTTTCATTTAAAGCATTAAATGGCAACAGGGCCTAAGGCCATGCTAGTATTTGCCTTGTAAACAGTTTAATAGTTAAAGCAAGTTCAGATAAACAGAAAGCAAAACGAAAGGCTTAGCTCTGAAAAGTATGTTAAAAAGGGTGGAAACGAAAGGAACAATGGTATGTACATGTTTCAAACGAAAGAGAAAATTACTATGCCATGAAACTAAAAGTTCAAAGGTAAGAATAACTTACCTTGCTTCAGGCCTTGAATAGATGTGGGGCCTTGAGTGGTGGCCCTGGATGCTGGATTCGAAAGAGGGGTCAATAGCTGTGCTTGAAACGCTGGATTTGAAGGAAAAGAAAAAAGCAAGTGTGATGCTTCTTTGATTCGAAAGAGACTGAAGTGTGGTTGTTCTTCAGAGTCGAAGGAGATGAATGTGATTCTGGGTATTTTTGTGATTTCTCAAGTGTTGATGAACTTTGAGAGTTTTATTGTGTTTGAGAAAATTTGGGGCATTCGTTCCTCTGGTCCAAAGATCCTCCCTTAAACATGTGTTGGAGCCTCTTATTTATAGGCAAAGTTGGCTGAAGCTTTTGGAGGGAAAACAAAATAATTTGAACAATTTGGGTAAACTGCTCTTTGCAGCCTTCGAGGGACAGTGCTTGTATGCTATTTCGGTGCAAGAATGGGGCAGTGTTTCAGAACTGCTATGCAGCAGTTTTGGCCAGTGTACCATGTCTGAACTTGGCAGCAAGCATCTTTGAATATTTTATCCTTTCATTTTGACCCTCCTTCGACCAGATTCTTCTTCCAACGCATTGTTTGACTTTCCTCCAACAAGTATCCTTCGAACGAATCATCTTTGTGCATAATTTGAAGGGGCCAAATGTGTGCTTCGAATGGACTAGTAAGGCGTACCCTTCGACAGGGACTCATATGTATGCCCCTCAAGTCCACCACTATATGTCTTTTGAGGGGGCCATCAACCATGTGCTGAAGTTTGTCAAGGATGGAAATGCAGCATACTAAAGAGAAATGTTGTCCAGTCGAAGCTAGTACAAACATAGTCAATGTCTTGTCGAAGCCTGCATGGAGGAGGTCTAAACTTTGTGACTCCAAGCAAGCGCACAAAAGGTCAATGCTCAAATAAAGACTTGCATGAAGGGAGCCACATGCCCAAACGAAAGAGGCATGCAGGAGGCAAAATGTCCAGATTCAAAAGAGGCATGCAGGAGGCAAAATGTCCAGGTTCGAAAGAGGCATACATGAGGCAAAATGTCCAGATTCGAAAGAGGCATACATGAGGCAAAATGTCCAGATTCGAAAGAGGCATACATAAGGCAAAATGTCCAGATTTGAAAGAGGCATGCAGGAGACAAAATGTCCAGGTTCGAAAGAGGCATACACGAGGCAAAATGTCCAGATTCGAAAGAGGCATGCAGGAGGAAAAATGTCCAGATTCGCAAGAGGCATACATGAGGAAAAATGTCCAGATTCGAAAGAGGCATACATGAGGCAAAATGTCCAGATTCGAAAGAGGCATGCATGAGGAAAAATGTCCAGATTCGAAAGAGGCATACATGAGGCAAAATGTCCAGATTCGAAAGAGGCATACATGAGGCAAAATGTCCAGATTCGAAAGAGGCATACATGAGGCAAAAAAGTGCAAATCGAAGGACCCCAAAAGGGAGCTTTTTGCCTTGGAATCGATGGAAGTTATAGGAGGCTTTGTACCTTGTGCATGCTAGCAAGGGGGATGCCTTTTGCGTGCAAGTTGTGGCTCAAATGAAAGTTATGAGAGGCAAAGTCTGCAAGAGGCCCTTTGTGCAAGTGGATTCGAAGGAGGTTTCAAATCCAAACGAAGGATGTACCCAAGTTGCATTCGAAGGAGGTTTCAAATCCAAACGAAGGATGCACCTAAACTTGCATTTGAATGAGGCTTAGAGTCAGTCGAAGGGTGTTGAATCGAAGGAGACCTATTAGTCAAATTTGTCAAAATAATATTTTTATCTGTTTTCTCTCTTTTTGACAGTTTCTTTTTAATTTTGGTACTGGAAGATCCCAATGCACTTGTGCAAACTTAAACCCTGAGAATCCTTGTGAGAAAGGCCTAATACACTGAGCTTTGAGCCACCCTCGAGGTAGGCGACCAAAAAATCTTCACAGAAACCAAAAACTCGAAACCCCAGCATCTTGACCAGCACACATAGGGAAATAAACCCTAATCCAGGCTCTGAAAAAATTGAGCGAGAACCAACCTTGTAATGTGATGACAAAATTCATTCCATAATCCACTAATCGAGAACCAGATGCGCTTCCTTTTTACCTGATAAGAAAACCTCAAAACAAGATTAGACAAAAAGAGGGCGTAACCCTAATACTTCAAACCAAAGCGCATGATTCCCTGAGATGCGGGATATGCAAATGACTGAATGATAAAATGATGCAAATGGAATGCAAAGTTCAAATCCAGACAAGAATAAAAGAGATAGGGCAAATTTGGGGTACGACAGCTGCCCCTATTTAATCGTCTTAAACCTGAATGTGAGATTGGCGTCAGCCTTTCGGAAGTTCAAGGTGGAAGATGATTAAATACCAAGACCCGAAATTTTCCCTGGAGATATGGTGTGAGTGTTATTCACTGGTGTGAATGTCTGCTTGGGGAAAGACAAACTGGTCTTCTGGTGGATTGGTCATGATGGATAAAACATGGTTGAAAAAGGGTAGCTCGTACTGGGGTAATGGTGCCACTACAAGTTTTTTTTTTGAGGGAATGAATAGTAAAGCGACTGAAAGGATATGGTTGACGATGTCGTGATGACTGAAAGTAGAATTACTTGACAAAATGATAACTTAAATGCAATGAGTAGAACTTGACGACGATAGAGAACCTATCAAGCGGTATTTCACGACCCAAAAAGAAAGGTAAAGATAATGGATAAAGATCAGCGTATAATCTATGACCCAAGAGAAAGGTAAAGTGAGGGTAAGACCTACGAGCGACCTACGACCCTATGAAAGATAACATGAGGGTAAGACCTACGAGCGACCTACGACCCTATGAAAGATAACGCGAGGGTAAGACCTACGAGCGACCTACGGCCCTATGAAAGATAACGTGAGGGTAAGATCTACGAGCGACCTACGACCCTATGAAAGATAACGCGAGGGTAAGACCTACGAGCGACCTACGACCCTGTGAAAGATAACGCGAGGGTAAGACCTACAAGCGACCTACGACCCTATGAAAGATAACGTGAGGGTAAGACCTACGAGCGACCTATGACCCTGTGAAAGATGATGTGAGGGTAAGACCTACGAGCGACCTACGACCCTAGTAAAGATAACGTGAGGGTAAGACCTACGAGCGACCTACGACCCTATAAAAGATAACGTGAGGGTAAGACCTACGAGCGACCTACGACCCTAGCAAAGATAACATGAGGGTAAGACCTACGAGTGACCTATGACCCTGTGAAAGATGATGTGAGGGTAAGACCTACGAGCGACCTACGACCCTAGTAAAGATAACGTGAGGGTAAGACCTACGAGCGACCTACGACCATATGAAAGATAATGTGAGGGTAAGACCTATGAGCGACCTACGACCCTAGCAAAGATAATGCAAGGGTAAGACCTACGAGCGACCTACGACCCAAGTATAAGATAACGTGAGGGTAAGACCTACGAGCGACCTACGACCCTAGCAAAGATAACTTGAGTGGGTAAAGATCTATGGACGATCTGCGACCCTAAAAAAATAAAGTGACGGTAAGATCTATGGACGATCTACGACCCTAAAAAGATAAAGCGACAGTAAGATCTACGGACGATCTACGACCCTAGAAAGATGATGAGTGGGTAAAGTCTACGGACGACCTACGACCCTAGGAAGATAAAGAGAAGGTAAGATTTATGGACGATCTACGACCCTAAGAGAGATAAAGTGAGTATTGAGAGTTGGGGAGCATGACGTACTGACACCATGATTTATTTTAGTTGGGAGTATAATAACAGATGCTAACGGGGAATTATGAGGATGAAATTTTTGTGAGGATGTTTTGTTGATTTGGGATTGATCTGGCTCATGCTTCATATGCATTTGAAGTGTGACATGACGATTCATGGATATGCTATGCGTTTGAGGATGCAATGCAGTATGTCATGATGATTATTGTATGTAAAGTGCCAAAAACTCAAGGTGATCTGTTGCCCGTCATCTTGAGGTACCAATATGGACTGGTGCTTGAAATTTGAGAAGAAAGAGTTAGCCTTACCGAGTTCATTGGGGATAAAATCTTGTTAAGGAGGAGTAGCTTGATCTGACTTCCTTCATGTGTAGGACTTCTTGTGAAGACTGAATAGAGACATAGATCTCATCAAATGCCCCAAGTTTTCTCTATTGCCAGGGAAGAAAGGGCCTCGTATGACTTTCCTAACTTCACGAACCACTTGGGTATTAGGAAATGGACATTAGTGTCTTCAGATGCCCTGAGTTCACTTCATTGTTGGAGAGTCGCATGTTTAAACATCTGCAGGGAATGATGATGATTACGAGGACGCTAACTGAACCAAAGTGAACGTCATGACGCTTTTAGCTTGATTGAATTTGTACGGATGACAGGAATTTGCTTGAGTAGCTCCGTAAGAGGGGAGGAGGAATGCCCCTGTCTGCAAGGATCTCTTCGAGTGGAATGCTAGAAGATTCGTGTCTTAACACGGCGCAAAGTGGCATGCCCCAATATCTGCCTCTGATCATGGATTCTCGTAGAGATTTGTCGAATCTCGACGTAACTGCCCCAGGTTGCACAAATTTGAATAGGTTACTCAGCCTGATTCCCCCAGTTTGAATTTTAAAGAGATTTATCGACATGATTGCTTCTGATTGACTGGAAAAATATGGAAGAGATTCATCGACGTGATAGCCTCTGATTGGCAGCTTGAGGGAACACCCCAGAATAAGATCAATCTTTGTTTTTTGACAAGTTTCTGCAGCAATCGTCCTTCGAGATGACCATGTTTTCAAATGATGCTCATCACGCAAGCTTACTTGATGTTCAGGCACTTATTTATATGCAACGAATGTTTGTCTAAGAATGATGATTCTAATGCAAATTCTATGCTTGTCTTGAAGTTCGAAAAACTTTCATTGAAATGATGTCGAAGCATCAGTTTTTTTGTTTTTAAGAATAAGTGACGTGTTACCAAATCAAATTTTAGTACATCTCTGAGGAGTCAGGTCACCGTACTCTCGCTACAGTATTGCTTTTGAATTAACCCATGCTTCAGTTAGGAATTTTAAGGGTTGTAACGTGGCCTGGTTCACGGTTTTAGAAAAAAGATTTAAGGCTCAAAATTATTTGGTGGCCACCCATGCTCCACGATGTTCTCCATTCCTATGTTCAGTTAACTCGATACGAGTGCTTATCTCCCGAGAAGAGAGTTTGCAATGATTGAGGAACCACAGGGGTTTCTAAGACCTGACAATCACTGGCTTCTTGGGGTCTGATCACTTGACCTTGTTCTTTGCTGAGGATTATTATTGTTTTATTTTGCTTTCCCTAATCTTTTCCTGGACAAATTTCTTGATTTCGAAGTTGCAGTCCAGCGGGATGCCCTGACTTTTGCCTAAGTCTCTTGTTTTTTAAGTTATGACTTAACAGGGATTTTTGTCTCTTTCTTTTTGAACAAGTTATTGATCTTCGCGCCATCTTTGATTTGTTAGAAATGGTTGTGGTTGTCTGAGTCCTAGATAGATGAAGAATAATCGTTATGGTATCGTCATCTGCTGACCTCCTGATTGCGCAAGAGATACCCATTGGGATATCGTTCTCTTTGATGTATGCTGCTGGTAGGTGATGATTTATCATTTTGGTGTTGACTTCTCCTAACCCTTTGATGGATAACCATTGTTGTATCCCTAGGAACTCCCTCTTGGCGAGTTCTGGTGCTCGGTCGGATTAACTAAAATCTACCCACCCCGGGGTTAAAATTGAGGGTTTTTCTGTGTAAAAGAAACTCCTACTTCAAAGCTCGAAAGGGTTGATGAGGGTCTACCTTCCTTATAACTCCGGTGTTTGGGGATTTGAAACAATGCATGTACATCGTCAGCAAGGTTTTATTCAAAAGCATACCGTTTGAGAATCTAAGTATCAGATCTTCATCATCCTCCCTCAAGAGTTGTTTTTTTTATAAATTAAATTAAAAAGAGTTAAGCATCAAAAGAAAGTATAATAACAAAACGTAAATGAGTGAATACGAATGGATTAGTTCAAGACAAACACAGTCAATGCATGGTGATTCAATATAAAAAAACAAACAATTTTGCATACAATGGGTACTGAACAAAACAAGAAAGGTTACCAATGATAATGGAAATGAAATTAGAAATTGCCATGCTTGGGAGACTTCTTCAACCCTGACTCAAATAGGGAGACGCCCTTGCAGTCTTGACACCTATCTCAGCAAGGGGATTCAATCCATTATCAGACCCTTTGGAGTGAACGTGATAACTTTGGCATCAAGGAGGTCTTGAACGTTGTTTTTTAATGCCCTACAATTCTCAATTGTGTGGCCTGGAGCCCCTGAATGGAATTCGTAACAAGCACTGACATCATACCCTCGTGGGAGAGGATTTGGTGTTGGACCTAGTTCACGCAGTTGAACCAACTGATTGGCAAACAACTGAGGGAGAAGTTGAGCATAAGACATGGGAATGGGATCCTCCCTCCTTTCAATAACTTTCTTCCTCTTTCTTCCTTGTTGCCCCTGGGGTTGATGACTCAGTTGAAAAGACCTAGATCGTGCTCGTTGAACATACAATTGTCTGTGTGTACTGATGTTGATGAGTCGTCTTTGCTGCTTACTGGATTCTGAGAAAGGGGACCCCAATGAGTTTTTGTTATGAAAAAATGAATGCATGGTAACATGGATGAATGCTTTATCTTCATTTCTAATGAGACCCAAAGACTCGTCTATCTTTTTAAAATTTCCCTTTTGAAAAGTTATATCAACAAGACTTGTCTTTGGATTTCTCTAGATATGAGATATATATGATGATATGATGTCATGGTATGCTAAGGCATGAAGTCTCAGCTCCACATATTCTGGATAACCATTGCATAGTCCGTTGCACAGGCTGAAAGTAACAGGATCAAAAGTTCGACGTCACAGACATGAAGTCAGAGTAACCACCCACGAGGTATGTACTAGTGGTTTATCACCTGCCGAACAAGGTTCTAAAGAGTTCTCGAAGTCTACGCTCTTCCTTTGGATATTACCGACGTCCCAATTACTTGGTAATCAGTAATATTCGCAGGAAAAACTCGTCCGAGCGCAATATCGCGTGACAACTACTTCCGGATTACTCCGTTACAGTCTCTGCATTGCACCTAAAAGGCCAAGATGGGTTAATGGTTCTACGGCCCTCAGCTTCTCGAGCTCCCAGGTCGAAAGCAATGACGTCTTCCCGATTACTCGGTAAACACCATTACTTTCAAGGGGACCTCCACTGAGTGGGGGATTCTCATGCCTCCTTCTTCGGGATTACTCCCTCAAAGATAACATGACTATACCGCCCGTTCTAATCCTATGTGTAATCCAAGTCCGGGTATAGGACTCATCAAAAGTAATCACTAAACCCAACCTCACAAGGTATCCAGAATATGTGAGTAACAACAATATATGCAATATATATAAAAGAATAAAATAAATAAATAAATGAAAGAGTAAAGCAAGACAAAGAAAATAAATAAATACCCAAAAATACAAATAAACAAAACTAGGAGAGACTCGCTAAAGTTCCCCAGCTGAAACCGCCGGCAGAAAACACAGAGCTGCCACTGAACTTTATTTATCCCGAAGGAAGGGGAAATATCGATAAAACCACAGGGAAATGGATAAGATGATCTTGCGACCAAGAGAAAGGGTAAGGGAGTCGGTTATGCGAGGGGAATGTATTAGCACCCCTCACATCTGTTGTACTCAACGGGATCCATTTTGTTTGTTTGTCTTAAAGGGTGTATTTATCTACAACTATACTTGCTTAAGGGGGAAATGAAAGGTTTTTGATTATTGCGTTCGTGAGGGTTTCGCGACCCTTTGCCTATGTATCCAAGGAAGGAATCAGAACACCGTAGTTCCTCTAGAAAAAGGTTGATTTGTTTGTGTTTTTTAGTGGGCGACATTAACGCACGCGTTCTAGCAATAGGCACGGCCGGTATCACGGTAGAACGGAGATAACATGCCCTTGGGGGGAGTTTTGATTTGTTGAGTGTTTTGCGGGTTTTAAGATATATTCAAGTAATGATTAAAGAGTGTTTTTGGATTTTTTGGTTTGTTTACTTGTTGATTTTATCTTGCCAAATACGCCTAATTACTAGCATTTGTACAAAGTAAATAAAATGCAGAAAGATAAAATCCTACGCTATTACAACCATATCAAAAGGCATAAAAAATATGAAGGAAAAAAAGATAAAAGTAAGAAAAATGAGTGTCTTTCGATTGGGGGGAAGCAGCCTTCGATTTGCATTATGTTGGCCTCCTTCGATTGGGGCTGGCAACAACAAAGTCACGTCTTTCGATTGGGCCTTGGCAGGGGCGAGGTCCTGTCCTTCGATTGGGCAAAGGCAACAGCAAGTTGTATCCTTCGACTGAGGCCTGGAAGTCAGTGTATGGCGAAGCCTTCTGGTTCTACCTTGTTGCCTTCTTCGACTGGAGGTTGAAAGCAGTGAGGGAATGCCTTTCGACTGAGCCTGGAAGTCAGTAAAGGCATACTTTTCGTTTGGGCCTAGAAGTCAACATGGTTTTCCTCCTGGTTGTCTCTTTCGTTTGACCTGGAAAAAGAAGGTAGAAGCCAGAAGCTTCGTTTCCTATTTCCTGTTTCCTGTTTATTTCATTTAAAGCATTAAATGGCAACAGGGCCTGAGGCCATGCTAGTATTTGCCTTGTAAACAGTTTAATAGTTAAAGCAAGTTCAGGTAAACAGAAAGAAAAACGAAAGGCTTAGCTCTGAAAAGTATGTTAAAAAGGGTGGAAACGAAAGGAACAATGGTATGTACATGTTTCAAACGAAATGGAAAATTACTATGCCATGAAACTAAAAGTTCAAAGGTAAGAATAACTTACCTTGCTTCAGGCCTTGAATAGATGTGGGGCCTTGAGTGGTGGCCCTGGATGCTGGATTCAAAAGAGGGGTCAATAGCTGTGATTGGAACGCTGGATTTGAAGGAAAAGAAAAAAGCAAGTGTGATGCTTATTTGATTCGAAAGAGACTGAAGTGTGGTTGTTCTTCAGAGTCGAAGGAGATGAATGTGATTCTGGGTTTTTTTGTGATTTCTCAAGTGTTGATGAACTTTGAGAGTTTTATTGTGTTTGAGAAAATTTGGGGGATTCGTTCCTCTGGTCCAAAGATCCTCCCTTAAACATGTGTTGGAGCCTCTTATTTATAGGCAAAGTTGGCTGAAGCTTTTGGAGGGAAAACAAAATAATTTGAACAATTTGGGTAAACTGCTCTTTGCAGCCTTCGAGGGACAGTGCTTGTATGCTATTTCGGTGCATGAATGGGGCAGTGTTTCAGGACTGCTATGCAGCAGTTTTGGCCAGTGTACCATGTCTGAACTTGGCAGCAAGCATCTTTGAATATTTTATCATTTCATTTTGACCCTCCTTCGACCAGATTCTTCTTACAACACATTGTTTGACTTTCCTCCAACAAGTGTCCTTCGAACGAATCATCTTTGTGCATCATTTGAAGGGGCCAAGTGTGTGCTTCGAATGGACTAGTAAGGCGTACCCTTTGACAAGGACTCATATGTATGCCCCTCAAGTACACCACTATATGTCTTTTGAGGGGGCCATCAACCATGTGCTGAAGTTTGTCAAGGATGGAAATGCAGCATACTAAAGAGAAATGTTGTCCAGTCGAAGCTAGTACAAACATAGTCAATGTCTTGTCGAAGCCTGCATGGAGGAGGTCTAAACTTTGTGACTCCAAGCAAGCGCACAAAAGGTCAATGCTCAAATAAAGACTTGCATGAAGAGAGCCACATGCCCAAACGAAAGAGGCATGCAGGAGGCAAAATGTCCAGATTCGAAAGAGGCATGCAGGAGGCAAAATGTCCAGGTTCGAAAGAGGCATACATGAGGCAAAATGTCTAGATTCGAAAGAGGCATACATGAGGAAAAATGTCCAGATTCGAAAGAGGCATATGTGATCGGTGGATCTGGAACTGACTGTTTAACGCTGGTTCGCGAAATGTCGCGGAAGCAAGAGTCGCCACCGTCTTTTATTTTCTCCAATAGGAAAGGACAAAAGCACAGAAAAATTCCTTTTAAGAGATTGCTCTCGGTTCGGGAGGTAGGTTATAGAAAGGGAAGGTATTAGCACCCTTTCTATCCATGGTTATCCATGGGCTCTTAGATACTTGCTCATTTGTGTTTTCAAAATGGTTTGTTTGCTTTTCAATGTGGGTTTAAAAAAGTTTCTTTGAAAATTTCAGTTCGACTCGTACGTCAGAGTGTTTGAAAAGTTCGTTTTGAAAGCTTTTGAAAATGTGTTTGTGAAAAGATGTTTTTTTTTTTATTTGTTTGAAATTAGAGCAAGTATCCTTGAGAACCTACCTACCCTAAGGAATTCGTCTGTGTAAATGTCCTTTAAAGTAGTGCCATCCCACCATTGAGAGGTAGGTAGCACCACCGTTGGAGGTGTTCGGGTCAATTCGAGGTTCGGGACATGGTGATCACCAGAGCAATAGGAAGATACCTTAGAAGCTACCCTCATGCCAGGTTCCCGGATCATGAGGACTTACTAAGACATCCTCTACTCGACGATCACCTTTCGAAGGCAAGGCAACAGTGAGGCGTACCCTAGGGGTGGTGTGTGCGAATTGTGTGTCATGTTTCATTTATTTTCCTTGTCATGTTTGTCGTGTTCTACGCTTGATTTTAATTAGACATTCATTCTTTCATGCTTGATTAACAGTTAGGAGTGCGGAAAAGATAAATCTACGACTATTACAAAGGCGCGGGTCCACATCGCCAAAATTAAACCGGACCCGATTTAGCGGAAAAATAAATAGTGCGAAGAAATAAAGTGCGAAAAGTAAATTACATGGCTTTGGGATATTTACATAATTATAATAAGCGATAATAAAATAAATGCACGAATTTAAATAATTAAAACGAAACTAGGGCGTTGGACCCTTTTGCGAATAATTAAAAGTTAATGAGAATTAAAAATTAAATGATTAAAGTTTTTTTTGTTATTTTGTATTTTTTTGATTTAATGAGAAAAAGGAGAATTAATTAAAATTAAGTTAAGAAGCAAACCCTAATTCTAATATTTTTTATTTATTAAGAAAGAATTAAAATAAGATCTAAATTAACCTAATTCATTATGTACAATTTAAATAGGAAAATAAATGAATAAATAATAATTACTATTCTAAAAAAAAGAGGGGAAAAATATTAAAAGGAATAAAAAAAATAGCAATTAACCTAATTCTACATTCTTTGGATTTTTATTAAAAAGAAATTAATATTAAAACCTAATTACACTAGTTTATTTACATGATAGTTTATTTATGAAAATAATTGTAATAAAATAAATATTATATTTTTTCTTTTTTTCTGATTTTTATAATGTTTTTATATTTTTTTTGTAAAAATAATTAATTAAAACAAATAATTAAAATAAACAATCAATTAAAATAAATGAAATCAAAAAGAAATCAAACCAGAGTGGGGGTGCTGTCCCCAATTTAGGAGGTTCAAATTTAATAGGCCTGGCCCAATAAGCTTACAGCGTGTTGACTTTCCTGGATCACATGTCAACGCTTTGACCTGGTACATGGTGCATCTGGAATATTGACCACTGATTTGGTTGCCTGAGACACGTGGGCGATGGATTATTGAGCGTGTATGGTGAACGTTCACGTCAAGCCTGCATGTGAATTTGTTTTGAAAAATAATAATGAAAGTTGCAAGACCTGGGACTTGAACCCAGGTCTTTGAGGCCATATACACAACGCGTTACCACTGAGCCATCGCGTTTACAATTAACATATAATAATAATTAAATATCAAAAAGTAAAATCAATGCGTAATGGACTAAGCGCGCGTGAATTCAAAAGGGCCTATCACGTGGTGACAACGAGGTTGTCTTCTTCCCCACCCTGTAAAACAAAATGCATAGGCGACGGTTTTTGTAGCATGGCCTTAGGGACGATTCGAGAAAATAGCGAATAACATCCTAGGCATCATAAATTGTTCGCGAGGCATATGTTTTATTCAGAAGAACATGCTGAATGCAATGGTAACAGTCTTGCATCCCAATTGTTCCTTGGGTGAGAAACCCCAAATTTGAAACCTGTAAACCCTAGCTTCTTGACAATGGTGAAAGCATAAATATGGCACGAAAATTCAATTGAGCATATTGGTTAGCACAGAAACATCATGACAAATAACAATCCACAAAAAAAAATGCAAAAAGATGCCTAGATAATGATATGCGATTTGGAAAAATTTGTGGTACAGTTTGAATCCTAACCAACGATTCCTTGTGTTTTTCTTGATGTTAATGATTGACAAAGGTTCAGGAAGGTCTCAGAATGCTATTGAAACAAAAATCCAAGCTTGAATCGTCCTCTATCCTTGAATTCAGTATTGAGTTTTTATGAGAAAATTCAAGAATGCTATGCTTGTTTTTGCGCAGCTTTTTCAGTCTTTGCATTAGGGTTGTGATGTTGATCATATAGGGAATGATTTAGGTTAACAATTTCCACAAAAATCTCTTGCAATTATGAATTGAAGATTTGATTTTCTTCCATTATTTTTTCAATCTCTTTCACATGGTTTTTGTGCAAATCATATCCAATTCAATCCAATTCTCCCTAATCAGCATGTGCACGAAATATTGACATTATAATGTGTATAAAAAGATTTGTTTTGCTTAAGATTATATTTTTCATGAATTAAAATCATTTAAATGAATATAAATTAATATTAATTCAAATAAATAATTAAAAAATATGAGAATACTTCCCTTTGGGCCTAGTGGTCGTGCATAGGCTTGGCATGAAGAAATTTGGAAGATAATTGAGCCCATTTGCATTTTTAGGCCTTTTGCATCAATGTTGACTTTCAAAAATTTCCAAAAATTTCCCAACTTCCACAAGGCATAACTTGGTCAATTTTTAAGCTTTTCACATGTTCTTGGACATTTTGGAAAGGTCTTTGAGTCCTTTAACCAATGCCTTTGGTCCCATGTCATTTTGATTTACCAATCTCAAGTTATGGCCCTTGACTTAAAGTCACTTTTTGTTGACTTTTGAAAATGACCTATAATGTTGAAATTGATAACTTTTTGTGAGAGCATTTCTTGGACTTGGAACATGAAGATGAATTGTAGGAAATGTCTTTCTCTTCAAAATGAGCTTTGGATGGAATTTTTCTGATAATCCATGTGAAAGTTATGCCCTGGTCAATTTCAGTTGACTTTTTCAGCTGTCCAAATATAGCAACTTTTGTATCTTTGATGATTTCTGAGCCAAATTTTGAGAATCATGATCAAGCATTGATCAAATGATGTTTGTGGCTTCAAAATGATGTGTTGACCAAAAATTTGAACTTTTGACTGCCAAATGACCATTTTGCCCCTACAGTTGACTGTAGTGCAATCTAGGGTTTTGACTGTGCAATTTTGAGCTGAATGCCTTAAAACTTGACATGAGGATGCTTGACCATCTTTGTAAACATATGAGACTTGATTGGGCCTTTGAAAAGTTCATTTGTTTGACCAGAACTCAAACCCTAGTTTTGACTGTATAGGAGACAGTTGAGCTGCACAACCCTTGGGGCATTTTGTGACCTTGACTTTGACAATTCTTGATGAATATGGGAGGGCAAATTTTGGGGTACAACAGTTGCCCCTGTTCAATCTTCTTAGACCTGAGGGTGCAGATTGGCTGACGTGCCTTTCGTAATCCGAGGGTAGAAGATGATTGAACACTAAAGTGCCCAGAAATTTGCGCTCACATAGTGACAGTGATGGGGAATGGGCTTATAGATGCCATTTAGAGATTACTGAGTAGGGTGATGGGCTTACAGATGCCATCTGGATGCTGACTGCGTAAGAGATTCCTTCGCTAGAACCTGCATACCTGCAAAAGAGAAAATGAGTACCTGACACGTCGCAGGAGCTGATTTTAGATGCTTGACATAGATGTGTCCTGATTGATTACAGGAGCTGGGTCTGGAGCTTCAAACGCTGATGAATGAACCAGGGATGGTTGCTGCCTTGGTATGAATGGTAAGAGAATCCTGAATGATTTCAACCTCAACAACGCTTGTTGAGAAAATCTTGGTGAGGATTACCATCTTCGTAGTGTCAGGAAGAGAACCAAAGGACATTACAATCTCAAAGGGAGCTACCTCACTCACGTTGGAGAGGGAACTCTAGGAAATTATAATCTGAAAGGAGATATCACCTCACGCTCATGCCGGAGAGGGGAACATCTGAAGAAGGATTTACCGCCTCACACGCCGTTGGAGAGGGGACCATAAAAGAATATTACCTCACGCTCATGCCGGAGAGGGAAACATCTAAAGAAGGAATTACCACCTCACACGCCGTTGGAGAGGGGACCATAAGAGAATATCACCTCACGCTCATGCCGGAGAGGAGAACATCTGAAGAAGGAATTACCACCTCACGCTCACCGTCGGAGAGGGGACCATAAGAGAATATCACCTCACGCTCATGCCGGAGAGGAGAACATCTGAAGAAGGAATTACCACCTCACGCTCACCGTCGGAGAGGGGACCATAGGAGAATATCACCTCACGCTCATGCCGGAGAGGAGAACATCTGAAGAAGGAATTACCGCCTCACACGCCGTTGGAGAGGGGACCATAACTTCTACTGAGTCTTTATCAGAAAAATCTGTTTGGAGTCGATTTAACTGGACTAGAGACATCCTTGAAATATGTTTGGGAATTTCAACTGCATCTTTCCTGAAAGGTAAAGGTCAGTTATATGCAATGCATGATATGGATCAAGCAATGACGTTCTCAACATAAATGAGATTCGTATGATATGATGCAGTACGTTATGCATGCTATGATGATGTATGTAAAGTTTTATGTATGTTTTTTGTCTAGGAAAATAAATCCTTGACGGGTGCCGGGAAGTCATATCCTGGGCTGATGTTTGAGGAAGAGATTTTGCTTCCGCTGTGGATGATTGTTGCAAGAATACCAGTAAGAGAAGATAACTCCGTTGAGGAATGAACTTGGCAAATGAAATAATTCTGCGGGAGAAAAGATACTCTAGCGATCATGCTGGGGAGTGCTATTCTGTGGGGATAGCGATGCTTTGCTGAAATGTTGAAGATAGCTCCGCTGGGGGTACCGTTGATGAGTTATGCTGGGAGATTCTTGTTGTGCTGGAAGTGTTGATAGACTTCGCTGGGGGGAGGAAGATACTTTGCCGAGGACGCTCTTTCCATGGCTTTTGGCTGAGGATAACCCAGTTATATCCTGTTACGGAAATAACTCTTTAAGTCAAGCCGGGACGACGCGTTCGTGCTCTGCGAGGGGTAAGCTTCCAGAATCTACTGGGGATAAGCTTACTGCTTGGGGAGATATGAATTCCAACTTTCCTGGGGAACTGGGTTGGATTCTCTGGGGAAGTTTTGAACTGTAATGCTGTAGGTTGAAAGAGGGAACCTATGTAGGGTTATTTTGATGATGAGTTCGTGTAAAACTGCGTTCTTGGAAAGGGAAAACCTGTGTAGGGTGTCCGGGTGACGAGTCCATGTAAACTGCATCTGGAAGAGAGAGAACCGGTGTAGGGTTGCTTGATGAGGTAAGTTCATGTAAAACTTCGTGATGAACCGGGGTGAGGTTATCTCGAACTAAATCCATGTAAGACTTCTGGAGGGACCGGGGTTAGGTTGCCTTATGGGCTTGTGTAAAAACTTTTTGATGAACCGGGGTTAGGTTGCCTTATGAGCTTGTGTAAAAACTTTTTGATGAACCGGGGTTAGGTCATCTTGGGTTAAATCCATGTAAGACTTCTGGAGGAACCGGGGTTAGGTTACCTGGATAAGTTTGTGTAAAAACTTCTTGATGGACCGGGGTTAGGTCATCTTGAGATAGGTCCATGTGAGACTCTGGAGGAACCGGGGTTAGGTTACCTTGGGGTAAATCCATGTGAGATTTCTTGACGAACCGGGGTAAGGTTACTGGGGTCCATGTGAGACTTCTGGGGGAACCGGGGTTAGGTTACCTTGAGGTAGATCCGTGTGAGGTTTCTTGACGAACCGGGGTAAGGTTACTTCGGGATAAGTTTGTGTAGAACTTTGATGAACCGGGGTTAGGTCATCTGGAGATAGGTCCATGTAAGACTTCAGGAGGAACCGGGGTTAGGTTACTTGGATAAGTTTGTGTAAAACTTTGATGAACCGGGGTTAGGTCATCTTGGGGAGGAGGAGTCTGTGTATGACTTTGTCTGAAGGTTGAGAAGAAACCGGCGTTGGGTTGCATGATTTTGATTAAGTGGATGATTGTCCTGTTTGGTCTTGGACGTTAACCCACGATCTGGAATTTGTAAGGGTAGATGGTAATCATTCTTATGTTGATCTGTCCCTTGTACTTTGGTTGACAGAGCAGTTGGATCGCCTGGATAACTCATTATTGCCCCTGCTTCGGAGATGAGGGAAGAGGATACCTGTGTGGGTGATTGACAAATCTTCGGGTAGACAAGTGATGAGATACCGGAACATAGTCGTACGCTTTGATCCCTAACTTTTGCCTGGACCGCCCTTTCGGGTTTTCAGTCCACCGGGATACCCATTTCTGCCCAAGCCGCCTTTTCAGGTTTTCGACTTGCCGGGTGTACATGTTTTTTCATTTTCATCCCTTATTTTTGCCCGAACCCTTTTGGTTCGTCGGGAAGCCCTTGTTTTTGCCTAGGTGTGTCAACCTAGCGGGTCTTTGATTGTGCGTAGTATTTTTTCGACTATGTCCATGCTCTCAGAATGTAGGGAGTTGTCCCTGTTAGAAGTATTTTGTCCTGCCCCAGATGATGGACACTGCTCCTACTATGCCCCTTGATTGGAGGTACTTCTGTTCACAAGGTGTTCATCGTGCGAATTTCCCTGCTGTTCAAACAAATAGTCATATGCAAACAAGGTTATTTTAAGAATGCAAAAGCCTATGTCTGTCTTGAATTTTGAAAATGCATTTTTTGTAATATAGTGCGGTGTCAACTCAAGATTTTACAACAAACCTTCAGGAGTCAGGATACCTTCGTAACAGTATGCTTTCGAACTAACCCATGCTTCAGCTAGGACTTTTAAGGGTTATAACGTGGCCTGGTTCACGGTTTTAAGAAACAAAGGATAAAGGCTCAAATTTTATTTGTACCCACCCGCTCTTCGTGATGTTCTCCAAACCTAAACTCAGTTGATCATACGTTAGACCTTGTTCGAGTCTTTGTCCTGACTTTCCGGTGATGATTCGGATGTTGATAACTTATTTTGAATAGGCAGTCATTTTTTGTCGAGGGTTTGTGGCACCTCTTTCTCTTTCTTGATTTTGTTATCCCTTTCTTTTTTTTTTGCCTGAACTGTTTCCTTTTTGGAATTACAGTCAGCGGGATGCCCCAGTTTTGTAAGTCTCCTTCATGGGTTTTGACTTAATGGGTGTTTATTTATGATTTTTTTTTTTGATAATGACTGCCTGTCCTTTTGATTGTTCGGAACCATCACTGTCTTTTGTTTTGTAAGGACTCCTTTGGTGGCATTTGTTATGCACTTGGATCAACTGAGAGACTACCCTGCCCCAGGTTATGATTAAGGGTTTTGATTTTCGAAAATAAAAACTCCTACTTCTTTGGCTCTGATGGGTTGACGAGGGATTATCATCCTTATAACTCCAGTGTTTGGGGGTTGAAACAATGCCTGTACCTCATCAGCGGGGTCTGTTCAAAAGCATACTGTAGATCATGGTATCGTTTTCGTCATCCTCCCTCAAGAGGTTTAGAATTTTCAATTAAGAGTTGACCATTGCAAAAATGTGAAAGCGGTTTTAAGCATAGTAAACATAATTAATCAAGACAGACATGTGTAATGCATTCATGAAATAAAGAGTTTAACATAATAATTGTTTATCTGAACAAGAAAGGAAAAATACAACTTGAATTCAAATGAACGAAAAATTTCTCAATCCTAGCCATGTTTCGGCAATGGAGCATTGATCACGTTGGGAGTCTCAGCAGGCTCGAACTCGATCTCTTTGGCATCGATCATGTTCTGAATTTTGTACTTTAGTGCCCAACAGTCTTCAGTATTGTGCCCCGGGCTATCGGAATGATAAGCGCATCTGGCTTCTGGGTTGTAGCTAGGAGAGGAGGTCTTAGGATTGGCAGGAGGGTTGATCACTGCAATCAGGTTCATCTTCAACATGTGTTGCAGGGCTTGTGACCATGGCATATTGATGTTGGTGAACTGCCTTTTAGGCCCGTCCGGCCTTTGCTGGTTTCCCCTCTGTGGTTGGCGGCGTGGTGCAGAACCAGAGATCATGACTGCCCCTGCATGTTGATCACGGCGACCCTTTTGACCGTATGCAGCATTAGATTCCTTCTTTCCCGTGTAAGGCTTTTTATGAATATCAGAAGGTGTGGCCTCTTGAATTTTCCCGCTCTTGATACCAGCTTCAATTCTTTCGCCGGTCAGGATGAGGTCTGTAAATCCAGTAGATGAGTTACCAATGAGGTGGTTGAAGAATGGACCAGACAGGGTCCCCAAGAACATGTCCACAAGTTCACGGTCAGTCAGAGGTGGTTGTACCCTTCCGGCAAGATCCCTCCATTTCTGCGCATATTCTTTGAAACCTTCACTTGACCCCAACGACATACCCTGGAGTTGGGTACGGGTGGGAGCAAGGTCGGCATTGTACTGGTACTGCTTATAGAAAGCAGTTGCCAACTCCTCCCAGTTACGAACTTTGGTCCCATCCAGCTGATAGAACCATTCGAGGTGAGTCCCTGAAAGACTTTCCTGGAAGAAGTGGATCCATAGATTCTTATCCGCAGAGTACGGCTGAATCTTCCGAACATAGGACCTTAAGTGCAGCTTGGGACAAGACGCCCCGTCATACTTCGAGAAAGTTGGTGCTTTGAATTTATGTGGGATAATCACACCAGTCGACAAACCCAGATCTCCGAAATCCAGTCCAGGTACCTGTTGAACCTCCATAGCTTTCATTCTGTCCTCCAGTTGCTTATATCTGTCATCAGCAGGAGGGTACTGCTCTTCATCAAAATTTGTCTCGTTGTCGGAGACCACTGGACTGGGAACCTCTCTCTCATGATGACTGCTTTTTCCCATAGATGGGGTTGTCCTCTCAGCTTCAACTTGTGGTGTATTCCCAAATCTGCGTCTAGGGCTGAACAGAACAGTCCTCTTCTTTTTCTTGTCCTTCTTCAAAAGCAGAGCCTTGAGGTCTTGTTGCCCCTGGGTCAAATTCAGGATCAGCTCTTGGAACTGGGCGTTCTGAGCCTGGAGATCCTTGATGGACTGTTCAGCTGATGATCCAGGATTCATGACGATCGGCTGAAATAAACAGCGGAGAAGGGTGAGCAACCTGTCAAAGGGATATCTGCAATGCAATGAGATGTATGACATGCATGCAATGATTTCAAGGACCTCGCGGGGTAAACAGAGAAACTTGTTAGAGTTGCAAGCCGGTAACTTGATTGAAAGCACTTCATGTTGTTGAAAATCCTTCCTCAAGGGTCAAAGGCTCACCATATCCAGTGGGTCATAGCCCCTGACAACCTTGGCTAGAGGAAAATAAATCCCCTCTACCCCTGGCTAGATGTTTGATTTATCCTGACCTACATCACAAGCCCTTGAGTTCCTTGAAATGGGTTAGGATGTATGCAGGATGCATGCAATGGTATGATGTTATGCTATGCATGGGGTAATGTGAGTGAACCCTGTTATGAGTCCTAGTTAAGGACTGAAACAAAACCTGCAAGAAACAAGTGTTAGATCACAAGCATGCAGATAGTCAAGTACGAAGGCACACAAGTCACACAAGAGAGAGCCCTTAGGTTTAGGCCAGCATGAGGTCTAGGTGTTACCCTCTTTCAGTTGGTCGGTTCATACCTGTCCTAATCAAAAGTAACCGGGTTCTTAGAGGATCCCAATATCATTGACTACCCTCAATCGGTCATAACTCCAGCATCGCAATCTTTTCTTGCGGCCAGAACCATCACGAGAGTTTAGCCTCAATGGGCGTAGCATACTGCTACTGTTTCTATTGGCCAAGTTGGGTCATTTAAGGTTCTAAGGTCTGTTGGTGCTTAATGACTCCTTGGAAGACCCATATTCTCCCCGTTTCAACACGAGGGATATCGGTACAGACCAAGGTGCCACACCAACGTAGCCACTGCTTCACCCATGTCGGTATACGCCGGACAGGTCCCTCACAGCTTATGCTACCTAAACAGGGTATCCCCAGATCCGGGTTAGGACATATGTAACTCCGATGCAACCCACAATAGTAAAGCAAGCAAATCAATACAATTGAAACCACAGTTATGAACTAGCCCTAAGGTACACCCCACTTTAAGTTTGTTCCCCAGCAGAGTCGCCAGTTCTGTGATCGGTGGATCTGGAACTGACTGTTTAACGCTGGTTCGCGAAATGTCGCGGAAGCAAGAGTCGCCACCGTCTTTTATTTTCTCTAATAGGAAAGGACAAAAGCACAGAAAAATTCCTTTTAAGAGATTGCTCTCGGTTCGGGAGGTAGGTTATAGAAAGGGAAGGTATTAGCACCCTTTCTATCCATGGTTATCCATGGGCTCTTAGATACTTGCTCATTTGTGTTTTCAAAATGGTTTGTTTGCTTTTCAATGTGGGTTTAAAAAAGTTTCTTTGAAAATTTCAGTTCGACTCGTACGTCAGAGTGTTTGAAAAGTTCGTTTTGAAAGCTTTTGAAAATGTGTTTGTGAAAAGATGTTTTTTTTTTGATTTGTTTGAAATTAGAGCAAGTATCCTTGAGAACCTACCTACCCTAAGGAATTCGTCTGTGTAAATGTCCTTTAAAGTAGTGCCATCCCACCATTGAGAGGTAGGTAGCACCACCGTTGGAGGTGTTCGGGTCAATTCGAGGTTCGGGACATGGTGATCACCAGAGCAATAGGAAGATACCTTAGAAGCTACCCTCATGCCAGGTTCCCGGATCATGAGGACTTACTAAGACATCCTCTACTCGACGATCACCTTTCGAAGGCAAGGCAACAGTGAGGCGTACCCTAGGGGTGGTGTGTGCGAATTGTGTGTCATGTTTCATTTATTTGCCTTGTCATGTTTGTCGTGTTCTACGCTTGATTTTAATTAGACATTCATTCTTTCATGCTTGATTAACAGTTAGGAGTGCGGAAAAGATAAATCTACGACTATTACAAAGGCGCGGGTCCACATCGCCAAAATTAAACCGGACCCGATTTAGCGGAAAAATAAATAGTGCGAAGAAATAAAGTGCGAAAAGTAAATTACATGGCTTTGGGATATTTACATAATTATAATAAGCGATAATAAAATAAATGCACGAATTTAAATAATTAAAACGAAACTAGGGCGTTGGACCCTTTTGCGAATAATTAAAAGTTAATGAGAATTAAAAATTAAATGATTAAAGTTTTTTTTGTTATTTTGTATTTTTTTGATTTAATGAGAAAAAGGAGAATTAATTAAAATTAAGTTAAGAAGCAAACCCTAATTCTAATATTTTTTATTTATTAAGAAAGAATTAAAATAAGATCTAAATTAACCTAATTCATTATGTACAATTTAAATAGGAAAATAAATGAATAAATAATAATTACTATTCTAAAAAAAAGAGGGGAAAAATATTAAAAGGAATAAAAAAAATAGCAATTAACCTAATTCTACATTCTTTGGATTTTTATTAAAAAGAAATTAATATTAAAACCTAATTACACTAGTTTATTTACATGATAGTTTATTTATGAAAATAATTGTAATAAAATAAATATTATATTTTTTCTTTTTTTCTGATTTTTATAATGTTTTTATATTTTTTTTGTAAAAATAATTAATTAAAACAAATAATTAAAATAAACAATCAATTAAAATAAATGAAATCAAAAAGAAATCAAACCAGAGTGGGGGTGCTGTCCCCAATTTAGGAGGTTCAAATTTAATAGGCCTGGCCCAATAAGCTTACAGCGTGTTGACTTTCCTGGATCACATGTCAACGCTTTGACCTGGTACATGGTGCATCTGGAATATTGACCACTGATTTGGTTGCCTGAGACACGTGGGCGATGGATTATTGAGCGTGTATGGTGAACGTTCACGTCAAGCCTGCATGTGAATTTGTTTTGAAAAATAATAATGAAAGTTGCAAGACCTGGGACTTGAACCCAGGTCTTTGAGGCCATATACACAACGCGTTACCACTGAGCCATCGCGTTTACAATTAACATATAATAATAATTAAATATCAAAAAGTAAAATCAATGCGTAATGGACTAAGCGCGCGTGAATTCAAAAGGGCCTATCACGTGGTGACAACGAGGTTGTCTTCTTCCCCACCCTGTAAAACAAAATGCATAGGCGACGGTTTTTGTAGCATGGCCTTAGGGACGATTCGAGAAAATAGCGAATAACATCCTAGGCATCATAAATTGTTCGCGAGGCATATGTTTTATTCAGAAGAACATGCTGAATGCAATGGTAACAGTCTTGCATCCCAATTGTTCCTTGGGTGAGAAACCCCAAATTTGAAACCTGTAAACCCTAGCTTCTTGACAATGGTGAAAGCATAAATATGGCACGAAAATTCAATTGAGCATATTGGTTAGCACAGAAACATCATGACAAATAACAATCCACAAAAAAAAATGCAAAAAGATGCCTAGATAATGATATGCGATTTGGAAAAATTTGTGGTACAGTTTGAATCCTAACCAACGATTCCTTGTGTTTTTCTTGATGTTAATGATTGACAAAGGTTCAGGAAGGTCTCAGAATGCTATTGAAACAAAAATCCAAGCTTGAATCGTCCTCTATCCTTGAATTCAGTATTGAGTTTTTATGAGAAAATTCAAGAATGCTATGCTTGTTTTTGCGCAGCTTTTTCAGTCTTTGCATTAGGGTTGTGATGTTGATCATATAGGGAATGATTTAGGTTAACAATTTCCACAAAAATCTCTTGCAATTATGAATTGAAGATTTGATTTTCTTCCATTATTTTTTCAATCTCTTTCACATGGTTTTTGTGCAAATCATATCCAATTCAATCCAATTCTCCCTAATCAGCATGTGCACGAAATATTGACATTATAATGTGTATAAAAAGATTTGTTTTGCTTAAGATTATATTTTTCATGAATTAAAATCATTTAAATGAATATAAATTAATATTAATTCAAATAAATAATTAAAAAATATGAGAATACTTCCCTTTGGGCCTAGTGGTCGTGCATAGGCTTGGCATGAAGAAATTTGGAAGATAATTGAGCCCATTTGCATTTTTAGGCCTTTTGCATCAATGTTGACTTTCAAAAATTTCCAAAAATTTCCCAACTTCCACAAGGCATAACTTGGTCAATTTTTAAGCTTTTCACATGTTCTTGGACATTTTGGAAAGGTCTTTGAGTCCTTTAACCAATGCCTTTGGTCCCATGTCATTTTGATTTACCAATCTCAAGTTATGGCCCTTGACTTAAAGTCACTTTTTGTTGACTTTTGAAAATGACCTATAATGTTGAAATTGATAACTTTTTGTGAGAGCATTTCTTGGACTTGGAACATGAAGATGAATTGTAGGAAATGTCTTTCTCTTCAAAATGAGCTTTGGATGGAATTTTTCTGATAATCCATGTGAAAGTTATGCCCTGGTCAATTTCAGTTGACTTTTTCAGCTGTCCAAATATAGCAACTTTTGTATCTTTGATGATTTCTGAGCCAAATTTTGAGAATCATGATCAAGCATTGATCAAATGATGTTTGTGGCTTCAAAATGATGTGTTGACCAAAAATTTGAACTTTTGACTGCCAAATGACCATTTTGCCCCTACAGTTGACTGTAGTGCAATCTAGGGTTTTGACTGTGCAATTTTGAGCTGAATGCCTTAAAACTTGACATGAGGATGCTTGACCATCTTTGTAAACATATGAGACTTGATTGGGCCTTTGAAAAGTTCATTTGTTTGACCAGAACTCAAACCCTAGTTTTGACTGTATAGGAGACAGTTGAGCTGCACAACCCTTGGGGCATTTTGTGACCTTGACTTTGACAATTCTTGATGAATATGGGAGGGCAAATTTTGGGGTACAACAGCATACATGAGGCAAAATGTTCAGATTCGAAAGAGGCATGCAGGAGGCAAAATGTCCAGGTTCGAAAGAGGCATACATGAGGAAAAATGTCCAGATTGGAAAGAGGCATGCAGGAGGCAAAATGTCCAGATTCGAAAGAGGCATACATGAGGAAAAATGTCCAGATTCGAAAGAGGCATACATGAGGCAAAATGTCCAGATTCGAAAGAGGCATGCAGGAGGCAAAATGTCCAGATTCGAAAGAGGCATACATGAGGCAAAATGTCCAGATTCGAAAGAGGCATACATGAGGCAAAATGTCCAGATTAGAAAGAGGCATACATGAGGCAAAAAGGTGAAAATCGAAGGACCCCAAAAGGGAGATTTTTGCCTTGGAATCGACGGAAGTTATATGAGGCTTTGTACCTTGTGCATGATAGCAAGGGGGGTGCCTTTTGCGTGCAAGTTGTGGCTCAAATGAAAGTTGTGAGAGGCAAAGTCTGCAAGAGGCCCTTTGTGCAAGTGGATTCGAAGGAGGTTTCAAATCCAAACGAAGGATGTACCCAAGTTGCATTCGAAGGAGGTTTCAAGTCCAAACGAAGGATGAACCTAAACTTGCATTCGAAGGAGGCTTAGAGTCAGTCGAAGGGTGCTGAATCGAAGGAGACCTTTTAGTCAAATTTGTCAAAATAATATTTTTATCTGTTTTCTCTCTTTTTGACAGTTTCCTTTTAATTTTGGTACTGGAAGATCCCAATGCACTTGTGCAAACTTAAACCCTGAGAATCCTTGTGAGAAAGGCCTAATACACTGAGCTTTGAGCCACCCTCAAGGTAGGCGACAGAAAAATCTTCACAGAAACCAAAAACTCGAAACCCCAGCATCTTGACCAGCACACATAGGGAAATAAACCCTAATCCAGGCTCTGACAAAATTGAGCGAGAACCAACCTTGTAACATGATGACAAAATTCATTCCACAATCCACTAATCGAGAACCAGATGCGCTTCCTTTTTACCTGATAAGAAAACCTCAAAACAAGATTAGACAAAAAGAGGGTGTAGCCCTAATACTTCAAACCAAAGCGCCTGATTCCCTGAGATGCGGGATATGCAAATGACTGAATGATAAAATGATGCAAATAGAATGCAAAGTTCAAAGCCAGACAAGAATAAAAGAGATAGGGCAAATTTGGGGTACGACAACTGAGTATGATATCCAGTATACTACCTAAAAAGCTATAAAGGGGAGTGTACTAGCTGGCCATCTAGCTCATAAAGCCGTTGAAGATTACCAATCTATGAGATTCGACTTCCCTGACGAGGACATCATGACATTGGACAACATTGAAGGTAACAGACCGTATGACGGACTTGAACAAGGATCCCGATGGACCCTGTACTTTGATGGTGCTTCAAATGCACTTGGAAACGGTATCGGTGCGGTGCTCATTTCTCCTGAAGGTTGCCATACCCCCTTCACTTCCCGACTTTGCTTCAGCTGTACCAACAACATGGCTGAATATGAAGCTTGCATCTTTGGTCTCAAGGCTGCTATAGACTTGGGAATCAAATCTTTGGTCGTATTTGGGGACTCCTCTTTGGTTATCAGTCAAGTCAAAGGAGAGTGGGACACTAAACATCCTAATCTTATCCCATACAAAGAACATGTCCTGACATTGCTGCCTCATTTCGAGCAGGTTACCTTCGTGCATTTTCCGCGAGAAGAAAATCAGCTAGCGGATGCTCTAGCTACAGTGTCTTCTATGTTTAAACTCAACTGGGATAACAAGGCTCCCCAAATCACCATTGAGCGAATGGACGGACCCGCGCACTGTCATGATATTAATACCGAAGAAGTAGTGGAACAACCCTGGTTTCATGAAATCAAAAGGTATCTCCAGACTCGAGAACACCCCGAAGGAGCTTCTGTCAATGACAAAAGGTTCTTAAAGAGGTTTGCCGCCAAGTTCTTCCTGAGCAATGGCATCCTTTATAAGTGCAGCCATGATTGTGTTCTACTTCGTTGTGTGGACAAGGTTGAAGCAAAATTGATCATGACCGAAATACATAGTGGCACATTTGGCATTCACTTGAGCGGACATACGATGGCTAAGAAGATTCTAAGGGCATGCTACTACTGGTCTACTATGGAAGCTGATTGTCATCAACATTCTCGTACTTGCCACAAATGCCAAGTTTACACCGACAAGGTACATATTCCTCCTGTTCCTCTCAACATTCTGATAGCTCCTTGGCCATTCGCAATGTGGGGCATTGACATGATTGGAGAAATCAAGCCCAAGACATCCAATGGACATCGCTTCATCCTGGTGGCTATTGATTACTTCACCAAATGGGTCGAAGCAGCTTCCTTTGCCTCTGTTACAAAGAATGTGGTTGCCCACTTCGTCAAGTAGAATCTCATATGCCGGTATGGTATCCCCGACAGGATTATCACGGACAACGGTACAAATTTTAACAACACTATGATCACCGCTCTGTGCGAGCAGTTCAAGATTTATCATCACAATTCATCTCCCTATCATCCGAAGATGAACGGTGTTGTTGAAGCCGCGAACAAAAATATCAAGAAGATCATTCAAAAGATGACAGTCACCTACAAAGACTGGCATGAGATGCTACCATTTGCTTTGCATGGATATCGTACCACGGCACGTACTTCAACAAGGGCAACCCCCTTTTTCTTTGGTATATGGCATGGAAGTTGTTTTGCCTATGGAAGTTCAGATTCCTTCCTTAAGGATTATGAAGGATGCTGGTTTAAGTGAAGACGATTGGATTCAGACCCGGCTTGATCAATTTCATTTGATCGACGAGAAACGACTCACTTCTATTTGTCATGGTCAGACGTATCAAAAACGAATGATCAAGGCTTTCAACAAGAAAGTCAGACGTCATGTATATCAAGTCAGAGATCTTGTAATCAAGCGGATCATCTTGCCACAAATTGATCCCAGGGGCAAGTGGACTCCTACTTACGAAGGGCCATTTGTGATCAAGAGCATCTTTTCTGGTGGGGCAATGATTCTGACCACCATGGACGGCGATGACTTTCCGCACCCTGCGAATACAGACATAGTCAAAAGATACTACGCATAAAACGACCCGACAAGTCGAAAACCCGAAAGGGCGACTTGGGCAAAAATGGGAATCCCGGTGAATCGAAAACCCGAAAGGGCGGTTCAGGCAAAAATTAGGGATAAATAAAAAAATATGTACATCCGGCAAGTTGAAAACCCAAAAGGACGACTTGGGCAAAAAAGGGTTTCCCGGTGGATCGAAAACCCGAAAGGGCGGTCCAGGAAAAAGTTAGGGAATTAAAGCATATGACTATGTCTCATCGGATCACTTTAAGAACAATCTCTTCACCAACAGACTCTAAGTTTCTTGTCAATCCAATCATCGGCGGATGAAGCAGCGAATGGACAAGATACTCAGAGTTGTGAAGGCTATAGCATAATGGGAACCCCATGGAATTATTAAACATAGCCATCTTTCTTTTGTATAAAATTTTTCTCAATTTTTACGATAACATTCTCTTACTAGGATGTCTTCCTCCTTTGTACAAAGATACTTACAAAAGTTAATACAAAGATACTTCAAAGTGCAGAAATTTGCTTGTCTTTCTTTCTTTTTACACTTATGTTTATTTGAAAACGTCCAAAGTTTTGTTAAATAAGCATATGCATTTGAATATAATCACTGCTTACAAATAAAACGAAATTGAGAAAGGATAATTACTGGTAGGTTGAAGGTATAGGAAGATATCTTTATGCTATTCCAGAAGAAATCCCTTGCAGTATATCATTCAGATCCCCAACAAAGCTAAAACCTTAGAGTATACATCCCTAGCGGAGTTAAATTTCAGGATCCCTAGCTGAGCCAGTATGTTCTAAACTTTATCCCCCAGCTGAGTTAAGTTTCAGAGTTCCCATCAAAGTTCAAGCTCCCGATCCCCAGTGGAGCCCGAAAACCATGAAATACATATCCCTGGCAAAGCTAGAATGTTCTAAAACCTCTTCCCCAACTTCCCCAGTAGATTGGCGTACAACCCAAACTCCTGATTTCACCGGCCGAGTAAACACTCTCCCCCAGAGTTATTTCCCAGCAGATTGATGTTTCTTGGTCTCATTTCTTCAGCAGAAGCCTCCTAGGATTTAACTCCCCAGTAGATATTTTCAGAGTTTTCATTATTTCCCAAGAAAGTCATGAAGGATTCTCATTCCCCACAGAAGTCTGTCAAAGCTCTTGTTAATCCCCACCAGTCACCAAGGATTTTCAATCCCAACCAGTGGTCCCAAGATTTCTCATTCTTGACCATCAAAGATCTCTAAGCCCCAAGCAGTCAGCAAGGATTTCTTGTCTTCAGCAATCAAAGATTTTTGAATCCTCAACATCGGTCAGGAATTTATTTTTCCCCCGCAGCAGTCAAAGATTTCTTTATCTCCAGTTACCAAGGATTTATTTTCCTCAACAAGACAGCTACTCAGCTTACATGCACATCCATTACATTCATGTATCATAAACATGGATGAAACACCGTTCATTGCATCATACATATCATGCAACATGACTTTGTGTTTTAGCTAACATTTTACCCTTTTCAGGATAAGATTAAAAGGCTATCGTTAACAACTATTCAGATACAGTATGGATACACCCCAGACACGGCGGTCATTCTATTACTCATTCAGACTTCAGCAATCCAATACAGACTAGATACGCTCCAGACATGGTGTCCATTCTACCTCTCATTCAGATTTAATTATCAACTTCAAGTTCAGATGCGCTCCAAACACGGATGCCATTATGGACCTTACACCAGAAGTTTGATTCTCCCTAGTGCAGTCGCCACGGAAGTCATTCTGTCACTTATTCAGATCCCAGTTACAGTACAGATACACTCCATACACGGAAGTCATTCTTCTACTCATACATATCTCAACTTCAGATACAGTCCAGATACGCTCCAGACATGGTTTCCATTCTGTCACTCATTCAGAACTTATCCCCAGCACACAGTCGCTCCATATACAGATGTTTCTCTATTACCCATTCAGAATACAGAAACACTCCGGACACGGTAGTCATTCTGGTATTCATTCAAAGATCAAATACAGTTACAACTCAGATACACTCCCGACATGGACGCCATTCCTTTGCTCATACAAACTCAATCTCCAGATACAGTTCAAATGCATACGAATACCATTTTGATGCTCATTCTTCTGGCCTACAACATTGCAGTTCAACAAACATTCTTGGATGGCATCTTTTAAGCCCATCTCCAGCAAGATTCTACCATCTCCAAATGGCATCTTTAAGCCCATTCCCTCAACAATATTTTGACGAGTGCAAATTTACGGGCACTCTAGTGTCCAATCCTCTTTTACCTTCGAGCTGCGAAAGGAAAAACTTGCCAATCTAACTCTTCAGGTTCAAGAAGATTGAACAGGGGAAACTGTTGTACCCCAAAATTTGTCCTCTCATTTTATCAACATTTCTCATCACAAGGCTTTTGGAACCCAAGATCAAGCTAGGGTTTGCTCTGCTCAAGACACCTCCTTGCACTGTTGACCTAAATTAGGGTTTGAGTTTGCACAGGGATGTTTTGACCTACAATGCCCAATTTGATTTTCATACTTCATGTTGGAATCATAAGTTTTCCCATACCAAGTTTCAAGCCTTGAATCAAATCTTTGCCCAGTCAATTGGACAGTTGACCTAGAAATCAGTTGTATTGGGGAAAAAGTCAACTGTGACCAATTTACAGTCAAACCTCATGAATTTTGACCCACATCAATATTATGAACTCATATAAACCATTTGATCAAGTTTGGACCACAATTCCATAAGAAATTTGATCAGATCACCAAAAGGGGCAAAATGGTCATATTTAGGGTTTTGACTGTACAAAGGCAATTTTTGATTGTTTGACCTAGCCAATGGCAAATCTAGATCAACCATGGACTCAAGGACTCAATTATATTATCTTGATCTATTCAACAAGTTCAAAATATCTCAAATGCATAGGATTGACAGATGAATTTTTCAGTCAACTGATCAAAATTTGACTATATACTGAAAAATCAAACTTTGACTTTTTGGTCAAAATCAAGTGCCAAGGATCATTTTTCATCAAGATATGTCAAATTATGAAACTTGTTCATCAAGAAACCCAAAATTACAAATTAGGGTTTAAAATTGAAAATTTTCATAACTTAGAAATTTTCTAAGTTATGAAATTTTCTTAATTTTTCCTAACTTTGTCCCACATTTTCACCAAGATGCAAATGGATTCAAACAAAACTTACAACATGAAAGTTTTAGTAAATCACAAAGTCTACAATTTTGATTCACAAAGTTTTCTCAAAAGAAGCTTGGAACTCAAGTTATGAGTTTTGGAACAAGGGTACCTAAAACTTTTAACTTAGAGAAATTTTGCCCTAGTTTAGGCAGGATTTTGACCCATCTTCTTGGCCATTTTTCACATAGTTCCACTTGGAGTCTCAAGTTGCATTTCAAAGATAGATTATATTACATGTTGAGAGCTTTCCAAATTGTCCAAGAACTCCTCAAACACCTTTGTGGTTAGGGAGAATCGAATGCTTCAAGTTGGCAAAAACTCACTTTGTAACCATGGCCAATACATGTTCTTACCACTTGCAAAATCTGACCAAACTAGCTTAGTACATAATTACAGGCCTCTAAACCAATTTACACTCAAAAATTGAATGCAAATACATTGGACATTGGTGTTATTCTGATCAAGGGAGCATTATACAATGAACATTTCCATTTTGGGCATAAAGATCACACTTCCATTTACATAAAGCATGCTTTATGTCAAGTTTCATTTCTTGAGCCATACACCAAGCCTTTTGCTGCAAACAAGGCTCCCTAATGCCAGTCAAAGCTCAACAACTTTGTGCAGCTAGGTTCCAAGCCAGTACAACCTTGCATTGTCAACTCTCACATTTTGCTTCAAAACCAAGGCATTGTACCAAAAGTCCATAACTCACATATCTGATATATTCAACTTAAGCCAAGTTTTGCATATCCTTGTAAGTCAGAAACACGAGCCTTTCACCTCTCAAACCCCCTTGTGCATAAAAACCACATTTTCTTACAAAACAGGGCAGGACCTGCAAATCACAAGCCAAATCACATTCCACTCGTGCGTTTTTCTTGCAATCAATTCCAACACCTTCCATTCAACTCACTCAAGCTATCCCAAACCTCCATTGTCAAATGTAACTCCATTTACAGTGTTCGCCATTTATGTTTCAAGCTTATGCAGGTTGACTTCTAGAGGTTGATTCAGACCATTTCAAAACAAACTAAGCATTGGGAAAGCTTCAGGGAACATCAAGCAAGCTCAAAAGAACCTCGGGCCTCACTGGAAGTTGCTGCATTGTCCAACTCGTGTCCAGCTGAAACAGGTTTTTCATGAACTTCTATCTCTCTATTTAGGAACATTTAGCCCTAGGTTTATGAATAAAAGATGTTGTACTCATTGCCCTGAAACCATACATATGCTCAGTTTTCATTTATATTAAACGTGCTAAGAGAATTTCATCCATGAACTTTCTGAAAAAATTAGGTTAGAAATTAGGGCCAGAGAAATTCTCTCTGGTGTTTGAGAGTTAGATTAAGTTTTTTATATGGTTAGAATCGTGGTTTGATGCTCTACAAGTTTCATGTTTTGAGTTTTGTCAAAAAGATCACAAATACAGGAGATACGAGTTTGTGTAGCAAGCGCGCGTTTTTCACAGTGTTGGAGGAAGAAGATGAAGTTGATGGGCTGGGCTTGGCTTTTTGCTTCTAACACCTTCTTTTTCAGTTTCACACCCCCTGGCCCATTTCTTTGTATTTTTATTATTTTTGCATTTTTATTTCATTTCTGACTTTGATATTTTATTTTCAAATATAAAAAATACTCCAAAAATATTTTTATTTTTTTTTACATTTATTTGGTATTTATTTTAATTATTTCTAACATTTAAAGGTTTAAACACTTTATATTATTTGTTAAAACTTGAAAATAATGTAAATAATGTTTTTATTTTCATTTCTTATTTTTATTCACATTGGAAATATTTTATTGAATATATATATATATTAAAAATAAATTTTTTATTTTTATTTTATACACACTTAACATATTTAATATATATATATATATATATATATATATATATATATATATATATATATATATATATATATATATATATATATATATATATATATATATATATATATATATATATATATATATATATATATATATATATATATATATATATATATATATATATATATATATATATATATATATATATATATATATATATATATATATATATATATATATATATATATATATATATATATATATATATATATATATATATATATATATATATATATATATACTTTTATTTTATTAAATACTTAGAAATAAAATACAAAAATATTACATTTTTATTTTTATACTAAAAAATACCTTTTTTAGATATATTTCATTTTCATACATATTGATATATTTTTGTACATAAATAATACATTATATTTATTTTCTTAAAGAAATTAGAGTTTTTACCCTAAAACAAATAAAATTAATATTTTATTTATTTCTTTGTACCTTTTTACATTAAAAAAAAATACTTTTGCATACATGAACAAATAAAAACTTTTTTTTGGCATAATACATCTTGTTTAATATTTATTTATCTTGTTTAATTAAATATTGCCCATTTATTTTATTTACACAAAGAATTCAATTTGGATGTAATAGTAATTAGGGTTTTATATTTCTTGCAAAATAATCCCCTATTCAAAATTGTACCCCCCTCCCTATATCAAAGTTGTAATAGTTTAGATTTATTTTCACGCACTTAAATGCTTTCAATTATGCCATGCTTAGAGAATTAGGGTTTGTATGCCAAATCAAAACCAACAATTAGTTTGACCTAATCAAAGACAAAAATGCATGAAAAAACAAACACAATGCACACTTGCACCCCTAGGGTTACAATCCACTTGTTTCCTTCAAAAATGGGTCATGGTATGCATGTTAAGTACTTTGGAAAAACAAAAAAACAAAAAAAAACAAAAGATCATAGTCCCTCGATGACGCTATCTGAGTTGCCTAAACAAAATGGTCAAGTCCCTTAAGAAAATTGCCAAAAATACTTGACACAATTGCTATCATGGTCTACATGATGACCCGCGCCTGTCCCGTTTAACATCCTAACACAAGGTTGTTCACCAAATACAATGGTGAAACAACACTGTTAAAAGGGTTAAAAACATACGAAAGATCTTTGAGTAAAATAGGGTAGATAGCTCTTAGTTACTTGATCAAAAGCTTGCAAAAACATCCTTGTTATCTTCAAACACACTTCACAACACAATTTCAAAACCTTACTTTCAAACATTGAAAACTTTTCAAAAGACAAAAACACCTTTGTATACATTCCAACAAGAATCATTACAAAGGTTGCCACAACGATGGCCTCTTTTCAAAACATCTTTCAAAACCACACACAAAGAACCATTTCAAACAATTAAAAATCAAAAGCAAGTGATCTAAACAAGTAACTAAGATCCCATGGATAACCATGGATAGAAGGGGTGCTAATACCTTCCCTTTCTATAATCTACTCCCCGAACCCAAGAAAACATCTCAAAGGTCTTTCCCATGCTTTTTGACCTTTCCTTAGGATAAAATAAAAAGTCGGTGGCGACTCTTGCTAAACCGAAACATTTGCGAACACAAAACACAAAATCCCAAGTCAGTTCTCCCATCGTATCACAGAACTGGCGACTCTGCTGGGGAAAACTTTAAAAGTGGAGTAACCTTAGGTCTTAGATCACCTTTGCATGATTATCTTGATTGTTTTGTTTGCTTTACATTTGGTTCTCTTGTTTGGGCTTGAAATCCTCTACATGGATTTGGAAAACATTCATAGGTAAATAGCAATACATTGTGGAAACTATGCGGGGTATACTGACATGGTCGAAACAATAGCTATGTTAGTGCGACATATTTGTGAGTACTGGTAGCCTTTGAGTCAATCAAAGAGAATACGGGGCTGTTGAGTGATGTCATGAAGCACTAATGAACTCTTAGAACCTTACTTGACCATCTTGGCCTTTTTAGGGGTAGTGAGTTGACTGGCTTTAGTGCAGTCCGAAGTTGGTAGATACTCGATACTACACTCATTGAGGGTTATTTTCTTGGAATATTTTGGTTTCCAGTTAAGTGGTTAAACCAAAACAATGAACATAGAAAACAATCCAGTGATATTGAGCTTCTTAGAACCCGGTTACTATTTATAGGACAGGTTTGAGCCAACTAAACTCAAGAGGGTATTTACCTATGAAACCTCATGCAAGCCTGAAACTAGGGTTTTGTGTAACTTGCTTGTACATGTGCTTGTGCATACATCATAAACATCATAAAGCATCATATGCATCTACTAACCATTTCAAGGGTTTGGATCTTCATCTTTGTTCTTGTTTTGTAGGTCATGGAATCTCTTCGCAGGAAAACAATTCAAGTCAACCTTGTGAGAATCCCTCCTCAACTCAAGGAGCTTACTTCCAGGATTCCAGAGAATTCTCTCTTCAGTGAAAGACATGGTAGACTTCTCAACTTGGTTAACTCCAACATTGAAGAAGACATCATGAAAGTTCTCTTCCAGTTCTTTGACAACTCCTACTTTCAAACATTGAAAACTTTTCAAAAGACAAAAACACCTTTGTATACATTCCAACAAGAATCATTAAAAAGGTTGACACAACGATGGCCTCTTTTCAAAACATCTTTCAAAACCACACACAAAGCACCATTTCAAACAATTGAAAATCAAAAGCAAGCGATCTAAATAAGTAACTAAGAGCCCATGGATAACCATGGATAGAAGGGGTGCTAATACCTTCCCTTTCTATAATCTACTCTCCGAACCCAAGAAAACATCTCAAAGGTATTTCCTGTGCTTTTTGACCTTTCCTTAGGATAAAATAAAAAGTCGGTGGCGACTCTTGCTAAACCGAAACATTTGCAAACACAAAACGCAAAATCCCGAGTCAGTTCTCCCACCGTATCACAATAACCATCACAAAAATCCAAAGGCCTGTTAAACATCAAAGTCCACAACAAACCAGTAACAAAGCCTCAAAACCCCAAAATTGTGAACAAAGCAAAACTCAAAAAACAGTAACAAACCACCAAAACTCAAAAACCTGATAATCATCATTCAAACAAAGAAAACAGAAAAAGTTACCAACAAGCCAGAAAAGCCACGCTCTCATCCTCATCTCTTTCCCTCGAAAAACTTCTGCCACCGTTGAATACCGTCCTTAGTCTCGCCTCTCCTTTCCTATTTCGCAAGAATAACAAGATAAGAGAGAAGTTGTAAAGCTCCAATAGATATGAGTTTCTCCCCTTTCTCATACTTCCATAACATGATTTCTTCATATAAAAGAACAAGGGTTTTAGTTAAAAGGAAACTCAGCAAAGATGGAATGATCAACAAAAAATCTTTAAGCTTTAAAAATGACAGAAATCTTACCTTTTCAAAAATCGTTAAAAGTTGATTAGGGAGGCGAGAGGGTTGTGTTCCGGTAACAGAGAGTTTTAGGGAGGTCAAGGATGAGGCAGTTTCGGGTCTTTTTGGTTTAAATCTGAATTCAAAGAGAAGGGTTTTCAAAAGATGCAAATCGCGGTGAGACAAAGAGGCAGTGTGTTACTGAAGAGGGAGATTCAGTCATAAGGTTAGATAGGACGGGATAGTAAGGACGTTTATAGGGTTTCAGCAAATGGAAGAGATGAACAAAGATGAACAACAACACCGCGCGAATGAGAAAGATGAACCAAAACCCTAATTTTTTGTTATCCCTTAATTTATGGTTAAGTTTGGTTTAGAAACTTGGTTTGGGTTTGCTGATTGTATTGGATAGTCCTTTGCCTATGCCCCTTAAGCCCAACTCGTTTTACTACCCATCACCTGCGTTTTTCTCAATGCACCCCCATCTGGAATAATAAAAGAAGTCTTGGGCTTGGCTGTCCAAAGTCCAATCAGATTTTATGAACCATGCATCCATACTATACTGAATTCTAGCCCATTTAACTATTAGTTTATTTTCTTTTTATATTTGTTTTTTTGTTATGCAAAATACTATTAAACTTAAAATATACTTTTTTTATATAATTAATTTGATTTAGATTTTGTGAATAATTTTTATCAATTTCTTTTTCTTTCTTTAATAAACTTTGTTTTAGATTTAATTTACATATAATAAAACACCAAAAAATAATTTAGTTTATTTTCCTTTTTTTAAGATTTTACTTAAGTAAATAAAATACAAAAATAAAACATATAATTTAATCAATTATTTTATTTTATTTTTAGAATAGGTTTTACTTTCTTCCCTTCAAGTAAATGCTTAAAATTTCATTTCCATATTTTGTTGATTTTATCTCATAGATTATTATAGCTTTCACTAATCGCACAAAATTCGATTTGGTTGTATTGTTTGCTAGTTGGATCTTGCTATCACATTTGACTCATCCCCATTTGTAAGAATTGTACCCCCATTCCCGAACACTTTGTAATAGTGTAGAATTTCCATTCCCGCAATTTACTGTTTTCCCTATACTGTTTAGTAATTAGGCGTGTATGGCAAGATTCAAAAATCAATCGCTAGATAACCTAATCAAAGAATAAAATAACTCGAAACCGAAACACTTTTTCACACGCGCACCTCTAGGGTAACCTCGCTCGTTGCCTCAGAAATATAATCATGTCCCTCGAATATGGGATGCTTTAGCAATGACCCTTCGATAAAAAGATCGTAGTCCCTCGATGACCCTCGGCGTTGCCTTCGATAAAACGATCTCGTACCTTACAAAAATTGCTAAAGCGTCTCATAAGTTGCTTTCGATGATTGTAAAATTGACCCGCACCTGTCCCTTCACATCCGATGATGGGGCTTTTTACCAAATCAATGGTAAGATAGCACCATTAAAAGGAGGAAGAAAAGAACAATTTAAGACCCTTCGAGTAGATAGATTTGCTCCTAGTTACTCGCTTGCTCACGATAAAAACTTTTTACACCTACAATTTCATTTCAAAACATTTTCAAAAAGACAAAACGTTTTGTATATGTTCTTATAGAGACGAGAACGAGAACCATTGCAAAACATCTTTTCAAAACACTTTCCGAAACACGATTCACAAACACATCTTTGAACCATTTTTCGAAACAGAACTTTGTACGCGTTCTTATAGAAACGAGAACCATTACAAAGAGATTTTTCAAAATACTCTCAAAGCCCACGCCACAAGCACACTGTCAAATGAAAGCGAGTGATCTAAACGAGTAACTAAGAGCCCATGGAAAACCATGGATGAAAAGGGTTCTAATACCTTCTCTTTTCATAATCTACCCCCCGAACCCGAGAAATAATCTCGAAAGGTCTTTCTTGTGCTTTTTTACCTTTCCTTTTTGGATAAAAGAAAAGTCGGTGGCGACTCTTGCTATCTGCACAAGTGCGATCGAAACGCAAAACATCAAGTCAGTTCTCCCACCGTATCGCAGTGTCCTAAAGCTTCCGCTTTGAGAGGTAAACTTTCTCAAACTGTGATCTCATTGTTCATACATCATTTGCTTTTGTGCTCAAAAGATATAACAAGACAGATCAAAGAGAAAAAACTAACAAAAAGCCAGACCAGAGACTAACACGGGTGCCCGTGTCACACGACATGGCCCGTGTCAGCTTAGTTGGGTTGAAAAAACATGATAATATACAGGGACAGAGGCTGACACGGGTGCCCGTGTCAAACGACACAGCCCGTGTCAATGTTACTGGTTCAGACACGACCAAAAAAAGATGAACAGGGGCTGACACGGGCGCCCATGTCAGGTGACACGGCCGTGTCAGGATGGCTGGGACCAAAAAAATGCATAAAAGTCATGGACAGGTCCTGACACGGGTGCCCGTGTCCCCCGACACGGTCCGTGTCAGCTCGGGCACCAAATTTCTTGATTTTTGGAGTTTTTTTAGGTTCTTTTGGACATATTGCATTGCTTGGAAGTGATCTAAATTTATAAAACCTTTTTGTTCAAATGAAACCTCAAAAACACTTTTCTAAACAATTAACTTAGACTTAGGTTTTTTTCTTCAATGAAATTAATTACAAAACCTTTTTCTATAAAAAAAACCCTAAAAAAACAATTTCTCTCACTTCACATCTTCTTGCATATTTTATTCTTTTTGAATTATAAATTATGTAATTGTCAAAGTCTTGTAATAGTAATTAAGGTTTAATTTTCTTGCAATTCCCATTTGTACATTTGTATACCCAATCCCCATGATGATGTAATAGCATAGTAATTTTACTTTCCGCAATTTATCGCTTTCATATCAATGCTAGTAAATTAGGGTTTGTATGGAAAGATAAAACCAACAAGTAGATGACCCTAATCAAGACTAAATGCATGTAAATAAAACACATTTGCACACTTACACCCTTAGGGTAATTCTACTTGTTGCCTATCGGAAAATAGTCATGTTCCTCGAGCATGGGCATTTTAGCAAAGACCCTCGATAAAAGATCATAGTCCCTCGATGACCCTCGATGTTGCCTTCGGTAAACGATCTAGTCCTTGAAACAACATTACTAAAACGTCCCATATGTTGCCTTCTATGACTATACAAACGTCCCAACGCCCGTCCCTTCACATCCAACGATGGGGCTTCTTACCAAATCAATGGTAAGATAGCCACATCTAAAGGAGGAGGAAAAGCATATTTAAGACCTTTCGAGTAGGTAGATTCGCTCCTAGTTACTCGCTTGCTCACAACAAAAACATTTTTATAGACCCACACTCTCATCTTTGAACTATTTTCGAAACAAACACTTTGTATGCATTCTTATAGAAACGAGAATCGTTACAAAGTTACATTTTCAAAATACTTTCAAAAACACATCTCACAAACACACGTTTGAACTATTTTCGAAACAAACACTTTGTAGGCGTTCTTATAGAAACGAGAACCATTATGAAGTTCCATTTTCAAAAATACTTTCAAAACACACACCACAAGCACATTCAAACAAAAGCAAGTGATCTAACAAGTAACTAAGAGCCCATGGAAAACCATGGATGAAAAGGGTGCTAATACCTTTCCTTTTCATAATCTACCCCCCGAACTCAAAAACATCTCTAAAGGTCTTTCCTGTGCTTTTTTACCTTTTCTTATTGAATAAAAGAAAAGTCGGTGGCGACTCTTGCTAACCGCAACATTTGCGATAAAACGCAAAACCCTCAAGTAAGTTCTCCCACCGTATCACACGTGGCCTTCCACCAACAAAGGAGAAGCGTGACATTTTTTTCTTCAAGAAACTCGACCGTTCACCTCCACCAAAAGATCAAGACCTTTTGTCATCCAAGAGAAAGAAAGAAAACCGGCAAGCCGACTGCTACCGATCACCATCGCCCAAGCTGAGGCAACAGCAGAAGAGTCCTCTCCCTATCGAGACCACGACACTCGACGGGGACAGAATTATCACTCCCCTTCTCTGTATCTTGTAGATAGAGACGATGACGAACCCCGTGGACCGTTGTTGAGGGAAATTACAGAAGCAGCTCACCTGATTGGACTAGAGAAACCACCCCCTTTGGGGACGTACGACAGGACAACGAGTCCCGACGAACATATTGAGAACATCGGCGCTCTCCTCGACTACCGAGGGGTCAGAGGAGCCACCAAATGCAGGTTGTTCCTGACCACACTCAGAAAGGGAGTTATGTCTTGGTACAAGAGTCTCCCAGATGAATCTGTCACCTCCTAGAAGCAACTTGGGAGGATGTTCTCAAGGCACTTCACAGCCTCACGTCGACACCCGAAGTCGGAAGCTTCGCTCGAAGCAATCATCCAAGGCAGGGATGAATCTCTCTGGGCATACATCGAGCGCTTCAACAAGGAAGCAGTACAAGTCTCTACGATGGATAACATGAAGAAATACCTCCTTGAGCGCGGACTCCATCCCCGTAGAAACTTCGCTAAGGAGGTAGGTATTGAGACACCAACAACACTCGACTTCCTCCTCCTCAAATCTCAAGTGTACATACAGTACGAGGAGAAGGAAGCCGCCAATAGTGTCTGAGAATCAAGGCACAGAGAAAGCGTCAAAGCCTCGAGAAATGATGAACCCTCGACTTCTCATTGAGAAGAGAAGGAACGTGAAGACAAATCCCGGGACCCCAAGGACTACAAGGGACCCTCCAGGAGGTTCCACGACTACACCTCTTTAACTACTTTGAGGGAGCGTATTCTATCTGAATGCATAAATTCTGAATTCAAACAGGCTGGTGTACACTTCCCCCGATAAATGCCCTCAAAACCAAGAACCGACAAAAACAAATACTGCAGGTTCGACAAAAGCCACAAGCACAATACTGAAGATTTCATCCATCTTAAGGATGCAATTGAAATATTGATTCGAGACGGGCACCTCAAACAATACAAGAAGAAAGAGGTCGCCCGTGAAGAGGCCCTAGAAGCCAAAAATATCGAAGAGGGGAAGGAATCCCTCGACATTAATGCCATATCGGTCGCCATGAGCATCGCACGGCCAGAAGACTTCTACCTCCCGGACATGGAGGGCGTTCTTTTATACTTCTTCTCCCATAGTCCCTGGGAGTCGTTCCCCGCCGTTATGGTCATCTCTGACGGGAAATTCAACAGGCACACGGTAGGATCTGTCAAGAGGAAATTCGACCAATTGATCGAGGCCAACTCCGAAATGGATGCCACACTAGATAAATTTTGAGGAGGTTCTCACCCCCTCGCCTTCTACAGGGAAGAAATCGGGCGGGGCCCCCAAATCGACCATTCCGCTGCTCATAAGGGCCCGTATGGCGAATTTCAATGTACAACACATCTTGGTCGATCAGGGAAGCTCGATAGGCATTATGTACTCCCAGTTGTTCACCACTCTGTAGCTGAATGAGAGCCATCTGACCCCGTATGTTGGATCAGATCTCCATGGCTTCAATGGGGCTGGTACAAAACCCTGGGGATACGTCGAGCTAATCGTCACCTTCAAAAGAGGAGTGACGACCAGAGCCATCAAGACCCAATTTCTGGTAGCAGATTGCCCGTATCTTTACTAGTGCATCTTCGGGAGACCAACTCTCACTGAGCTGATCGCGGTGCCTTCCACCATGCACCTCAAGATGAAGTACTACAATGGTGACGATTTGGCCACCACCCTCCACGAGGACATCCAAGCGGTGAGGAGATGTTTTGAAGCCTCAACCAAAGGTCTCAGTTCCATCAACGTTCAACCTCGAATGATCACCAGAGCCGCCCTGCCCTCTAGCTCCGAGGAAGACGAGTAGCTACCAAGGGTTGACGCCATGGACCTCGACAGCCGCTTCTCCAAAGAAGATCACGCCGAACAGAGAAACAAAGGCAAATAACACATGACTGAAGTCGAGGGATCTTCCCCATCTGCTAGTAGCACCAAACTCTCATGGCCCATTCTGGATGGAGATTTCGAGCTCATCCCCCTCGGGAACGATCCCACCAGAGGAGTGAAGATAAGAGTTGGCCTCCCCGACTTGGCGAAGAAGCAGCTCGAAGCCTGCCTAAGGGAGAACGCCAACCTGTTCGCCTAGAGCGTGACTGAGATGCCTGGAATAGAACCAAAAATCGCATGCCATCACCTGATCATAGACCATGCCCTCAAGGCGGTCACTCAGCGCAGAAGAAAATAGTCCCTCGAAAAAACAGAGGCTGACAAACTAGCTGTAAAAGACTTCCTAAAGGCACATTTCGTATCTGAAGCCTAGTACACAACCTGACTATCAAATGTAGTTCTTGTGAAAAAATCTAATGGAAAATGGCACATGTGTATTGACTATATTGATCTCAATCGGGCTTTCTCGAAAGATGCTTATCCCCTCCCCAATATTGACAAACTGGTTGATAACTCAGCCGATTTTAAATTGCTATCATTCATGGACGTATATTCCGGTTATAACCAGATCCCAATGGCGAAAGCAGACAAAAAATATATCACTTTCATGACAGAGTTGGGCAACTATTACTACAATGTAATGCCCTTCGGCCTAAAAAATATGGGCGCTACATATAAGCGCATGATGAACAAAGTTTTCTGCAACGAGATATGCGACATGCTCGAAGTCTATATGGACGACATGATCGTCAAATCCACGGAAGAGGTCGACCATGCCCTCCACTTGAAGAAAGTGTTCGAGCAGGATTGAAAATGCCGAATGCGGTTCAACCCAGAGAAATGCACCTTTGGGGTACGAGCATGCAAGTTCCTCGGGTTTTACCTAACGGAACGGGGAATTAAGGCGAACCCTGACAAATGATGAGCATTCTATGAGTTTCCAACGCCCACTTCAAAAAATACATTCAAATCCTGAATGGCATGCTCACTTCTCTCTCTCGATTCGTGGCGAAATCCACCCAACATGCGCTCCCCCTCTTCAAACTCCTCCGCAAAGAGGGAATTTACGAATGGACGCCCAAATGTGAGAAAGCTCTTGTCCACTTGAAGCAGGAGCTGTTGCAATGACCTGTCCTCTCCCGACCAGAGAAAGATGAAACCCTCTACCTTTATCTGGCCGTTTCCTCTGAAGCAGTAAGCGCATCTCTGATCAGAGAAACTCCACAAGGACAAAAACCAATCTATTTCACGAGCAAAGCCTTGCAAGGCCCTGAAATGAGATATCAGCGAATTGAGAAGGTGGCCCTATCCCTCGTTAATATGGAGAAGAGACTCTGGCATTACTTTTTGGCCCATACCATAGTCGTCCGAACAGACCAACCGATAAAACAGTTGCTCGGAAGACCTGACATGGCGGGTAAAATGTTAAAATGGTCCCTAGAACTCTCAGAATTCGACATTCAATATGAGAGAAGGAAAGCCCTCAAAGCTCAAGTATTGGCGGATTTCATAGCTGAAATGACCTCGCCCGAATCTCCGCACGGAGCACACAGGTGGATAATCTTTGTCAATGGCGCCTCCAGTTCGACCGGAAGCAACGCCAGCATCATATTGGAAAACAAAGAAGGAACCTTGGTCGAGGTCTCCCTCGAACTGTCCTTCCCGACATCGAATAACCAGGCCAAATACGAGGCATTCCTAGCAGGCTTACGACCGACCTAAGATCTGGGAGCCGAGGAAGTTAAAATCTTCACCGATTCTCAGTTGGTCGCGTCCCAAGTCCGAGGGGAGTATCAGGTCAAAAACGACCAACTCGCTGAATATTGGGCCCTAGTCCAGGAAAGAAAGTAGAGATTCAAATCGGTAGACGTGCAACATGTTCCCCGCGAACATAACGCTCTCGCATACGTCCTATCCAAATTAGCAAGCACGAAGAAGAAGGGAGGAAACAAGTCGGTGATACAGGAAATCCTTCCTCGACCAAGCACCCAAAAGCCCCCTTCAACCTTAGAAGTATTCATCATAGGGGACAATGACTGCTGGATGACCCCCGTACACGACTACCTCACAAAAGGAAAGCTGCCAGTCGACTCTAAAGAAATTTCCATCGTCAGACATAGAGCTTGCTCGTACGTTTTTGTCGAAGGTAAAATATACAGGAGAGGATTCTCCATTCCCCTCCTCAAATGCGTCGGTCAATGCAGCGCAAATTGTATCTTGCTCGAAATCCACGAGGGGATTAGAGGCCAACATCTAGGCGGAAGATTCCTTGCTAGGAAAGCTTTATGAGCAGGATACTATTGGCCCACCATGCAACACGATGCAAAAGAACACGTAAAAAGATGCGACAAATGCCAACGACATGCAGACATGCATCTAGCTCCACCTAATAAGCTCAAGTCTCTCTCCTCTTCTTAGCCCTATGCCTGGTGGGGATTGGACCTCCTCGGCCCATTTATGGTAGGGACCAATCAAAATAAATATTTGATCGTAGCGGTCGACTACTTCATAAAATGGATAGAAGCTGAAGCTCTGGCCAAAATTACGATCCAAAACGTCCTCCGCTTCTACAAAAGAAACATCCTCGATCAATTTGGAATTCCACAAGCGATAGTCACCGACAACGGTACTCAGTTCACCGATCACGCCTTTCAGGAATTCATCGCCAAGCTAGGCACCACCCAACACTTTTCCTCTATCAAGCACCCCTAAATGAACGACCAAGCCAAATCTACGAACAGGGTAATTCTCCAGGGAATTAAGCGAATATTAGACGAAACCAAGAAGAGGTGGGTCGAAGAGTTGCACAACATACTCTGGGGATATCAAACAATGACACATTCATCGATCAGAGAAAATCCTTTCTGACTAACCTATGGAACAGAGGCCGTAATTCCCGTAGAGATTTAGGAACCCTCCAGACGAACCGAGGCTCCCCCAGACGAGGAGATGAATGACGTCGCTCTTCGGGAGGAATTAGATCTAGTAGAAGAAATCAGAACAGGAGCGGCACTACGAGAGGCCTCTCTTAAACAAATGATAGTCATGCGCTACGACGCCAAGGTCATACGACGAGAGTTCGAGGTCAGAAACCTTGTCTTAAAGAGAAATCGCAAAGAATCTTATGAAGGCAAGCTTGCAGCGAACTGGGAAGGCCCTTATCGCATCTACGCAAAAATGGGGACTGGGGCGTACTACTTAGAAAAATTACAAGGGGAATAACTCGTTCGATCATGGAACAATGAAAAAATGAAACAATATTACAGTTAAAAAACACTGATCACTCAACGAGTTCTGTCGACAAGACAAACTCACTTAGGCCTGACCACACGTGCATGCCTAGGTACAAGCATAACACCCAAAATATTCTGAAAGGGCAAAGCTCCTCTCTTATAACGAGCGCACCCTCAGCTCGACATGGATAACTTGATTGAGCTCCATCATCCTCGTACCATAATGACAGAATGCCCGACTCGCGACGGGAAGTTCACGCTGCCGAACCCAGGTCCCTCAAAATGAGACTTGAGTTCCGACCCAGGCCAGGTATTCACCCTGACCGTTTGACCAGTTTTCCCATACTGGAGAACATATAAACCAAACGAGCTAATCCCCACTACAAACTCTTAACAAAATAAAAGATATCCCAAACGGATAAGTGTAGTAGTAAACATGCGAACACTAGTTAAATATTTGGAACAATTAAGAGAAAGGACCATCAAGGATGCTATTATACGAATATTAAAAAAGGGGAGGTCGTTAGCCCCTCATCGAAATGAACAATTTTGCCGCCACAAAGACCACACTTGTTCGGAAATTACATAGATGGCATATGCCCAGAAAAACAAAATTACAATAATACGATGCGCAGGCAGGGACATAATAAAACAACCAGTGTCATCCTTCAGTCTCTTCCTCGATGACGGGCGATAACTAAGAAGGTTCCCCCACAGGCTGAGCGACGAACTCTTTCAGGTAGTCTGAGACCAGGATTTTTACAGCAGCCATGTAGTACTTAACTTCCATACTAGAGATGTTGAGTTTGACCCCAGGGTTCACCGCGTGTATCTGCTTCATTGCATTCTCAAAACTCCCCTCGGAGGCAGCTTGGGCATCTTCCATCGCCAGCTGAAAACGAGCAACAAGCTCAACCTGTGTCCTTAAATCCTTAGTATCCTCCGGCTCATCTTCGGCGGGCGTAACCTCGGTAGTCAAGGCCTCTACCTTCTCCTTAAGAACCTTCTTCTCAAGCAACAGGATCCTGCGTTTCTCGGAGAGTCTCCCTGATTCCTGCTCGGATAGTCTCTGGGCCTTTTCCTCATCAATCCGCCCCTTCTCGCTCGCGGCCAGCTTAGCTCAAAGTTTCTTCAACTCTGCTTCTCGCGAAGAACTCCCCTCGGTGTAAGCAACGACCATCTCCAGTATCCTCATCAAAACACTAGCGTCCTGTGCCAACATCTCCATCTTCTCCGGGCGGTCCAAACCCTCGAGATGAAGGGATTCAGCCCGAGGAAGGCGAAGAGCCTCACCCTAAAAGAAAGCCTTCTCTAGCCAGCAAAGAGGTAGTTCGTACGTCCCATTCCCCTTCTCCTCAGTCAGATCGAAACTTTCCTCGGCACACGGCCTCTTTGTTTTCGAGGATACATGGGCAGGAGAGAGTAGCCGTAACTTGGCCCGAAGACGAATCTCCCGATCCTGAAGTAGGAGCAACCCCTGAGCCAGTTAGAGCATCCTTTTGAGCCTTCTTTGCTCTAGCAGCAAGAGTCCCGGCTACACGCTCTTGGGCGGGATTCATGCTATCTGCAAAACAAACAAAAAAGAAGCATAGTTAGCTAACGAGGACTCAAAAAAGCAACGACCGCATATAATTATTCAAAACATAAATACCCAAATATTTGACGGAATCCTCGCTCTCGAGGAGCTCCTTGACGATTATAAGGCCTGGCTGGTATAGAACCTCCCCGTTCTTGGCGATCACAGGTTTTCCTCCCCGACCCACTCGCTGGACCCGAGGGATCCTAGCCATGAAGGCAGTCAGGACGACAAAGCTCTTCTGGTCCTCGATGTTAAGCTCCCGCTCCCTCCAAACGTAGGAACCCAATTTGTTATTGAAGTGCTTCCTCGTCCACTAGAGTGGGAACTTATAAACTAGTTTGACCACAGGGTCTCCCAACTCGTTCAAACGGGGGCACCACACTCGTTACACACTGGTACGGTCTTGAAAAAATTCATCATCGTCTTGCTCGAGAAAGGTTGCACGAGTATATATTTATCCTTGAAGTGACGGACAAACTCCAGGTAAGCTTTGAACAACTTCTTGTTGCCTTGCTTCAAAGCGACCCATCCCCATTTGTCGTCGATCTTGATCCTCTAGAGATGGAAGCAGTAGAAGAACAAGGGAATGGTAGCCCCTATCTTTAGGTAATCACAAACGATCTTTAACGCTCGCATGAACGCAATTCCGTTCGGGTGCAATTCGGAGGGAGTTAGCCAAAGATGTATGAATACGGCCACCTCAAAATCCAAGAAAGGAAGCCGAAGACCCATTTCTCGGAACACGATGTCGTAAATGAGAATCCACCGTCTATTGTATTTCGAGCAGGTCCTGCTCTCTTTTCCAGGAATATACAGTGACCTCTCTCCCCGGTTTCCATCCTCATGTGCGTACACCTCGGTAAAGATGTCATCCGGATGCTCGAAAAAGTATGAGGGTCAGTCTCAAGGATAACTCGCGACCCAAGCCCGCAGATCCTCATCATCCCCGAGGGGAAACAAGCCACCTTGATCAGCAGAGGCCATCTCCACAACACCTCCCTCACTTGCTGTTCAGGCTGATCCAGCTCGTCCCTGGAAATCTCCAAAATGCTCGACGAGCTACTCGCCTCGTCCATAGAACTTCGTGAAGATCTAGAAGATTCGCTCGAGAGGTCTATCCCAGTGTTGTCTGCCATAGTACCTGAAAAGCAGAGGATTAAGATGAGTTCGACATCAATGCCAAAATCACCATTCCACCACTAATAAAGTGAAAGGGCGCTGATAAATGAGAATCATGTCCTCGACCAGAACCCTCACTAAGGCGCATAAATAGACAGAAGTCCGGGAAGAGCCCTAGGCCCTAAAAGACTATCTACAGAACCGCGAGAAAATTCCAGCAAAATGACCTAGATCCTAAAGGACCATCTACAACACATCGCGAAATGTCGGGGAGGATCCACGGCGGCTCCGGCAGTTCTAAACTACAGAACCACCGTCTGCCACCAACACTCCCCAAGAACGCCCTAACATATAGGATCCTAGGCCCTAACCGCATGCATTTCTAAAAAGAAAATCATGGAAATCTGAACTACAAAAGCCAAATGACAATGAAAAATTGAAATCTTACCAGTTAAAGAAGAAGGAAGGTTGAAAATAGCAGCGGTGAATCTCAAGAAACGGTGGTGATTGACAGGCGAGCAATTACGAGCAGTATGAGAGAAGAACAAAAAATACAAACGCCCTGGTCCTCTTGTATTTATAGTTGGACCATCCGCGCGTGGGAGACACATGTCTGGGAAACCCTAGAGCCGTCAACATTGCACCCTAGCCCCTAGGCCATCATTGTGCCGCTTCGCCAACGCACCACCTGAAACTCGCTACCTCTTCAAGTTCGAGGATCCGAATGACCAACTCCTTATCTCCCCGCGAGAAAGGCACAACAGGCGAGGCTCGTGCTCCCGTACGATGCACCCTGTCCCACAAGTAGGTGTTAAAGTCATCACTCTTATGCCTAGAAGTAACGACTTGGGGAGATACAGGTCTGGACTGGCCCGACAGCCAGAATGGACCCAGTCTAACCCCTTCTTTTGGTAAGGCCCAGACGACCATGGCCTAAATCTGTCCCGCTCTCTGTCGGGCAACATCGATCCATTGTCCTCCTGGACCGGCATTGGCCCACGATGATTTACGAGAACCTCTCAGTCATCTCGACCTCAAGTCACGCAGACAACCCAGAACCGACCAGATCGCTACCGTAACCTACCTTTTCCTTGGATCAAACGACTAGTTACGAGCATACCTGCCCGGTATGACCAAATCCTGGAAGTTACCTTTTTTTTGCGGACCCACATTTCTAGGCCCAAAAACAGGAACCAATGACCATGCGCTAGGGGCATTATATAAATCCTCATACATGTGAGGACCAGGTATCGAATATTCACTATTCACCACTAATACGCTAATACTTTGCTTGTATCTCTTTGCTCCCACACTTACTTGATCGTTGGAGTGTCTTGCAGGTACAACCCCCTTTTTCCCTCCTCGATATCACATCCCGACTGAAGATCATCATTCGTCCACCATGCAGGTTCTGATCAACCAGTAAGATCAAATAACAACCATTGAATTTGAATTAATGGTTGTGATAAAAATGTATTTTTAAAATTTAATTAGTGATATCTCTTTCCTTCTAAAAGCGTCCGATTTTTTAAATTTATGACACATAATTATATGAATACTAAGGTTTAATCTAAACTTTGCCTTTTAAATTTAATTGTCTTTATTTATTCTAGCATTTTTATATAACTTACTTATCCTCGTTACATATATATTGTCTTTATTTATTCTAGCATTTTTATATAACTTACTTATCCTCATTAATTTTATATATATATATATATATATATATATATATATATATATATATATATATATATATATATATATATATATATATATATATATATATATATATATATATATATATATATATATATATATATATATATATATATATATATATATATATATATATATATATATATATATATATATATATATGAATTTTTTGTATTAATAACCAAGTATTAAAATAATATTTCACAAATAACCGCGTTTCGGAAAAAAAATATGCAAATAATCATGTTTCAGATGACTCCCCAAAGGAGGAGCCATCTGAAATGGCGCATGCACCTATATTTTTAAGGGAGGCGCCATCTCACTTGGCGCCTATGTGCTTAGGGCATGCCCTAAGCCAAGTGAGATGGCGCCTAGGTGTATTTTTAGGGCAAAAAAATATTTTTTTCCGGTGCGTTGCGTGTTGGACAGAGATCAACAAAATGGACTTTTTATTAAAAAATAAAATAATTACATCCAACTGTATTACATTAACATAACAGTAAAAAAAACAGATTAAAAAAATGGATACAAAAATACTGGAAAAAAAACGTATACATCAGTGATCCCCCGGAACCCGGTAATGACCCCCGGTTCCGCATCCCCGTCCTCGCCTTTCTCGTGCTGGGTGTCATCACGTTTCCTGCTGCGGCAAGGTCGATGGCCCAACAAAGTCAATGCGGTCTGAATCCATAAAATCAGTCAGATCTCCATATCTAGAATATCCGCTCTGGTACATTCGGTTACCCATACCCTCAAAGTTTGGTCGTGTTGGCGGTGGGTGCGGTTCCATAGTGGGTCTGTAGCATTGATCGTCTGAGTACGGTGGGTAGAAAGGAAATGGATCTTGGGGTGTTTGGTATTGAGGATGTTGGGTGGTTTGGTGATATTGTGGGTGATGGTAGGTTGGGTCGGCTTGTTCGTAATCTTCCGACATTCCCATATCAGGGCTAAGGCTGGATGTTGAGGGTGCTATATTGGGATATGTGGAAGACTGAAATTGTGTGTGGGGTATGCATGTGTGCTGGTATTGGGATTGGTATTGTGGTTGGGTTTGAGGCATATCGGGGTATTGGTAGTTTGGTGGTGATTGTGGTTGGTTGTGCGGCATTTGATTATAGTTGTGTTGTGGTGGGGACTGTGGTTGGGTGTTTGTGGGTCTGTTTCTTCTTGGGGGTTGGTGGGAGGTTGATGGGTTTTGGGTTTGTTGATGGGGAATCGAGGGTTGTTCCCATTGTGTGCGTGGGTCAACCAAGTACCTTGGATGAGACACGTGCATTTCTGGGTTACTAACCGACCTGTACCAAGACAAATATTGATCCGTGTGTCGCATATTACCTTGAGTAAGGAAAACCGGGAATTGCAAGACGTAGCGGTGACGCCTCTGCCACATCTTACACCATTACGGAGCGAAGTCTTTCCAGTTTGTAAGACCCCACTGGGCGTCGACCCTTTTAAGATGCCATGGGGACAAACAAGTTGGATCACTTGGTATCTCTTGATGCATTCCGAACTGCATCTTCACACGGTCGCTGTGGTGCATCTCCACAATGTTGAACCGAATGATTGCAGTCTTCGCGGTCCAAGTTGCTGCATCCTCCGGGTTTGGAACATGGCCCAAACCCAAATATGGTCTCCAGACGAACTGCGATAAAATGTAAATCAGGTTAATGCAAAAGTAATGTATAAATAATTTAGTTGAACAAAAGTTAAAAGCTACGACGTACGTCATCCGGGCCTAAGTGATCTAACAGGTTGCGGTAGAGTGCGACATTGAATCTTGGATTTTTGCCGTAATCCATACCCCTCACGCAGTACCTAAAGGAAATGAGAAACATTTTATTCTTAGCATATATTTTGGGAAGAGCAGAATAGTTATAAATGCTATAACTTGATGACTTACTTTGTTGCGTACGGGAAACCGAAAGTGTTGTTGTTGACGGGGTTTAAGGACTCCATCCTCCACCAACCCCAGGCTTGTAGTAAAAAAGCGCACCCATAAAATGTACATTTTTCCTTGACTTTGTTTTTGCACAAGGAACTGTATAGGTGGGCTAAAACTGCAGAACCCCAACTATATTTTCTTGTTTTTTCAAAATTTGTTAGTAAATGTAAGTACATAAAATTTATACTATTTCCCGTACTTTCGGGAAATAAAAATGTACCAAAAAGTATCATAAGATAAGTTCTGGCTTTTACTACCCTGTCATTCTCTGAGGAATTTTCATTTAATTCCAAACTTGCATAATGACTTTTCAGCTCAGTGAGTAGTATTCCCTGCCCTCTTGCACCACCACTTTCTACCATATCCCTGCCCAACAGTTCTTCACACTGAGAGTTGGGTTATTGAACCGACCCGTTCACGGTCTTACCGTCGACAGGGAGACCTAGTAGCATGTACACATCCTCTAGCGTGATGGTACATTCACCTATTGGTAGGTGAAATGTATGGGTCTCCGGCCTCCACCTTTCCAACATTGCAAGAATGAACTTCGAGTCAATGGTGCAGTTGGAGGTCTTTATGACATGTCCAAAACCTGCTTATTCCAGATATGGGACGATAAATGGGTCGGGAGCCAGGTAGTTGTGCGAACGGATTCTGAATCTTTTTGTGTCCTGAGTTCATAATGTAACATGTGTAAGATTAATTAAGATGAACAACGCGTTATTTGAAGTATGAAAAATGTATAACCAAAAAAGAAACTTACAAATGCGGCAATGTTTTCCCTTGTGCCTCTGTGAGTATCGCCCATTGTTAGAAGAGCCATTGTTTAAAATGCTTGAGAGTATGAAAGACTTAGGAAGAGATAGAGAGTATGATAGACTTATGAAATATTTCGTAGCAGAGAGTGAGACTTGTGTGGGTGTGAGAGATGTATGATATGGTATGTATTTATAGGCAAATAAGTTTGATATAGTGGTTGCTTGTGCTTGCATGCCTGCGAAGTGTCACATTTGCATGCTTAGGGGGTTACACATATGCATGCATGCATGTACAAAAAATGAAAGGTGTCACTCTTGCAGGCTAGGTGGCAGCCCATGCATGTATCACGATTGGACAGTAAGGGAGATGCCATGGGACTTGGTGAAAGAGTACAAAAATGAATGGTGTCGCCACCCCAATTGGCGAATAAGAGGTGTCCTTTGTTACATCCTAGGCTCAGGCTACGTGACAACCTTTGGGATTCCTTTCATTATTGGATGTAAGCCCATTGGAGTTGATGGGAGGAGTCTTACAAAATACATGTATATGTGCAGACTAGGGGCAGGCAAGGTGACAGCCTAGGGGGTTACATAAGCCCATGCATGTATCACGATTGGACAATAAGGGAGGCGCCATTGGACTTGGCGAAAGAGTACAAAAATGAATGATGTCGCCACCTCAATTGGCGAATAAGAGGTGTCTTACAAAATACATGTATATGTGCAGACTAGGGACAGACTACGTGACAGCCTTTGGGATTCCTTTCATTATTGCATGTAATATTATTGGCAGCCTTGGGGGGTTGCATCCTTACTTAATTGAAATTTTTAGCCTTACGTTTATCATAACATTGATTAACATAAACCTTCAAACGTTCTTACAACCAAACCTTCAAACCTGCAAACAATCAAACATTCCAACCTTCGAATCACTCATCAAATTCAAACATTCCAACCTTCAAACATTACAACATTCAAACCTTCATACAATCAATAAACCTCAAACATTCCAACCTTCAAACCTTAAAACAATTCTACGCAATGGCCTCTTCACCACAATTTGTCGTCAAAGCATATTTCAACGATGAGACATACATTTGTCCCACAACTGGGTTTTTGTTTAGAGACACAGACAGCATTCGATTTCTCTTAAATGGGAAAGCCAATTTCTCGTACTTCAAAAAAAGATTGGAGGCCAAACTTGAACGAGGCCCGGTGTCCCAAATATTTTATCAAAATCTAGTTTTCTTTAGAAACAACCAAGTAATTTTTTATAAGGTTGAAGTTCAAGATGACGAGGATCTCCAGAATATGATTTCCAGCCATGTCTATTCTGGATACGACTCTATTGAGTTGTACGTTTTACTTCAAGATCCTCAGGTGACATAGGAGGTTGATCCTTTGGAGAATGAACAAGATGAGGTAGATGTAGTTGATGATGAAAAAGAAGATAATGAGTTAGAGTTTGATGAAATGGTGAACGATGATTCTGACGATGATGGCATCCCTAGTATTCCTACTGACAAAATCTACACACCACCTCTGCACATGACAAACTTCAACATGGGCGGAGATGAACCTTCTACTGACTTATTTTTCAATCCGTATATGCAGTCGGATGAAAATTTAAAAGAGAAGGACAAGTTTCATAACAGAGAGGAATGCATCAGGGCCATTAAAAAATTTCACATGCTCAACTCGGTTGACTTTAAGGTGGATCGTGTCAACCCGGAAAGGTACAAGATCAAGTGTGTCCACCCTGACTGTATGTTCAAGCTGACCGCATCATACTGATTAAGGGTGACTGCTGGGTCATAGGTCCCATGACTACCCACACTTGTGTAAGTTCCACTCAATCACAGGACCACCGAAAACTCAACTATGATCTAATCTGTCAAGAAATCCTACCCCTGGTCAGCAACGACCCATCTTTGAAGGTGAAAACAATCATCTCCCACATCACCATGGTTTTTAACTACACTCCGTCTTACCTTAAGGCGTGGTTAGCAAAGACTAAGGCGATTGAAAGGGTGTACGTATTTTAGGATGGCTGCGTTATTTGCAAAAAGAAGTGAAATGTGGAATGCGGTGTTGCAATCTGGACAACTATGGAGTGAAAGCTGCATGAAATACATTAAGGCTGAAAGTGCTAAAGCCAACACTCACATGGTTATACGGTTTGACCGACACAGCCACAACTTCATTGTGAAAGAGACAATCGACCACAATGAAGGCCTGCCAAGACAAGAATACAGGGTCATTTTACCTTCTCAATGGTGCGATTGTGGCAGGTTTCAAGCATTTCGTATGTCTTTCTCTCATGTCATTGCCGCTTGTGCTCATACCCATCAAGACGCGCTTCAACTGCTGTCAAACGTTTACAAATCTGAAACGTTGCTCACTGTTTACAACAACAACTTTCCTTTGGTGGAAAAACCAGATTATTGGCCTGAATATGACGGCGATATAGTTTGGCACAATGACCAAATGCGAAGGAACAAGAAGGTTCGTCCCAAAAGTAGGCGCATTACAACAGAAATGGACGATCTTGACAGGTTGGAAAGAAAGTGTGGTTTATGCCGTCAGGTCAGACACAATCGCAAAAACTGTCCGAATCGGGCGTCTGGCTCGACCACATAAATATTGTAATACATAAAATCTTTTCATAATTGTGTTGTAAACATTTGGGTTTTCCGTTAACAAATTTTGCTACAATTAATAAAACGCGTACAACAATAATTAACGATATTCAATCTAGGAAATTACAACTGTTAACACAATTTCATCTGACCCATGCATCATCAACATTACATCACTGTCTGGTTTGACTTCCTCCAACCACACATTAGGTCTTCATGTCACATGTGAGGTTGTTGTTCGTTTTCGCTGGATCCTTCGAATTTTTTCCCCCTCCACAATGTCTCCATCTAGCCACCGCATCAACTCCCGCTTCAGACGCTCCATGGAGTGAATGTGCCAGAATTTCATTTTCATCGCAGGTTTTGTGGCGGAGAAGATAACGTAACCATCTCTACTAAAAATCATAGGCGACGTCATGACACAAATAACGGAGTATAAAATAAAAATACAGTGCGAGAAAGTGTGAGAAATTTCGGAGAAACGGACGAATTATTTATAAAACAGCATTTTGCCCTAGTTTTGCCCTAGGAGCCAAGTGAGATGGCGCCTCCTCTCACTTTTAAGGAGCATGCGCCATCTCACTTGGCTAAAAGCCAAGGGAGGCGCCAAGTGAGATGGCGCCTAGGGCAAAACCCTAGGTGGAGGCGCCAAGTGAGATGGCTCCTCCTTTGGGGAGTCATCTGAAACATGGTTATTTGCGTAATTTTTTCTGAAACCCGGTTATTTGTGAAATATCATTTTAATACATGATTATTAATAAAAAAAATTCATATATATATGTATCAACAATTCTAGGAAATAAGACGCATACGTTTCTAATTTGGAGAAAAGTATTTTAAAGATGACATATCAACTTTTTTAACAAACTCATAGCCGCCAGTCAAAATTTTTGAGAAAGAGATGTTTTCTTATGTCCAAGATATTATTATGTACACGCTAAAATAAAATAAAAATATTATTTGTCATTTTTTTTGCACCAAAGTTTTTTTCTCATGATGTGATTTTTGTGTTTTAGTCTTTGAAATCCACTTTATTTTATTTTAAACTTTGATGAGACTTTTCCGTCTTTCTAACCTCAAGTCATTTAGACAATCAAGAATCAACTAGATCGTTGTTTATAATCTATCTCTTTCTCGGATCTAACAGCTAGTTACAAGCACACATGTCCGATATAATCAAGTCTTGGCAGTTATTTATTTTTGCAGATCCGCATATCTAAGACCAAAAACAGGAACCAATGACCATGTGTTAGGGACATTAAATAAACCCTCACACATGTGAGCAATATTCATCCTTAATACCCTAATACTTTGCTTGTATCTCTTTGCTCCCACACTTATTTGATTGTCGGAGTGCCTTGCAGGTACAAACTCTTTTTTTCCTCTTTGACCTCACATCCTGACTGAAGTTCATCATTCGACCACCTTATAGATTATGATCAACCGATAAGATAAAATAACAACCATTGAATTTGAATTAATGATTGTGATAAAAATATATTTTTAAAATTTAATTAGTGATTTCTCTTTTCTCCTAAAAGCGTCCAATTTTTTTTTGATTTATGACACATGATTATATGAATATTACAGTTTAATCTGAATTTTACCTTTTAAATCTGATTGTCTTTATTCATTCTAGTATTTTCATATAACTTACTTATTTTCATTATATATACAACAATTCTAGGAAATAAGACGCATACATCTCTAATTTGGAGAAAAATATTTTAAAGATGACATAATAATTTTTTTTACAATCTCATATAGCCGCCAGTCAAAAAATTTGAGTAAGAGATGTTTTTTTTTTTGTCCAAGATATTACTATGTATACGATAAAATAAATAAAGATATTATTTGTCTTTTATTTTGCATTACAGTTTTTTCTCATTATGTCATTTTTGTGTTTCATTGCCTTTGAAATTCACTTTATTTTATTCTAAATTTTCATGAGATTTTTCAGTTTTTCCGACCTTAAATCGTGCAGACAATCAAAAATTGATTAGATCGTCGTCCGTAACTTACCTATTCTTTGGATCTAATGGCTAGTTACAAACACACCTATTCGGTATGATCAAATTTTGAAAGTTATCTATTTTTGCGTACCCGCATATCTAAAATCAAAAATAGGAACCAACGGTCATGTGTTAGGGGCATCATATAAACCCTTACACATGTGAGAGTTAAATATCAAATATTCACTATTCACCACTAATATCCTAATACTTTGTTTGTATCTCTTTGCTCTCACACTTATTTGATTGTCGGAATGTCTTGCAGGTATAACCTCTTTTTTCCCTCCTTGACATCACATCCTGACTGGAGTTCATCATTTGACCACCTTACAGGTTCTGATCAACCGGTAAGATAAAATAACAACCATTTAATTTGAATTAATGGTTGTGATAAAAATATATTTTTAAAATTTAATTAGTGATTTCTCTTTCTTTCTAAAAACATCTGATTTTTTAGATTTATGACAAATGATTATATGAATACTACGTTTAATCTAAATTTTACCTTTTAAATCTGACTGTCTTTATTTATTATAACATTTTCATATAACTTACTTATTATATATATATATATATATATATATATATATATATATATATATATATATATATATATATATATATATATATATATATATATATATATATATATATATATATATATATATATATATATATATATATATATATATATATATATATATATATATATATATATATATATATATATATATATATATATATATATATATATATATATATATATATATATATATATATATATATATATATATATATATATATATATATATATATATATATATATATATATATATATATATATATATATATATATATATATTATTGTAACAATGCTAGGAAATAAGTCACATACATTTCTAATTTGGAGAAAAATATTTTAAAGATGACAACAATTTTTTTTATAAATTCATATAGCCGCCAGTCAAAGATTTTGAGAAAGAGATGTTTTTTTATTTTGGTCCAAGATATTATTATGTACACGATAAAATAAATAAAGATATTATTTTTTTTTTTTGCACCACAATTTTTTCTCATGATGTCATTTTTGTGTTTCATTGCCTTTGAATCCATTTTATTTTATTCTAAATTTTGATGAGACTTTTCGGTCTTTCTGACCTTAAGTCCGGTAGATAATCAAGAATCGACTAGATTGTTGTTTGTAACTTACCTCCTCCTCGGATTTAACGGTTAGTTACTAACACATCTGTTCAGTATGATTAAGTCTTGACATTTATTTATTTTTGCGGATCCACATATCTAAGACCAAAATCAGGAACAAATGATCATGTGTTAGAGGCATTATATAAACCCTCACACACATGTGAGGGTCAGATATCGAATATTCACTATTCACCCTTAATACTTTAATATTTTGCTTGTATCTCTTTGCTCCCACACTTATTTGATTGCCGGAGTGCCTTGCAAGTACAACCTCTTTTTTCTCTCCTTGACATCACATCCTGACTGAAGTTCATCATTCAACTACCTTACAGATTATGATCAACCGGTAAGATAAAATAACAACCATTGAATTTGAATTAATGGTTGTGATAAAAATATATTTTTTAAAATTTGATTAGTGATTTCTCTTTTCTCCTAAATACGTCCGATTTTTTAGATTTATGACACATAATTATATGAATACAACTATTTAATCTGAATTTTACCTTTTAAATTTGATTGTCTTTATTCATTCTAGCATTTTCATATAACTTACTTTTATATATATATATATATATATATATATATATATATATATATATATATATATATATATATATATATATATATATATATATATATATATATATATATATATATATTTTGCAACAATTCTAAGAAATAAGACGCATACATTTCTAATTTGGAGAAAAATATTTTAAAGATGACATAACAATTTTTTTTTCAAACTCATATAGCCGCCAGTCAAAAAATTTGAATAAGATATTATTTGTCTTTTATTTTGCACCACAGTTTTTTCTCATGATGTCATTTTTGTGTTTCATTATTACCTTTGAAATTCACTTTATTTTATTCTAAACTTTCATGAGACTTTTCAGTTTTTTCGGCCTTAAGTTGTGCAGACAATCAAGAATTGATTAAATTATTGTCCGTAACATACCTCTTCTTTGAATCTAACGGCTAGTTACGAGTACAATTGTTCGGTATGATCAAATTCGGGTAGTTATTTATTTTTACGGATCCGCATATCTAGAACCAAAAACAGGAATCAATGGTCATGCGCTAGAGACATCATATAAACCCTTACACATGTGAGAGTCAAATATCGAATATTCACTATTCACCACTAATACCTTAGTACTTTGTTTGTATCTCTTTACTCCTACACTTATTTAATTGTCGGAGTGTCTTGCAGGTACAATCTCATTTTTCCCTCCTTGAGATCACATCCTGACTGAAGTTCATCATTTGACCACCTTGCAGTTTCTGATCAAGCGATAAGATAAAATAACAAGCATTGAATTTAAATTAATGGTTGTTATAAAAGTATATTTTTAAAATTTAATTAGTGATTTCCCTTTCCTCCTAAAAGCGATTGATTTTTTAGATTTATAACACATGATTACATGAATACTACGGTTTATAACACATGATTACATGATTATAAGTCACATACATTTCTAATTTGGAGAAAAATATTTTAAAGATGACAACGATTTTTTTTACAAACTCATATAGCCGCCAGTCAAAGATTTTGAGAAAGTGATGTTTTTTATTTTGGTCCAAGATATTATTATGTACACGATAAAATAAATAAAGATATTATTTCTTTCTTTTTTCATCACAGTTTTTTCTCATGATGTCATTTTTGTGTTTCATTTTCTTTGAAATCCACATTATTTTTTTCTAAACTTTGATGAGACTTTTCAAACTCGAGATAAAAATGCATAATAATTACTTTTAGAGTACAAAATGAGATCTTGAACATGCACAGATATTCAAACTACAAAAGAAAACTCATTCAAGAACATATAAATAAAAACATGATTCTTAAACCATAACACACATGAAGACACGGCCTATGCTTATTTCTTTGTGAGTCCTTAATTTTTTGGAGCTTTCATAGTTTTAGGAAGAAGCCCTTTTTCTCTGCATGTGTCAATAGCTTCGGTGTACATATCCTCCAAACTGTACTTAAACTCGAATCCTAAATCTTTGATCTTCTTTGAAGAAAATTTAATATGCTCCAATTCATCTGGAATATTTTCGAACCTAAAAATCCAAATTGAACAATTAGTTTAAGGTTTAGCGCCATTTGTTGTAGATCGTTTAATTTTTAAAAATATTTTTCTTGATGATTTTAGGAGTAACTAATTTTGGTTTAGCATGGAATACTTACTTTGTAGGGACATTGTACTCTGGAAATTTTGCATTAATTAATTTTGCAATGTCATGAATATTAGCTTCACATGCATTACATATGTACCTCCCTTCAACTTCCATATGCTCAAACAAGAATATGTGAGCTTCACAAAGATCATCCAAATGAACAAATTGACCTTGCTTTATAATTGAATAATGAGCCTCATTTCCTGCAAATTCATGTGCAGAAAATTAGGATATTTTCGATAATATCTGGATTCACACAGTAAAAATACCAAAATTTCATAAAATTTTCTGTTTATAAAATAATGTTTATATAGTGTAAAGTACTTGTAATAGGAGAAAGGGCAGTGGTTAAGCTAGGTGGCATAGATGGACTAAGAAAAGGACCAACAACGAGAGGTGGAATGATTGTGATGAAATCCATCTTGTTTTCTTTAGCAAATTTCCATGCTTCTTGTTCAGCAAGTGTCTTAGAAACAAAATACATCTAAACAAACAAAATAAAGAATCAAGATTAAACCATCCTTAATTGAAAGTGACTATGATGTAATCTAAAAAAAGTATAAAAAAAAATGCATTGATGAAAATAAATATCTAACCCATCCAGTCATTTTAACTCTCCGACAAAACTCAACGTCACTCCAGCAGCTCTCGTCGAACAAGAGTTTTTGATTTTCAATGACGTTGACGGATCCGGCCGATGATGTGAAAACCAATCTGCGAACAGTTTTCGCCTTGAGACATGATTTCATGATGTCTAGTAATCCATTTATGGCAGGTTTGATCACTTCATTCTGCAAATTCAAATCGAAGTTAAAACTATTTTGTATTTCAAGATTTTTTTTCCAACTAACTTTCATCAATTATATATACCTCAGGGTCGTTTGACTCAAAATCCATAGGTGTAGCCACATGAAAAACTCCTGTACAACCTTTAATCGCTTCATCAAAACTACCCTCTACAGCAAGATCAGCTTTCCAAAGTGTCAATTTGCTATTTGCACCCGGCAGTTCTAACAAATGCTTCACCTTCTTTATGTTATCTACATGTACAAAACCATAATCCTTAGCATAATTCTTTTTTGTTAGTGTAAACAATGTAACTTAATTTATTCAGGCATGGTATATAATATGATGCAACATAAAAACACGAACCTGGATCGCGTACCGTGGCTCGAACTGTATAACCGCGTTCGATGAGTCTCATGACGAGCCATGATCCGATGAAACCCGTGGCCCCGGTAACACAAACAGTTTCGGACACAGAACCCATGATTTTTCTTTTTCTCTGTTTTATTTTCTAGATATTTTTCCTCTTATGGTTTTGGTTGGATTGAAGGTTGAATTGGTGTATGCTCATTTTATAGGAAGGTTTGTTGCTACATTCCCTTAAGGATTAATAAGGAAAGGTGTGTACTACAAATTTACGAGAGAGGGTGACCTTCACCTACTAATCAACAAATTTTACATGAAGACAATTTAGATAAAAATATTGTTTTCCAATGTAAAACAACTGTGTTTTTTTCGGAATTTGAAGGGTAGAAATATTTACATGAATTTTTGTATTTGACATAATTATTTCAGATATTTTTTAAGTTATATTGTAAGTTGGTCTTTTAAATTTTTATAATAATTTGATCTTTAAATTTTTTTTGGTTGAATTATAATCTAACTTTATATTTTTTTAAAGGATTTTATGAGACAAATCTAAACGTAACGGGCATATGTCTCTTGCCACCCTACCTGAATGTCAACTTGATTCATGTTCATCCAAAAGCCACCACCATTTTCAAGCTATCAATTTCATTTGAAATTCTCCATTCACTTGTGCTGCTACTAAAATTGTGGAATAGTGTCAATAGGAAGTTTCCAAAGCTTGTACCACGTTTTTGATTTGTTTTTAGAAAATATTTGAATGCTTTTAATTAATCAAATATGAATTGACATAATTAATATCATAGTTAATTGTTGAATTATTTTATTGGAGGTTATATTTAAATGGATTTATTGAACAATTTAGTTAAATTTTATGAGAAATGTTAGTCATCAACTATTTAGATATTTAATTGTTGTTGTCCTATTAAATAATTAATATATTTTGCAAAACTAAAACGACATTATGGATAGTAAATCTCTTATATTTATTCATTCGATGACAATCTTTTGAGAATTTTTTTTTTTGAATAATCATGTATTAAATTTTTTTTCCGCAAATAATCACGTTTCGGAAAAAATTACGCAAATAACCATGTTTCAGATGACTCCTCAAAGGAGGAGCCATCTCACTTGATGCCTACACCCATTATTTAAGGGGAGGCGCCATCTCACTTGGCGCCTAGGTGCTTATGGCATGCCCTAAGCCAAGTGAGATGGCGCCTTAATGCATTTCTAGGGCAAATTTCGCGTTTTTTTTTTCAATCTGGTGCATTGCGTATTCGATACAGGATCAACAAAATTGACTTTTTATTAAAAAAATGATTACACCCATATGTATTACATTAAAAAATAGATAAATCAGTGGTCCCCCGGAACCCGGTAATGACCCCCGGTTCCGCATCCCCGTCCTCGCCTTTCTCGTGCTGGGTGTCGTCGCGTTTCCTACTGTGGCAGGATCGATGGCCCAGCGAAGTCAATGCGTTCCGGATCCATGAAATCAGTCAGATCTCCATATCTAGAAGATCCGCTTTGGTACAGTCGGTTACCCATACCCTCAAAGTTTGGTCGTGTTGGCGGTGGGTGGGGTTCCATAGTGGATCTGTAGCATTGATCGTCTGAGTACGGGGGGTAGAAAGGAAATGGATCTTGGGGTGTTTGGTATTGAGGATGTTGGGTGGTTTGGTGATACTGTGGTTGATGGTAAGTTGGGTCGGTTGGTTCGTAATCTTCTGACATTCCCAGATCAGGGCTAAGGCTGTATGTTGAGGGGCCCATATTGGGATATACAGAAGACTGAAATTGTGTGTGGGGTATGCGGGTGTGTTGGTATTGTGATTGGAATTGCGGTTGGGTGTGAGGCATATGGGGGTATTGGTACTGAGGTGGTGATTGTGGTTGGTTGTGGGGCATTTGGGTGTAATTGTGTCGTGGTGGGGACTGTGGTTGGGTGTTTGTGGTTCTGTTTCGTCTGGGGGTTGGTGGGAGGTTGATGTGTGTTGGGTTTGTTGTTGGGGAAACGAGGGTTGTGCCCATTATGTTCGTGGGTCAACCAAATACCTTGGATGAGACACGTGCATTTCAGGGTTCCTAACCGACCTGTACCAAGATAAATACTGATCCGTGTGTCGCATATTACCATGATTGAGGAAAACCGGGAATTGCAAGACATGTCGATGATGCCTCTGCCACATCTTACACCATTCTGGAGCAAAGTCTTTCCAGTTGGTAAGACCCCACTGTTTCCAGTGATTTCTGGTAAACAACCGCTAGTCTTCCAAACTATCGAATAAACTTACTGACTGTTATTCAATTTCTCTGGTAACTCACAGGATCGACTAGATTGATCCTAGGATTCCTTGGTCATTAGGGTAACTCTCATGATCGAACAGATATTCATGGTTAGTATTTGAGTGTTGTGTAGGTGTTTGACTTATTTCGATTTCTCCTTTACAGATCTAAAGATGTAATCAAAATGTATGTGCGCGAAACTAACTTGCATGAATAAATGTTAATTGTAAAGACATGTAAAATTGCATAAAAGGCAAGTAAATGGCTTCGAATTATAAAAACAGTTAATGTAAAAGATGCTCTGGAACGTAAAAGATTCGAAATATGAAGAAAGCGTTTAATGCAAGAAATCTGTAAATGACTTTAAGTAAAAATAGGCTTTCGAAAGACAAAACTTGAAGATAAAGGCATGAAAAGTATGACAGTTTTCTGAAATGTAAAGTGCTTAAAATGTAAAGAAAGCATTGAAATGTAAGGCTTTAATGAAGAGATTTCGAAATAAAAAGACTTTGAACGAGAAAACTTGTAAATGGTATTTGGCAGAAAGATAAAGGAAAGTGCTGGAAATGATAAAAGGTTTTCATTAAATCATAAACATGTGGTGCTATCATACGTACATTGCTCTTGCATTCGTTTCCCTTGCCATGTGGTAATTTGAATGTTACTGAGTATTTAGTACAATAGATATGACACACGAAATCCTAATACTAAGACTTCTATTTATACTAATTCGACCATAACGGTCTTGCTATAAGATTATGCCATGTTCAGAACATGCAGAACAATGCCTCTCTCTTGTTTCCACGTGTCTCCAAATGCTCCAGCACATAAATTTCAAACTTCGAATGTCCCGCTTTCATTTGAATTTCAAATGTTTTGGTACTTCTCCGTTTCGAATGCACTTCTCAGACACAGCCTTGTTGTCATTTCGAGACTTCTTTAGATATGTTCCCATAACTGTCACTCGAAGCTTCAAGCTTTGATATGCTTATTCGAAACACTGCTTCTGCTACTTCGAAACATGATGCTTTGTTTCATTTCGATCGAAACGTTCAACTTATTTGACTTCTAATAATATTATCAAAATCTTCAGCCAACAAAATGCCCCTTTAAAATATGTATTTCGATCTTTCTGAGAAATACTTATTTTAAACATCTACACAAGATTTTGAGGCGACCTTCGAATCATCGTAACATTTAATGCATTTGACTCCAGTCACGTCAATCATAGCACTTTTTGGATTCCTTAACCGCCTGGAGCCACTTCACAGTATGGTGCAGTTACAAACAATGATTATCTTTAAATCACGCCTATTACCCATGTTAACTTTACGCCACCTCTTCATCAAACCAACCCATGATTTCCATGTATCACCACCTTATTCAGTGGATGCTTAAACTTCCACATTATAAAACATCATCCACTTAGTCTTTTTCTTTTCTTTCTACATTCTGAATCCTTTATCCTTCTTCTCTCGTCAAAACCCTAAGCTTTCAACATCCTTCAAAAATGTCTTCTTCTACTTCATCCCAACTCAAAAAGGTTTTCAAGAAGAAAGGAAAAACTGCAGGAACTACCATGGAAAGTAAAGTTATCACTCACCAAGGTCAATCCGTTCTTGCTCCCCAGATGATCTCAAAGGAAAAAGAAATGTTGTATGCATCACAGGTACTCATTCCTACCACCGTTGCTGGTAAGAGGTTAGCTTTAATGGGCCCTCTTACGGTTTTTGAAATATTAAAAGATACCAGGACAATTTTCCCAGCTTGCTATAGTTTCAAACCCTTGTTTAACAAAATGGACGCCCCTAAGGCAATAGAATCTTCTGGCTCAAACACCATAGAAAATCCAATTGTTCCTCCTAAGGACCCTTTTGTATTAGATTATGTAAAAAGTAATTTTAAACCGTTTCGATCTTGCCCCACCTCTGATACTGCTTATCAAAACTGGTTCAAGAAGGTAGAAGCTAAGAAATCCCAGCAATGGGAAGAATTAGGTATCTACAACCTGATTAAGCTGTCGAAGCCTGGTTTCACTTACAGCCACCCTTTGTTATCCGCGTCCCTCTATTTCTGGGACAGTACTTATAATACTTTCCATCTCCCTGGTGGAATGATTACCCCTACCTTCTTTGACATAGAGGCCATTACTGGGCTATCACCAATAGGAGAAACATATCTACCTGACAACGAAGAACATTCAAGTATAATCGAATTCGAAGTCAAACTAGCAAGTTTTTCCAAGTTTATCAGTCACTACCATGCTGAGGGAGACAGTGTGTCTGATGTAGAACACATTGCTTTCCTCACCCTATGGCTGTCAAGATACGTCTTCTGCAGTAGATCCCTACAGGTAGCCAGTAGGTTTATTCCTCTATCTAGGGATTTGCATGAAAATCGAAGAGTGTGCTTAAGTGAACTGCTCTTAGTTGACCTTTATGAAAGCCTGAGGTCAGTTGTTTCGAGCCTCAAATCCCATACCTCCAAGAATATCCTGTTGGCTGGCCCTTTTTGGTTACTTCAGCTATGGCTAAATGCCATGTTCGAACCCTCCTTGTCAACTGCCAACACTGTTGATGAACAAGACCCTGAGATAACTGATAGAATAGTCGAAGGCACTAGGCTTCGAAGATTAACTCCAAATGACGACAAAGACGACTTCAAAGTCCTATTCTCGAAGTACATCATGATATTCTCCAAAAGGCATAAGTTCGAAGAGAGCATGGCGCCTTTTGCTTCGAGGGCTCATGGACCTTCCTGGTTCACCATGGCTCTCTCAGAAGCTGTCAAGAGCAAGGAGATTCAGGATGTATGGAGAGCTTTTTTGCTACCTAGACTCATTTCTTCAAGAATAACTCCAGCCAAGAATCATATTTTTCTTTTCGCTTACCAGCCAAATTTTGTTTCGAGGCAGTTTGGCTTATGCCAACTGATTCCTGAACCCTTATTTCAAACTGAGAGTGCTATTACCTCTGGGCGAACTTTCAAGGCACGGGAAGCCAAATTACAACAAGAACAATACCAAGGATTTGCCCAGTTTGAGCTGATAACCTTCGAACCTACCCATCTCACTGCTAAGGGGTTTCTGGAATGGTGGACCAAGTTTTATCAAACTTATATGTTCGATACACTTACAATTCAACAGAAACTAATTGATGCCTTCGATGTGCAGGTACCAGCTAAGAAAGGTATGTTTACTCATGCCAAAGAGATTAAAGCTTTTCAAAATTATTTTGAAACTACTTATGACCCCACGCGCTTGGAATCCACTGTGCATCAAGCGGCTGAGACCTTGAAGGAAAAATTCAAACAAAAAGTTTCTAAGTTAAAACTTCCTTCAGGGTTGTCACCTGAGGATAGGTATAGGTTGGCATTCGAAATGCATCCACCTAAATTTCCCAGATTACCTACCTCAGAACTGGCTCTGGCTTGGTTTCCTCCATATCCTTGGTGGTTCACTTGCAAAGAGATGTTCAAACATATTCAAAGGAAACCAAAGCCATCTGAGACTGTGACATGGGCTCGACACTGGCTTCATGATTTCCCAGGACACCTTCGATACGACCTTTCTGCCATGTCAATTAAATCTGATCAAGGCACAGGTGCGAATGCTTGGGAAAATCCCAAACGTTTTTCATTTTCCATATCTTTAACCTTTGCTTTAATTGTTTCGATTTTCAGCCATCAGGATAAAGACAGCCGCCTCGAAGTCAAAAGAAGGGAGCGCCTCTCAGGCCTCTATCAAAACTACTGACAAAGTGACTCCACCCGAAACAACAACCATTGCTGCAACCACAACAACAACAACAATACCAACAACAACCAGTGTTCCAACTCCAACAGTAATCACTTATCCTTGATGTTTCGAATTCACTCATGTTTTATGGTTTGCATCTAACTCTTTGTTTAAATATTTTCAGACCAACAAACTTCCTCCTCCTACTCCCAAGAAGCGGAAATCAAATACCACTGGGGAAGACCCCAAGGCTGGAGGAAACTTAACAACTGCTTCGAAGAAGAAGCAGAAGAAAGATATTTCGAAAAGTACCGTTCCAACTAGTGTCTCTGGACTAGATTCCAGGGATGCTGCTCCCTCACCCAAATCCAAAATTCCACCTTCGACCTCCAACACAATGTTGGAACGCATAGCTAGTAACCTCTCCTCCGAGAGTCCACAGGTAAATCGAACTTTAAATCTCTTTGAAAATAATAATTTCTTATTACCTTGGTGCATGTTTTTAACATTCTGTTGCTCCTTGCAGAACATCTTGAATCCAGCTTCCACTACTTCGAACTCACCATCCAAAGTTGCTGCTCCACTCAACTCCTCTCCTCAAGGAGATTCCAGCAACCTTGTACAGAACAAAGGTTCCTCCAATATGGCGGTTCTGGCTGGGACTTGTGAGCAGCAGGATGATCAAGGCACCTCTATTCCTCTGAAAGAGACAAACGAAATACCACTTCAAACATCTGCAGAGGATTTGCAAAGAGCTTCTCTTCAAAAGTCCCCTCTTGAAACTCTTCAAGAGGACCCAAAGGACACTCAAACTGAAGGAGAGAAAGCTGATTCTGGCCAAAGAGACGAAGAATCTGCAGACGAAGAGTCTGAGGAGGAGGATGCTAATGATGGTTCGACTGCTGGGACGGAGTCCAACGCAAATAGCAGTGAAAAGGAAGGCATCGAAGTGGTGGACTTGGATGATGATGAAGAAGATCATGAGCACGAAATGAATGAAGGGGATGGTGATGCAACCAACGAACCCATGGAGGTTGAAATGGACGTGACTCCCCTATGTGTGGAACTCCCTCAATCCTCTTTGTCTCGAATGACTGACGAGGAGCTTGCACTCCTGAGACGAAATGACCCTATTGGGTACATGAAGGCAAAGCTGGCTCAAAGGGACGTCCCATTTGCTAGGGCTGGCACAAGTTCGACCAGCTATCCTTTTCCTACAGATGAAAGAATTGTACTTCTTAATAAGATTAGGAAAACAATTCTCAATGTGGATATATTCGAAGTGCTCAAACAAGATAGTACTGCTTGCTATACTATGAAGGAGTTGCTTACAAAGGTCAATCTTGCTACCTGCTCCTTTCCAGTTAGTACTCTCTTGTTCGATCTTCAGGCTTTGCTGGACAACGTAACTGGTTACCTTCTCCAAGATGAATCTTCTGCCAAGAAGGTTCAAGAAAAACGCATTGCAATGGATGCTGCTTATGAACAAGCTTCGAAACTCTCTCAAGAAGCTGAGGATCAAGCTATGCATCTAAAGCAGGCGAAAACTGATTATGAGGCTCGAGCTGAGTCCATACTTCTTTGGGAAAGGTAGATTCTGGAACTTCAACAGAAGGTTAAGGAGGCTAAAGAACAACAAATAGCCTTCGAAACCAATACTGCTGGTAACCAATTCGAAGAGCTTCTCAACCAGGGGCTTGCAGAAATGGAAACTGCAGAACAACTTAAAGGAGAAGTGGCAACCTTGAAAGGAGCCAGGCGTTTCGCTCAGCAGAGGCTTGAATCATTTCGAAGCACTTTCAACCGATTGAAAAATAACTCTTATTTCTAAATTTCAGTGTTTATTTAACTACAATTTGGTTTCTTATATGTAATATTCAAACAACGCCATTTTGGCATCTCATCTTGCCATTTTGGCCTTTTTATAATATCTTGGTTACGTTATTACTATTCGAATCTCCTGCAGGCGTGACTTATATTTCTTTAAATATTTCCCATTAACCTTTAGGATACGTTTATCATCCACCAGTTCTTCGATTTCGTATGCATTGTTTGAGAATACTTTTAATATTCGAAAAGGTCCTTCCCAATGAGGTGACCATTTACCTAATGCTTTATTTTTCTTGTCCATGGGCAATATGACTTTCCAAACTAAGTCATTAATAATGAATACTTTTTTCTTCACCCTTTTGTTGTATGTTCTGGCCACTCTTTCTTTTTGTCTCATCAAAATTTCCAATGCATGTAATCTAATTTCGTCCAACTCAACTAATTCATTCATCATCATTTCCCAATATAATGCAACTGGGATTTCGTTTTGTCTCTGAATTCGAACTGATTGTAGATGAATTTCTACTGGCAACACTGCATCATGACCAAATGTGAGTTGGAAAGGCGTAGTGTTAGTAGCCTCCTTAGGAGATGTTCTACAGGCCCATAATATTTGGTCCAAAGTTTTGTGCCAGTTTCTTGGTTTTTTACCAATATGTTTCTTGATTAATCCTATTATCACTTTATTGGCTGCTTCGACTTGACCGTTTGCTTGAGCATAATATGGCGTTGACGTTAGCAATCTAAACCCCATTTCTTGGGCAAATTCTTGCATCTTTCTACCAGTAAACACAGAGCCTTGGTCTGTGGTTATGCTCTCTGGCAATCCGAACCTATAGATAATGTGCTTTTGTATAAACTCAATAATAGCCTCTTGATCAGCAACTATTAATGGTATAGCTTCGATCCACTTGGTAAAATAATCTATTCCTACCAAGATATATTTCTGTCCTTTGGACGAAGCAGGATTTATTTCTCCTATCAAATCCAATGCCCATCCTCTAAATGGCCATGGTTTGATGATCGAATGCAACTCACTTGCAGGGGCATGTTGAATCCCTGCATGTTTCTGACATTCCTCACATCCTTTAGCAAAGTCTATGCAATCTTTGAGCATGCTAGGCCAATACAAGCCGTATCGAAATAACAGCCATTTCATTTTATGGCCTGCTTGATGTGCCCCACATGCCCCATTGTGGACTTCTGACAATGCTAGGTATACCTCACTTTCTCCTAGGCATTTCAATAATACACCCTCTTGGGTATTTTTAAACAATTCGTTCCCCATGAGGAGATATGACAATGCTCTGTATTTTGTCTTTCTATCCACGTTCAGAGTTGGGTCTGCTAAATAACTCTTCAGTGGACTTCGGCAATCTGCATCTGACAAAGTATTTATGGCTAATATTTCAAATCCCTGTTTCTCAGCATATCCCAATTTCATACTTTCCAGATCCGATGGTGTGAATCTAGTAGCCATAACTCTACCCCTTATCTCAACTAAATCCTTAAAGTTCCTGGTAGAAACTTTATAACCCGAAGCCAACTGTGCTAAGTCATTTGCTTCTTGGTTCTCTATTCTTGGTATGTGTTGAATATCCATGTATTCAAATTTCCTTAGTAGCCTATTGACTATGACGAAGTATATCATCAAGTTTTCCTTTATACACTTATATTCCTTTGTAATTTGTTTGACCACTAATTCTGAGTCTCCTTTAATTTCGACTCTAGTTGCCCCCAATTCCAACAAAGCTTCAAGTCCAACAATGAGCGCTTCATACTCAGCTTCGTTGTTCGAGCAACGAGGACCATCTAATTTATACTTGAATTTTGTTGGAATTCCTTCAGGAGAAATTAGAAGGACTCCAACGCCACTTCCATTCCTGTGGGTTGAACCATCAAAGTACAATTTCCATGGTTGTATTTCGACGTAACTCATGACCGTCTGCTCAACCAAAGAATGGTCCACAATGAAGTCAGAAATCACTTGACCTTTCAGAGCTTTTAAAGGCATGAAAGTCAAAGAATATTCTGTTAAGGCTAAAGCCCATTTACCAACTCTGCTATGCATTATTGGTTTTGAAAGCATATGTTTAATGACATCGAAATGAGATGAAACATAAACATCAACAGGCTTTATATAATACTTGAGTTTCATACAAGAGAAATACAAACAGAGACATAGCTTTTCTAGATTGCTATATCTGGTCTCTGCATCATTTAGTACTCTACTTAAATAGTATATGGCTCTTTCGATACCATTGCTATCTTCTTGTGCTAACATACTACCTATACTAACTTCAGAGGCAGATATGTACAGTCTCATGGGCTTCCCCCATGAAGGTGGAGACAAAATAGGAGGCTGAGAGAGGTATCTTTTTATCCTGTCAAATGCCTCCTGGTGGGCTTCGTTCCATTCGAAGGCTTGGCCTTGCTTTAGACGAAGTAACGGAGAGAAAGCTTGGGTTCTTCCACTCAGGTTCGAAATGAATCTTCTGAGGAAGTTAATTTTCCCTAGCAGAGATTGCAACTCCCTTTTTGATGTAGGTGCTTTCGTCTCCATTATGGCTTTGGTTTTGTTCTGGTTGATTTCAATCCCTTTCTTGTGAACCACAAAACCAAGAAAATCTCCAGCCTGCACAAAAAATGCACATTTAAGGGGATTCATCTTTAAGCCATGTTTTCTCATTCGCTCGAATGATTGGCTCAAATAATGCAAATGTGTTTCTGTAGATATAGATTTGATGACTATATCATCAATATACACCTGCATGAAGGTTTCAATGAAATCATGAAAAATTGAATTCATTGCCCTTTGATAAGTTGCCCCAGCGTTCTTTAAACCAAAAGGCATCACCACCCATCCGTAGGTGCATAAGGCTCCTGGGCAACGAAATGCTGTCTTTGCAACATCTTCTTCAGCAATAAAAATCTGATTATACCCAGAGTATCCATCTAACATACTCAAGTATTCGAACCCTGCAGCAGAATCTACTAGCATTTCTGCCACAGGCATGGAATATTCATCTTTAGGGGTTGCAGTGTTTAAATCCCTAAAATCTATGCAAATTCTTAAAGAACCATTTTTCTTAATAACAAGTACTATGTTTGCTAAGCATTCGACGTACCTTGTTGTTCTGATGAATTTGCAACGCAGCAACCTTTCGATCTCAGCTTTAATCTTTGTGAGAACCGCTGGTGCGAATCTTCTGGGAGTTTGTTTGATGGGCTTCTTGCCATCTTTGATTGGCAGTCTGTGTTCGACCAACTCCCTCTTTAAACCAGGCATTTCGTCATAATCCCATGCGAAGCAATCTTTGTTTTTCTTGAGGACTTCGATTACTTCCTTCTTGAGGCCTGGGCTAAGTTTTGCACTTATGTAGGTTATTCTTTTCGTTTTTTCATCCCCTATGTTGACTTCTTCGAGTGGATCTTGTGCCAACATTTTGGCACCTGAGTTTATGGGGTCCCTTTCGAAGCCTAAGGGTTCTTTATCGTAGATGGCATCCAACCTTTGATCCATCTAAAATTCTTTGAAGGGTGAGCATTTCGAGCCATCCCCACTTACTTCGTTCATCTTTACAGTTAATTTATTTATTTCAGCCTCTAAGGCCGCTTCTGATTCGTTCTCAGCCATATAGGCCGAAATCCTTTTGAAAAAGGTAGACTCAGTCATGGATAAGGTTGTCGAAGTCCCAGCCTGCTGGCCGTTTTTGTATAGTGCTTTCAACTCCCTCTTCTTCACTGATTATTGTTCTATCCCAGTAAAGGCCATCATGGCGAAGGGTCATGTAGTAGTGGGCGTTTCTGGTTTCGTTAATCTCATCATTTGGAACACACAGAGCAATCTTTGCCAGATTTTTATCATAATCCCTCTTGTCAACTAAATTGACTGTAGACATAAAGTAACTCTGGTCTGCTTCGATGTTTTCCACGATTCCATCATCTCTCCACAGAACTAGTCGCTGATGCATTGACGAAGGGACTGCCCCCACGCCATGGATCCACTCCCTTCCCAGCAATAAGTTATAGTTGGCCTTGGCTTCGATCACCATAAACATGGTGGGCCTACAGCTTGAGCCTATTGTCAATTCCAACTGGACCACTCCCAGTGTTTTTCCCACTTTTCCCTCATAATTGGACAGAACCATATTATGGGGCTTGATGTCTCCTTCGCGGATCTCTAGTCTTTTCAGCATGAAATGGGGTATCAAATTGACTGCAGCACCCCCGTCCACTAGAACCTTGTTCACACCATGGGCACCAACTTTTGCCCGAATAAATAGTGGCTTAAGATGGTTCTTCATAGCAGGTTCTGGATGTTCGAAGAATGCGTTTTGCTCCTCAACATCCCCATTGTCCATCACATAGTAGCACACAGGCCTATGCTTCATCAAATCTGTGGTATCTTCTTCCTCATATTCATCAATTTCGGTTTCCTGCCCAAATTCGTAGGGAAGCACAGATACCACGTTACAGTTTAGGTTGAATGAAGACTCCCCCTCCGATTCGAAGTTATCTGTTATCATGTCTTCGTCCTCTTCTGGGCCTGAAGTGTATTCCTTTGGTTCATCCCGTTGTAATTCAGAGAAAAGCCTCCTATTAACTGGAGGTTTGTCTTCAGTTTGATTTTTTGGTTTGTTGGTGCTAGATTCACCTTGGTTCTTTGTTGAAGTGACCCCTTTGTTTGCCACAGCTTCCCTCTCAGCCTTTCGAATCCTTTGTTGCCTGCGCCACTGGGATCTTGACATGGGGTTCCTTCCTTTGTAATTTTCTAATCTTACCTCTTCCCTTTTTGCTGTGTTGAATTGCCTTCTGTATGTCACAGCATGGCGTGCATTTCGTTCGGTGTTTCTCCATCTGTCTTTGCCTTTGTCATTTATGACTTGCAACCATCTGTCGGTTGGCACTTCAGCAGGGAGTTTGAAAGTCACTCTTCGAGCAGCCTTGGGGTGAGGGCTATCGGGCCTTCGTTGTTTGTGTCTGCTGTCGAAACGTGGGCCCATCTGGGCAGTTTCTTGATGGTTCCAGCAAGGGGCAAAGGGAATCGTTTCGAAGGCTCTGGCCATGCTCTGGTCATACACAGCAGAACACCTTGGGCAAATCAAACACTTGGTTGCCCCTTTGTAGCAGCGAAACACAAATTCCAGTAAACTTTCTCCAGCCTTAGGATAACACCTGAACAGCTGGTTATCCTGGCGCCAATTATTGCCAGTTCGAGTCCTCTGTACCCTCTCGAAATTCGCAGTGATTCTCTGATTGCAGAGGATGTTGCACCTAGGGCAAAGTATCATGCATGTATCTCCTTTGTGGCATGTCATGAGGTAATCCTTGAGACTAGCGTCTCCAGTGTGATTATCCTCCATTCTATACTTCTCTTTTTCTAAGTATTTTTCTACCTCCTCCATCTCAGAGCGAGGCCTCTCCATATCCACCATATTTATCTCAACATCTTCCCCCTTAGCTTCATCATCGCCCCATCATGTGGGCTTTATATCCTCAATCTGAACCTTCGAACTCTCTGGGGCAGAATAGTTGACCAAATAGTCAAATTTTCCACTGGGTTCCCCTAGAGTGTCCCATATTTCCTTCTGAGGGGAAGTTGGCTTCGTGATTTGGACTTTCTCTAATTCCAGCCTCAAGCCTTCAGTGACCTGTGTTAGTTCTTGGTTTTGATTTCCCTGGCCTTCAGTAGCCTGGGTTTCTTTTGCAACAGCTACAGGTGCTGCTTCAATCGAAGTCTTCGGCATCTTCTGGATGTCTTTAGTGACCTCCTTATCGACTTCGACCATCACCCAGTTTTCAGTTTCAGTACCTTTCTCTCCTGTTAGGGCATCGCTTTGGTCAGTTTCCACCATGTTAATCTCTCCAATGCATGCAGGCTCGGAGTAGTTGGTGTCTGCGACGTCTAAAGGATCTTCGTCCACTTTCATCTTCGCCTTATCAGCAAACTTTAGTCTGCCATCTTTGATTGCATTTTGAATTAGGTCCCTGAAAAGAAAACATTGTGAGGTTTTGTGGCCTAAGAAACTATGATATTTGCAAAATCCTCTCTTCTTTCTCTGATCCAAAGGAGGTATTTTGACATTTAATGGCACAATGAGTTGGCCATCTTTGACAAGTAAATCAAAAATCTCGTCACATTTAGTGACATCGAAGGTATAAACCTTCTTTGGGAATTTGTCACTTTTCTCATTTTCAACAATCTCTTTCCCTTTTGTGGGAACCAGTAATTTGCAGGAGTAAGGTGGAGCCTATTTTAATTCAGCGAGGTCGATTTCGACCTCTTCGAATTCGAATTCAGGATATTCTTCCACTTCCTCAGTTCCAACATAGGAGATCCTTTCTTTCTTGCCGTTCTTAAAGACTCTGGCCTTTTCGGCCTTTAGCCTTTCGACCTGTCGAACCCTATCGGCTAACTGAGCCATATCCCTCAAATATTGAGTGTCTAGTTTCTTTCGAATAGAGTAATCCAAACCACCAGCGGCCATTTCGACTAACTCATGTTCAGGCACTACTGTGTAACATCTGGATTTCAAAAGCCTAAATCTATTCAGATAATCATCTATGGGTTCAGTGAACTTTCTCTTGACACTGGCTAATTCCTTCAAGCTTATTTTCGACTGTCCCATGTAAAATTGTTCATGGAATAATCTCTCCAAAAGAGCCCAAGTATCAATGGACCCAGGAGGCAAAGTGGTAAACCATGTGAAGGCGTTTTTAGTCACGGAACTTGGGAAATATTTGATCCTGAGATCTTCATTATTGGCTATATCTCCCGCTTCGGTTAGATATCTAGCTATGTGTTCGACTGTTGACTCATTGGTATCCCCAGCGAACTTTGTAAATTTAGGGACTTTATATCCCCTTGGTAAATCAGTATGCATTATGCAATCTAATATAGGAGAAGCATAATTTGGCCTTCTCATTCCTGTGTTGAGGCCATTCTGGGCCATGACTCTCTCTATCATGGTGGTTAGATTTTTTTCTGCCAAGATGTTATCGTTTCGAATTCTATGAACGACAGCATCAGCATCTTGATTTCGACCAACCATGACAACCCCCCTAGGTTGTTCTTCTCGAAACTCTGGGGCTTCTAGCCTTTCGACCCTTGCCCCTGGTTCCATAATTTCTCTTTGTGGGCCTGGAATTATTGGGGCTTCTAACCTTGGTGCCCTTGCCCCCAAGTTAACTTCTTCTCTAGGTGGTCTATAAATTGGGTCGTTAGCAACTTGCTCCATAACAGGCACGTTTGCTCGAAATCCCGCCTGATTCTGCCTACGCCTTTCTGGGGGAGCAAAGAAATCTACTATTCAACTCATGTTGTCAGCGTTTTCCCTGTTTGTCACAGTCACATTTTGTACTATTGGGGCAAATATTTCCTGCATAGTTTGTGCTAACACCCCTATCATATTATGGTTACTGTCATCCATCAATTTCCTGAAAAGCCAACTGGTTTTCTGTGGTTAAAATAGACATTATGCTATTACCCACTGACCCTTGGTTATTTGTCATAAACTGATTCGCCCCAGACCCAGACCCTAATTGTGGTGATGAATTCGATGTGGAATTGTGTAAACCTGCCATAAAGGAAGTTGGCATTCCATAAGAGGAATTTCTGGTTCTATTACCATCGAAACTGGGTGGTCTAGTTAGTGGAGTGGCGAAATGGGATTGTGTCCCTGATGGTGGAACGAATCCCCCAGGGTAACCAATGGTTCCAGTATTTCCTAAGATCGAACTATTAGTTGATATGCCACTTACTCCATTGGTGGCTATATTACTGGTTGAGGATGCAACAGACTGTGCATTCGAAGGGATCACATTAGATGTTCCTATCGAAGTGAATACATTAGCGCCTGTTGTATGTGGGGCATTTTGTTCCCCTTGTTGATTGTCAGAATTAGACATCTTGTTCAAACGTTTTCTTCTGGATAAGATTTGGTTGCTGTTGGTTATTTTACCACTTCTCAAGTTCATAAAATAGCAAACTTCTTAGGTTCCAATGTTTTTATAATGTTTATGTCTCAACAATCTTTATTTCTAATTTCCAATTATTGGTCCCACCAGGTGTGCCAATTTGTTTCCAGTGATTTCTGGTAAACAACCGCTAGTCTTCCAAACTATCGAATAAACTTACTGACTGTTATTCAATTTCTCTGGTAACTCACAAGATCGACTAGATTGATCCTAGGATTCCTTGGTCATTAGGGTAACTCTCATGATCGAACAAATATTCATGGTTAGTATTTGAGTGTTGTGTAGGTGTTTGACTTATTTCGATTTCTCCTTTACAGATCTAAAGATGTAATCAAAATGTATGTGCGCGAAACTAACTTGCATGAATAAATGTTAATTGTAAAGACATGTAAAATTGCATAAAAGGCAAGTAAATGGCTTTGAATTATAAAAACAGTTAATGTAAAAGATGCTCTGGAACGTAAAAGATTCGAAATATGAAGAAAGCGTTTAATGCAAGAAATCTGTAAATGACTTTAAGTAAAAATAGGCTTTCGAAAGACAAAACTTGAAGATAAAGGCATGAAAAGTATGACAGTTTTCTGAAATGTAAAGTGCTTAAAATGTAAAGAAAGCATTGAAATGTAAGGCTTTAATGAAGAGATTTCGAAATAAAAAGACTTTGAACGAGAAAACTTGTAAATGGTATTTGGCAGAAAGATAAAGGAAAGTGCTGGAAATGATAAAAGGTTTTCATTAAATCATAAACATGTGGTGCTATCATACGTACATTGCTCTTGCATTCGTTTCCCTTGCCATGTGGTAATTTGAATGTTACTGAGTATTTAGTACAATAGATATGACACACGAAATCCTAATACTAAGACTTCTATTTATACTAATTCGACCATAACGGTCTTGCTATAAGATTATGCCACGTTCAGAACATGCAGAACAATGCCTCTCTCTTGTTTCCACGTGTCTCCAAATGCTCCAGCACATAAATTTCAAACTTCGAATGTCCCGCTTTCATTTGAATTTCAAATGTTTTGATACTTCTCCGTTTCGAATGCACTTCTCAGACACAACCTTGTTGTCATTTCGAGACTTCTTTAGATATGTTCCCATAACTGCCACTCGAAGCTTCAAGCTTTGATATGCTTATTCGAAACACTGCTTCTGCTACTTCGAAACATGACGCTTTATTTCATTTCGATCGAAACGTTCAACTTATTTGGCTTCTAATAATATTATCAAAATCTTCAGCCAACACCCACTAGGCGTCGACCCTTTTGAGATGCCACGGGGACAAACAAGTCGGGTTACTTGGTATCTCTTGATGCATTCCGAACTGCATCTTCACACGGTCGCTGTGGTGCATCTCCATAATATTGAACTGTATGATTGCAGTCTTGGCGCTCCAAATTGTTGCATCCTCGGGGTTTGGTTCATGACCCAAACCCAAATATGGTCTCCAGACAAACTGCATATAAAATTAAATCAGGTTAACAAAAACGTAATATATAAATAATTTAAATGAAGAAAAGTTGAAAGGTACGACGTACATCATCCGGGCCTAGGTGATCCAACAGATTGCGGTATAGTGCGACATTGAATCTTGGATTCTTGCCGTAATCCATACCCCCTCACGCAATACCTAAAGGAAATGAAAAACATTTCATTTTTAGCATATATTTGGTGAAGAGATGAATAATAATAAATGATATAACTTGATGACTTACTTTGTTGCGTACGGGAAAACGAATGTGTTTTTGTTGACGGGGTTTAAGGACTCCATCCTCCACCAACCCCAGGCTTGAGTAAAAAAGCGCAGCCATAAAATGTATATTTTTCCTTTACTGTATTTTTGCACAAGGAACTGTATAGGTGGGCTAAAATTGCAGAAATCATGGGCGATGTCATGACGCACATTACAGAGTAAAAAAATAAGAAAACAGTGCGAGAAAGTGTGAGAAATTACGGAGAAACGGACGAATTATTTATAAAAACAACATTTTGCCCTAGGAGCCAAGTGAGATGGCGCCTCCTCTCACTTTTATAGTGCATGTGCCATCTCACTTGGCTAAAAGAGAGAGGAGGCGCCAAGTGAGATGGCGCCTATGGCAAAACCCTAGGTGGAGGCGCCAAGTGAGATGACTCCTCCTTTGAAGAGTTATCTAAAACATGATTATTTGCGTAATTTTTTCCGAAACGTAATTTTTTGCGATTTTTTTTTAATACATGGTTATTCTAAAAAAAAATTCATCTTTTGAATCTTGCAAAAACATGTTGTTCTTGGTAACCTCTTGATATACTATATTCCATCAATTTATAACATCTCAATGATACAATTTTATAATTATGTTTAATAAATTATTATAAATAATACATATTTTATTACAAAGTTTTCATCTCATTCAAAAAAAAACTGAAATGTAATATATTTCCTCAATTTTTAATATAACTGAGAGAACTGAAATATAATATATCACATATTTCCTCAATTTTTAATATAATTGAGAGAAAAACAATCTAATATATGCTACAAATCTCAGCTAATTCATACCTAATCATACCTAACTAAAGCTATACAATTTACTAAGTTTTCTATTGAAATTGAAAATGCATATTTGTTCTACACATGCATTAGTTGTAAGTGTGGATAGCTAGATTAACTTAGTTCTTAGTTCACTGTAACGTGGTAACAGGGAATTAAAGGTGGCTTTTCGAACAGAACTGACATGGTTATATACACTTGTTCATCATACATATATGCATGAATCTTGCTTTGATAAGCATGGAATCAGAACAATTTGAAGACGATTCCAGTTTTAAATGCTTCTCTTTAGAGCATGGAAAATTACAGCCTATAAATTTATTATAAGCCTAAAAATAAGTAAAGTACGTTATAAGTGCCTACTCCTCATACTGAGAAGAAAGTCTGAGGATTTTTGAGACGCTTAAATTACATTATTAGATTCATTTCTCACCTGACAGCTACTTGTGAACCAATCTTCAAACTATTGAAGAAAGATCAAGTAGTCAAATGGAATTATGAGTCTCAAACTGATTTTGACAAGATCAAAGAGTACCTGTAAGAACCTCCTGTTTTAATGCCACCAGTTGAGGGAAGACCATTGATCATGTATCTGACTGTTTTGGAAAACTCAATGGGGTGTGTGCTGGGGCAACATGACGAGTCTGGCCGAAAAGAGCATGCTGTTTATTACCTGAGCAAAAAGTTTACCGACTGTGAAATAAGATATTCACTGCTCGAGAAAACTTGTTGCGCCCTGGCATGGGCTGCTCGCCGGCTAAGACAGTATATGCTGACCCATACTACCTTATTGATATCTAAAATGGATCCAATAAAATACATCTTCGAGAAACCTGCTCTCTCTGGGAGAATAGCGAGATGACAGATGATCCTGACAGAATATGACATACAATATACTACCCAGAAAGCAATAAAGAGCAGTGTACTAGCTGATCACCTTGCTCAACAAGTTGTGGAAGACTACCAGTCCATGAAGTTCGAATTCCCAGATGAAGACATCATGATGGTAAACAATTGTGAAGAATTCAGACCATATGACTGTTGGCTGAAGATTTCGATAATATTATTTAGAAGCCAAAAGAGATAAACGTTCTGATCAAAATGGAATTAAACGCCATATTTCGAAGTTGCAGAAGCAGTGTTTCGAATAAGTGTGTCAAAGCTTGAAGCTTCGAACGGTAATTATGGGAACATATCCAAAGGAGTCTCGAAATAACAGCGAGGCTATGTTTGGGAAAAGCGTTCGAAACGGAGAAACACAAAAGCATTTAAAATTCAAAATGGAAGCGGGACTTTCAAAGTTTGAAAGTTATGTGTTGGAGCATTTGGGGACACGTGGAAAGATGAAAGAAGCATTGTCTTGCATGTTCGAAACGTGGCATAATCCTATAGCGAGACCGTTAGGGTCGAATTAGTATAAATAGAAGTCTTAGTATTAGGATTTCAGTGTGTCATATCTGTTATACAAAATACTCAATAACATTCAAACTACCACATGGCAAGGGAAACGAATGCAAGAGAAATGTATGTATGATAGCACCATGTATTTCTAACTTAATGAAAGTCTTTTACCATTTCCAGTACTTTCCAATATACATTTTTGTCAGGCAACATTTACAAGTTTTCTTATTTACAGTCTTTTCACTTCGAAGTCTTTTCCTCAAAGTTTTACGTTTTACTGTTTTCTTTATATTTCGAGCACTTTAGATTTCAGAGAACTGTCACATTTTCAATACCTTTACTTTCAAGTATCGTCCTTCGAGCGCATACTTTTACTTAAAATCATTTATAGATTTCTTGCATTAAACGCTTTCTTCACATTTTAAACTTCTACATTCCAGAAACCTTTATGTTAAACGTTTTGTAAGTCGAAACCATTTACCTCATTTTTCATACAGTTTTATATGTCTTGACAATCAACATTACAATTAGCATTTATTCGTATAACTTAATTCTCATGCACATTTTGATTACGTCTTTAGACTCTTAGAGAGAGAGATCGAAATAAGCCAAACACTTATACAATATTGACCATGAATATCTCTTCGATTGTGAGAGTAACTTTAATATCCAAAGAGTCCTAGGATCAATCTAGTCGATCCTGTGAGTTACCAGAGAGATTGAATAACAGTAAGAAAGATTATTCGATAGTTTGGAAGACTAGCGGTTGTTTACCAGAAATCACTGGAAACAAATTGGCACACCTGGTGGGACCCATAGTTGGATATCAGAATTAAAGATTGTCGAGACGTAACCATCACAAAAACGTTGGAACCTAAGAAGTTTGCTGTTTTATGAACCTGAGAAGTGGTAAGATAACCAACAGCAACCAACCTTTATCCAGAAGAAAACGTTTGGACAAAATGTCTAATTCAGACAGTCAACAAGGGGACCAAGGTGGCCCACATGCAACAGGCACTAACGCGTCCATTTCGAGCGGAACATCTAATGTAATCCCTTCGAATGCACAGTCTGTTGCATCTTTAACCAGTAACATAGCCACCAATGGAGTAAGTGGCATATCAACTAATAGTTCGATCTTAGGAAATACTGGAACTATGGGCTACCCCGGGGGATTCGTTCCACCACCAGGGACACAATCCCATTTCACCACCCCATTAACTAGACCACCCAGTTTCGATGGGAATAGAATTAGAAGTTCTTCTTACGGAATGCCAACATCTTTTATGGCAGGTTTACACAATTCCACATCGAATTCATCTCCACAACTAGGGTCTGGGTCTGGTGCGAATCAGTTTATGACAAATAACCAAGGGTCAGTGGGTTATAGCACGTTGCCTATCCTAACCACAGATAACCAGTTGGCTTTTAGGCAATTGATGGATGACAGCAACCACAATATGATAGGGGTGTTAGCGCAAACCATGCAGGAAATATTTGCCCCAATAGTTCAGAATGTGACTGTGACGAACAGGGAAAACGCTGATAATATGAGTCGAATAGCAGATTTCTTTGCTCCCACAGAAAGGCGTAGGCAGAACCAGGCGGGATTTCGAACAAACATGCCTGTTATAGAACAAATTGCTAACGACCCAATTCATAGACCACCCAGAGAAGAAGTTAACTTAGGGGCCAGGGCACCAAGATTAGAAGCCCCAATAATCCCGGCTCCACAAAGGGAGGTTATGGAACCAGGGGCAAGGATCGAAAGGCCAGAAGCCCCAGAATTTCGAGAAGAACAACCTAGGGGAGTCGTTTTGGTTGGTCGAAATCAAGATGCCGATGCCGTCGTTCATAGGATTCGAAACGATAACATCTTGGCAGAAAATAACTTAACCACCATGATAGAGAGGATCATGGCCCAGAATGGCCTCAACACAGGAATGAGGAGGCCAAATTACGCTTCTCCTATACTGGATTGTATAATGCATACTGATTTACCAAGGGGATACAAAGTCCCTAAATTTACAAAGTTCGCGGGGGATACCAATGAGTCAACAGTCGAACACATAGCGAGATATCTAACCGAAGCGGGAGATATAGCCAATAACGAAGATCTCAGGATCAAATACTTCCCAAGTTCCTTGACAAAAAACGCCTTCACTTGGTTTACCACGTTGCCTCCTGGGTCTATTGACACTTGGACTCTTTTAGAAAGGTTATTCCATGAACAATTTTACATGGGACAATCGAAAATAAGTTTGAAGGAATTGGCCAGTGTTAAGAGAAAGTTCACCGAACCCATAGATGATTATTTGAATAGATTTAGGCTGTTGAAATCCAGATGTTACACAGTAGTGCCTGAACATGAGTTAGTCGAAATGGCCGCTGGGGGCTTGGATTATTCTATTCGAAAGAAACTAGACACTCAATATTTGAGGGATATGGCTCAGTTAGCCGATAGGGTTCGACAGGTCGAAAGACTAAAGGCCGAAAAAGCCAGAGTCTTTAAGAATAGCAAGAAAGAAAGGATTTCCTATGTTGGGACTGAGGAAGTAGAAGAATATCCTGAATTCGAATTCGAAGAGGTCGAAATCGACCTCGCTGAATTAAAACAGGCCCCGCCTTACTCCTGCAAAATGTTAGTTCCCACAAAAGGGAAAGATATTGTTGAAAATGAGAAGAGTGACAAGTTTCCAAAGAAGGTTTATACCTTCGACGTCACTAAGTGTGACGAAATTTTTGACTTGGTTGTCAAGGATGGCCAACTAATTGTGCCATCAAATGTCAAAATACCTCCTTTGGATCAGAGGAAGAAGAGGGGATTTTGCAAATATCATAGTTTCCTAGGCCACAAGACCTCACAATGTTTTCTTTTCAGGGACTTGATTCAAAACGCGATCAAAGATGGCAGACTAAAGTTTGCTGATAAGGTGAAGATGAAAGTGGACGAAGATCCTTTGGACGTCGCAGACACCAACTACTCCGAGCCTGCATGCATTGGAGAGGTCAACATGGTGGAAACTGATCGAAGCGATGCCCTAACAGAAGAAAAGGACACTGGAGTCGAAAACTGGGTGATGGTCGAAGTCAGCGAGGAAGTCACTGAAGACATCCAGAATACGCCAGACACTTCGATTGCTGCACCTGTGGCTGTTGCAGGAGAAACCCAGGCTACTGAAGGCCAAGGGAATCAAAACAAAGGATTAACACAAGTCACTGAGGGCTTGAGGCTGGAATTGGAGAAAGTCCAAATTACGCAGCCAATTCCCCCTCAGAAGGAAATATGGGACACTCTAGGGGAACCCAGTGGAAAATTTGACTATCTGGTCAAATATTCTGCCCCAGAGAGTTCGAAGGTCCAGATTGAAGATATAAAGCCCACAGGATGGGGCGATGACGAAACTAAAGAGGGGGATGTGGAAATAAATATGGTGGATATGGAAAGACCCCGCTCTGAGATGGAGGAAGTGGAAAAATACTTAGAAAAAGAAAAGTACAGAATGGGGGATAATCACACTGGAGATGCTAGTCTCAAAGACTATCTCATGACATGCCACAAAGGAGATCCAGGCATGATATTGTGCCCTAGGTGCAGCATCCTCTGCAACCAAAGAATTGCTGCAAATTTCGAAAGGGTACAGAGGGCTCGAACTGGCAACAATTGGCGCCAGGATAACCAGCTTTTTAGGTGCTATCCCAAGGCTGGAGAGAGTTTGCTGGAGTTTGTTTTTCGCTGCTACAAAGGGGCAACCAAGTGTTTGATTTGCCCAAGGTGTTCTGCTGTGTATGACCAAAGCATGGCCAGGGCCTTCGAAACGATTCCCTTCGCCCCTTGCTGGAACCATCAAGAAACTGCCCAGATGGGCCCACATTTCGACAGCAGACACAAACAGCGAAGGCCTGATAGCCCTCACCCCAAAGCTGCTCGAAGAGTGACTTTCAAACTCCCTGTTGAAGTGCCAACCGATAGATGGTTACAAGTCAGAAACGACAAAGGCAAAGACAGATGGAGGAATGCTAAACGAAATGCACGCCATGCTGTGACATACAGGAAGCAATTCAACACACAAAAAAGGGAGGAAGTGAGATTAGAGAATTACAAAGGAAGGAACCCCATGTCAAGATCCCAGTGGCGCAGACAGCAAAGGATTCGAAAGGCTGAGAGAGAAGCTGTGGCAAACAAAGGGGATACTTCAACAAAAAAACCAAGGTGAAACCAGCACCAACAAACCAAAAAATCAAACTGAAGACAAACCTCCAGTCAATAGGAGGCTTTTTCTGAAGACCAACGAGATGAACCAAAGGAATACACTCCAGGCCCAGAAGAGGACAAAGATATGATAACAGATAACTTCGAATTGGAGGGGGAGTCGTCATTCAACTTAAACTGTAACGTGGTGTCTGTTCTTCCCTGCGAATTTGGGCAGGAAACCGAAATCGACGAATATGAGGAGGAAGACACCACAGATTTGATGAAACACAGGCCCGTGTGCTATTACGTGATGGACAATGGGGCTGTGGAGGAACAAAATGCGTTCTTTGAACGTCCAGAACCTGCAATGAAGAACCATCTCAAACCACTTTTCATTCGGGCGAAAGTGGGTGTCCATGGTGTGAACAAAGTTCTAGTGGATGGGGGTGCTGCAGTCAATTTGATACCCCATTTTATGCTAAAAAGATTAGAGATCCGCGAAGGAGATATCAAGCCCCATAATATGGTTCTGTCCAATTATGAAGGAAAAGTGGGCAAAACACTGGGAGTGGTCCAGTTGGAATTGACAATAGGCTCAAGTTGCAGGCCCACCATGTTTATGGTGATCGAAGCCAAGGCCAACTATAACCTGCTGCTGGGAAGAGAGTGGATCCATGGCGTGGGGGCAGTTCCTTCGTCAATGCATCAACGACTAGTTCTGTGGAGAGATGATGGCATCGTGGAAAACATCGAAGCAGACCAGAGTTACTTTATGTCAACTGTCAATTTAGTTGACAAAAGGGACTATGATAAAAATCTGGCAAAGATTGCTCCATGTGTTCCAAATGATGAGATGAACAAAACTAGAAACGCCCACTACTACATGACACTTCGTCATGACGGCCTTTACTGGGATAGAACAATAATCAGTGAAGAAGAGGAAGTCGAAAGCACTATACAAAAACGGCCAGCAGGCTGGGACTTCGACAACCTTAGCCATGACTGAGTCTACCTTTTTCGAAAGGATTTCGGCCTATATGGCTGAGAATGAATCAAAAGCGGCCTTAGAGGCTGAAATAAATAAATCAACTATAAAGACGAATGAAGTTATTGGGGGGGGGGGGGGTCGAAATGCTCACCCATCAAAGAGTTGGAGATGGATCAAAGGTTGGATGCCATCTATGATAAAGAACCCTTAGGCTTCGAAAGGGACCCCATAAACTCAGGTGTCAAAATGTTGGCACAGGATCCACTCGAAGAAGTCAACTTAGGGGATGGAAAAACGAAAAGAGTGACCTACATAAGTGCTAAACTTAACCCAGGCCTCAAGAAGAAAGTGATCGAAGTCCTTAAGGAAAACAAAGATTGTTTCGCATGGGATTATGATGAGATGCCTGGTTTAAAGAGGGAGTTGGTCGAACACAGACTGCCAATCAAAGATGGCAAGAGGCCCATCAAACAAACTCCCAGAAGATTCGCACCAGCGGTTCTCACAAAAATTAAAGCTGAGATCGAAAGGTTGATGCGCTGCAAATTCATCAGAACAACAAGGTACGTTGAATGGTTAGCAAACATAGTACCCGTTATTAAGAAAAATGGTTCTTTAAGAATTTGCATAGATTTTAGGGATTTAAACACTGCAACACCTAAGGATGAATATTCCATGCCCGTGGCAGAAATGCTAGTAGATTCTGCTGCAGGGTTCGAATACTTGAGTATGTTAGATGGATACTCCGGGTATAACCAGATTTTCATTGCTGAAGAAGATGTTGCAAAAACAGCATTTCGTTGCCCAGGAGCCTTAGGCACCTACGAATGGGTGGTGATGCCTTTTGGTTTAAAAAATGCTGGGGCAACCTATCAAAGGGCGATGAATTCAATTTTTCATGATTTCATCGAAACCTTCATGCAGGTGTATATTGACGATATAGTCATCAAATCTACATCTGCAGAAGCACATTTGCATCATTTAAGCCAATCATTCGAACGAATGAGAAAGCATGGCTTAAAGATGAATCCGCTTAAATGTGCATTTTTTGTGCAGGCTGGAGATTTTCTTGGTTTTGTGGTCCACAAGAAAGGAATCGAAATCAATCAGAACAAGACCAAAGCCATAATGGAGACGAAAGCACCTGCGTCAAAAAAGGAGTTGCAATCTTTGCTAGGGAAAATTAACTTCCTCAGAAGATTCATCTCGAACCTGAGTGGAAGGACCCAAGCTTTCTCTCCGTTACTTCGTCTGAAGCAAGGTCAGGCCTTCGAATGGAACGAAGCTCACCAAGAGGCGTTTGACAAAATAAAAGAATATCTTTCTCAACCTCCTATTTTGTCTCCACCATCATGAGGGAAACCCATGAGATTGTACATATCTGCCTCTGAAGTTAGTATAGGTAGTATGCTAGCACAAGAGGATAACAATGGCGTCGAAAGAGCCATATATTATTTAAGTAGAGTGCTAAATGATGCAGAGACCAGATATAGCAATTTAGAAAAGCTATGTCTCTGTTTGTATTTCTCTTGTATGAAACTCAAGTATTATATAAAACCTGTTGATGTTTATGTTTCATCTCACTTCGATGTCATTAAACATATGCTTTCAAAACCAATAATGCATAGTAGAGTTGGCAAGTGGGCTTTAGCCTTAACAGAATATTCATTGACTTTCATGCCTTTAAAAGCTATGAAAGGTCAAGTGATTTCTGATTTCATTATGGATCATTCGTTGGTTGAGCAGACAGGCATGAGTTACGTCGAAATGCAACCATGGAAATTGTACTTTGATGGTTCAACCCACAGGAATGGAAGTGGTGTTGGAGTCCTTCTAATTTCTCCTGAAGGAATTCCAACAAAATTCAAGTATAAATTAGATGGTCCTCGTTGTTCGAACAACGAAGCTGAGTATGAAGCGCTCATTGTTGGACTTGAAGCTTTGTTGGAATTGGGGGCAACCAGAGTCGAAATTAAAGGAGACTCTGAATTGGTGGTCAAACAAATCACAAAGGAATACAAGTGCATAAAAGAAAATTTAATGGTATACTTCGTCATAGTCAATAGGCTATTAAGGAAATTTGAATACATGGATATTCAACACATACCAAGAATAGAGAACCAAGAAGCAAATGACTTAGCACAATTGGCTTCAGGTTATAAAGTATCTACCAAGAATTTTAAGGATTTGGTCGAATTAAGGGGAAGAGTTATGGCTACTAGATTCACACCATCGGATCTGGAAAATATGAGATTGGGATATGCTGAGAAACAGGGATTCGAAATACTAGCCATAAATACTTTGTCAGATGCAGATTGGCGAAGTCCATTAAAGAGTTATTTAGCAGACCCAACTCTAAAGGTGGATAGAAAAACAAAATATAGAGCATTGTCATATCTCCTCATGGGGAACGAATTGTTCAAAAAGACCCAAGAGGGTGTATTATTGAAATGCCTAGGAGAGAGTGAGGCATATTTAGCATTGTCTGAAGTCCATAATGGGGCATGTGGGGCACACCAAGCAGGCCATAAAATGAAATGGTTGCTATTTCGATATGGTTTGTATTGGCCTAGCATGCTCAAAGATTGCGTAGACTTTGCTAAAGGATGTGAGGAATGTCAGAAACATGCAGGAATTCAACATGCCCCTGCAAGTGAGTTGCATTCGATCATCAAACCATGGCCATTCAGAGGATGGGCATTGGATTTGATAGGAGAGATAAATCCTGCTTCGTCCAAAGGACAGAAATATATCTTGGTGGGAGTAGATTATTTTACCAAATGGATCGAAGCTATACCTCTGGTAGTTGCTGATCAAGAGGCAATTATCGAATTTATACAAAAGCACATTATCTATAGGTTTGGATTGCCAGAAAGCATAACTACAGACCAAGGCTCTGTATTTACTGGTAGAAAGATGCAAGGATTTGCCCAAGAAATGGGGTTTAGATTGCTAACATCAACACCATACTATGCTCAAGCAAACGGACAGGTCGAAGCAGCAAATAAAATAATAATAGGATTAATCAAGAAGCATATTGGCAAGAAGCCAAGAAATTGGCACAAAACTCTGGACCAAGTGTTATGGGCTTGTAGAACATCTCCTAAGGAAGCCACTAACACTACGCCTTTCCAACTTACATTTGGTCATGATGCAGTGTTACCAGTAGAAATTCATCTGCAATCAGTTCGAATTCAGAAACAAAACGAAATTCCAGCTGCATTGTATTGGGAAATGATGATGAATGAATTAGTTGAGTTGGACGAAATTAGATTACATGCGTTGGAAATTTTGATGAGGCAAAAAGAAAGAGTAGCCAGAACATACAATAAAAGGGTGAAGAAAAAAGTATTCGTTATTAATGACTTGGTTTGGAGAGTCATACTGCCTATGGATAAGAAGAACAAAGCGTTAGGTAAATGGTCACCTCATTGGGAAGGACCTTTTCGAATATTAAAAGTATTCTCAGACAATGCATACGAAGTCGAAGAACTCTTGGATGATAAACGTGTCCTAAAGGTTAATGGGAAATATTTAAAGAAATATAAGCCAAGCCTGCGGGAGATTCGAATAGTAGCAACTTAAACAAAATATTATAGAAAGCCAAGATGGCAAGATAGAATGCCAAAATGGCTTTGTTCGAATATTACATGTAAGAAACCAAAGTTATAGTCAGATAAACATCAAAATCTAGAAATAAACATTATTTTTCAATCGATTAAAGGTGCTTCGAAATGTTTCAAGTTTCTGCTGAGCGAACCGCCTGGCACCTTCCAAGGTTGCCACTTCTCCTTTAAGTTGTTCTGCAGTCTCCATTTCTGCAAGCCCCTGGTTGAGAAGCTCTTCGAATTGGTTACCTGCAGGATTAGTTTCGAAGGCTAGTTGTTGTTCCTTAGCCTCCTTAACTTTCTGCTGAAGTTCCAGAATCTGCCTTTCCCAAATAAGAATAGACTTAGCTCGAGCATCATATTCAGTTTTTGCCTGCTTCAGATGCATAGCTTGATCCTCAGCTTCTTGAGAAAGTTTCGAAGCTTGTTCATAAGCGGCATCCATGGCAATGCGTTTCTCGTGAACCTTCTTGGCAGCAGATTCGTCTTGGAGAAGGTAGCCAGTTACGTTGTCCAGCAAATTCTGAAGATCAAACAAGAGAGTACTAACTGGCAAGGAGCAGTTGGAAAGATTGACCTTTGTGAGCAGCTCCTTCATAGTATAGCAAGCAGTACTATCTTGCTTAAGCACTTCGAATATATCCACATTGAGAATAGTTCTCCTAATTTTGTTGAGAAGAACAACTCTTTCATCTGTGGGAAGAGGATAGCTGGTTGAACTTGTGCCAGCCCTAGCGAGTGGGACGTCCCTCTAAGCCAACTTTGCCTTCATGTACCCAATGGGGTCATTTCGCCTCAGAAGTGCCAGTTCCTCGTCAGTCATTCGAGACGGAGAGGATTGGGGGAATTCCACGCGTAGGGGAACCACGTTTGTTTCAACCTCTAGGGTTTCGTTGATTGCATCACCATCCCCTTCATTTGCTTCGTGCTCTTGGTCTTCTTCATCCTCGTCCAAATCTACCACTTCGATACCATCCCTTTCGCCTCTATTTGCGTTAGACTCCGTCCCGGCAGTCGAACCATCATTGACGTTTTCCTCGTCATTGGCGTTTTCCTCCTCAGATTCTTCGTCTGCAGATTCTTCGGCTCCTCGCCCAGAATCAGCTTTTTCTTCTTCAGTCTGAGTATCCTTTGGGTCCTCTTGAAGAGTTTCAAGAGGGGACTTTTGAAGAACCCTTTGCGAATCCTCTGCAGACGTTTGAAGTATCGTTTCGTTCACCTCTTTCAGAGGAATGGAGGTACCTTGGTCATCCGGCTGTTCAGAAGTTCCAGCCAGAACCGCCACATTGGAAGAACCTTTGTTTTGGACCAAGTTGCTGGAATCTCCTTGAGGAGAGGAGTTAAGCGGAGCAGCAGCTCTGGATGGTGAGGTCGAAATGGTAGAAGTGGGATTCAAAATGTTCTGCAAAGAGCAGCAGAGTGTTAAAGAAAAACATTCACAAGGTAATAAGAAGTTAAACATTTTTAGAAGAAGTTCGATTTACCTGTGGACCCTCAGAGGAGAGGTTACTAGCTATGCGTTCCAACGGTGGGTTGGAGGTCGAAGGTGGATTTTTGGATTTAGGTAAGGGAGCAGCATCCCTGGAATCGAGTCCAGAGACACTAGTCGAAACAATGCTTTTAGGGGTAGCTTTCTTTAGCTTCTTCTTCGAAGCAGTATTTGAGTTTCCTCCAGCCGTGGGGTCTTCCCCAGTAGTGCTTGGTTTCCGCTTCTTGGGAGTAGTAGGAGGAAGCTTGTTGGTCTGAACGAATTTTAACGAAGTTAGATATAAACCACAAAGCTTGAGTGAATTCGAAACATAAAAAACTAAGTGATTACCGTTGGAATTGGGGCACTTGTTGTTGTTGGCGTTATTGTTGTTGTTGTAGTTGCAGCAGTAGTAGTTGTTTCGGGTGGATTAGCTTTTTCGGTAGTTTCGATGGAGGCTTGAGAGGAACTCCCTTCCTTCGATTTCGAGGCAGCTGTCTTTATCCTGATAGCTGAAAGTCAAAACAATTAAAGCAAAGGTTAAAGATATGGAAAATAAAAGACATTTGGGATTTTTCCCAAGCATTCGCACCTGTGCCTTGATCAGATTTAATTGACATGGCAGAAAGGTCGTATCGAAGGTGTCCTGGGAAATCATGAATCCAGTATCGAGCCCATGTCACAGTCTCAGATGGCTTTGGTTTCCTTTGAAGATATTTGAACATCTCTTTGCAAGTAAACCACCATGGATATGGGGGAAACCAAGTCAAAGCCAGTTCTGAGGTAGGTAATCTGGGAAATTTAGGTGGATGCATTTCGAATGCCAACCTATACCTATCCTCAGGTGACAACCCTGAAGGAAGTTTTAGCTTAGAAACTTTTTGTTTAAATTTTTCCTTCAAGGTCTCAGCTGCTTGATGCACAGTGGAGTCCAAGCGCGTGGGGTCGTAAGTAGTTTCAAAATAATTTTGAAAAGCTTTTATCTCTTTGGCATGAGTAAACATACCTTTCTTTGCTGGTACCTGCACATCGAAGGCATCAATTAGTTTTTGTCGAATTGTAAGTGTATCGAACATACAATTTTGATAAAACTTAATCCACCACTCCAGAAATCCTTTAGCCGCGAGATGGGTAGGTTCGAAGGCTATTAGCTCAAATTGGGCGAATCCTTGATATTGTTCTTGCTGGATCTTGGCCTCCCTTGCCTTGAAAGTTTGTCCAGAAGTGATGGCGCTCTCAGTTTGGAACAAAGGTTCAGGAATCAGTTGGCATAAGCCAAACTGCCTCGAAACAAAGTTTGGTTGGTAGGCAAAGAGAAGAATTTGGTTCTTGGTTGGGGTTATCCTTGAAGAGATGAGTCTAGGCAGCAAGAAATCTCTCCATACATCCTGAATCTCCTTGCTCTTGATGGTTTCTGAGAGAGCCATGGTGAACCAAGAAGGTCCATGAGCCCTCGAAGCAAAAGGCGCCATGCTTTCTTCGAACTTGTGCCTTTTGGAGAATATCATGATGTACTTCAAGAATTGAACCTTGAAGTCATCCCTGTCATCATTAGGAGTTAGTCTTCGAAGCCTAGTGCCTTCGACTATCCTATCACTTATTTCAGAATCTTGCTCATCAATGGTATTGGCGGTTGATAAGGAAGGTTCGAACATGGCATTTAGCCATAGTTGGAGTAACCAAAATGGGCCAGCTAATAGAATGTTTTTGGAGGTGTGGGATTTGAGGCTCGAAACAGCTGACCTCAGGCTCTCATGGAGGTCAACTAAGAGTAATTCACTTAGGCACACTTTGCGATTTTCGTGTAAATCCCTAGCTAGAGGAATGAACCTACTAGCTACCTGCAGGGATCTACTGCAGAAAACATATCTAGACAGCCACAGGGTTAAGAAAGCAATGTGCTCTATGTCAGACACATTGTCCCCTTCAGCATGATAATGGCTGATGAATTTGGAAAAGCCGGCTAACTTGACTTCGAAGTCAATTATGCTTGAGTGCTCTTCGTTGTCAGGAACATAAGTTTCTCCCACTGGCGACAGTCCAGTAATGGCCGCTATATCGAAGAAGGTTGGGGTAATCATTCCACCTGGGAGATGGAAAGTGTTGTAGGTACTATCCCAGAAATAAAGGGACGCAAACAGCAGAGGATGGCTATAGGTGAATCCAGGTTTCGATAGCTTAATGAGGTTATAAATGCCTAATTCTTCCCATTGCTGGGATTTCTTGGCTTCTACTTTCGTGAACCAATTTTGATAAGCAATATCAGAAGTAGGGCAAGATCGAAATGGCTTAAAATTGCTTTTTACATAATCCAAAACAAATGGGTCCTTGGGAGGAACAGTTGGGGTTTCTACGGTATTCGAACTAAGAGATTCTACTGCCCTAGGGGCATCCATTTTGTTGAATAAGGGTTTGAAGTTATAACAGACGGGAAAAATTGTCCTGGTGTCCTTTAATATTTCAAAAACTGTAAGAGGGCCATTTAAGGCTAACCTCTTACCAGCAACATGGGTAGGGATGAGTACCTGTGATGCGTACAGCATTTCTTTTTCTTTGGAAATCATTTGAGGAGCAAGAGCAGATTGGCCTTGAATGGTGATGATTTTACTCTCCATGGTTGCTCCTGTAGTTTTTCCTTTCTTCTTGGAGACTTTCTTGAGTTGGGATGAAGTGGAAGAAGACATTTTTGTTGTTTGAAAGCTTGGACTTTGTTTTATGAGAGAAGAAGGGTAAAAAGTCTTAGTATGAAAGGTTTAGAGTGTGAAAAGAAAAGAAGAAGATTAAGTTGATGTTTTATAATGAGAAGTTTAAACATCCACCGAATAAAGGTGTGATACGTGGAGATCATGGGTTGGTGTGATGAAGAGGTGGCTTGAAGTTGATATAGGTAATAGGCGTGATTTAAAAGATAATCATTACTCATAACTGCACCACGCTGTGAAGTGACTCCGGGCGGTTAAGGAATCCAAAAGGTGCTATGATTGATGTGACTAGAGTCAAATGCATTAAATGTTACGATGATTCGAAAGTCCTATCGAAATCTTGTGTAGATGTTTAAAATAGGTATTTCTCAAAGGAATCGAAATACATATTTTAAAGGGGCAATTTGTTGGCTGAAGATTTCGATAATATTATTTAGAAGCCAAAAGAGATAAACGTTCTGATCAAAATGGAATTAAACGCCATATTTCGAAGTTGCAGAAGCAGTGTTTCGAATAAGTGTGTCAAAGCTTGAAGCTTCGAACGGTAATTATGGGAACATATCCAAAGGAGTCTCGAAATAACAGCGAGGCTATGTTTGGGAAAAGCGTTCGAAACGGAGAAACACAAAAGCATTTAAAATTCAAAATGGAAGCGGGACTTTCAAAGTTTGAAAGTTATGTGTTGGAGCATTTGGGGACACGTGGAAAGATGAAAGAAGCATTGTCTTGCATGTTCGAAACGTGGCATAATCCTATAGCGAGACCGTTAGGGTCGAATTAGTATAAATAGAAGTCTTAGTATTAGGATTTCAGTGTGTCATATCTGTTATACAAAATACTCAATAACATTCAAACTACCACATGGCAAGGGAAACGAATGCAAGAGAAATGTATGTATGATAGCACCATGTATTTCTAACTTAATGAAAGTCTTTTACCATTTCCAGTACTTTCCAATATACATTTTTGTCAGGCAACATTTACAAGTTTTCTTATTTACAGTCTTTTCACTTCGAAGTCTTTTCCTCAAAGTTTTACGTTTTACTGTTTTCTTTATATTTCGAGCACTTTAGATTTCAGAGAACTGTCACATTTTCAATACCTTTACTTTCAAGTATCGTCCTTCGAGCGCATACTTTTACTTAAAATCATTTATAGATTTCTTGCATTAAACGCTTTCTTCACATTTTAAACTTCTACATTCCAGAAACCTTTATGTTAAACGTTTTGTAAGTCGAAACCATTTACCTCATTTTTCATACAGTTTTATATGTCTTGACAATCAACATTACAATTAGCATTTATTCGTATAACTTAATTCTCATGCACATTTTGATTACGTCTTTAGACTCTTAGAGAGAGAGATCGAAATAAGCCAAACACTTATACAATATTGACCATGAATATCTCTTCGATTGTGAGAGTAACTTTAATATCCAAAGAGTCCTAGGATCAATCTAGTCGATCCTGTGAGTTACCAGAGAGATTGAATAACAGTAAGAAAGATTATTCGATAGTTTGGAAGACTAGCGGTTGTTTACCAGAAATCACTGGAAACAATGACGGACCTGAACAAGGATCCCGATGGACCCTGGTTTTTGATGGGGCATCTAACGCACTCGGCAATGGTATCGATGATGTACTCATATCTCTTGAAGGATGTTGTTGTACCCCAAATTTTGACCTAAGATATCATCTCCCATCTGCATCATTATATTGCAAGTGTTTTGATCTATTGATTTTAAAAATTCATAACTTTTTCGGGTCGAGAGCTATTTATTTCTGAACACTAAATTTATTAATTGATTCATGCTAAAACAATGTTTATTAATTATTTATTATCTTAAATTTAAATAATTAGAATTTGTTTTCAATTGTTATATAATTTAAAGATTTATAGATAATAAAATAAATATTAGAAAAGAGGCATATTAATCGTTCAGACAATGTTTATTTATTATTCACTATCTTAAATTTAAATAATTGGAATTTATTTTCAGTTATTACATAATTTAAAGATTTATGAATAATATAATAAATATTTGAAAAAGTTCATTAATTGGTCAATAATGGTTATTTAATTATTTATCATTCTAAGTTAAATAATTGAAATTCTATTTTTAATTATTACAATTTAGAAAATTATGAATAATGAATTAAATAATTGAAACTATTAATTGATCAATGATATTTATTTATTTGTTTATTATTCTGAATTTAAGTAATTGAAATTTATTTTCAATTATTATACAATTTAAAGAATTATAAACGATAAAATAAATAATTAGAGAGAAGGAAGGAATTAATTGGCAAATATTGGAATTTTATTCATTTTATTCTAATTGTACAATTATTGTGTAAATACTGTATTTATTTACAACGAATTTACAATAATAATTTTTTACAAAGTTAAAATGAAATAAAAACTATTCTAATGTTTTCTAATTCTAAATCTTCTATCCAATGCCTTTTTGTCTGCTCATTTGATTTTACCTGCAAAAATAATTAAAAGAAAAAAATTAGAATTGAACAAATAATTAAAGGCAGAAAATTATTTAGTGTTCATCATTAAAAGCAACGGCTGGAATCAGTTTACCCTTTTTTGCAAATCACGGGATTTCTCCCGGTTCACAAAAAGGGAGGAATTTTTATTTTCATAAATGAATGCACAATTTAAAACATGCATAAATTCATTTTATTTTTCAAAGCTGCATAATTAAAATCAATTGCATTTTCAAAAATCCCATGACATATTCAATTCCAACGTAAACATAACATGCCATGCACATAGAAGAAGCCAAAACAAATAGGCTCCATGCTGTGCCTTTGCAAGTCAAAGAAGTATGCAATTCAAAACAATTTTTGCAAGCATAATATATTCCATTTTCATCATGTTCCAGCACTTTTGCAATTTCAGAAAACAGTACAGTACATCATTTAAATGTCAAAATGGTACTTATGAGAGAGAAGAGAGAAAGAAGTATGGTTTTGCAGGTTTTAGTTTAGGCAGAAGGAATTACAAAACAAAACTGCAGCAGCATACAGTAAAAATAAAGAAGCACAAGAGTAGAATACAAACAAACCATATGGAGCAGTAGATGTGCAGAAGGCCAAAGAAGTATATTAAAATATACCATAAACCTGTAACGTAAACCAAGAAGCCAGCAAAACTGATATACAACACAAACCCCTTCAAAAACAAGGGAGAGGACAACCTGTTCACAAGCCTTCAAGCCTAGAAACAAACTGTCAAAATATACAAAGATTCTCTCAAGCCTTAAAAACATAACCTGCTATCTGCATATACCATAGAACCAATATGGCATAAAACCATCTCAAGCCTTAAAACCATGTCAAACACCATGGCCTAAACCTCAAACCATAAACAAACCAGTACCATCCATAAACATGACCAAAACCTGCTGCCTTAAGCCATAGAAACCAATAACCATTTCAAGGCCTAAACGAAAACCTTAATAACCTACTTAAGCCATAGAAAACCATCAACCTGATTGAGCCATCAAACCAATACCATAAAAAAATCATTCAAAACTGCATTACCATAAAACCTGCTACTGCATCACCGAAACCAAAACCAACATGGTCAAAAACCAGAACCATTTCAGAAACCAGTAAAACCTGCGTGAAGCCCTCAAAACCATATATCAAAACCTTATGGCCAAACATAAAACCAGTAGGACCATAAAAACTATCAAAACCATGGCCTAAACCAATCTCCAAACCCAAGCATATGAAGACCTCAGATACATCCTCATTGGCCAAAAGAAAAAGCATACAATAACAAGAATCACAGTGAAGAAGAAGATAGGAAATGTTCAAATCAACGGAAAGCATACAGTAGCAGTAGCAAGAGAAGAAGAGGAAAAATCAAAGCAAAAGGGCCGAAAGGAACGAAATACCAGTAATCAGAAGCAATATCACGCCGTCACTATCCTCCCTGCTCGCCCCGGCCTCCTAGCTCGTCAAACCTTCCTCCTCCGTCTCCGCCTCAAGGTAGCATTTTTTTCCCTCTTTTACTTTCATAATACCTCCAACAAGCATAATAATGTGAATAAGAATTAAATAGATACAAATCATGAACATGCAAGTTTGTAACAAACCCTAACGAAATCAGAAACAATCGTACCGTGAGCCCCCTCGCCGTAGCTTTAGTCGGAGAAGAAGATTGGAAGCTGGTGGCCTTTGGGACGAGAGAAAAGCTCAGACAAGGACCAATGACGCGCGAGAAAGATGAGAACGAAGAAGACGATACAAGAAGCTTGGGCGCCGTTGCTGCTAACCAAAACCCTAATCCCTTTCTCAGCTAACCAAAACAATGTTTACCCTAAAAAACAAATTATGAATAATGTTGGACCTGACCCGCCTCCCTGCTTAAGCCCAAACGAATCCTTTTTACACCCCCATCCCTTTTCTTGTTATGGGCCCCCTAAAGTCCCTTTGGCCCATACAATTGCCTATTCACCCCTTTAATTTTGATACACCTCTGCTTCTCTTTTAGTTTTTTTAGAATTCTTATTTAATTTAGTTTTATTAGTAATTTAATCAAATAGAGGATTTAATTAAAACATTTTTAAATAATGTGACCATTTTTATTATTTTAACTTTAGGTTTAGTTTAGTAATTTTAGTTTTTTTATTATTAGGTTTGATTAATAGCTTTTAAGTTTTAATTTAGTTTAGAGTTATTTAATAATTCTTAAAGAAATATCTTATATTAATATTAAAAAACACATAAAAACAAAAAAACATATAAAAATAAAAAACTTAAAAAACATTTTATTTAATTAATTCTCTTGCGTTATTAATATTACACAAAAATCTAAAAAATACATGTTCACACACTTAGTCTTTTATTTAAATTGTTGTATATCATTTATTTATCATAATTTTCTGTTTACTCGATTATTCCGTTTATGCCTAAATCCAAGGGAAAAACGATTAAATTTGTTGACTTCATGTCCTCAAGTCCAATCGTGCGAACATTTGCATTTCATTAAAACTTAGGACAATTTCTCTCAAATATTCAACCTTTTTAAAATTTATACCTTTTAATCCAAAACTTCGACATTAGGTCGTCGTATCTTCAAAAACCCGTCCGTACCCCTTTTTCGGCCAAAACAATTATTTCGATCAAACAAACAATTTTAATAAACAGATATTTCAAAAGGTTCCTATAGAGTACTATAGATACACTGGGTGCTAATACCTTCCCATTGTATAACCAACCCCCGAACTCTCGATCTCTTTTCAAAAACGCCTTGTATTTTTATTACTTTTAAAAAGTATTATTTACATTGCATATTAGGGTTTTATTTCGCTCTTTCCCCTTTTCCTTTGGAAACAATAAAGCGCGGTGGCGACTCTTGCTTTTGTGAGACGAATTAATCAATAATTCGATCTCCGATTTACCCCGCTACATTTTTTATCGCTATAGAATTGGCGACTCTGCTGGGGACAGATTGACCTTTTGCTGGTCCATCCCTAAGTGGGTTAAGCCTAATTTGTCTTATCTGTTTACTATTATTTGATTTGTTTGATTATGTGTTTAAATTGGGGTGTTTGAGTTTTTTGCAAAGGACGAATCCTATACCCGGATTAAGTAACACTTAAGGAATAGGACGGGCGGTACAGTCATGTTAACTTTGAGGGAGTAATCCCGAAGGAAGGAGGCATGAGATCCCCCACTCAATGGAAGGCCCTCTTGAACTTAATATTTGTTTACCGAGTAATCGGGAAGACATTATTATTTTCGACCTAGGAGCCCGAGAAGTTGAGGACCGTAGAACCCTAACCCCTCTTGGCCTTTCTAGGTGTAGCGCGGAGACTATCACAGAGTAATTCGGAAGTAGTTGTCACGCGATGCTACGCTCAGATGAGTTTCTCTTGAGAATATTGCTAATTATCGAGTAATCAAGACGTCGACAATATCCGAAGGAGGAATGTAGACTCTGGGAACTCTTAGAACATTGTCTTACAGGTGCAATTGAACCGTTAGTACATACCTTGGGGTGGGCTTTACCTTTGACTCCATGCTGAACGTTGAACCTTTGAACCCCATGTTTGCAAGCTTGTGTGTGACTGTTGCATTATCATTCATTCATGCATTCATCAACATCTTTGTAAAAAACTTGTTTTTCAAGGAACTTCGGAATGATTTTTGCAGACATCTCAGGTTATTATGGAATTTGGAAGGAGAAACACTCGAAGCTTTAGTTTTAAGGAGCCCGAGATTGAAGAGCTGAAGAGTTTGATTCCGAAGATCGAGAACCCGACGGATTTTCAGAGAAAGTATGGGTCCATTGTACCTCTCATGAAGCGCAAGATGAAGGAAGGCATCCTCAATACGTTGGTTCAATTCTACGATCCCTTGTACCAATGTTTCACCTTTCCGGATTACCAGTTGGTGCCCACCTTAGAAGAGTATTCTTATATACTTGGTTTGCCGATCACCGACTGTGTTCCTTTTTCTGGATTAGAAGAGGAGCCCAAATCTCACGAGATAGCGACCATCACCCACCTGAAGAAGTCAGAGATAGAGGATAACATGACTACAAAAGGGGGAATCCGAGGTTTGTCTGCGCAGTTTTTGTTGAGGAAAGCTCGTCATTTTTGCTGAGATAAAAGATATTGTTGCCTTTGAAGACGTGTTTACTTTACTCGCCTATGGTCTATTCTTGTTCCCTAACGTTGATAAGTTTGTGGATATCAACGCCATCAGAATTTTCTTGATTGGAAATCCGGTCCCTACGCTGCTAGGAGATACCTACTACTCCATCCATCTTCGAAACTCTTATCAAGGAGGGATGATTATTTGTTGTACACCGTTGTTGTATCAGTGGTATGTTTCTCACCTACTGGGGTCTGATGTTTTCTGGGATCTCGAGAAGGAACCGCGTTGGGCGCCAAAGATCATGGCTCTCACTCATTTCGACATTGACTGGTATAATCGAGTTTACTACGACGTGAAGATCATCGATAACTGTGGTGCTTTTCCTAATGTGCCTCTTCTCGGTACGAGAGGTGGAATCAACTATAACCCTGTTCTCGCGCGCCGTCAGTTTGGATACCCGATGAGGGATAAGCCAAACAACATCCATGTGAGTGGTTTCTTTCTTCAGGAAGGACAAGATCATCAGGAAGCTAAGAGGGAGATCGAAGGAGCTTGGCGCCACGTCCATAGGAAAGGGAGAGATATGTTAGGACATAGAGGTGCCGTTTCTTTGGAGCCTTACCTACAATGGGTCCGTGCTAGGGCTTGTGCTCTCAAGATGCCCTATAAACTTGAGAAACCTTTATTCCCTGCCATTGCACCATCATCTGTTGTTATCCCTATCGCGAATATAGGAGAATACCAAGGAAATCTGGCTAGGATGAAGTCCGAGAGGGATGCTTGGAAAGAAAAGTACCATATGTCTGAATATGAGAATCAAGTCCTGACTCGACAGTTAAAGGAAAAGGAGGAGTTGCTCTTTATTCAAGACGGCTGGTTCATTGACCACGATGAGAAGCTTCGTCAAAAGGATGCTTTGTTGAAGAAGTATGCTGGTGAGAGGAAGAGAAAGAAGGAAGGTTCGGTAAGCGTGGCTCTCGTTCCTAATCCACAGAAGGAAATCATTGATCGACTGGTAGCTGAGAAGAAAGAGATGTAAGACTTTTATGAAGAGAAGATCAAGAAGCTCCGGTTACAGTTGGTGTTTGGTCCTTCATCTGAGGATTCCGAGTGATCTTTAGCTTTTAGTTTTATTTTACTGATGTCATTTTTGTAAAACTATGTAAAAGGGCTTCATGCTCCGAAGTTGTAATTTATTGCTTTATTATGGGCTTCATGCTCCAAAATTGTAATTTATCGCTTTATTATGGGCTTCATGCTCCAAAGTTGTAATTTATTGCTTTATTTTTAGACTTCATGTTTTAAAATTGTAATTTATCGCTTTATTATGGAGTTCATGTTTCGAAGTTGTAATTTACTGCTTTTATTATTGGGTTGTTATCCCAAAGTTGTAATTTACTGTTTTGATATGCCAAAATTGTAAGTTGTAAGTTATCGCTTTCGGTTAATGGATTGAGTTTTTGTTGTTCCAAATTCCTTTACCATTGATGCATGCAAAATTATTAAAGTTCCTTGAAAACTTTTAAAATGAATCATCATTTGCATCGCACATCATGCATCATTCAACATTTCACTTCGCATGTTTTCTAGAGTCTTATCCTTGTTCTTTTTCCACTCAAAAGGTTGTCAAGCTGTCTCACCGATACGACACTCGAGCCAATCGTCAGAGGAAAATGGAAGATCTGGAACAGGAAAATCATGAGCTTCGTGGGGAAGTTGCTACACTTCGTGTCGAGATGGAAAAGTTAACTGCGTTAGTGGAAAGTTTGGTGGCTGTTCAGAATCAGCCATCAACTACAGCTGCCGAGATTCAGACTTCAACTCCAGTGGTTTCCGAGATTGTCACCGTTCCGACGTCCGTGACTCAAATCAACTCTCCGCTTCAACATCAGATGTCGAAAGGTTTTCCGTGGGGAATGCCTTACAACTTTGTTCCAGAGGGGTATCAGCCTGCCGTACAACCCTTATTTCAACCTGCTTTGTCTCTTCCTCAGCCAGAGACAACTGCTATGCCGCCAGTAATTCCGTCTGTGACACCTTTTCCGCAACCGATTATGACAACCGTTGCTCCTGTGGTCCACTCCGTGCCATACTTGAATGAACCTACTTATCCTGCCGAGCCTGCTGAAAGTTTGGGTCTCTTTGATAGAATGGAAGAATTTCAGGATCAGTTCCAGGAAATGCAGAAGGAGCTTAGAACATTGAAGGGGAAGGATCTGTTTGGGAAGAACACGCATGACCTTTGTTTAGTTCCGAATGTCAAGATTCCAGCAAAATTCAAAGTGCCAGACTTTGAGAGATATAAGGGTGATTCGTGTCCTCGAAGTCATTTGACAATGTACGTGAGAAAGATGTCTACGTATTCCGATGATCATGACTTGTTGATTCATTATTTTCAAGATAGTTTGACGGGTGCTGCTCTGAAGTGGTATATGGGTTTAGACAGTATTCAGATCCGCAACTTCAACGATCTTAGCGAAGCTTTTGTCCACCAGTACAAGTATAACGTTGACATGGCACCGGACAGGGATCAACTCCGGGCGATGTCGCAAAGAGACCGAGAATCTTTTAAGGAGTATGCCCAGAGGTGGCATGAAATTGCTTCTCAAATCTATCCACCTCTTGAGGAGAAAGAGATGACGAAGATATTTTTGAAGACTTTAGGGTCCTTTTACTATGAAAGAATGATAGCCAGCGCACCCAGTGACTTCACCGAAATGGTAAGCATGGGCATGCGGTTAGAGGAAGGGATTCGTGAAGGGCGTTTGGTTAAAGAAGGGAGTCTGTCTAGCAGTACTAAGAAGTTTGGAAGTGTTTTCCCGAAAAGAAAAGAGCAGGATGTCAGCGCTTTGTTTCCAGGTAGACCGAGGAGAGGTTACTCTCACGTTGCGGCAGTCACTCCGGCTGTCCGCCCAGCTTTGATGACCCCAGCTCATCAAACCCCACCAACTCAACAACGGCCATTTCAGCAGCAGCCTCGACAACAGGCTTATCCATTCAACAATCAGAACCGTTCACCAAGAAAACCGTAGTTCGATGCCATTCCTATGACTTATACTGAATTGTTCCCTGCTCTTATCAGAAAGAACCTCATAACGACAAAGCCTCCTCCTGTCGCACCGAATAGTACTTCTCCGTGGTACAAGGCGGATCAGTTTTGTGAGTATCATCAAGGGTCGCCGGGGCACAACCTTGAGAATTGCTTTGCTCTGAAGGCGGACGTGCAAAGATTGATTAAGAATGGTATCTTGTCTTTCAAGGATGTTAATCCAAATTTTAGAGATAATCCTTTACCTCGACATGGGGAAGCTTCAGTGAATATGGTGGAAGGTTGTCCGGGGAAGTTTCGAGTTTTTCAAGTTGAACACATAAGAGAGTCGTTGATCAGGTTACATCAGAGTTTGAGAAGACTTGCCTTTGTTAGGCACCAGCATGATTATGATGTTTGTGAATTTTGTTCAAGAGAGGATGATTGTCCTATTGTGAAGGAGGATATTCAGAAGTTGCTAGACCAGAGAGTTATCACCATTACGTATGACAGAAATCCGGAGGATGAAGTGAATGTTATCATACCACAATTCAATTTCCCTGAATCAGTAGAGATCGCTTACGACAGTCAGACTGCACCTGTTGATCCTTTGATTATTTACCCACCTGGTCCTGTGCCTTACAACTCAGACCAAGCTGTACCGTATAAGTATAATGCCACAATGATTGAGAATGGGGTAGAAGTCCCCATACCAACAAGACTGTCTTTTGTTAACATTGCTGATGTGAGTAGAGTTACGAGAAGTGGACGTGTTTTTGCAGCAGTACCTTTGAAGAGACCAGAAGTTCAAGTCAGGAGACCCATACCGGCGGAGATTCCAGTGAGAAATGTTGAACCAAGGGTTGAGATAGGCCGATCCAGTGAACCTATCCCTCACCCTGAGGATGATGAGATCTTGAAGCTTATCAAGAGAAGTGAATATAAGATTGTAGACCAGCTTTTGCAAACTCCTTCCAAGATTTCTTTGCTTGCTTTACTGAGAGATTCTGGTGCCCATAGAGAAGCTTTGATGAAGGTCTTGGACCAGGCGTTCGTGGATCATGATGTGACGGTTAACCAGTTTGATGGAATTGTGGGAAATATTACTTCGTGTAACAATCTTGGTTTCAATGATGAAGAGCTCCCATAGGAGGGGAGGAACCATAATATGGCTCTGCATATCTCAGTAAGTTGTGGAAATGATACCTTATTAAGTGTGTTGGTGGATACAGGTTCGTCGTTGAATGTGATGCCCAAGACTACATTATCTCGGCTCTCATATCCAAGTGCTCCCATGAGACCTAGTGGAGTAATTGTTAAAGCGTTTGATGGTTCTAGGAAGACAGTCATTGGTGAAGTGGATCTTCCTATAGTGATTGGTCCCCATACTTTTCAAATCACCTTCCAAGTGATGGATATCCGTGCTGCCTACAGTTGCTTATTGGGTCGTCCCTGGATCCATGATGCAGGGGCAGTCACCTCCACGCTCCATCAGAGACTAAAGTTTGTAAGGCATGGGAAGCTAGTGATGATTGGGGGAGAGCAAGCTATGGTGGTAAGCCATTTATCATCATTCTCTTTTATTGATGCTGACGAGGATGTTGGAACCCAGTTCCAAGGTCTTTCTGTTGCCAAGAATGCAGTGAAGATGCAAGGGGCATCCATTTCTTCTTTTGAGGATGCGCGGCGAGTGGTGGAAAGTGGTTCGGCCGAAGGATGGGGCCAGGTGTTGACTTTGCCCGAGAACAAGTCTGGGGAAGGTCTTGGTTTTCATCCAGTGTCTGCAAGAGTCAAGCAAGAGGTGGTTGTTCGTCCGATTCAAGAGGTTTTCCGAAGTGCAGGGTTTATACATCCTGAGGTTGATGCTATCATAGATGACGATTCCGAGGAAGATTTGCCCGATTTTGTGACGCCTGGATTGGCTCGCCAAAACTGGATAGCTGTTGACGTTCCTATTATTATGCACATTTCCGAGTAATGTTTTGTTTTGTTTTTCTTTGAAAAATTCGCTCTGCCCAAGGCGAAAAGTATTTTGTGTCGGGCTATGAAAAAGAATTCCTTTTGCTATGCCCAAGGCAAAAGAGATATGTCTGGGCTCCTTGTTTCAAGTATTTCCCTTTAATGAATAAAAATGTTATTTTGTCCACTACTGTTTTATTTTTCACTTTTTCTGGGAAATAGTAATGAAAATTAATTAATAACCTTTTGTTTTATTTGCATAAATCGATTTCTAAAATAAAGCATAATCATATGTGCAGATTAATCCATGACTTAACCATCGAAAACAATGATCCTATGCCCTCTCCCAACTTTGAATTCCCTGTGTTCAGAGCCGAAGAAAAGGATGATGAAGAGGTTCTTGTTGAGATTTCCCGTTTGCTTGAGCATGATGAGAAGATTATTCAACCATTTGAAGAACCTGTAGAGTTGGTTAACTTGGGTGATGAAGAAGATAGAAAGGAAGTCAAAGTCGGAGCATTGCTTATCCCGGGAATTAAGGAGAAAATGTTGGAGCTTCTCAAAGAGTATGTCGACGTGTTTGCCTGGTCCTACCAGGATATGCCGGGTTTGGACAATGATATTGTGGAGCATCGTTTACCATTGAGACCTGAATGTCCGCCTATCAAGCAGAAGTTGAGAAGGACTCGTCCCGATATGGCTGACAAGATCAAAGAGGAGGTTCAGAAGCAAATTAATGTAGGTTTCCTTGTGACATCGGTCTATCCTCAGTGGTTGGCCAACATAGTGCCTGTTGCTAAGAAAGATGGCAAAGTTCAGATGTGTGTAGACTATAGAGATCTGAATAGAGCTAGCCCAAAGGATGACTTCCCATTACCGCACATTGACGTATTGGTCGACAGTACCGCCAAGTTCAAAGTCTTTTCTTTCATGGACGGTTTCTCTGGTTATAATCAAATCAAGATGGCACCAGAAGATATGGAGAAGACCGCTTTCATTACACCTTGGGGAACTTTTTGTTATCGGGTTATGCCGTTTGGTTTGAGGAATGCTGGCGCAACATACCAAAGAGCCATGACTGCTTTGTTCCATGACATGATGCATAAAGAGATAGAAGTGTATGTGGATGACATGATTGCCAAATCACAGACTGAGGAGGATCACTTGGAACATTTATTGAAGTTATTCCAGCGTTTGAGAAAGTACAAACTCCGTCTGAATCCCAACAAATGCACTTTTGGCGTTCGTTCTGGAAGACTTTTGGGTTTCATTGTCAGTCAGAAAGGTATTGAGGTAGATTCTGATAAATTCAAAGCTATTCGAGAAATGCCCGCCCCCAAGACGGAAAAACAAGTAAGAGGATTCCTTGGGAGACTGAATTACATTTCTAGGTTTATATCTCATATGACTGCTACCTGTGGGCCGATTTTCAAGCTTCTCCGAAAGAACCAAGGATGTGTGTGGACAGAAGATTGTCAGAGAGCTTTTGATAGCATCAAAGAATATTTGCTTGAACCTCCCATTTTGATTCCTCCGGTGGAAGGAAGACCTTTGATTATGTACCTGACTATATTGGAAGATTCCATGGGATGTGTGCTTGGTCAACAAGATGAGACTGGAAGAAAGGAACATGCCGTATATTATCTGAGTAAGAAATTCACAGACTGTGAGTCTCGATACTCATTGCTTGAGAAAACCTGTTGTGCTTTAGCTTGGGCTGCTCGCCGTCTGCGCCAGTATATGATTAACCACACCACTTGGTTGATCTCCAAAATGGATCCGATCAAGTATATCTTTGAGAAGCCCGCCTTATCTGGAAGGATAGCTCGTTGGCAGATGTTGTTATCTGAATATGACATTGAGTATCACACTCAGAAATCAATCAAAGGGAGTATTTTAGCTGATCATTTGGCTCACCAACCAATTGACGATTATCAATCCATCAAGTTTGATTTCCCAGATGAAGATGTTATGTACTTGAAAGCTAAAGATTGTGAAGAGCCGTTACCTGAAGAAGGACCTGATCCTGAGTCGCATTGGGGCTTGATATTCGACGGAGCTGTGAATTCTTATGGGAATGGAATTGGGGCAATCATCGTCACTCCCCGAGGTACTCATATCCCGTTCACGGCAAGATTGAAGTTTGACTGCACGAACAACATGGCTGAGTATGAGGCATGTATTATGGGTCTCGAAGAAGCAGTGGATCTAAGGATTAAGATTCTTGATATTTACAGAGATTCGGCATTGGTAATTAATCAAATCAAAGGAGAATGGGAGACTCGTCATCCTAGTTTGATCCCTTACAGAGACTATGCTAGAAGATTGTTAAACTTCTTCAACAAAGTGGAATTACATCATATCCCTAGAGATGAAAACCAAATGGCTGATGCTTTAGCTACTTTGTCTTCAATGTTTCAAGTGAATGATTGGAATGATGTGCCTACAATCAGAGTTATGCGCCTTGACAAACCTGCTCACGTGTTCTCAGTAGAAGAGGTCACCGATGACAAACCGTGGTTCTATGACATTAAACGTGTTCTTCAAACTCAAGAGTACCCGCCCGGGGCATCAAATAAAGATAGGAAGACGTTGAGAAGATTAGCAAGCAGTTTCTTCCTCAATGAAGAAGTATTGTATAAGAAGAATTATGACATGGTCTTGCTCAGATGTGTAGACAGACGTGAAGCAGACATGCTGATGCAAGAAGTACATGAAGGATCCTTTGGCACTCATGCCAATGGACATGCAATGGCTAAAAAGATGTTGAGAGCTGGTTACTACTGGATGACAATGGAATCTGATTGCTGCAAGTATGTGAAGAAATGTCATAAATTCCAGATTTATGCGGACAAGATGCACGTGCCGCCGACCCTCCTCAATGTTATCTCTTCACCTTGGCCTTTCTCTATGTGGGGAATTAATATGATTGGAATGATTGAACCCAAAGCTTCAAATGGTCATCGTTTCATTTTGGTAGCGATCGATTATTTTACTAAATGGGTGGAAGCAGCATCTTATGCTAATGTAACCAGACAGGTGGTAGTCAGATTTATCAAGAATCAGATCATTTGTCGATACGGTATCCCGAGCAAGATCATCACTGATAATGGTTCGAATTTGAATAACAGGATGATGAGAGAGCTTTGTGAAGAGTTCAAGATCGAACATCATAATTCTTCTCCTTATAGACCGAAGATGAATGGGGCTGTTGAAGCTGCTAACAAGAACATCAAAAAGATTGTCCAGAAGATGGTGATAACTTATAAGGATTGGCATGAGATGCTTCCATTTGCTCTGCATGGATACCGTACTTCAGTTCGAACTTCAACAGGTGCAACTCCATTTTCCCTGGTTTATGGTATGGAAGCTGTACTCCCTGTGGAGGTTGAGATTTCGTCTCTGAGAGTGTTGAGGGAAGCTAAACTTTCTGAGGCCGAATGGTGTCAAAGTAGATATGATCAGTTGAATTTAATCGAAGAGAAGAGATTGACAGCTTTGTGTCACGGTCAATTATATCAGCAGAGAATGAAGAAGGCTTTTGATAAGAAGGTTCGACCACGCGAGTTCAGAGAAGGTGACCTTGTGCTCAAGAAGATATTATCTTTCCAACCTGATTCTAGGGGCAAGTGGGCTCCGAATTATGAAGGACCGTATGTCGCTAAGAAAGTTTTCTCTGGAGGTGCTTTGATTCTCACCAATATGGACGGTGAAGAACTCCCGCGTCCCATGAACGCCGATGCAGTCAAGAAATATTTCGCTTAGGCGAGCTTTTGGTCAGACTAGTCTCGGCACTTGAGCACATTTTGGAATTCGAAGTTGTTAGGGAGAATAGTGATCATTGTTTTTGTGTAACCTTTTTATTTCATGTGCTATTTCCCAAACTTTTGTAAACCGTTGGAGTCGCATTGTTAGCGAACTACCATATTATTAATGAAATTTGAGCATTTACCTTTTGTGGGCAAAATTTTAATTTTTGTGGAAATACTTGAAACAAATTTACTTAAAGTATTCTTATTTTAAAATGTGTCGTGAATAACAAAAGGAATATTAACAGTTTGTTCCAAGGATGGTCAAGCCATGAAATGCAAAACAGTACCGTAATTTATCCTTGCATGATGAACTTGTTTTCTTTCAAAACCGTCATGAAGTGTTGGTTGTGTACACTCTTGGTTCTAGTGGTGCTAAGTTTGGTGACTCCCCAGTGCTCCGGTTAAGTGTTGTTTTGGCTACCTTTGTTTGAGCAGATTTCGGAGGTATGGTGCGTTTTGTTTCTTGCCAGTAGTCTATTGGTATTAGAAGATTGGATTTGAATACTTTTCTCCTCAGAAGACTTGAGCCTTGTAGCGTGATACGCTCTGACGTTGCTTTGTGGTTCCAGTTCCAGTTATTTTCCGTTTTTTTAAAGATTGGTCGAGTATCTATTATTTCGTGACATCTTATCATCTTCAAGATATTCCATCTGTTTGTTTTGTCAGCATAACATTCATTTACTCATTTACACTTATATCACGCGTGCACATTCACATTTGCCGTTGATTTTGGGTTGTATACTTTGTTTTTAATACAATGTACGGTCTCTTTCCAAGTAGAAGGTTAGCTTAGGCAGAAAATGTGCTTCCTTTCTAAATTCCCCAACTGAGCTAATCCTCGTGGATGATTTTTGATTTAGTTTACCTTGTCCACTTCTGGATAGGATGAATTCCCCAATCGAGTTACTTTCTCATTGGGTGGAATCGTGTTTGGCTGTTTTCCCTCTAGTTTATTCCTGGATGAAGTTGTTGCCTCTTGCCTAGGCTATCTCATGATTTTTCCCAGTGAAATCGCGACCTAGACAGATGGTGCATTTATTTTGCACATTTATATGTGATCTCCTCGGGAATGGACTGATTCATGATTCTCTTTGACGAATATTTTATTCTCTGCCAGTGTCATCGCAACTTCTTTCTGAGTTACTCTGTGGAAAATGACAAGCGGCAGCTCTTCACGAGCAACTTGTGCGTTATTATTATTTTTGGAAAACGACAAGCGGCAGCTCTTCACGAGCAACTTGTGCGTTATTATTATTTTTGGAAAACGACAAGCGGCAGCTCTTCACGAGCAACTTGTGCGTTATTATTATTGGAAGACGACAAGCGGTAGCTCTTCATGAGTAACTTGTACGTCATAGACATCGTCGGAAAGCGACAAGCGGCAGCTCTTCACGAGCAACTTGTGCGTTATTATTATTGGAAAACGACAAGAGGTAGCTCTTCACGAGCAACTTGTACGTCATAGTCATCGTCGGAAAACTACAAGCGGTAGTTCTTCATGAGCAACTTGTACGTCATAGACATCGTCGGAAAACGACAAGCGGCAGCTCTTCACGAGCAACTTGTGCGTTATTTTTATTTTTGGAAAACGACAAGCGGCAGCTCTTCACGAGCAACTTGTGCATTATTTTTCTTTGGACGACAGCCAGTGGCAGCCTCTTTATTTGAGCAGCCTGTATGTAATTGGTATTTTCTTTGGACGACAGCCAGTGGCAGCCTCTTTATTTGAGCAGCTTGTATGTAATTGGTATTTTCTTTGGACGACAGCAAGTAGCAGCCTCTTTATTTGAGCAGCTTGTGTGTAATTGGTATTTTATTTGGACGACAGCAAGTAGCAACCTCTTTATTTGAGCAGCTTGTATGTAATCGGTATTTTCTTTGGAAGACGGCAAGTGGCAGTTTCTTTATTTGAACAACTTGCGTCTCTACAATATTATTATATCAGCATTAATGAGTATCTCCGGAAATCTCGCCGAGAAGCTTGTCATGGATTATTACCTTCAGAAGTCGGTAATCCATCATCAGCAAGATTGATTTCTCTTCGTCTATCTTTAACCTTGAGTTGCGAACTCACAGTTCTAGGTCAATAATCTGTTTTATGGCCTATGCAAGATGCCTTCTTTGTTAGGGTCAGAGGTCGTATTCCCTCAATTTTATTCGCTGTCAAGAGTCCATTACTTGAAATCGATGGCTCGTTTCCCCAGTAGTGTATAATCCATGTCTCTGTGTTTTGTTGGTGTTTGATTCCTCCAGCATTGTCTTGTCTCATACAAATCTTTCTCTGTGAATTCAATCACTACATTCATATCAAACATAATGGCGGTATCTTAGGGTAAAAATTTGCGTAATTATGTATTTAAGTGCCTTCAATCTCGTTGAAACGAAGATTTCAATCTTCATATCTCCGGATAGAAGAAACTTAAATAGGGGCAGCTGTTGTACCCCAAATTTTGACCTAAGATATCATCTCCCATCTGCATCATTACATTGCAAGTGTTTTGATCTATTGATTTTAAAAATTCATAACTTTTTCGAGTCGAGAGCTATTTATTTATGAACACTAAATTTATTAATTGATTCATGCTAAAACAATGTTTATTAATTATTTATTATCTTAAATTTAAATAATTGGAATTTGTTTTCAATTGTTATATAATTTAAAGATTTATAGATAATAAAATAAATATTAGAAAAGAGGCATATTAATCGTTCAGACAGTGTTTATTTATTATTCACTATCTTAAATTTAAATAATTGGAATTTATTTTCAGTTATTACATAATTTAAAGATTTATGAATAATATAATAAATATTTGAAAAAGTTCATTAATTGGTCAATAATGGTTATTTAATTATTTATCATTCTAAGTTAAATAATTGAAATTCTATTTTTAATTATTACAATTTAGAAAATTATGAATAATGAATTAAATAATTGAAACTATTAATTGATCAATGATATTTATTTATTTGTTTATTATTCTGAATTTAAGTAATTGAAATTTATTTTCAATTATTATACAATTTAAAGAATTATAAACGATAAAATAAATAATTAGAGAGAAGGAAGGAATTAATTGGCAAATATTGGAATTTTATTCATTTTATTCTAATTGTACAATTATTGTATAAATACTGTATTTATTTACAACGAATTTACAATAATAATTTTTTACAAAGTTAAAATGAAATAAAAACTATTCTAATGTTTTCTAATTCTAAATCTTCTATCCAATGCCTTTTTGTCTGCTCATTTGATTTTACCTGCAAAAACAATTAAAAGAAAAAAATTAGAATTGAACAAATAATTAAAGGCAGAAAATTATTTAGTGTTCATCATTAAAAGCAACGGCTGGAATCAGTTTACCCTTTTTTGCAAATCACGGGATTTCTCCCGGTTCACAAAAAGGGAGGAATTTTTATTTTCATAAATGAATGCACAATTTAAAACATGCATAAATTCATTTTATTTTTCAAAGCTGCATAATTAAAATCAATTGCATTTTCAAAAATCCCATGACATATTCAATTCCAACGTAAACATAACATGCCATGCACATAGAAGAAGCCAAAACAAATAGGCTCCATGCTGTGCCTTTGCAAGTCAAAGAAGTATGCAATTCAAAACAATTTTTGCAAGCATAATATATTCCATTTTCATCATGTTCCAGCACTTTTGCAATTTCAGAAAACAGTACAGTACATCATTTAAATGTCAAAATGGTACTTATGAGAGAGAAGAGAGAAAGAAGTATGGTTTTGCAGGTTTTGGTTTAGGCAGAAGGAATTACAAAACAAAACTGCAGCAGCATACAGTAAAAATAAAGAAGCACAAGAGTAGAATACAAACAAACCATATGGAGCAGTAGATGTGCAGAAGGCCAAAGAAGTATATTAAAATATACCATAAACCTGTAACGTAAACCAAGAAGCCAGCAAAACTGATATACAACACAAACCCCTTCAAAAACAAGGGAGAGGACAACCTGTTCACAAGCCTTCAAGCCTAGAAACAAACTATCAAAATATACAAAGATTCTCTCAAGCCTTAAAAACATAACCTGCTATCTGCATATACCATAGAACCAATATGGCATAAAACCATCTCAAGCCTTAAAACCATGTCAAACACCATGGCCTAAACCTCAAACCATAAACAAACCAGTACCATCCATAAACATGACCAAAACCTGCTGCCTTAAGCCATAGAAACCAATAACCATTTCAAGGCCTAAACGAAAACCTCAATAACCTACTTAAACCATAGAAAACCATCAACCTGATTGAGCCATCAAACCAATACCACAAAAAAAATCATTCAAAACTGCATTACCATAAAACCTGCTACTGCATCACCGAAACCAAAACCAACATGGTCAAAAACCAGAACCATTTCAAAAACCAGTAAAACCTGTGTGAAGCCCTCAAAACCATATATCAAAACCTTATGGCCAAACATAAAACCAGTAGGACCATAAAAACTATCAAAACCATGGCCTAAACCAATCTCCAAACCCAAGCATACGAAGACCTCAGATACATCCTCATTGGCCAAAAGAAAAAGCATACAATAACAAGAATCACAGTGAAGAAGAAGATAGGAAAATGTTCAAATCAACGGAAAGCATACAGTAGCAGTAGCAAGAGAAGAAGAGGAAAAATCAAAGCAAAAGGGCCGAAAGGAACGAAATACCAGTAATCAGAAGCAATATCACGCCGTCACTATCCCCCCTGCTCGCCCCGGCCTCCTAGCTCGTCAAACCTTCCTCCTCCGTCTCCGCCTCAAGGTAGCATTTTTTTCCCCTCTTTTACTTTCATAATACCTCCAACAAGCATAATAATGTGAATAAGAATTAAATAGATAAAAATCATGAACATGCAAGTTTGTAACAAACCCTAACGAAATCGGAAACAATCGTACCGTGAGCTCCCTCGCCGTAGCTTTAGTCGCAGAAGAAGATTGGAAGCTGGTGGCCTTTGGGACGAGAGAAAAGCTCAGACAAGGACCAATGACGCGCGAGAAAGATGAGAACGAAGAAGAAGATACAAGAAGCTTGGGCGCTGTTGCTGCTAACCAAACCCTAATCCCTTTCTCAGCTAACCAAAACAATGTTTACCCTAAAAAACAAATTATGAATAATGTTGAACCTGACCCGCCTCCCTGCTTAAGCCCAAACGAATCCTTTTTACACCCCCATCCCTTTTCTTGTTATGGGCCCCCTAAAGTCCCTTTGGCCCATACAATTGCCTATTCACCCCTTTAATTTTGATACACCTCTGCTTCTCTTTTAGTTTTTTTAGAATTCTTATTTAATTTAGTTTTATTAGTAATTTAATCAAATAAAGGATTTAATTAAAACATTTTTAAATAATGTGACCATTTTTATTATTTTAACTTTAGGTTTAGTTTAGTAATTTTAGTTTTTTTATTATTAGGTTTGATTAATAGCTTTTAAGTTTTAATTTAGTTTAGAGTTATTTAATAATTCTTAAAGAAATATCTTATATTAATATTAAAAAACACATAAAAACAAAAAAACATATAAAAATAAAAAACTTAAAAAACATTTTATTTAATTAATTCTCTTGCGTTATTAATATTACACAAAAATCTAAAAAATACATGTTCACACACTTAGTCTTTTATTTAAATTGTTGTATATCATTTATTTATCGTAATTTTCTGTTTACTCGATTATTTCGTTTATGCCTAAATCCAAGGGAAAAACGATTAAATTTGTTGACTTCATGTCCTCAAGTCCAATCGTGCGAACATTTGTATTTCATTAAAACTTAGGACAATTTCTCTCAAATATTCAACCTTTTCAAAATTTATACCTTTTAAGCCAAAACTTCGACATTAGGTCGTCGTATCTTCAAAAACCCGTCCGTACCCCTTTTTCGGCCAAAACAATTTATTTCGATCAAACGAACAATTTTAATAAACAAATATTTCAAAAGGTTCCTATAGAGTACTATAGATACACTGGGTGCTAATACCTTCCCATTGTATAACCAACCCCCGAACTCTCGATCTCTTTTCAAAAACGCCTTGTATTTTTATTACTTTTAAAAAGTATTATTTACATTGCATATTAGGGTTTTATTTCGCTCTTTCCCCTTTTCCCTTGGAAACAATAAAGCGCGGTGGCGACTCTTGCTTTTGTGAGACGAATTAATCAATAATTCGATCTCCGATTTACCCCGCTACATTTTTTATCGCTACAGATGTCATACTCCCTTTACGGCAAGGCTCTGCTTCAACTGTACAAACAATATGGCAGAATACGAAGCGTGCATTTTTGGTCTCAAAGCTGCCATAAACTTGGGGATCAAATCCTTAAATGTATTCGGAGATTCAGCTTTGGTCATCAGCCAGATTAAAGGGGAATGGGACACCAAACACCCTAACTTATCCCCTACAAAGAACATGTTTTGACATTGCTCCCACATTTTGAGAAGATTACCTTCGAGCATTTCCCGCGAGAAGAAAATCAGCTAGCAGACACACTAGCCACAATGTCATCCATGTTTAAACTTAAATGGGATGACGAGGCTCCCCAGATCACTATTGAACGAATGGATGAACCAACTCACTGTCACGAGATTAATACTGAAGAAGTAGTGGACCAACCTTGGTTTCACGAAGTCTAGAGGTATCTCGAGGCTCAAGAATATCCGGAAGGAGCTTCAGTCAATGATAATAAGTTCTTAAGGAGATTCTCTGCTAAATTCTTCCTTAGTAATGACATTCTTTATAAACACAACCATGACTCTGTGTTACTTCGGTGCGTAGATAAGGTTGAAGCGGAAAAGATCATGACTGATCTACATGAGGACACTTTTGGCACCCATTCTAGTGGGCATACGATGACAAAGAAAATCCTACGGGCAGGCTATTACTTGTCTACCATGGAAGCAGGCTGCTATCAACACTCTCGAACCTGCAACAAGTGTCAGATTTATGCTGACAAGGTGCACATACCTCCAGTTTCTCTGAATGTATTGACGGCTCCTTGGCCCTTTGCTATGTGGGACATCGATATGATTGGAGAAATCAAGCCAACAACCTCTAATGAACACCGCTACATCTTAGTGGCTATTGACTATTTTACAAAGTGGGTTAAGGCAACCTCATTTGCTTCCGTCACCAAGAATGTGGTAGCCCGTTTCATCAAGCATAATCTCATCTGCCGGTACGGTATCACGGAGAGGATGATCACAAAAAATAGTACGAACCTGAATAATACTATGATCACCGCCCTATGTGAGCAATTCAAGATCCAGCATCACAATTCTTCCCCTTTCCGGTCGAAGATGAATGGTGTTGTCGAAGCCGCATATAAGAACATCAAAAAGATCATACAGAAAATGACAGTCACATACAAAGACTAGCATGAGATGCTACCATTCTCTCTCCACGGGTATCGTACCATAACACACACATCAACCGGGGAAACACCCTATTCTCTTGTATACGGCATGGAGGATGTCTTACCTATTGAGGTCCAGATCCCCTCTCTGAGAATCATGAAGGATGCAGGGCTGAATGAAGAAGATTGGATCTAGACTCGACTTGATCAACTAAACTTGATTGATGAGAAAAGTCTTACTGCTATTTGTCATGGTCAGATGTATCAAAAATGGATGATCAAGGCTTTCAACAAAAAGGTCAGACGCCAAGTGTATCAAGTCGGGAATCTAGTGATCAAGCACATCATACTGCCGCAAGGTGATCCCAGGGGAAAATGGACTCCTACATACGAAGGACCATTTGTAGTCAAAAGCATATTCTCTGGTGGGGCAATGATCTTGACCACCATGGATGGTGACAACCTGCTGCACCCTGTGAACGCAAACATAGTAAAAAGATATTACACATAAGAGACTCGCTAGGTTGACACACCTAGGCAAAACAACAACATCCCGGCGAACCAAAAAGGTTCGGAAAAAATTAGGGATAAAATAAAAAAAATATGTACACCCGACAAGTTGAAAACCCGAAAGGGCGACTTGGGCAAAAAAGGGTATCCCGATGGACTGAAAACCCGAGAGGGCGGTCCAGGCAAAAGTTAGGGAATTAAAGCGTATGACTATCTCCTGTTGGATCATCTTACGGACAACCTGCAAACTCAACGGTTCTGATCAATCCAATCAGCTCTGAACAAGGCAACAAATAGACAAGATGCTCAGAGACACGAGAGCTATAGCAGAATGGGAACCCCATGGGATTATTGCACATAGCTGTCTTTTCTTTGTATCAAATTTCATTTTCTTCATGACGGCATTCTCTTACTAGAATATTTGTCTCATTGTACAAAAATACTTACTCAAAGTCAATACAAAGATATCTCTTTGAAAGTGCAAAACTATCTATTTTTCTCTACTCTTGTGTTTTGTTTACAAAAATGTCCAATAATTTATTCTTGAACATATGCATTTGAACATAATTACTGTTTACAACTTTTGATACAGTTCAGATACGCTCCAAACACGGATGCCATTCTGATACTCATTCAGTTCCAGCTTCTCAGATAAAGTTCAGATACGCTCTAGACACGGATACCATCCTGAAGCTCATGCAACTCTCAGATACAGTTCAGATACGCTCCAGACACGGATGCCATTATGATATTCATTTAGATTTAATCTCCAGATATAGTTCAGATACGCTCCAAACACGGACGCCATTCTGATACTCACTCAATTTTAGCTTACAAATACAGTTCAACAATCATTTCTGGATGGCATCTACAAGCCTATCTCTAACAAATTTCAATCCCCTCTTAAAATGACATCTTTAAGCCCATTCCCTATACTATCGACCCTCACATCACCGAGTGCAAATTTCTGGGCACTCTAGTGTCCAATCATCTTCCACCTTTGAGTCACGAATGGTAAAACTTGTCAATCTAACTCTTCAGGCTTAAGAAAATTGAACAGGGGCATCTTTTGTACCCCAAAATTTTCCCTCTCACTTATCAAGAATTTGCTCACAATATCTCCTTGGACTCAAGACTGCACTAGGGTTTGATCAGCTCAAGACACCTCCTTAAACACTGATGACCAAAATTAGGGTTTGAGATTGCACCAGGATATTTGAACTATCAATGCCCATATGACTTTCATGGATCATCATGGACCCCCAAGATCACTCATGTCAAGTTTCAAGCCTTGGATCACATTTTTGCTAAGTCAATTGAGTAGTTGACCTAAAAATCAACTGTATTGGGGAAAAAATCAACTATGGCCAATTTACAGTCAAACTTCATAATTTTTTATCCACATCAACATTTTAGACCCATATGTATCATTTGATCAAGTTTGGACCATAATTACTCAAGAAATTTGATCAAATCTCCAAAAGGGCAAAATGGTCAAAATTAGGGTTTTTACTGAGAAAGGGCAATTTCTGATTTTTGACTTAGCAAATGATCAATTGGTTTAAGGAATAATCTCAAGAGTCTAATTCATCATTTTTATCTAATGATATGTGTGATACGGTGGGAGAACTGACTATGGTTTTGCGTTTGTTTTCGCAAATGTTTCGGTTAAGCAAGAGTCGCCACCGACTTTTTATTTTATCCTAAGGAAAGGTTAAAAAGCACAGCAAAAACCTTTGAGATGTTTTCTTGGATTCGGGGAGTAGATTATAGAAAGGGAAGGTATTAGCACCCTTTCTATCCATGGTTATCCATGGGCTCTTAGTTACTTGCTTAGATCCCTTGCCTTTTGTTTTCAATTATTTGAAATGGTACTCTTGTGTGTGTGTGGGTTTGAAAATGTTTTTGAAAATAAGCCATTGTGGTGGCAACCTTTGTAATGATCCATGTTGGGATGTATACAAAGATGTATGTCTTTTGAAAAGGTTTTCATTTGTTTTTGAAAATTGTTTTAAAAGTGTTGTGAGGTGTGGTTTTAGAAAAATAGGCAAGTGTTTTGTTTTGCAAGTTTGATTCAAGTAACTAAGAGGTTATCTACTCCTAAATTTCTCAAAGTTTATTGTTATGTTTTAACCCTTTTAACAAGTTTGTTCCACCATTGTATTTGGTGGACAATCTCATTTTAGGATGTGAAAGGGACGGGCGCGGGTCATCATTTTAGACCATAATTGCAATGGTGCCAAGTGTCTTTGGGCAATTTTCCTTAAGGGACTTGATCATTTGTTTAGGCAACATTTTGAAAGCGTCATCGAGGGACTATGATCATTTGATTGTTTGTTTTTTGCCCGAAGAGACCTAACATGCAATATGACCCAATTTTGAAAGGCAACAAGTGGAATACCCTAGGGGGGTGCAAGTGTGATTTGTGTGTCCATTTTCATGCTTGTTTATCTTGAAATTAGGTCAAACTAATTTTGTCATTTTTAATTCGCATACAAAACCCTAATTCTAACATGGCATAATTAGAAAGCAATAAAGTGCGAAAAATAAATTTACTAAGCTATTACAACACCATATATAGGAAGGGGGGTACAAATGTTCAAATGGGGATTTTGACAAGGAATTTAAACCTAAACTATTACATCAATATTGAATTATTTACAAGATAATTTAATTGCATAAATTAAATAAAATAAGAATAAATATGCAAGATGCAAAAATGGTTTTTGTGTATATGAAAAAAAAGTATTTTTAGGTGTCAAAATAAACAAAAAGAAAAGTATTATTTTTTTTGGAGCTTTTTATGTTTTAGGGCTAAACCCTAATTTTATTGAATAAAATGTATTATTTATTTATTATGTGTAATATTTATTTATTCTATACAAAAATAAAATAAAATGAAGTATATTTGTAAAAAGGTATTTTTATATTAAATATTTAACAAGAAAACAAAAAATGTGTATATTTTGTAATTTATCCTAAATATATTAATATCTATATAAATATTTGTATTATTTACTAAATATGTATTATATATACAAAAAATAATAATATTTAATATTTATAAAAAAAAGTATTTTTTATACAAAATATTTTCAGAAGATAAAACAAATGAAAATAAAAATAAAAATGTATTTGCACTATTTTAGTATTTTAAGTAAAAATATATGTATTTATTTATTTATGTACAAACTAAAAGAAAACAAATAAATGCCTAATAAATTCAAAAATGGTGAGAAAAATATTTTTTATATTTTTTATATTGTAAGAAAAAATAAATAAGTCAAACCAAAAAAAGAAAAGTCAAAAAATCATTAAAATGAACAAAATGGGCTTAGGGGGTTCAGAAGTAAATGTATGGTGCAAATAAGAAAAGCATTCCAGGCCCAACCCAGAACCAGTCATCTTCAACCTCAGAACAAACTTTGTTCAAAAAACGCGCGTTTCCTATCTCCCAATTCCTGGACTTTCAAGCAAAACTCATAACATGAAAAATGTAGAGCATGAGAAGACGAATCCAACCATATAAAGAACTTGACTTAACTCTCTAAGATGAGGGAGAATTTCTTCTCCCCCAATTCCTGACCTAGTTTTTCATCAATGTTCAGACCTTAAATTCTTGCAGCACACATAACATAAATGAAATCTAATTACATGGGCATGTTCAGGGCTATGAATGTGACATATTCTCTTCACAAACCTAAAGCTAACAATGCCTAATAAGAGAGATACGAGTTCATGAACTTACCTGTTCAGTTGAAGTTGTATCTGACAATGGAGAAGCTTTCAGTGCAAGGTGATGATTGGTATAGCTTCCTTGAGGTCCAGGGATGCTATTCCAAGCTTTACTTTGTCTTGAAACCTTTTGAATCGTGCTATGGAACTTCAACTGCAAAACAAGAAAATGAAAATGGTGGAACTGGTTAGAGGAGTTACAGGTCGTGTCTTAGGTTTTGGTTAGCTTGCATTGATGTTGGGGAATGTGTTTGATGAGCTTTTAGCAAGAAAGCATGAAAGGGATGAGAGTTGGAACTCAATCTGCAAAGGTTACTCTGTTTAGGCAGTTTGATGGTGATTTTGAGTTTGTGGAGGTATTGGAGGTCTTAGGGTCGTTCTTTAGCTTAGGATGAATGTTTGGAATGTGTTTGATAACTTTCTCTAAGGCCTGGTTGACTGATATGGAAGTTGGTGTATGTTATGATGTGTTTCTTCAACTCTAAGCAAGCAATGTTCAAGTTGTATTCTAGACAGGTAGAGGACCCCTAAACATGCTGCAAAGCTTCTCCTTGATCAGTGTGATTAACTCATAAACTTGTGCCAATTAGATTTGATCTGTACTTCTTGGATTTGCATTATGACATAAAGCTTGCTTTTGCAAAAATGGCTATTTCACTTTTTCCACTTATGGCCTAATCTTGCATACAATGCTTGGATACACAAAATAAGGCTTTGGCACAATGAGTATGCATTAAATTATTGAGTGTTGGATGGTTTAGAGGCCTGTAATGTAGCATAAACCAAGCTGACTTGAAAATGGCAATGTGTATGAACATGTCTTGGTCAAGAACAAAAGTGACTTTTTGCCATATTGCAAAATTCGATTCTCTCAAGTCATGAGGTTGTTTGATGAGTTCTTGGACATTTTGGAAAGCTTGGAATATGTACTACAATCCATCTTTGAAGTGCAAACTGAAATTCCAAGTGGAAGTGTATGGAAAATGGTCTTGAAGTTAGGTAAAAAACTTGCCTAAAATAGGTCAAATTTCACTAAGTTAAGAATGGTTTGGTACCCTTGTTCCAAAAATTGTAACTTGAGATACAAGCCTCTTTTGGGAAAACTTTGTGAATCAAAGTTGTATATTATGAAATAGGCTAAAACTTTCATGTTTTGACTTTTGCTTGAATCCAAATGGATCATGGTGAGAAAGTGGGTAAAAGTTGGGAAAAAATTAGGGTTTTTCATAACTTAGAAAAATTCTAAGTTATGAAAAATTCCCATTTCAAACCCTAATTTGCAATTTTTGATTTCTTGGTGAACAAGTTTCATGATTTGGCATGTTTTGATGGAAAATGAATCTTGACCCTTGATTTTGACCAAAAAGTCAAAGTTTGACTTTTCAGTATACAGTCAAAATTGATCAATTGACTGGGAAATTCAACTGTCAATCTTGTGTATTTGGGATCTTTTGAACTTGTTGAGCATGTCAAGATAATTCCATGGGGTCCTTGAGTCCATATGTGAGCTTGGTTTTCCATTGGCTAGGTCAAACAGTCAAAAATTGCCTTTGTGCAGTCAAAACCCTAAAAATGACCATTTTGCCCTTTTGGTGATCTGATCAAATTTCTTGAGGAATTGTGATCCAAACTTGATCAAATGGTCCATGTGAGTTCACAATGTTGATGTGGATCAATTTTCATGAGATTTGACTGTCAATTGGCCACAGTTGACTTTTTCCCCAATACAGTTGATTTCTAGGTCAACTGTCCAATTGACTGGGCAAAATTTGGAATCAAGACTTGAAACTTGGTATGGATAAACTTGGGAGTCCAACATGAAGCATGAAAGTCATCTTAGGCATTTTAGGTCAAAATATCTTTGTGCAATCACAAACCCTAATTTGGGTCAACAGTGCAAGGAGAATTCTTGAGCAGAGGAAACCCTAACTGGATCTTGATCTTCAAGGGTCTTGTGATGAGAAAATGTTGAGGAAATGGGAGGGCAAATTTTGGGGTACAACAGTTGCCCCTGTTCAATCTTCTTGAACATGAAGAGTTAGATTGGCAAGTTTGCCTTTCGTGACTCGAGGGTAAAAGGAGATTGGACACTAGAGTGCCCGGAAATTTGCACTCGCATGTTGAAGTATCAGCAATGTGAGGTCGGGAATGGGCTTACAGATGCCATTTGGAAGTGTTGATCGCATAAGAGATTCCTTAGCGAGAACTTGTGTATTTGAGAAAGACAGATGTTTTCCTGGCTTGTTACAGGTGTTTGATCTTCAATCTCCTCATGTAGATACGCCCTGGCTAGATACAGGTGTCGAATCTACAATCGGTTGCTCACAGATGTGTTCCTGGCTTGTTACAGGTGTTTGATCTTCAATCTCCTCATGCAGATATGCCCTGGCTAGATACAGGTGTCGAATCTACAATTGGTTGCTCACAGATGTGTTCCTGGCTTGTTACAGGTGTTGATCTGGAACTAGTCGTCAATAGATATGCACTGGCTGGATACAGGAGTCGAATCTTCGAACTCTTCAGACGTGCCCTGGCTAGATACAGGAATCGAGTCTGGAAATGGTCGTCAATAGATATGCCATGGCTGGATACAGGAATCGAATCCGGAAATAGTCGTCAACAGATATGCCCTGGCTGGATACAGGAATCCAATCTTCGAACTCTTCAGACGTGCCCTGGCTAGGTACAAGAATCGAGTCTGGAAATGTGGTCAACAGATATGCCCTGGCTGGATACAGGAATCGAATCTGGAATTGTGATCGTTGAAGGTAGTTGTCTTTGGGATTGTCTTTTTCCCTGAAAAGGCAAAACATAAGTTGCATGCAATGTCATGATGTATGAAATGCATGATGTCATGATGTTCAACATGAGATAGTGTTGTATGCACTTTATCATGTATGTAAGCAAGGTGTATGAAAATGTGAAATGTTTATGAATGTATTTTAGTCTTAGGAAAATAAATCCTTGACGACCGGCCGGGGAATGGCTCTGTGGAAGAGATACTTTGCTGAAGTTTTGATGAGAGGCCTGCTGAGGACTTCAATGATGGATTCCGCTGGGGATAATGATGATAAACTCCGCTGGGGATACCAAAGATAAACTCCGCTGGGGATTGAAAGAACTATGCCGAGGGCGATTTTCCGTGGCAATTAGCTGAGGATAACCCAGTTATAAGTCCTTGTGAAGAATAACTTTGAATAAAGCTCGGGAGAGACGTCCGTATTCTGCAGGGGATAAGCTTCCGGAATCTACTGGAGATAAGCTTTAAGACCTGCCGGGGATATGGATTCCACCTTCCTGGGGAAACTTTTAGAATTGCACTGGGGTATTGATATTCCTCCGGGGAACAATCTTAGATCAAGACTGCCGGGGATGCTTGTTAATGAAAGCTTATACTCCGCTGGGGAATGTTGCTATCTTGTCCTACTCTTCGGGGAGTTGAGATAACTTGGTCACATTCTTCAGTTAAATCTACCTTGGTACCTTGGCGGACAAAGCAACCAGACTGCATCAGGCAACCTCACATTGCCCCTGTTTCTGATGTCACATGTAATTAGTCTTTTGTTTCATATGCAAATATTTATGAATCAGCAATTTAATGTCAAATGCATATATCAAAAATGAACATTGGACGTTCTTTGCAATACAAGACAGAAAAAAGGAAAAACAATGGCAACTTGTATAGAAAAGTGGATTTGTATTGATTTTGAATTTTGCCTGTGGATAGGCGTTTTTGTACAAGAGGCTGACATCCTAGTAAGAGAATACCGCCGAATAACATAGAATTTACAATTTTGAAAAGGAAACAAAACAGCTATGTGAACAATCCCACTGGGTTCCAACTCTGCTATCGCCTTTATGTCTTCAAGCGTCTCATCACTTTGCTGCTTGGTTGAAGATGAAGCTGATTGATCGATGCCGAGATCTGAGCCAGATGGTTGATGCCGAATTCTGGATGCAAGGTGATCCAATGAGACATAGTGTTACACTTTATCCCTAACTTTTGCTTGGACCGCCCTTTTGGGTTTTCAGTCCACCGGGATACCCATTTTTGCCCAAGCCGCCCTTTCAGGTTTTCAACTTGCCAGGTGTACAGATTTTTTTCATTTCATCCCTTATTTTTGCCCGAACCCTTTTGGTTCGCCGGGAAGCCCTTATTTTTGCCTAGGTATGTCAACCTAGCGGGTCTTTTATTCATGCGTAGTATCTTTTCACTATGTCTGCATTGGCGGGGTGAGGAAGGTCGTCACCATCCATGGTGGTTAGGATCATGGCTCCTCCTGAGAACACATGTTTAACCACAAATGGCCCTTCGTATGTAGGGGTCCATTTTCCCCTGGGATCACTTTGAGGAAGGATGATGCGTTTGATTACCAGGTCCCCAACTTGATACTCTTGTGGTCTGACTTTCTTGTTAAATGCCCTGATCATCCGTTTTTGATACGTCTGACCATGACAGATAACGGTGAGTCTCTTTTCGTCAATCAGGTTTAATTGATCAAGTCGAGTCTGGATCCAGTCATCTTCACTCAAGTCTGCATCCTTCATTATCCGGAGAGAGGGTATCTGGACTTCAATTGGCAAGACTGCCTCCATGCCATAGACCAAGGAGAAAGGAGTTGCCCCGGTTGACGTTCTTGCCGAGGTACGGTACCCATGAAGAGCAAACGGTAACATCTCGTGCCAATCCTTATAGGTCACTGTCATCTTCTGCACAATTTTCTTGATATTCTTATTAGCTGCCTCTACAGCCCCATTCATCTTCGGCCGGTAGGGAGAAGAGTTGTGGTGCTGTATTGATCTGCTGTCGCGCGCGGGTCAAAAACGAGTTAAATTGCAAATTGTAGTAACGACGGTAACGGTAACTCGAGTATCGTCTCTCAAGGACTCTTGGGTTTTACTAACTAAAATCGAAATTGGGGGGTTGTTTGGTTCGAGTTTAGGCAAATAAGCTAATTATAAAAAGTGATTATAAAATAAGCTGTTTGGAAATAAGTGATTATAGAATAAGTCGATCTACTGTTTTGGGTTCCTACTATCATCGATTATTATAATTCTAATACCCGAAGCGGATTGTCTATTCCTATTTGGGTACAAACTCAATGACAAGCGCGGTGAAGTTTGTGAGATGTACGATCCTATTGTCCGAATTAAGCAAACGGGATAAGTTTTCATGGATTAAGCAAACATGACTGATCAGACACAACAACGGATTAAGCAAACGTGATGAGTCTATGTTAGGATCATACAATCAACCAAATTGAATCAATATATTTTATGCAATCGAATTAAGCATACAATAACACAAAATATCATTGAAAGGAATTAAACTTAAATTAACATTATAATAATCTCAAGTATTGGAACCTGAATTACAGTAGATCAACCCAAAGGAATTAGTTCTCCATAGTCATTCGTCCTAGCTTTTCCAAATCGTGAATGGAATTTCGTGAACAGTGAATTCGAATGGCATGCTACAGTACCACGGCTGCTACCCTAAGGGGAAAGAGAGCGACCCGTTTTACAACCCAACTGGGTCAAACAAACGACCCAGGCCCAAAACTAATTGACCCGAAACTTAACTAAAACTAGTGCTGCAACTTCAACAATTTTTTCAACCTTGCTACAGTCCGAATTGGCTCTCGACTTCTTCATGAAAGTTGTAGGTCTTTTTCTTAGCTTTCCAACCAATATTAGAACGCCTCAATCCGAGTCCTGTAGCTCCAGTTATGAATTTTTTATTGAAAGCTGCACATGCTGAAAAATAAAATACGAAAATTAATTAAATGCAAAAATAAGATAAATTAGCAAAACAATTTAAAACATAAAAATAAACACAATAAACTAAAGAAATGCATTAGTACAATCGTGGAAAGATGTGCATCAAAATGCACTGATCAAAATCCCCCACACTTGAACTTTTGCACTCCGAGCAAAATGCAATCAAAAGAAACGCAAAAGCATCGTCAGTTACTCATCCTAGGCTACAAATCTTCTTCGGGTAGGTTTGCATCAACAGGTACTAATCTTGCACACTAAAAACATCGTAAGAACACTAACCACAGATAAGCAGACATAAGCCTCCTAAATACACAAACCAATTTCAAATCATATTATTATACCATAGCCTAACTTACTCATCCTTTTTGCTCTTTTTCATTCAGGCGCAATCACATTAAGCCCGTTATCTCCACACACTAATAGCAGGACGACCGGTTAGTGACTCTGATCCTTTTGCACGGGGTTCCGGTACTTACGTGGCATAACCCTTTACTTACTCAGATGTAGTTGCGGGGGATCGGACCGTAATCCTCCCTACCAAGTTCAGCACCAGAAACCGCTGAACCAACTAACAAAGAGTTTTGAAAACTTTCTTCTCTTTTTTTTTTTGAAGATTACACAACCGTTGGGTTAAGTGACCGGGTGAGGGTCACCAAACTTAGAAGGTGTATTCTCTTTTTCTTTTCTCTTTCTTTTTTTTTCTTTTCGGAACATTCACTTATATTCATCGGTTTTCCTGCGTAAAGTGTGTGAGAGATGGTGCTGACTGCTGAAATAAACTACTCAAGAGCTGTCAAAGATTGAGAAATTAAGGCTAAAACATAATAACAAATTCAAATAAATTTCCATATGTAGGAGACTTACGGTGTTAGAACGATACCGATTTTGTGAATCTTTCCCACGTCTCCGCAAACCCGACTCAAATCAGTCTATAGCCTAAAACTTTCAAGAAGATGCATTTTTTTATTGGTTGAAATTAAAATAAAATAAAAACTAACAAACAAAAACAAATAAAACACACGATTTCCTCCCCCACACTTAAACTAAGCATTGCCCTCAATGAAAGGACATTACTAATAAAGTAGAGAGAAGGAAAGAAGGACTTCCTGATCAAGTTGCAGTGTAGCTAGGTGCTTCCAAAGAAAGCTCCTCTATGCTGACATTTTCAGGCACCGAACTTTCATGGAATAACTTCAGCCGATGCCCGTTAACCTTGAAAATTTTGTCAGTACCTGCACTTTTTATTTCTACTGCACCATGAGGGAAAACATTAGTGACAACAAAGGGGCCAATCCATTTGGATCGAAGTTTCCCAGCCATAAGCTTAAGGCGGGAGTTAAACAGTAAAACCTGTTGGCCCACAGAAAATTCCTTCCTAGAAATCATTTTATCATGTAAGTGCTTAGTTTTTTCTTTATAAATCCTAGAGCTCTCATAATCCTCTAATCTAAGCTCTTCCAACTGTTGTAATTGGAGTTTTCTTTCTATACCTGCTTGTTGCATCTCCAAATTACAACTTTTCACCGCCCAATAAGCACGGTGTTCTAACTCAACAGGAAGATGACATGCCTTACCAAAAACAAGTCGATAAGGAGACATCCCAATGGGTGTCTTGAAAGCTGTCCTTTGAGCCCAAAGTGCGTCTTCTAGACGACGACTCCAATCTTTCCTGTTTGGCTGCACCATTTTCTCTAAAACCTGTTTGATCTCCCTGTTTGAGATCTCAGCTTGCCCATTAGTCTGTGGGTGATATGCAGTAGAGACTCTGTGCACAACTCCATACTTCCGGAGTAAAGCTTCCATGGTGCGGTTGCAGAAATGAGTGCCTTGGTCACTTATGATAGCTCGCGGTATTCCAAACCTGCAAAAGATATTAGACCTGACAAAATCTGCAACAACTCTAGAATCATTAGTCCTAGTGGGGATAGCTTCCACCCACTTTGAAACATAGTCAACAGCAAGTAAAATATAAAGGAAACCAAATGATACAGGAAAGGGACCCATGAAGTCAATTCCCCATACATCAAATACCTCACAGAAAAGCATCGGCTGCTGAGGCATTTCACTCTTGCGAGTGATGTTTGTACCTGCTATCTGACACTCTTTACAAGTGCGGTAAGTCTCAAAAGCATCCTTAAAAATAGTTGGCCAGTAGAAACCTGAATCAAGGACTTTTCTTGCAGTCCTTTGAGGACCGAAGTGTCCGCCGACTTGAGATGCATGAGAAAATTTCAAAATAGATTCAATCTCATTGTCGGGGACACATCTCCTGATTACCTGATCACTACCAGACTTCCATAGATACGGATCATCCCAGACATAATATTTGGCATCACTCTTGAGTTTGTGGATTTGTGATCGAGATGCACCTGTGGGAAAAACACCAGCAACAAGAAAATTAACAATGTCAGCAAACCAAGGTGTAATCCCATGCAAAAGAAACAACTGCTCATCAGGAAAGTCATCCTGAATAGGAAAAGGGTCTTCATCTCTCTCTATCCTGCTTAAGTGGTCAGCCACTAAGTTCTCAGCTCCACTTTTGTCTTTTATCTCGACATTAAACTCCTGGAGCAACAACATCCACCGAATCAATCTCGGTTTTGCATCCGGCTTCTTCAGCAAGTACTTTAAAGCTGCATGGTCAGTAAAAACAACAACCTTGGAACCTAGCAAATAAGATCTGAATTTGTCAAGAGCAAAAACAATAGCTAGCAGTTCTTTTTCAGTGGTAGTGTAATTTAACTGTGCAGAATCTAAAGTCCTAGAAGCATAGTAAATAACATGGGCAGCCTTGTCAACTCTTTGTGCAAGGACAGCCCCAACAGCATAATTCGAAGCATCACACATAAGCTCAAAAGGACGTGTCCAGTCAGGGGGCTGAATGATGGGAGCGGAGGTCAATGCTTTCTTCAAGAAGTCAAACGCTTGTTTGCATTTGTCATCAAAATCGAAAGTGACGTCATTCTTCAACAAGTTCGACAGCGGAAGAGCTATCTTGCTGAAATCCTTGATGAAACGCCTGTAAAAACCTGCATGACCAAGAAAAGAACGAATCTCGCGAATGCAAGAAGGGTAAGGCAGTGTAGAAATCACATCAATCTTAGCAGGGTCAACAGAAATTCCTTTTTCAGAAATAATGTGACCAAGGACAATTCCCTGCTCAACCATAAAATGACACTTTTCATAATTCAACACAAGGTTAGTCTCGATGCATCTTTCTAAAATCAAGCTTAAACTGTTCAAGCATGCATCAAAAGAAGAACCATAGACAGTAAAGTCATCCATAAACACTTCCATGCAATTTTCAATAAAATTAGAGAAAATACTCATCATGCATCGTTGGAAAGTGCCAGGAGCATTGCAAAGGCCAAAATGCATCTTCCTGTAAGCAAATGTACCGAATGGGCACGTGAAAGTGGTCTTTTCTTGATCTTCAGGTGCAATATGAATCTGAAAGTAACCTGAAAAACCATCAAGAAAACAATAATGTGATTTACCAGCTAGCCGTTCAAGCATCTGGTCAATGAACGGCAAAGGAAAGTGATCCTTTCTAGTAGCCTGGTTCAGTCTCCTGTAATCAATACAAACTCTCCAGCTGTTCTGGACTCTAGTGGGAACAAGTTCATTCTTTTCATTTTTTACCACTGTGAGTCCAGATTTCTTAGGTACAACCTGCACTGGACTTACCCACTTACTGTCAGAGATAGGATAAATGATACCTGCTTGCAAGAGTTTGGTTACCTCTTTCTTTACAACATCAAGAATCAAAGGATTAAGCCTCCTTTGGGGCTGCCTTACTGTTTTCGCTCCATCCTCAAGTAAAATCTTGTGCATGCACATCGAAGGACTAATACCTGGAAGGTCGGCTAATGTCCACCCGATTGCTTTCTTGTGCCTCTTCAATACCTGCAAAAGTCTGTCTTCTTGATTGAAATCAAGGTTAGAAGAGATAATCACAGGAAGTTTTTCATTATGCTCCAAGTAAGCATATTTCAGGTTCCCAGGGAGCTCTTTTAGCTCTAAGGACGGGGGCTGCTCGATGGATGGAATGCTTGGGGCAGCTGGGATGTCAAGAGCATCGACGACAAAAACAGCCTCATCGGTAACAACTTCACCTGTAGGAAATGTATCAGGCTGCAAGGAAGCATCAATCTCAGTACAAAGAACACAAACGTTCGTGTCAGTGCAATCAGGACATGAATAAGTATCATCAAAATCAGAGAGAGATGGAAAATCAAGTGCAAATAATTCAGAACAACTATCATCAACTAGTTCAGAAATCAACTCAATGTGAAAAACGGAATGCTCCTCCAAGGGATGTTTCATGGCGTCAAAAATGTTGAATTTTGCGACAATGTCACCAAATTCCATGGACATGGTTCCATCGTCAACATCAATCTTCGTTTTTGCCGTTTTCATGAACGGTCTTCCTAAAATTATGGGAGCTCTGCTTGTCTTGGTTTCGCCTTCCATGTCTAGAATGTAAAAATCTACAGGAAAAATCAAATCGTTAACTTGAACAAGGACATCTTCGACAACCCCGGCGGGTCGAGCGTTGCTCCTGTTTGCCAATTGAATAATTAAACCTGTATGCTGCAAAGGGCCAAGACAAAGGTTATTATAAACAGAAGTAGGCATAACATTAATGCCCGCTCCCAAATCAAGCATGCAATTCTCAAATTTACTATCTCCGATGGTACAAGGAATAGCAAATGTTCCCGGATCCTTCTGCTTTTGTGGCAGCACCTGAGTAGTGAGGGCTGAAACATTTTGCTCACTTACAGCCTTGTCAGATGATTGTTTGGGCTGAATAAAGGCAGAAATATTTCGTCCTAAGTTCACTCTTTCACTTCCCTTAATCCTCCTCTTGTTAGTACACAAATCTTTCAGAAACTTTGCATACTTAGGAACCTGTTTTATAACATCAAGTAGCGGAATATTTACCGCCACCTTTCGAAACACATCCAAAATCTCTCTTTCTTTGTCTCCCTCCTCAATTCTTTTATTTTTCAGAACTCTATGTGGGAAGGGGACAGGTGGCACATACTCCTTTTCTCTAATTTTTTCAGTTTCAACCATAACAGAAGAAGGAGAAGAAAGTGCAGAAGGAGAAGGTTCAGATGGAGAAAGTTCAGAAGTTACCTCAATGACTTTTTTATTTTTTTCAGGGCCTGTTTCTGTAACCTTTCCGGATCTCAAAGAAATAGCGCTCACATTAGCATTACCATTCGGATTGACAACAGTTTGTGTTGGAAGTTGGTTCGAACCTTGAGCTTGCATATTATTTATTTGAGTAGCAAGTTGTCCCATCTGTGTGGTCAAGGTCTGAATGCTAGTGTCGGTTCTTTGTTGGAACTGAAGGTCGTTCACGGCCATTTGTTTAACAAGATCTTCCAAGGACGGTCCGAAAGCAGTAGCTGGAGGGGTGTGATGTGGCTGGGGTAGTGGAACGGTGAGTTGTTGTTGTTGTGAGGGCTGCTGATTTCCATATCGAAGGTTGGGATGATTCCTCCAATTGGGGTGATATTTGTTGGTGGACAAGTCAGGGGTGTTGTTGTACCTGTTCTGGTTGTAAAGGTTGGCTGCATAAGCTTGAGGCAGCTCGGTAACAGTATCATCTTTCAGAAGAGGACAAGTATCAGTGGGATGATCATGAGCTGTAAAAATGCCACATACAGTTGCTGTTTGAGGTTTCGCTACTGCAAGTTGTTTGACTAAAGCGGTCAGCTCATCAATTCTGGTTTCTAAAGCTCTGTTCGAGGAACCTTGAATTTGATGTACACCCTTGGTCTGGACAGAATTAGTTCGAGTGGTGAACTGCTGGGAATTTAAGGACATATTTTCAATGAGGGCCCTGGCAGCAGCTAGAGTTTTGTCAACAAGTGCTCCACCACTAGCAGCATCAAGAATGTTTCTATCCATAGGTAACAACCCCTCATAAAAGTACTGAATGAGAAGTTGCTCGGTAATCTGATGTTGAGGGCAGCTTGAAACTAACTTCTTGAACCTATCCCAATACTCAGCCAATGACTCGTTATCTTGTCTAATGCCACAAATCTCCTTTCGGATTGAAGCAACTCTAGAGGCAGGAAAATATCTCTCCAAGAACACTCTTTTCAGAGCATTCCAGCTTGCGATTGAATTCGGTTCGAGATCATATATCCAATCCTTCGCTGCACCCTGCAAAGAAAAAGGAAAAGCACGAAGTTTGATATGATCTTCAGTGATCCCTTCAGGCTTCAATGGTGTAGAGCACACCACCTGGAATTCCTTCAAATGTTTATGCGGATCCTCACCTGCAAGACCATTAAACTTTGGCAACAAGTGTATTAAACCCGATTTTAATTCAAAAGGAACAACAACATCATCATATTCAATACACAAGCCATTATAATTCACATCAGGGGCTGCAAGTTGTCTTAAAGTTCTATTGTCAGCCATTTCAAAAACAAATTCAGAATCAGAAGCAAACAAGTTATGCAAATAGTCGGACTCAGAATCAGACTCAACTATGGTCGGTGAAGGTGAACTATTGCTAGCCTGGCCTGCTCTACGAAGTGTGTGCAAGGTTCTTTCTACCTCAGGATCAAAAGCAACAAGTTCAGGACAAGAGGACCTAGTAGCCAGGACTAGTGCACAGCAATGCAGCAACAATCGTGAAAATGCCAACTATGTCCCTAAATAGCAAAAACAAACACAAAGAAAGAAAACGATTAAATTTTTTTCAAAAAAATAAACTGAACACGAAATTCATCTAATGGGTGAAAAATAGAATTTTGATAATTTTTTCGAATTTTTTTGACTCTATGAAATCAGTAAATAAATCATTAAAAATAGAAAAATGATGAATTTGGGAAATTGAGACCAAAGGCCCGTAACTACTCCGTAGTATGGGAAAAATGATCAGTGAATTTTTCCCCCTCCACTGGTCGAAACAGATTTCAAATCGGATTCAATTTTCAAAAAAACCGAATTTTTTACTATTATGACGCAAAAAACGCGAATTGGCTTAAACCGAAGGAAATCTAGAACCTAGGCACGAAAACACTAAACCTATGACTCTAAAATTGGTTAATAAAATCAAGAATCCCCGGCAACGGCGCCAATTTGATCCGCTGTCGCGCGCGGGTCAAAAACGAGTTAAATTGCAAATTGTAGTAACGACGGTAACGGTAACTCGAGTATCGTCTCTCAAGGACTCTTGGGTTTTACTAACTAAAATCGAAATTGGGGGGTTGTTTGGTTCGATTTTAGACAAATAAGCTAATTATAAAAAGTGATTATAAAATAAGCTGTTTGGAAATAAGTGATTATAGAATAAGTCGATCTACTGTTTTGGGTTCCTACTATCATCGATTATTATAATTCTAATACCCGAAGCGGATTGTCTATTCCTATTTGGGTACAAACTCAATGACAAGCGCGGTGAAGTTTGTGAGATGTACGATCCTATTGTCCGAATTAAGCAAACGGGATAAGTTTTCATGGATTAAGCAAACATGACTGATCAGACACAACAACGGATTAAGCAAACGTGATGAGTCTATGTTAGGATCATACAATCAACCAAATTGAATCAATATATTTTATACAATCGAATTAAGCATACAATAACACAAAATATCATTGAAAGGAATTAAACTTAAATTAACATTATAATAATCTCAAGTATTGGAACCTGAATTACAGTAGATCAACCCAAAGGAATTAGTTCTCCATAGTCATTCGTCCTAGCTTTTCCAAATCGTGAATGGAATTTCGTGAACAGTGAATTCGAATGGCATGCTACAGTACCACGGCTGCTACCCTAAGGGGAAAGAGAGCGACCCGTTTTACAACCCAACTGGGTCAAACAAACGACCCATGCCCAAAACTAATTGACCCGAAACTTAACTAAAACTAGTGCTGCAACTTCAACAATTTTTTCAACCTTGCTACAGTCCGAATTGGCTCTCGACTTCTTCATGAAAGTTGTAGGTCTTTTTCTTAGCTTTCCAACCAATATTAGAACGCCTCAATCCGAGTCCTGTAGCTCCAGTTATGAATTTTTTATTGAAAGCTGCACATGCTGAAAAATAAAATACGAAAATTAATTAAATGCAAAAATAAGATAAATTAGCAAAACAATTTAAAACATAAAAATAAACACAATAAACTAAAGAAATGCATTAGTACAATCGTGGAAAGATGTGCATCAAAATGCACTGATCATGTATCTTGAATTGTTTGCAGAGCTTAGTGACCATTTTGTTATTGAGATTGGTACCATTGTCCGTAATGATTCTTTCCGGGACGCCGTACCGAAAGATCAGGTTATGCCGGATGAAACGTGCCACGACGCTCTTGGTTACCGTGGCGTAGGAAGCTGCCTCAACCCACTTTGTGAAGTAATCGATCGCTACCAAGATGAAACGATGCCCGTTGGATGCTGTCGGTCAGATCTCCCCGATCACATCAATGCCCCACATTGCAAAAGGCCAAGGTGCCGTTAGGACGTTCAGAGGAACCGGAGGGATGTGGACCTTGTCAGCATAGATCTGGCATTTTTGACAAGTTCGAGAGTGTTGGTAACAATCGGCTTCCATCGTGGACCAGAAATATCCTACCCGAAGGATTTTCTTTGCCATGGTGTGCCCACTGGAATGTGTTCCGAATGTACCTTCATGCAGTTCTATCATGATCTTCTCTGCTTCAGCCTTATCCACACAACGCAGTAAAGTTGAATCATGATTCCGTTTGTAGAGAATGCTGTTGCTGAGGAAGAACTTTGCCGCAAACCTCCTCATGAACTTCTTGTCATTGACAGATGCACCTTCAGGGTATTCCTGAGCTTCCAAGTACCTCTTCACCTCATGATACCAGGGTTTCTCGGTTACCTCTTTGGCCTCAAGATCGTAGCAGTATGCCAGTTCGTCCAACTTCCAGATAATGATCCGGGGAGCTTCATTGTCCCATTTGACTTTGAACATTGAAGACATCGTAGCCAGTGCGTCTGCTAGCTGATTCTCCTCTCTCGGGAAGTGTTCAAAAGTTATCTCTTCAAAGTGGGGAAGCAAAGTCAACACATACTCCTTGTAAGGAATAAGATTTGGGTGTTTCGTATCCCACTCGCCTTTGATCTGATTGATCACGAGAGCGGAATCTCCGAAGACACTCAAAAATTTGATCCTTAAGTCGATTGCAGCTTGTAGACCCATGATACATGCCTCATATTCTGCCATGTTGTTGGTGCAGCTGAAACATAATCGGGCGGTGAGTGGAGTATGAGTTCCTTTGGGAGATATGATTACAGCACCGACGCCGTTACCCAAAGCATTGGAGGCTCCGTCAAAATGCATAGACCATCGGGATCCTACCTCAGGCCCTTCATCCGGTCCAGGTACTTCACAGTCAGTTACCACCATGATATCTTCGTCCGAAAAATCAAAGTTCAATGATTGGTAATCGTCCACAGGTTGGTGTGCCAAATGATCTGCCAGTACACTTCCTTTAATTGCTTTCTGAGTTGTATACTGGATATCATATTCTGTCAAGATCATTTGCCATCTTGCTATTCTTCCAGACAGAGCAGGCTTTTCGAATATGTACTTGATGGGATCCATCTTTGAAATCAAAAGAGTAGTGTGAGTCAGCATATACTGTCTCAGTCGGGGAGCAGCCCATACCAGAGCGCAGCAAGTTTTCTCGAGCAGTGAGTAACGAGACTCACAGTCGGTAAACTTTTTGCTCAGGTAATAAATAGCGTGCTCTTTTCTGCCAGACTCGTCATGCTGCCATAGCACACACCCCATTGAATTGTCAAGTACAGTCAAGTATAGTATCAGAGGTCTCCCTTCCACTGGTGGCATAAGGATAGGTGGCTCTTGGAGGTATTCCTTTATCTTTTCAAAGACAGCCTGACATCCATCGTTCCAGCGTACTACTTGATCTTTCTTCAGTAATTTGAAGATTGGCTCACAAGTAGCAGTCAAATGTGAAATGAAACGGGCTATGTAATTCAGTCGTCCCAGGAAGCCTCTGACTTCTCTCTCTGTCTTTGGAGCTGGCATCTCTTGTATGGCTTTTACCTTGGCAGGGTCCACCTGAATACCTTTGTCGCTTACAATGAAACCTAGCAATTTTCCGGACCTCACCCCAAAGGTGCATTTGTTGGGATTCAATCTCAGCTTGTATAACTTTAGTCGGTCAAACAGCTTCCTCAGATGATCAAGGTGCTCCTCCTCAGTTTGGGACCTTGCAATCATGTCATCAACATATACCTCAATCTCATGATGGATCATATCATGGAATAAAGCAACCATGGCACGTTGATAGGTTGCCCCAGCATTTTTCAACCCGAATGGCATGACCTTGTAGTAGAAGGTTCCCCACTGAGTTACAAAGGTAGTCTTTTCCATATCTTCCGGAGCCATCTTGATCTGATTATACCCTGAAAAACCATCCATGAAGGAGAACACCTTGTGTTGAGCAGTATTGTCAACAAGAACGTCGATGTGAGGTAGAGGGAAATCATCCTTGGGACTGGCCCTGTTTAGATCCCTGTAGTCGACACACATTCTGACTTTACCGTCCTTCTTTGGCACTGGCACCACATTAGCAACCCACTGGGGGTAAGAGGTCATTGCAAGAAACCCGGCATCGAATTGCTTCATAACCTCAACCTTGATCTTTTCAGACATCTCTGGGCGCATACGGCGGACCTTTTGCTTTACCGGAGGGCAGTCTTCCTTGGTTGGCAGGTGATGAACTACAATGTCGGCATCCAAACCAGGCATGTCCTCGTAGGACCAAGCAAATATCTCCATGTAATCATGTAGCATCTGGATCAATCGTTGCTTCACGCTGAGCTCTAGATTGGCACCAATCTTGACCTCTTTCCTATCTGTCTCAGTACCCAGGTTAACTGTTTCCACCGGCTCTTCATGTGGTTGAATAGCCCTTTCTTCTTGAAGTAGCAGTCTTGCGAGTTCACCAGGCACTTCGCAATCATCTTCACCTTTGTCCTCGGCCAAGTTGATCGGATTCTCGAAGTCATAACTGGTGGTAGCAGAGCTGTTACCAGTGAGATCCAGAGTGGATTGAAACCTGTATGAGTGAGTGTGTGTAAATATAGCTGTTTTGCAATATATAACACAGAAAGAAAAAGAGCACAAGATTTGAAATGCAACAAACGTCCAATGTTTTGATTGATAATATATGGAAATGTCATACAAAAAGCCCTCACAAATGGAGCTACGATGCCCCGGGTAGGACACCGAGCCAAATAAAGTTTCAACATTTTGTTTGTTACAAATTGAAAATCAAAAGAGTTAATTACTGCGTGACAAATGTGATAGGTGTAAAATCCTTTGCCGTCCAGTTGTTTGGTCCATTGCTGGTGGTTGGATAGATCCAACTGTCAAACTCTGCTTCCTCTACATCCTCCTCGATAGCATTCACCGTTGGACTGGTGATAAACATGGGAGCCTTTCTGATCTTTTCCTTGCGCACAGCCCTCTGAGCCTCTGCAGTAAAGCCCAGCCCAAACTTGTCGTTCTTTTGAGTGAAGTCAGGAAGCTGACCCCAGTTTGCACAATTGCCTTTCTCGATTACAGCCCGGGCATCCTTCAAGGACGCCATCTTCAACGGAAAGTCTTCTTCAACCACTGATTCAGCTGATGCCAAAATTGGAGGTACCTCCTCAAAATGCTGAAAGGGGGTTTCAATAAACTCCCCGTCCATCTCGATATACCGGAATGAATTCAAGTGACTAACCATGTATTCCTCCTCACCCAGCACAGTAACAATCTTCCCTTTGACAGGGTATTTGAGCTTTTGGTGTAGAGTGGATGTTACTGCCCCAGCCTTGTGAATCCAGGGTCGACCCAACAAACAGGAATAAGATGGACGAATATCCATTACATAGAACGTTGAGTCGAAGACTTGGGAACCCACACGAATAGGAATGTCTACTTCACCGTGCACCATCCTTTTAGAACCGTCGAAGGCTCTAACAATGATGTTGCTAGGTTTCAACTCCAGACCCTCACAATCCAAGCGATCCAATGCCTTTTTGGGCAAAACATTCAGGGAAGAACCGGTATCCACCAACACGTGCGCGAGAGTAGTGCCCCTGCATTCTATGGAAACATACAGGGCATCATTATGATCTTTCCCTTTGGCGGTGAGGTCAGCATCCGAGAACCCCAAGCCGTTGTCAGCTGTCAAATTAGCCACACAGTCAGTGAATTGATCTGCAGAGGTCTCTTGCGGCACATGGGCTGTTTTCAGAAATGAAATCAGGGCTTTTGCATGGGCCTCTGAGCATAGCAGCAATGATAGCATAGAGATTTTGGAGGGGGTATGCCCCAACTGTTCAACAACATTAAAGTCACTCTTCTTGATGATTTTAAGGATTTCCTCCATTTCTTGTTGGGAGGCTTCAACAGCAGTCTTCTTTGGTGCCTCCGTCCTGGCAGGAAAATCAGTAGCAACTTCTTTGCCCCGAGTATCAGAGGACTCGGCGGCGGTAGTGGACACAGGAACTTGATTCGGAACATGCACACTTGCGGGTGTGATGGTAAGAGGTTTTCGGATACTTGGCGGTGCAATGTCAGGAGAGAAGAGTCTGCCACTGCGGTTAATCTTGGCGGGACCAGTGATGTTACTGATACTGGTACCGGTGTTGAACTCCTGCTTCACTCCAAGCACATACACGTCGGCCCCATAATTCCATGGGACAACTTTATCAGACTCATAGGGGAGAGGCCCCGGAACAGTAATAGTAATGGGTGCAACAGTCATAATTTGGACTGGCTTCCTCGGGGGAGCTTTGGTAGGATTGTAAATTGTGACAACAGATACTTCTTTAGCGGAAACAAATGGAACAGCAGTTTTCTTGAACAGAATTTCTTTGCTGTCCATCAGGCTTTGGATGCCTGATCTCAGCAGTGGACAACCGGTAGGGATAACAGCACATAGGAGGTAACCCTCGCCACAACCCGGAAATAAACCGGCTAGTAGTAAGTTCCTCTTAACATTCAAAAGAGGGGTAGCAACATCATTCACCGAAACAGCATACAAATCTTCCTCAATGGCATTTACTCTATGCTGGGGCATAGGAGCAGTTACAACATTTGGTCTCTCAGGCGCTTCAAACTGAATTTCCTTCGCGTCGATAAGGTCTTGCACTTTATTTATCAGGGCCCAACAATCGTCAGTAGTATGCCCGGGGCTATCGGAATGATAAGCACAACGGGAATTTGGGTTATACTTAGGAGATGCAGTATTCATGACCTTTGGCGCTTCTTTGACAGTCACCAAGTTGGTTGATAACATTTGCGGTAAAATTTGTGACAAGGTCATACTCAGCCTAGTGTACTGCCTCTTGGGCCTTTCACCTCTTTGTTGATTGTACTGCTGAGGAGCAGCAACAGGTTTTGAAATGACCAAAGCATTGACGGCTTGGCGACTTTCTGGCTTGAATTGTCTTCTAGGACCATAGACGGCACTTGCTTCTTTCTTGAAACGCCTCTTCTCAGTACTTGTGGAGGCAGCTTTTTGTATCTTTCCTGACCTGATGCCAGCTTCAATTCTTTCTCCCGTCAGAATCAAATCCGTAAACCCAGCGGAGGAGTTACCAACCAAATGATTGAAAAATGGACCAGACAAAGTCCCTAGAAACATATCAACCAGCTCACGATCAGTCAATGGAGGCTGCACCCTGCCAGCCAAATCTCTCCATTTTTGTGCATATTCTTTGAACCCTTCGCCCGTTCCTAGGGACATACCCTAAAGTTGGGTACGCGTAGGAGCGAGATCAGAATTGTATTGATATTGTCTGTAAAATGCGGTTGCCAAATCTTCCCAGTGTCGGATGCTAGTTCCATCTAGTTGGTAGAACCACTCAAGCTGTGACCCCGAAAGGCTATCTTGGAAGAAGTGAATCCAAAGGTTCTTATCTGCCGTGTAAGGTTGGATCTTCCTTACGTACGACCTTAGATGCAGCTTTGGACAGGAAGCCCCGTCGTATTTGGCAAAGGCAGGCGCCTTAAACTTGTGTGGGATTACTACCCCAGAAGATAACCCCAAATCTCCGAAATCCAACCCCGACACATTCTGAATCTCCATGGCGCTCAAGCGGTCCTCTAATTGTTTGTATCTGTCAGCAGCAGGTGGGTATTGTTCGTCATTGTAGTCCGTCTCGTTGTCAGAGACTGCAGGACTAGGAGCTCCTCCCCCTTGGGGACTGTCTTTCTCAGCAGAAGAAGTAGTTGGATCAGCTTCATTATGGAGTGTGTTCCCAAATCTGCGTCCGGTGTTGAATAACGCAGTCCTTTTCTTCTTCTTTTTCTTCAGGAGTAGAGTCTTCAACTCTTGCTGACCTTGGGCCAGGCTCAGGACCATCTCTTGAAACTGGGCACTTTGGGCCTGAAGGGCCTTGATTGCTTGCTCACTGGATGAGTCTGGATTCATGATGACTGTTCAAAATAAACAACGAAGGAGATTAAGCAACCTGTGAAATAGGGTACCTGCTATGCATATGGTGCAATGAGATGCGTATGTTTTATGTTTTCAAAGACAAACAAGATTCAACTTTGTAGACAAAAGGGAAACACACTTCATTAAATTCAAATTTTAAATTGTTCAACAACTTGCCCTTAGGCATTACAGGAATGAAAAAATACTGAAAAGGAAATAAAAGCTGTAAAAGGAAATATCCAAAGCCCATCAGTGCTCCCATGGCCTCCTCTTCTCGGTGCGGATGTAGTTATTCAGGACCCGCTCCTCCTCCAATTGCTTAGTCAGCCTCTGGACCTTCCGTTCCTGCTCGTTGAACTTTTCTCGATAGAAATCTCGTTCTTCCTTTAGCTGCGCCCAAGATCTCTTCATTGTGTCGAAATCAGTGGGTATCTGAGGAGGGAGGACAGTTGGAGGAGCCCCATCGTCATCAGGAGATTCAAGAATGATAGGCCTGACAGCTTCGTACGGCATACCTAACTTCTGAGCACGGATGCGGACCCATCTGCAATAGGGTTCCATTGGTAGAGAAGTCTTTGGTCCCAACTCATGTGGGTCAGCTTTGTGAATTCTGTCCCAAGCCTTAATGAATCCATGGCGTAGTTTGTCACTGTCTGCCTGAAACTCAAAATGGAAATGAGGAACCAACATTTCATGAGGCCCAACTCTTCTGGCTCTTCCAAACTGGCGGAGAGCTAAGCATGGATTATAAGAGATTCCTCCTTGGATACCAATCAACGGAACATTAGGGTATTCTCCGCATCGATCAATAACAGCTACCTCATCCAAACCTCTGAGAGCCCAAGTGATGTCATTATCAGTGAGAGACATTAATCTATGAGCCCAACCCTTTCCTTCTTCATTCTTCAGCACAAACTTAGGAAGGTGCGAAATAAACCACCTCACTAGCAAAGGAGCACAACACCATGGAGTTCCCCGTTTTCGGGCAGTACGAGCATAGAGTTGTTGTAGGATATCACCCAAAAGAGTGGGTACAGGGTTCCGAGACATGAAGATCCTTATGGCATAGATGCTGATAAAGGTGTCAGGATTGGGAAACAATACCAGACCATAGATTAAAAGAGCCAGAATGTCTTCGTACGCCTTGAAGTCCAAGTCATTCCAGAAATCATTAGCCTTGCCAACCAGAAATTTGACCAAGAAGCCCTTAACTCCACTTCTAGTTTCTCAGTTAGCCAATACCTCTTCTTTGGTCAAGGGGAGAACTGCAGCAACCTCTTCAGGCCTAGGAGTCTTTTCCAAACCAGTGAATGGGGTTTGTTCCAAGACAGGGATACCAAGCAAATAAGAGAATTCTTCCAGGGTAGGGACCAGCTGGAAGTCTTGAAAGGTGAAACAATGATACAGGGGGTCATAAAACTGGGTCAGGACACTTATCAGTTGTTGGTCCCACTTTGCAGTGATCAAGCCAAGGAGAGAACCATGCCTGTTGATGAAGGAAGAATTGTTTGGAATCCTACCGAACAAATCCTTGAGCAAAGGTGGTGGTTGAACAAAGTTGAGCCAGATAGTATTCCTACGCACGGGCATCATGATGTCCTACAAAACAGAGCAAAGATGAAACTTTTTTTTTTGTCTTTGAAATGGGTTAGTCCTTTATACAGGATGCATGCAATGGTATCATGGCATGATGCTATGATGAAGCACACCATAAGTATTTACACAGGCAAGCATGGTAAGGCACACAAGTCACACAAGACAACCCTTAGTTTTCAGGCCAGCATGAAGTTTAGGTATTATCCTCTTTTGGTTTCGTTGGTTAAAACCTGTCCTATCAAAAATAACCGGGTTCTAGAGGATCTCAAATCATTGACTACCCTCAATCGGTCATAACTCCAGCATCGCAATCTTTTCTTGCGGCCAGAACCATCGCGAGAGTTTAGCCTCAATAAGTGTAGCATACTGCTACTGTCCTAATGGCCAAGTTTGGTCAATTTAAGGTTCTAAGGTCGGTTGGTGTTTAATGACTCCTTAGAAGACCTATATTCTCCTCATTGCAACACAAGGGATATAGGTACAGACCAAGGTGCCACACCAACGTAGCCACTGCTTCACCCATGTTAGTCTACGCCGGACAGGTCCCTCATAGATTATGCTACCTAAAAAGGGTATTCCCCAGATCCGGGTTAGGATCTATGAAACTCCGATGCAAAGCCCACAAATATAAAAGCAAACAAAGCAAACAATTGAAAACAAAGGTGATCTAAGCCCTAAGGTTACTCCACTTTTAAATTTATCCCCAGCAGAGTCGTCAGTTCTGTGATACGGTGGGAGAACTGACTATGGTTTTGCGTTTGTTTTCGCAAATGTTTCGGTTGAGCAAGAGTCGCCACCGACTTTTTATTTTATCCTAAGGAAAGGTTAAAAAGCACAGCAAAAACCTTTGAGATGTTTTCTTGGGTTCGGGGAGTAGATTATAGAAAGGGAAGGTATTAGCACCCTTTCTATCCATGGTTATCCATGGGCTCTTAGTTACTTGCTTAGATCCCTTGCCTTTTGTTTTCAATTATTTGAAATGGTACTCTTGTGTGTGTGTGGGTTTGAAAATGTTTTTGAAAAGAAGCCATTGTGGTGGAAACCTTTGTAATGATCCATGTTGGGATGTATACAAAGATGTATGTCTTTTGAAAAGGTTTTCATTTGTTTTTGAAAATTGTTTTGAAAGTGTTGTGAGGTGTGGTTTTAGAAAAATAGGCAAGTGTTTTGTTTTGCAAGTTTGATTCAAGTAACTAAGAGGTTATCTACTCCTAAATTTCTCAAAGTTTATTGCTATGTTTTAACCCTTTTAACAAGTTTGTTCCACCATTGTATTTGGTGGACAATCTCATTTTAGGATGTGAAAGGGACGGGCGCGGGTCATCGTTTTAGACCATAATTGCAATGGTGCCAAGTGTCTTTGGGCAATTTTCCTTAAGGGACTTGATCATTTGTTTAGGCAACATTTTGAAAGCGTCATCGAGGGACTATGATCATTTGATTGTTTGTTTTTTGCCCGAAGAGACCTAACATGCAATATGGCCCAATTTTGAAAGGCAACAAGTGGAATACCCTAGGGGGGTGCAAGTGTGATTTGTGTGTCCATTTTCATGCTTGTTTATCTTGAAATTAGTTCAAACTAATTTTGTCGTTTTTAATTTGCATACAAAACCCTAATTCTAACATGGCATAATTAGAAAGCAATAAAGTGCGAAAAATAAATTTACTAAGCTATTACAACACCATATATAGGAAGGGGGGTACAAATGTTCAAATGGGGATTTTGACAAGGAATTTAAACCTAAACTATTACATCAATATTGAATTATTTACAAGATAATTTAATTGCATAAATTAAATAAAATAAGAATAAATATGCAAGATGCAAAAATGGTTTTTGTGTATATGAAAAAAAAGTATTTTTAGGTGTCAAAATAAACAAAAAGAAAAGTATTATTTTTTTTGGAGCTTTTTATGTTTTAGGGCTAAACCCTAATTTTATTGAATAAAATGTATTATTTATTTATTATGTGTAATATTTATTTATTCTATACAAAAATAAAATAAAATGAAGTATATTTGTAAAAAGGTATTTTTATATTAAATATTTAACAAGAAAACAAAAAATGTGTATATTTTGTAATTTATCCTAAATATATTAATATCTATATAAATATTTGTATTATTTACTAAATATGTATTATATATACAAAAAATAATAATATTTAATATTTATAAAAAAAAGTATTTTTTATACAAAATATTTTCAGAAGATAAAACAAATGAAAATAAAAATAAAAATGTATTTGCACTATTTTAGTATTTTAAGTAAAAATATATGTATTTATTTATTTATGTACAAACTAAAAGAAAACAAATAAATGCCTAATAAATTCAAAAATGGTGAGAAAAATATTTTTTATATTTTTTATATTGTAAGAAAAAATAAATAAGTCAAACCAAAAAAAGAAAAGTCAAAAAATCATTAAAATGAACAAAATGGGCTTAGGGGGTTCAGAAGTAAATGTATGGTGCAAATAAGAAAAGCATTCCAGGCCCAACCCAGAACCAGTCATCTTCAACCTCAGAACAAACTTTGTTCAAAAAACGCGCGTTTCCTATCTCCCAATTCCTGGACTTTCAAGCAAAACTCATAACATGAAAAATGTAGAGCATGAGAAGACGAATCCAACCATATAAAGAACTTGACTTAACTCTCTAAGATGAGGGAGAATTTCTTCTCCCCCAATTCCTGACCTAATTTTTCATCAATGTTCAGACCTTAAATTCTTGCAGCACACATAACATAAATGAAATCTAATTACATGGGCATGTTCAGGGCTATGAATGTGACATATTCTCTTCACAAACCTAAAGCTAACAATGCCTAATAAGAGAGATACGAGTTCATGAACTTACCTGTTCAGTTGAAGTTGTATCTGACAATGGAGAAGCTTTCAGTGCAAGGTGATGATTGGTATAGCTTCCTTGAGGTCCAGGGATGCTATTCCAAGCTTTACTTTGTCTTGAAACCTTTTGAATCGTGCTATGGAACTTCAACTGCAAAACAAGAAAATGAAAATGGTGGAACTGGTTAGAGGAGTTACAGGTCGTGTCTTAGGTTTTGGTTAGCTTGCATTGATGATGGGGAATGTGTTTGATGAGCTTTTAGCAAGAAAGCATGAAAGGGATGAGAGTTGGAACTCAATCTGCAGAGGTTACTCTGTTTAGGCAGTTTGATGGTGATTTTGAGTTTGTGGAGGTATTGGAGGTCTTAGGGTCGTGCTTCAGCTTAGGATGAATGTTTGGAATGTGTTTGATAACTTTCTCTAAGGCCTGGTTGACTGATATGGAAGTTGGTGTATGTTATGATGTGTTTCTTCAACTCTAAGCAAGCAATGGTCAAGTTGTATTCTGGACAGGTAGAGGACCCCTAAACATGCTGCAAAGCTTCTCCTTGATCAGTGTGATTAACTCATAAACTTGTGCCAATTAGATTTGATCTGTACTTCTTGGATTTGCATTATGACATAAAGCTTGCTTTTGCAAAAATGGCTATTTCACTTTTTCCACTTATGGCCTAATCTTGCATACAATGCTTGGATACACAAAATAAGGCTTTGGCATAATGAGTATGCATTAAATTATTGAGTGTTGGATGGTTTAGAGGCCTGTAATGTAGCATAAACCAAGCTGACTTGAAAATGGCAATGTGTATGAACATGTCTTGGTCAAGAACAAAAGTGACTTTTTGCCATATTGCAAAATTCGATTCTCTCAAGTCATGAGGTTGTTTGATGAGTTCTTGGACATTTTGGAAAGCTTGGAATGTGTACTACAATCCATCTTTGAAGTGCAAACTGAAATTCCAAGTGGAAGTGTATGGAAAATGGTCTTGAAGTTAGGTAAAAAACTTGCCTAAAATAGGTCAAATTTCACTAAGTTAAGAATGGTTTGGTACCCTTGTTCCAAAAATTGTAACTTGAGATACAAGCCTCTTTTGGGAAAACTTTGTGAATCAAAGTTGTAGATTATGCAATAGTCTACAACTTTCATGTTTTGACTTTTGCTTGAATCCAAATGGATCATGGTGAGAAAGTGGGGAAAAGTTGGGAAAAAATTAGGGTTTTTCATAACTTAGAAAAATTCTAAGTTATGAAAAATTCTCATTTCAAACCCTAATTTGCAATTTTTGATTCCTTGGTGAACAAGTTTCATGATTTGGCATGTTTTGATGGAAAATGAATCTTGACCCTTGATTTTGACCAAAAAGTCAAAGTTTGACTTTTCAGTATACAGTCAAAATTGATCAATTGACTGGGAAATTCAACTGTCAATCTTGTGTATTTGGGATCTTTTGAACTTGTTGAGCATGTCAAGATAATTCCATGGGGTCCTTGAGTCCATATGTGAGCTTGGTTTACCATTGGCTAGGTCAAACAGTCAAAAATTGCCTTTGTGCAGTCAAAGCCCTAAAAATGACCATTTTGCCCTTTTGGTGATCTGATCAAATTTCTTGAGGAATTGTGATCCAAACTTGATCAAATGGTCCATGTGAGTTCACAATGTTGATGTGGATCAATTTTCATGAGATTTGACTGTCAATTGGCCACAGTTGACTTTTCCCCAATACAGTTGATTTCTAGGTCAACTGTCCAATTGACTGGGCAAAATTTGGAATCAAGACTTGAAACTTGGTATGGATAAACTTGGGAGTCCAACATGAAGCATGAAAGTCATCTTAGGCATTTTAGGTCAAAATATCTTTGTGTAATCACAAACCCTAATTTGGGTCAACAGTGCAAGGAGAAGTCTTGAGCAGAGGAAACCCTAACTGGATCTTGATCTTCAAGGGTCTTGTGACGAGAAAATGTTGAGAAAATGGGAGGGCAAATTTTTGGGTACAACAATATGGCTCAAAACTTTGCTCAAGTCCAAAGGATTGACAGATGAATTTTCAGTCAACTGATCAAAAGTCAACTGTATATTGAAAAGTCAAACTTTGACTTTTTGGTCAAATTCAAGTACCAAAGATCACAATTCATCAAAACATGTCAAAATATGAAACTTATTCATCAAGAAATAAAAAAGTCAAGATTTCATTTTGAAAAGTCAAAATTTCTAAACTTAGAAATTTTTCTAAGTGTTGGAAATTTCATGTTTTGCACAACTTTGAACAATTTTTTACCATGATGCAAGATGATTCAAGAGAAACTTCCAACATGAAAGTTGTAGATCTCTAATAAATCTACAACTTTTCTTTACACAACTCCTTCCAAAAGTGCTTGGATCTCAAGTTATAATTTTATGAACATGTGGTCATGAAACAAAACACTTGGTGAAATTTTGCCCTAATTTGGTCAGGATTTTGACCCAACTTCATGGAACTTTTTCATATAGTTACAAGGGGTATATTCAAAAGCAATTCAAATATGGATTGTAGAGAACATTTCAAGCTTTCCAAAATGTCCAAGAACTCCTTGAGATCATTCTTGAGTAGGGAGAATCAAAGAGATGAAATTAGGGTTTTATCACTTGAATTACAAGTCATTTTATGATTAACCAAATTCAAAATTCAAACTATGATGTATAAACTCTACTTTGAAGGCCTCAGACTTGTTAGGCACTCCATAATTAATGGCTTGCACATCTGTTAGAGGTCTCATTTCAAGCATTCAATGCTTGGACATGCTTTATATCCATTTTTGGAAGAAAATGCACATTGCCATTTTGATAAAGTGAATTTTTGCACAAAACTTGTTCTTGAGCCTTGCACTTGTTCTCTTCTGATCACACAAGTCCTATAACTCATGAGAAATGTTTTAGACACTTACAATCACCCAACCCATGCTTGTACCTCACATTGAAACTTGGTTTGCCTCTTTTCTTGAAAATCAAGTAACCTAGCCAAAAGCTTGTAACTTGTACTTCTGACTTGCCAATGCACTCCAGTCCTTTTGCTTATACATAGACAAACTATTTGCCACAAAGACACGAATGCTCAAGCCCTGAAAACACCTAGAACTCAGAAACACATCTCATACTTCTATTTTCATATAAACTGACCAAAAACTTGAAACTCATAACTCCCTCGTGCGTTTTCAAGCCTTTTTGTTTCTAAAGCTTCTAAACATCATTTAGAACTGATCCCCCATCCTGTTACAGAACTCTAACACCTTTAACACCATCCTCCATTTTCAAAAACAGAGCTTTACACTTGGACTTCTCCAGAACTTCTCAAGCCCTTTCAGCTCAAGCTAAGCATTCCATTAGCTTCCTGGGAACTTCAGGAAGCTAACCCAACCATTAGAACTCCTTGAAAACTGCTCAAACTTCAAACTCGATACCCTCTTGCAAGGTAAGTTTTCTAACTTTGGAACTTTTCATACATGCATCATCAATGATTTATTTGTGAATAAAACATGTAGATATCATTGCCCTAAAGCTAACCATGTCCATAGTTTCCATTGATTTTGCTTGAGCTTAGAGAATTTTAAGATTAAAGTTTCTGAGATTTTTAGGGTTCAGATTAGGGCCAATAAAATTTATGCTTATATTTGATCTATAGTTTTAATGCTTTACATTTTTGAAACCGTGAGGAAATTTGCTACAAGTTTTATGTTTACAGTTTTCATTTTTGATGAGAAATGAACAAGTTACAGTTGGTCTAGCTGGAGGTTGAAGATGAAGTAATCAGGGTGCATTTTGTATCATATATTTATTGATTTGATTATGTTAATGGATGTATAGCCACCCCAGTGGTAGAAGCGCGCGCCTGTAACCTTTGGGACCTGGGTTCGAGCCCTAGTGGTACCCTTTGGATTTTTTCATATTTTTGCAATGCTGACTCTTTTTTTTGGCAGGCGCGGGACCCTGTTGGGCTTTTTTTTTTTTTTTACTTTCTAACTCCCTTGGAGACTATTTGCGCCCCTGGCCCAAGTTTATTTTATTTTATTTTTATTTCATTTTATTTTCTTAAATATTTTTCCTAATATTAAAAAAATCATAAAAAATACAAAAATAATAAATTTATATTTTGACTTAGTTTATTTTATTTTTCTCACAAAAAATATTTTATTTAACTATACTTTATTTATTTTTACTAACTAGTCTTGTAAATTTAATTTAAAACTAGGTTATTATTTATTTTCTTTGACACCAATTAAAATATATTTATTTTCAAGACAAAAATACCAAAAATACTTTTCTTGAAACTTGATTTCTTTTTAATCAATTAATAGAATTAGGATTTTATTTAAAATATTTTCTTAATAAATTTAAGTTTAATTAATTATTTTCTTTAATTAGTTAAGTTAAAACAAATTCCCTTTTCTCATGAAAATCAAACAAAGATCCATTTTCTTTACATTTGCATTTTTGTATATTTATTCATTTTTGTACATTATTTCAATTCTTGTACAAATTCAATTTGGTTGTAATAGATTAATTAGGTTTATATTCTTGCAATCCCCATTTACAATTTGTACACCCCCCTCCCACATGTATTGTAATAGCGTAGTAACTTTAAATTCTGCAATTTACCGCTTTATATACAATTGCTAGTAATTAGGGTTTGTATGGAAAGACTAAAACCAATACTTAGAAAACCCTAATTCAAGACAAAATCCAGCATGAAAACAATACATTTGCACACAAGCACCCATAGGGTAATTCCACTTGGTTGCCTTTACAAAATGACCATATTACACATGTGAGGTATCTTAGCAAAAAACAAACAAAACACAAGATCATAGTCCCTCGATGACGCTATCTAAGTTGCCTTTCAAATGATCTTAATCCCTAAAAGAGAATGCTAAGATACCCTGCAACATTTCTAATCATGGTTATACGATGACCCACGCCCGTCCCGTTTACATCCAAAGATAGGGTTGCTTACCAAATCAATGGTAAGACAACAATGTCAAAGGAAAAGAAAATGAACAAGAAAGACTTTTAAGTAGGTAAAATGCTCCTAGTTACTTGCTCCATTTCAAAACAAACATCCTTGCTATTTTCAAAATAAACACCTACACTTTCAAACATCTTACAAACTTGAAAACATTTTCAAAAGATCAAACATCTTTGTATACATTCTTACGAACGAGAATCATTACAAAGATTGCCTAAACAATGACCTCTTTACAAAATACTTTCAAAAACCACACAAAGCACAATTTCAAACATAAAGCAAGTGATCTAGAAAGTAACTAAGAGTCCATGGAAAACCATGGATGAAAAGGGTGCTAATACCTTCCATTCTCATAATCTACCCTCCGAACTCAAGAAATAATCTCAAAGGTCTTTCCTGTGCTTTTTCACCTTTCCTTTTGGATAAAAGAAAAGTCGGTGGTGACTCTTGGTAACCGCAATATTTACGATAAAACGCAAAATCCTCAAGTCAGTTTTCCCACCGTATCACAGGTACCATCTTTTATTAGGCCACTTGGTTTTCTTTTCCCTTATACCTAGACGCCCTCATCCTTCCAGCATATTGGAGGTCCCAGTTTTCCATATCCCACACAGATGCCCTCATCCTTCCAGCAGACTGGAGGATTTAGCATCTCATATCCCATACAGATGCCTTTATCCTTCTAGTAGATTGGAGGATCTAGCACCCCACATCCCACACAGACTGAAGGATTCAGCACCTCACATCCCACACAGACTGGAGGATCTCGCACCCCACATCCTACACATATACCTGCACGTGAGGATGATCATGCGCAGCCCGATGATGATGACGATGATGATATGGATGGATTTGATGTGTTGGATGGAAATGATCTTCAAGGGAATGATGATCCGAGTGAGATTCATGTCATTGACGGGAGATTTTGGATTTGACCCGAAGAAAGCTCGTAAGTTTCTTATTTATAAATTTTTATTTAAGAATACATTTTCATTTTTAATATAAATTTATATTTAATATTGTTAATTTAAATTATTGTTGTTTAGTTTCTCGTCGAGTCGGACTGCTGTCAAGGTTATAAATTATATAATTCAGCACATGTATAAACAATTTTGGAAGACCTTCAAAGACGTCAAAAATAAAGAAGCTTGGTTTAACAAATTAAAGATATAATTAATTTATTTTTTAGTTATTGTTATTTAAATGACTTTTTCATTATGATTATCTAACTATTTATTTTAATGTCATACAAATTTGTAGGAAAAATGTGTGTGAGACCCATTGAACGAGAAGCTGATTAAAAAATATTATTAAGGCAAAACCTCAATATGACTTTCTTACTGAATGCGGCGTGTTAGAGAGTGTTGGGAACTTCAGGGTATCCGTCCCAATTAGATAGACAAAGAGGTTTTTGACGAACTTCTTAAATATTGGGAGTCGCCCGAATTTTGGGCTAAATCTAAAAATTTTAAGAAGATGAGGGCATCTGAAAAGGGGGCTGCATTAATGCAGTTGGAAGTATAAGTATTGCAGAGCATGTTCGACGGATGTTAAATATTACCATTTTTTAAAGTTATATTTTGATTCATAATATATTTTATTAATTAAAGTTAATTTTATTATTTAGACCAAGACTTTCGAGAGACCTCCATTGATGATTGAGTTGGTTAAAAAGACCCGGACAAAGAAAATCGGGGATTTTATTGATGAACGTACTCAAAAAGCTTTCGTAAGTAATTTAATTTACGTTGTTTATATATTTTTTATTTAATGACAATTTCGTGTCGTGATATTCACGTGGCAACTGAGAAATTGTGACATAAAAATCATGTGGCAATTGAGAAGTCGTGGCGTGATAATCATGTGACAACTTTTTTAATATAATATAATATAATTTAATTTAATTTAATATAATTTAATATATATTTAACTTAATTTTTTCATTGTATGTGTAGGAGGATTATCAGACATTGCTCGCAAATTTTCTGGTTCATAATCCTCAATATACTCCAGGAGAGGGAGAGTCGCTTCATTCAGATGTGAATTTTTATATTTGAGATCAAGACATTGGCGGAAAAGACCGTAACAGTTATTTTTTTTGTGGTGGAAATTTGGTGGGCACTTTGAGAAATGGTTATAGAACTCTATTTCAAAGAGTTAGAGATGAGAAGGAGGGTCACGTCAACTAAATTTGATACCAGAACAACTTGAAACAGTAAAACAGTTGGCGTTAAATGAGACGAGACGCGAGTCAGTGCAATGTGAGGCTGCAATGAAAGCCTAAATGAAGGTCCAAATGGAGCCAATGAGACAAGAGCAACAACGACAAATGAAGGTCATGGCAAAGAGGCAAGCTGATATGGAGCAGCAAATGAGACAATTTATACGAGTTTAGTGCAAATCAAGAGCCGCAGGATGACAAAAATGAAGATAACTCGTAGAATTAAACTTTTTTATTTTGCTTTCAAATTTGAATTTGTGTAATTTAATTTTTTCATATTAAATTAAGAAATCTTAAATTTATAATTTTAGTTTATTAATTTTAATATATTAAATTTATTTAATTTATATATTTAATATATTTATTTTATGATATAGGTTTAATTTAATTTAATTAATTAATATTATTAATTAAATTTAGTATATTTTGTTTAAGGAAAAATTTAAAAAAAAAAATTAGTGACGTGATTTCCATGTCACAAGGTTGTGGCATGTAAATCACGTCGCAATCCCTAATATATAAAAAAAAACCTGCGTAAGTAAATTATTTAGTGACGTGATTTTTACGTCATAAAGTTGTGACGTGAAACTCACGTCGCAAATAAAGTTGTGTAAATATGTTGTGACGTGATTTTTACGTCACAATTTTTTGACATGAAAACTACGTCGCTATAAAGTTGTCACCTACCCTCCTACGAAATAATTGTTCATGTCGCAAAAAACACGTTGTAACGTGATTTTACATGTTATAATGTAATAATTAGGTCGCAACTGAATTTTTTTATTTTTTATTTTTTATAGTGAGTGTTAAATCTATCTGTAATTGTTAACACAGTTACTTAGCTAAACTTTCATAGTTAGTATAAAGCCTAATCTATTGTAAAATTTACATTATTTAATATATGTTACTCTACTTTCTCTCTTTCATTTTTCTCTTCAATGTATTCAGAAAAAGATAAGACTGAAGTTCATCTTCAAAAGATATGAGGACTAATTCAACACACATCCAGGATTTGCGAATTTTCTTCTAAAAAATTCTATAATTCTGGAAGGATAAAATCGGATACATTTTTAATTTGGAGAAAGGTGTTTCAAAGATGATGCAACAAAAAAATTTGGATTGAGTAAATACTGCAAAAAAATATATTTTTTTGGTCTAAGATAATATTGTCTATACGATAAAATAAATAAAAATATTATTGTCTCTTTTTTTCTGCATCATAGATTTTTCTCATGATGTCAATTTTGTGTTTCATTGCCTCAAAGTCCACTTTATTTTGTTCTATCTAAACTTGGATGAAACTTTTCAAACTTGAAACACAACATGCTTAACAATAACTTAGAATATAAAATGAGATCTTGGACTTGCACAATTATTCAGGCTACAAAAGAAAACTCATTCAACACATAAAGAAAAACATTATCTTTAAACCATAACACACACATGGCGACACATAACGTAAGATTATTTCTTTGTGACTCCATTAATTTTTTGGACCTTCAATAGTTTTTGGAAGAAGCCCTTTTTCTCTGCATGTGTCAATTGCTTCAGTGAACATATCCTCCAAATTGTACTTAAACTCGAATCCCAAATCTTTGATCTTTTTTGAAGAAAATTTAATATGCTCCAACTCATCAGGAATATTCTTGAACCTAAAAATCCAAATCGATGAATCAGTTTGGGCCCGTTTGTTATAGAATTAAAAAGAATTGATTTTAACTTTTTATATTTTTAGGAGTAACTAATTTTGGTCTAGCATGGAGTACTTACTTTGTAGGGACATTGTACTCTGGAAATTTTGCATTAATTAATTTTGCAATGTCATGAATATTAGCTTCACATGCATTACATATGTACCTCCCTTCAACTTCCATATGCTCAAACAAGAATATGTGAGCTTCACAAAGATCATCCAAATGAACAAATTGACCTTGCTTTATAATTGAATAATGAGCCTCATTTCCTGCAAATTCATGTGCAGAAAATTAGGATATTTTCGATAATATCTCGATTCACACAGTAAAAATACCAAAATTTCATAAAATTTTAGATGTTTATAAAATAATGTTTATATAGTGTAATGTACCTGTAATAGGAGAAAGGGCAGTGATTAAGCTAGGTGGCATAGATGGACTAAGAAAAGGACCAACAACCAGAGGTGGAATGATTGTGATGAAATCCATCTTGTTTTCTTTAGCAAATTTCCATGCTTCTTGTTCAGCAAGTGTCTTAGAAACAAAATACATCTAAACAAACAAAATAAAGAATCAAGATTAAACCATCCTTAATTGAAAGTGATTATGATGTAATCTAAAAAAAGTAAAAAAAATAATGTGCTGATGAAAATAAATATCTAACCCATCCAGTCATTTTAACTCTCCGACAAAACTCAACGTCACTCCAGCAGCTCTCGTCGAACAAGAGTTTTTGATTTTCAATGACGTTGACGGATCCGGCCGATGATGTGAAAACCAATCTGCGAACAGTTTTCGCCTTGAGACATGATTTCATGATGTCTAGTAATCCATTTATGGCAGGTTTGATCACTTCATTCTGCAAATTCAAATCAAAGTTCAAATCATTTTGCATTTCAAGATTTTTTTTCAATTAACTTTCATCAATTATATATACCTCAGGGTCGTTGGACTCAAAATCCATAGGTGTAGCCACATGAAAAACTCCTGTACAACCTTTAATTGCTTCATCAAAACTACCCTCTACAGCAAGATCAGCTTTCCAAAGTGTCAATTTGCTATTTGCACCCGGCAGTTCTAACAAATGCTTCACCTTCTGAATGTTATCTACATGTACAAAACCATAATCCTTAATTAATATATCTACATATATTGAATCCATAATCCTTAGTTAATATAGTATATATTTTTTAGTTAGTCTAAAATATGTGATTTAATTTAGACATGGTATATAATATGATGCAAAAAAAACACTGAACCTGGATCGCGAACCGTGGCACGAACTGTATAACCGTGCTCAATGAGTCTCTTAATGAGCCACGATCCGATGAAACCCGCGGCCCCGGTGACACAAACAGTTTCAGACACAGAACCCATAATTTTTTTTCTCTGTTATATTTCTTTGATTATTTCGGATTGAAGGTTGGATTAATGTGTGCTGAATTTATAGAAGATTTGTTGCTATATTTCCTGCAAAATTAAGGGACAGGTTGACCATTACCTGCCAATCAACAAATTTAACATAAACAAAATATAAGACTTTAGATTAAAAGAAATTGTTTTTATATTAAAGTAACGTCTACTAATGCAGAACAAATCTTTTAATGATTTTAAAACACATAACTTGTATTTATTAAATCATCTAAAAATTTATGACTGCATCAGTTTAATAGAGATATTTGACAGTTTAAAATGATATCACAATAATAGTCAAAGAAAGTTTATGATATTTTTTTGTGTGGTGTTCCTAATGGCATTTTAAAATTAAAATTAGCACTAAAATAATATTGTATTACTATTGAACGTCATTTGTTAAACTAATCCACACACGATACATACTACGTATTATTTTATATATATATATATATATATATAATATATATATATATATATATATATATATATATATATATATATATATATATATATATATATATATATATATATATAGATATATATATGAAGACTCTTGACTTATTTACAAAATATAAATATACAGTATTTGTAACATTTTCTTATCTTTTTATATTTTCAATAATATTTTTGAAAAATAATTCAATTTAACAGTTTAATTAATTGAACCTATATTTAAAAAAGAGTTATTAAAAATATACATATATTATTGAGAATGGTTAGTATATAAATATTTGTTATAATATATATAAAAAATATCATTAATAAAGATTATTCTATATTAGTTGATTATATTTGGAATAACAACCTGCTGCCTGGCTAACTCTCGATTTACCTATCCTTCGAGAGTGATGACTTTGTATGTTGAGCACGTGATCTACCAAATAGTTTTTTCTGTTGTTGTTGTTGCTAGTAATAGTTGATTTGTCGCTAAGATATAAAATTGTTGAATAGTATCAATAGAAAATTTTCAAAGCATGGACCACGTTTTTCCTTCGTTTTTAGTAGACATTTCAATGATGTTAATGATAATGTCGCTAGCAATAACAACGGTGCATGTCAAACATGTATTAATACAGGTGTACACAAAAAATTCCATAGGAAAATAATAAGTTTGAAAAACTATAAATTGTTAACATGAATATGAAATATTGTGTTATGTTCATAGTATCTCTTCTAGATTATATTATTCTATTGGTTGAACCATCACCATCCATGCCACGTCAAGGGCAACACACAAAATACACAAAGTAAGAGAATCATCATATATTTATTAGAAATCTTAAAAGTAATGGTTGTAGGAGTTATAAAGTTTTCAACTACTACTATTACAATCAATGTGATCCACTACCACATTTTTTATTCTGGATCGTAGCTTAAGGTTCAACAGGACCGGTTTGTAATGTTGTTAACATTGGAGAATTTATGATATTTAAAGTTAATTAAAATGTTAATTATGAAATTCTACAATTTATAGACGATACTATCTTTGTAGGTAAGGGATCATGGAAAAATTTATGGAGCATCAAAATTGTACTACGTGGGTTTGAACTAGTCTTAGGGTTGCGACTTAACTTTTACAAAAGAAAGTTGTATGGAATAAATTTTAATAATATCTTCAAGCAGGCAACATCTACTTTTCTCACGTTTAAATTTATGGTGTAACCAATAGGATCAAATCAAAGTAGAAGCACACATTAGAATTTGATTATTAAGAATATAGGAGTGAAGAGCATAAAGTTTTTCAACAAGGCTATATTATGCAAATGGAAATGATAGACTACCAACAAGGCTAAACTTGAAAATTTTAAATGGCCGGTGATGAAGCTATGTGTTGCTGAAAAGATTCTCTATGTAGAGGGATCTGCTATCTATTGGAGTTGATTGTGTAGGTGGTATGAACTAGTTTACAAAAAACATAGCATGTAAATTAAGAGATGGCAAGAACATAAAGGTTTTGCAAGAACAAATGGATTGCAATTTTTTCTTTGCGTCCAAGTCCCGAGAAAAAGGATGATTTCGTGTGGATATCGAACTATGCAAGGGACTTTATTACAATTAAGTCATGCTATAAGGTAATTAATGATTCTGAAAACTCAAGAGAGATGACAGAGGAAAGGATGAAGAATATTATCCAGACTATTACAAAATATACTTTTTACCACTATTGGAAGACGAATTTTACTATGGTTAGAGGTTCGTGCTAACGAGGTTGTTATAGTAAACGTTTTACATTCCACCACATATAAGTAGTCATAGTAAAAATTGTATAGTACACAACATACAAACGCAGTTGTAAAATCCAATGAAAAGTGGAATGTTCATTGGTTTGATATTTAATGATAACATTTTCGTATTTTCAAATAAAATATCATTATATTTCACCTCGGCCATAACTTCCAACTGTGGTGATATATACACGTGAGTTTATTATAATTTGTGTGAAATTCTTATTTCACGAGTTGTTTACTAGATATATAATCTTTCAATCTAATTTAGAAAATAATAATATGAAAAATTAAGTTATATTAGAAATATCTTTTTATATCTTTGCAATTTTTTTATCCGTATCTCTCTTTAAAAGTTATAATTTGTTTCAATGCTTATAATTCTTCAATCAATACTTTTTTTTATACTAGTTCATTCTGCAAAGTATTATCTTTGCATACATAACTAGTAGAGAAGAAAGTGATGGTTGAAGAAGTAGAAGTATTGAACCGAATTCTAATTGTTAAAGAATGAAATACTGATAAAGGGTTGGAGAAAACTCGATAAATATTGATTAATGTAAGTTGTTTTCACTAATATAAAAAGCGTTTTTAATCTCGGACGTGAAATACATTTAACCTCGGTTAAAGAAGCGAGGTAATGAATGGCGTCATAAGAAATATCAATTTAACACCTCGATTTTTAAGACACGATGGAAAACTTCTTATGCACATGGGTTCGGACCCCAACCACAACACTTTTAATATTTTTAAAACTAGCGCATCAAATCCCTCGGTTTATCAATAACACCGAGGGGTAAGATTGCTATTTTTTTATCTCATTAAAACTATAAAATATTAATAAGTTAATTATTTATCCATAATATTACATTGTTTACACAAAATATTTCTGTAAATATATATAACAAGTTTGGAATCTGATTCATCGTCATCATTGTTGGTGAAGATCAAATGTTAGATTCCCAATTCATTAAAATGTCGGGCAAGAGAAAGTGTTGGGTGCAATATATTTTAGATCTCTTTTGCATTTATTTGTTTATGATGTAAAAAAAAGAAGAAAAGGTTAGTTAAATGAATGAATATATGATTATTGAAGAACACCGTAAAAATTGATTATTGAAGAACAAAAATCTTAAACCCAATTTACTTTTTGCTCTTGCAATCTATCGTAGAGAAATTTATCGAGTTTTTTACGCTTCAAAGTTTTCATGATATGGTTCATTAACAATTATTGATATTCAAAATGCTTTTATAATGAATGTCTGTTAGGTTTCACGCGGATCACTAATGGAAGTGTCTTGAGCGTTGATACTCATGAAGTAGACGATATTGATTTGTTTAAGGACAGTGATAAATATCCTTAATAATCACGTCAAAATTATTCCATTGGTTTCTGTCAAAAACCGAGGTAAAAAGTGTATAAGCTTTTTTTAAACATTTTATTATTTTCACAAAATATTAAATTACATTATTACAACAAATACATTATTATTATAGTAGTTGATGTTCTTGGAGAACAACACATCTTTACTCTAATCCAGATCATATTGGATACATTTTGTGCTTATTATTTTAAAGTTCAATGGACTGCATGCAATCAACTTCTAAAGAACTATCTGTCCCAAGTAAGGAAATATTAGTTCAAATATTGGACATGTTTTTCTGCACTTGCAATCCATCATTGAGAACTTTTCCGAGTTATTTTAAGTTCCAAAATTTTATTATCTTGAACAAATATTATCAAGGCCAATGCTTTCATAAGAAAGATATATAGTGGCTGTTGTACCCCAAAATTTGCCCTCTCTTTTCATCAACATTTTCTCATCACAAGACTCTTGGAACTCAAGATCAAATTAGGGTTTGCTCTGCTCAAGACCCCTCCTTGCACTGTTGACCCAAATTAGGGTTTGAGTTTGCACAGGGATGTTTTGACCTAAAATATCCAAAGTGACTTTCATGCTTCATGTTGGACTTACAAGTTTATCCATACCAAGTTTCAAGCCTTGATTCCAATCTTTGCCCGATCAATTGGACAGTTGACCTAGAAATCAGTTGTATTGGGGGAAAAGTCAATTGTGGCCAATCGACAGTCAAACCTCATGATTTTTGACCCACATCAACATAATGAACTCACATGAAATATTTGGTCAAGTTTGGATCACAATTCCACAAGAAATTTGATCAGATCACCAAAAGGGCAAAATGGTCATTTTTAGGGTTTTGACTGCACAAAGGCAATTTTTGACTGTTTGACCTAACCAATGGCAAACCAAGCTCATATATGGATTCAAGGACTCAATGGCATTGTCTTGACCCATTCAACAAGTTCAAAAGATCTCAAATGCATAGGATTGACATATGAATTTTTCAGTCAACTGATCAAAATTTGACTATATACTGAAAAGTCAAACTTTGACTTTTTGGTCAAAATCAAGTGCCAAGGTTCATTTTTCATCAAGACATGTCAAATTATGAAACTTGTTCATCAAGAAACCCAAAATTACAAATTAGGGTTTAAAATGAAGAAATTTCATAACTTAGAAATTTTCTAAGTTATGAAATTTTCTTATGTTTTCCTAACTTTGTCCCATTTTTTCACCAAGATGCAAATGGATTCAAACAAAACTTGAAACATGAAAGTTGTAGTCCATTGCGGAATCTACATCTTTGATTCACAAAGTTTTCTCAAAGGAAGCTTGTATCTCAAGTTAGGATTTTTGGAACAAGGGTGCAAAACATTTTTAACTTAGAGAAAATTTGACCTATTCTAGGCAGGATTTTTGTCTAACTTCTTGGCCATTTTTCACATGGTTCCACTTGGATTTTCAATTTTCATTAAAAAGATGGATTTTAGTACACATTCCAAGCTTTCCAAATTATCCAAGAACTTCTCAAACATCCTTGTGGTTAGAGAGAATCGAATTTGCAAAGTTGGCCAAAACTCACTTTTGTTCATGACCAATACATGTTCATGGCAACTTGCATTTTCAAATCAGCTTGTACAATGCTAGCTTGCAGGCCTCAAAACCATTTTTACACACCTTAATTTAATGCCTAACCATTGTGTTAAGACATTATTTCACCCATTTGGACAATACATGTTAAATTAATCCTTAATTGGAAAAGCAAACTTGCCATTTTAGAAAAGTGATACTTTATGTCAAAGATGAATCCTTGAGACATGGGGCCAAATATTTGAGGCAAGATTGAGTCCACAAATTCCAGTTACCAAGAGCCAAAGTTGCAGCATACTTTAGGGCATTGTACAGGCCTGTATTGAAACTTGCACTTTCTTGCTTCAAGTAGAAGAAACTTGGCAAAACACATACCATCTTTCATTCCTGTAAACAAAAACTTAAGCAAACTTTGTACACATCTTCCATACACCAAAACAAGCCTAAAGCACGATTCATTGATCCCTCATACCTCCCAATACTCAGAAACACCATTTTGCTGCAAAAACAGGGCATCCCTGCAGATTGAGTTGCACAACTCAGTTTGCTCGTGCACTTTGACTAAAAACCTTTCAAACACCTTCCATATCATCCAATGAAACTATCCCAAGCCCTGAACTCAAGCTGTAACACCCCTAACCACGTTTGCCATTTTTACTTTCAAGCTGTGCAGGTGGAGTTCCATAGCACGATACAGTTAGTTTCAAAGCAAGCTAGGCATTTGGGAAGCATCCTTGGACCTCAGGCAAGCTATGCAGAAGCTCAAACTCCATTGAAGTTGGTCACATTGCTCTGTACGATTCAAGCTGAGACAGGTAATCCATGGACTTCTATCTCTCAATCTAGGAAGAGTTAGGCTTAGGTTTATGAATGAAACATGTTCTACTCATAGCCCTGAAGCCATACATATGGTCACTTTTCATTTATATTAAGCATGCTGTGAGAATTTTAGCCATGAATATTGAAGAAAAACTAGGTCAGAAATTGGGGGTGAAGAAATTCTCCCTGGTTTCTTAGAGTTAGGTCAAGTTTTTTACATGTCTGAATTCGTCTTTTGATGCTCTATAATATTGGTGTTATGAGTTTTGCATAAAAGTCAAGGAATTAGGAGTTAGCTTTGGTACAAGAGGCGCGCGCGTTTTGTTATTCAAACAGAAGCTGGAGGTTGAAGATGATGGCTTGGGCTGGGCCTGAGCCATCCTTGCTGTTTGCACCCCTTTTTTCAATTTGCACCCCCTGGCCCATTATGTGAAATACTTATCATTTTTGCATTTTTGTTTTTGATTCTGATTTTATATTTTTTGTCCAAACATAAAAAATACTAAAAATATTTTTCAACATTTTTTTACATTTATTTGGCATTATTTGTTTTATTAGAATATATGTATGTAAATAAATATATTTCCTTTTTATTTAAAACCCTAGAAAATAATACAAAATATTTATCTTTTTTTAGTTATTATTTTTATTTACATTTTGAAAACATTTTCTAAAATATACATTTTTTTTGTAAATAATTAATATTTTATTTTTTGTACATATTTAGCATATTAAATATATATAAATATACATATACATATTTTATTAAATATTTAGGACAAAAATAGAGAAATAATACATTTTTATTTTTATTTAATATTTGACATAAAAAAATACTTTTTTACAATATACTTTTTATTTTTTGTATAAATTAATATATATATTGTACATAATTAATAAATAAATACTATTTACTTGAAAATTAGGGTTTTGCCCTAAACCATAAAAATAATCAAAAAATGGCTTTTTCTTATTTTGTTTATACTTCAAACATGAAAACTTTTTACATACATAACAAAAATCATTTTTGTGCATAATATATTTTGTATATTTATTGTATTCACTTAAATATTGTATAATTAAATATTTGTATCCTATACTTTCGATATGGTTGTAATAACTTAGATTTTATTTCCTTGTCAAATATCCCCCAAATTCAAACTTGTATCCCCATCCCCATAATTATGTTGTAATAATTTAGGACTTTTAAATTCTCGCACATTTAAAAGTTTCCAAATCATGCCATGATAGACCTAGGGTTTGTATGCAAAATCAATCAACAAATAGCTTGACCTAATTCAAGATAAACATGCATGAAAAACAAACAATGCACACTTGCACCCCTAGGGTTACTCCACTTGTTGCCTTCAAAAATGGTCCATGTTTGCATGTCAAGTACTTTGGCAAAACAAAGCAAAACAAAAACAAACAAAATGATCATAGTCCCTCGATGACGCTATCTTGTTGCCTAAACAAAATGATCATAGTCCCTCAAGAAAATTGCCAAAATACTTGACACTATTGCATTCATGGTCTATACGATGACCCGCGCCCGTCCCGTTAACATCCTAACACAAGGTTGTTCACCAAATACAATGGTGAAACAACACTGTTAAAAGGGTTAAAACATGAGAAATATCTTTGAGAAATTTAGAGTAGATCGCTCTTAGTTACTTGATCAAACTTGCAAAACACACTTGCCATTTTCAAAACACACATCACAACACAACTTCAAAACAAACTTTCAAAAACATTGAAACATCTTTTCAAAAAGACAAATACCCTTGTAAAATATTCAAACAAGAATTGTTACAATGGTTGCCTAGACAAGGCATCTTTTTCAAAACATTTTCAAAAACCACACACAAAGCACCATTTCAAACAATTGAAAAGCAAAGGCAAGTGATCTAAGAAAGTAACTAAGAGCCCATGGATAACCATGGATAGAAAGGGTGCTAATACCTTCCCTTTCTATAATCTACTCCCCGAACCCACGAAAACATCTCAAAAGTTTTTCCTGTGCTTTTTAACCTTTCCTTAGGATAAAATAAAAAGTCGGTGGTGACTCTTGCTAAACCGAAACATTTGCGAAAACAAACGTAAAACCTCAAGTCAGTTCTCCCACCGTATCACAGTGGCATATGTAGATAATTTGTTGTGGATTGATGTCTTAGAAATATCTTGAGCGTTGTTCCTTTAAGAATGTAGGGTAGAGATTTATTGTTGTAACTGTGTAACATGTTACCTCGGTTTTTTGAAAAAACTGAGGGAAAATGTATTTTATATTTTAAATAGAAAAATAAAATAAAATAAGAAAGCCAAAAAATTTTAGAATAAAATCGAGGTGAATACTAACTTTTTTTTTTAAATATTACATTATTTACACAGAATATTAAAAAAACTCAGATTCATCATTATCACTGCAAAATTTCAAGTTTTGTTGCATATATCTTTTCATATATTGAACAACCTTCTTTGTTTAACTTGGAAGCAGGAATATTTTTCTGCACTTGCAATCTATCATAGGAAAATTTTCCAATATTTTTTAACAGAGAGTTGTTCCAAAAATACAACATCAACACCATTATGTGAGATAGATTGCAAGGGCAGAAAAATATTTTGTTCAAGGATAGAAGAACATTGAAGATTTTTTCTGTCTTACAATCCATCTCAGAGAATGATGCGTACTAGCTTAGAGAGGCTTCATAAACATATGAATTAGGGTTAAATATGCTTGATGAGTGTTTTTATAGTAAAATCTGATTATGTTATCCATTGGTTTTTAACGAAACTGTAGAGATAGATCATTTAGTATTCACTTATAAACAAATAAAAACATAAACTGCAATAGCTGGGATTCGAAGTGTGTCCTTATTTGTTTTTCCGTTCGGTTTTATTAAAAATTGGGGGAATATGTTGTTTTTGTTTTTATGAAAAATTAAAACATGACGCGCCTTGGCATATTACCTCTGGTTTTTTCTGGCTGAGGTGAAAGCTTCATCATGAAATGTATTATTTGTAGTAGTGTTTCTAATATAACTTTATTTTTATATTATTATTTTGTAATTTAATTTGAAAGGTTATATATTTAGTGGTAAAACACTCAAACCACATATGATATAATAAACCTATCTTCTAGGACATGTTAGCTGAACAACATGAAAGCTGTAATGTACAAGAAATAACATTAAAAATAATATACCTCAAGAAACACATAAAAAATAACACAAACATAATTCAACAAAAAAACTTATTACCTCAACAGAAACATCAACATACCTTAACAAAAACATCTACAATAACACAAAGAACAATATTTATCAACAAAAATAACTATTTACCTTAACAAAACAACAACATACATAAAAAAACCAACATACCTCAACAAAAACATCAACACAAATCAATAAAAAAAACATCAAAAATAACACAAACATCAACGTACAACCTTAAAAAATAACGAAATAATTAACAAAAATCAACAACATGCAATCTATAAGGGTTTACCGTCTCAACAACAAGAAAAAAAACATAAAGAACAATTATTTTGAACAACAAAAACATAACTCATAATATGAATTGTGGAAATGTCTCACGTACCTAAAATATGAAGAGAAAGTCAAAGAAATGAGTTTCATGTTTCTGTCTTGCATATAGGTAATACTTTACTTCGCGGATAACAATATCAATCGTGATGAAATGTCTACAATTCGCACACTTTTAGGGTGTTACTTAGCTACATTTCACAATAGTTGTTACTATAAACTGTGGTGAAAGTAGTTTAATTTTAATATAAATATAAAAATTAAGGGGACACACCTCTTTTGTAATAAAAATGAAAAATTGTTGGAGTTGAGATTTGAAGCGTGTCACTTATAAACCTATCACCATGGTTGTTAGTTTGGAATATGGTGAAAAGTATTTTAACAATAAGCAAAAATAATGGCGCCTAAAAATGAGTTATTACTTCGATGGAGTAAATGACTCAAGTAAGAAGATGTTACACAATGTATATTTTATAGTAGTGCCACTATATATGAAAAATAAAGTTTTAATCCAAAATCTAAGTGTTTAGCTGAAGGTTGCTGCTTCAAAGGCTTCTCACATGTTGTAGTGTGCCTTAAAACCTTTGTTAATGAAGAGAAAGAAAATATATTTTGGATATTTCATATAACGCGAAAGTCGAAAGTTTCAGAAAGTCAGACAAAAAGTCGAAAAACAAAAATTCGGAAAAATCAGTCGGTGAATAGTGTTTTGCATATGTCCGTACAGCAGTCGACGATTTTGGGGTTTTCAGATTTTTTTTCAACAGTTTATTATTTTGCGTGATTCAGACTCTTTCGGTTCGATCCATGGATCCATCTGTGATTGGGTTGTGTTTTTTTGGCTTTGTTTGTTGGGTATTTGCTATTATAAATATATATCTCTCATATGCTTGTAAGTGGGACAATCTTAGAGTTTACAGAAACAAGGGAGAGCAAGGGTCTTAGGTCAAGTAAAGGGAAACTTTAGAAGGGCAAAGGTTTAGTTACCTTTGGAGTTGTTTAAGGTCATTGTGAAACATTGGTTACACCTTGTGTTTGAGTTATTCATATATTGAGAGTTGGAGAAGTTGGGAAGCACTTGGATAGAAAATAAGGTTGTTCTTGGGCGCCTTCAGGATTGTTCTTGGGAACTTGAAGGTGAGAGCTATTTTCTTGTAACTCATCTGTAATCTCTTGTAACAACTTTCTAAGTATAGTGAATTGAAGATTTGCTCTCTCCCCAAAGTAGATCATTTGATCGAATTGGGTAAACAAACCTTCATCTTTTTCTCGCCTTATTCTGTTATATTTTATGTGTTTTGATTATTATTATTATATGCTATTTATTTTGGTTTCTACTATTCTTTGCCTCACAAATTAATATTGAACCTTGTCATAATTCACACAAGTGGCGCCCACCGTGGGGAAAATGAGTATCATTTACAAGTGAGCACCATAGGTAGATGGGAGATCGAGAAATTTTCTGAAAACAACGACTTTCAGTTGTGAAAAATAAAGATGCATGCGATTTTAATTAAAGAGAAGTGTATCAATGCTTTGAAGAGTGAAGCATTGATGCCCTTAGGGCTTCCACAAATACAAAAGACCGAGATGGTGGATAAGGTCAGAAGTGTCATTATCTTGTGCCTCGAGGATAAAGTTCTAAGAGAAGTCTCCTGGGATAAAAATATGGTTGCTTTGTGGGAAAAACTTGAATAAATATATATGACAAAGTCTTTGGATCATAGGTTGTGTCTAAAGCAACATGACCATAGTTAAGAAGCTTACAGAATTTCACAAGATTATTGATGATCTTGAGAATATTGAAGATGAAGAAAAGACTTTACTCTTGTTAAGCTCATTACCCATATCCTTTGAGAACTTTAAGGATGTCCTTCTTTATGGAAATAAAGGTAATATCACTTTGGATGAAGTCTAAACGGCGACAAAATCCAAAGAAAATCAATGGCGAAAGATTTAAAGATTGAATATAATGGTGAAGGATTAAGTGTGTTAAGAGGAGGAGGTGATCGTAAAGGGATGTCCAAATCAAAGAGGTTTGACAAATCAAAGGTAAAATGTTTTAATCACTACTACAAATAACGCATCTAATGTCGGACGCGAAATGCATTTTGCCTCAGCACCAGAAGCGAGGTAAATAAGGTCATCATAAAAATTATTGACTTATCACCTCGGTGTTTAAAACACAGAGGGATATTTTAATAGCGCATGGGTTTGATCCATAATGTCTGCATTTTTATTATTTACAAAAACTAGCGTCTTTTGTATCCCTATTTTCAAATAAAACCGAGGGGTAATCATTTTTTTATAATAAAAATTGTTAAATTGTTTACCCATAATATTTTATTTTTTTACACAGAAAAAATAATTGTCCATGAAGATCAAATACGGTTAGGTAAATTAGTTTCCCAAAGATATAGATTTCAAATCTTCAAATTTTAGGATAGATCAAATGTTGGGTACAAGGAGATCTTCAATCGTTTCATTGAATACCTAGATTTTAGATCTTCAAATCATATAATTAAAGGGTAGATCAAATTATGTGTGCAAGGAGATCTTCAATCGCTTTTGCACCCATTTGTTTCTGATATGAACAAAAAAAGGTTAGCCACAAAAAAAGGGTTAGATAAATAAATAATCTTTTGCTCAAATAAATATTTAAGAACACAAACCTTAAACCCAAATAATTTTTTGCTCTTGCAATCCATCATAGAGAACTCTTCATGGCAAACACTCTTGCAAATCTAAAACTCTTCATGATGTTACAATGCTTGAGAGGAAAAAGTATTGATATTCAGTATGCTTTTATAATGGAGGTGTAATAACTGACAAAAAATATAGAGTCGCCACCATTAATTTTTATCCTAAGACGAAAATATAACAAAATAACCCTAATTGATGATATAGACATTCAAAATGCTTGACTCACTTTAGACGAAGGGAAGGTGTTAGGCACCCTTCATCTACCTTATTCACAAGGATAATAAGGTTTAGGCTTAAGGTTTAGAAATAGGGTTTTAATTTTTTAGTTAGGGGAACTCGTCTTGGTTTTTAAGCTATGTGCCTATGTATCCTCTTATGAGAAATCAGAGTCCCAATTCGTAGTTCGAAGTGTTTGGTTGTTTTTTTATGGATTGTGAAAATATTTTGAATTAATCTTTGAAGCAAGTCTGGGTTGAAAATAGCGGAATCGTAGTTAATAAAAAATATCTCCACAATCCTTTTTGAAAATATCTTGAATTTAATTATGTTAGTAAAACAAAGGTTAGCATTTGATTGGTTAGCTGTTTTAGAATATGTTATGCAATATGTAAAAAAATAAATTTGAATGAGAAAAAGATTTAATGCAATTAGAAAAATAGGGTTAGTGTTTTAAAAATAGTTTGATTAATAAATAACTATTTTATAATTTAGTAAAAAATATATTAAATGTTTTTAATAAAAATTCTAATAATCATTTAATTATAACGCAAAAATTATTTAAAACAAAAAATGCAAAAAAAAAAAAGATATAAAAAAAAAGAAAATAAAATCAATTAAAACAATAAAATACAATTAAAAAAATTAATTAATTAATTAAAGGAGCGGTGTAAAAGTTAAATCTGGGGTGTATTTCATTATTCAAAAGAAACTAAAGTTATTTTTAAAATTTTTGTATTTCTCTATTATTTTTTTGTATTTTTAATGATGAATAAAAGTTAAGCTAAATTTTTTTTTAATGGTAATAATAAGAAGAAAAGTCTAAGTTTTAAAAAAGAATTTTTAGGTTTAGAAAAAAAAAGATTTTTTTATAATAATAATAATAATAAAAAAGTTTAAGGTTAAAAAATATATTTTTTAGGGTTAGAGAAAAGATTTTTTTATTAAAAAAAAGTGAAAATAATAATAATAAAAAATACGAATATCATAAACAAAAAACAAAATAAATAGCAATCAAACAATCAAACAAAAACTCAAACAAGAATAAATTCTAATCTACATCAAATACAATATTCATACACATGCTTAATGATATAAAAAAAATATCAACCTGAAATACCGTGATCAAATTAAGTTTCTCCCTCCATTCTTCTTTTCCTTTTCTTTGTGCTTTTCTCCTTTCTCCTTCGGTGCAAGATTTCCCTTTTTTTCTTCGGAACAAGATCCCTCTTTTTTCAGATTGATGATGGAATGGAGACCTTATAGTTTAGTCGTTGTTGTTCTTTGATGTGAATAGAAATAACTTTTAGGAGAACTCTAGTGAGTTGTTGATCTGCAAATGATTATTGATTCTCCAAATGATTGTTGATCCTCCAAATGATTGTGATGGAAAATTTTTAAGTGTTCTGTTCAAAACTTAAAATTAACCAAGAGAGTTGCGTAGAAAGAATGTTTGTAAGATTGATAGAAAATTATTGATGAAAAATTATGGTGAAGAGAACTCTATTTATAGATTTGAAATTAGGTTAAAGACACCAAAAAAAAAATAGTCCACACTAAGAAAAGCCCAAAGTTTATGATTTTATCTTAGTTAGCAAGTCTACAAACTCTGACCAATGAGAAATCAATTTTGTCAACATGTTACCAATCAGAAAGTAACAAATCATGTGATTTTGTTGTTTTTATATTTTATATGATTTTTTGGTTATTTTTTAATTAAAAATTGAAAAAAATGAAAAAAACTTTTTTTTGAAAATTTATTAATTAAAAAATACGAAAATAATAATTTAATAATAAAAAAGTAATTTTTTTGGGAAGATTTCTACCAATTGAGATTTCATTGAAACTTGGAGGACAAGATTATGAACTTAGACACCTTTATGATTTTTTTAATGAAAAATCGCGCAAAAGAATATAAATACCAAAAAATAGTGTAATGGGACTTGAACTCAAGACCTTTCACTTGCAAGCCTTACTCTCTTACTAACTATGCTATGTCATTCAATTCGAGACAAAAAGGCACATAGAAGTATATGAAGGTGGGAAAATATTCTGCTATTTTAAAATTACAAATAATTTAAAGTAAATTATTATATATTTTTAAATAAGCAAAAATGAATTATTGTTAAACCAAATTGAGTAATACCCAAAAAATTTATGAAACCAAGTTTAAAAATAATTTGAATATTTTAAAAATGGGGCGGACAAATTTGGGGTATGATAGTTGCCCATATTTATTTACTCTTTGATTGAAGAGTGCGAGAATACGAAGGTCTCGCACATCCGGATCGAAGGGTTATTAAATAATGGAAGACCCCAAAATTTGGACCAAAGATTATAAGGATACACTGTAAACCATTCCCATGAGTACAAAAAAATAGGCAAAGATGATGATGTATCATCCTACCAGAGTTAGAGAGAAAAGTGAGATTGACCTAGATATGACGACGCAGACAACTCGCCAATACCTAGAAAAGAGATAGTGGATTTTGCATATTTACCGTAACCTTGGAGGTAAATAACATAAGTTTGAAAGTTGACTTACTAACGCTTCAAGACTAACATGGTAAACTTATAACACATATTTTTCCTATTCATCACAGCCTAGAGGATGAATAAAACAAAGTTGATAATCCATTGCCGCATAGAGACTAACACAATGAATCATACCATATATTTCGTTATGTTTACTACAACCTATAGAGTAAATAATACAAGGATGGCCATGTGGTTTTATCATGACCTAGAGGATAAATGACACAGGAATAGGCTTTTGTATTCATCACGGCCTAGAGGATGAATAGTGTAACCCTGAAAATTCTCATACCTATCACAACCTAGGGGGATAGATAATTGGAAAAGTTTGTGTGTTTATCACGACCTAGAGGATAAATGACACGAAGATAGATTCATGTATTCATTACGACCTAGAGAATGAATAATATAAACCTAATAATTCGCACACCTAAAACAACCTAGGGGATAGATGATTGCAAATTTTGTGCATTTAGCACGACCTAGAGGATAAACGACGCAGGGGTAGTCTTACGTACTTATCACGACCTAGAGGATTAACGTAATTCTGAAAATTCGCATATCTACCACAACCTAGAGGATAAATACTTGAAGAGTGTTTTGGTAATCAAATCTCAGATAACTAAACCAAAGATAAGATCAGAGTTTACCAGTTGTGTATGTTCTCAACCAAGGTATTGATTAGCATGAAGAATGCTAAGTTTGAAGATTGAAACCGAAGTTTCGCTGATGATGCTGATTGTGTTAGTTCTCAACCAAGGCTTGATAACCAAATGAATTTGATTTTTTTTTAAATTTTGAATTTGATAATTGAAAGTATAATTCTCGGAGGCTGGTGATGACTATGCCTTGGATATGAATCGTAGGTAAGCTGCCTAGTGAAAATTTGATAATGGTACCTCTGATGATTGTGCCTGTTTTCAATTAAGGTAGCTACAGTGATAATATAAAGAATGGATAGTGCTGAGCTCAAATTTGAAATTGAGTGCGTCTTAGCTAGTAAGCATGCCTTGAGATTTTCTGTAGTTTTCATGGGCATTTATGATTGAATGTGATGCATGTGTGCATTTTGATATGATTATGCTTGATGTATGCATGATGCATGTTATGTATGCTTGGTATAATCATGATAAGGTTATGAAATGATGCAATGATTGATAAATGCTAATGCCCATATTTTTTGAACTGCGTATGTCAATATAGGCTACCAGATTAGAACTGGGTTTTATTTAATTGTCATACAAGATCTGGCTATCCAACGGGGACTGGGAATAAATGTGGGTTAACAGTGTGGTATAATGATCAAGGACGCTTTATTCTAATCAAAGGGCCCTTAGGAGTTAATCACGGGGTGTTTGATTGAAAGTAGGACAAACGAACGGCTGAGATGAAACGTTGACTAGGACTGGCGGAGGAAGTGAGCGCATGGTGACTAAAAATTGGTCACCAGATCCCATGGCTCTCGATGAGCCACATGGTGCGTATTTGGACGAGGAATGGGTATGTGATGCCACTCACACATTGTAAGGATGCTTATGATTATGTTGATAGAAATGCGTGAGGTTGCTCACGTCTTTTTCCAATTGAAACGCGTGAGGTTGCTCACGTGTTTTTATTGATGACAGTTTGTTGTCGAGTGTTTGGAGAATTAACTTGTTAAAGCTTGGAGACTAACAAAACAAGTTATATCACAAATTTCTCTTTATCTATCATTACCTAGAGGATGGATAATGCGAGTTCAACCTTATCATTTCAAAGGGGTTAATCGGATAAGACTGAAGATTATACCATATCACTGCTCGGGGACTAACGTGAACGATTATGGTTTTGCGTGTCTACCACAACCTAGGGAGTATATGGTGTGTGTATTAACTTTATTTATGTCAAGGGACTAAGTAAACACTACCGAATAAATATGGAAAATAGATGCTAAAGCTTGGAGACTAACATAGCAGGCTATATCGTAGAATTTGCACATTTATTGCTACCCAGGGAATAAATGACATAGGTTTGAAACTGGAGTTTGGTGATGATGTCATTTGTGTCTGTTCTAAACCAAGAATTTTATGAAAATTCTAGGTTAACCAATGAATATACTCGGATATGCTTGTTGATAATGCTTATGCCAATTGATAAATGAGAGTGCTTACAATTTTGTATATGCGCAAAATGTTACTCTAAGATGTCGCCTTTTTTTAGACCATTGGGTCTCTGAACTTTCTAACTCCCCAATACCTTTTGTTTGTCGATATGGAATTGTCTTAGTACTTGATATGACATTTATGCATGTAGATTCAAGTGTTAATGCATAGTATGCAATGATTTGACCAATGCATGTAATGAGTGATTTGGAAACATATCAATGGATGTCGGAATTTTTAAATGCCAATGAATGACCGCGCTTACGGGGTAAACACCAAGTGACATTGGGCTTAAGGGTAAGCGCCAAGTGGGATTGAGATTTTTATCTATCAGATCCATGCTGTCGAAATTCGTTAGATGGATGAAATGATAGGCATAATTTGATTCTATATTGAAGAGACCTATTGAATGTATTATGCAGACTCATATGCTTTTGATGGATGCCCTTGTGATAGGTTGTATGTGGTAGAGCGTTATGGTAACATGATTTCTCGATACTTGTTTTGAATTCGAAGATTGTTGGTGTAGGAGAAGGATCCACTATGGGATCACGAAAGTACGTAGAGAGCTTGCCCCTTTGTGGAGGGTCTTGCCCTAATATGTCAGGTATGGGAAGAGATTCTCCTTGAGATGAGCTTGGAAATAGTTTGATCATAGTATGAATGACCCGACTATTTTGAATTCTAAAACATTATTCCCTCGACTAATAGGCTCTTGAATAGTTTTCCCTTGGTGGGCTATTTTTTGAACCAATTTCTTCTGAATGAGTCTCGTAGCCGTATTCCCCAACATTTGCACTTCTTGAAAGGTATGCCCCTAATCTCCAAAATTTAGAGGAGGTACTCTTGGATGCGTTTCCCTTGATGAAATATTTTTGAATCAACTCCCTTTGATCGAGCCTGGCATTGGTTTTCCCTAACATTTAAATTTTAAAAGATATACCCCCAATCTTCAGAATTGGAAGGAAGTACCCTTGGATCTCACCAATGTGATATGAACTTGCCATGGATTACCCCAAGTATTCGAAGCTTGAAAAGTTTGTACTTAAATTTGCTTGAAAGGGAACTTGGACCCTACATTTCATAAGATGAACTTGTTATGCACTACCCCAACATTTGAGTATTAAAGGGTTACCCCTTGATTATCACGGCCTTGAGAAGTTGTAGAAAGAGGAACTTGAGTCCTACGATATGTAGCGACTGGTTTTTTAATCATAGCCGCCACTATTAGCTTTTATCCTAGGGAAGGGAATCTAACAGAAAACCCTAATTCCCAGACAGAGATTCTAGTTTTCGGATTTCTTTAGACGAAAGGAAGGTGTTAGGCACATTTCATCTACCTTGTTCACAAGGATACTAGGTTTTGGGTTTGAGTTAGGGAAACAGGATTTAAATTTTCTTAGGGGAAAGGGTTTAATATTTTTATAGGGGAACTCGCTACGATTTTTGATCGTATGCCTACGTATCCTCTTATGAGAAATCAGAGTCACAATTCGTAGTTCGTATGGAGTTGGTGTTTTTTAGGGTTCGGAAACATATTTTGAATCACCTCGCACTTTGATCAGGAATAATGATTGCGGAGATTTTGACTAAATGCGTGGTAAGTCAAAATCTGTTTGAAACCCTTTTGCAAAAAACAGTTGATTAGCTTAGTTGATTGCGAAAAATAGTTTGTCGTTTGTTGCGTGTTTTTTAATCGTGTTAATTGCAAAAATATCTTGATTAATGCATGATTAAAAAAAGATTTAATGCAATTAATATATAAAATAATATATGCAATTTTGATATAAAGATGATTTGGATGATAATATAGTAATATTTAAATAGTAAATAAGATATATTAGTATTAATAATTGTTGTACCCCAAAATTTGCCCTCCCATATTCTTCAAAATTGGTCAAGATCAATCTTCAAATGGATCAAGGATTGCACAATTCAAAGGCACCCTAAGCTAGCTGAAATTAGGGTTTTGGTTCTTGCAAGGAAGTCGAGGTTTTCAAGGGCTCAATCAAGTCCCCTATGCTCATATACATTGTCAAGCACCTACATGTCAAGTTTCAAGGCTCACAAGGTCAAGTTGCACAGTCAAAAACCCTAATTGCTTCACAATCAACTGTAGGGGCAAAATGGTCATTTGGCAGTCAAAAGTCAAAATTTTTGGTCAACATCTTAGTTTGAAGCCACAATCCTCATTTGATCAAATCTTGACCAAGATTTCACAAGAATGGCTCAAAAATCATCAAGATGCAAAAGTTTCTATTTTTGGACAGTTGAAAAGTCAACTGTAACATGACCAAGGCATAACTTTTTCATGGTTCATCAGAAAAATCCCATCCAATGCTCATTTTTAAGGGGAGGACATTTCCTACAACTCATCTTCACATTCCAAGTCCAAGAAATGCTCTCACAAAAAGTTATCAATTTCAACATTATAGGTCATTTTCAAAAGTCAACAAAAAGGCACTTTAAGTGAAAGACCATAACTTGGGATTGGTAAATCAAAATGACATGGGACCAAAGGCATTGGTTAGAGGACTTCAAGACCTTTCCAAAATGTCCAAGAACATGTTCATATGATCAAAATTGAGCAAGATATGCATTGGAGAAGTTAGGAAATTTTTGTGAAATGGCCAAAGTCAACTATCCTTGAAACTTCAATTTTTGACAAAAGGGCCCACTTTTTTCCACTTGATTCAGCCTTGTCATGCCACCCACGTGTCCCATGATTTATTTCAAGATTAAAAGTTAATTTTTCCATTTTTATTTAATTTTATTTGATTTAATTCATTTTAAATCCTTAAAATTCAAATAAAAATCAAAAAATTAATTAAGGGATATCTTGTGGCTTGAATGGCTTTGATACATCATAATCCACCTACCAATTTTGTGTACAGTCCATTTCAAGCATGAAATTCAAATTTTGAACAAAAATGGCAAGTTCTTTAATGGTGGTTTATGGAAAAATCTCAAACTTCATTGCATGGGTTAAAGGCTCACATTATTGCTTGATTCTCATTCAAAGACATATATGCAAGCCTCCCATACATCATTCACGACCTAGAACTCTCTCAAACGGCCAAACTACATTCCAAAAACTTGAAGAAAATTTGCAAACTGAAAACCACTTTCCAGCATAATTCAAACCTCTCTTTGGATCAAAACGCGTTCCCAACACTCCCAGGAACCTTTTGCCATCAAGAACAAGCCTTAGCCCTTCAAGAATCGCCTCCATACAGTCACACGGTTCACCATTTTTTTCATAATCGAAACTCCATTTTTACGCATCATTAATCCATTTTGATCACTGTTTTGCATTGCTGACATTGTTACGAAGCTTTCTATATATTTTAATTTGATTATAAGGCTCTAAAACGAAAGTCACCATTGTTAGGTTCTAGGGTTTCAAAGCTTTTGAATTGGGGTTTTGCACATAGTGTAAAATTAGACCTCAAGACATATATGGTCAAACTCAGCAGGACAAGACGAATCCATTGATACCATCGCGCTTTTTTTATTTGACCTGTGTGCCTAATCGCTATTTTTGGTGTTGGCATTTTGTGGGGGTTTAAAACCCCCGCTACTTGTTCTTTATTTTACAGGAAAAGGTTGAAGACGAAGGGCGTGGCAACATGTGATTGGCTGATTCAAAATGGGCGCGCGCTTTTTCCTTTTTTCAGCATATAGTGCGTTTATTTTATATTATGTTTTTTCTTATTATTATAACAAACGCGCAAGAGTGGTGTAGTGGCTGGAGACGTGGCTTGTAATCTCTGGGGCCTGGGTTCGATTCACAGGTCCCCCCATAATTCCATGTTATTTTTTTCAATACACTCTTGTGCAGGTTTCCAAATGGTGAGTACCATGTGCCCTCACTGATCAGCGCGCCATGTGTCCATAGATTCAGATCCAAAGGTCAAGAAAGGGATCACACTATACTCCTAGTCAACCAGCGCCCCACTCAATCCAGAAGGTCAACAAGCTTTGTGCAAATGGGCCTCAAATTCCAATCACACCCTCCAATCTGGCCCAAAACCCCCCTTGGGTTTGCAATTTTTATTTTGTCATTTATATTTTATTTGTCTTATTTTTATTTTTCCCTTTTATTAACAATTAACATAATTAACATTTTTTATAAAAAATTCAAAAAAAAGAACTAACATTATTATTATTATTATTATTAATTTCATCTTATTTTTGTAATTAAATACTAATAAATTGAATTAATTATTAATTAGGCAACTTTAACTCCTTTTTTTTCTTAGTAATTAAAATAAGTTTAGAATTAGGTTTTTATTAACTTTTAATTTTAATTCCTTTATTTTATTTTCATTAAAAAAACATAAAAATAAAAAAACATTTTTTCTTTTAATAAATAAATTAATTAATTTAATTATTAGTTTTAATTTCATTTAAATCACAAAAAAGGACAAAAAAATTCATTTCTTTTCTTAAAAGGGTCAAAACCCTTAAGACATTCCCGATTAATTTTTATTCGTGCGCATTTATTTCATTTTGATTATTATGTAACTGCTTCAAGAATGTAATAGTAATTAGGTTTATTGCTTTCTTTACTTTCCGCACTTTATCAAAACGGGTCTTTGTATTTTTGGCGATGTATAGACCCGCGCCTTGTAATAGCGTAGAATTTATATTTCCGCAATTTACTTTCCGCACCCCTAACTGTTAAATGCATGAAAGAATGTATGTAAATAAAACCAATCCGTAGCTCACAAATAACATGTATAAAAACATTAACTGAAAAACAACACACAAAACACATGCCACTTCTAGGGTACGCTTCACTCGTTGCCTCGAAACGTGGTCATCAAGTATATGGTGTCTTAGAGGTCGCCCTTCTGTCCAAAAGATCCAGTTGCCTCGAAATGGTTGCCTCAGATAAAAGGATCTAGGACATTAGGGTTACTTCTAAGGTGTCCTACCATTGCTTCGGTGACCACACTGTCCCGATAATCGAATTGACCCGAACAACTCCAACGATGGTGCTACCTACCTCTCAATGGTGGGATATCATTATCTAAAGGACTCTTACACAGCTTAATTCCTTAGGGTAGGCAGATGACTCATGGGTACTCGCTCCTTTCAAAAACAAACAAAATACTTTTCATACCTTACACTTTCAAAAAGTTTTCAAACAATACTTCATACACTCTTGAGGACTGATACAAGAGTTACCTAGAAGTTTTCAAACGAACTTTTTCAAAACCCACACACACTTGAAAAGCAAACAAATTTTTGAAAACATAAGAGCAAGTACCTAAGAGCCCATGGATAACCATGGATATAAAGGGTGCTAACACCTTCCCTTTCTATAAATCTACCTTCCGAACCGAGAAACATTCTCATAGAAGGAATTTTGCTGTGCTTTTGTCCTTTCCATATTGGAGAACATAAAAGACGGTGGCGACTCTTGCTTACCGCGACATTTCGCGAAACCAGCTAAAAAACATTCAGTTCTATTTCCACCGACCACAGAACTGGCGACTCTGCTGGGGAGATATAAAAGTGAGGTGTACCTTAGGATTAGATCATACTTATGTTTTCAATTGCTTTACTTTGATTGCTTTATATTTGTGGGCTTTGCATCGGAGTTTCATAGATCCTAACCCGGATCTGGGGATACCCTTTTAGGTAGTATAAGCTGTGAGGGACCTGTCCGGCGTAGACCGACACGGGTGAAGCAGTGGCTACGTTGGTGTGGCACCTTGGTCTGTACCGATATCCCTTGTGTTGCAACGAGGAGAATATGGGTCTTCTGAGGAGTCATTAAGCACCAACCGACCTTAGAACCATAATGTGACCCAACTTGGCCATAGAACAGTAGCAGTATGCTACACCCATTGAGGCTAAACTCTTGCGATGGTTCTGGCCGCAAGAAAAGATTGTGACGCTGGAGTTATGACCGATTGAGGGTAGTCAGTGATATTGGGATCCTCTAGAACCCGGTTACTTTTGATAGGACAGGTCTTAACCAACGAAACTGAAAGAGGGTAGTACCTGAACTTCATGCTGGCCTAAACTCTAAGGGCTCTGTATGACTTGTGTGCCTTCAAACTTGACTACTTGCATACTTGTTATCTGACACTTGAGTTTCTTGCAGGTTTTGTTTACAGTCCTTAATTGGGACTCATTATAGGGCCTACTTACATCTCTCCATGCATAGCATAACATCATACCATCGCATACATCCTACATAAGGACTAATCCATTTCAAGGATCTCAAGGGCTTGTGATGCATGTCATGATGAATCAAAGTGTCTAGCAAAGGGCAAAGGGGATTTATTTTCCTCTAGCCGAGGTTGTCAGGGGCTATGACCCACTCGATATGGTGAGCCTTGACTCTTGAAGAAGGACTCTCAACAAAATGAAGTTCCTCCCATCAAGCTACAAAATTCAAATTCTAACAATTTTCTTGTTTACCCCGCGAGATTATTGAAAACATTGCATGCATACATAACATTGCATCACAGGTACCCTTTTTGACAGGACACTTACCTTCTTCGCTGTTTATTTAAGCAGTCATCATGAATCCTGAATCATCCAACGAGCAAGCTATCAAGGCCCTCCAGGCCCAGAACGCCCAGTTCCAGGAGCTAGTCATGAGCTTAGCCCAGGGGAAACAGGAGTTGAAGACTCTGCTCTTGAAGGAGAAGAAGAAGAAGAAGAGAAAGACTGTGCTGTTTAACACCGGACGGAGGTTTGGGAATACACTGCAGAATGAAGCTGATCAAGCTACTCCATCTGTTAGGGAAGACAGTCCCCGAAGGAGAGAGGTTCCTAGTCCTGTAGTCTCTGACAGCGAGACAGATTTCAATGATGAACAATACCCTCCTGCTGAGGACCGGTACAAACAGCTGGAGGACCGGCTAAGTGCTATGGAGATACAGAAAGTGCCCGGCCTAGACTTCGAAGATCTAGGTCTATCCTCTGGGGTGGTGATCCCACACAAGTTCAAGGCGTCTGCCTTTGTGAAGTACGACGGGGCTTCCTATCCTAAAATGCACCTCCGCTCTTATGTAAGGAAGATCCAGCCTTACACTGCAGACAAGAACTTATGGATCCATTTCTTCCAGGAGAGTCTTTCAGGGACTCATCTCGAATGGTTCTATCAGCTGGATGGAACTAACATTCGTAACTGGGAGGACTTGGCAACTGCTTTTTATAAGAAGTATCAGTATAATGCCGACCTCGCTCCTACACGTACCCAACTCCAGGGTATGTCACTAGGGACGGTGAAGGTTTTAAGGAGTATGCGCAAAAGTGGAGAGACCTTGCTGGAAGGGTGCAACCACCTCTGACTGACCGGGAACTCGTTGACATGTTCTTGGGGACCCTGTCTGGGCCGTTCTTCAACCATCTGATTGGGAATTCTTCTGCCGGATTCACAGATCTGATCTTGACTGGGGAAAGAATAGAAGCCGGTATCAAGTCTGGGAAGATACCAAAGGGTGACTCCTCGAACAATGAGAAGAAGCCATTCAAGAAAGAATCCAGTGCTGAACACCGCCAAGCTGTCAACGCGGTGGTTATTTCAAAACCGGTCGGTGCTCCTCAACATCGCAACCAACAAAGGGAAGAGAGACCTAAAAGGCAATTCACTCCCCTCAGCATGACCTTGGCACAGATATTGCCACAGTTGCTGGAGACCAACTTGGTAACTCTAAGGGACCCTCCTAAGAATCCCAACAGGACACCTTCAAGGTATAACCCCAACGTCCGTTGCGCTTATCATTCTGACAGCCCGGGGCATGCTACAGAGGATTGTTGGACTTTGAAGAACAAGGTTCAGGATCTAATCGACGCAAAGGAGGTCCAGTTCGAGGCGCCCGAGGCTCCCAATGTGATCACTGCTCCCTTGCCAAAACATGGCTAGGATAGAAAGCACTTTTTTTGTTCATTAGGATTTTTCAAGTTGTAATTTTCTTTTGATTATTCAAACATTTTATTCATGTCAAACGTTGTTATTTCATTAATGCATCACATATGTCTGTTTTGAATCAATATATTCGCCTTCGCTATATTCAAATTGCTTTCATATTTTTGTGATGTCAAACTCTCGATTTAAAATTCTAAGCCTCTTGAGGGAGGATGACGAAAACGATACCACAATTTACAGTATGCTTTTGAACAGACCCCGCTGATGAGGTACAAGCATTGTTTCAAATCCTAAACAGTGGAGTTATAAGGAAGATAATCCCTCGTCAACCCCCTTTGAGCCAAAGAAGTCGGAGTTTTTCTTTTCAAAAAAAAAAAAAATTAAACCCTTAATCATAACCTGGGGCAGGGTAGTTTTTCTCAGCTGATCCAGGTGCACAATGAACGGCATCAAAGAAGTCCTTCCAAAAACAAAAGACAGTGACGGTTCCGAATAATCATAAAGACAGGCAGTCATTATCTATCAAAATAAAAGCCCAATAAGTCAAAACCTATGAAGGATACTTACAAAACTAGGGCATCCCGCTGACTGTAATCACAAAAGAAACAGTTCAGGCAAAAAACAGGGATAAAATCGAAAAGAAAGAGGTCCTACAAACCCTCGACAAAAAAGGAATGACTGCCTATTCAAAATAAATTGTCAACATCCGAACCATCACTGGTATATCAAAGCAGAGATTCAAACAAGGTCTAACGCACGATTAGCTGAGGTTAGGATCGAAGAACATCACGAAGAGCGGGTGGGTACAAATATAATTTGAGCCTTTATCCTTTGTTTCTTAAACCGTGAACCAGGCCATGTTACAACCCTTAAAAGTCCTAGCTGAAGCATGGGTTAGTTCGAAAGCATACTGTTACCAAAGGTATCCTGACTCCTTAAGGCTCGCTGTAAAATCTTGAGTTGACATCACATTTTACAAAATTTGCTTGCTTTACTGGAAAAAAAATGCATTTTCAAAAACTTCAAGACAGACATAAGCTTTGCATTTCTGATATAACATTGCTTGCATATGAATTTTTGTTCGAACAATAGAGAAATTCGCGCGAAGAATATCTAATGAACAAAAGCACTTCCAACCAAGGGGCAGACGTGATCATTATCCATCATCTGGGGCAGTTAAGTCAAGATTCGGAGAATCTCTCAAATGCCAAATAGCCAGGGGCAAATCTCCCTCTGAGTCACTTGGGGCATTGGACATGAATTCCAGCTGCGAATCTTGCACGATCAAACATCTTCTGGTGGTATGGCAACACAATGCTACTAACGGTGACAACTCCCTGCATTCTGAGGGCATGGACATAGTCGAAAAAATACTACGCATAATCAAAGACCCGCTAGGTTGACACACCTAGGCAAAAATAAGGGCTTCCCGGCGAACCAAAAGGGTTCGGGCAAAAATAAGGGATGAAATAGAAAAATCTGTACACCCGGCAAGTCGAAAACCTGAAAAGGCGGCTTGGGCAAAAATGGGTATCCCGATGGACTGAAAACCCGAAAGGGCGGTCCAGGTAAAATTAGGGATCAAAGCGTACGACTATGTCCCGTCATCTTGTCACTTGCCTACCAGAAGAAGATTTGCCAAAACGGCAGTCCTCAAGCACCTCTACAGGTACCTTCTCCCACAGAAGCTGGGGCAATAAGAGTTGCCCAAAATGGTCAAGCTGCTCTGTCCTCCAGGTACCAAGGCATGTATTCGGCTGAAGAACGTAACCAAGATACCTTCACTCTCCACGGAGTAAGACATATCAGCAATACTCTCCCTCGAGCAGAGTTGGTCTCTCATCAGCCCTGAAAAGGCACAGTATATCCAGAAAGTCAACAACACTCTCCCCAAGCAGAGTTAATCTACTGTCAGCCTTAAGGAAGTTGGGTATCTCCAGAAAATCTCAATATTCCCCAGCGGAGTATACAGATTATTCCTCAACAAGCATCCCCGGCAGTCTTAATATAAGATTGTTCCCCGGCGGAATCCAGACACCCCAGTGGAGCACTTCCCCAGTACAGTCCAAAAGTTTCCCCAGGAGAGTTGAATCATCCTCCTCAGTAGATTCTGGAAGCCTATCCCCAGTAAATCCCGGAAGCTTATCACCTGCAGAATGCGAGCGCATCTCCCCAGCTCTATTCAAAGGTTATTCTCCACCAGAGCTTATAACTGGGTTATCCTCAGCTAATTACCACGGAAAGATCATCCTCGACGAAGTTCTTCCTATCCCTAGCGAAGTTCATCAAATTCCTCAACATAACTTCTCAATGGAATCCCCATCGAAGTTATCACCAAATCTCAGCGAAGTATCTCTTCCCACAGAGTAATTCCCCGCAGAGTAATCTCTTCAACAAGTTTATTCCCCAACGAAGTCATCTTCTCCTACCGGTTTATTCTTGTAATCATCATCCCCAGCGGAAACGAAGAACTCTCCCCTTCAAACATCAGCCCAGGATTCAAAAAACTTCCCGACATCCGTCAAGGATTTATTTTCCTAGACGAAGATACATTCATAAACATCACATCATGATACATGCATATGCGCATCATGTCATACAATCTCATTTATGTCAAGAACATCATTGCTTGATCCATATCATGCATTGCATACGACTGACCTTTACCTTTCAGGAAAGATACAATTAAATAATCAGCTATGTCAAAGTAGACAAATCCAGTCAAAAAAGACAAATCCAGTCAAATAAGACAAATCCAGTCAAAGAAGTCCAGTTAAATCCCAAAGGTTTTTCTGATGCTCATCTAGTCAAAGAAGACAGGTCCAGTTAAATTACTTCCTAAAGTCAAAGAAGACAATCCGTCATTATAGACACCCGTCATTATAGACACCCGTCGTTATAGACACTCGTCATTGAAGACAACCCGTCATTATAGACACCCGCCGTTATAGACACTCGTCATTGAAGACAACCCGTCATTATAGACACCCGTCGTTATAGACACTCGTCATTGAAGACAACCCGTCATTATAGACACCCGTCGTTATAGACACTCGTCATTGAAGACAACCCGTCATTATAGACACCCGTCGTTATAGACACTCGTCATTGAAGACAACCCGTCATTATAGACACCCGTCGTTATAGACACTCGTCATTGAAGACAACCCGTCATTATAGACACCCGTCGTTATAGACACTTGTCATTGAAGACAACCCGTCATTATAGACACCCGTCATTATAGACACTCGTCATTGAAGACAACTCGTCATTGAAGACAACTCGTCATTGAAGATAACTCGTCATTTAAAACAATTCGTCATTGAAGACAACTCGTCATTGAAGACAACTCGTCATCAAAGACAACTCGTCATTTAAGACAACTCGTCATTGAAGATAACTCGTCATTGAAGACAACTCGTCATTTAAGACAACTCGTCATTAATGACAACTCGTCATTGAAGACAACTCGTCATTGAAAATCACTCTTCGTTGAAGACAACCCGTCCATGAAGACAACCCGTCCAAAGAGACAACTCGTCAAGAAAGACAAAACCTCCTCTGGTTCAGTTAAATCCTAAAGATTTTTCTGAGATAACCTGTTAGTAGAGACAACCCATCAACCTTTTAAAGTTCCAGATTCGATACCTGTATCTAGCCAGGGCATGTCTGTGAGCGACTGAGTGAGGATCAACACCTGTAACAGGCCAGGAAATTATCTTTCTCAGGTACGCAAGTTCTCGCTAAGGAATCTCTTACGCGATCGACACCTAGATGGCATCTATAAGCCCATCCACATACCAACAGTCTCCAAATGGCATCTATAAGCCCATTCCCGACAAGATTCTGTCACATCTCCAGATGGAATCTATAAGCCCATCCTCCTATCCATCCATCTTTCCAAATGGCATCTGTAAGCCCATTCCCGCCATCACACTGCTGATACTCTACTATGTGAGTGCAAATTTCTGGGCACTCTAGTGTTCAATCATCTTCCACCTTCGGATCACGAAAGGCACACAAGCCAATCTACATCCTCAGGTCTAAGAAGATTGAACAGGGGCAACTGCTGTACCCTAAAATTTGCCCTCCCATATTCTTCAAAATTGGTCAAGATCAATCTTCAAATGGATCAAGGATTGCACAATTCAAAGGCCCCCTAAGCCAGCTGAAATTAGGGTTTTAGTTCTTGCAAGGAAGTCGAGGTTTTCAAGGGCTCAATCAAGTCCCCTATGCTCATATACATTGTCAAGCACCTACATGTCAAGTTTCAAGGCTCACAAGGTCAAGTTGCACAGTCAAAAACCCTAATTGCTTCACAATCAACTGTAGGGGCAAAATGGTCATTTGGAAGTCAAAAGTCAAAATTTTTGGTCAACATCTTAGTTTGAATCCACAATCCTCATTTGATCAAATCTTGACCATGATTTCACAAGAATGGCTCAAAAATCATCAAGATGCAAAAGTTTCTATTTTTGGACAGTTGAAAAGTCAACTGTAACTTGACCAAGGCATAACTTTTTCATGGTTCATCAGAAAAATCCCATCCAATGCTAATTTTGAAGGGGAGGACATTTCCTACAACTCATCTTCACATTCCAAGTCCAAGAAATGCTCTCACAAAAAGTTATCAATTTCAACATTATAGGTCATTTTTAAAAGTCAACAAAAAGGCACTTTACGTCAAAGACCATAACTTGAGATTGGTAAATCAAAATGACATGGGACCAAAGGAATTGGTTATAGGACTTCAAGACCTTTCCAAAATGTCCAAGAACATGTTCATATGATCAAAATTGAGCAAGATATGCATTGGCGAAGTTGGGAAATTTTTGTGAAATGGCCAAAGTCAACTATCCTTGAAACTTCAATTTTTGACAAAAGGGCCCACTTTTTTCCACTTGATTCAGCCTTTTCATGCCACCCACGTGTCCCATGATTTATTTCAAGATTAAAAGTTAATTTTTCCATTTTTATTTAATTTTATTTGATTTAATTCATTTTAAATCCTTAAAATTCAAATAAAAATCAAAAAATTAATTAAGGGATATCTTGTGGCTTGAATGGCTTTGATACATCATAATCCACCTACCAATTTCGTGTATAGTCCATTTCAAGCATGAAATTCAAAATTTGAACAAAAATGGCAAGTTCTTTAATGGTGGTTTATGGAAAAATCTCAAACTTCATTGCAAGGGTTAAAGGCTCACATTATTGCTTGATTCTCATTCAAAGACATATATACAAGCCTCCCATACATCATTCACGACCTAGAACTCTCTCAAACGGCCAAACTACATTCCAAAAACTTGAAGAAAATTTGCAAACTGAAAACCACTTTCCAGCATAATTCAAACCTCTCTTTGGATCAAAACGCGTTCCCAACACTCCCAGGAACCTTTTGCCATCAAGAACAAGCCTTAGCCCTTCAAGAATCGCCTCCATACAGTCACACGGTTCACCATTTTTTTCATAATCGAAACTCCATTTTTACGCATCATTAATCCATTTTGATCACTGTTTTGCATTGCTGACATTGTTACGAAGCTTTCTATATATTTTAATTTGATTATAAGGCTCTAAAACGAAAGTCACCATTGTTAGGTTCTAGGGTTTCAAAGCTTTTGAATTGGGGTTTTGCACATAGTGTAAAATTAGACCTCAAGACATATATGGTCAAACTCAGCAGGACAAGACGAATCCATTGATACCATCGCGCTTTTTTTATTTGACCTGTGTGCCTAATCGCAATTTTTGGCGTTGGCATTTTGTGGGGGTTTAAAACCCCCGCTACTTGTTCTTTATTTTACAGGAAAAGGTTGAAGACGAAGGGCGTGGCAACATGTGATTGGCTGATTCAAAATGGGCGCGCGCTTTTTCCTTTTTTCAGCATATAGTGCGTTTATTTTATATTATGTTTTTTTCTTATTATTATAACAAACACGCAAGAGTGGTGCAGTGGCTGGAGACGTGGCTTGTAATCTCTGGGGCCTGGGTTCGATTCCCAGGTCCCCCCATAATTCCATGTTATTTTTTCAATACACTCTTGTGCAGGTTTCCAAATGGTGAGTACCATGTGCCCTCACAGATCAGCGTGCCATGTGTCCATAGATGCAGATCCAAAGGTCAAGAAAGGGAGCACACTATACTCCTAGTCAACCAGCGCCCCACTCAATCCAGAAGGTCAACAAGCTTTGTGCAAATGGGCCTCAAATTCCAATCACACCCTCCAATCTGGCCCAAAATCTCCCTTGGGTTTGCAATTTTTATTTTGTCATTTATATTTTATTTGTCTTATTTTTATTTTTCCCTTTTATTAACAATTAACATAATTAACATTTTTTATAAAAAATCCAAAAAAAAGAACTAACATTATTATTATTATTATTAATTTCATCTTATTTTTGTAATTAAATATTAATAAATTGAATTAATTATTAATTAGGCAACTTTAACTCCTTTTTTTTCTTAGTAATTAAAATAAGTTTAGAATTAGGTTTTTATTAACTTTTAATTTTAATTCCTTTATTTTATTTTCATTAAAAAAACATAAAAATAAAAAAACATTTTTTCTTTTAATAAATTAATTAATTAATTTAATCATTAGTTTTAATTTCATTTAAATCACAAAAAAGGACAAAAAAATTCATTTCTTTTCTTAAAAGGGTCAAAACCCTTAAGACATTCCCGATTAATTTTTATTCGCGCGCATTTATTTCATTTTGATTATTATGTAACTGCTTCAAGAATGTAATAGTAATTAGGTTTATTGCTTTCTTTACTCTCCGCACTTTATCAAAACGGGTCTTTGTATTTTTGGCGATGTATAGACCCGCGCCTTGTAATAGCGTAGAATTTATATTTCCGCAATTTACTTTCCGCACCCCTAACTGTTAAATGCATGAAAGAATGTATGTAAATAAAACCAATCCGTAGCTCACAAATAACATGTATAAAAACATTAACTGAAAAACAACACACAAAACACATGCCACTTCTAGGGTACGCTTCACTCGTTGCCTCGAAACGTGGTCATCAAGTATATGGTGTCTTAGAGATCGCCCTTCTGTCCAAAAGATCCAGTTGCCTCGAAACGGTTGCCTCGGATAAAAGGATCTAGGACATTAGGGTTACTTCTAAGGTGTCCTACCATTGCTTCGGTGACCACACTGTCCCGATAATCGAATTGACCCGAACAACTCCAACGATGGTGCTACCTACCTCTCAATGGTGGGATATCATTATCTAAAGGACTCTTACACAACTTAATTCCTTAGGGTAGGAAGATGACTCATGGGTACTCGCTCCTTTCAAAAACAAACAAAATACTTTTCACACCTTACACTTTCAAAAAGTTTTCAAACAATACTTCATACACTCTTGAGGACTGATACAAGAGTTACCTAGAAGTTTTCAAACGAACTTTTTCAAAACCCACACACACTTGAAAAGCAAACAAATTTTTGAAAACATAAGAGCAAGTACCTAAGAGCCCATGGATAACCATGGATAGAAAGGGTGCTAGCACCTTCCCTTTCTATAAATCTACCTCCCGAACCGAGAAACATTCTCATAGAAGGAAGTTTGCTGTGCTTTTGTCCTTTCCATATTGGAGAACATAAAAGACGATGGCGACTCTTGCTTACCACGACATTTTGCGAAACCAGCTAAAAAACAGTCAGTTCTATTTCCACCGACCACAATAATTAATAATAAGAATAATAATATTTACATAAAAAAGGGATTATAATGATAATATATACATATAATAAAAATTAATACTAATGATAATTATAAATAATAATAATAAAAAATTAAGTAATTATAACAATATATAATAATAATATCAAAATATAATAATTATAAACAATAGAAAATAAGTGATAATATAAAAATAGGAAAAAATAATTTAATTAAGTTGAACCTTGGGGGGTGTAGTTTTAGTTATTAAGTAAAAGAGTGGGGGTGTTAAAAGTTAGGGCCAGGTTGGCCCAAATATATAGACAGGAAGGGGGGTGCGAATAATTTTGTTGTTTAGCAACTACTGGCAGATGTGGGTGTAGACATCAATGGGCTTGGCCCAAACAAGTTTGCAGGGAGGGCCGAGAGATTGTCTATGCGAGGGTGTACGTTAGCTATCATACGGATTTGGCCTCTGGCCGTCTGATTGCAATCGCACGGAGGGTGACGAGGGAGTATGAAAATTAGTGTTGGCGTGCGTGCATGTGATCAAACAGAACATAAAATATAGTTTTACTACTTACATTTTTTTTAAACCCATTTTTTGTTTTTATCTTACAGTTCATACCCTTCTCTCTCTCGATGAAAACCCTTCATCTTTCTTATTTCATCAACCCTAACCCCCCACCAACCACCGGCGGCGGCGTCATATTATCCCTCACCCTTAGTCAAAATCAAAACAAACAACAAAAATAAGGAAATTAAATTACCCCTTTCGATTCTAACTCCCGTATTCTTCAAGTGTCAGGTTCGCTAATTCTTACTCTTCTTCATGTGTTTGGCAGATGACGATGGAATGAGGCCGACGAAACAAGGTGGCAATGAGAGGTTGAAGAGGGTGGTGATGGTGGTAGAAGGCGCGGTGATCCAATGTCAGCGGCGGCGCGGTTATCAGTTTTGATTAGGGTTTCAGAGATTGAAACCCTAATCACGTCTTCCTCAATATTCAACGCAAAAGCTCGGTTTGAGTTTTCTTCGCTCAGAACTTTCTACAATAATTCTTTCCTTTGTTCTTTTGTCCCATGTGTCAAGCTTCGCTTTTGTATTTGATTCGTCCCCCCTCCTGTCTCGATTTCTGTTAGTTAGTATATATAAACTTAGTTTTTTAGCGTTTTAGAAATAGAGAAGAATTAGGGATTCAAAACAATTAGGAATGTTAATTTATTCTCTTTCTGTCATTTTTTAATTGTAATTTGTATAAATTTTGGATTTGGTTTGTAGAAGATTTGCAATTGATTGAATATTCTGGGCTTTGGATAATAGATTTGATTTTGTTTAATGCTTTTTATGGATTTGATTGCTCTGTAAGATTTATAATGTAAATTTGAGATTCTCTAATATTGATTTAGTATTTATTGTAAGGTTTGATTTGCTGTAATTTTCAGATCTGTATTGATAAGCTTTTGACTTGCTGTATTTGATAGTATCTCGTCTTCAGAAATTCTGGGTTTTGGCTATAAAAAGAAAGTTTTGATTTGTTTAATTTTGATTTCTACAGTATGTGTAATTTGGAAAAAGACATGCGCTCAATTTGGCTTGAATTGGTACAATTGTTATTTTTTATTCAAATGGGCCAATGCTGTTTTAATTACATTGGGCCCTGCGTTAATTTGATTTGTTGTATCTAGCAACAACATTTTGCAGCAAATGATTTTTTTTGTATAACCTGACCCAATTATAGTTGTTTTCAAACAAAATCTTTAATAATTAAATAGATCTTATAAATAATATCTATTAATAAATAATATAAATAATCTCTACTAAAAATCTTTTTAGTAAAACATTATTATGATAAAAAGTTCCCAGCAAAACACATTGCATTTTCTTTTAATAAAGATACATATATATTTTTTATTAAACAGTAATAGCAAGGAGTTTAATAATAATTCCTTTTTTCGTAAAACAAAACAAAAAGATATCAAATGAACTGCTGAGTCTTAATGGACTTGTAACTTGCACACCCGATCCCTTTTTGTTAGCAACAACCAAAACGTTAGTGGACCCAATCCTAATGGGCTTGTATATTGTAATTTCAACCTCCCCTTTTACTAACGACAAAAATAGGCTAAGTCATTTAATTTTTAATTAAGAGAAACTTAAACTTAAGTCGCCTTAATAATTTAATAACTTAGTAATTACTCGAATAATTTTTAATTTCGAATCGCATGGGTCATTGGCCAACATGCCTCACAAACAGATTTATGAGTCTTTCCGATTTAGAAGGCCCCATTTTCCTGAATTTAAAATACACCCCCTAGTCTTGGATAAAGACGGGCCTTCAAATACTGTTGTACCATCTTTAATTAAATATTTCTTCTATTTTAATCTCGAAAAATAAAATCATCGAGGTAGGACAAATTTAGGGTACAACAGCTGCCCCTATTCAATTATCTTCCAGTCGGATAGCGTGAGAAAACACGAGTCTTACGCATTCTGATTGGGAGTTTATTGAATACTTGGAAATACCCCAAAATTTTCCCGACAAACATAAGGTTACACTAATATAGCATACCCTTACGAGTCTCAAGGAAGTAGGAAAAGCTGATGATGTATCGCTTACTAGGGTTTGATAACGTGGCAGATGGTTTTGAACTTTAAGAGGCAATTTTGTATGTCTTGGTTTGGTTTTGATCATTCACCCATTTGGAGGATGAATACAACAATGATTTATGATGCATGACTGCTTGAAGACTGAGGCCATGGGTTATATTTGTGAATCGCTGCATGAAGTCTAATGCAATAAGCTGTGTTACGGACTAAAGAAACGCATCGCCGCATGAAGCATTAGGTGATGAGCTTAAATCTGTAAATCGCTGCGTGAAGTTTGAGGCGATAAGCTAAATTTGGTTCTCGAGCATCACTGCAAGAAGTATGAGGTGATGGTCCGTGTTATGGAATAGAGAAACACATTGCTGCATGAAGTCTGAGGCAATGGGTTAAGTTTGAAAATCATTGCGTGAAGTTTGAGGCGATGATCGAGATTTGTGAATACGTTGAGGCTTAGAGGCAATGTAGTGAGTTTTGCGAATACATTGCGCCTTAGAGGCAATGTAATGAGTTTTTCGAATACATTGCTATTGTACCCCAAAATTTGGCCTCTCTTTTATCAAGACTTTTCTCACAAGATCTCTTTAACTCAAGACTGGATTAGGGTTTGATCAGCTCAAGACATCTCATCTTACACTATTGATCCAAAATTAGGGTTTGAGTTTGCACAAGGATTTTTGGACTATCAATGCTTCATATGACTTTCAAACATCATTATGAACCCCTAAGATTACTCATGTCAAGTTCCAAGCCTTGAACCACATATTTTAATCAGTCAATTGGACAGTTGACCTAAAAAATCAGCTGTATTGGAAAAAAGTCAACCATGGCCAATTTACAGTCAAACTTCATAATTTTTTATCAACATCAACATTCTAGACTCATATGTATCATTTGATCAAGTTTGGATTACAATTCCTCAAGAAATTTGATCAAATCATCAAAAGGGCAAAATGGTCAAAATTAGGGTTTTGACTGAGAAAGGGCAATTTCTGATTTTTGACCTATAAAATGACAAACTGATTTGAATCATTATTTCAAGGGTTCATTTGTATCATCTTTACCTAATTACATAGTTCAAAACATTGCAAATCCATTGGATAGACAAATGAAATTTGCAGTCAACTGATCAAAAGTCAACTATACACTGAAAAGTCAAACTTTGACTTTTTGGTCAAAATCAAGTGCCAAGGATCATAATTCATCAAAACATGTCAAAATGTGAAACTTGTTCATCAAGGAATCAAAGATTGAATATTTGATTTTAAAATTTGAATTTTTCTTAACTTAGAAATTTTTCTAAGTATAGAAAATTTCTTATTTTTTCTCAACTTTAGGCCAATTTTCCACCATGATACAAGATGATTCAAAGGAAACTCCCAACATGAAAGCTGTAGATCTCCATGAAATCTACAACTTTTCTTAACACATTTTTCCCTAAAGATTCTTGGATCTCAAGATATAATTTTATGAACACATGCCCATGAACTAAAATAACTTAGTGAAATTTTGCCCTAATTTAGGCAGGTTTTGGACCCAACTTCATGGCAATTTTTCACCTAATTCCAAGAGGAATCTTGAAATGAATTTCAAATATGAGTTATATGTCACATTACAAGATTTCCAAAATGTCCAAGAACTCCTTGAGATCATTTTTGAGTGAAGAGAATCGAAGAGATGAAGTTGGCAATTTCTCACTTTGTTTTCAAGCCATTTCATGAAGAACAAAGTTCAAATCAGTACCTATGTTGCCTAATCCATGATTTACATGTCTCTAACTTGTTTCTCACTTCATAATTTAATGCTTACTCAGTTGACAGAGCTTTAATTCAAGCTCAAGAGCCTTTATCCTAGTTGTAATTCCATAAATGGCATAAAGTGGCCATTGCCATTTTGAAAAAGATTCACTTTTGCATCTTTCCAATCCTTGAGCATTGGACCTGTCTTCTCTGCACACACAAGTCCTACAAGCCTAAAGCAAATTGTACAAAGCTTATACCAACCCCAAGCAGGCCAGTACAAGCATGTGAAGACTTGTCTCTTCACTTTGCTTCAAAAGCAAGAAAGTGTGCCAAAAGGCTAGAACTCACAAATCTGTTGGAGAGTTGACTTGAAACCTCTTCCATACTAATACACAAACACATTACAACTAGAAACACGATTGCTAAAGGGCTGAAACACTCCAAAACTCCATTTCACCAAAAACCGTCAAAACTTGCATTTTGTGCATAAGCATAGCAATCGATCATTTGGATCGTGCGTTTCAAGTTTTAATCACCAAAACACCTTACCTGCTTCATATCTAAGAGATCCATACCATCATCTCTGCACTGTAACTCCTCCTTCTTCATCTGCCATTTTTGTTTTCAAAGCTTGCAGGTTGACTTGGATAGAGAGTTCCAGGCACTTCCAAGGAAATGCAAGGATTGGAATACACTCAGGGAGGTTCAAGAAAGCTCAAGCAATCATCAGACCTTCATAAATCTCACTCAAACTCCACTCATGATTTCAACTGAAAGAGGTAAAAATCTCAACTTCTATCTCTTCATACATGCATCCATTGGCTACGATTTGTGAATAAACAATGTAGATATCATTGCTACAAAGCTGTACATATCCATAACTTTCATTTATTTGGCCTGAGTTGAGAGAATTTTGAAGTTCAAATTCCTGTAAAAATTAGGTTTAAATTTAGGGATTTTAAAATTCGTTTTGATCTTTGATTGTTAGCCTACATTATTTACATGGTTGAAATCGTGGGAATGAGTACTACCATTTTCATGTTGGAAGTTTTCATTTTCATGGCGAAATGAGAAAGTTACAGAGCTTCTGGATGGCTAGAGGAAGAAGACGAAGTACAGGGCCATGGAAGTGTTTCATGTCATGTTGTTTTTGTTTCATATAAATCAACGGATGTATAGCCACCCTAGTGGCAAGGTAGCGCGCTGGTGAGGACCAGGTCATGGGTTCGAACCTTGGCGCTACCTTTTGTTTTTCATACTTTTCCATTTTTTCCTTTTTTGGTTGTTTTGCAGGTTTGGGCTTCAACACTGGGCCTTATGTTTTTTTTCTAACATCCACCACTTGATTTCTCAGAATACCCCACTTGGCCCAACTATTTTTATATATTTTATTTATTTGTTTTATTTTCATTTTTGTTTATTAAATATTTTCTTTAATACATAAAAATCATAAAAAAATATAAATATGATAATATTTCATTTCATTTTATTTTATTTTATTTTACTTTTCACATAAAAAATATATTTTATCTTCAATATATACTAACTATTTTTCTTAAATAAATTTGTAAAAAATAAACTTAGATATATTCTTATCTTTTCTTTTATATTTATATATATACTTGTAAATATTTATTTTAACATATAAAAACTAAATACTTTCATAAAATATTATTTATTATTTTTAATACAAATAAATAAATAAAAATAATACATAAGAACTTTATTTTCTTTTAAACTAGAAATTAGGGTTAACTTTGTTTTTTTCAAGAATTAATTTCTTTTCTTTGAATTTATTAGGTTTAGTTCAAAACTTTTTTTATATAAAAATAAAACAAAATCTTTTCTTGCATATACATAATATTGCATATTTAAATATTGTATTTGTTCATTTCAATATTCGTATAAATTCGTTTTGGTTGTAATAGCTTATTTAGATTTACATTCTTGCAAATCCCCATTCAAATTTGTATTCCCCCCTCCCATAAATTGTTGTAATAGCTTAGTAATCCTTACATTACGCAATTTACCACTTTTACATACCATGCTAGTAATTAGGGTTTGTGTGGTAAGATCGAAACAAAGCAAATAGAAAACCTTAATACAAGACAAAATCAAGGCATGAAAATAATACACTTTCACACAAGCACCCTTAGGGTTTCTCCACTTGGTCGCCTTATACAAAAATGACCATATTACGCATGCGAAGTATCTTGGCAAAACAAACAAATATAAGATCATAGTCCCTCGATGACGTTATTCAAAGTTGCCTTACAAAATGATCTTGGTCCCTCAAAAATGCTAAGATACTTCACAATATTGCTAATCTTGGTTATACGATGACCCACGCCCGTCCCGTTTACATCCAAAGATAGGGTTGCTTACCAAATCAATGGTAAGACAACAATGTCAAAGGAATAGGAAATGTACAAGAAATACATTTGAGTAGGTAGATTACTTCTAGTTACTTGCTCTATTTTCAAACAACTATCCTTTCTATTTTCCAAAACAAACACACACATTTCCAAACATTTTACAAACATTGAAACTTTTTTAAAAATACAAACATCTTTGTATACATTCTTACGAACGAGAATCATTACAAAGATTGCCTAAACGATTGGCCTCTTTACAAAATACTTTCAAAAACCACACAAAGCACAATTTCAAACAAAATCAAGTGATCTAGCAAGTAACTAAGAGCCCATGGAAAACCATGGATGAAAAGGGTGCTAACACCTTCCCTTTTCATAATCTACCCCCCGAACTCAAGAAACAATCTCAAAGGTCTTTCCTGTGCTTTTTCACCTTTCCTTTTGGATAAAAGAAAAGTCGGTGGCAACTCTTGCTAACCGCAACATTTGCGATAAAACGCAAAACCCTCAAGTTAGTTCTCCCACCGTATCACAATTGCGGCTTAGAGGCAACATAGTGAGTTTTGGGAATACATTGCGGCTTAGAGGAAATGTAATGAGTTTTGCGAATACATTGCGGCTTAGAGGAAATGTACTGAGTTTTGCAAATACAATGCGGCTAGAGGTAATGTAATGAGTTTTGCGAATACATTGCGGCTTGGAGGAAATGTACTGGGTTTTGAGAATACATTGCGGCTTAGAGGCAATGTACTGAGTTTTGCGAATACATTGCGGCTTAGAGGCAATGTACTAAGTTTGGAGAATACATTACGGCTTAGAGGCAATGTACTGAGTTTTGCGAATACATTGCGGCTTAGAGGAAATGTAATAAGTTTTGAAAATACATTACGGCTTAGAGGCAATGTACTGAGTTTTGCAAATACATTGAGGCTTAGAGGAAATGTACTAAGTTTTGAGAATACATTACGGCTTAGAGGCAATATGTTGAGTTTTGCGAATATATTGCGGCTTAGAGGCAATGTACTGAGTTTTGAGAATACATTGTGGCTTAGAGGCAATGTAATGAGTTTTGAGAATACATTGCGGCTTAGAGGCAACATAATGAGTTTTGCAAATACATTGCGGCTTAGAGGCAATGTAATGAGTTTTGCAAATACATTGCGGCTTAGAGGCAATGTAATGAGTTTTGGAAATACATTGCGGCTTAGAGGCAATGTAATGAGTTTTGTGAATACATTGCAGCTTGGAGGAAATGTAATGAATTTTGCGAATACATTGCGGCTTAGAGTCAATGTACTGAGTTTTGCAAATACATTACAGCTTAGAGGCAATGTAATGAGTTTTGAAAATACATTGCGGCTTAGAGGCAATGTAATGAGTTTTGAGAATACATTGCGGTTTAGAGGCAATGTACAGAGTTTTGAGATTACATTGCGGCTTAGAGGCAATGTACTGAGTTGTGAGAATACATTGCGGCTTAGAGGAAATGTGCTGAGTTTTGCGAATACATTGTGGCTTAGAGGCAATGTGATGAACTTCGTTCACATCTGCATGGAGACTTAGGTAATGGACTACTTTATTAGGAACTCATCACTGCATGGAGACTTAGGTGATGGGATGAATGCATCACAACATGGAGACTTAGGTGACTGACTGAATTGCAGGAGAAGTGTTTGGTTGATGGACCCGTAGGTGATTGAATCGAGGGTAAGATGGTTATTTGTTTGCTATGTAATACATGCGTATGCATGCATATTGAATGTTTATATGTATGCAAAATGTATGATGTTTGATGTGTGGAACCCTGAGTGTATTCGTATTGAATGTTGAAATGTATAGTGTATGTATGCTTTGGATATGGAAAATGTATGTATGAAATATGTGTAAGATGTGCATATGTCTTGAAATGTTATGAAGACTATTTCTGGCATTCTCTCCTTTAGACCATTGGCTTAGAGTTACCAATCTCCTGGAGTTGTATGTTGTGTCGTCGTAGCATTGTTGAACTTGATTTGAATGTGGTGAAAAGCGTTAGCAAAATTTTGAACATTGATTTTCTGTATTGTAAGTGCAGGTATAGACATAGATGTAGGTATTGGCATATGCATAAATTTGTATGTTGTAAGCTCAGGAGTAAACGTAGACGTATGTATTGGCATATACTTTTATGTTGTAAGCGCAGGCGTAGACATGGACATGTGTGTAGAATTTGTATTGTAGACGCAAGAGTAGGCATGTGCGTGGACGTAATCGTTGATTTTCTTTCGATATTTTTATAACCAAAATGTTTTTTTGATGTTTTATCAAAAGCTTTTATTTGTTAATTTCCCCGAAATGATTTTAAGACAATATTCAGAAGTAATAATCGTAGTATTTTGTAAACAAGTCAGAGAAAAGAAAAATGCAATTCGAAAGATGCAAAGAAAGCAAATGTCTTATTGATATGCCTCTAAATAGGCGAATGTACAGGATGCAATTCCTAGAAAGAGGTAATTACAGAAAGTTTTAAAACTGTAAATGGCAATAAAAAATGATAATTGTCGCTGCTGTTCCCCAATATCCTTTTGATAGCCCTTATCTCCTTGGCTTCTGAGTTGTATGATTCCAATCCATCTCTCCCTTCGTGGTTCGTAGTGGCAGTTTTTAGATCACAGTCTTTTTGTTCTTTATTTATTTGTATGAAATCCCTAACTTTTGCGTGGATTACCCTTTCGGGTTTTCAATCCACCGGGATAATTTTTTTGTTATATGCCCCTAATTTTTGCCTGGGTCGCCCTTTAGGGTTTTCGATCCACCGGGACGCTTCTTTTTGCCTAAGCCGCCCATTTAGGGTTCGAGCTTAGCGAGCCTTTTATACATAGTATTTTTTACTGCATCTAAGTTTGCCGGTTGTGGTAGTTCTTCCCTATCCATTGTTGTGAGGATAAGATCACCACCGGAGGATGCTGTTTTGACTACGTATGGACCTTCGTAGTTGGGGGGTCCATTTACCACGTGAGTCGAGGCAAGGTAGCAGAATCTTTTTGAGTACTAGACCATATTATGGTTCATCTTGTATAATATACTGTTACTCTAAAACAATTTCGAGGCTAATTTTCATAGAGTTCATTTTTCGGTGCTAGAGGCATTTCCTGGATGTCATGAAACCAAGGCTTGTCATCCGGACTTTCTTTGATAGCAAGAAAAAGTGTAGGCTCTTGACCGTGTCTTTTTGTGATGTGCGACTCGTGGTTTGACCAAGTTACTTTGAACATAGACGATACAGATGCCAGGGCATCTATCATTTGATTTCCTTTTTGTGGGATTTGGCTGAAAATGATCTTTGTGATTCCATAGTCAGTTTTAAAACATGATCCCGATATGGAATCAGTTTTGGATGGTTAGTATCCCATTCGCCGTTGACCTGGCATATGGCTTGTGAGATTTCTTTGGAGAAGTCAAAATTTCCCCTATATCATGTCCCAGTGTATTTGAAGCCCCGTTGAACGTGAATGTCTAACGTACCCATGGCTCGGGTTTTTCGTCAGGTCCTGGTATTTCGTAGTCGCTTATTTTTGCCTAACTGGTGAACAACCTTCTTTGAAGAGGTGATCTGCCCACCATCATGTCTGTATCTAACCTTGGCCTGTTTCTGTAGGAACAAGCAGACATGTGTAATAATTTGATCAGCTTCTTTGTGGCTCCGCTCTAACATTTCCCCTTAGCTTGGTTTCTTTTGGATCTTCCCCAGTGCTCAGATTAATGGTCTTAACAGCCTCTTGATACAATTTCATATTGTTAGCCTTTCATTTTATTTCCCTTACCATTTTCTCAGAGAGTTCAATATCTTTATCATATTCCTCTTTAGCTTGGTTGATAGGAGCATCAAAATTATCTCAGGTCGCAACAATAACGTTATTGGTGGCTTTGGGCATGAACTTGTACACTTATCATGTTTTGGTGCAGATTTAGTATATGAGATTTGAGAATGCATATGCATAGAAAGTATTGCCATTTTTAAATTTAAGATATAAATGCAAGATAAAGAAAGGGATCTTAATTGAAAACAAAACATAGCTTTTATTAATCGTAAATATTGTCTGAAACAAAATGGGGGAACCCTTAAAAGAAACCCCTATGTCTCGGGCTTGACATAGGTTCTTTCACAAACAAGAAAAATTACTTAGGAAAGAAAAAGATCTCAGGAATCTCCACGACAGTCCATCTTTTGAGTTCTTCTCCCGGGGCGCATTCTCGGATGGATTCAGTTGCCCCTTTGGTGTTTTCTTTCTTGGATATCTTCACCATACGCCCGCCATGTTCTATAAAGGTCCCTTGGATCGAAGGAAAACATGTTTCACCCTTCAGAGTAGCTTTATATTTTTCTTCAGGGTATGGTTCGAATCGTACTATCCCCTGGTCCCCTAGCTTTTGTAGCGTTCTTTCGAAATCTTCGTTGTGTTCTATCAGGAATCCACATCCCAACAGATATTCTTTCAGCAAGTTTGTCGGGGTTTTTTCTAGTCTACTTGCCCCAGAGTCAGTGACTACTTCAATTTCATTTATTGTCATCCCATCATGCGAAGGCATAGAGTATGATTTGATGTTAGGCTTCTCGAAAGTGATGTCTTGGGATTCTAACAAATCTTGGACCTTATGCTTGAATGGAAAACATTGCTCTATGGTATGTCCAAGGGAATTAGCATGATACTCACATCTGGCGTTGGCATCGTATCTTCGTGGGAGTGGCCTGACTGGGGGAGCTAGAGGTTTGAGTTCCACTAAGGATTCCTTAACTAACTATTGTAATAACTTATTGAGGGGCATAGGGAGTGGATCAAATTTCTTGGGTGGCCTTTTACCCTGCTGCTGGCCTTACGTGATCACTAATGGTTGCTGTGCCCTTGGTTGTGACGCTACAACCTTAATTTCTCCCTCTTTTCCTTTGGGGAAGTTTGAAGCAGTCCTTCTTGAATTGTGGGGTCCTGCTTCTGGCTCTTTTCTTAGTTGGTGACCGCTTGATGCACCGATCGTTTGAGCTACTTCTTCGAAAGCTACCCTGGGTATCTGGTCTTGTTTGTTAATGAAGTTCTTTAGGGCTAGGAGAACATGACTCAGATCTCCTTTGATCGAACTCACATCACTTTTGATTTGGTCTAGATCTTCCTTGAATGCAGCCTGGTTTTCCTTGATCTGTTCCAGGTTTCTTTGTTGATAGGCCCTTACTTGATATGGAGGCCAAGGAGGTGGTGACCTTCTTCTAGCCATGGCTTAACTGAGGAGATTTTTCATTTTAAAAAAATGAGTTTTGATACGATATGCATGTGTTTATGAATGCATGCGTGCGAATGAATATGAAATAGTTACTTGTTTTGAATGTCTTATTCACTTGGGTATGTATTTGTCTTTCGCTTATTTTTTATTCGGTGACCAGCTTAAGAATAGATACTCCAATGAGCTAGGGAATAAAATGCCGTTATTGAAGGTAACATAATTCAGATATTGAAAAATATTACAATCTTAAACCAAAACTTTATTTGCGTGAAATCAAGCAAAGGGAAATAAGTCTTCTAGGTGCGCCTGTATATATCTTCTCTTGAAACCATCCACCTTTGCTTGACAAATCTTGAGAGAGTCTTCATCACATTATTTCCCTTTTGTGGCTTTGATTTTAGACATGTTTGGCGCACTGACGCGGACAACTTGTTTCCTTCGGTATCCATTTTTAAAGACGGTCACCGAGATCTTGAGTTTATTATTATCTTTTATACCCCCTGTGAATAAGACAAATGTGCGGGTGACGAATATATGAAATTCATGACGAATACATGAAATGTATGAATGCGTAGGAGTAAGGTTGAGTGACGGGATTTTGTGATAAGTACCCCTATGAGGTAGGGAAGTATGGTTCGGTGACGGGGTTTTGTTATAAGTACCCTTAGAAGGTAGGTTCCTTAATCTTGACCTACAGTTGGTCTACCCTCCCGAAATGTTCCTTCCTTAAGGGTGTCATGAATAACACCAGAGGAAAAAGGCACAAGGGCCTCCCTTAGGTGGAGCCTCTTTACAGACTGAGACTTTAGTCTCAAAATCGTGAAAGCTCTCGTCATGAGATTTTAGGTTAAGGTTGTTACAAAGAGTCATGGGTGACCCTCCAAAGTCCTACTTGTCAAGAGGATATCTCTCGATAAGTATTCCTTTTTTGGAAATCCACCGACTCTAGGCGAAGCCGTCACATAAACCCGCAGGGATGATGTACCCCCTAAGCTAATAGACTGACCTTCTTTCTAAGGGTTTATTTGAGAATATTTTTTTTAAGATAAAAGTTCCCACCACGCAGTAAATATATAATGATAAAGAAAGACAATAAATAAGTAAATGCAATAAAGTAGATAAATGTAATAAATAAATAAATAAAGTGAATAAAAATAAACCCAAAAAAACCTAAAACCTAGGTGTGATACGGTGGGAGAATTGACTTGAGGTTTTCCGTTTGTTTTCGCAAATGTTTCAGTTTAGCAAGAGTCGCCACCGACTTTTTATTTTATCCTAAGGAAAGGTTAAAAAGCACAGGAAAAACCTTTGAGATGTTTTCTTGGGTTCGGGAAGTAGATTATAGAAAGGGAAGGTATTAGCACCCTTTCTATCCATGGTTATCCATGGGCTCTTAGTTACTTGCTTAGATCACTTGCCTTGCATTTTCAATTGTTTGAAATGGTGCTTTCAATTGTTTGAAATGGTGCTTTGTGTGTGGTTTTGAAAATATTTTGAAAAAGATGCCTTGTCTAGGCAACCCTTGTAACAATTCTTTACTCGAATGTTTTACAAAAGGTGTTTGTCTTTTTGAAAAGATGTTTCAAGGTTTTGAAAGTTGTTTTGAAAGTTGTGTTGTGGAGTGTGTTTTGAAAGTAGGCAAGTGTGTTTTGCAAGTTTGATCAAGTAACTAAGAGTTGTCTACCCCTAAATTTACTCAAAGATTTTTCCTATGTTTTAACCCTTTTATAAGTGTTGTTTCACCATTGTATTTGATCAATAAATATGCAAAATGTATTATGCACAAAAATGGTCTTTTATGTATGTAAAAGTATTTTTAATGTAAAATATAAACAAAAATAAAAAGGTCAAATTTGGAGTATTTTTATGGTTTAGGGCAAAACCCTAATTTTTGAATAAATAGCAATTATTTATTAATTATATACAATATTTGTTAATTATATACAAAAAATAAAAAAAAAAGAAGTATATTGTAAAAAAAAGTATTTTTTTTAGTGTCATATATTAATAAAAATAAAAATGTATTATTTTCATATTTTTATCCTAAATATCTAATAAAATATACAAGTATTTATATTATATATATATATATATATATATATATATATATATATATATATATATATATATATATATATATATATATATATATATATATATATATATATATATATATATATATATATATATATACCAAGATAAAAATATTAATTATTTACAAAATGTATTTTTTAGAAAATATTTTCAAAATGTAAAATAAAAATAATAACTGAAAATAAATATATTTTTGTATTATTTTTTTAGTGTTTTAAATAAAAGTATATATATTATTTTACATGTATAGGCTTAAATAAAACAAATAAATTCCAAATAATATGCAAAAATGTGTGGAAAAATAATTTTAGTGTTTTTTCATGTTTGAATAAAAATATAAAATCAGAATCAAAAGGAAAAAAATCAAAAATGGTAAATATAACACACAATGGGTCAGGGGGGTGTAAAAATGGAAAAAGTGTGCAAAAAGAAAAAACAACCTAGGCCCAGCCCAAGTCACCCTTCTTCAATCTCCAGCTTCTGTCTCAAAAACGTGCGCCCTCTATGCTTCATTCAAATTCCTGATTCTTTGACTTTTAACAAAAACTTAAACACAAACATTATAGAGCATGGAGCGACGAGTTCATACATATAAAAAACTTGATCTAACTCTAAAAAACGAGGGAGAATTTCTTCATCCCCAATTTCTGACCTAAATTTTCTCCAATGTTCATGGCCAAAATTCTCACAGCATACTCAATATAAATGAAAAGTAAGTATATGGATGGCTTCAGGGCTATGAGGAGAACATGTTTCATTCACAAACCTAAGGCTAATCATGCCTGGATAGAGAGGTAGAAGTTCATATTTTTACCTGTTTCAGCTTGAGTCGTGTACAGCAATGGAGGTATCTTCAATGGAGTTTAAGCTTTGGTACAACTTGCCTGAAGTCCAAGGATGCTTCTCCTATGCTTGGCTTGCTCTGAAACTGCCTGTATCGTGCTATGGAAGTCCACCTGCACAGCTTGAAATCAAAAATGGAAAACGATGTTAAGGATGTTACAGCTTGGATTCAATGCTTGGGATAACTTTAGTGGATGATATGGAACATGTTTGAACTCTTTTTGGCCAAAGTGCACGAGGGAAATGGACTGCGGAAGTCAATCTGCAGCAGGGACTCTGTTTTGCAGAAAAACTGTGCTTTTGGATATGAGGATGGATTGAGGATGAAGGAATCGTGCTTTAGGTCAGTTAGGGAGTGTGAAAGATGAGAACAAAGTTTGCTTAGGTTGGTGTTTACAGGAATGAGAGATTGGAGTTGTTTTGCAATCTTGCTTGTTTTTGAAGTAAGTAAACTCAAGTCCTTATGCAGGCCTGTATATCTTCTCTATCTATGCTGCACCTCTTGTTATTGATCAGAGTGATTTGTGTACAAATGCTAGCCTCAAAGATCTGGCCCATGCCTCTTGGATTTTGAATTTGACATAAAGCATTACTTTACAAAAATGGCAAAGTTGCTTTTTCTAATTATGGATTAGTTCTTTGTGTAATGACTAAATGCACAAAACAAGCCTTGAACACAAAGGTTAAGCATTTAATTATTGAGTGTGAAGAGGTTTAGAGGCCTGCAAACCATCACAAACCCTGCTGACTTGAAAATGCCAATGTTATGAACATGTATTTGGTTATGAACAAAAGTGACTTTTGCCCAACTTTGCAAATTCGATTCTCCCTAACCACAAGGGTGTTTGAGAAGTTCTTGGACAATTTGGAAAGCTTGGAATGTGTGCTACAATCCATCTTTGTAATGCTAATTGAAATTCCAAGTGGAGCCATGTGAAAAGTGGTCATGAAGTTGGACAAAAATCCTGCCTAGAATAGGTCAAATTTTTTTTAAGTTAAGAATGTTTTGCACCCTTGTTCCAAAAATCATAACTTGAGCTACAAGCTTCCTTTAAGAATACTTTGTGAATCAAAGTTGTAGATTTTGCAATGGACCACAACTTTCATGTTTTGAGTTTTGTTTGAATCCATTTTTATCTTTATGAAAAAATGGGACAAAGTTAGAAAAAAATAAGGAAGTTTCAAAACTTAGAAAAATTTCTAAGTTATGAAATTTTCTCATTCTAAACCCTAATTTGCAATTTTGGGTTTCTTGATGAACAAGTTTCATAATTTGACATGTCTTGATGAAAAATGAATCTTGGCACTTGATTTTGACCAAAAAGTCAAAGTTTGACTTTTCAGTATACAGTCAATTTTTGATCAGTTGACTGAAAAATTCATCTATCAATCCTGTGCATTTGAGATCTTTTGAACTTGTTGAATAGGTCAAGATAATGTCATTGAGTTCTTGAGTCCATATATGAGCTTGGTTTGCCATTGGTTAGGTCAAACAGTCAAAAATTGCCTTTGTGCAGTCAAAACCATAAAAATGACCATTTTGCCCTTTTGGTGATCTGATCAAATTTCTTGTGGAATTGTGATCCAAACTTGACCAAATGGTTCATATGAGTTCATTATGTTGATGTGGGTCAAAAATTATGAAGTTTGACTGTCAATTGGCCACAATTGACTTTTTCCCCAATACAGCTGATTTCTAGGTCAACTGTCCAATTGACTGGGCAAAGGTTGGAATCAAGGCTTGAAACTTGGTATAGATAAACTTGTAGGTCCAACATGAAGCATGAAAGTCACTTTGGGCATTTTATGTCAAAACATCTTTGTGCAAACTCAAACCCTAATTTGGGTCAACAGTGCAAAGAGGAGTCTTGAGCAGAGCAAACCCTAACTTGATCTTGAGCTCCAAGGGTCTTGTGGTGATAAAATGTTGAGGAAATAAGAGGGCAAATTTTGGGGTACAACAGTTTCCCCTGTTTAATCTTCTTGCACCTGAAGAGTTATATTGGCAAGTTTGCCTTTCGCGTCTCGAAGGTAAAAGGAGATTGGACACTAGAGTGCCCTTAAATTTGCACTCGTCGAAACAATGGATGCGGGAATGGGCTTAGAGATGCCATTTGGAGATGGGCTTAAAGATGCCATCTGGAGGGGTGACTGAATCTTGTCGGGGATGGGCTTAAAGATGCCATCTGGAAATGAGTATCAGAAAGGTATCCATGTTTTGGAACATCTCTGAACTGGGGGGTCTTGAATAAGCAATGGATTGACATCCGTGTTTGGAGAATCCGTAAACTATTTTCAAAAGTTGAGTCTGAACAAGCGATAGATTAACATCCGTGTTTGGAGAATCCATAAACTGTTTTCAGAGGTTGAAGAATCTGAACAAGCGATAGGTTAACATCCGTGTCTGGAGAACCCGTGAACTGTTTTCAGAAGTCTTGAAGTTGAATAAGCAATAGATCAGCATCCATGTTGGGAAGCGTCCGTAAACTGTTTTCAAAAGTTGAGTCTGAACAAGCGATATGTTAACATTCGTTTCTGGAGAACCCGTGAACTGTTTTCAGAAGTCTTGAAGTTGAATAAGCAATAGATCAGCATCCATGTTAGGAAGCGTCCGTAAACTGTTTTCAAAAGTTGAGTCTGAACAAGCGATAGGTTAACATCCGTGTCTGGAGAACCCGTGAACTGTTTTCAGAAGTCTTGAAGTTGAATAAGCAATAGATCAGCATCCATGTTGGGAAGCGTCCGTAAACTATTTTCAAAAGTTGAGTCTGAACAAGCGATAGGTTAACATCCGTGTCTGGAGAACCCGTGAACTGTTTTCAGAAGTCTTGAAGTTGAATAAGCAATAGATCAGCATCCATGTTGGGAAGCGTCCGTAAATTGTTTCCAAAAGTTGAGTCTGAACAAGCGATAGATTAACATCCGTGTTTGGAGAATCCGTAAACTATTTTCAGAGGTTGAAGAATCTGAACAAGCGATGGGTTAACATCCGTGTCTGGAGAACCCGTGAACTGTTTTCAGAAGTCTTGAAATGGAGAAGGAACCGGTGTAGGGTTTCCTGATGACGAGTCCGTGTAAAACTGCATCTGAATAATTGTTAATGATAGCATTTTATTCTTATCCTGAAAGGGACAAAAGGTTAGCTAAACACAAGGTTATGTTGCATGAAATGTATGATGCAATATATGTTATATCAATGTTTATGATATGAATGTAATGAATGCGCATGTAAGCTGATGAGCTGTCTTGCTGAGGATAGAGGAATCCTGGATAGTCGGAGATAAGAGAATCTTGACTGCTGCCAGGGAAAGTGAGTCCTTGACTGCTGCGGGGGATTGCAAGAATTTTTGATTTTTGAGGATGAGACATCCTTGTTGGCTACTGACTGCTTGGGGAACAAGATCTTCAATTGTTGAGGGATCTTAGGACCACTGCTGGGGATTGGAACTCCTTGGTGACTTGTAGGGCAAGAGAATTCTGATGATCTCTACTGGGGAATTCAGAACCTGGTAGACTTATGCTGGAGAAGTAAGATTGAGAATCTTTAGTCTGGTGGGAAGTATCTCTGTGGGGAGAAGGTTCACCAGTCTGGTTCCGCTGGGGATTGATAGTTGGAATTTTTAGTTCCGCTGGGGATAGGATTTCCAGATTTTTAAGGCTCCACTGGGGATACGATTTCCAGATTTTTAAGGCTCCACCGGGGATACTAAAACTTAACTCTGAGGGGAATTGAGTTCTGGAAGGCTCTCTGACTAGGGAAATCAGTTTTAAGAAAGCTTCTGTTCTGTTGAGGATCCTGAAGTTTAACTCTGTTTGGAGAATTAAGTTATGGATTTTAACCTTGTTGAGGAATTTGGAGTTTAGTTTACTTGGGGATTCCTTCTGAAAGGGCATCAAGATACCTATCTGTACCTTCAACCTATCAGTAATCATCTTTTCTTGGTTTGTAAGGAAACTGATTATGTTCAAATTCATATGCCTATTTAACAAAACATTGGACGTTTCTCAAATACATCATAAGTGTAGCAAAAAGAGGACAAAGCAAATTTCTGTATTTGGAAAAGTATTTGTATTAACTTTTTATGAGTATCTTTGTACATGGGAGACAGACATCCTAGTAAGAGGATGTTGTCGTAAAAATTGAAAAATTTATACAAAAGAAAGATGGCTATGTGTAACAATTCTATGGGATTCCATTCTGCTACAACCTTCACAACTCTGAATATCTGTCCATTCAATGCTTTGTCTGCCGATGACTGGATTGATCAGAAGCTTGGAGCTGGTTGATGAAGAGATTGTCCTTAAAGTGATCCGACGAGACATAGTCATACGCTCTAATTCCCTAATTTTTGCCTGAATCGCCCTTTCGGGTTTTCAATCCACCGGGAAACCCTTTTTTTGCCCAAGCCGCCCTTTCGGGTTTTCAACTTGCCGGGTGTACAGATTTTTTTTGTTTTATCCCTAATTTTTTCCTGAACCGCCCTTTCGGGTTTTCGGTTCACCGGGATGCCCATTTTTGCCGAAGTCGCCCTTTTGGGTCTTCGACTTGTCGGGTTGTTTCATGCGTAGCATCTTTTGACTATGTCTGCGTTTGCAAGGTGCGGCAAATCATCGCCGTCCATGGTGGTCAGAATCATTGCACCACCAGAAAATATTCTCTTGATCACAAACGGTCCTTCGTAAGTAGGAGTCCATTTGCCCCTGGGATCACTTTGCGGAAAGATAATCCGCTTGATTACGAGATCTCCGATTTGATATACTTGACGTCTAACTTTCTTGTTGAAAGCCTTGATTATCCGTTTTTGATACGTTTGACCATGGCAAACAGCAGCGAGTCACTTCTCGTCGATCAAATTAAGTTGATCAAGTCAGGTCTGAATCCAATCATCTTCATTCAAACCAGCGTCCTTCATAATCCTTAAAGAAGGAATCTGAACTTCCATAGGTAAGACAGCTTCCATGCCATATACCAAAGAAAATGGGGTTGCCCCTATTGAAGTACGTGCCGTGGTACGGTATCCATGCAGAGCAAACGGTAGCATCTCATGCCAGTCCTTGTAGGTGACTGTCATTTTCTGAATGATCTTCTTGATGTTTTTGTTCGCAGCTTCAACAGCACCGTTCATCTTTGGCCGATAGGGAGATGAATTGTGATGATAAATCTTGAACTGTTCGCATAGAGCGGTGATCATAGTAGTATTCAGATTTGTACCGTTGTCTGTGATGATCCTGTCGGGGACACCATACTGGCATATGAGGTTCTGCTTGATGAAGCGGGCAACCACATTCTTTGTAACAGAGGCGAAGGAAGCTGCTTCGACCCACTTGGTGAAATAGTCAATGGCGACCAGGATGAAGCGATGTCTATTGGACGCTGTGGGCTTGATCTCTCCAATCATGTCAATGCCCCACATTGCGAATGGCCAAGGAGCTGTCAGAACGTTGAGAGGAACAGGAGGAATATGAATCTTGTCAGCGTAGACTTGACATTTGTGGCAAGTACGGGAATGTTGATGGCAATCTGCTTCCATGGTAGACCAGTAATAGCCTGCCCTTAGAATCTTCTTAGCCATCGTATGCCCACTCAAGTGGGTGCCAAATGTACCGCTGTGTACCTCAGTCATGATTAACTCTGCTTCAGCTTTGTCTACACATCGGAGTAAAACACAATCATGGTTGCGTTTATAGAGGATGCCGTTGCTCAGGAAGAACTTGGCAGCAAATTTCCTTAGGAACTTTTTGTCATTTACGGAAGCTCCTTCGGGATATTCTCTAGTCTTGAGATACCTTTTGATTTCGTGAAACTAGGGTTGTTCCACTACTTCTTCGGTATTAATCTCATGAAAATGCGCAGGTTCATCCATTCGCTCGATGGTGATTTGGGGAGCCTCGTTATCCTAGTTGAGTTTAAACATGGAAGACATTGTAGCCAGAGCATCTGCTAGCTGATTCTCTTCTCGCGGAAAATGCTCGAAGGTGATTTGCTCGAAATGAGGCAGCAATGTCAGAACATGTTCTTTGTATGGGATAAGATTAGGATGCTTGGTATCCCACTCTCCTTTGATTTGACTGATAACCAAAGCCGAGTCCCCAAATACGATCAAAGATTTGATCCCCAAGTCTATAGCAGCCTTGAGACCAAAGATGCAAGCTTCATATTCAGCCATGTTGTTGGTACAGCTGAAGCAAAGTCGGGCCGTGAAAGGTGTGTGGCAACCTTCCGGGGAAATAAGTACCGCACCGATACCGTTTCCAAGTGCATTTGAAGCACCATCAAAGTACAGGGTCCATCAGGATCTTTTTTCAGGTCCGTTACCTTCAATGTTGTCTAAATTCATGATGTCCTCGTCTGGGAAGTCGAATCTCATTGGTTGATAATCTTCGATAGCTTGATGAGCTAGATGGTCAGCTAGTACACTCCCTTTTATAGCTTTTTGGGTGGTGTACTGGATGTCATATTCAGTCAGGATCATTTGCCATCTAGCGATTCTTCCAGATAAAGCAGGCTTGTCAAAGATATACTTGATAGGATCCATTTTGGAAATCAACAGAGTGGTATGAGTCAACATATACTGCCTTAGTCGGCGAGCAGCCCATACCAAAGCGCAACAAGTTTTCTCGAGCAGTGAGTAGCGAGTCTCACAGTCGGTAAACTTTTTGCTAAGGTAATAAATGGCATGCTCTTTTCGACCAGACTCGTCATGCTGGCCCAGTGCGCACCCCATTGAATTGTCCAAAACGGTCAGATACATGATCAACGGCCTTCCTTCGACGGGTGGCATCAGAATAGGAGGTTCTAGTAAATACTCCTTGATCTTATCAAAATCAGCTTGGCAATCGTCGTTCCATTCGACTACCTGATCTTTCTTCAATAGTTTGAAAATTGGCTCACAGGTAGACGTCAGATGAGAGATGAATCTGGCAATATAGTTCAAGCGCCCCAAGAACCCTCTAACCTCCTTTTCAGTACGGGGGGCAGGCATTTCTTGTATAGCCTTCACTTTTGCTTGATCGACCTAGATGCCTTTGTTGCTGACAATAAATCCTAGAAGTTTACCAGACCTAACTCCAAAGGTGCACTTACTTGGATTCAGCCTGAGTTTGTACTCCTTCAACCTGGAAAACAGCTTCTGCAAATGCTCAAGGTGTTCCTCCTCTGTTTGAGATCGAGCTATCATGTCGTCTACGTAAACTTCGATCTCATGATGTATCATATCATGGAACAAAGCCACCATGGCGCGCTGATAAGTTGCCCCTGCATTCTTCAATCCGAACGACATCACCTTGTAGCAGAAGGTACCCCATTGTGTGACAAAGGTTGTTTTCTCCATGTCTTCGGGGGCCATTTTGATCTGGTTGTAGCCCGAGAATCCATCCATGAAGGAAAATACCTTATGCTGAGCTGTGTTGTCAATCAAAATGTCGATATGCGGTAGCGGAAAATCATCTTTGGGGCTAGCCCTGTTCAAATCCCGGTAGCCCACACACATCCTGACCTTGCCGTCTTTTTTAGGTACTGGCACAATGTTAGCAACCCATTGTGGATAGGATGTAACAGCCAGAAAGCTAGCGTTGAATTGCTTCATTACTTCAGCTTTAATCTTCTCAAACATGTCGGGCCTCATTCGGCGGACTTTTTGCTTGATCGGTGGATAATCCTCTCTTGTAGGGAGACGGTGGACCACTATATCTGTGTCTAAACCCGACATGTCTTCATAAGACCAGGTGAAGATTTCAACGTACTCATTCAAGAGCTGTATCAAGCGTTCCTTGACACTTGGTTCCAGATTGGCACCCACTTGTACTTCCTTCCGGTCTTCCTCTGTTCATAAGTTGACAGTTTCCAACAACTCTTCGTGAGGCAAGATGGCCCTCTCTTCTTGTTGTAGAAGTCTGGCTAGCTCTCCTGGTACTTCACAATCTCCGTCATCTTCATACTCAGCCTGATTGACCAAATCTTCAGAGTTATTGAAGGACGTAGCAGAATAGTCACCCATAGAATCCAGAGTGGATGGGTACCTGCATTTGTGAGTGTGGGTGTGTGTAAGGGATATCCATCCTTAAACAAACAAAATGCAAAAGGAAAGAAAATGAACACAACGGTTTATAAATGAAAAACGTCCAATGATTCATTAAACATGGTATATGAATATGAAGAGAATCAAAACCCTTACAAATGGACCTACATGCCCCAGGCAAGGCATGAGGTGAAAAAGTAGTGTGCAGATTGTTTAAAAGTGATTATTACAGACCAACATGAAATGTTCGAAAGATAAGTTACTGATTAATGAAAGTAATGGGGACGAAGTCTTTCGCCTCCCAGTTGTGTAGTCCCCCTTAGATGGTTGGGAAGATCCAGTCTTCAATGTTACCCTCTTCGTCTTCGTCTTCCAAAGCATTGATTCCATGAGGAGAAATCTTGATGGGTGTTCTTTCAATTTTTGAGCGACCCATAACTTTTTGCCCTGCAGCGGTAAATCCCAACCCAAACTTGTCTGTTTTGTGGGGAAAGTCAGGTAACTGACCCCATGTTGAGCTCTTCCCCTCCTTCATTGCAGCCTGTGCGTCTTTCAGAGATGCCATCCTGGCTATCTGCTTGGGCTCCTCAGCTACTGCCTTTTCTACTGCTACCTCGAGAGCAATTTCCTCGAAGTGTTGGAACGGTGTTTCAATGAATTTGCCCTCCACTTCCACATACCTAAAGGAGTTCAGATGACTGATCATATACTCCTCTTAACCGTGTACAGTTATGATTTTTCCCTTGACAGGGTATTTCAGCATCTGATGTAGGGAGGAAGTAACAGCGCCAGCATTATGTATCCATGGTCTCCCTAGTAAGCAAGAGTATGAGGGACGGATGTCCATCACATAGAAAGTTGAGTGGAATACTTCAGTGCCCACCTTGATGGGAATGTCGACCTCCCCATGCACCATTCTTTTAGACCCGTCAAAGGCCCTGACAATGATATTACTTGGTTTCAGCTCCAAGCCTTCACAATCTAATCGATCCAGAGCTTTCTTAGGCAGCACGTTCAGAGAAGAACCAGTGTCGACCAAAACATGGGCCAGAGTAGTTCCTCGGCATTCTACTGACACATGCAATGCGTCATTGTGCTTTCTTCCCTTCGGAGTTAGGTCAGCATCAGAGAAACCCAGGCCGTTGTCAGCGGTAAGGCTGGGGTTTCCTGGGGAACATGGGCTGTCTTCAGAAATCTTATCAATGCTTTGGCATGAGCCTCCGAACAAAGCAGCAAAGCCAGCATGGAGATCTTCGAGGGGGTTTGCCCCAGTTGCTCTACAATGTCATAATCACTCTTCTTAATTATTTTCAGAATCTCCTCCATTTCTTTCTTAGAGGTTTCGAGGATGACCAATGGCTGAGCCCTCGTCTTGATGAGCTCATCTTGTATCCCTTTCCCCTTATCAACAGAAGTAGGATGGACAACCACAGGAGTAACGACTTCTTCAATCAACGGAATTCTTGCAGAAAGTTTTATTGGTGCAGGAGTAACTTTGGCAGCAACTGAGGGTCCAAAGATTGCCTTTGGAGGGGCAATCTCTGGAGAGAAAATTCTCCCACTTCGGGTAATCTTGCTCGTACCGGCAATGTTTCCAATGTCGGCATTTTCTTCGTCAGAGCTCTCTTCAGTTATCTCAACTTGTTTAACACCATGGTAGTAGATTTCTCCACCATAATTCCATGGTATTGATTTGTCAGATTTGTAGGGGACAGGCCCAGGCATGGTTATTTTTAGAGGAACAAACTTCGTAGCGGATGTAATCTTAACAGGCTTTTTAGGGACCTTGGAAAGATTGGTGGAAATGGTGATTATTGAAACATCTTTGATAGGAGTTGGAGTAGCAGGAACCTTTTCGAAAAGAATTTGTTGGCTGTCCATTAAGCCTTGGATGCCTATCTTCAGCAATGGATAGTCGATTGGTAGAGAGGAACAATAGTAGCAGTCTTCTTTACATCCTGGGAAAATCCCAGCTTTCAACAGATTCAACTTGATTGTCAATAATGGAGTTACCAGATCATCAACAGCAGAAACATACAGATCTTCTTCAATAGCATGGACATTGCGACCATGCTTTGGCATCAGAGCGGATATTACATTCGGCTTTTCTGGAGCATCGGACTCAACCTCTTTTGCATCTATCAAGTCTTGAATTTTATGCTTAAGCGCCCAACAATCGTTGGTGTCATGCCCGACGCTGTCAGAATGATAGGCACATTTAGCATTGGGATGATAATGTGGGGAAGATGTGTTCACATTTTTTGGTGCCTCTTTGATAGTGGTGAGATTTAACTTCAACAAATGGGGTAGAACTTGTGCGGGCGTCATATTGATGCGGGTGAACTGCTGTTGTGGCCGTTCTACCTGTTGCTGGTTAGGTCTAGACTGATTGTTACGAGGCTGATCATTTGATGAATTTTGGATCATCACGGCCCCCACAGTCGGCCGGCGCTCAGTTCTTCCCGATCTTTTCTGAGACTATATAACAGCTGCCTCCTTCTTAGCCGGAAATGATTTCTTAACAGTTGTAGATGCAAAGGCATCCCTTTGAATCTTCCCATTCTTAATACCAGCTTCCACCCGTTCGCCAGTCAGAATCAATTCAGTAAACCCTGCAGAAGAGCTCCCGATCAAATGGTTGAAGAACGGGCCAGATAGGGTCCCCAAGAACATATCAACTAGTTCCCTATCTGAGAGGGGTGGCTGCACTCTTCCGGCCAAGTCGCGCCATTTCTGGGCGTATTCTTTGAATCCCTCATTTGAGGCCATCCCCATACTTTGTAACTGAGTTCGGGTTGGCGCCAAGTCAGTGTTATATTGATATTGGCGATAAAAGGCAGCTGCCAAGTCTTCCCAGTTATGCACTTCTGACCTCTCAAGCTGGTAAAACCAGTCTAGCTGCGTACCGGACAAACTGTCCTGAAAGAAGTGTACCCAAAGATTTCTGTCGGATGTATGAGGTTGAATTCTTTTGACATATGACCTCAGGTGCATCTTTGGGCAAGACAGGCCGTCATATTTCGCAAAAATTGGCACTTTAAACTTTGGAGGGATCACAATTCCAGCAATCAATCCCAATTCTTCAAAATCTAACCCAGGAACCCTTTGCAGCTCCATAGCTGCCAGTCTATCCTCCAGGTTTTTGTATTTGTCGTCCGCTGGCGGGTATTGTTGCTCTGAGTAGTCTTCATCTTCCTCAACCTCTTCCTCTTCAGCTTCGGACTCAGAAGGTAGTGCATCTCCTTTTCCCTTACTGGTTCCCTCATCAGATGCAGAGGGAAATTCAAGAACTCTTATAGCTTCATTCTCAAACCTTCTTCCCAGTGTAGCTACCCCAACTCTTTTCTTCTTCTTTTTTCCTTTTTCTTGCTCCTTATTCCCCAGCAGTGCTTTAAGATCCTCCTGACCCTTTGCTAAGGTCATTAGGAGCTGTTGAAACTGTGAGTTTTGTGACTGTAGATCTTTGACCGTCTGTTCGAGATCCATCTTACTGAAATAAACAGCAGAAAGATAAGGAAACCTGGTGTGGAGACCTGTTTATGCATATGATGAATGATATGTTTATTCATGCAATGCATTCAAGGATTTAGAAATTCAAAATTGTTGCAAACAAAAAGAACACACGTCATATTAATAAGAAGAAATTTTGTCAGTACATAAATGCCCCATGGGCCAAATATTACAAAAACTTCTTAAGGTAAAAAGACGTTGCGCATCCTCTTTGGCGCGATGTAAGTGTTGAGGGTCTCCTCCTCGTGAAGTCGGCGGGTGAGCTCTAAAACCTTCTTCTCACTGGCGTAGAAGCTGGCTTCAAAAGTATTTCGCTCTTCCTTGAGTTGGATCCAACTTTTCTGCATTTCCTCCCATGATGTTGGCATGTCAGGATATAGGATGGTATAAGGAACCTCTCCTTCCTTAACAGGCTCTTTAATCAAAGGGAGAATGTGAGGGTAAGGCATCATAAGACTCTGGGCTCGGGTTCGTACCCACTTGAGGTAAGGCTCAAGAGGGATGGAGTTCTTGTGCCCCAGTGTCTTGCTATCTACCTTGTTAGGCATCCTCCAAGCTCTGATGAATCTTTGGCGAAGTCCTTGCGCATCGTTATCGAAGTCAAAAACTAGGTCAGGAATCAACATGTCATGAGGGCCATCCCTCCGTGCATATCCAAATTGTCTCAAAGCTAGACAAGGGTTGTAGGTAATGCCCCCTCTAATGCCAAGTGATGGAACATTAGGGAACTCGCCACAACGATCAACGATGATGACATTTTCTCTGGACTGAGAACACCAATGTACATCAGAGTGTGTGAGGGTCATCAACCGTTGTGACCACCTTAAGCCTTGTTCATTCTTCAAAACAGATTGTGGAAGGTGAGAAATAAACCACCTTGCAAGGAGAGGAGTACAACACATGAGAACACCTCTCTTTCTCATTGTTCGTGTGTAAAATGAGTGGAGGATGTCCCCAAGCAATGTAGGTATGGGATTCCTGGATAGGAAAATCTTGACAGCATTGACATCTACAAGTTGGTCAGGATTTGGGAACAAGACCAAGCCATAAATGAGGAGTGCCACAATCTCTTCAAAGGCTTGTAGATCCAAAGAATTCCAACACTCTTGTGCCTTCTCAAACAAGAATTTTGCCAAGAAGCCCTTGACACCACTTCTAGTCTCCCAATGCCCCTTGATGTCAGATGGTTGCAAGTGTAGTGCTTGAGCAACATCTTCAGGCTTTGGTTCTTTTTCCGTACCATTGAAAGGTAGTTGATTAAGAATAGGAATTCTCAGGAGTTGAGAAAATTCCTCCAAAGTAGGCACCAATTGATAGTCGGGGAATGTGAAACAGTGGTGAAGGGGGTCAAAAAACTGGAACAACACTTTCACCATGTCTTCTTCAATGTTGGTGTTGACTAGGCTGAGCAGTCTACCATGTCTTTCACTGAAGAGAGAGCTTTCTGGAATTCTGGATGCGAGCTCCTTGAGTTGAGGAGGGATTCTCACAAGGTTGACTTGGATGGTTTTCCTGCGAAGAATTTCCATGACCTACAAAACAAGAACAAAGATGAAGATCCAAACCCTTGAAATGGTTAGTGGATGCATATGATGCTTCATGATGTTCATGATGTATGCACAAACATATGTACAAGCAAGTCACACAAAACCCTAGTTTCAGGCTTGCATGAGGTTTCATAGGTAAGTACCCTCTTGAGTGAAGTTGGCTTAAAAACCTGTCTTATAAATAGTAACCGGGTTCTAAGGAGCTCAATATCATTGAATTGTTTTCTATGTTCATTGTTTTGGTTTAGCCACTTAACTAGCAACCAAAATATTCCAAGAAAACAACCCTCAATGAGTGTAGTATCGAGTATCTAGCCACTTCGGACTGCACCAAAGCCGGTCATCTCACTACCCCTAATAAAAGGCCAAGATGGTCAAGTAAGGTTCTAGGTCATTAGTGCTTAGTGACATCACTCAGCGGCCCCGTACTCTCCTTGATTAAACTCAAGGGTTACCGGTACTCACAAATATGTCGCACTAATATAGCTATTGCTTCAACCGTGTCGGTATACCCCACACAGTTTCCACAACGTATTGCTATCTATGAATGTTTCCCAAATCCGGGTGTAGGATTTCAAGCCCAAACAAGAGAACCAAAATGTAAAGCAATCAAAGCAAACAATTAGTCATGCAAAAGGGTGATCTAAGCCCTAAGGTTACTCCACTTTTAATTTTTTTCCCCAGCAGAGTCGCCAGTTCTGTGATACGGTGGGAGAACTGACTTGAGGTTTTACGTTTGTTTTCACAAATGTTTCGGTTTAGCAAGAGTCGCCACCGACTTTTTATTTTATCCTAAGGAAAGGTTAAAAAGCACAGGAAAAACCTTTGAGATGTTTTCTTGGGTTCGGGGAGTAGATTATAGAAAGGGAAGGTATTATCACCCTTTCTATCCATGGTTATCCATGGGCTCTTAATTACTTGCTTAGATCACTTGCCTTGCATTTTCAATTGTTTGAAATGGTGCTTTGTGTGTGGTTTTGAAAATGTTTTGAAAAAGATGCCTTGTCTAGGAAACTCTTGTAACAATTATTTACTCGAATGTTTTACAAAAGGTGTTTGTCTTTTTGAAAATATGTTTCAAGGTTTTGAAAGTTGTTTTGAAAGTTGTGTTGTGGAGTGTGTTTTGAAAGTAGGCAAGTGTGTTTTGCAAGTTTGATCAAGTAACTAAGAGTTGTCTACCCCTAAATTTACTCAAAGATTTTTCCTATGTTTTAACCCTTTTAACAATGTTGTTTCACCATTGTATTTGGTGGACAATCTTGTGTTAGGATGTTAATGGGATGGGCGCGGGTCATCGTTTAGACCATGAATGCAATAGTGCCAAGTGTCTTTGGCAATTTGCTTGAAGGACTATGATCATTTTATTTAGGCAACTTCGAAAGCGTCATTGAGGGACTATGATCATTTTGATTTGTTTTGTTTTGCCAAAGTACTTGACATGCAAACATGGCCCATTTTTGAAGGCAACAAGTGGAGTAACCCTAAGGGTGCAAGTGTGATTGGTGTTGTCCATTTTTCATGCTTTTTGTCTTTGTATTAGTCAAACTATTTGTTGGTTGATTTGCATACAAACCCTAAGTCTATCATGGCATAATTTGAAAGCTTTTAAATGCGGAAATTTAAAGTCCTAAATTATTACAACATAATTATGGGGATGAGGGTACAAATGTTTGAATGGGGGGATATTTAGCAAGAAATTAAATCTAAAACTATTACATCCATATTGAATATATAAATCATTTAATTGTACAATAATTAAATAAATACAATAAATATGCAAAATGTATTATGCACAAAAATGGTCTTTTATGTATGTTAAAGTATTTTTAATGTAAAATATAAACAAAAATAAAAAGGTCAAATTTGGAGTATTTTTATGGTTTAGGGCAAAACCCTAATTTTTGAATAAATAGCAATTATTTATTAATTATATACAATATTTGTTAATTATATACAAAAAAAAAAGTATATTGTAAAAAAAGTATTTTTTTTAGTGTCATATATTAATAAAAATAAAAATGTATTATTTTCATATTTTTATCCTAAATATCTAATAAAATATACAAGTATTTATATATATATATATATATATATATATATATATATATATATATATATATATATATATATATATATATATATATATATATATATATATATATATATATATATATATATATATATATATATATATATATATATATATATATATATATATATATATATATATATATATATATATATATATATATATATATATATATATATACCAAGATAAAAATATTAATTATTTACAAAATGTATTTTTTAGAAAATGTTTTCAAAATGTAAAATAAAAATAATAACTGAAAATAAATATATTTTTGTATTATTTTTTTAGTGTTTTAAATAAAAGTGTATATATTATTTTACATGTATAGGCTTAAATAAAACAAATAAATTCCAAATAATATGCAAAAATGTGTGGAAAAATAATTTTAGTGTTTTTTCATGTTTGAATAAAAATATAAAATTAGAATCAAAAGGAAAAAAATTAAAAATGGTAAATATAACACACAATGGGCCAGGGGGTGTAAAAATGGAAAAAGTGTGCAAAAAGCAAAAACAACTCAGGCCCAGCCCAAGTCACCCTTCTTCAACCTCCAGCTTCTGTCTCAAAAACGCGCGCCCTCTATGCTTCATTCAAATTCCTGATTCTTTGACTTTTAACAAAAACTCATAACACAAACATTATAGAGCATGGAGAGACGAGTTCATACATATAAAAAACTTGATCTAACTCTAAAAAACGAGGGAGAATTTCTTCATCCCCAATTTCTGACCTAAATTTTCTCCAATGTTCATGGCCAAAATTCTCACAGCATACTCAATATAAATGAAAAGTAAGTATATGGATGGCTTCAGGGCTATGAGGAGAACATGTTTCATTCACAAACCTAAGCCTAATCATGCCTGGATAGAGAGGTAGAAGTTCATATTTTTACCTGTTTCAGCTTGAGTCGTGTACAGCAATGGAGGTATCTTCAATGAAGTTTGAGCTTTGGTACAGCTTGCCTGAAGTCCAAGGATGCTTCTCCTATGCTTGGCTTTCTCTGAAACTGCCTGTATCGTGCTATGGAAGTGCACCTGAACAACTTGAAATAAAAAATGGCAAACGATGTTAAGTATGTTACAGCTTGGATTCAATGCTTGGGATAGCTTTAGTGGATGATATGGAACGTGTTTGAACTCTTTTTGGCCAAAGTGCACGAGGGGAATGGACTGTGGAAGTCAATCTGCAGCAGGGACTCTATTTTGCAGAAAAAAACTATGCTTTTGGATATGAGGATGGATTGAGGATGAAGGAATCGTGCTTTAGGTCAGTTAGGGAGTGTGAAAGATGAGAACAAAGTTTGCTTAGGTTGGTGTTTACAGGAATGAGAGATTGGAGTTGTTTTGCAATCTTGCTTGTTTTTGAAGTAAGTAAACTCAAGTCCTTATGCAGGCCTGTATATCTTCTCTATCTATGCTGCACCTCTTGTTCTTGACCAGAGTGATTTGTGTACAAATGCTAGCCTCAAAGATCTGGCCCATGCCTCTTGGATTTTGAATTTGACATAAAGCATTACTTTACAAAAATGGCAAAGTTGCTTTTTCTAATTATGGATTAGTTCTTTGTGTAATGACTAAATGCACAAAACAAGCCTTGAACATAAAGGTTAAGCATTTAATTATTGAGTGTGAAGAGGTTTAGAGGCCTGCAAACCATCACAAACCCTGCTGACTTGAAAATGCCAATGTTATGAACATGTATTTGGTTATGAACAAAAGTGACTTTTGCCCAACTTTGCAAATTCGATTCTCCCTAACCACAAGGGTGTTTGATAAGTTCTTGGACAATTTGGAAAGCTTGGAATGTGTGCTACAATCCATCTTTGTAATGAAAATTGAAATTCCAAGTGGAGCCATGTGAAAAGTGGTCATGAAGTTAGACAAAAATCCTGCCTAGAATAGGTCAAAATTTTTCTAAGTTAAGAATGTTTTGCACCCTTGTTCCAAAAATCATAACTTGAGCTACAAGCTTCCTTTGAGAAAACTTTGTGAATAAAAGTTGTAGATTTTGAAATGGGCCACAACTTTTATTTTTTGAGTTTTGTTTGAATCCATTTGTATCTTGATGAAAAAATGGGACAAAGTTAGAAAAAAATAAGGAAGTTTCATAACTTAGAAAAACTCTAAGTTATGAAATTTTCTCATTCTAAACCCTAATTTGCAATTTTGGGTTTCTTGATGAACAAGTTTCATAATTTGACATGTCTTGATGAAAAATGAATCTTGGCACTTGATTTTGACCAAAAAGTCAAAGTTTGACTTTTCAGTATACAGTCAAATTTTAATCAGTTGACTGGAAAATTCATCTGTCAATCCTGTGCATTTGAGATCTTTTGAACTTGTTGAATAGGTCAAGATAATGTCATTGAGTCCTTGAGTCCATATATGATCTTGGTTTGCCATTGGTTAGGTCAAACAGTCAAAAATTGCCTTTGTGCAGTCAAAACCCTAAAAATGACCATTTTGCCCTTTTGGTGATCTGATCAAATTTTTTGTGGAATTGTGATCCAAACTTGACCAAATGGTTCATATGAGTTCATTATGTTGATGTGGGCAAAAATTATGAAGTTTGACTGTCAATTGGCCACCGTTGACTTTTTCCCCAATACAGCTGATTTCTAGGTCAACTGTCCAATTGACTGGGCAAAGGTTGGAATCAAGGCTTGAAACTTGGTATAGATAAACTTGTAGGTCCAACATGAAGCATGAAAGTAACTTTGGGAATTTTAGGTCAAAACATCTTTGTGCAAACTCAAACCCTAATTTGGGTCAATAGTGCAAGGAGGAGTCTTGAGCAGAGCAAACCCTAACTTGATCTTGAGCTCCAAGGGTCTTGTGGTGAGAAAATGTTGATGAAATGAGAGGGAAGATTTTGGGGTACAACACTAGGGTTAAGGAGATTCCCCAGCAGTGTTGCCAGATGTAGTGACTTATTTTTTAATCAGAGCCACCACTATTAGTTTTTATCATAGGGAAGGGAATATAACAGAAAACCCTAATTCACAGACATAGATTCTAGGTTTCGGACTTCTTTAGACGAGAGGAAGGTGTTAGGCACCTTTAATCTACCTTGTTCACAAGGATACTAGGTTTTAGGTTTGAGTTAGGGAAACAGGATTTAAATTTTATTTGGGGAAAGGGTTTAAAATTTTTATAGGGAAACTCGCTACGATTTTTGATCGTATGCCTACGTATCCTCTTATGGGGAATCAGAGTCCCAATTCGTAGTTTGTATGGGGTTGGTGTTTTTTAGGGATCGCAAACATATTTTGGATCACCTCGCACTTTGGTCAGGTATAGTGATTGCGGAGATTTTGATTAAATGCGCGGTAAGTCAAAATCTGTTTGAAACCCTTTTGCAAAAAACAGTTGATTAGCTTAGTTGATTGCGAAAATAGTTTGTCGTTTGTTATGTGTTAATTACAAAAATATCTTGATTAATGCATGATTAAAAATGATTTAATGCAATTAATATATAAAATAATATATGCAATTTTGATATAAAGATGATTTGGATGATAACATAGTAATATTTAAATGGTAAATAAGATATATTAGTATTAATAATTAATAATAAGAATAATAATATTTACATAAAAAAGGGATTATAATAATAATAATATATACATATAATAAAAATTAATACTAATGATAATTATAAATAATAATAAAAAATTAAGTAAATATAACAATATATGATAATAATATCAAAATATAATAATTATAAACAATAGAAAATAAGTGATAATATAAAAATAGGAAAAAAATAATTTAATTAAGTTGAACCTGGGGGGTGTAGTTTTAGTTATTAAGTAAAAGACTGAGAGTGTTAAAAGTTAGGGCCAGGTTGGCCCAAATATGTAGACAGGCAGGGGGTGCGAATGGTTTTGTTGTTTAGTAACTACTGGCAGAGGGAGGTGTAAACATCAATGGGCTTGGCCCAAACGAGTTTGCAAGGAGGGCCGGGAGATTATCTATGCAAGGGCGTACGTTAGCTATCATGCAGACTTGACCTCTGGCCGTCTGATTGCAGTCGCGCAGAGGATTTCGAGGAAGTATGAGAATTAGTGTGGGCGTGCGTGCATGGGATCAAACAGAACATAAAATATAGTTTTTCTATTTACATTTTTTTAAACCCATTTTCTGTTTTTGTCTTACAGTTCATACCCTTCTCTCTCTCTCTCTCTCTCTCGATGCAAACCCTTCATCTTTCTTATTTCATCAACCCTAACCCCCCACCAACCACCGGCAGCGGCATCACCTTATCCCCCACCCTTAGTCAAAATCAAAACAAACAACAAAAATAAGGAAATTGAATTATCCCTTTCGATTCTAACTCCCGTATTCTTCAAGTGTCTGGTTCACTAATTCTTCCTCTTCTTCGTGTGTTTGGCAGGTGACGGTGGAATGAGGCCGGCAAAACAAGGTGACGACAAGAGGTTGAAGAGGCTGGTGATGGTGGTAGAAGGCGCGGTGATCAAATGTCAGCGGTGGCGCAGTTGTCAGTGGTGATTAGGGTTTCCGAGATTGAAACCCTAATCACGTCTTCCTCAATCTTCAATGCAAAATATCGGTTTAAGTTTCCTTCGCTTAGAAATTTCTCCAATAATTCTTTCCCTTGTTCTTCCATCCCCTGTGTCAAGCTTCGCCTCTTTATTTGATTCGTCCCCCCCCCCCCCCCCCCCCATGTCTGGATTTCTGTTAGTTAGTATATATAGTCTTAGTTTTTTAGGGTTTTAGAATTAGAGAAGAATTAGGGATTCAGAACAATTAGGAATGTTAATTGATTCTCTTTCTGTCATTTTTGGATTGTAATTTGTATAAATTCCGGATCTGGTTTGTAGAAGATTTGCAATGGATTGAATATTCTGGGCTTTGGATAATAGATTTGATTTTGTTTAATGCTTTTTCTGGATTTGATTGCTCTGTAAGATTTGTAATGTAAATTTGAGATTCTGTCATATTGATTTAGTATTTATTGTAAGGTTTGATTTGTTGTAATTTTCAGATCTGTATTGATAAGCTTTTGACTTGTTGTATCTGATAGTATCCCGTCTTCAGAAATTCTGGGTTTTGGCTATAAAAAGAAAGTTTTGATTTGTTTAATTTTGATTTCTACAGTATGTGTAATTTGGAAAAATACATGCGCTCAATTTGGCTTGAATTGGTACAATTGTTATTTTTTATTCAAATGGGCCAATGTTGTTTTAATTACATTGGTCCCTGCGTTAATTTGATTTGCTGTATCTAGCAACAACATTTTGCAGCAAATGCTTTTTTTTGTATAACCTGGCCCAATTGTAGTTGTTTTCAAACAAAACCTTTAATAATTAAATAGATCTTATAAATAATATCTATTAATAAATAATATAAATAATCTCTACTAAAAATCTTTTTAGTAAAACATTATTATGATAAAAAGTTCCCAGCAAAACACATTGCGTTTTCTTTTAATAAAGATAGATATATTTTTTTATTAAACAATAATATAAAGGAGTTTAATAATAATGCCTTTTTTCTTAAAACAAAACAACAACAAGATATCAAATGAACTGCTGAGTCTTAATGGACTTGTAACTTGCACACCCCATCCCTTTTTGTTAGCAACAACCAAAATGTTAATGGATCCAATTCTAATGGGCTTGTATAATGTAATTTCAACCTCCCCTTTTACTAACAACAAAAATAGGCTAAGTCATTTAATTTTTAATTAAGAGCAACTTAAACTTAAGTCGCCTTAATAATTTAATAACTTAGTAATTACTCGAATAATTTTTAATTTCGAATCCCATGGGCCATTGGCCAACATGCCTCACAAACGGATTTATGAGTCTTTCTAATTTAGAAGGCCCCATTTTCCTGAATTTAAAATAAACCCCCTAGTCTTGGATAAAGATGGGCCATTAGATACTACTGTACCATCTTTAATTAAATATTTCTTCTATTTTAATCTCGAAAAATGAAATCATCGAGGTAGGACAAATTTGGGGTACGACACCATGTTGTGATATGAACTTGATTAAAGAACTCCCCTTCAAAAGGTATTCCCTTGATTAAACAATGCATTGAAATATGATCTAAGTTGATTGAATCTCGGAATGATCACCCCTTATTCATAGGATTCCCCTACGATGACTAGTCTTGCCTCTGATCATAGAGGTCCTCTTAGATGTTTTGCCCCTAGTCAACAGGATCTTCTTGGAAATGATCTCTTTTTGTTAAACAATTTTTTTTGAGATCTCCTTGATGCCAAGTATTGATTCGCATATAAAATTGTACATTTTGAAAAGTAATTTTGTTTTAATGCTCATGCAAGTTTTGAAATTGAAATTTTCATGGAGAAGAAATGGATGACTAGAGATGGAGATTCGAAGAAGCGAAGTGGTCAGCAATAATTTAACAAACATAGGAGTTAGTTTAACATGATTTTTGTCGATTATGCTTCATATTTAACCTTGCTTTAATTAGGAATTTTGAAGGTTATAACGTGGCCATTGTTCGTGGTTCCAGAAATAAAGGGTATAATGCTCAATTTTTTTTAGCCCACCCCATTCTCCTCGATGTTCTCCAATCCTAAATCCAATTAATGCAACATATGCATTCAATCTCCAAGAGAAATTTCACTGTCAGGCAGATGGTGAGAAGCGTAGATAAAGACCCAAGCACCGATGAAGAGGATTGATAAGATCTAAGCATTGATAAGATCCAAGTGTTGATAAGAAGCCTTTGAGGTGGCAGTCACAAGATTGTTCTCCAATTTATTTGTTTTAATCCCTTATTTTTATATGGGCCGATTCTTTTGAATTTGGTCCATCGAGATACCCTAACTTTTGCCTAAGTCAAGATTTTCTTTGGCTTAGCGGGCTTTCTCCTTTTGAATTTTTTTATTTTTTATTTTATTTTGAAAATTTGTGATTGCCATGCTAATTGTTGTAAGCTTCATTTTTATTGCTTCCTCAATCTTGAATGATGTACTGAGGAAGAAAGTGTTGTGAACTTTATCTTTATTGATTGCTTCCTCAATCTTTGTTGATGTGCACGAGAAAGATGATGTGCTCGAACCTTTTCTTGGATTGTTTCCTCAATGATGTATCGAGGGAGGAGATATGCTTGAACCTTTGCTTATATGGACTGATTCTCATGGGATTGGAATGCCTCGTTGGATTAATTGAAATCTACCCCTGGTTGAAATTAAGGTTTTTTTATCTTAGGAAATAGAACAAAACTCTAACTCCTAGCTCGAGGGGGTTGATTACAGATTAAACCCCTTAATTCTCCATTGTTTAGGATTTGAAATAATACCTTACATCATCAGCTCAGACTTACATTGAAAGCATAGTGTTGTACCCCAAAACTTTTCCTCCCATATTTCTTAAAACATGGCAAGAAAGATCTCCAAGTTGCTCAAGGTTGCTCAAGGATTGGCCAGACAAGCTCTCTTCTAAGGCAGTCTACCCCAAACTAGGGTTTCATGTTGCATCAAGATCCTTGAGTCCAAGTTGTCCCAAATGATCAAAATTGTCCTAATATATTCCAAAGATTATCCATGTCAAGTTTCAAGCCCTGCCGAGGAATTTTGCTCAGTCAATTGCTCAAAGGTCCAAAAATTGACTGTGCTAGGGCAAAAGTCAACAGTGACCTATATACACTCAAACTTCAATATTTTTGGTCAACATATTCATTTTGAAGTATATTTCATCATTTGATCAAGGGTTGATCATGATTCATCAAGGATTGCTCATAATTCATCAAGATTCAAAAGTTGCTAAATTAGGGGTTTGCAGGAAAAGTCAACTCAACTTTGACCAAGCATAACTTTCTCATACTTTATGAGAAATGACATATCCAAAACTAATTTTTAAGAGGATGCAATTCCCCACAATCCATCTTCAGCTCCCAAGATCAAAATATGCACTCACAAGAAGTTATGAATTTGGACATTATAGGTCATTTTGAAAAGTCAACAAAAACACCTTTTTTGTCAAAGCTTCATACATGAGCATGGAATATCAATTTGATATGAGACCAAAAGGGTTGATTAGAGGACATTTCAATATTGATAAAAAGTCAAAGAACACCTCCAAAGAGTCAAAATTGAGGAAGTTATGCATTGTTGAAGTTGACCTTTTTTGCAAAATTGCCAAAAGTCAACTATCCCCAAAACTTCAAATTTTTCCAAATGGGCCCAATTGTTTTCAGTTGTTTTGAGTTGGCATTATAGCCCACGTGTTCTATCCTTGTCCATGTGTCCATATAATATTTTTATTAATTATTTTTATTTTTATTTGAATTAATTTGATTTAAATCAAATAAAATCAAATAAAATCCAAAGCATTGATAACAATGGATCTTTTGATTGTTTCAGGCTTCAATCACAGCTAGCAAGGCATTCAAATTCGCGTCAAACCAATTATGTACAAAGAGATTGCAAAGGATCCAATTTTGGAAAGTTGTTCAAAGCAAATCAAATCCATATCAAAATCATTGAAAGAAGGAGATTTGGGCAAGGCAATCAACCCTAATACATTGTGCAATACATAAGGGTCGTGTGCAGACAAAAATAAGGGTTAGAGATCAATTATAGAGCACAAACAAAACTTGCAAAAATCAAGAAAAAGTGTGAATTCGAAATCACTCCTAGAGGCAGTTTCGAGGCTTGATACTTGTCTCAATCGTTTCCTGTCAACCTCCACAAGCGAAAGCAACCAAAAGCACACATTTTCAGACCCTCCCACGCGCTGTAAGTCATCCACGAACTCACCCCGTTCTTGATTTTGTATTCTGAAATTTAGGCATTGTTAACATGTATTGATAGCATATTCTTAATCTACACATCATTTGCAAGATTTTGGTATTACTCAATTGCATTTATCTGACCTATATCGTGATTCACCATAGTTAGGTTTTCAAGTTTTGGTTTAGGGCTTTTTGTTTCAGGAAAAATTAGCCTTAGTAATGGCTATGATTGTGATCAGAAGAGGGAGACGAGTCTAACCATGGTGTTAGAATTCGTTTACATGTCATGTAGAAGATTTTGGAGGAATCTCTGTTTGTAGCGACGGACATTTGTCCGTATGTATAAGTGGCTCAACTTTTAGCCATGGTTCAAGGACAGGGATGATGAGTTGTCACGTCCCCACAGGCCTGTTCAAACAGCGCGCGCTTTTTTTTTTCTTTTTTCTGTCCAATAGCTTTTGTTTTACATATTATTATTGCATTGTATTATACTAACAAATGAAGCAACATGGCCTAGTGGTAACCACATCAGCGCTCAAGGATCCAAAGGCTGGAGGTCAGGGGTTCGATCCCTGCCTCCAGCAACTTGCCATTTTCTTGTTTATTTTCAGGGAATCCAGTGCACATGCCAGCTTGATGACCATCATACACCTCCCTCATCAACACGCCAGATGGCCAGATCTGGTGGTCACCATTGCAAGCACACCATGGACCAAGTCAACGCCAACGCACTGAATCAAGAAAGTCAAATTGGATCAGGATTAATGGGCCAGAATAATTGATTTCTACACCTCCAAAAACCAGGCCCACTCTTCCCTTTTTTTACATTTTATTTATTTACATTTAATTATTTTTAATTAATTACTAACCAATAAATAATTTTCTTTTTTATCAAAAAAATCACAAAAACATTTTTTACCCAATTGAATTTCAGAATTTTATTTTTTATTAATAAATATTAATTAAATTAATTAGGTCATTAATTGTAGATAACTTGAATTTATTTTGAAAATAAATAAAATCAATTAGAATTAATAGGTTTTAACATTAATTTAACCATTTTATTTTCTTTCTTAAATTAACAAAAAACTCCAAAAATATGTCATTTAATATTTTTCATTTAATTAATTTAATAATTAATTTAGTATTTAACTTTAGGAATTAATTTCTTTCTTTTCTTAAAAATAAAAACAACAAAACATTTTCTTTTAATTAGGAGGGTCAAAACCCTAATTCCGCATTCGATTTAATTTCCCGCGCGCTTTATTTTTCTTTATCCAGTTAATGTATCTGCTCCTGGTTTGTAATAATTAATTAGGATATTTATTTTTCCGCTTTTTTAATTTCAAAGGGTTGCTTTTGGCGATGTAAATACCCGACACCTTGTAATAATTTAGTTTAAATTCCGCATTTTAATTCTACAAATTATACAACTGCTAGATGTTTAGTAATAGGGTTTGTATGACAAGAATGAATGTCTAATTCTAAAATCAATTAGATCACCCTAAAAATGTGCAAAGATAAAAATAACTGAAATCAACACACTCGCACATGCGCACTCTTAGGGTATACCCCACTTGGTTGCCTTCATACACGGTCATTGAGTATAGGTCGTTTTAGAGGTCTTCTTCTTGTCTAAAAGATCATAGTTGCTTCAAAATGGTTGCCTCAGATATCGTTTCCTCGAATAAATGATCTAAGACATTAGGGTTACCGCTAAGACGTCCCAACATTACTTTAGTGACCATATGTCCCTCTTTCGAATTGACCCTAAAACTCCAACAACGGTGTTACCTACTCACTAATAGTGGGATAACATTGTCTAAAGGAAATTAGCATAGAACGATTCCTTTTTCGAGTAGGTAGATTAGTTCTTAGATACTTGCTCATCCAAAACAAAACTTTTTCACACTTGCACTCTTTTACAAACAAGTTTTCAAAACACTTCATTACACTCTTGAAGACAGACGCAAGAGTTAAATCGAAGTTAAAACAAAGTTTTTCAAAACCCACAAGCACAAAGAAAACATTTTGAAAATGATGAGCAAGTACCTAAGAGCCCGTAGATAACTACAGATAGAAAGGGTGCTAATACCTTCCCTTTCTATAAATCTACCCCCCGTACTCAGAAATATATCAAAAAAGGAATTTTTCTGTGCTTTTTTCCTTTCCTTGTTGGATATAATAAGAGTCGATGGCGACTCTTGCTTACCGCGACATTTTGCGAATACAAAACGCAAAACACGAACCAACATTCCAAAAACAGTCAGTTCTTCCCACTGTATCACAGAACTGGCGACTCTGCCGGGGAACTAATAAGTGGGGTGTACCTTAGGAATATTTCATCATATTGTTTTCAATTGTTTGATTTGTTTGCTTTATTTTGTAGGCTTTGTATCGGAGTTACTATAGATCCTAACCCGGATCTGGGGGATACCTTTTAGGTAAGTAGCAATAGACTATGAGGGAACTGTACGGTGTAGACCGATACGGTTGAAGCAGTAGCTACGTTGGTGTGGCACTTTAGTTTGTACCGATATCCCTTGTGGTAGAACAAGGAGAATATGGGTCTTCTAAGGGGTCATTAAGCACCAACTGACCTTAGAACCTATAATTGACCAACTTGGCCATAGAAAAGTAGTAGTATGCTACACTCATTGAGACCAAACTCTCGCGATGATTCTGGCTGCAAGAAAAGGTTGCCAAACTGGAATTATGACCGATCGAGGGTGGCCAGTGATATTGAGATCCTCTATAACCCGGTTACTATTACTAGGATAGGTTTGAACCAACTAAACTTAAAGAGGGTAGTACCTAAGCTCCATGCCATCCTGAAATCTAAGGGCTACTGTGTGACTTGTTTGCCCTTATCATGTTTGCTATCTGTGAATATTTGTGGTGTGTTTCTATCATAACATCATGCATCATGACATTGCATGCATTTTGCATCAGACTAACCCATTTCAAAGACAGAGGGGATTCATCTTTGTTCTGTTTTGTAGGTCATGGCCTCTACGCGTAGAAACACTATTCGAATCAGCTTTGCACAGATTCCTACTCAGCTTAGAGATTTGGTTGCAAAGGTTCCAGATACTTCCTCCTTTGTCAGAAGACATGGTCACCTCCTTGGTTTGGTCACTTCCAAGATGGATGAGCATATGTTGAGTGTCTTGTGCCAGTTCTTTGACCCATTGCACCACTACTTCACCTTCCCGGACTATCAGTTGGTCCTTACTTTGGAGGAGTTCTCTGATTTGCTTGGTATTTCTATTCTAGAGCAGACGCCATTTACAGGTTGGGAGAAAGCTCTTAGGCCAGAAGATGTTGCTACAACCCTACATCTGGCAAAGGCTGAGGTAATATCTAACTGGGAGACTCGGAGTGGGACAAAAGGCTTCTTGGATAAGTTCCTGGTTGGTCGGGCTAATCAGTTTTGGGACAGTTTGGATTTTCAAGCATTCGAAGATATCCTGGCTCTTCTCATATATGGCCTGGTGTTTTTTCCTAATTCAGATTCTTTCGTCGACGTGAACGCAATGAAGATTTTCATGTCCCGTAATCCGGTGCCCACTCTCTTAGGGGATATTCTACATGCTCTTTATGCCCGTACTGCTCGGAAATGGGGAACCCTTATGTGTTATGCACCATTGCTGGTGAGGTGGTTTATTTCTCACCTCCCCAAATCTGTTTTGAAGAACAAGGAAGGTATGGGATGGGCCTACAGAATTATGTCCCTTGCTCACACGGACATCATCTAGAGCACTAAAGACATGGAAGAAGTAGCTGTTATTGACCAGTGCGGAGAATACCCCAATGTTCCTTTACTTGGAATTAGGGGAGGAATCACTTATATTCCTTGTCTAGCCTTGCGACAGTTTGGGCGAGCTAGAAAGGACGGTCCTCATGAGTTGCTGATTCTGAGCATTGTCTTTGATTTTCAAGGGGATAGTGAGGAGCATCGCCGTAGATTTATACGAGCTTGGAATAGGGTACACAGGTTTGATCCGCATGAGTTGGGGATGAAAACCTCTCTTCCGATGGAACCGTATCTCCGGTGGGTTCGAATCCGTGCCCAAAAGCTGGGAATGCTGTACGAAGTTGTCTTACCAGTAATTGTTGAGAGTGCTGATGAAGAAGGGGTTCCACCTACCATCCTCCACCCATACATGCCTACTGACATTGGGGCATTAAAGAGGTCTTGGATGCAGTTGAGAGAAGAACAGGATACTTACAGAGAAAAGTATCATGAGCAGGAGCGGAAGATTCTAAAGCTTACAAGGCAACTGGAGAATGAGAAGGTCCTCAACGACTATGTCAGCACAGGAGGAAAACAACCATGGGAGCGCTGATGTCTTTTGTTATTTCTAGTTTTGATTTACTTTTCAGTTTTTCTTTTATAACGCTTAAAGGCATTTGTCAAACATTGTTTCAAGTTTTTAATCTAATAAAGGTGTGTTTCATTTTGGTTTACGAATTTGAATCTCCTGACGTCTTTGAAATCATATCATACGCATTTCATTCCCATGCACCTCATTACAGGTACCCTTACAGGTCTCTTATCTTCTTCGCTGTTTATTTCAGCATCATGTCTGCTGAAACATCCACTGGTCAAGCTATTAAGGCTCTACAAGCTCAGAACACTCAGTTTCAGGAAATGTTCATGAACCTGGCCAAGGGGAAGAAAGATCTGAAGACTCTTATTTTGAAGGATAATAATAATAAGAAGAAGAAGACGGTCCTCCTGAACATGGGTCATAGATTTGGAAACAGGTTACGGGAAGAAGTTTATTTGTCTCACTCATCTGGAGGGGGAGAGAATCAGGAAGAAAGGAGGACTCCTAGCCCTGTGGTTTCTGACAACGAGACTGACTTTGATGAAGACCAGTATCCTCCTGCTGAGGATAGGTATAAACAGCTTGAAGATCGGTTAAGTGCGATGGAGATCCAGAAGATACCTGGGCTGGATTTTGGAGAGTTGGGTTTGGCATATGGGGTGGTGATTCCCCACAAGTTCAAAGCACCAGTCTTTGCTAAGTACGACGGGGTATCCTGTCCAAAGCTACACCTTCGCTCATATGTTAGAAAGATTCAGCCATATACCGCTGACAGGAGTCTTTGGATCCATTTCTTTCAAGATAGTCTTTCAGGGACTCAACTTGAGTGGTTCTATTAGCTAGAAGGGGCTAGCATCCGTAATTGGGAGGACGTTGCTTCTGCTTTTTACAAACAGTACCAATATAATGCCGACCTTGCTCCCATGCATACCCAACTTCAGGGTATGTTTATGGGTGCGAGCAAAGGTTTCAAAGATTACGCTCAGAAGTGGAGGGATCTTGCTGGTAGAGTACAACCCCCTTTGGCTGATAGGGAGTTGGTGGATATGTTTTTGGGGACCTTGTCTGGTCCGTATTTCAACCATTTGATCGGAAGTTCATCGTCAGGTTTTACTGAGTTAATTATGACTGGGGAAAGAGTTGAAGCTGGTATCAAGAGCGGCAAGTTACAGAAAGGTGCTTCATCAAGCATGGAGAAGAAGCCTTTTAAGAAGGAATCTAGTGCAGTTTACAGCTCTAGGAACCAAAGTCGACCCGAGCACCGCCAAGCAGTTAATGCGGTGGTTATTTCAAGACCAACTATTGCCATGCAACGCAAAAATCAGCCAAGGGCAGAGAGGCCTCAAAGACAATTTACTCGGCTCAACATGTCTTTATCTCAAATTCTGCCACAATTGTTAAATACTAACTTGGTGATTCCGAGGGAAGCTCCGAAGAACCCCAACACCACCTCACCGTTGTACAATCCAAACGCCCGCTGTGCTTATCACTCTGATAGCCCGAGGCATGATACCAATAATTGTTGGGCCTTGAAGAATAAGGTACAAGATCTGATTGACGCTAAGGAGATTGAGTTCGAAGCACCAGAAAAACCTAATGTTATGACTGCTCCAATGCCAAATCATGGAGTGAATGCTGTGGATGATGATGTGTTTGTGACTTCTGTGAAAGACATTGCTACTCCATTAATGACTGTGAAGAAGAACATTCTGTTAGCCGGTTTATTTCCGGGCTATGGCGAAGGTTGCCATTTGTGTTCCATCCTGCCTACTGGTTGCCATCTATTAAAGTCAGGTGTCCAACGCCTGATAGATAATAAAGAAATCTTGTTCGAAAAAACTTTTGTTCCTGTGGTTCCCGTTGAAGAAGTTTCCATAATCACCATTTCTGCCAATTCTTCCAAGGCTTCCTCGAGAAAGCCTGTTAGAATTACATCTGTTTCGAGAATTGCTCCTTTGATCATTACTGTTCCTGGACCTATTCCTTACACGTCAGATAAGGCTGTCCCGTGGCACTATAGGGCTGACGTGTATTATCACGGGATTAAACAAGACTTGAAGGATGAAGAGGCTGATACCGATGTCAGCAATATTGTTGGATCTAGTAAAGTCACCCGAAGCATAAGAATTTTCTCCCATGAGATCTCTCCACCAACTGTTCGGAAGCCTGTTATTATTACACCTGCCAGTCCATCCGCTACTGTCCCTGTTCAAATTCCAATTCTTACCCCTGTCGCCGAGTCATCTGATACTCGGGGAAAAGGGATCACCGGTGAGCCTGCCCGGACGGAGGCACCGAGGAAGATTACTGTTGAAGCCTCTAGACAGGAGATAGAGAAAATTTTAAAGATCATCAAGAAAAGCGACTACAATGTAGTCGAACAGCTGGGGCAAACCCCGTCGAAGATCTCTATGTTGTCTTTATTGTTGTGTTCAGAGGCCCATGCTAAGGCTCTGATTGCTTTCCTGAAGACTGCGCACGTGCTGCAGGAGACATCTACTGACCAGTTTTAAGATTGTGTGGCTAGTTTGACGGTAGATAATGGGTTGGGTTTCTCCGATGCAGACTTGACTGCTAAGGGGAAGAATCACAATGACGCCCTGCATGTCTCCATTGAATGCAGGGGCACTACTCTAGCTCACGTATTGGTGGATACAGGATCCTCGTTGAACGTTTTGCCTAAGAAAGCGTTAGACCGGTTAGACTGTGAAGGGCTGGTGGTGAAACCGAGTAACATTGTGGTTAGGGCCTTTGACGGGTCCAAAAGAATGGTACATGGAGAAGTGGATATTCCAGTTAAGGTTGGTTCTCAAATTTTCACGTCTACATTCTATGTGATGGACATTCGGCCGTCTTATTCTTGTTTGCTGGGTCACCCGTGGATCCATAAAGCTGGGGCAGTAACTTCTATGCTCCACCAGATGCTGAAGTACCCTGTGAAAGGGAAAATTGTTACGGTACGAGGAGAAGAAGAGTACATGGTTAGCCACCTCAACTCTTTCCAGTATGTAGAGATGGACGGGGAGTTCATTGAAACCCCGTGTCAACATTTTGAAGAAGTTCCCCAAACGCTGGCATCAACTGAAACTGTTACTGAAGATCCCCCAATGAAGATGGCTTCCCTCAAGGATGCCCGGGCTGTTATTGAGAAAGGTGAGTGTGCGAATTGGGGCCAACTCCCTGACTTTGCACATAAGACTAACAAGTTTGGTTTGGGTTTCACTACAGAAGCTCAAAGGGCTGTTCGGCGTGCGCGGATCGGAGGACCTCCCCTGTTTATCAGCAATTCGGGGGTGAATATGATTGAAGACGATGATGAAGAGTCTGAGTTTGACAGTTGGATTTATCCGACTACCGACGAAGGACTAAGCAATTGGACGGCTAAGGACTTCGTTCCAATTTCTTTTATCACACAGTAATAGACTTTTGTTTTGAATTTGTAACAAACAATTTTTAAACTTTACGGCCTGGTGCCTTACCCGAGACACCGTGGCTTTGTTTGTGAGGGCTTTATGTGTGCCATTTTCATATATCATTAATAAAAGCATTGGACATTTTCTTACATTTCAAAATTTTCACTCCTTGTTTTTCTCTTTTATCTTGCAAAAAAACTATTTTACACACACTCACATATACAGGTCTACATCCACTCTGGATCCCACTGATAACGACTCTGCTACTGCCGGTTATGACTTCGAAAGTCCGATCAACCAAGCCGAAGACGAAGGCGAGGATGATTGCAAAGTGCCTGGTGAACTTGCTAGATTGTTACTTCAAGAAGAGAGGGCTATACAGCCACATGAAGAACCAGTGAAAACAGTAAATCTGGGTACAGAGGTAGACAAGAAAGAGGTCAAGATCGGTGCAAATCTGGAAGCTAGTGTTAAGCAACGGTTGATTCAGATGCTGCGTAACTATGTTGAGATCTTTGCTTGGTATTATGAAGATATGCCTGGGTTGGATACTGATATCGTGGTTCACCGATTGCCTACCAAGGAAGACTGTCCTCCAGTGAAACAGAAAGTCCGCCGAATGCACCCGGAGATGTTTGAGAAAATCAAGGCCAAAGTTATGAAACAATTTGATCCCGGTTTTCTAGCAGTTACTTCTTACCCACAATGGGTGGCCAACGTGGTTCCGGTACCGAAGAAGGATGGTAAGGTTCAAATGTGTGTTGACTATAGGGATCTGAACAGGGCGAGCCCCAAGGATGATTTCCCTCTACCTCATATCGACGTTCTGGTTGACAACACCGCACAACATAAAGTCTTCTCCTTTATGGATGGTTTCTCCGGTTATAATCAGATTAAAATGGCTCCCGAAGATATGGAGAAGACAACCTTTGTTACTCAATGGGGTACCTTTTGCTACAAGGTCATGCCTTTTGGATTGAAGAATGTTGGGGCAACGTATCAGCGCGCCATGGTCGCTTTGTTCCACGACATGATCCATCATGAGATTGAGGTATATGTTGACGACATGATTGCAAGATCCCAGACTGAGGAAGAACATCTTGACCACCTTCAGAAGTTATTTGACAGGTTGAAGTTATACAAGCTGAGGTTAAACCCGAACAAGTGCACCTTCAGGGTGAGGTCTGGTAAACTGCTGGGTTTCGTTGTAAGTGATAAGGGTATTCAAGTGGATCCTGCAAAGGTGAAAGCTATACAGGAAATGCCAGCTCCCCGAACAGAAAAAGAAGTCAGAGACTTTCTGGGATGTCTGAATTACATTACCCGGTTCATCTCACACCTGACTGCTACTTGTGAGCCAATCTTCAAGTTACTGAAGAAAGATCAAGTGGTAAGATGGAACGATGAATGTCAGACCGCTTTCGAAAGGATCAAAGAATATCTCCAAGAGCCTCCTATTCTGATGCCTCCAGTTGAAGGGAGACCTTTGATCTTATACTTTACAGTACTCGATAATTCAATGGGGTGTGTGCTGGGGCAGCATGACTAGTCTGGCTGAAAAGAGCATGCTATTTATTACCTTAGCAAAAAGTTTACCGACTGCGAGACCCGATACTCGTTGCTTGAGAAAACTTGTTACGCTTTGGCATGGGCTGCTCGCCGGTTGAGACAGTATATGCTGACTCTCACTACTCTATTGATATCAAAGATGGATCCAATCAAGTATATCTTTGAAAAACCTGCCTTGTCTGGAAGAATAGCGAGATGGCAGATGATCTTGACTGAGTATGACATCCAATATACGACCCAAAAGGAAATTAAGGGAAGTGTGTTGGCATATCATCTGGCACATCAGGCAGTGGACGATTACCAGTCTATGAACTTTGAATTCCCAGATGATAATATCATGTTGGTGGCTGACTGTGAGACACCTGGACCAGATGAAGGACCTGAGGAGGGATCCCTATGGTCTATGTACTTTGATGGAGCTTCAAACGCTTTGGGTAATGGCATTGGCGCCGTAAGCATATCCCCTGAAGGCTCTCATACTCCGTTCACCGCCCGACTATGTTTCAACTGCACCAACAACATGGCAGAGTATGAAGCGTGCATTATGGGTCTTCGAGCAGCTATTGACCTAAGGATTAAGTTCTTAAGTGTATTCGGAGATTCCGATCTCGTGATCATCCAGATCAAAGGCGAGTGGGATACGAAACACCCTAATCTTATTCCTTATAAGGAGTATGTATTGACGTTGCTTCCACACTTCGAGGAGATAACCTTTGAACACTTCCCTAGAGAGGAGAATCAGTTAGCGGACGCGCTAGCTATGATGTCTTCTATGTTCAAAGTCAGATAGGACAATGAAGCTCCCCAAATTACCATTAAGAGATTGGATGAACCTGCACATTGCTGTGACATTGAGACTGAAGAGGTAACAGATGAACCCTGGTTTCATGAGTTGAAGAGTTATCTTGAAGCTCAGGAGTACCCCGAGGGTGCATCTGTTAATGATAAGAAGTTTCTGAGGAGGTTCGCGGTGAAGTTCTTCATCAGTAATGGCATCCTTTACAAGCGTAACCATGATTCAACCTTACTGCGATGCGTGGATAAGAGCGAGGCAGAAAGGATTATGGTAGAGTTACATGAAGGTACTTTCGGGACTCATTCCAGTGGACACACCATGGCAAATAAGATCCTACGGGCAGGATATTATTGGTCCACGATGGAAGCCGACTGTTATCAACATTCTCGGACCTGTCAGAAGTTCCAAGTCTTTGCTGATAAGGTGCACATACCTCCAGTACCTCTGAACGTCATGAAAGCTCCGTGGCCTTTTGCAATGTGGGGCATTGACATGATTGGCGAGATCAGACCTACTGCATCCAACAAACATCGTTTCATCCTGGTGGCTATTGATTACTTTACAAAGTGGGTTGAAGCAGCTTCCTTTGCTACGGTAACCAAGAACGTCGTGGCACTGTTCATTCGACATAATCTGATCTGTCGATATGGTGTACCAGAGAGGATCATTACGGATAATAGTACAAATCTCAACAATAAGATGATCACCGAACTCTGCAAGCAGTTCAAGATACAACATCATAACTCTTCTCTTTACCGGGTGAAGATGAATGGGGCTGTAGAAGCGGCTAATAAAAATATTAAGAAGATTGTGCAGAAGATGACGGTAACATACAAAGATTGGCACGAGATGTTACCATTTGCTCTTCATGGGTACCGTACCTCAATGCGGATGTCAACAGGGGCAACACCCTATTCCTTGGTATATGGTATGGAGGCAGTCTTGCCAATTGAAGTTTAGATACCCTCTCTTCATATTATGAAGGATGCAGGTTTAAGCGAAGATGACTGGATTCAGGCCCGGCTTGATCAGCTGAACTTAATTGACGAAAAGAGGCTTACTGCTATTTGTCATGATCAAACGTACCAAAAACGGATGATCAAGGCGTTTAACAAGAAAGTCAGACGACAAGAGTATCAAGTTGGGGACCTGGTTATCAAGCGCATCATATTGCCACAAGGTGATCCCAGGGGAAAATGGACCCCTACTTACGAAGGGCCATTTGTGGTTAAGAACATCTTCTCAGGAGGAGCAATGATTCTAACCACCATGGATGGTGACAATCTTCCTCACCCCGTTAATCCAGACATAGTGAAAAGATACTACGCATAATCAAAGACCCGCTTAGTTGAATGGCCTAGGAAAAAATAAGGGCTTCCCGGCGAACCAAAAGGGTTCCGGCAAAAATAAGGGTTGAAAATGAAAAAAATCTGTACACCCGGCAAGTCGAAAACCTGAAAAGGCGGCTTGGGCAAAAAAGGTATCCTGGTGGACTGAAAACCCGAAAGGGCGGTCCAGGCAAAAATTAGGGATCAAAGCGTAACACTATGTCTCATTGGGTCACCCTGCGATCAGACTTGGGTATCGACTATTATTGTACCCCAAAATTTTCCCTCTCATTTTATCAAGATTTCCCCTCACAAGACTCTATGGACTCAAGACCAAGCTAGGGTTTGCTCTGCTCAAGATATCTCCTTGCACTGATGACCTAAATTAGGGTTTGAGTTTGCACAAGGATTTTTGGACTTTCAATGCTCAAAGTGATTTTCATACTTCATGTTGGACTTATAATATTGCCTCTACCAAGTTTCAGGCTTTGAATCAAATTTTTGCCCAATCAATTGGACAGTTGACCTAGAAATCAACTGTATTGGGGAAAAAGTCAATTGTGGCCAATTTACAGTCAAACCTCACAATTTTTTATCCACATCAACATTATAGACTCATATGAACCATTTGATCAAGTTTGGACCACAACTCCTCAAGAAATTTGATCAGATCATCAAAAGGGCAAAATGGTCATTTTTAGGGTTTTAACTGCACAAGGGAAATTTCTGATTTTTCACCTAGCCAATGGCAAATTGGGTTCAAGAATGGATTCAAGGACTCAATGGCATCATCTTGAACTATTCACAAGGTTCAAAAGATCTCAAATGCATTGGATTGACAAATGAATTTTTCAGTCAACTGATCAAAATTTGACTGTACACTGAAAAGTCAAACTTTGACTTTTCGGTCAAAATCTAGTGCCAAGAGTCATTTTTCATCAAGATGTGTCAAAACATGAAACTTGTTCATCAAGAAACCTAATTTTGCAAATTAGGGTTTAAGATTGAAAAAATTCATAACTTAGAATTTTTCTAAGTTATGAAATTTTCTTATTTTTTCCCAACTTTGCCCAACATTTTCACCATGATGCAATTGGATTAAAACAAAACTCCCAACATGAAAGTTGTATTCCTCCACAAAGTATACAACTTTTATACACAAAGTTTTCCCAAAAGAAGCTTGGATCTCAAGTTATGATTTTTGGAACAAGGGTCCATGAAACTTTTAACTTAGTGAAATTTTGCCCTAGTTTAGGCAGGATTTTGGCCTATCTTCATGGCAATTTTTCACCTAGTTCCACTTGGAATCTCAAAATTCATTTCAAAGATGGATTGTAGAGCATGTTACACGCTTTCCAAAATGTCCAAGAACTCTCCAAAATCATTTGTGGTTAGGGAGAATCGAAGGTTTGAATTTGGCAAAAACTCACTTTGATCCATGGCATGTTTCATATTGACACAATTTGCAAACTCTATTCAGCCTCACTTGTACTTGCTCACAGGTCTCTAAACCTTTTCATACTCAATAATTAAATGCAAATCTAATGGTTTGAAGCTTTGTTCTGATCATTAGAGGATTACACAAGAGATTAATCTAAAAATAGCAAAAAGGCAACATTGCCATTTTTGTCAAAACTTGCTTTATGTCAAATTGCATTCCTTGAGCCTTGAACCAAATCTTGGACAACAAACAATATCCACAAACTGAGGGGGCCAAGATCACCAAGTGCAAGTTGGAAGATAGCCTGTACAGGCCTGTCTTGTATCATTTCTTACTTTTGCTTAAAATACAAGTGAACTTGCAAAAGAGACACAACTTGAGCATATGTTATAACCAACTCTTGCTAGAATTTGAAACAAGTTTTGCACATTGCCTTGATCCAGAAACACGAGCCATCCATCCCTCAAACACTCTTGAACATCAAAACACCAAAAAATTTCAAAACAGGGCACTCTCTGCAGTTTCACTTCCATCTCACAAACCACTCGTGCGTTTTGTCCCAAACTAGTTCCAATACACTCCATACAACCTACCTGAACTATCCCAACCATTGGACATTGACTGTAACTCCATTTGCAAGCTTCACCATTTCTGTTTTCAGCTTGTGCAGGTTGACTTCTACAAGCTTGCTCAAGCAGCTCAAGGCAAACAAAGCATTGGGGAAGATCAGAGGAAGTTCAGGAAAGCTCCCAAGCACCTCAGGTCTCACTGAAAAGCTCCACATTACCATACACGAGTTCAACTGAAACAAGTATTTTCCAACTTCCTATCTCTCTATTTAGGAATCATTAGGCTTAGGTTTATGAATAAAAAATGTAGTACTCATAGCCCTTAAGCTGTACATATGCATAGATTTCATTTAAGTTAAGTGTGCTAAGAGAATTTGATTGATGAACATCCTGAAAAAGTTAGGTTAAAAATTAGGGCCAGTGAAATTCTCTCTGGTCTTTGAGAGTTAGATTAAGTTTCTTATATGGTTGGAATCGTCTTGAAAAATGCTATGAATTTGGTGTTATGAGTTTTTGCTTTAGAGCATGTATGCAGGAGATACGAGTTTGTATACAGAAGGTGCGTTTTTGTGTTTGAACTAAAGTTGAAGATGAAGTGTTGGGCTGGGCTTGCCTTTTCCCTGCTTTTTGCACCCCTGACTTGCTGATTACACCCCCCTTGCCCATTTCATTATTATTTGATATTTTTCTATTTTTATTTTTATTTCTGACTTTAAAATATTTTTTCTAAACTTCAAAAATCACCAAAAATATTTTATTTAATTTTCACATTTTTATTATTTTTAGACATAGAAATAATTATTGAATAACATACTTTTATTTTCTTTAAATAAAAACTTGAAAACAATACATAAAAATATTAATATTTACATACTTAAATAATATTTTTATAATATATTTTTATTTTTTGACATTTTGTATATATTTTATTATTTTATTGTACAAAAATAATATAATTAATATATATACTTTCTTAAAGAAAATTAGGGTTTTTACCCTTAATAAAAAAATAATCTTTTATTTCTATTTTTTTTAATACATTAAATATTATATTTTACATACATAGAAATAAATAAATAAAAAACATTTTTTTACATATTTATAATATTTTGCATATTTATATTTGAATTGCTTATTTAAATATTGTTTATTTATTATTTGATGCAAAGAATTAAATTTGGATGTAATAGTAAATCTTAGGGTTTTCTTTTCTTGCAAATATTCCCCATTCAAAATTGTATCCCCCTCCCCATATCAATGTTGTAATAGTCATAAATTTATTTTGCGCACTTTATGCTTTCAAATATGCCATGATAGAGATTAGGGTTTGTATGCAATATCCAAAATCAAAACAAATAGCTAGACCTAATACAAGACCTAAAAGCATGTAAATTGACAACACAATGCACACATGCATCCCTAGGGTTTCATCCACTTGTTGCCTTGAAAATGGCCATGTTATGCATGTTGAGTATCTTGGAAAAACAAAAACAAAACAAAAGATCATAGTCCCTCGATGACGCTATCTTGGTTACCTATACAAAAATGATCTAGTCTCTCAAAATTTTGCTAAAGATACTTAGCACAATTGCTATCATGGTCAATACGATGACCCGCGCCTGTCCCGTTTAACATCCAAATACAAGGCTGTTTACCAAATACAATGGTAAAACAACACTGTCAAAAGGGTTAAAAATGTGTAGGAAAGATCTTTGAGTAGATAGGGTAGACAACTCTTAGTTACTTGATCAAAACTTGCAAAAACATCCTTGCTATTTTCAAACACACCTCACAACATAATTTCAAAACATTTCCCAAATCAAACTTTCAAACATTAAAATATCTTTTCAAAAGACAATACATCTTTGTATACATTCAAACAAGAATCATTACAAAGGTTGCCACAACGATGACCTCTTTTCAAAACATTTTCAAAACCACACACAAAGCACCATTTCAAACAATTGAAAAGCAAAAGCAAGTGATCTAAACAAGTAACTAAGAGCCCATGGATAACCATGGATGAAAAGGGTGCTAGCACCTTCCCTTTTCATAATCTACCCCCCGAACCCAAGAAAACATCTCAAAGGTCTTTCCTGTGCTTTTTGACCTTTCCTTTGGATAAAATAAAAAGTCGATGGCGACTCTTGCTAAACTAAAACATTTGCGAACACAAACGCAAAACCTCAAGTCAGTTCTCCCACCGTATCACAGAACTGACGACTCTGCTGGGGATAATCTAAAAGTGTTGTTAACTTAGGGTTTAGATCACCTTTTACATGCTTATCTTGTTTGCTTTGATTGCTTTACATTTGATTCTATTGTTTGGGTTTGAAATCCTCTACCCGGATTTGGGAAACATTCATAGGTAAATAGCAATACATTGTGGAAACTGTGCGGGGTATACCGACATGGTTGAAGCAATAGCTATATTAGTGCGACATATTTGTGGATACCGGTAGCCTTTGAGTCAATCAAAGAGAATACGGGGCCGCTGAGTGATTTCATGAAGCACTAATGGACTTTTAGAACCTTTACTTGACCATCTTGGCCTTATTAGGGGTAGTGAGATGACCGACTTTGGTACAGTCCGAAGTTGGTAGATACTCGATACTACACTCATTGAGGGTTATTTTCTTGGAATATTTTGGTCGCCAGTTAAGTGGCTAAACTGAAACAATGAACACAGAAAATAATCCAGTGATATTGAGCTCCTTAGAACCCAGTTACTATTTATAGGACAGGTTGAGCCAACTAACTTCAAGAGGGTACTTACCTATGAAACCCCATGCAAGCATGAAACTAGGAACTTGTGTGACTTGCTTGTACATATACTTGTGCATACATCATGAACATCATAAAGCATCATATGCATCCACTAACCATTTTAAGGGTTTGGATCTTCATCTTTGTTCCTGTTTTATAGGTAATGGAATCTCTTCGCAGGAAAACAATTCAAGTCAACCTTGTGAGAATCCCTCCTCAACTCAAGGAGCTTGCTTCCAAGATTCTAGAGAATTCTCCCTTCAGTGAAAGACATGGTAGACTTCTCAACTTGGTCAACTCCAACATTGAAGAAGACATGGTGAAAGTTCTCTTCCAGTTCTTTGACCCCCTACACCATTGCTTCACATTTCCTGATTACCAACTAGTGCCTACTTTGGAGGAATTTTCTCAACTCCTGAGGATTCCTATTCTCCATCAACTACCCTACAACGGTACGGAAAGAGAACCAAAGCCTGAAGATGTTGCTCAAGCCTTACACTTGTAACCATCTGATATCAAAGGTCATTGGGAAACCATAAGTGGTGTCAAGGGTTTCTTGGAAAAGTTTCTGTTTGAGAATTAACAAGACTGCTGGAATTCTCTAGATCTGCAAGCTTTTGAGGAGATTATAGCACTTCTCATCTATGGGTTGGTCTTGTTCCTAAACCCTGATCAGCTTATAGATGTGAATGCTGTCAAGATTTTCATATCTCGGAATCCTGTGCCTACATTGCTTAGGGATATCCTCCACTCATTTCACACACGAACAATGAGGAAAAGAGGTATTCTCATGTGCTGTACTCCTCTTCTAGCAAGGTGGTTTATTTCTCACCTTCCCCAATTAGTCTTGAAGAATGAGCAAGGCTGGAGGTGGTTACAACGATTGATGACTCTTACACATTCTGATGTTCATTGGTGTTCTCGGTCCAGAGAAAATGTCATCATCATTGATCGTTGTGGGGAATTCCCTAATGTCCCCCTACTTGGAACTAGGGGAGGCATTACCTACAACCCCTGTTTGGCTCTGAGACAATTTGGGTATGCCCGAAGGGATGGCCCTCATGACATGCTGATTCCAGACGGTTTTTGACTTCGACAATGATGCTAAAGGACTTCGACAAAGGTTTATCCGAGCTTGGAGGATGCCCAACAAAGTGGACAGTAACACACTGGGGCAAAAGAATTACATCCCCCTTGAGCCTTACCTCAAGTGGGTACGAACCCGCGCCCAGAGTCTTATGATGCCTTACCCCTACATTCTGCCTATGATCAAAGAGCCTGTTATGGAAGGAGAGGTTCCATACACCCTCCTACATCCTGACATGCCAACATCATTGGAAGATTTGCAAAAGAGTTGGATACAACTCAAGGAAGAAAGGAATACTTTTGAAGCCAGCTTCTACGCCAGTGAGAAGAAGGTTTTAGAGCTTACTCGTCGACTACACGAAGAGCAGACTCTCAACACCTACATCGCACCGAAGAGAATGTGCAACGTCTTTTTACATTAGAATTTTGTAATATTTTGCCCATGGGGCATTTATGTAATAACAAATTCTTCTTATTAATATGACGTGCTTTCTTTTTTGTTTACAACAAATTTGAATTTCTGAATCCTTGAATGCATTACATGAATAACATATCATTCATCATATGCATAAGCAGGTCTTCACACCAGGTTTCCTTATCTTTCTGTTGTTTATTTCAGCAAGATGGATATAGAGCAGACGATCAAATATCTACAAGCGCAGAATTCACAGTTCCAACAACTCCTCATGACCTTGGCAAAGGGCCAAGAGGATCTTAAAGCACTGTTGGAAAAGGAAAAAGAAAAGGAGAAAAAGAAAAAGAAAAGAGTTGGTGTGGCCACTATGGGAAGAAGACTTGAGAACCAAGCTAGAAGAGTCCTAGATTTCCCCTCGACATCTGATGAAGGGGTTGGCAAAGGAAATGGAGCTGCAGTGCCCTCCGAGTCTGAAGAAGAAGAAGAAGAAGAAGAGGATGAAGATTACTCTGAGCAGCAGTACCCTCCTGCAGACAACAAGTATAAGAATCTGGAAGAACGTCTTGCAGCCATGGAGGTACAAAGAGTGCCTGGGCTGGATTTCGAGGAGCTAGGGTTGGTTGCTGGGATTGTGATTCCCCCTAAATTCAAGGTGCCTACATTTTCTAAATACGATGGTTTGTCTTGTCCGAAGATGCACCTACGGTCTTATGTCAGAAAGATCCAACCTCATTCTTCTGATAAGGATCTGTGGGTCCACTTTTTTCAAGATAGTCTTTCGGGGACGCAATTGGATTGGTTCTATCAGCTTGAGAGATCTGATGTACACAACTGGGAGGATTTGGCTGCTGCCTTCTACAGACAATATCAATATAATGCAGATTTAACACCTACTCGTACTCAATTACAGAGTATGGGTATGGTCTCTAATGAAGGCTTTAAGGAGTATGCCCAGAAGTGGAGGGACTTGGCTGGAAGGGTGCAACCACTATTGTTTGAGAGAGAGCTTATGGATATGTTTTTGGGGACCCTATCAGGTCCATTCTTTAATCACTTGATTAGGAGCTCATCTGCAGGGTTCACCGAGCTAATTCTGACTGGTGAAAGAGTCGAAGCTGGCATTAAGAGCCGTAAAATTCAAAAGGATACATTGGCTTCCGCTGCAATCAAGAAAAATTTTCCAGCCAAGAAAGAAGTCTCTGCTGTTTACTCCCAGAGAAATCAAGGAAGAATGGAGCGCCGACCAGCGGTGGGGGATGTGATGATTCAGAATTCCGCAGCCGATCAACCTCAAAATAGTCAACCCAGAACCAATCAGGCAAGGGTGGAAATGCCTGCACGACAATTCACCCGGATCAATATGACACTTGCTTAGGTTCTCCCTCATCTGTTGAAGTTAAACCTTACAAACTTGAAAGAGGCGCCGAAGAACCCAAATACCTCTTCTCCCTACTACCATTCAAATGCAAAGTGTGCCTATCATTCGGACAGCGTGGGGCACGACACCAACAATTATTGGGCCCTCAAAAATAAGATCCAGGATTTAATAGAGGCCAAGGAGGTGGAGTTTGACGCACCTGAAAAACCTAATGTGATATCCGCTCCAATGCCAAAACATGGTCATAATGTCCATGCTGTTGTAGAAGATCTTTATGTTACTGTTGTTGATGACTTAATGACTCCATTGCCAATGATCAAGTTGAATCTGTTGAAAGCCGGGCTTTTCCCGGGCTGTGAAAAAGATTGTTACATTTGTTCGACCTTGCAATCCGACTGTCTGCTATTGAAGTCAGGCATCCAATGCCTGATGGATAATCAAGAAATCCTCTTCAAGAAAACTCCTGTTTATCTTGTTACTCCTGTTACTCCAATCAACGATGTTACTATAATCACCATTTCCGACAATCTTTCTAAGGTCTCCAAAAGGCCTGTTAAGATTACACCCGATCCAAAGTTTGTATCTCTGAAGATAACAATGTCGGGGCCTATCCCATACAAGTCCAACAAGATAATACCATGGAATTATGGAGGAGAGATCTTCTACCACGGTGTTAAGCAGATCGAATCAGTTGAAGAAAGTTCCGATGAAGAGACTCCTGACGTAGGAAATATTGTGGGGATAAGTAAGATCACCCGCAGTGGAAGAATCTTCTCTCCGGAGATTGCTCCTCCAAGGGTAATCTTCGGACCCTCAAGTGCTCCTAAGGTTACTCCGGTGCCACGCAACACATCTTTACGAACTCTAGTGATTGAAGAAATTATAACTCCCGAAGTTGTACCCTCTGCTGTTACTGCTGATAAAGGTAAGGGGATCCAAGAAGCGCCCGTCAGGACGAGGGCTCAGCCTTTGGTTATCCCCGAGACCACTCAAAAGGAAATGGAGGATATTTTAAAAATAATTAAGAAAAGCGACTATGATGTCGTAGAACAACTGGGGCAAACCCCTTCAAAAATATCTATGTTGGCCCTATTGCTCTGTTCCGAGGCTCATGCCAAAGCCTTGATCAAATTCCTGAAGACGGCCCATGTGCCTCAAGAAACCTCCGTGGACCAGTTCCAGGAGTGTGTAGCCAGCCTAACCACCGACAATGGTCTTGGCTTCTCCGATGCCGATCTAACATCCAAGGGGAGAAAGCATAATGACGCGCCGCATGTCTCGGTGGAATGCAGAGGGACCACTCTTGCTCACGTTCTGGTTGATACCAGGTCGTCTTTAAATGTCCTGCCAAAGAAGGCGTTGGACAGATTGGACTGTGAAGGTTTGACCTTAAAGCCCAACAATATCATTGTAAGAGCCTTTGATGGTTCTAAGCGGATGGTCCACGGGGAGGTGGACATCCCAATTAAAGTGGGTACTGAAACTTTCCACTCCACATTTTATGTCATGGATATCCGTCCCTCCTACTATTGCTTGTTAGGAAGACCATGGATTCATCATGCTAGGGCTATTACGTCCACTCTGCATCAAAAGCTTAAGTACCCTGTCCAGGGGAAAATTGTGACAATTCGTGGCGAGGAGGAGTATATGATAAGCCATCTGAATTCATTCCTCTATGTTGAATTAGATGGTGAATTCATCGAGACCCCCTTTCAGCACTTTGAAGAGGTTTCTCCTGAAGTCGTGGTAGCCAAGACAATGACTTCTGTACCCATCATTACCAAACCTGTGTCCCGGATGTCATCCCTTAAAGATGAGAAGGCTGTGATCGAGGAAGGAGGAAGCACAGTATGGGGTCAACTGCCAGATTTTCCTTACAAGACAGATAAGTTCGACTTGGGTTTCACTGCTGCTAGTCAGAAGGCTGTGCATCGCTCCCGGGCTGGAGGACCGCCATTGAAAATCACTCATAATGGAGTTCATGCTTTAGAGGATGATGAAGAAGAGAGAAATTTTGAAGACTGGATGTTTCCAACTATTGAAGGAGGACTGAACAACTGAGAGGCGAAAGACTTCGTTCCCATTACTTTCATCAATCAGTAATTTATCTTTTGAACATTTTCTGTTGGTCTGTAATAATTTTTAAACAATTCGTACACTTTTTACCTTATGCCTTACCCGGGGCATATAGGTCCATCTGTAAGGGCTTGATTTTTCATCTTCATATGCCATTTTTAATGAATCATGGATGTTTTCATATATAAACTTTTGTGTTCATTTTCTTTATTTTTACATTTTATTTGTTTAAAGGTGGATATCCCTTACACACACCCACACTCACAAAATGCAGGTACCCTTCCACTCCGGATTCCATGGGTAACAATTCTACTATGGCCTTCAGTGACTCTGAAGATCTGGTCAATCATGCCGAATACGAAGGTGATGAAGACTGTGAAGTGCCTGGGGAGTTGGCTAGACTTTTGCAATAGGAAGAAAGGGCTATTCTACCTCACGAGGAGTTGTTAGAGACTATCAACTTGGGAACAAAGGAAGACAGAAAAGAGGTTAAAGTGGGTGCCAACCTAGAGCCGAGTGTCAAAGAGCGTTTAGTTCAGCTGTTGAATGAATATGTTGAGATCTTCTCCTGGTCCTATGAAGACATGTCGGGACTTGATACAAATATTGTGGTTCACCGTCTCCCTACAAGAGAAGATTGTCCACCAATCAAAAAGAAAGTCTGCCGAATGAGGCCCGACATGTCCGAAAAGATCAAAGTTGAAGTGATGAAGCAGTTCAATGCTGACTTTCTTGCTGTTACTTCCTATCCACAATGGGTTGCTAACATTGTGCCCGTGCCTAAGAAGGACGACAAAGTAAGAATGTGTGTGGATTACAGAGACTTAAACAGGGCTAGCCCTAAGGATGACTTTCCACTACCACACATTGACATCTTGGTCGACAATACAGCTCAACATAAGGTATTTTCTTTCATGGATGGATTTTCAGGTTATAACCAGATCAAAATGGCCCCCGAAGACATGGAGAAGACTACTTTTGTTACGCAGTGGGGTACCTTCTGCTATAGAGTGATGCCATTCGGACTGAAGAATGCCGGGGCAACCTATCAGCGAGCCATGGTAGATTTGTTTCATGACATGATACATCATGAGATTGAAGTCTATGTAGACGATATGATAGCCCGTTCACAGATAGAATAAGAACACCTCGACCATATGCAAAAGATGTTTGTCAGATTGAAAGAGTACAAGCTCAGACTGAACCCTAACAAGTGCACTTTCGGAGTCAGGTCCGGTAAACTTTTGGGATTCATCGTCAGTAACAAAGGCATCGAGGTTGATCCTGCCAAAGTCAAATCTATACAAGAAATGCCTGCCCCTCGCACTGAGAAGGAGGTCAGAGGTTTCTTGGGACGCCTAAACTACATTGCAAGGTTCATTTCTCACCTAACATCTACCTGTGAACCAATCTTCAAGCTGTTGAAGAAAGATCAGGTGGTTAAATGGAATGATGATTGTCAAGTTGCTTTCGATAAAATAAAGGAGTATTTGCTGTAACCTCCTATCTTGATGCAACCCGGTGAAGGAAGGCCGTTAATCATGTATCTGACTGTTCTGGAGAATTCAATGGGGTGCGTACTGGGCCAACATGACGAGTCTGGCCGAAAAGAGCATGCCATTTATTACCTTAGCAAAAAGTTTACCGACTGTGAGACCCGCTACTCACTGCTCGAGAAAACTTGTTGCGCTTTGGTATGGGCTGCTCGCCGGCTAAGGCAGTATATGTTGACACATACCACTTTACTGATCTCTAAGATGGATCCGATCAAGTACATCTTCGAGAAGCCTGCTCTATTCGGAAGAATCGCTAGATGGCAGATGATCCTCACCGAATATGATATACAGTACACGACCCAAAAAGCTATAAAGGGGAGTGTGCTAGCTGATCATCTGGCCCATCAAGCTGTCGAAGATTACCAATCCATGAGGTTCGACTTTCCCGACGAGAATATCATGACTTTGAGCAACATTGAAGAAAACAGACCGTATAACGGACCTGAACAAGGATCCCGATGGACTCTGTACTTTGATGGTGCCTCCAACGCACTTGGAAACAGTATCGGCGCGGTACTTATTTCTCCAGAAGGTTGCCACACACCTTTCACTTCTATACTCTGCTTCAGCTGCACCAACAACATGGCCGAGTATGAAGCTTATATCTTTGGTCTCAAGGCTGCTATTGACTTGGGAATCAAATCTTTGATTGTATTTGGGGACTCAACTTTGGTTATCAGTCAAATCAAAGGAGAGTGGGATACTAAACAACCTAACCTCATCCCTTACAAAGAACATGTCCTGACATTGTTACCACATTTCGGGCAGATCACCTTCGAGCACTTCCCGTGAGAAGAGAATCAGCTAGCAGATGCGCTAGCTACAATGTCATCCCTATTTAAACTTAACTGGGATAATGAGGCTCCTCAAATCACCATTGAGCGGATGGACGAACCTGCACATTGTCACGAGATTAATACCGAAGAAGTAGTGGACCGACCTTGGTTTCATGATGTCAAAAGGCACCTCGAAGCACAAGAATACCCTGAAGGAGCTTCAGTCAACGACAAAAAGTTCTTAAGGAGGTTCGCGGCCAAGTTCTTTCTGAGCAATGGTATCCTATACAAGCGCAATCTTGATTGTGTCCTACTCCGTTGTGTGGACAAGGTTGAAGCTGAGCAGATCATGGCTGAACTACATAATGGAACCTTTGGCACCCACTTAAGCGGTCATACGATCACTAAAAAGATTCTACGAGCAGGCTATTACTGGTCTACCATGGAAGCTGACTGTCATCAATATTCTCGTACTTGTCACAAATGCCAAATCTATGCCGACAAGATACATATTCCTCCAGTTCCTCTCAATGTCCTAATAGCTCCTTGGCCATTCTCAATGTGGGGTATCGACATGATTGGAGAGATCAAGCATACGGCATCCAATGGACACCGCTTCATCCTGGTGGCAATTGATTACTTTACCAAGTGGGTCGAAACAACTTCCTTTGCCTCTGTCACAAAGAATGTGGTTGCCCGCTTCATCAAGCAAAACCTCATATGCCGGTATGGTATCCCCGACAGGATCATCACGGACGACGGTACAAACCTGAACAACACTATGATCACCGCTCTGTGTGAGCAGTTCAAGATTCTACATCATAAGTCATCTCCCTATTGACCAAAGATGAACGGTGCTATCGAAGCTGCGAACAAAAATATCAAGAAGATCATTCAAAAAATGACAGTCACCTATAAAGACTGGCATGAGATGTTACCGTTTTCTCTGCACGGGTACCGTACCACGGCACGCACTTCAACTGGGGAAAAACCCTATTATTTGGTATACGACATGGAAGTTGTTTTACCCATCGAGGTTCAGATTCCCTCCTTGAGAATCATGAAAGATGTTGGTTTGAGTGAAGACGATTGGATTCAGACCCGACTTGATCAACTTAACTTGATTGACGAAAAGCGACTTACTGCTGTTTGCCATGGTCAGGCATATTAGAAACGTATGATCAAGGCGTTCAACAAGAAAGTCAAGAGGCAAGTATATCAAGTCGGAGACCTCGTAATCAAGTAGATCATCTTGCCGCAAAGTGATCCCAGGGGCAAATGGACTCCTACTTACGAAGGACCATTTGTGATCAAAAACATCTTTTCTGGTGGGGCAATGATCCTGACCACCATGGACGGTGATGACCTACCGCATCCTGTGAACGCAGACATAGTCAAAAGATACTACGCATAAACAACCCGACAAGTCGAAAACCCGAAAGGGAGACTTGGGCAAAAATGGGTATCCCGGTGAATCAAAAACCCGAAAGGGCGGTGAAGGCTATAGCAGAATGGGAACCCCATGGAATTGTTACACATAACCATCTTTCTTTGTATAATTTTTTCTCAATTTTATGACAACATTCTCTTACTAGGATGTTTGTCTCCTTTGTACAAAATACTTACACAAGGTTAATACAAAGATACTTCAAAGTGCAGAAAACTATTGCCGTTTATTTTTATTTACACTTATGTTTCATTTGAAAACGTCCAATGATTTATTAAATGAGCATATGCATTTGAATATAATCACTGCTTACAAATAAAACGAAATAAGGAAAAAATAATTACTGACATATTGAAAATATGGGAAAACGTCTTTAGGCTATTCCAGGAAAAATCCTCAGCAGAGCTAAAGCCTTGAAATACATATCCCCAGCGGAGTTAAGTTTCAAAATCCTCATCAGATTTGAGTTTTCAAAACCCCCAATCCTTAGCAGAGCAAAACTTTGAACTGCAAACCCTCAGTGAAGATGAAACTTTCTTCCCCAACGAAGTCCAAGACTTCAACCCTCAAACCCCGGTGGAAGACCATCTAGTTTCCTCCAATTCCCCAGAGAATTGTCTTAAAATCAGAAGATTCCCCTGCAAGTTATCTTAGAGCCTGACAACTAACCAGACGACAGCTTCGGATAATTCCTCAGTAGATTGGCATACAACCCAAGCCCTTGAGAACTTTTCAATAGAATAAACAATCTCCCCACAGAGTTATTTCCCAGCAGATCGAAGATTCTCATTCTCATTTCTCCAATTGAAGCCTTCCAGGTTTCAATTTCCCAGTAGAGATCGTTAGAGTTTTCCTTATTCCCCGGCCATAGTCATCAAAATTCTCTGGATTCCTCAAACAGGTGTCCCAAGCAGACTTGAAGGATCCCTATATCCCCAGGAAAGTCATGAAGGATTCTCACATTGCCATAGGTTGTCAAAGTTCTTGTTAATCCCCACAAGTCGCCAAGGATTTTCTATCCCCAACAGTGGTCCAAGGATTTCTCATTCTCAGCAATCAAAGATTTTGAATCTCCAACAGCGGTCAAGGATTTATTTTCCCCGGCAGCAGTCAAAGATTTCATTATCTCCATCTATCAAGGATTTATTTTCCTCAGTGAAATTCCGGGAATGTCACAGACTCAGAATGTCTAATGGAATGTTAAGACATCTGATCTGACATTAAGCGCTGTACAGGTAGAATAGGCTGTACTTTTGATATCTGTTCTACAACAGTCACTGGACTAACATACCAGAGCCTGCAACACCTTTTGATAAACGCAGGTTCTGATTTACAGAAGTTCAAAACGGTTAAGGTTAATCATATACATTGATGTTACGAGGAATGCTGTGACATCAAACAAATAACCAATGCAGAAAGTAAATAACACACAGAATTGTTCACCCAGTTCGGTTCAACCAACCTACATATGGGGGCTTCCAAGCCAGGGATAAAGTTCACTATTAGTAGTATCAATTCAAAGACCCTACAGCCAACACACCCGTTGACAGCCTTCTCACTTAATCACTACCCAATGACACTTTTACCTAAGATCCAATCCTAGATATGAGACCCCTCTCACTCCCTCTCAATCACCGCAGTGATAACTTTCTACAGTACATAAACTGTTCAGAAGATACACTTCCATTACACATCTTGATCATGCTTAAAAGCTTCAATCAAGTACAATGCATACATCCTTTGACCTACAGGTTTCAAGGAGTATGGTGACCATCCCACAGCCCGGGTGGTTCACAACAAAACTAGCCCTAAATGATTACATCTTGTCAATCCGAGACACACCTTCAAATTAGGTTACAATACTTCTATTTATAACACTTTTTACCCAACTGGATTTGGGCCTTCATATATGACAGCAATGCAGCTTTAACGACCTGCATAAAGTAAGCAGAAAACTTCTGCTACAAGTTAGGTCTTCAATCGAGCTTTTCTCCTTATCCTTAGCTTCTGATTGAATCTTCTAGGGCTCCACGTATGCCTTCAATTTTTGCTACTTGTTATGCATTCTATTTGACAGAATATTCTGCCTAACTTTAGGAACAGAACTGCATCAGACTTGACAGTTCAGTAGCTTGATGTCTGGTATGATGTTATGACATCTCTTGAGACATGTTGTTCCAGATGTTGATCAACATGTTTAGGCATTTACAATAGAATTTTCAGGTTGTTCCTATTGTACATTACATTACATTATTGTTGTTGCTATTTGTTTTACAAGAGATGAGCCAATCCCAAACGAAGGCACTTACAATCTCCCCCTTTGGCTAATTTTGGCTAAAACAAATACAACAATAACACTAACCATTCAGGACCTCTTGAAGCACAGGAGGAAGAGGATGCACCTCATTCCCTTTTAGACCACGAACCATTTCTTGTTACTGGTGGTGGAAAAAGAGGACTGTGGGAGATAAACTATCCTTTCAGAGGCATCAGAGAACCTTTAAGGAGTGACCAGAATATCTCCCTTGTAACTCAGAACACAGGTCACAACTGTGTTCATAACTCAGATCACAAGTCACAAAGAAATTCACGCCATTTGAATTTCTGCTGAGTTTGTGACAAGTCTTTGTGATCAAAATTTTGAGTAACTGCTGCAACGAGGACAGTTTCTAACAGTACTCCTTTCTCCCCCTTTTTGGCCAAAAATTGCCAAAGAAAGCCCTCACAAAACCAGATCCAAGAACAGTTTTCCCAAATTCGTATAAACCCCATGATGGTTGTGAGAGAAAAGAATGTGTGACAGGAGGTTATATAAGGAGATACCAGGTTCAAGAAGATGGTAATATAAAATCTTGGTCAAGGATACCTGTTAAAGCATGTGCATATTTCAGACTGACTGTGCATGTATTTTAGACGTATTTGTTTGTTTCTGCCAATACCACAAAAAGAACCAGTCCTAATACATGCATAAATTTTGGTCAAAGCAATTCCTGAATAAAATCATCCTTTGACCCATTTTCGGGACTGAAGATTTATTCCTTCTAGGAAACAGAATACCAATGACGTGGCGAAGTTATTTTCCCGTATTCTTCTTGATTTCCCCAAGGTTGCAATGTCGTTGGTAATGTCATGACAATTACTTAGACATTACCTTGCATTCTTCAACAACAGCAGCCTTCTTTTTACTTCTCTCATTTAGGCACAGAGAAGGGCACTTTAACCAGCTAGTAGCAAGAGATTAGCAGCATTAAGCATGGCCATCACTCATGCTTTGTGTTGCTGAGATCCAATACACCAGAAGACTCCAAAATGCTTCACAGGACATCACAGATTAGTTCTAATACACAAATTTAGATGCCACTTCTATTTCTTGTAGTAAAAGAACCCCTTGAACATATGCTGAATATATCTGATTTACTTCTTCTGATCTTCCATTCACTAGTAGTTGTTGGAGCTAGTGAAGTCTGATTTGCTAGACCAAGTTACTATTGATAAGATCTGAATCTTCCAAATTGCTCCAAAAGTATTAAAACTGCCACTTATGATACTTTTAAGAATCTCTGAGATTTTCTTCCCAAGTCCAATAACAAGAGCAATTCTTCAATCTCCTGTTGTTGAGACATTATCCATGACTTCACTTAGAAGTTCACAATGTCATATTATCAGAACACATAAACATCAGCATACCACTGCCCTCTTCTGACTTTTGATCTTCAGATTAAGTCCAACAATACAGATACAGAGTCTCCCTTCAATGTATATTGTAATTGGGAAAAGTGCAACACTCAGTGACTTCCCTTGTTAAGGCCAATCAAAACAGTGGCGTGGAAACCAGTAGCACTAGCTCTGAGGTGGTAACTTCAAGCACCCTGAACTAGTCTTAGAATAGTAAGGACATCTCTGATTCATGCCCTTGCACTTCCACACTTATCATGACTCTCATGTAGCCATAGTCTGAAACCAACCTCCAACCTTCTTAGTGTGCATACAAGCTTTGCTAAGATTTAGACTTTCTAGAAGGATTATCCTTTGATCATGTCATCCTTCTGTATAATATATTTACTAGTAGTTGCTAATACTAGTAAATTCTTCAGACCACAACAGTAGTTATGCGTTGTTAAGCATACTACTTAAACACAAGTAGAATCTACTTATTCCAAACCAACAATAGAACTGCCACACTAGAATATTAAGATTCACAGTCCCAAGTCTCTGCCACGGACTTCTAACAATAAATGATGTTACAGCATGAACCTATCTGCTTGGATTCTGAGGTTAACATCCAGGGGATTGATTCCCTTTTATATTCCCCATAAGAAAGGTATGATTACTCACCAGAATATTCTTAGAGAGAAATAAACTCTCTACCAAGTTCTGAGAAGTAGGTTCAGAATACAGCCTTGCATACATATTAGACAAACAATTAGTCTCCCATCAAAGTGCTTATATATATCTTTATGCAAGATCCTAATGAATACTTAGTCTCCCGTCAAAGTATTCATTATTAGTTAGATTATGCCATCTTCTCAAGGTAGGATAATTATTCTAACAATCTTCTGCTCCATGCATGAAGACCCACAACAACCACACAACCATGCAGCAACTAGCATGGATCACCTTCACCTTGTCTGCTGACCCTTGAACAGTACAAAGGAGTTAATTGTACCATACTCCTGTAGACAAGAGCAAACCAAGTTGTTCACATGAACTTCAAGTAAGAAGAGGATCTTCTCAGGAACCCATGATCTTTTGAAGATAACTCCTCCTTGCTACATACAACTAACAAGTTCATCCAAGGTGATGGGGATGACTTGTCAAAGTGCAGATATCCACCATTTGACTTTGGTCCAGGATGTCAAGACATTTTGTATGACATGTCTTCCAAGATCTTCAGGTTAAAGACTCCCCCTGAAACTCAGCTCAGATCTTTAAGTGAATTCTCCTTCACATGCTGCAGTTTATGTGATTGGTAGACATAACCTGAAATAAACTCAAGCATCTTATAGAACAAGGTAGGATGAACTCCCTTTCACATCAGCTTGATCATACTACTCCCTCTGAACAAAATGTTATCCAACTTCCCTCTTTATGGATACAGTGTAGAGCTCTTTACTTTAGACACATAGTAAGTACTCTTTATTTGGAATTTGCCACAGGTTCCAAATCAAGAGTCCTTAGTTTGCTTGCTGTACAAGTTTCAGGTTGCCACATTCTGTAACTTGTACTAGAAGAAACTTCATTATCAATCATGAGGATGTTCACTAAATCTGGGACTTATCTGTCTTTCCTCAACAACTGATGTCTTCAACAGTTGTGATGTTGTACATTCTTTATCATCACAAGCTTTAGAACTTTTGATTCTGATTTCCACATATTTAACACATAAAGATTCTGCTTCCATCATTTATTCAATTAGAATTATCTAATCACACTAGACTGATTACTTCTTCATGCTTGCTAAGCATATTTACTTGGCTGAAGACACAGAAATGATTTCCATCATCCACAGCTTTAAAGTCCTTTTAAGTGCATTTAGCTCAGCACATATACTTCCTTAAACTCACAACTGGAGTAGATGACCTGTTGATCGTGTCTTGATCAATTATTTCAAAAACAAATGTCTCCTCTTCCAGATCAGGAGTAGGTTCCAAACATATGTACTCACATTACATGTGTTTAGCACCCAGAACATCTGTTCTTCAACTGGCAGTTGCATGATGTTCTAACATCCTTAAGAACATTAGTTCCATCTTCTTGGAACACATCATCCTTGATAATCTTCAAGGTCTTCAAGTAGCTTGCAGACGCATATGAGAATCATTGATCAATTGATACTCATCAACAACATTCTGTTGAAAATAATAGCCCTAGAGTTCTTCTTTCACTTTAGGGGTTGTATCAGAGGCTATGCAGCGGAATAGCAGTACTTCACCAGAACTTACACAATGCTTACTCCATATAGCAAGCATGACACATAAGGATTGAAAATAAATCAATCCCACATGTTGTTTGCTTCTTCACCAAACAACTTTCTAGACCCAACTCTACAGCCCTGTTAAAAGAAGGCTTTATAAACACATATGATGCCTTATCAATATCTTCACTCCCGCATGAAGATTTTGATAATATTCTTCTCTGTGCTGAATACAGGTTGAACAATGCACTCCAAAATCTTCACTCCCGCATGAGGTCTTTGAATTTGTTCAAACACTTTCATCATAGCTGATCTAGTTTCTCCCAAATTGGTCCATCCTCCACTCCTAGGGACCAAACAATATGAACACTACTGGTTCAAACAATATTCTACCTTGTACACAACCGGAAAGTATCCCCCATGGATCTCATCCAGAGTCAGACATGATGCCCGCTCTGATACCAATTGAAATTCCGGGAATGTCACAGACTCAGAATGTCTAATGGAATGTTAAGACATCTGATCTGACATTAAGCGCTGTACAGGTAGAATAGGCTGTACTTTTGATATCTGTTCTACAACAGTCACTGGACTAACATACCAGAGCCTGCAACACCTTTTGATAAACGCAGGTTCTGATTTACAGAAGTTCAGAACGGTTAAGGTTAATCATATACATTGATGTTACGAGGAATGCTGTGACATCAAACAAATAACCAATGCAGAAAGTAAATAACACACAGAATTGTTCACCCAGTTCGGTTCAACCAACCTACATATGGGGGCTTCCAAGCCAGGGATAAAGTTCACTATTAGTAGTATCAATTCAAAGACCCTACAGCCAACACACCCGTTGACAGCCTTCTCACTTAATCACTACCCAATGACACTTTTACCTAAGATCCAATCCTAGATATGAGACCCCTCTCACTCCCTCTCAATCACCGCAGTGATAACTTTCTACAGTACATAAACTGTTCAGAAGATACACTTCCATTACACATCTTGATCATGCTTAAAAGCTTCAATCAAGTACAATGCATACATCCTTTGACCTACAGGTTTCAAGGAGTATGGTGACCATCCCACAGCCCGGGTGGTTCACAACAAAACTAGCCCTAAATGATTACATCTTGTCAATCCGAGACACACCTTCAAATTAGGTTACAATACTTCTATTTATAACACTTTTTACCCAACTGGATTTGGGCCTTCATATATGACAGCAATGCAGCTTTAACGACCTGCATAAAGTAAGCAGAAAACTTCTGCTACAAGTTAGGTCTTCAATCGAGCTTTTCTCCTTATCCTTAGCTTCTGATTGAATCTTCTAGGGCTCCACGTATGCCTTCAATTTTCGCTACTTGTTATGCATTCTATTTGACAGAATATTCTGCATAACTTTAGGAACAGAACTGCATCAGACTTGACAGTTCAGTAGCTTGATGTCTGGTATGATGTTATGACATCTCTTGAGACATGTTGTTCCAGATGTTGATCAACATGTTTAGGCATTTACAATAGAATTTTCAGGCTGTTCCTATTGTACATTACATTACATTATTGTTGTTGCTATTTGTTTTACAAGAGATGAGCCAATCCCAAACGAAGGCACTTACACTCAGCAAGACAACTAATCAGCTTACATGCACATCCATTACATTCACATATCATAAACGTTGATAGAACACATTTTATTGCATCATACATATCATGCAACATAACTTTGTGTTCCAGCTAACATTTTACCCTTTTCAGGATGAGATTAAAAGCTATCGTTAACAACTATTCAAAGATTTCAGATACGGTACGAATACACTCCAAGACATGGAAGTCGTTCTGCTACTTATTCGGATCTCTTATTCAGATACAATATAGATAAACCCCAGACGCAGAGGTCATTCTACTACTCATTCAGACTTCATCAATCAGATAAAGACTAGATACGCTCCAGACACAGAAGCCATTCTATTTCTCATTCAGATTCAACTATCAAATTCAAGTCCAGATACACTCCAAACACGGAAGTCATTCTGTCACTTACTCAGATCCCAGTTACAGTACGGATACACTCCTGACACGGAAGTCATTCTGCTACTCATACAGGTCTCAACTTCAGATACATTCCAGATACGCACCAGACATGGTTGCCATCCTGTCACTCATTCGGAATTTATCCCCAGCCCAGAGATGCTCCATACTGTTGTACCCCAAAATTTTCCCCCGTATCTCTCCACAAGAAATCACAACTTTGGGCTTTTCCTGATTTTTTCAGACTGGCTCAAGAATCGGTCAAACAGAATTTTCTCGTCAGTCAGACAAAAATTAGGGTTTTCATGGCTCTGGAAAAGTTCAAGCAGATTGCTAGGGTTTTTGGTTGATTTTGGCTCAAGTTTTGATCAGGCGAACACTTCTTTGGCATTTAATCAAGAACTAGGGTTTGTGCGCGCAGAAAGAATTAATCCTACAGTTCTTTTCAGTTTACTCTGAGATTTGGATTGAGGCATTTGAATCAAGAACTTGCAGTAATCAGTAAAGGCTAAGGTATTTGATTTGAGATGAGATAAAAGCTGAGGTACTTAAATTGAGAATCTGCAGTGTTTGATTTAATCAGTAAAAAGATAAGTATCTGGATGTTGGTTTGATTAACTGTGCATTGTTTAATTGGAGAGCCAGGTTTATTATTGATTCATGCTAAATGGCAAGACCACAATGTTTATTAATTATTTTTCTAAGTCAGAATAATTGGATACTTCCAGTTATTTTAATTTAAGAAATTCAAATAATTAAATGGGCAGTAAATTGAAAGAGGAATTAACTGATCAAAAAGGATTTTTGTTTATTCATTTTGAATCGTTTGTTACAGATATTATTTAAATACTATAAATTTATTTACAGTTATTTACATTAATATTATTACAAATAATTTAAATTGAAATAAAAACTATGTCCTAAAATTCCTAAATCTTCATTCTTCTACTGATGCTCTTTTGCTCCATTGATCTTTACCTGCAAAAAGAAAAGAAAAAGGTCAAAAGCAGATGAAATGAAATTAAAGAGCAGACAGATAAAAAAGATCATCATTAAAAGCGACTGGCCGGAATCAGTTCGCCCTCTCTACAAATCACAAGATTTCTCTTGGTTCACAAAGTGGGAAGGATATAAATGCTTGCAAAAAAACATGAAATGCACAAAGTTGTAATATTGCACAATTTCAAAATGGTCAAACAAACTGCATAGTTCATAATTCAAATTATCAAACCTACTACACAATTTCAAAATGGCCAAACAAACTACAAAATCCAAAGGCAAACTGAACTGCATAAGGCCTAACCAAGGTCACAACTTCAAACTAAGCCAAAGTTGTCAAAACAACTGTCCAAGCTATCAAAAGGCTATTCAAAGCTGTCAAGAAGTACAAAGAAGCAGAAAATCTGGAAAAAGGAGATAAGAAGTATGCAGAGGAAAGTATGCATTGCAAGAAACATCCAATATCATGATTTTCAGGCCAATGCTTTTTCAGTAAAGTACAGATTATAAGCAATATAATATGCTTTAATACTGGAGAGAGAGAAGAGAAAAGAGAATTTGGCTTACAGTAGGCTTTTGGCTTATTTAATATAAAACAACAAATATACCAGCATATACCAGAAGAGGCAGGAAATACATAACCAAAAATAACACCAAACTGAAAGATCACAAGCTTAAACCTGCATTCAAAGCCTTAAGCCTTTAACCTGCTTTAGGAAAACTTAAAACATCAAGCATCCTGCCCAAACCTGCGTTTCCAACACAAACAAAAGGCCTTAACCTGCATCAAACCAGCAATGGCCTGCCTCTAAAACCAAATGAAGCCATTAAACTGCTAAAACCTCGAACCTGTTTCAACATAGTTCAAACAACCAACAAAGCCAAAAGCCTGAAACCATACAAGCCTGTGCACCAGATAAACAAACAGAAACTTAAAACAATCAAAGGCCTAAAGCTTCAAGCCTATTTTCAAGCTTCCAAACCTGTAAATTCCAAACAAAATTTCTAACCCAATCTGTCAAAACAAGCCTAAACCTGTCAAACTTGTCCCCAAAGCCAAGTAAACCATCTCAGAATCAGCAAAATAGCCAACACCCTCAGAACGATTTCATCACAGGGTGATACATCAAGCAACTCAAAACATCCAACCCAAACAATCAAACTCTGTAGCATACATGCATTTTCAAGACCAACATCAACATATCAACAGTAATCAAACATCTCAGCAAGCATACAGAAGCAGGCAAAAGGGAAGAGGAAAAGAAAGTTATAAGGTTTTCAGATGTTCATCATGAAACCCTAAAGAAGAAAAACAAAGGTACCAGGTGTTCTAGTAAAAGCAAGCCAGCTTCACCGCTCCCTTTGCTTCCGGCCGTCCTAGGGCACCTCCGATCCATCCCTCCTCCGTCTCCGTATCCAAAGGTATAGTTTCTTTCCCCTTTTTCTTCAAAAACCTCATGGAAACAAAAATTAATAACAATGTAAAAATCAAAACAAGGAAACGTTGAAAGCATGCGCGAACGTAAAACCCTGAAGATGGAAAAGACATAACCGTTACCTGTGTACAAATAACACTGAGTGACTATGGAGGGAAGAGGAATGGACGGTGGCGCACCTGGCAGTAGGGGTGGAAAGTAACTCAGAGGCTTTGGCTCAAAAGATGAAGAGGAAGCGAAGAGAACGAACGACGCCTCTGTAACATTGAAACCCTAATCCAAATGAAACAAACAAAAGCAACCCTAAACAAACTTGTGTCAAACACAATGGGCCTTGCCCTGTCCAATGAAGCCTAAGCCCAAATGATTCAAGGCGCCTGACCCCTCCAATCTGGACGCACCCCCCCTTTTTGTCTCTCTTTCACAATTCATTCTGGGCCACCCAAAAACCTCTAAAGCCCATTTACCTCTTTTCCTATTTTTCTATTTTCATTCAAACTAAAAGCTTTTTGTTTTATTTTCTTTTACATAACTTAACTCTTCTTTTTAATAATAATATTACTAACACTTTTCATTAATACTAAAATACATTAATAAATAGAACTTAAAACACTTTTTCTTTTCTTTTATTAAAACTTTTTTTATTTAAATATAAACCTTGTATGAAACATTTATAAAAAAATACATAAAAAATGGATTTTAGTTTGAGTATTCTTTTTTTAACTAAAACATTTTGTACATAAAAAGATATTAACATAAGACATTAAACTTAAAATGTTTTCTTTTTCTTAAACTTAAAACACCTTTTCTTTTTATTTTTATTAAATTTTCTTGTTTGTACATATTTAACAAAAATACAAAATGATAACAATACATAAATAAATACTTAATCTTACATTAATTTAACATTTCTCACCTTGTAAATAAATCACATTCACCTATACTTACACAAATATATTGATACATTGGTACATTTACATTTGCTTATTCTTATACATTTGATACATATTACATTTACGATCGATTCGATTTGGTTGTAATTATTTGGACACTACTCTCCCATTAAAGTCTCATCCCCATTTGTAAATATTTGTACCCCCACTCCCGGATACTTATTTGTAATAGCGTAGACTTTAAATTCCCGCAATTTATCGCTTTCAAATATACCATGGTTAGACCTAGGGTTTGTATGTACATAAAATCAAACGCTAGATAACCTAATACAAAACAAATACATGAAATCAATACACAATCACACTTGCACCCCTAGGGTAATCCCGCTTGTTGCCTTACAAAATGGGCCATGCTTGCACGTTGAGTATCTTTGGTAAAACAAAACAAATCAAAATGATCATAGTCCCTCGATGACGCTTTCGAAAGTTGCCTAATCAAAATGATCATAGTCCCTTCAAGAAAAATTGCCAAAGACACTTGGCACCATTGCATTCATGGTCTATACGATGACCCGCACCCGTCCCGTTAACATCCTAACACAAGATTGTCCACCAAATACAATGGTGGAACAAAATTGTTAAAAGGGTTAAAACATAGAAAAAAACCTTTGAGTAAATTTAGGGGTAGACAACTCTTAGTTACTTGATCAACTTGCAAAACACACTTGCCTACTTTTTAAAACCACACTCCACAAACACTTTCAAAACAAACTCTAAAAAACATTTGAAACATCTTTTCGAAAAGATACACACCTTTGTAAAACACTCAAACACGAGTCATTACAATGGTTGCCTAGACAAGGAGTCTTCTTCAAAAAAAAATTCAAAACACACACACACACACACACACACACACACCATTTCAAAGCAATTGAAAATCAAAGGCAAGTGATCTAAACAAGTAACTAAGAGCCCATGGATAACCATGGATAGAAAGGGTGCTAATACCTTCCCTTTCTATAATCTATCCCCCGAACCCAAGAAAACATCTCAAAAGGTTTTTCCTGTGCTTTTTAACCTTTCCGTAGGATAAAATAAAAAGTTGGTGGCGACTCTTGCTAAACCGAACAAGTGCGAATACAAACGCAAAAACCTCAAGTCAGTTCTCCCACCGTATCACAGAACTGGCGACTCTGCTGGGGATAAATTTAAAAAGTGGGGTTACCTTAGGGTTTAGATCACCTTTACATTCTTGATTTGTTTGCCTTGATTGCTTTATCTTTTGGGTCCTTGTTTGGGTTTGTTGTAAATCCTACACCCGGATTTGGGGCACCTTTTTAGGTAAATAGAAAAAAAACTGCGAGGGAACTGTGTGGGGTATACGGACATGGTTGAAGTAGTAAGCTATGTTAGTGTGACATATTTGTGAGTACCGATAACCCTTGAGTTCAATCAAGGAGAGTACAGGGCCGCTGAGTGATGTCGTGAAGCACTAACGAACTCTTAGAACCTTAATTGACCATCCTAGCCTTTTTAGGGGTAGTGAGATTACCGACTTTGGTGCAGTCCGAAGTTGGTAGATACTCGATACTACACTCATTGAGGGTTGTTTTCTTGGAATATTTTGGTCGCCAGTTAAGTGGCTAAACCAAAACAATGAACACAGGAAACAATCCAATGATATTGAGCTCCTTAGAACCCGGTTTCTATTTTAGGACAGGATGAGCCAACTAACTTCAAGAGGGTACTTACCTACAACCCCATGCAAGCCTAAACCTAAGGACTTGTTTGCTTTGTGTGAATATGATTACCTGTATATACACTCACTTGCTTTTGCATACATGTACATAACATCATAACATCATACCATAGCATTTTCAATAACCATTTCAAGGATCTCGAGGGTTCCTTTGATGCAGGGTTACATTGAACCAGACGTCTACCAAAGGGCAAGAGGTTTCTCCTCTAAACAAATGCCATCAAAGATCAAATGCAACATCTTGAATCAGGGGCTATGACCCATTTGACATGGTGAGCTTGATTCTCGTGGAAAGACATCCACCGATGCAAAGTTCTCCAATCAAAGATCAAATGCAACAACTTGAATCAGGGGCTATGACCCACTTGACATGGTGAGCTTGATTCTCGTGGAAAGACATCCATCGGTGCAAAGTTCTCCAATCAAAGATCGAGGTTCAACCACTAACATTCTCTTGTGTTTACCCCAAGAGGTCCTTGAAAGCATGCATCCACATATCATGCATTGCATCTTGACAGTTTTTCCTTTTTCAGGTTTCCTTACTCTCATACTGTTTATTTCAGTAAAGAGATGGCTCTAGAGAGGACTGTCAAGGATATCCAGGACCAGACTGCTCAGTTGCAGGAAATGTTCTTGAACCTGTCCTTGGGGCAAGAAGAAGTGAAAGCTCTCCTCACAAGGGGCATGGTCCAGGGGAATTCAAACAATGCCATGAGTGATCAGTTGGAAGCACTGCAGTCTGAGCTGACAACAATGAGGATCCAAATGACGGGGCAACTGGTGGGCCAGGTGGATCTCATCCAGGACTTGTCTCAAAGACAAGAGGAACTCAGAGTTCTCGTCAACCAACTGCTTCGAAACAACCAACTGGGGAAAACATCTGAGGTTGAAGAGCAAGTCACCACTCAACCCCCCTCCAGACAAGAAGACAAGGGGAAGGCTCCTCTGCTTGCTTCAGGGTCACAAGCCCAACAACAACCTCGCCAGTGTCAACGGGGTAATCAGCATAATCAAAATACGTCGGGAAGATAGTTCACTGAGACTGACATACCGTCATCTCTGATTCTGGAGCGCTTGTTGGAGGTCAATCTGACTGCTTTGAGGGATCCTATTCGGAAGCCCAATACCTCCACTCCTAACTATCATCCCGACACATTTTGTGTATACCACTCCTATAGCCCGGGACACGACACCGACGACTGTTGGGCCTTGAAGAACAAGATTCAAGATCTGATCGACATTGGAGTGCTGAGGTTCATGCCAGACGGCGAGATGAAAATCTCCCGTTAAGGAGTTCTCCACCTGAAGTGACAAAGCTCAAACTGAAAGACTTTTGCTTCATTTGAATTTTCAAAGTTGTAATTTCTTTTATTCTCAAACAATTAACTGTTGATGTCAAAACTCTGTTTTCATTAATGCATTGCATATGTTTGTCTTGAATTTATCCATTCGTTTCACTACTCTTATGCTTTTCTTTATGATATCTAACTCTTGATAAAAAGCTGCAAGCCTTTAGAGGGAGGATGACGAAACAATACCGTAATCTCATACAATATGCTTTTGAACAGACCTCGCTGATGATGTACATGCATTTCTTTCAATTCCCAAACACTGGAGTTATAAGGAAGATAATCCCTAGTCAACCCCTTCGAGCCAAAGAAGTAGGAGTTTTCTGTTCTAAACAATCAAAACCTTTGATATAAACCTGGGGCAGGGTAGTCTCTCAGTTAATTAAAAAAAATGCGCATTGAAGTCGCAAACTCTCAGTTCGTAACACAACGAACGACGCCAACAAAAAAAAGCATTCCTTTGGAATCAAAAGACAAGGGTGGTTCCCTATCACATAGGCAGTCAATCTCTCAAAAGAGAAAAGCCCACTGAGCCAAAACCTGTAAAGGAGGCTTAAGAAAGCTGGGGCATCCCGCTGACTGTGATCTCGAAAACAGGAACAGTCAGGCAAAAGTTAGGGATAACAAATCAAAATCAAAATAGAGAGGTCATTAAAAATCCTCAACAACATGAAAAAATGTTGCAAAAAAAAGGAGGATGACTGTCTTCCAAAATTCAATTGGTGAACCATCACCCAAAAGTCGTTCCAAACTCGAATAGAGTGCGACGCACAATTAACTGAGCTTAGGATTGAAGGACATCACGAAGAGCGGGTGGGTACAAATATACTTTGAGCCTTTATCCTTTGTTTCTTAAACCGTGAACCAGGCCACGTTACAACCCTTCAAAAGTCCTAATTGAAGCATGAGTTAGTTCGAAAGCATACTGTTACAAAAGGTATCCTGACTCCTGTAAGGCTTTGCTCTAAAATTTTGTGTTGATTTGTTTTATGAAAAGTTTTCTGCTAAAAAACGCATTTTTCAAAACTTCGAGACAAACATAAAATTTGCATTGCTTGAATATCACTGTTTGCATTTGACTATTTGTTTGACAACAAAGAAATTCATACAGCGAATGTTCGGAGGAACGAAAACTCTCTCAGTGAACAAAATCACTTCAAAAGGATGGCACTTCCAACGACAAATCTCCTATCAACAAGGGGCATGTCATGTCACTATCCAGTTAACCTGGGGCAGTCCAGTCAAGGTTTCAACAGATCTTTCAAAAGTTCAGTTAACCTGGGGCGGTCCAGTCAAGGTTTAAACAAGATCTTTCAAAGTTCAGTTAACCTGGGGCAGTCCAGTCAAGATTTCAACAAAATATCTCAATTGCAGATTAACCGGGGGCAAGTCTCCCTCACCATTACTTGGGGCATTCGAATGTCAAAAGTGTTCAACAATTCCTTCATCACCTGTTGGAAGATGCAGTTGTACACGGACTCATCATCAGGAAACTCTACACCGGTTCCTTCTCAAACTCAAAAGATTCTTGTAATCCCCAACCAGAGAGCCTTCCAGAAGCTAACTCCTCTCAGAGTCAAGTCTCAAAATCCCCAGTGGAGCCAAAACTATCAATCCCCAGCGGAGCTAAAACTTCCAACTATCAATCTCCAAGCAGAGTGAAGACTCTCGTTCGCAGCACCTCACAGAATGTTCGAATATTCTCCAGTGAAGATCCCCTCAAGACAAGAATCCCCAATAGATTGGCATACAACCCAGGCTCCGGATTCCCCTGCAGCAGTCATAGGATTCACTTTCCCCGACAGCAGTCAAGATTCCCCTATCCCCAGCAGAGTTCATCAAATTCCCCGACATAACCTACCAGTGGAATCTCCAGCGGAGTTCTCATCAAAACCTCGGCGAAGTATCTCTTCCCACAGAGTAATTCCCCGCAGAGTAATCTCTTCACCAAGTTTATTCCCCAACAGAGTCATCTTCTCCTCCCGGTTTATTCTTGCAACCATCATCCCCAGCGGAAGCGAAGAACTCCACTCTTCAGCATCAGCCCAGGATTCCACAAACTCCCGACAGTCGTCAAGGATTTATTTTCCTAGACAAAAATACATTCTCATACACCATGACACATGCATATACACATCATATCACACGATCTCATCATGACATCATGACATCATACATTTCATACATCATGACATTGCATACAACTGATGTCTGGCCTTTTCAGGAAAAAGGACAATCCAAAGATGATTATTATCAACTGTCACAATTCCAGATTCGATTCCTGCATCTATCCAGGGCATATCTGTGAGTGACTGATTATGGATTCGACACCTGTTATCTAGCCAGGGCATGTCTGCATGAAGAGTTTAAAGATTCGATTCTTGTATCCAGCCAGGGCATATCTGTAGACGACCAATTCCAGATTCGATTCCTGTATCTAGCCAGGGCATATCTGTGAGTGACTGATTGTGGATTCGACACCTGTATCTAGCCAGGGCATGTCTACATGAAGAGTTTAAAGATTCGATTCCTGTATCCAGCCAGGGCATATCTGTAGACGACCAATTCCAGATTCGATTCCTGTATCTAGCCAGGGCATATCTGTGAGTGACTGATTGTGGATTCGACACCTGTATCTAGCCAGGGCATGTCTGCATGAAGAGTTTAAAGATTCGATTCCTGTATCCAGCCAGGGCATATCTGTAGACGACCAATTCCAGATTCGATTCCTGTATCTAGCCAGGGCATATCTGTGAGTGACTGATTGTGGATTCGACACCTGTATCTAGCCAGGGCATGTCTGCATGAAGAGTTTAAAGATTTGATTCCTGTATCCAGCCAGGGCATATCTGTAGACGACCAATTCCAGATTCGATTCCTGTATCTAGCCAGGGCATATCTATGAGTGACTGATTGTGGATTCGACACCAGTATCTAGCCAGGGCATGTCTGCATGAAGAGTTTAAAGATTCGATTCCTGTATCCAGCCAGGGCATATCTGTAGACGACCAATTCCAGATTCGATTCCTGTATCTAGCCAGGGCATATCTGTGAGTGACTGATTATGGATTCGACACCTGTATCTAGCCAGGGCATGTCTACATGAAGAGTTTAAAGATTCGATTCCTGTATCCAGCCAGGGCATATCTGTAGACGATAAATTCCAGATTCGATTCCTGTATCTAGCCAGGGCATATCTGTGAGTGACTGATTGTGGATTCGACACCTGTATCTAGCCAGGGCATGTCTGCATGAAGAGTTTAAAGATTCGATTCCTGTATCCAGCCAGGGCATATCTGTAGACGACCAATTCCAGATTCGATTCCTGTATCTAGCCAGGGCATATCTATGAGTGACTGATTGTGGATTCGACACCTGTATCTAGCCAGGGCATGTCTGCATGAAGAGTTTAAAGATTTGATTCCTGTATCCAGCCAGGGCATATCTGTAGACGACCAATTCCAGATTCGATTCCTGTATCTAGCCAGGGCATATCTGTGAGTGACTGATTGTGGATTCGACACATGTATCTAGCCAGGGCATGTCTGCATGAAGAGTTTAAAGATTTGATTCCTGTATCCAGCCAGGGCATATCTGTAGACGACCAATTCCAGATTCGATTCCTGTATCTAGCCAGGGCATATCTATGAGTGACTGATTGTGGATTCGACACCTGTATCTAGCCAGGGCATGTCTGCATGAAGAGTTTAAAGATTCGATTCCTGTATCTAGCCAGGGCATATCTGTAGACGACCAATTCCAGATTCGATTCCTGTATCTAGCCAGGGCATATCTGTGAGTGACTGATTGTGGATTCGACACCTGTATCTAGCCAGGGCATGTCTGCATGAAGAGTTTAAAGATTCGATTCTTGTATCCAGCCAGGGCATATCTGTAGACGACCAATTCCAGATTCGATTCCTGTATATATCCAGGGCATATCTGTGAGCGGTTGATTGTAGATTCGATACCTGTATCCATCCAGAGCATATCTGCATGAAGAGTTTGAAGATCAACCGGTAGCAAGCCAGGAAACCATCTTTCTTTCTCAGGTACGCAAGTTCTCGATAAGGAATCTCTTACGCGATCGACACCCCGGATGGCATCTTTAATCCCATCTCCACAACTATCCATCCCATTTCCAGATGGCATCTCTAAGCCCATCCCCCGACAAGATTCTGTCACATCTGCAGATGGCATCTTTAAGCCCATCACCAAATGGCATCTTTAAGCCCATTCCCTCTACTATCACATCACCGAGTGCAAATTTTTGGGCACTCTAGTGTCCAATCTCCTTTTACCTTCGAGTCACGAAAGGCAAACTTGCCAATCTAACTCTTAAGGTTCAAGAAGATTGAACAGGGGCAACTGTTGTACCCCAAAATTTGCCCCCGTATCTCTCCACAAGAAATCACAGCTTCGGGCTTTTCCTGATTTTTTCAGACTGGCTCAAGAATCGGTCAAACAGACTTTTCTCGTCAGTCAGACAAAAATTAGGGTTTTCATGGCTCTGGAACAGTTCAAGCAGATTGCTAGGGTTTTTGGTTGATTTTGGCTCAAGTTTTGATCAGGCGAACACTTCTTTGGCATTTAATCAAGAACTAGGGTTTGTGCGTGCAGAAAGAATTAATCCTACAGTTCTTTTCAGTTTACTCTGAGATTTGGATTGAGGCATTTGAATCAAGAACTTGCAGTAATCAGTAAAGGCTAAGGCATTTGATTTGAGATGAGATAAAAGCTGAGGTACTTAAATTGAGAATCTGCAGTGTTTGATTTAATCAGTAAAAAGATAAGTATCTGGATGTTGGTTTGATTAACTGTGCATTGTTTAATTGGAGAGCCAGGTTTATTGTTGATTCATGCTAAATGGCAAGACCACAATGTTTATTAATTATTTTTCTAAGTCAGAATAATTGGATACTTCCAGTTATTTTAATTTAAGAAATTCAAATAATTAAATGGGCAGTAAATTGAAAGAGGAATTAACTGATCAAAAAGGATTTTTGTTTATTCATTTTGAATCGTTTGTTACATATATTATTTAAATACTGTAAATTTATTTACAGTTATTTACATTAATATTATTACAAATAATTTAAATTGAAATAAAAACTATGTCCTAAATTTCCTAAATCTTTATTCTTCTACTGATGCTCTTTTGCTCCATTGATCTTTACCTGCAAAAAGAAAAGAAAAAGGTCAAAAGCAGATGAAATGAAATTAAAGAGCAGACAAATAAAAAAGATCATCATTAAAAGCGAATGGCCGGAATTAGTTCGCCCTCTCTGCAAATCACAAGATTTCTCTTGGTTCACAAAGTGGGAAGGATAAAAATGCTTGCAAAAAAACATGAAATGCACAAAGTTGTAATATTGCACAATTTCAAAATGGTCAAACAAACTGCATAGTTCATAATTCAAATTATCAAACCTACTGCACAATTTCAAAATGGCCAAACAAACTACAAAATCCAAAGGCAAACTGAACTACATAAGGCCTAACCAAGGTCACAACTTCAAACTAAGCCAAAGTTGTCAAAACAACTGTCCAAGCTATCAAAAGGCTATTCAAAGCTGTCAAGAAGTACAAAGAAGCAGAAAATCTGGAAAAAGGAGATAAGAAGTATGCAGAGGAAAGTATGCATTGCAAGCAACATCCAATATCATCATTTTCAGGCCAATGCTTTTTCAGTAAAGTATAGATTATAAGCAATATAATATGCTTTAACACTGGAGAGAGAGAAGAGAAAAGAGAATTAGGCTTACAGTAGGCTTTTGGCTTATTGAATATAAAACAACAAATATACCAGCATATACCAGAAGAGGCAGGAAATACATAACCCAAAATAACACCAAACTGAAAGATCACAAGCTTAAACCTGCATTCAAAGCCTTAAGCCTTTAACCTGCTTCAGGCAAACTTAAAACATCAAGCATCCTGCCCAAACCTGCGTTTCCAACACAAACAAAAGGCCTTAACCTGCATCAAACCAACAATGGCCTGCCTCCAAAACCAAATGAAGCCATTAAACTGCTAAAACCTTGAACCTGTTTCAACATAGTTCAAACAACCAACAAAGCCAAAAGCCTGAAACCATACAAGCCTGTGCACCAGATAAACAAACAGAAACTTAAAACAATCAAAGGCCTAAAGCTTCAAGCCTATTTTCAAGCTTCCAAACCTGTAAATTCCAAAAACATTTCTAACCCAATCTATCAAAACAACCCTAAACCTGTCAAACTTGTCCCCAAAGCCAAGTAAACCATCTCAGAATCAGCAAAATAGCCAACACCCTCAGAACGATTTCATCACAGGGTGATACATAAAGCAACTCAAAACATCCAACCCAAACAATCAAACTCTGTAGCATACATGCGTTTTCAAGACCAACATCAACATATCAACAGTAATCAAACATCTCAGCAAGCATACAGAAGCAGGCAAAAGGGAAGAGGAAAAGAAAGTTATAAGGTTTTCAGATGTTCATCATGAAACCCTAAAGAAGCAAAACAAAGGTACCAGGTGTTCCAGTAAGAGCAAGCCAGCTTCACCGCTCCCTTTGCCTCCGGCCGTCCTAGGGCACCTCCGATCCATCCCTCCTCCGTCTCCGTCTCCAAAGGTATAGTTTCTTTCCCCTTTTTCTTCAAAAACCTCATGGAAACAAAAATTAATAACAATGTAAAAATCAAAACAAGGAAACGTTGAAAGCATGCGCGAACGTAAAACCCTAAAGATGGAAAGGACATAACCGTTAATTGTGTACAAATAACACTGAGTGACTATGGAGGAAAGAGGAATGGACGGTGGCACACCTGGCAGTAGGGTTGGAGAGTAACTCAGAGGCTTTGGCTCAAAAGATGAAGAGGAAGCGAAGAGAACGAACGACGCCTCTGTAACGTTGAAACCCTAATCCAAATGAAACAAACAAAAGCAACCCTAAACAAACTTGTGTCAAACACAATGGGCCTTGCCCTGTCCAACGAAGCCTAAGCCCAAATGATTCAAGGCACCTGATCCCTCCAATCTGGACGCACCCCCCCTTTTTGTCTCTCTTTCACAATTCATTCTGGGCCACCCAAAAACCTCTAAAGCCCATTTACCTCTTTTCCTATTTTTCTATTTTCATTCAAACTAAAAGCTTTTTGTTTTATTTTCTTTTACATAACTTAACTCTTCTTTTTAATAATAATATTACTAACACTTTTCATTAATACTAAAATACATTAATAAATAGAACTTAAAACACTTTTTCTTTTCTTTTATTAAAACTTTTTTTTATTTAAATATAAACCTTGTATGAAACATTTATAAAAAAATACATAAAAAATGGATTTTAGTTTGAGTATTCTTTTTTTGACTAAAACATTTTGTACATAAAAAGATATTAACATAAGACATTAAACTTAAAATGTTTTCTTTTTCTTAAACTTAAAACACCTTTTCTTTTTATTTTTATTAAATTTTCTTGTTTGTACATATTTAACAAAAATACAAACTGATAACAATACATAAATAAATACTTAATCTTACATTAATTTAACATTTCTCACCTTGTAAATAAATCACATTCACCTATACTTACACAAATATATTGATACATTGGTACATTTACATTTGCTTATTCTTATACATTTGATACATATTACATTTATGATCGATTCGATTTGGTTGTAATTATTTGGACACTACTCTCCCATTAAAGTCTCATCCCCATTTGTAAATATTTGTACCCCCACTCCCGGATACTTATTTGTAATAGCGTAGACTTTAAATTCCCGCAATTTATCGCTTTCAAATATACCATGGTTAGACCTAGGGTTTGTATGTACATAAAATCAAACGCTAGATAACCTAATACAAAACAAATACATGAAATCAATACACAATCACACTTGCACCCCTAGGGTAATCTCGCTTGTTGCCTTCCAAAATGGGCCATGCTTGCATGTTGAGTATCTTTGGCAAAACAAAACAAATCAAAATGATCATAGTCCCTCGATGACGCTTTCGAAAGTTGCCTAATCAAAATGATCATAGTCCCTTCAAGCAAAATTGCCAAAGACACTTGGCACCATTGCATTCATGGTCCATACGATGACCCGCGCCCGTCCCGTTAACATCCTAACACAAGATTGTCCACCAAATACAATGGTGGAACAAAATTGTTAAAAGGGTTAAAACATAGAAAAAAACCTTTGAGTAAATTTAGGGGTAGACAACTCTTAGTTACTTGATCAACTTGCAAAACACACTTGCCTACTTTTCAAAACCACACTCCACAAACACTTTCAAAACAAACTCTCAAAAACATTTGAAACATCTTTTCGAAAAGATACACACCTTTGTAAAACACTCAAACACGAGTCATTACAATGGTTGCCTAGACAAGGCATCTTCTTCAAAAACATTTTCAAAACACACACACACACACACCATTTCAAAGAAATTGAAAATCAAAGGCAAGTGATCTAAACAAGTAACTAAGAGCCCATGGATAACCATGGATAGAAAGGGTGCTTATACCTTCCCTTTCTATAATCTACCCCCCGAACCCAAGAAAACATCTCAAAAGGTTTTTCCTGTGCTTTTTAACCTTTCCGTAGGATAAAATAAAAAGTCGGTGGCGACTCTTGCTAAACCGAACAAGTGCGAATACAAACGCAAAAACCTCAAGTCAATTCTCCCACCGTATCACACATACACAGATGTTTTACTGTCGCCCATTCAGAATTCAGATACAATACAGATACACTCCAGATACGGCAGTCATTCTGATATTCATTCAAGAATCAAATACGGTTACAGCTTGGATACGCTCCAGACACGGACGCCATTCCTTTGCTCATACAAACCCAATCTCCAGATACAACTCAGATACGTTACAAATACGGATACCATTCTAGTGTTCATTCTCCTGATTTTCAACAAACAGTCTTGGATGGCATCTCTAAGCCCATATCCAACAATATTCTACCATCTCCAAATGGCATCTTTAGCCCATTCCCTCATTTACATTTTGACGAGTGCAAATTTATGGGCACTCTAGTGTCCAATCATCTTTTACCTTCGAGTCACGAAAGGCAAACTCGCCAATCTAACTCTTCAGGTTCAAGAAGATTGAACAGGGGCAGCTGTTGTAACCCAAAATTTGACCTCTCATTTTATCAAGATTTCCCCTCACAAGACTCTATGGACTCAAGACCAAGCTAGGGTTTGCTCTGCTCAAGATATCTCCTTGCACTGATGACCTAAATTAGGGTTTGAGTTTGCACAGGGATTTTTTGGACTTTCAATGCTCAAAGTGATTTTCATACTTCATTTTGGACTTATAAGATTGCCTCTACCAAGTTTCAGGCTTTGAATCAAATTTTTGCCCAGTCAATTGGACAGTTGACCTAGAAATCAGCTATATTGGGGAACAAGTCAACTGTGGCCAATTTACAGTCAAACCTCATAATTTTTGATCCACATCAACATTATAGACTCATATGAACCATTTGATCAAGTTTGGACCACAACTCCTCAAGAAATTTGATCAGATCATCAAAAGGGCAAAATGGTCATTTTTAGGGTTTTGACTGCACAAGGGCAATTTCTGATTTTTCACCTAGCCAATGGAAAATTGGGTTCAAGCATGGATTCAAGGACTCAATGGAATCATCTTGACCTATTCACAAGGTTCAAAAGATCTCAAATGCATTGGATTGACAGATGAATTTTTCAGTCAACTGATCAAAATTTGACTGTACACTGAAAAGTCAAATTTTGACTTTTTGGTCAAAATCAAGTGCCAAGGGTCATTTTTCATCAAGATGTGTCAAAACATGAAACTTGTTCATCAAGAAACCTAATTTTTCAAATTAGGGTTTAAGATTGAAAAAATTCATAACAGAATTTTTCTAAGTTATGAAATTTTCTTATTTTTTCCCAACTTTGCCCAACATTTTCACCATGATGCAATTGGATTCAAATAAAACTTCTAACATGAAAGTTGTAGTCCTCCACAAAGTCTACAAATTTTATTCACAAAGTTTTCCCAAAAGAAGCTTGGATCTCAAGTTATGATTTTTGGAACAAGGGTCCATGAAACTTTTAACTTAGTGAAATTTTGCCCTAGTTTAGGCAGGATTTTGGCCTATCTTCATGGCAATATTTCACCTATTTCCACTTGGAATCTCAAAATTCATTTCAAATATGGATTGTATATCATGTTACAATCTTTCCAAAATGTCCAAGAACTCTCCAAAATCATTTGTGGTTAGGGAGAATCAAAGGTTTGAATTTGGCAAAAACTCACTTTGATCCATGGCATGTTTCATATTGACACAATTTGCAAACTCTATTCAGCCTCACTTGTACTTGCTCACAGGTCTCTAAAACCTTTCATACTCAATAATTAAATGCAAATCCAATGGTTTGAAGCTTTGTTCTGATCATTATAGGATTACACAAGAGATTAATCTAAAAATAGCAAAAAGGCAACATTGCCATTTTTGTCAAAACTTGCTTTATGTCAAATTGCATTCCTTGAGCCTTGAACCAAATCTTGGACACCAAACAATATCCACAAACTGAGGGGGCCAAGATCACCAAGTGCAAGCTGGAAGATAGCCTGTACAGGCCTGTCTTGTATCATTTCTTACTTTTTCTTAAAATACAAGTAAACTTGCAAAAGAGACACAACTTGAGCATCCGTTATAACCAACTCTTGCTAGCATTTGAAACAAGCTTTGCACATTTCCTTGAGCCAGAAACACGAGCCATCCATCCCTCAAACACTCTTGAACATCAAAACACCAAAAACTTGCAAAACAAGGCACTCTCTGTAGTTTCACTTCCATCTCACAAACCACTCGTGCGTTTTGTCCCAAACCAGTTCCAATACACTCCATACAACCTACCAGAACTATCCCAACCATTGGCCATTGACTGTAACTCCATTTGCAAGCTTCGCCATTTCTGTTTTCAGCTTGTGCAGGTTGACTTCTACAAGCATGTTCAAGCAAGCTCAAGGCAAACAAAGCATTGGGGAAGATCAGAGGAAGTTCAGGCACGCTCCCAAGCACCTCAGGTCTCACTGAAAAGCTCCACATTACCATACACGAGTTCAACTGAAACAAGTATTTTCCAACTTCCTATCTCTCTATTTAGGAATCATTAGGCTTAGGTTTATGAATAAAAAATGTAGTACTCATAGCCCTTAAGCTGTACATATGCATAGATTTCATTTAAGTTAAGTGTGCTAAGAGAATTTGATTGATGAACATCCTGAAAAAGTTAGGTTAAAAATTAGGGCCAGTGAAATTCTCTCTGGTCTTTGAGAGTTAGATTAAGTTTCTTATATGGTTGGAATCGTCTTGAAAAATGCTATGAATTTGGTGTTATGAGTTTTTGCTTTAGAGCATGTATGCAGGAGATACGAGTTTGTATACAGAAGGTGCGTTTTTGTGTTTGAACTAAAGTTGAAGATGAAGTGTTGGGCTGGGCTTGCCTTTTCCCTGCTTTTTGCACCCCTGACTTGCTGATTACACCCCCCTTGCCCATTTCATTATTATTTGATATTTTTCTATTTTTATTTTTATTTCTGACTTTAAAATATTTTTTCTAAACTTCAAAAATCACCAAAAATATTTTATTTAATTTTCACATTTTTATTATTTTTAGACATAGAAATAATTATTGAATAACATACTTTTATTTTCTTTAAATAAAAACTTGAAAACAATACATAAAAATATTAATATTTACATACTTAAATAATATTTTTATAATATATTTTTATTTTTTGACATTTTGTATATATTTTATTATTTTATTGTACAAAAATAATATAATTAATATATATACTTTCTTAAAGAAAATTAGGGTTTTTACCCTTAATAAAAAAATAATCTTTTATTTCTATTTTTTTTAATACATTAAATATTATATTTTACATACATAGAAATAAATAAATAAAACATTTTTTTTTACATATTTATAATATTTTGCATATTTATATTTGAATTGCTTATTTAAATATTGTTTATTTATTATTTGATGCAAAGAATTCAATTTGGATGTAATAGTAAATCTTAGGGTTTTATTTTCTTGCAAATATTCCCCATTCAAAATTGTATCCCCCTCCCCATATCAATGTTGTAATAGTCATAGATTTATTTTGCGCACTTTATGCTTTCAAATATGCCATGATAGAGATTAGGGTTTGTATGCAATATCCAAAATCAAAACAAATAGCTAGACCTAATACAAGACCTAAAATCATATAAATTGACAACACAATGCACACATGCATCCCTAGGGTTTCATCCACTTGTTGCCTTGAAAATGGCCATGTTATGCATGTTGAGTATCTTGGCAAAACAAAAACAAAACAAAAGATCATAGTCCCTCGATGATGCTATCTTGGTTGCCTATACAAAAATGATCTAGTCTCTCAAAATTTTGCTAAAGATACTTAGCACAATTGCTATCATGGTCAATACGATGACCCGCGCCTGTCCCGTTTAACATCCAAATACAAGGTTGTTTACCAAATACAATGGTAAAACAAAACTGTCAAAAGGGTTGAAAATGTGTAGGAAAGATCTTTGAGTAGATAGGATAGACAAATCTTAGTTACTTGATCAAAACTTGCAAAAACATCCTTGTTATTTTCAAACACACCTCACAACACAATTTTAAAACATTTCCCAAATCAAACTTTCAAACATTGAAATATCTTTTCAAAAGACAATACATCTTTGTATACATTCAAACAAGAATCATTACAAAGGTTTCCACAACGATGACCTCTTTTCAAAACATTTTCAAAACCACACACAAAGCACCATTTCAAATAATTGAAAAGAAAAAGCAAGTGATCTAAACAAGTAACTAAGAGCCCATGGATAACCATAGATGAAAAGGGTGCTAGCACCTTCCCTTTTCATAATCTACCCCCGAACTAAAGAAAACATCTCAAAGGTCTTTCCTGTGCTTTTTGAACTTTCCTTTGGATAAAATAAAAAGTCGGTGGCGACTCTTGCTAAACCGAAACATTTGCGAATACAAACGCAAAACCTCAAGTCAGTTCTCCCACCGTATCACAACTATCAAGCGAACAACACTAATCGATCTGATTTACCTTCAACCAAGTAGCAAAGTGATGAGATGCTCGAGGATATAAGGGAAATAGCAGAGTTGGAACCCAGTGGGATTGTTTACATAGCTGTTTTTCTTTATTTTTCACAAATTGTGTAAATTCTATTTATTCGGCGGTGTTCTCTTACTAAGGACGTCAGTCTCTTGTACAAAAAGGCCTATTTAGAGGCAAACTTCAAAGTCAATACAATTCATTTTCACGGATAAATTTCAAATTGTTTTCCTTTTTCTGTTTTGTTTTGCAAAGAACGTCCAATGTTCAGTTTTGGATATATGTATTTCACATTAACTGCTGCTCATAAATATTTACATACAAAACAAAAGAAGATTACTTGTGATATCAGAAATAGGGGCAAACGAGAAATGTCTAAACCGCACAGTTGCTCTGTCTACCAGGTATAAGAATAGACCTAGCTGGAGGAAACGATTGAAGGTACATTCATTCCCCGCAGAGTAAAGATAAAGTTAGTGGTGTTAGCTCTCCCCAGCTGAGACTCGCAACCGTGAATGAATCGATAACATTCTCCCCAAGCATAGTTTATCTACCGTCAGCACTGAAAAGTCTTATCATCCCCAGCGGAGTATAAAATGTTTTTCCCCAGTGGAGTTTGAAATTTTTTATCCCTAGTGGAGTTTGAATATTTGTCCCCAGTAGACTTTGGAAGGTCATCCCCAGTAAAGTCTAAAAGGGCTATACCCAGTAAGGTCGCCATTGGAAAGTCATCCCCAGCGGAGTTCTTTCCTTTCACAAAATAGGAATTCAATCTCCAACAAGGTTTCACTATCACCAGCAGCGATAATTCATCCCCAACTGAGTTTATCAACGAAATCCTCAACAGAGCATATCTTCCCCACATAGTCATTCTCTCATCAGTTTATTCCCCAGAGAAGTTATCCTCTCCTGCAGGTTTATTCTCACAATCACCTTCATCCACTATCTCCGGCAGAAACGAAGAATTCAATTCTTTTCTCCAACAGCAATCCGAGATTTATTTTCCCCAGCTAAAAAACATCACATTTCCATAAATCATGACATGCATACGCAACATACAACACAATCTCATTTATTTTAAGAACATCATTACTTGATACATATCATGCATTACATACAACTAACCTTTACCTTTCAGGAAGGATACAGTTAAATTCTCACAAAGTTCAAGCTATGAAGCTTTTACTTCAGTTGAATTACGGACAAGCTCCTAAATCTCAACAAAGCAGTTGAATTACGGACAAGCTCCTAAATCTCAGCAAAGTAGTTGAATTACGGATGATGTTCCTAAATCTCAACAAAGCAGTCGAATTATGGATGAATTCCTAAATCTCGACAGATGTTACCTCAGTTGAATTACGGACAAGCTCCTAAATCTCAGCAAAGCAGTTGAATTACGGACATGCTCCTAAATCTCAGCAGAGATGCTTCATCAGTTGAATTACGAACGAGCTCCTAAATCTCAGCGAAGTTATTTCCCCTAGTTGAATTACGGACAAGTTCCTAAATCTCAGCAAAGTTGTTGAATTACAGATGAATTCCTAAATCTCGATAGATATGTTCCTCGGTTGAATTACGGACGAGTTCCTAAATCTCAGCAGAGATGTTTCCTCAGTTGAATTACGGACGAGTTCCTAAATCTCAACAGATGGTTGCTTAGTTGAATTACAGACAAGCTCCTAAATCTCGACAAAACCAGTTGAATTACGGACAAGCTCCTAAATCTCGACAAAATCAGTTGAATTACGGACAAGCTCCTAAATCTCGACAAAACCAGTTGAATTACAGACAAGCTCCTAAATCTCGACAAAGTCAGTTGAATTACGGACTAGCTTCTAAATCTCAGCAAAGATGTTTTGTTAGTTGAATTATGGACGAGCTCCCAAATCTCAGCAAAAGTTGGTCCCTCAGTTGAGTACGGACGATTGAAGTTCCTAAATATCAACAGAGACGACTCATCAGCAGAATGACGAACGACAAAGCTCCTAAATTTCTATCTCTCTCCATGAAAGATCAGACTTCCCCAGCAGAATATTCCTCAAAAACAGGTATACAAGCTCTCTCTAAGGAATCTCTTATGCGATCGACACTCCTCCAAATGGCATCTGTAAGCCCATTCTCGACGACACAAGACAATTATCATTTCATGCGAGTGAAAATTTCTGGGCACTCTAGTGTTCAATCCATTTCCACCTTCGGATTACGAAAGGCACGAAAGTCAATCTGCATCCTCAGGTTTAAGAAGATTGAACAGGGGAAGTTGTTGAACCCCAAAATTTTCCCTCCCATATTTCTTAAAACATGGCAAGAAAGATCTCCAAGTTGCTCAAGGTTGCTTAAGGATTGGCCAGACAAGCTCTCTCCTAAGGCAGTCTACCCCAAACTAGGGTTTCATGTTGCATCAAGATACTTGAGTCCAAGTGGTCCCAAATGATCAACATATATGTTCTCAAGATTATCCATGTCAAGTTTCAAGCCCTACAGAGGAATTTTGCTCAGTCAATTGCTCAAAGGTCCAAAAATCGACTATGCTAGGGCAAAAGTCAACGGTGACCTATATACAATCAAACTTCAATATTTTTGGTCAACGTCCTCATTTTTAAGTATATTTCATCATTTGATCAAGGGTTGATCATGATTCATCAAGGATTGCTCATAATTCATCAAGATTCAAAAGTTGCTAAATTAGGGTTTTGTAGGAAAAGTCAACTCAACTTTGACCAAGCATAACTTTCTCATACTTTATGAGAAATGACCCATCCAAAGCTCATTTTAAGAGGATGCAATTCCCTACAATCCATCTTCAGCTCCCAAGATCAAAATATGCACTCACAAGAAGTTATGAATTTGGACATTATAGGTCATTTTGAAAAGTCAACAAAAACACCTTTTTTGTCAAAGCTTCATACATGAGAATGGAATATCAATTTGAGATGAGACCAAAAGGGATGATTAGAGTACATCTCAATATTTATAAAAAGTTAAAGAACACCTCCAAAGAGTCAAAATTGAGGAAGTTATGCATTGTTGAATTTGACCTTTTTTGCAAAATTGCCAAAAGTCAACTATCCCCAAAACTTCAAATTTTGCCAAATGGGACCATTCTTTTTCACTTGTTTTGAGTTGGCATTATAGCCTACGTGCTCTAGCCTTGGCCATGTGTCCATATCATATTTTTATTAATTATTTTGATTTTTATTTGAATTAATTTGATTTAAATCAAATAAAATCAAATAAAATCCAAAGCATTGATAACAATGGATCTTTTGATTGTTTCAGGCTTCAATCACAGCTAGCAAGGCATTCAAATTCGCATCAAACCAATTGTGTACAAAGAGATTGCAAAGGATCCGATTTTGGAAAGTTGTTCAAAGCAAATCAAATCCATATCAAAATCATTGAAAGAAGGAGATTTGGGCAAGGCAATCAACCCTAATACATTGTGCAATACATAAGGGTCGTGTGCAGACAAAAATAAGGGTTAGAGATCAGTTATAGAGCACAAACAGAACTTGAAAAAACCAAGAAAAAGTGTGAATTCGAAATCACTCCTAGAGGCAGTTTCGAGGCTTGATACTTGTCTCAATCGTTTCCTGGCAACCTCCACAAGTGAAAGCAACCAAAAGCACACGTTTTCAGACCCTCCCACGCGCTGTAAGTCATCCACGAACTCGCCCTGTTCTTGATTTCGTATTCTGAAATTTAGGCATTGTTAACATGTATTGATAGCATATTCTTAATCTACACATCATTTGCAAGCTTTTGGTATTACTCAATTACATTTATCTGACCTATATCATGATTCACCATAGTTAGGTTTTCAAGTTTTGGTTTAGGGCTTTTTGTTTCAGGAAAAATTAGCCTTAGTAATGGCTATGGTTGTGATCAGAAGAGGGAGACGAGTCTAACCATGGTGTTAGAATTCGTTTACATGGCCTGTATAAGATTTTGGAGGAATCTCTGTTTGTAGCGACGAACATTTGTCCGTAGGTATAAGTGGCTCAACCTTTAGCCACGGTTCAAGGACATGGATGATGAGTTGTCACGTCCTCATAGGCCGGTTCAAATAGCGCGGGCTTTTTTTATTTTCTGTCCAATAGCTTTTGTTTTACATATTATTATTGCATTGTATTATACTAACAAATGAAGCAACATGGCCTAGTGGTAACCACATCAGCGCTCAAGGATCCAAAGGCTGGAGGTCAGGGGTTCGATCCCTGCCTCCAGCAACTTGCCATTTTCTTGTTTACTTTCAGGGAATCCAGTGCACATGCCAGCTTGATGACCATCATACACCTCCCTCATCAACACGCCAGATGGCCAGATGGCCAGATCTGGTGGTCACCATTGCAAGCACACCATGGACAAAGTCAACGCCAACGACTGAATCAAGAAAGTCAAATTGGATCAGGATTAATGGGCCAGAATAATTGATTTCTACACCTCCAAAAACCAGGCCCACTCTTCCCTTTTTTTACATTTTATTTGTTTACATTTAATTATTTTCAATTAATTACTAACCAATAAACAATTTTCTTTTTTATCAAAAAAATCACAAAAACATTTTTTACCCAATTGAATTTTAGAATTTTATTTTTTATTAATAAATAGTAATTAAATTAATTAGGTCATTAATTGTAGATAACTTGAATTTATTTTGTAAATAAATAAAATCAATTAGAATTAATAGGTTTTAACATTAATTTAACCATTTTATTTTCTTTCCTAAATTAACAAAAAAATCCAAAAATATGTCATTTAATATTTTTCATTTAATTAATTTAATAATTAATTTAGTATTTAACTTTAGGAATTAATTTCTTTCTTTTCTTAAAAATAAAAACAACAAAACATTTTCTTTTAATTAGGAGGGTCAAAACCCTAATTCCGCATTCGATTTAATTTCCCGCGCACTTTATTTTTCTTTATCCAATTAATGTATCTGCTCCTGGTTTGTAATAATTAATTAGGATATTTATTTTTCCTCTATTTTAATTTTAAAGGGTTGCTTTTGGCGATGTAAATACCCGACGCCTTGTAATAATTTAGTTTAAATTCCGCATTTTAATTCAGCAAATTATACAACTGCTAGATGTTTGGTAATAGGGTATGCATGACAAGAATGAATGTCTAATTCTAAAATCAATTAGATCACCCTAAACATGTGCAAAGATAAAAATAACTGAAATCAACACACTCGCACATGCGCACTCTTAGGGTATACCCCACTTGGTTGCCTTCGTACACGGTCATTGAGTATAAGTCGTTTTAGAGGTTGTCCTCTTGTCTAAAAGATTATAGTTGCCTCAAAATGGTTGCCTCGGATATCGTTGCCTCGAATAAATGATCTAAGACATTAGGGTTACCGTTAAGACGTCCTAACGTTGCTTTAGTGACCGTATGTCCCTCTTTCAAATTGACCCTAAAACTCCAACGACGGTGCTACCTACTCACTAATAGTGGGATAGCATTGTCTAAAAGAAATTAGCATAGAACGATTCCTTTTTCGAGTAGGTAGATTAGTTCTTAGATACTTTCTCATCCAAAACAAAACTTTTTCACACTTGCACTCTTTTACAAACAAGTTTTCAAAACACTTCATTACACTCTTGAAGACAGACGCAAGAGTTAAATTGAAGTTAAAATAATGCTTTTTAAAACCCACAAGCACAAAGAAAACATTTTGAAAATGATGAGCAAGTACCTAAGAGCCCGTAGATAACTACAGATAGAAAGGGTGCTAATACCTTCCCTTTCTATAAATCTACCCCCCGTACTCAGAAATATCTCAAAAAAGGAATTTTTCTGTGCTTTTTTCCTTTCCTTGTTGGATAAAATAAAAGTCGGTGGCGACTCTTGCTTACCGCGACATTTTGAGAATACAAAACGCAAAATGCGAACCATCATTCCAAAAATAGTCAGTTCTTCCCACCGTATCACACATAGCTTAGCAAAATTTAGTTATTTAACTTTCATCATTCTCCCTCAAAGTTTGTTAAAGTTGAAAAAAATGAAAAAGAATAATGAAAATGGAAAGTCGTTGATTGTTTATAGAGAGTGAAACAAATGAATTTATTTCAAAAACATGAATGCTCATTGTGATATGGTGGGAGAACTGACTTGGGATTTTGCGTTTGTGTTTGCAAATGTTTCGGTTTAGCAAGAGTCGCCACCGACTTTTTATTTTATGCTAAGGAAAGGTCAAAAAGCACAGGAAAGACCTTTGAGATGTTTTCTTGGGTTCAGGGAGTAGATTATAGAAAGGGAAGGTATTAGCACCCTTTCTATCCATGGTTATCCATGGGCTCTTAGTTACTTGTTTAGATCACTTGCTTTGCTTTTCAATTGTTTGAAATGGTGCTCTTCAATTGTTTGAAATGGTGCTTTGTGTGTGATTTTGAAAGATGTTTTGAAAAGAGGCCACCGTTGTGGCAACCTTTGTAATGATTCTTGTTTGAATGTATACAAAGGTGTTTTTGTCTTTTGAAAAGTTTCCAATGTTTGAAAGTAGGGTTTTTGAAGTTATGTTGTGAAGTGTGTTTGAAAATAGCAAGGATGTTTTTGTAAGCTTTTGATCAAGTAACTAAGAGCTATCTACTCTATTTTACTCAAAGATCTTTCTTATGTTTTAAACCCTTTTAACAGTGTTGCTTCACCATTGTATTTGGTGAACAACCTTGTGTTAGGATGTTAAACGGGACAGGCACGGGTCATCGTATAGACCATGATAGCAATTGTGTCAAGTATTTTTGGCAATTTTCTTAAGGGACTTGATCATTTTTGTTTAGGCAACTCAAATAGCGTCATTGAGGGACTATGATATTTGTTTTGTTTTTGTTTTGCCAAAGTACTTAACATGCATACTGTTGTACCCCAAAATTTGCCCTCCCATATTCTTCAGGAAATTGCCAAGTCAAACTGCAAAAGTTCCCCAAGGGTTGCACAGTTCAAGGGCCTCATAAGCAGTCAAGATTAGGGTTTTTGTCTTGATCAAGAAAGTGAAGCTTTCAAAGGTCCAATCAAGTCCCACATTCCTATAAATATGGTCAAGCATCCTCATACCAAGTTTCAAGACTTTCAGCACAAAATTGCACAGTCAAAAACCCTAACTGCACTACAGTCAACTGTAGGGGCAAAATGGTCATTTGACAGTCAGAAGTTCAAATTTTTGGTCAACATATCATTTTGAAGCCACAAACATCATTTGATCAATGCTTGATCATGATTCTCAAAGTTTGGCTCAAAAATCATCAAGATGCAAAAGTTTTCTTATTTGGACAGCTGAAAAAGTCAACTGTAAATTGACCAGGGCATAACTTTCACATGGATTATCAGAAAAATTCCATCCAAAGCTCATTTTGAAGAGAAAGACATTTCCTAAAACTCATCTTCATACTTCAAGTCCAAGAAATGCTCTCAAAAAAAGTTATCAATTTCAACATTATAGGTCATTTTTAAAAGTCAACAAAAAGGGACTTTAAGTCAAAGGCCATAACTTGAGATTGGTAAATCAAAATGACAAGGGACCAAAGTCATTGGTTAGAGGACTCAAAGACCTTTCCAAAATGTCCAAGAACATGAGAAAAGCTTAAAAATTGAGCAAGTTATGCCTTGTGGAAGTTGGGAAATTTTTGGATATTTTGAAAAGTCAACATTGATTCAAATGACCTAAAATTGCTAATGGGCCCATTTTTCTTCCATAATTCATCATCCATGACATGTGCACGACCACTTGGCCCAAAGGGAAGTATTTCTTCATTTTTATTTATTTATTTGAATTTTTATTTATAATAATTCATTTAAATCAAATTAAATATATGAAAAATATGTAATCTAGGTTTTATAATCTCTTTGTGCACAAAATCCACTCAATAATTCGTGTGAAATCAAATAGGGAAAGATTTGGAGTGATTAGATCATAATTGATACAAAAATGCATGGAAAAGATTGAAAAAACAAAGCTTGAAAATCAAATCTTCAAAATTATCATTGCAAGGGATTTGATTTGTTTTTCTTAACCTAATTGATTTATACATAAGCCAGGAACACAACCCTAATCATCACACACACGCAGCTGCTCAGAAACTTGAAAAGAAAAACTGAAAATTTTGTCTAAAAACTCAAATCTGAAAACACCCTTACAAGGCGATTCAAGTCTCAAAACCTATTCCATTAGCCTCTTGGAGGATTATAGGACATAACTGAATCATTCCCCAAGCCCCATACTCAAGGAAACGCAAGGTTACCATTGAAATTGGTAAAGGAAATTCCAAAACTGTTTTCCATTATCCATGCATCTTTAACATATTTTGTTGTCATGTTTATGTTTATGATGAAGTTTGCAAGCTAATCATATGATTTAATTGAAGTTTTACACATTCTATGCCAAGATACCATGTTCGTTTTCTAGGGTTTACAGGATTGGAAATTAGGGGTTTTTGAATGAGGAAAAATTAGAACCCCTGAGTACCACCATTGACACGAGCAAGACTGGACGAAGAAGAAGCCACCATCGCGCCTAATTTATGGAGCCCCTGGGGCTATTCGCTATTTTTTTGTATCATACCTGTGGCAACGCGTGAAAACCGTTGCCTATGTTTCTTTTGTTTTCAGAAAAATAAAACACGAAGAAGAAGATGATATCGTGGCAAGACGCGATGGGCCAGTTTAAATTTCGCGCGCGGAGGCCCCACTAACCTTGTTTTATTTTATATTGTTTCTTTTGTATAATATAATCAGAATGCGTGAATTGGCTTAGTGGCATACGTGTTGGGTGGCAAAGCACATGACCTGGGTTCGAACCCCAGGTCTTCATTGTTTCAATATTATTTTTCCATGTACGTTCACATGCAGCTTCAGTGTAAAGGACCATCATGCACCTTCCAGATCCAATGTCCACGCGTCCAACCTCATCCATCCAAGGGCCAGGAATTAGGGAGCATGATAGGCTGCAGTCAACGTGCTACATGCTAGTGAAAAAGTCCAACAAGGCCACAGTCAAATGGGCCTGAATTGCTAGAGAGAGACCTCCATGTTGGGGACTACAACCCCCCTAGGTTTGCCATATTTTTATTTTTTTTATCTTCTTTTTAATTATTGTTTTATTCAATTGATTAATTATTTTCATAAATATAAAAAATACACAAAAAAAAAAAAAATCAGAAAAGATAAAAAATATAAAAAATATTTTTATTTCTAGTATTTTCATAAATAAATTTGCATGTAATTATTTAGTTTTAATTTAAGTTGTAATTTTAATACTTTTAACAAAAAAATCTAAAAAATGTAGAAATAGGTTTAAATAATAATTTTTCATCCCTTTTTATTTTTCTTTCATAAATATATTAAATACTTAAATATTTTACTTTTTATAATTAAATTGCATGAAAATAAAAATTAGGTTTAATTTAGATTAAAAACTTCAATATTTCTTAATAAAGTAAAAAATGACTAGAATTAGGGTTTGCCTCTTATTTTAATTTTAATTAATTCCTTTTCTATTAAATCCTAAAATACTAAAAAAAACACCAAAAACAAGTCCTTTCTTTCTTTTAACTTTAATTAATTATTTAATTTCATCATGTAATTTAATTTTGCAAAAGGATCCAACGCCCTCGTTTCGTTTAATTCTCATTAATTCGCGTATTTATTTTATTTCATTATAATACTTATGTATCTCTCCCGAAGCCCTGTAATTAACTTTCTCGCACTTTTAATTCTTTTAATTTCTTTATTTTTCTGTCAAATCGGGTCCTGGTTAATTTTGGCGATGTGGACCCGCGCCTTTGTAATAGTTTAGGAACTTTACCTTTCTCGCATTTTTTTTAACTGTTAATCAAATGACATGAAAGAATGTATGGACAAAATAAAAACAAGCGTAGAACACCAATAAACATGACAAGATAGATACAAATGAAAACGAAACACGAATCGCACACACCACCCCTAGGGTACGCCTCACTGTTGCCTTGCCTCGAAAGGGGATCGTCGAGTAGAGGATGTTTTAGTAAGTCCTCATGATCCGAGAACCTGGAATGAGGGTAGCTTCTAAGGTGTCTTCCCATTGCTCTGGTGATCACCATGTCCCTACAAACTCGAATTGACCCGAACACCTCCAACGGTGGTGCTACCTACCTCTCAATGGTGGGATGGCACTACTTTAAAGGACATCTACACAGACGAATTCCTTAGGGTAGGTAGACGACTCTAGATACTTGCTCTAAATTTCAAAACAAATCAAAAATACTTTTCACACCGACACCTTTTCAAAAGCTTTCGAAAGCAAATTTTCAAACACTCTTGAGGACCGATACAAGAGTCGAACTGGAATTTTCAAAGAAACTTTTTAAAACCCACATTTGAAAAGCAAACAAACCATTTTTGAAAACATAATGAGCAAGTATCTAAGAGCCCATGGATAACCATGGATAGAAAGGGTGCTAACACCTTCCCTTTCTATAACCTACCTCCCGAACCGAGAGCAATCTCTTTAAGGAATTTTTTTGTGCTTTTGTCCTTTCCATTTGGAGAAAATAAAAGACGGTGGCGACTCTTGCTTACCGCGACATTTCGCGAACCAGCGTTAAACAGTCAGTTCCAGATCCACCGATCACAGAACTGGCGACTCTGCTGGGGACTTAAACTTAAAGTGAGGTGTACCTTAGGGTTAGTTCATAACTGTGTTTTCAATTGTATTGACTTGTCTGCTTTAAATTTGTGGGTTGCATGGGAGTTACATAGATCCTAACCCGGATCTGGGGATACCCTGTTTAGGTAGCATAAGCTGTAAGGGACCTGTCCGGCGTATACCGACATGGGTGAAGCAGTGGCTACGTTGGTGTGGCGCCTTGGTCTGTACCGATATCCCTCGTGTTGAAACGGGGAGAATATGGGTCTTCCAAGGAGTCATTAAGCACCAACAGACCTTAGAACCTTAAATGACCCAACTTGGCCATTAGAACAGTAGCAGTATGCTACGCCCATTGAGGCTAAACTCTCGTGATGGTTCTGGCCGCAAGAAAAGATTGCGATGCTGGAGTTATGACCGATTGAGGGTAGTCAATGATATTGGGATCCTCTAAGAACCCGGTTACTTTGATAGGACAGGTATGAACCAACAAGCTGAAAGAGGGTAATACCTAGACCTCATGCTGGCCTAAACTCTAAGGGCTTCCCTTGTGTGACTTGTGTGCCTTCGTACTTGACTATTTGCATGCTTGTTATCTAACACAGGAACTACTTGCAGGGTTTGCTTATAGTCCTTAATTGGGACTCATAGCAGGGTTTGCTAAGTTTTTGCAGGTTTTGTCCATAGTCCTTAATTGGGACTCATAGCAGGGTTTGCTAAGTTTTTGCAGGTTTTGTCCATAGTCCTTAACTAGGACTCATAACAGGGTTCACTGAATTTCCTACAGGTTTTTGTTTTAGTCCTTAACCAGGACTCATAACAAGGTTTACCAAGTTTCTTGCAGGGTTTGTTTTAGTCCTTAATTGGGACTCATGACAGGTTTACTAAGTTTCTTGCAGGTTTTGTTTATAGTCCTTAATAGGGACTTATAACAGGGTTCACCCACATTACCCCATGCATACCATAACATCATACCATTGCATACATCCTAACCCATTTCAAGGATCTCAAGGGCTTGTGATGCAGGTCATGATAAATCAAACATCTAGCAAGGGGCAAAGAGGATTTATTTTCCTCTAGCCGAAGTTGTCAGGGGCTATGACCCACTTGATATGGTGAGCTCTGACTCCTGAAGAAGGTTCCCCTAACCAAGTTTGTTTGGAAATCAAAACCAGACATGATGATTAAAGTCAGGGGCTATGACCCACTGGATATGGTGAGCCTTTGACCCTTTGAAGAAGGACTCTCAACAATATGCAGTTCCTTCAATCAAGCTACCGGACCCAAATTCTAACAAATTTTCTTGTTTACCCCGCGAGGTCCTTGAAAACATTGCATGCATGTCATACACATCATTACATAACAGGTATCCTTGTTGCAGGTCACTTACCTTCCTCGCTGTTTATTTCAGCAATGGCTTTCCAACCAGAGAACCAGGATCCTCATGCTCAAGAGACTCAGTTCAGGGAGATCTTCTTAAGCCTATCCAAGGGGCAAGAAGAGTTGAGGACACTCCTCATGGGGAATCTGATCAGAAAGAGTCCTGAAGATGACAAGGACGAACAGCTGAAACGTCTACAAGCTGAGGTAGACACATTGAAAACCCAGATGCTGGGGCAAAGAGCCCTCATTCAAGGTTTAGCTCAGGAGCAAGGAGAGCTGAGGGCCATGATCAGTCAGCTTCCTCAAGGCATGAAGCAACCAGCCCAAATCAGGGACCAGGTCATGGAACAGCTTCCAAGAAGGCAAAGGTCGGGTCCAATGAATAGACCTCTCCGAGTTGCTACTACTTCTCAGGTCCAACAACAACCTCGCCAAGAACAACGGGTTGATCAGAACAGGTCGGACGAGCCTAAGAGACAATTCACCAACATCAACATGCCATGGTCACGAGCTTTGCAGCACATGTTAAGGATGAACCTGATTGCGGTGATCAACCCTCCTGCAAATCCAAAGACTTCCTCTCCAAATTACAACCCAGAAGCAAGGTGCGCTTACCATTCTGGTAGCCCGGGGCATGATACTGAGGATTGTTGGGCACTGAAGTACAAGATTCAGAACATGATCGATGCTAAAGAGATCGAGTTCGAGCCCTCCGAGACTCCCAATGTGATCACTGCTCCCTTGCCAAAACAGGGCTAGGCTTGAGAAATTTTTGTTCATTCGAATGTTCAAGTTGCAATTTTCTTTTGTTTAAACATTTATTCATGTTAAACATTGTTATTCCATTAATGCATCGCTTATGTCTATTTTGAATCAATATATTCGCATTCACTATATGCAAACTGTTTTCATATTTTTTCTGATGTCAACTCTTGATCTAAAATTCTAAGCCTCTTGAGGGAGGATGACGAAAACGATACCACGATCTTTACAGTATCCTTTTGAACAGACCCCGCTGATGAGGTACAGGCATTGTTTCAATCCCTAAACACTGGAGTTATAAGGATGATAATCCCTCGTCAACCCCTCTAAGCCAAAGAAGTAGGAGTTTTTCTTTTCGAAATTTAAAACCCTTAATCATAACCTGGGGCAGGGTAGTCTCTCAGTTGATCCAAGTGCATAACGAATGGCACCAAAGAGATCCTTACGAAAAAAGAAAGGCAGTGATGGTTCAGAATAATCAAAAGGACAGGCAGTCATTATAAAAAAAAAAATCATAAACGAAAAGCCCAAAAAGTCAAAACCAATGAAGGAGGCTTACCAAACTGGGGCATCCCGCTGATTGTAATTCCAAAAAAGGAAACAGCTCAGGCAAAAAAATAGGGATAACGAAGTCAAAAAAGAAAGAGGTCCTACAAACCCTCAACAAAAAAGGAAATGACTGCCTAATCAAAATATACTGTCAATATCTGAATCATCATTGGAACATCAGAGCAAAGACTCAAACAAGGTCTAACGTATGATCAACCGAGTTTAGGTTTGGAGAACACCACGAAGAGCGGGTGGGTATAAATAATTTGAGCCTTTATCCTTTGTTTCTTAAACCGTGAACCAAGCCACGTTATAACCCTTAAAAGTCCTAGCTGAAGCATGGGTTAGTTCGAAAGCATACTGTTATGAAAAGGTATCCTGACTCCTTAAGGCTTACGGTAAATACGGAGTTGACATCACGTTTTACAAACATTCACTTGTTTTATGAAAAAGAATGCATTTTCAAAATCTTCAAGACAGACATAAGCTTTGCATTTTTAACATAACTTTGTTTGCATATGACTTTTGTTTGAACAACATGAAAATTCGCACGACGAATGCCTAATGAACAGAAGTACCTCCAATCGAGGGGCAGACATGACCATGGTCCATTATCTGGGGCAGTCCAATCAAGATTCGGAGAATCTCTCAAAAGGGCCAGATAGCTGTTTACCTTGGGTTTTGGTAAACAACCGCTGATCCTCCAAATGGTTACTTATTTGGTTACTCGCAGGATCGATCAGATTGATCCTATGGACATAGGTTGATTTTGAAGTTTGATTAAGGTGGATAAGGCTTTAAGTAAAATGTTTCAAGTAAATTGCATAAAGGAAAAGGCTTGGTAGAATAAACAAGGCTTTAAAGTAAAGGTTCGACAGGAATTTAAAGGAGAAAAGCAAGTAAAATACTGGAAAAGTAAATGACTTTAATTGATAAAATTGGTGTTTCACACATACATTTCTCAACAATTCTTTCGCTCACACTGGGTACTTGAATCTAAATGAGTGACTATGTATTTATTTGTGAACACACGCGAGAAACTACATGTCTACTCCTATTTATACTAAAACATTCCAAGTAACCGTCGGGCAGTTACACTGCTTCGAGATCAAGCCACTTGGCACGTTCCCCATGCTCGACGCTCCAGATCCTTGCACGTTTGCACGTAGTAACTGCTGGAAACCGTTTTCCCTCCAAAGCTTTGAATTTCAAACTGCTCCACTCTGGATCATCGAACACCTTCATCAAGAGACGTCTTCGACGAAAACTCCTTCGACGTCGAAGGCAATCAGCCTTCTTCCTTGGAAGAAATCTTCTAAGTATTTTGCCATCTTTCGACGGGCACTTCGACAGGCTTAGCCAGTTGAAAGCATCTTTCAGCTTTTAATGGCTGCCATCAATCAAAACAAAGGTGTCGAATTTAGGAGCCAACAAATTGCCCCCCAAGAATGCCTTATTTCGACTCTGAAAGAAAAAGGCATTCTTTGAAAACGCCATTCGACACCTGTTTTTCCACGCTTAGTCACAAGTTAACTTGTGCACTTTTTGTTGCTTTTTACCAACTATTGGCAATCCCAAGAAACCATCATTGATTTGATCCTAGGACGTCACTTTCAGTACGGCGTGCAGTACCAAACATCACTTCAAAATTTGTCATTATGACAAATCCCAAAAACGAGGACGCACGCTGCGTCTCTCTGTTTCTGCAGAAACGGCCAAAACAACAGGATGCTGCCACGCGTCCCACTAATTCCTGCAGCATTAAATGACATTTAATGTCCTCGTTATTGGGAATTTCTCCCACTACTATAAATAGTAGTGAATATCCCATTATGGGACTTTTTACGCAAACTAGCCCTCAAACTTCCTTGCTTTCGTACAAACTTGCTCCCTTTGCAGAAAAACTCTTCCTTTTTCACTTCATCTTCATCCTCAACAATGGCCTCTGCTTCTACTGCCCCCAAGACTAACGCACCAACTGAACAACTTGTTAAACCCAAGGTCTTTGTTACTGCTCCGGTAGTGAACTCTACAGGGAAACGAAGGGTCCCTGAACCTTCTGACATCTCCGTTCGCGATGCTTACTCGCGTCACTTGATGATCCCGGTTGGATACTCCAACCAGATCTTCGCAATGTCTGGACCCATGAACCCAAGCATCTCTGAAGCTCTGAAGATCAAGAGCTATTTCCCCATCGTCGAGAAACTCAAGCCAGTAGCATGCGCCAAGAAGGACGCAGAAGACAACGAAGACCCTACACGCGAGAAAATCGACCTCCGTTTCTTCAACAGAAGTGTTAGGGTCTTCAGGTCTTGCCCTAATCTGACCTCTGACTATGTTGCTTGGCTAACAAAGTTGGAGAAACATCAAACTCCAGTCTGGAAGGAAATGGGAATCTTTGACCTAGTAATGCTGTCGAAGACAGGCTTAAACTACTCCCCAGAGATGCTCATAGCTTCGCTGTTGTTTTGGGATTACTCTCACTTCACCTTTCACCTTCCATGTGGGATGTTAACCCCCACACTCTTCGACGTAGCGGCCATTACTGGCCTTCGACCAACCGAAGATTACTTCGACCCGGAGGAGATGTCGGAGGACCAAATTGGCTTCTCTGAGACCAAGCCAACATACACCACCTTTATCAACCATTATCACGACAGGTCGACGGATACAGTGTCGGATGTCGAACACATAGCGTTTCTAGCCTTATGGCTAACTCGCTTTGTGTTTTGCTCGAAGTCTCTACAAGTGACCAAAAAGATGGTCACTCTTGCCACCCAACTGCATCACCGCCAAAACATCTGTTTGGCAGAACTAATTCTGGCCAGTCTTTATGACTCAATCAGCAATGGGGTTACTCTCTTGAAACATGTCGAAGATAGGGCCAGTTTGCTACTCGCTGGGCCTTTCTGGCTACTTCAACTGTGGCTCAACGCCACTTTCGAATCTTTCTTACCCAAGAAGATTCAGATAAATGAACAAGCCCCAGCGATAGCTAATAGACGTATCGAAGGAATTAGGCTGGCTCTACTGACACCTGTGGAAGATGGGCTGGAGTTCCAACAAACCTTCACTAACTTCGTTCTGATGTTCGCTCGAAGGAAGGAATTTGTTTCAACTATGGCTCCATTTGCTCAACGGAAGGTGGGGCCAGCATGGTTCACAAGGCCACATCCAAAGGAGTCGAGTGGTCCCAATGTCGATGAGCACACTGTACTTTGGGAGGCGTTCCTGACACCCAGGATCATGCCTCTTCGATTTAAGAGTTCTAAGACTCATTTGAGTCTGCTTGCCTATCAACCAAATCTGGTATCTCGCCAGTTTGGTATCATCCAAACCCTGCCTTCTCCTATTTTTCAAAGAGAGAAGTCAATGTTGTACTTCTGCAACGATTATACAGAAGAAGCCGCCATCAAGCATATCGGAAGATATGCTGGTCGAACAATCCTCTCGCTGTTTAACTACCAGCTTAATTTCCTTTGCTCACCATCCTTTGAGGAGTGGTGGAGAAGCTATTATGCTGAGTACTTCTTCGACGAGAAGGACTTTATGGCAGAGTTGCAGAAGTCTTTTGTCCTTGTGTTGGACAAAGTAAAGAAATGTAAGTTCATGCTCTCACATTACTTTTTATCTTTCTCTTCGACTGTTAGCCTGTTAACTTTCCTTTTCGCTTTCAGTTGTTCGAAAGCCCCTAGCCAAGAAGGCTACAGAAGGCCCACAAGGAGGAGTCCCTTTGACAAAACCTCCACCGCCTGCGAAGACTATAGCGCCGGCGAAGACAACAGGCAACCAACAGGGGGAAGGCTCTTCGAGGAGGCCTCCTGCATCGGTAACCAGAGTTTCTTCATTTTTCTTCTGGCTTTCGATTTTTTATATTCGATGTAATTATTCAATCGAATTCCTATTGGTTTTCTAGGCCCCTTCGCCCAAGAAAAGGGCAGCATTGGTGGTCGAATCGGGGAGTGAAGACGAAAGTGATTCCCCTCCTACTCCCTTAAAGAGGCGAAAGTTAACGAAGGACGCTTCTGTTCCTGCTCCTGCTCCTGAAGGTCGAACCGTCAGAATAAAGGTCGCTGTGAGAAAGCCTAGGCCACCTGCAGTGATCATCGAGGAGCCAACTGAGGAGGAACTGAACGCTCTTCTTACCAAGCCTGTCGAAAGTGACAATTCCAGCCCTGGGGCTGAAGTTAATCCACAGGTAATCTATTGGACCCTTCTTATAACTTAGGCATAGATACCAGTATTCGATTATGTCTCTTTCGACATCTGAAGATTTGTCTTCTTTCTTTTTTAGGACACCACTGAAAGTTCTCCACCAAGGACTTCAGAAACTCTAGAATCTGCTGACCTTAGCAGGCCTCAGGAAAAGGATTTGGGCAATGACGAAGCCCACACTGAGAATGAGGCCAATGCTGAAACAGTGGAGAAGACAACTGAAGAACCTATGGCGGAGGAAACACAGCCAGAAACGGTTCCTGTGGTGGACTTGTCGTCAGAAGAGAATCCTGAAGGAAGAGACCAAGGCAATGGCGAAGAGAATCAAGATGCTGTTGACGAAGAGCACCAAGGTGGTACTGGCGAAGAACACCAGGGTGACGCTAGCGAAGAGCCACAAAATGACGCTGGCGAAGGACCCCAAGGTGATGTTAACGAAGAACCACAAGTCGACGCTAGTACCGCCTCAGTCCAAGTCGAAAAGCAACCAAACGAGGCACTCAGCATTCAACCGCCTCAAGCCCAAGATAATACTGTGGCAAGGGTCACCTCCTCAAAGCACAGGTCAAAAGAGGACTTGGAAATCTTGAAACAAACTGACCCTGTCAGCTACCTTAATGCAATCGTCGAGAGTAAGAGTTCTTCTGACACTAGTCAGGAAATTCCTACTCTGTCGGGGAAATCTACTGAGACTTCTCCTCTTGATGATGCGTTGGCGAAGGTTAAGGCCCAGTTCTTCAAGAGAGACTTAATGAAGACTTTAGAGGGGGACCCCACTGCTCCATCATGCTTGAAAGAGGTTTTGAATGCTGTTGACTTCGAAGCTGTAGCCCCAGAAATCTCAGACTTAATCATGGAATTACATTCTATGATTGATCAAGTCTCAGCGGATTACAGGCGCCAACGAGGTTTTAACAGTCAGCTCGAAGTGCTGCATGGCAAAAGCTCATCTGCGTGGACTGCTGTTTCAGATTCGACTTCTCGAATTACCGAGTTGTCGAAGCAGAAAGCGTCTGCACAGGAAAGGGTCGATGCTATTGAGCGAGAGAATGTCTCCTTCCGAGCACAAATTGCAGAGATAGAGGCGAAGATAAACGCCAACACTGTACTCCAGGAGGAAATTCTTTCGACCATCCCAGACACTGAGAGCCAGACTGAGATCAAGCAAGGCCTGGAATTCGCCGAGAGGGCTCAAAGCCCCGACGCTCAAATTGCCAAGCTAGTGCAAGAAAACTCTTGGTGCAAAAAGAGGTTGGAGCTGCAGTATGCCAAGTATCTTCGACTCAAGAATTCTCTTACCTTTTGATTGATTCTCTTTTGTAACCATCTTCTGTAATCATTTTCGACAACAATTGCCATCTTGGCTGAAATTAATAAAAATTTCCATTTTGGCATTTTTATGGTTAATTTAGTTTGTTCTTTTATTATTTTATTTTTATCTCTTGAAGTATAGGCTTATATTTTTTCAAATATTTACCATTTACTCTCAAGAGCCTTTTATCACCACTTATCTCTTCGACCTCATAGGCTCCACCAGAAAAAGTTTGGATAACTCTGAAGGGTCCTTCCCATTTGGGTGACCATTTTCCCATGCTTCGATCCCGTCGATCCATGGGAAGAATTACCTTCCAAACTAAATCTTCAGGCAAAAATACCTTAGGTTTTACCTTTCTATTATAAGAGTCTTCTACTCTTTTCTTCTGAAGCCTGAGTAAGTCGAGAGCGTGTAATCTCTCTTCGTCTAAATCCACCAATTCATCTAACATCATATTCCAATAAACCTCAGAAGGAATATCATAATGCCTCTGAACTCTTGCAGATTGAAGACAAATTTCAGCTGGCAATACTGCATCATGGCCAAAAGTTAGCCTATATGGCGTTGTACCAGTGGCTTCTTTTGGGGACGTTCGACAAGCCCATAAAATCTGGTCTAACGTCTTATGCCAATTCTTTGGTTTCTTCCCAACATGTTTCTTTATCAAACCAATCACCACTTTGTTAGCTGCTTCGACTTGACCATTTGCCTGTGCATAGTAAGGCGTGGATGTTAGGAGTTTGAAACCTGTTTCCTGAGCAAATTCCTGCATCTTTCGACCAGTGAAAACTGAACCTTGATCAGTTGTTATTGTCTCAGGGATTCCATACCTAAATATAATGTTCTTTTGAATGAATTCAATGACATTTTCTTGGTCTACATTGACTAAAGGGACAGCTTCAATCCACTTAGTGAAATAATCAATGCCTACCAATATGTATTTCTGACTCTTTGATGATGCTGGTCGAATCTCTCCAATGAGATCCAACGCCCATCCTCGAAAGGGCCAAGGCTTCACTATCGAGTGAAGTTCGCTTGCTGGTACATGCTGGATGCCTGTATGAACTTGACACTCTTGGCAACCTTTGGCGAACTCAACACAATCTTTCAGCATAGTGGGCCAATATAGTCCTTGTCGAAACAACAACCATTTCATCTTATGGCCTGCTTGGTGAGCCCCACATGCCCCAGCATGCGTGGTCGAAAGGGCTATGTATGCTTCAGTTTCACTTAAACATTTCAGCAAAACCCCTTCAGGCGTCTTCTTGAATAACTCATTACCCATGAGTACAAAACTCAACGCCCTGTATTTTGTTTTTCGTTCTGTCGGAGCTCCTGGATTTTGAAGATAGTCCACAATGGGTTTCCTCCAATCTTGCTCTGACAAATTATCAATGAACGAAATCTCGAAGTTTGAGTGATCAGCATATCCTAGCCTCGTCGATTCCAAGTCTGATGGTGATAGACAAGTTGCTTTTATCTTTTCTCGAACTTCGATTTCTCTTTGTAGTCTCGTTTTTGAAATCTTATACCCTGATGCAATTTGTGCCAAATCATTGGCTACTTGATTTTCGACTCTGGGTATGTGTCGAATATTAACACTTTCAAATTGTTTCAATAAACGATTTGCTATCACAAAGTACATAATGAGATTCTCTCTTATGCATTTATACTCCTTTGTGACTTGCTTGATGACTAACTCTGAGTCTCCCATTATTTCGACTCGAGTTGCCCCCAATTCCAACAATATTTCAAGGCCAGTAATTAGAGCTTCATACTCAGCCTCGTTGTTCGAACAAGAACCTTCTATTTGGTACTTGAATGTTGTTGGAATTTTATCTGGAGAAATAATCAAGACTCCTACTCCTGTTCCATTTTTATGGCTGGAACCATCGAAGTAGAATTTCCAAGGTTCTATCTCCACATAATTAATATCCTCGACTTGAATTGAGTGGTCGACTATGAAGTCTGCAACCACTTGTCCTTTTACTGCCTTAAGAGGCATAAAGGTCAAGGAGTATTCAGTCAATGCTAATGCCCACTTGCCAATTCGACTATGCAAGATAGGTTTCGATAACATATATTTGAAAACATCAAAATGAGACGAAACATAAACATCAACTGGTTTTATATATTGCTTGAGTTTTGTACAAGAGAAATACAGACATAGACACAATTTTTCAACTTCGCTATATCTAGTTTCTGCATCATTCAAAACTCGACTGAGATAATAAATGGGTCTTTCGACTCCATTCTCATCCTCTTGGGCTAACATACTTCCCAGAGTTTTGTCAGATGCAGCTATGTACAATCTCATACTCCTATTGCTACAAGGAGGCACCAAAATAGGTGGCTTAGTGAGGTACCCTTTGATTTTGTCGAAGGCTTCTTGTTGCTCTTGCCCCCATTCGAACCCCTCTTTATTCAGTCGAAGTAAGGGTGAAAAGGCCTGAGCTTTCCCACTTAGGTTAGATATAAACCTTCTCAAGAAATTTATCTTGCCTAAGAGGGATTGCAATTCCTTCTTATTCGATGGCGCTTTCGCTTCCAAAATTGCCTTCGTCTTGTTCTGATTGATTTCGATTCCTTTCTTGTGGACAACGAAACCCAAGAAATCTCCAGCTTTCACACAGAACGCACACTTCAAAGGGTTCATCTTCAGACCATGTTCTCTCATTCTTTCGAATGATTGTCGAAGGTGGTCAATGTGACTCTTCCTGGAAACAGATTTTATAACAATATCATCAATATAAACTTGCATAAAAGTGTTAATAAAATCATGGAAGATAGTATTCATTGCTCGCTGGTACGTTGCCCCAGCGTTCTTTAGGCCAAAAGGCATCACTACCCATTCGTAAGTGCCTAAGGCCCCAGGGCATCGAAAAGCTGTTTTCGACACATCCTCTTCAGCAATGAATATTTGATTATATCCTGAATAACCATCGAGCATACTCAGGTATTCGTAGCCAGCGGCAGAATCGACTAGCATTTCCGCCACAGGCATAGGATATTCATCTTTGGGGGTGGCAGCATTCAAATCTCTGAAATCTATGCACACCCTTAATGTGCCATTTTTCTTAATTACTGGCACGATATTTGCAATCCATTCGACATACCTTGTGACACGGATGAATTTGCATTTCAGAAGTCTTTCGACCTCCGTTTTGATCTTCGACAATATTTCCGGAGCGAAGCGTCTTGGATTTTGCTTGATTGGCTTCTTTCCAGGTTTGATTGGCAACTGAAGTTCTACCAATCCTCTGTCGAGACCGGGCATTTCGTCATAATCCCATGCAAAACAGTCTTTAAACTCTTTCAGCAATTGGATTACTTCCAACCTAAGTTCTGGATCAATTTTGGCGCTGATGTAAGTTGGCCTATTCTCTGATCCTTCGCCTAAGTTGATTTCTTCTAAAGGGTCTTGTGCTAACATCTTAATGTTGTTCGCCAAGGGATCCTTTTCGAAGCCCAAAGGCTCATCGTCATAGATGGCGTCGAGCCTCTGTTCCTGCATTTCATCTGGCATGATATCAGGAGGTCTTGGATCGAAATCCTTTCCTGGGCCAACAGCAGATAATTGTTGATCATTGGCCTGTGTGGCCATGTATTTCACTTCGGCTTCGAGAGCCGTTATCATCTTGGTTTCGGCCACATAAGCCGAAATTCGCTTCAGAGATTGTGACTCAGTCATTATCACTGAATTCACTTCCCCAACCAGTTGGTTGGATATCAGTTAGCCCACTGAAGTCTATGTGGGACAAGTCTTCTTTGTCCCATTGGAAACCATGCTCAGGATGCAGGTATAGGGAACAAAAGGTGTTTGGCGCTGGCGCCATGTCGAAGTCAGGAGTTGGACATGGCCCTATGTGAGCCAAGTTTTTGTCGAAATCTGTTACACCCAAGTGATTCACTTCGCCAAGGTAGTAACTTTGATCCGCCTCTATGTTTTCGACCATCCCATCTGGACGCCATAGAAGCAGCCTTTGATGCATCGATGAAGGCACAGCACCTACACCATGAATCCACTCACGGCCTAACAAAAGGTTGTAGTTAGGTTTGGCCGATATGACCATGAACATTGTTGGTCGAAGGATCGACCCAACTTTTATGTCTAGCTGGATCACTCCCATGGTGGTCCCAATGCCTCCCTCATAGTTGGACAGGACCATATTGTGAGGTTTGATTTCTTCATCCCTTTTGCCAATCTTCCTTAGCATAGAATGAGGGATAATATTGATAGTGGCCCCACAGTCGACCAATATTTTGTTCACAGTGGTCTCTTCGAGCTTGGCCCTTATGAACAAAGGTTTGAGGTGATTCTTCATCGCCTCTGTAGGTGGCTCGAAGAAGCCATTTTGTTCCTCTGTAGTGCCATTGTCCATGACAAAATAGCACACTGGCCTATGTTTGGCCATTTCTTGTTCCACCTCCCAGTCACTGGCTTCGACTTCTACCTGTCGATTGAATTCCCTAGGCAGTACTGAAACAATATTCACCATTATATCCAGAGTATCGTCGGACTCAGCATCATCTTCGTCTTCGACTTCACTTTGGTTAGGCCAAACGAGCCTGTTGGTAACTGGTTCTCTCTCAAGAGGCTTTCTTTGTTTCCTTTGAGGCACATTCGAACTAGTTTCTGCCTTAGGTTCGCTGGCAGCCTCCCTTTCAGCTTTTCGCCTTCTTTGATATCTCCTCCATTGGGATCTCGACATAGGATTTTTTCCTTTGTAGTTGCTGGACACTTGAGCAACCTTGGGTGCAGCAACTTGAGGCTCTTTCTTCTGAACTAAAGAGGAACCTCTTGGCACTTCGAAAGAATGCCATTTCTCTTCACTTGGCCTTTTCCGGCCAGATGTTTTGTACCAAGTGTCTACTGGTACATTTGTTGGAGGCCTAAAAGTCAATGGCCTCTTGTCTTGATTAGAACCCCTTCTGGGATCATGTCGAAGGTCAGCATTCTCCCTTCTCTTGTTCGCTGCTCTCACGCCTTGTATGTGCTCAGCAGCTTTTTTATCAAAGATAGAACTGCATCTTGGACACAGCATCACCTCTGATTTCTTCTTCTGGCATCTTTGTAAAAAATCTGCCAAGTTTTCGTTTTCCCTAGGGAAAGCCGTTTTATTTGCCTGCTCTTGCCTTATGGCTTCTTCTGAAGCTTTAGGGTCAGAAAGTTCAACCATATTGATATTCATTGTATCTTTATTAGCAAGAGTTAGTTGCTTCATTTGTGTCTCCAGATTCTCCGTCTGGCCTTGAACAGTGGCCAAGTGGGAACTGGGCTTTGGTCCAGTTTTTTGTGCTTCAGCAGTCTTCGACTTCGGGTCTTCGACCGCTTTCTGGACAGCCTCAATTGTCTTCCTGGATAAATTTCCAGAAAAACTGCCAAAGATTGGCATGTTGATGTGGTCCTTTGAGACCTCGACCATGGTAATGCCTGGCTTCTTCGACTGGATCCTGGTTGCCTCTATCATGTTCACCTCAGAGGGTTCTGCATAGTGGGCTTCAGCTTTCAGTGGATTGGAGTCGACAGCCATGGGGGATTTGTCAGCAAACTTTAATCTCCCTTCCTCAATAGCGTCTTGCACAAGATTCCTGAAAAGAAAACATTGAGAAGTTTTATGGCCCAAAAAATTATGATATTTGCAAAAACCTCTCTTCTTTCTTTGATCAAGAGGAGGCACTTTTACCCCAGGGGGTACTATCATTTGGCCATCTTTAACTAGCAAGTCGAATATTTCATCACATTTTGTGATATCAAAACTATAAGTCTTTTTTGGGAACCTATCGTTGGTCCTATCCGGACCAATGGGATTTTTCCCGTTTGAGGGGACTAACTGTTTACAAGAGTATGGAGGCCCTTGTTTTAGTTCTGCTAAATCGACTTCTCCTTCTTCGACAGCTAAAGTATCGTCGAAGGGTTCTAGATCTTCGTCATCCATCTCAATGTACGCTATTCTCTCTCTCTTGTGAGTTTTTGTTGCCTTAGCTTTTTCAGCTTTGAGGCGTTCGACTTGTCGAACTCTATCGGCCAGTTGGGCCATGTCTCTTAGGTACTGGGTGTCTAGCTTCTTCCTAATGGAATAATCTAAACCACCTGCGGCCATTTCGACCAACTCATGTTCTGGCACTTGTGTAAAACATCTCGCCTTAAGCAACCTAAACCTATTCAAATATTCGTCTATAGGTTCAGTGAAACGTCTCTTCACACTCGCCAGTTCTTTCAGGCTTATCTTGGTTTGCCCCATATAGAATTGTTCATGGAACAATCTTTCCAACTGGGTCCAATGGTGGATCGAATTGGGGGGTAGAGTTGTGAACCAAGTAAAAGCGTTCTTGGTTAAGGAACTTGGGAAGTATTTGATCCTTAGGTTTTCATTGTTTGAAATGTCTCCTGCTTCGATCAAATACCTCGCCACATGTTCGACAGTAGATTCTGTCGTGTCCCCAGAGAACTTAGTAAATTTGGGGACTTTGCTTCTAGGAGGTAAGTCAGTTTGTAACACATATTCTGACAATGGAGATGTAAAGTTGGGCCTTCGAAAGCCCATGTTCATTCCATTCTGAGTCATGATTCTTTCGATCATGGTTGCCAGATTGTTTTCCAAACCCATGTTTTGGTATTGGACATGCTGAACCACTTCGTCAGCATTTTGGTTTCTGTTAACTAACCTTACCTCTGGGGCTATTACCCTAGGTTCTTCGACAGGTTGTTCGACAGACTGTTGAGCCTGATTAATGGTGGTTTCTTCCTCTACAAATATCCCCTGATTTCCTCTTGTTTGCGCCCTTTGGGGCTGTCGAAGAGGTGGGGATACTCCAAAGAAGTCAGCCAAACGCGTCATTTGCGCTGTAACTTGCTGATTCGATTGAGTAGTATTTTGTATTAGAGGATTTAGCACTGTACTCAAAGTTTGTGCCAACATTTGCACCATATCATGGTTGCTTTCGTCCATCTGTTGCCTCAAGACTGCTGTCGAGGCGTTTGTAAGGCCATGGGCTACTTGGGACGTTCCTCCTAAGAGTTGGGTCCTATTTCTATTCGCCATGCCTACTCCAGAGCCTTGGAGTGGCGAAGAGGCACTCACGAAAGGGTCTGAATAAGTGGACGCAGCATTCGTCAGGCTTGCCACTTCAGAAGTTGGCATACCATAGAATGGAATAAATCCTGGGGGAACCACAGGCCTTGTGCCTATATTTCCCCTTGGAGGGGGAGTTCCCAAAGGTATTCTGGGGCCTGCAAACGAAGTTATTGGCCCCGTGGTTGTGACTGACACTGCTGGTGTCGAACCAACATTCGTCGCTTCACTCACGGTCATATTAACCGTTGCTCCCACACTTGGTGGTGGAATTTCGTTATTGTTTGGCGGATTCGCCATCTCTTCCCTTCTTCTGGCAGTATTGTTATCGTTAGTGTATATTCTACCACTCCTCAATAACATACAACTCGAAAAGATGAGAGTATTTTTCAACAATCAACACACAGTCCCACCGGGTGTGCCAATTTGTTTACCTTGGGTTTTGGTAAACAACCGCTGATCCTCCAAATGGTTACTTATTTGGTTACTCGCAGGATCGATCAGATTGATCCTATGGACATAGGTTGATTTTGAAGTTTGATTAAGGTGGATAAGGCTTTAAGTAAAATGTTTCAAGTAAATTGCATAAAGGAAAAGGCTTGGTAGAATAAACAAGGCTTTAAAGTAAAGGTTCGACAGGAATTTAAAGGAGAAAAGCAAGTAAAATACTGGAAAAGTAAATGACTTTAATTGATAAAATTGGTGTTTCACACATACATTTCTCAACAATTCTTTCGCTCACACTGGGTACTTGAATCTAAATGAGTGACTATGTATTTATTTGTGAACACACGCGAGAAACTACATGTCTACTCCTATTTATACTAAAACATTCCAAGTAACCGTCGGGCAGTTACACTGCTTCGAGATCAAGCCACTTGGCACGTTCCCCATGCTCGACGCTCCAGATCCTTGCACGTTTGCACGTAGTAACTGCTGGAAACCGTTTTCCCTCCAAAGCTTTGAATTTCAAACTGCTCCACTCTGGATCATCGAACACCTTCATCAAGAGACGTCTTCGACGAAAACTCCTTCGACGTCGAAGGCAATCAGCCTTCTTCCTTGGAAGAAATCTTCTAAGTATTTTGCCATCTTTCGACGGGCACTTCGACAGGCTTAGTCAGTTGAAAGCATCTTTCAGCTTTTAATGGCTGCCATCAATCAAAACAAAGGTGTCGAATTTAGGAGCCAACAATAGCCTGGAGCAAATCTCTGCCTGAGTCACTTGGGGCATCCCAACAACGAATCTTGTCTAATCAAACACCTTCTGATGGCATGGCAAAACACTTCTAACAGGGGCACCTCCCTACATCCTGAAAGCATGGACATAGTCGGAAAAAATACTATGCATCATCAAAGACCCGCTAGGTCGACATACCTAGGCAAAAATAAGGGCTTCCCGGCGAACCAAAAGGGTTCGGGCAAAATGAAGGGATGAAATAAAAAAATCTGTACACCCGGCAAGTCGAAAGCCTGAAAAGGCGGCTTGGGCAAAAATGGGTATCCCGGTGGACTGAAAACCCGAAAGGGCGGTCCAGGCAAAAGTTAGGGATCAAAGCGTACGACTATGTCCTGCCATCTTGTCACCTGCCTACCTGAAGAAGGTTTGACCCTCAACAAGCTATCAGCACCTCTTAGGTCTTCCTCTCCCACCTCAGAAACAGGTGCAATAAGGAGTTGTCTAAAAGCAATCTAATTGTTATGTTCTCCAGGGTACCAAGGTAGGTTCAGCTAAAGAATATAACCAATACATATTAATTCCCCAGAGAGTGATTCAGTAAAACAGTGCATTCTTCTCCAGGCAGAGTTATCAAGTCTCAAGGAAATTGGGTATCCTCCGGCAGATCCCAACATTCCCCAGCAGTATACATATATTCTTAACAAGCATCCCCGGCAGTCTTGGTCTAAAGATTGTTCCTCGGCGGCAGACCAACATTCAAAGGAATCGCTTCCCCGACATAGTTCAAAATTTCCCCAAGAGAATCCAATCTAGTTCCCCAGGAAATTTGGAATTCATATCCCCAAGCAGTAAGCTTATCCCCAGTAAATTCTGGAAGCTTATCCTTCGCAGAGCGAACGCGTCTCCCGGCTTTATTCAAAGAGTTATTTCCTTAACAGGATATAACTGGGTTATCCTCAGCCAAAAGCCACGGAAAGAGCGTCCTCGACGAAGTCTTCTTACCCCAGCGAAGTCCATCAACACTTCCAACAACAAGGGTATCCCCAGCAAATTATTATCAACACTCAGCAAGGCATCCCTCTTCCCACAGAGTATTGCTTCCCAGCATGGTCGCTAGAGTATCTTTTATCCCCGCAGAATCTTCCATTTGCCAAGTTTATTCCGCAACGGAGTCATCTTCTCCTACCGGTATTCTTGCAGTTATCATCCCCAGCGGAAGCAAAATTTATTCTTCAACATCAGCCCAGGATATGACTTCCCGGCACCCGTCAAGGATTTACTTTCCCAGACGAAAACATACATTCATAAAACATCACATACATCATTATAGCATGCATAGACGCATTATATCATACAAATCTCATTTATGTTGAGAACATCATTTCTTGATCCATATCATGCATTGCATATGACTGACCTTTACCTTTCAGGAAAGATGCAGTTGAAATTCTCAATCATATTTCAAGACCTAGATCGGTTCAGTTAATCGACTCCAAAGATTTCTTATCCAGTCCCAGGCCTTCTCTAGTCCAGCTAAATCGACTCCCAACAGATTTTTCTGATAAAGACTCAGTAGAAGTTATCCCAGATTATAATTTCCTATTGGTTCTCTCTCCGACGGTGCACGAGGTTTCCATTGTAGGTTCCTTTTCAGATTATAATTTTCCTATGGTTCCCTCTCCGACGGTGAGTGAGGTGATAATTCCTTTTCAGATGGTTCCCTCTCCGACGGTGAGTGAGGTGATAATTCCTTTTCAGATGGTTCCCTCTCCGACGGTGAGTGAGGCGATAATTCCTTTTCCTATGGTTCCCTCTCCGACGGTGAGTGAGGTGATAATTCCTTTTCAGATGGTTCCCTCTCCGACGGTGAGTGAGGTGATAATTCCTTTTCCTATGGTTCCCTCTCCGACGGTGAGTGAGGTGATAATTCCTTTTCATATGGTTCCCTCTCCGACGATGAGTGAGGTGATAATTCCTTTTCCTATGGTTCCCTCTCCGACGGTGAGTGAGGTGATAATTCCTTTTCAGATGGTTCCCTCTCCGACGGTGAGTGAGGTGATAATTCCTTTTCCTATGGTTCCCTCTCCGACGGTGAGTGAGGTGATAATTCCTTTTCAGATGGTTCCCTCTCCGACGGTGAGTGAGGTGATAATTACTTTTCCTATGGTTCCCTCTCCGACGGTGAGTGAGGTGATAATTCCTTTCAGATTATAATTTCCTATGGTTCCATCTCCGACGGTGAGTGAGGTGATAATTCCTTTTCAAATTAGAATTTCCAATGGTTCCCTCTCCGATGGTGCGTGAGGTGATAATTCCCTTTCAGATTATAATTTCCTTTGGTTCTCTTCCCGATACTGCGAAGATGGTAATTCCCACCAAGATTTTCTCAACGAGCGTTGTTGAAGTTAAAGTCACCCAAGGTTCTCTTACCATTCATGCTAAGGTAGTAACCATCCCTGGTTCATTCATCATCTTTTGAAGCTCCAGACTCAGCTCCTGTAACCAGTCAGGACATTACTATGTCAAGCATCTGAAAACCAGTTCTTGCAACATGTCAGGTACTCTTTTTTCTTTTGCAGGTATGCAGGTTCTCGCTAAAGAATCTCTTACGCGATCAACATCCAGATGGCATCTATAAGCCCATCATCCTATTCATCAACCTCTAAATGGCATCTATAAGCCCATTCCCACCACACTGCTACTATGTGAGCGCAAATTTCTGGGCACTCTAGTGTCCAATCATCTTCTACCTTCGGATTACGAAAGGCACGTCAGCCAATCTGCATCCTCAGGTCTAAGAAGATTGAACAGGGGCAACTGTTGTACCCCAAAATTTGCCCTCCCATATTCTTCAGGAAATTGCCAAGTCAAACTGCAAAAGTTCCCCAAGGGTTGCACAGTTCAAGGGCCTCCTAAGCAGTCAAGATTAGGGTTTTTGTCTTGATCAAGAAAGTGAAGCTTTCAAAGGTCCAATCAAGTCCCACATGCCTATAAATATGGTCAAGCATCCTCATACCAAGTTTCAAGACTTTCAGCACAAAATTGCACAGTCAAAAACCCTAACTGCACTACAGTCAACTGTAGGGGCAAAATGGTCATTTGACAGTCAGAAGTTCAAATTTTTGGTCAACATATCATTTTGAAGCCACAAACATCATTTGATCAATGCTTGATCATGATTCTCAAAGTTTGGCTCAAAAATCATCAAGATGCAAAAGTTTCCTTATTTGGACAGTTGAAAAAGTCAACTGTAAATTGACCAGGGCATAACTTTCACATGGATTATCAGAAAAATTCCATCCAAAGCTCATTTTGAAGAGAAAGACATTTCCTACAACGCATCTTCATACTTCAAGTCCAAGAAATTCTCTCACAAAAAGTTATCAATTTCAACATTATAGGTCATTTTCAAAAGTCAACAAAAAGGGACTTTAAGTCAAAGGCCATAACTTGAGATTGGTAAATCAAAATGACATGGGACCAAAGACATTGGTTAGAGGACTCAAAGACCTTTCCAAAATGTCCAAGAACATGAGAAAAGCTTAAAAATTGAGCAAGTTATGCCTTGTGGAAGTTGGGAAAGTTTTGGATATTTTGAAAAGTCAACATTGATTCAAATGACCTAAAATTGCTAATGGGCCCATTTTTCTTCCATAATTCATCATCCATGACATGTGCACGACCACTTGGCCCAAAGGGAAGTATTTCTTCATTTTTATTTATTTATTTGAATTTTTATTTATAATAATTCATTTAAATCAAATTAAATATATGAAAAATATGTAATCTAGGTTTTATAATCTCTTTGTGCACAAAATCCACTCAATAATTCGTGTGAAATCAAATAGGGAAAGATTTGGAGTGATTAGATCATAATTGATACAAAAATGCATGGAAAAGATTGAAAAAACAAAGCTTGAAAATCAAATCTTCAAAACCATCATTGCAAGGGATTTGATTTGTTTTTCTTAACCTAATTGATTCATACATAAGCCAGGAACACAACCCTAATCATCACACACACGCAGCTGCTCAGAAACTTGAAAAGAAAAACTGAAAATTTTGTCTAAAAACTCAAATCTGAAAACACCCTTACAAGGCGATTCAAGTCTCAAAACCTATTCCATTAGCTTCTTGGAGGATTATAGGACATAACTGAATCATTCCTCAAGCCCCATACTCAAGGAAACGCAAGGTTACCATTGAAATTGGTAAAGGAAATTCCAAAACTGTTTTCCATTATCCATGCATCTTTAACATATTTTGTTGTCATGTTTATGTTTATGATGAAGTTTGCAAGCTAATCATATGATTTAATTGAAGTTTTACACATTCTATGCCAAGATACCATGTTCGTTTTCTAGGGTTTACAGGATTGGAAATTAGGGGTTTTTGAATGAGGAAAAATTAGAACCCCTGAGTACCACCATTGACACGAGCAAGACTGGACGAAGAAGAAGCCACCATCGCGCCTAATTTATGGAGCCCCTGGGGCTATTCGCTATTTTTTTGTATCATACCTGTGGCAACGCGTGAAAACCGTTGCCTATGTTTCTTTTGTTTTCAGAAAAATAAAACACGAAGAAGAAGATGATATCGTGGAAAGACGCGATGGGCCAGTTTAAATTTCGCGCGCGGAGGCCCCACTAACCTTGTTTTATTTTATATTGTTTCTTTTGTATAATATAATCAGAATGCGTGAATTGGCTTAGTGGCATACGTGTTGGGTGGCAAAGCACATGACCTGGGTTCGAACCCCAGGTCTTCATTGTTTCAATATTATTTTTCCATGTACGTTCACATGCAGCTTCAGTGTAAAGGACCATCATGCACCTTCCAGATCCAATGTCCACGCGTCCAACCTCATCCATCCAAGGGCCAGGAATTAGGGAGCATGATAGGCTGCAGTCAACGTGCTACATGCTAGTGAAAAAGTCCAACAAGGCCACAGTCAAATGGGCCTGAATTGCTAGAGAGAGACCTCCATGTTGGGGACTACAACCCCCCTAGGTTTGCCATATTTTTATTTTTTTTATCTTCTTTTTAATTATTGTTTTATTCAATTGATTAATTATTTTCATAAATATAAAAAATACACAAAAAAAAAAAAATCAGAAAAGATAAAAAATATAAAAAATATTTTTATTTCTAGTATTTTCATAAATAAATTTGCATGTAATTATTTAGTTTTAATTTAAGTTGTAATTTTAATACTTTTAACAAAAAAATCTAAAAAATGTAGAAATAGGTTTAAATAATAATTTTTCATCCCTTTTTATTTTTCTTTCATAAATATATTAAATACTTAAATATTTTACTTTTTATAATTAAATTGCATGAAAATAAAAATTAGGTTTAATTTAGATTAAAAACTTCAATATTTCTTAATAAAGTAAAAAATGACTAGAATTAGGGTTTGCCTCTTATTTTAATTTTAATTAATTCCTTTTCTATTAAATCCTAAAATACTAAAAAAAACACCAAAAACAAGTCCTTTCTTTCTTTTAACTTTAATTAATTATTTAATTTCATCATGTAATTTAATTTTGCAAAAGGATCCAACGCCCTCGTTTCGTTTAATTCTCATTAATTCGCGTATTTATTTTATTTCATTATAATACTTATGTATCTCTCCCGAAACCCTGTAATTAACTTTCTCGCACTTTTAATTCTTTTAATTTCTTTATTTTTCTGTCAAATCGGGTCCTGGTTAATTTTGGCGATGTGGACCCGCGCCTTTGTAATAGTTTAGGAACTTTACCTTTCTCGCATTTTTTTTAACTGTTAATCAAATGACATGAAAGAATGTATGGACAAAATAAAAACAAGCGTAGAACACCAATAAACATGACAAGATAGATACAAATGAAAACGACACACGAATCGCACACACCACCCCTAGGGTACGCCTCACTGTTGCCTTGCCTCGAAAGGGGATCGTCGAGTAGAGGATGTTTTAGTAAGTCCTCATGATCCGGGAACCTGGCATGAGGGTAGCTTCTAAGGTGTCTTCCCATTGCTATGGTGATCACCATGTCCCTACAAACTCGAATTGACCCGAACACCTCCAACGGTGGTGCTACCTACCTCTCAATGGTGGGATGGCACTACTTTAAAGGACATCTACACAGACGAATTCCTTAGGGTAGGTAGACGACTCTAGATACTTGCTCTAAATTTCAAAACAAATCAAAAATACTTTTCACGCCGACACCTTTTCAAAAGCTTTCGAAAGCAAATTTTCAAACACTCTTGAGGACCGATACAAGAGTCGAACTGGAATTTTAAAAGAAACTTTTTAAAACCCACATTTGAAAAGCAAACAAACCATTTTTGAAAACACAATGAGCAAGTATCTAAGAGCCCATGGATAACCATGGATAGAAAGGGTGCTAACACCTTCCCTTCCTATAACCTACCTCCCGAACCGAGAGCAATCTCTTTAAGGAATTTTTCTGTGCTTTTGTCCTTTCCATTTGGAGAAAATAAAAGACGGTGGCGACTCTTGCTTACCGCGACATTTCGCGAACCAGCGTTAAACAGTCAGTTCCAGATCCACCGATCACACATACCATGGCCCATTTTTGAAGGCAACAAGTGGATTGAAACCCTAGGGGTGCAAGTGTGCATTGTGCTTGTTTTTCATGCATTTTTGTCTTTGATTAGGTCAAACTATTTGTTGGTTTTGATTTTGCATACAAACCCAAATTCTCTAATCATGGCATAATTGAAAGCATTAAGTGCGTAAAAATAAATCTAAGCTATTATAACTTTGATATAGGGAGGGGGGTACAAATTTGAATAGGGTATATTTGACAAGAAATATAAAACCCTAATTACTATTACATCCAAATTGAATATCAAATGCAATCAATATTTAAATGTACAATATTTAAATAAATAAGAATAAACAAATATCAAATAAAAAATGTTTTTATTTGTTCATGTATGCAAAAGTATTTTTTAATGTAAAAAAAGGTATAAAAAAATAAAAAGATTAATTTTATTTAATTTAGGGTAAAAACCCTAATTTCTTTAGGAAAATAAATATAATGTATTAATTATGTACAAAAATGTAAAATATATTTTAAAAAAAGTGTTTTTTTATAAAATAATAATAAAAATAAACATGTAATATTTTTGGGTTTTTTTATTCTAATTATTTAGTAATATATATATATATATATATATATATATATATATATATATATATATATATATATATATATATATATATATATATATATATATATATATATATATATATATATATATATATATATATATATATATATATATATATATATATTAAATATATATAAAATAAAATAAAGTATTTACAAAAATAAAATATATTCAAGAAAATATTTTAGTGTGAATAAAATTATGAAATACAAAATAAAAGTATTATTTGCATTATTTTTAAATTCAAACAAAATAATATAAAAACATATAAAATGTTTTAATGCTAGTAAAAATTAAAATAAATACCAAATAAATGTAAAAAATTATAAAAATATTTTTTGAGCATTTTTTTATGTTTGAAAATAAAATATCAAAGTCAGAAATGAAATTAAAATGCAAAAATAATAGAAATACAAAGAAATGGGCCAGGGGGTGCTGAAAGTAAGCTGGGAGGTGTCGGAAGCAAGAAAGCCAGGCCCAACCCAGACTTCATCTTCTTCCTTGTGACAAACAGAAAAACGCGCGTGGCTAGTTCAAACCTGTATCTCCTGTTTCAGTGCTTTTTTGACAAAACTAAAAACATGAAACTTAGAGAGCATCAAACAACGATTTCAAACATATAAAACATTAAACCTAACTCTCAAAGACCAGAGAGAATTTCTCTGGCCCTAATTTCTAACCTAGTTTTTTCAGAAAGTTCATGGATGAAATTCTCCTAGCACGATTAATATAAATGAAAACTAAGCATATGTATGGTTTCAGGGAAATGAGTACAACATCTTTTATTCACAAACCTAAGGCTAAATGTTTCTAAATAGAGAGATAGAAGTTCATGAAAAAACCTGTTTCAGCTGAGTTCGAGTTGGACAATGCAACAACTTTCAATGGGGCCTGAGATTCTTTTGAGCTTGCTTGATGTCCCCTGAACCTTTCCCAATGCTTGGTTTGTTTTGAAGTAGTCTGAATCGTTCTATAGAACTCAACCTGCAAAGCTTCAAAACAAAAATGGTGATGTGTGTAAATGGAGTTACAGTAGCTTGTGAATGGTCTGGACAGCTTAGGTGTATTGTTTAGAATGTGTTTGAAGTGATTTGGGACAAATCGCACGAGGGGATTTGGTTGTGGCTTGTGATTTGCAGAACTTGCCCTGTTTTGGGCAGAAATTAAGATTTTGTGCTTAAGGGGGTTTGAGAGGTCAAAGGCTCGTGTTTTTGGCTTATATATATATATATATATATATATATATATATATATATATATATATATATATATATATATATATATATATATATATATATATATATATATATATATATATATATATATATATATATATATATATATATATATATATATATATATATATATATATATTAAATATATTAAATATATATAAAATAAAATAAAGTATTTACAAAAATAAAACATATTCAAGAAAATATTTTAGTGTGAATAAAATTATGAAATACAAAATAAAAGTATTATTTGCATTATTTTTAAATTCAAACAAAATAATATAAAAACATATAAAATGTTTTAATGCTAGTAAAAATTAAAATAAATACCAAATAAATGTAAAAAATTATAAAAATATTTTTTGAGCATTTTTTTATGTTTGAAAATAAAATATCAAAGTCAGAAATGAAATTAAAATGCAAAAATAATAGAAATACAAAGAAATGGGCCAGGGGGTGCTGAAAGTAAGCTGGGAGGTGTCGGAAGCAAGAAAGCCAGGCCCAACCCAGACTTCATCTTCTTCCTTGTGACAAACAGAAAAACGCGCGTGGCTAGTTCAAACCTGTATCTCCTGTTTCAGTGCTTTTTTGACAAAACTAAAAACATGAAACTTGGAGAGCATCAAACAACGATTTCAAACATATAAAACATTAAACCTAACTCTCAAAGACCAGAGAGAATTTCTCTGGCCCTAATTTCTAACCTAGTTTTTTCAGAAAGTTCATGGATGAAATTCTCCTAGCACGATTAATATAAATGAAAACTAAGCATATGTATGGTTTCAGGGAAATGAGTACAACATCTTTTATTCACAAACCTAAGGCTAAATGTTTCTAAATAGAGAGATAGAAGTTCATGAAAAAACCTGTTTCAGCTGAGTTCGAGTTGGACAATGCAGCAACTTTTAATGGGGCCTGAGATTCTTTTGAGCTTGCTTGATGTCCCCTGAACCTTTCCCAATGCTTGGTTTGTTTTGAAGTAGTCTGAATCGTTCTATAGAACTCAACCTGCAAAGCTTCAAAACAAAAATGGTGATGTGTGTAAATGGAGTTACAGTAGCTTGTGAATGGTCTGGACAGCTTAGGTGTATTGTTTAGAATGTTTTTGAAGTGATTTGGGACAAATCGCACGAGGGGATTTGGTTGTGGCTTGTGATTTGCAGAACTTGCCCTGTTTTGGGCAGAAATTAAGATTTTGTGCTTAAGGGGGTTTGAGAGGTCAAAGGCTCGTGTTTTTGGCTTACAAGGATATGCAAAACTTGTTTGAAAACTTAGCTTGAGTTCAATATATCAGATCTGTGTGTTCTTGACTTTTGGTACAATGCCTTAGTTTTGAAGCAAAGATGTGAAGTGACCAAGCTATGGCCTGTACAGGCTAGCTCCAAGCATGCTCAAGTTGGTGTACTATGCCTGAGATTAGGGAACTTGTTTTCTGCAAGTAAAAAAGTCCAAGGCTCAAGAAAATGCAATTTGACATAAAGTTTCCTTTATGAAAATGAAAGTGTGACCTTTATGCTCAAAATGGAAATGTTCATTGTACAATGCTCTCTTAATCAGAACAATGCCAATGTCCAATGTATCTGCATTCAATTTGAGTGTAAATTGGTTTAGGGGCCTGTAATTATGTACTAAGCTAGTTTGGTCAGATTTTGCAAGTGGTATGAACATGTATTGGCCATGGTTACAAAGTGAGTTTTTGCCAACTTCAAGCATTCGATTCTCCCTAACCATAAAGGTGTTTGAGTAGTTCTTGGACAATTTGGAAAGATTGAAACATGTACTATAATCCATATTTGAAATGAAACTTAAGACTCCAAGTTTAACTATGTGTAAAATGGCCAAGAAGATGGGTCTAAATCCTGCCTAAACTAGGGCAAAATTTCTCTAAGTTAAAAGTTTTAGGTACCCTTGTTCCAAAAATCATAACTTGAGATCCAAGCTTCTTTTGAGAAAACTTTGTGAATCAAAGTTGTAGAATTTGTGATGGACTACAACTTTCATGTTGTAAGTTTTGTTTGAATCCATTTTCATCTTGGTGAAAATATGGGACAAAGTTAGAAAAATTAAGAAAATTTCATAACTTAGAAAATTTCTAAGTTATGAAAATTTTCAATTTCAAACCCTAATTTGTAATTTTGGGTTTCTTGATGAAAAAGTTTCATAATTTGACATATCTTGATGAAAAATTACCCTTGGCACATGATTTTGACCAAAAAGTCAAAGTTTGACTTTTCAGTGTACAGTCAAATTTTGATCAGTTGACTAAAAAATTCATCTGTCAATCCAATGCATTTGAGATCTTTTGAACTTGTTGAATGGGTCAAGACAATGTCATTGAGTCCTTGAGTCCATGGTTGAGCTTGATTTGCCATTGGCTAGGTCAAACAGTCAAAAACTGCCTTTGTACAGTCAAAACCCTAAAAATGACCATTTTGCCCTTTTTGTGATCTGATCAAATTTCTTGTGGAATTGTGATTCAAACTTGATCAAATGGTTCATATGAGTTCATAATGTTGATGTGGGTCAAAATTCATGAGGTTTGACTGTCAATTGGCCACAATTGACTTTTTCCCCAATATAGCTGATTTCTAGGTCAACTGTCCAATTGACTGGGCAAAAATTTGATTCAAGGCTTGAAACTTGGTATGGACAAGCTTGTGAGTCCAACATGAAGTATGAAAGTCACTTTGGGAATTGTAGGTCAAAATATCCCCGTGCAAGCTCAAACCCTAATTCTAGGTCAACAGTGCAAGGAGGTGTCTTGAGCAGAGCAAACCCTAGCTTGGTCTTGAGTTCCAAGAGTCTTGTGATGAGAAATGTTGATAAAATGAGAGGGAAAATTTTGGGGTACAACAGTTACCCCTGTTCAATCTTCTTGAACTTGAAGAGTTAGATTGGCAAGTTTGCCTTTCGTGACTCAAAGGTAAAAGAGGATTGGACACTAGAGTGCCCGTAAATTTGCACTCGTCAAAATATTGTTGGGGGAATGGGCTTAAAGATGCCATTTGGAGATGATAGAATCTTGCTGGAGATGGGCTTAAAGATGCCATCCAAGAATGTTTGCTGAACTGCAATGTTGTACGTTAGAAGAATGAGCATCAAAATGGTATCCGTGTCTAGAATGCATTTGAACTGTATCTGGAGACTGAATTTGTATGAGCAAAATAATGGCGTCCGTGTCTGGAGCATATCCAAGCTGTAACTGAAGTTGAGATCTATATGAGTAGCAGAATGACTTCCGTGTCTAGAGTGTATCTGAAACTGTAACTGGGATCTGAATAAGTGACAGAATAACTTCCGTGGCGACTGCACTGGGGAGAATCAAACTGCTGGTGTAAGGGCCATAATGGCATCCGTGTTTGGAGAGTATTTGAACTTGAAGTTGATAGTTGAATCTGAATGAGGGATAGAATGGCCGCCGTGTCTGGAGCGTATCTAGTCTGTATCGATTGTTGAAGTCTAAATGAGTAGTAGAATGACCGCCGTGTCTGGGGTGTATCCGTACTGTATTTTGGCTTGAAATTCTGAATGAGTAATAGTGATCGTCGTGTCTGGGGTGTATCCTTACTGTATCTGAATAATTGTTAATGATAGCCTTTTAATCTTATCCTGAAAAGGGTAAGATGTTAGCTAAAACACAAAGTCATGTTACATGATATGTATGATGCAATGAACTGTGTTTCATCAATGTTTATGATATATAAATGTAATGGATGTGCATGTAAGCTGAGCAGCTGTCTTGCTGAGGAAGATAAATCCTTGGTAACTGGAGATAATGAAATCTTTGACTGCTTCCGGGGAAAGTAAATTCTTGACCGATGCTGAGGGTTCAGAAATCTTTGATTGTTGAAGACGAGAAATCCTTGCGGACTGCTTGGGGATTAAAGATCTTTGATTGTTGAAAATGAGAAATCCTTGGACCACTGCTGGAGATTGAAAATCCTTGGCGACTGGTGGGGATTAACAAAAGTTTTGACAACTTCTGCGGGGAATGAGAATCCTTCATGACTTTCCTGGGAAATAAGGAAAACTCTAAAAATCTCTACTGGGGAGTTAAAACCTGGGAGACTTCTGCTAGAGAAATGAGACCAAGAATCTTCGATCTGCTGGGAAATAACTCTGTGGGGAGAATGCTTACTCGGCCGGAGAAATCAGGAGCTTGGGTTGTACGCCAATCTACTGAGGAAGCATCCTAGTTGGGGATAAGACAAGAAGTTAACTGCTATTTGTTTGGTTCTCATACTTTTAAGATAACCTGCTGGGGAAATAGGTTTAGAATATTCTAGCTCCACTGGGGATATGTATTTCAGGGTTTTCGGGCTCCACTAGGGATCTTGAAATTTAACTCCGCTAGGGACACCTACTCTAAGGCTTTAGCTTTGTTGAGGATCTGAACGATGTACTGTAGGGGATTTCTTCTGGAATAGCACAAAGATATCTTCCTACACCCTCAACCTACCAGTAATTATCCTTTCTCAATTTCGTTTTATTTGTAAGCAGTGATTATATTCAAATGCATATGCTTATTTAACAAAACTTTGGACGTTTTCAAATAAAACATAAGTGTAAAAAGAAAGGCAAGCAAATTTCTGTACTTTGAAGTATCTTTGTATTAACTTTTGTAAGTATCTTTGTACAAAGGAGACAGACATCCTAGTAAGAGAATGTTGTCGTGAAAAATTGAAAAATTTTATACAAAAAGAAAGATGGCTATGTGTAATAACTCCATGGGGTTCCCATTCTGCTATAGCCTTCACAACTCTGAGTATCTTATCAATTCGCTGCTTTGTCCGTTGATTGATTAGATTGATCATAAGCTTGGAGCTCGTTAGTGAAGAGATTGTTCTTAAAGTGATCTGACGAGACATAGTCATACGCTTTTATTCCCTAACTTTTGCCTGGACCGCCCTTTCGGGTTTTCGATCCACCGGGAAACCCTTTTTTGCCCAAGTCGCCCTTTCGAGTTTTCAACTTACCAGGTGTACATATTTTTTTTTATCCCTAATTTTTGCCTGAACCGCCCTTTTGGGTTTTCGATTCACCGGGATGCCCATTTTTTCCCAAGTCGCCCTTTCAGGTTTTCAACTTGTCGGGTCGTTTTATGCATAGTATATTTTGACTATGTTTGTGTTTGCAGGGTGCGGCAAGTCGTCGCCTTCCATGGTGGTCAGAATCATTGCCCCACCAGAAAAGATGCTCTTGATCACAAATGGTCCTTCGTAAGTAGGAGTCCACTTGCCCTTGGGATCATTTTGCGGCAAGATGATCCGCTTGATTACAAGATCTCTGACTTGATATACTTGACGTTTGACTTTCTTGTTGAAAGCCTTGATCATCCGTTTTTGGTACGTCTGACCATGACAAACAGCAGTAAGTCGTTTCTCGTCGATCAAGTTAAGTTGATCAAGCCGGGTCTGAATCCAATTGTCTTCACTCAAACCAGCATCCTTCATAATCCTCAAGGAAGGAATCTGAACTTCCATAGGTAAAACAGCTTCCATGCCATATACCAAAGAAAAGGGGGTTTCCCCTGTTGAGGTGCGTGCCGTGGTACGATATCCATGCAGAGCAAACGGTAACATCTCATGCCAGTCCTTGTAGGTGAATGTCATCTTTTGAATGATCTTCTTGATATTTTTGTTCATGGCTTCAACAACACCGTTCATCTTTGGCCGATAGGGAGATGAATTGTGATGATAAATCTTGAACTGCTCACACAGAGCGGTGATCATAGTGTTGTTCAAATTCGTACTATTGTCTGTGATGATCCTGTCGGGGATACCGTAACGGCATATGAGGTTCTGCTTGATGAAGCGAGCAACCACATTCTTTGTAACAGAGGCATATGAAGCTGCTTCGACCCACTTGGTGAAGTAATCAATAGCGACCAAGATAAAGCGATGTCCATTGGATACCGTAGGTTTGATCTCTCCAATCATGTCAATGCCCCACATTGCAAATGGCCAAGGAGCTGTCAGAATGTTGAGAAGAACAAGAGGAATATGTACCTTGTCAGCATAGACTTGGCATTTGTGGCAAGTACGGGAATATTGATGACAATCAGCTTCCATGGTATACCAGTAGTAGCCTGCCCTTAGAATCTTCTTAGCCATCGTATGTCCGCTCAAGTGGGTGCCAAATGTGCCACTATGTATTTCGGTCATGATCAACTCTGCTTCAACCTTTTCCACACAATGAAGTAGAACACAATCATGGCTGCGCTTATAAAGGATGCCATTGCTTAGGAAGAACTTGGAAGCAAATCTCCTTAAGAACTTTTTATCATTGACTGAAGCTCCTTCAGGGTATTCTCTAGTCTGGAGATACCTTTTGATTTCATGAAACCAGGGTTGTTCCACTACTTCTTCGGTATTAATCTCGTGACAGTGTGCTGGTTTGTCCATTCGATCGATGGTGATTTGGGGAGCCTCATTATCCCAGTTGAGTTTAAACATGGAAGACATTGTAGCCAGAGCATCTGCTAGCTGATTTTCTTCTCGTGGGAAGTGCTCGAAAGTAATCTGCTCAAAATGAGGCAACAATGTCAAGACATGTTCTTTGTATGGGATAAGATTAGGATGTTTAGTGTCCCACTCTCCTTTGACTTGACTGATGACCAAAGCCGGGTCCCCAAATACAACCAAAGATTTTATTCCCAAGTCTATAGCAGCCTTGAGACCAAAGATGCAAGCTTCATATTCAGCCATGTTGTTGGTACAGCTGAAGCAAAGTCGGGCAGTGAAGGGTGTATGGCAACCTTCCGGAGAAATGAGTACCGCACCGATACCGTTGCCAAGTGCATTTGAAGCACCATCAAAGTACAGGGTCCATCGGGATCCTTGTTCAGGTCCGTCATACGGTCCGTTACTTTCAATGTTGTCCAATGTCATGATGTCCTCGTCAGGGAAGTCGAATCTCATAGACTGGTAATCTTCGACGGCTTGATGAGCTGGATGATCAGCTAGTACACTCCCCTTTATAGCTTTTTTGGTAGTATACTGGATATCATACTCTGTTAGGATCATTTGCCATCTAGCGATTCTTCCAGATAAAGAAGGCTTCTCGAAGATATACTTAATTGGATCCATCTTGGAAATCAGCAAAGTGGTATGAGTCAACATATATTGCCTTAGCCGGCGAGCATCCCATACCACAGTGCATCAAGTTTTCTCGAGCAGTGAGTAGCGAGTCTCACAGTCGGTAAACTTTTTGCTAAGGTAATAAATGGCATGCTCTTTTCGGCCAGACTCGTCATGTTGGCCTAGTACGCACCCCATTGAGTTATCCAAAACAGTCAGATACACGATTAACGGCCTTCCTTCGACGGGTGGCATCAAAATAGGAGGTTCCAGTAAATACTCCTTGATCTTATCAAAAGCAACTTGACAATCATTGTTCCATTCAACTACCTGATCTTTCTTCAATAGTTTGAAAATTGGCTCACAGGTAGATGTCAGGTGAGAGATGAACCTTGCGATATAGTTTAAGCGTCCCAAGAATCCTCTAACCTCCTTTTTAGTGCGAGGGGCGGGCATTTCTTATATAGCCTTTACTTTAGCTGGATCAACCTCAATGCCTTTGTTGCTGACAATAAATCCCAAAAGCTTACCAGACCTAACTCCAAAAGTGCACTTGCTTGGATTCAGTCTGAGCTTATATTCCTTCAACCTGGCAAACAATTTTTGCAGATGATCCAGGTGTTCTTCTTCTGTCTGTGATCGGGATATCATGTCGTCTACGTAGACTTCAATCTCATGATGTATCATGTCATGAAACAAAGCTACCATGGCGCGTTGATAGGTTTCCCCGACATTCTTCAGTCCGAATGGCATCACTTTGTAGCAGAAGCTACCCCATTGCGTGACAAAAGTAGTTTTCTCCATGTCCTCGGGGGCCATTTTGATCTGGTTGTATCCCGAGAATCCATCCATGAAGGAAAATACCTTGTGTTGAGCTGTGTTATCAACCAAGATGTCGATATGTGGGAGTGGAAAATCGTCTTTAGGGCTAGCCCTGTTTAAATCCTGATAGTCCACACACATTCTGACTTTGCCGTCCTTTTTAGGCACGGGAACAATGTTAGCAACCCGTTGTGGATAGCAAGTAACAGCCAGAAAGCCAGCGTTGAATTGCTTCATTACCTCATATTTGATCTTCTCAGACATGTCGAGCCTCATTCGTCAGACCTTTTGTTTGATCGGTGGACAGTCTTCTCTTGTAGGGAGACGATGAACCACGATATCTGTGTCTAATCCCGACATGTCTTCATAAGACCAGGCAAAGATCTCAACATATTCGTTCAACAACTGTACTAGACATTCTTTAACACTTGGTTCCAGGTTGGCACCCACTTTCACCTCTTTCTTGTCTTCCTCTGTTCCCAAGTTGACGGTCTCTAGCAACTCTTCAAGGGGCTGAATAGCCCTCTCTTCTTGTTGCAAAAGTCTGGCTAACTCTACCGGCACTTCATAGTCTTCGTCATCTTTGTACTCAGCATGATTGACCAAATCTTCAGAGTTACCGAAGGCTAAAGCAGAATAGTCACCCGTGGAATCTGGAGTGGATGGGTACCTGCATTTGTGAGTGTGGGTGTGTGTAAAGGATAGCCATCCTTAAACAAAACAAAAATGCAAAAGGAAAGAAAATGAACACAACAGTTTATAGATGAAAACGTCCAATGATTCATTAAAACATGGCATATGATAATGAAGAGAATCAAGCCCTTACAAATGGACCTATATTCCCCGGGCAAGGCATAAGGTGAAAATAGTGTACGAATTGTTTAGTTATTACATACCAAAATAGGAAATTGTTCAAAGATAAATTACTGGTTGATGAAGGTGATGGGAATAAAATCCTTTGCTTCCCAGTTGCTTAATCCCCCTTCGACGGTTGGAAAGATCCAATCCTCAAAGTTGTCCTCTTCATCATCATCTTCTACAACATTAATTCCATGGTGAGTGATTTTGACGGGTGGTCCCCCATCCTTGGAGTGACGCATAGATTTCTGGCATGCAGTAGTAAAACCTAGTCCAAACTTGTCCGTCTTATGGGGAAAATCAGGCAGTTGCCCCCACACTGTACTCTTTCCTTCTTTAATTACAGCCTCTGCGTCCTTGAGAGATGTCATCCTTGACAAATGCTTGGGAACGATAGGCACATCGACCATTGTCTTCGCAACTGCGACCTCAGGAGAAACTTCCTCAAAATGTTGAAAAGGCATTTCTATGAATTCGCCATCCAACTCCACATAGCGGAAGGAGTTGAGGTGACTTATCATGTATTCTTCCTCGCCGTGCACCATTATAATCTTACCCTGAACATGATATTTTAGCATCTGGTGTAAAGAGGAGGTAACTGCCCCAGCATAGTGGATTCACGGCCTTCCCAATAAGCACAAATATGAGGGACGGATGTCCATCACGTAAAAGGTAGAGTTGAAGATCTCGGTGCCTACTTTGATAGGAATGTCTACTTCCCCATGAACCATCCTCTTAGAATCGTCGAAGGCTCTAATAACGATGTTACTGGGTTTGAGGGTCAATCCTTCGCAGTCCAATCGGTCTAACGCTTTCTTCGGCAGCACATTCAAGGATGATCCACTATCCACTACGACATGGGCAAGGGTGGTTCCCCTGCATTCAACAGAGACATGTAGCGCGTCGTTGTGCTTCCTTCCCTTGGGGGTCAAATCAGCATCAGAAAATCCAAGGCCATTATCAGCAGTAAGACTGACCACGCACTCTTGAAACTGGTCAGCCGAAGTTTCTTGAGGCACATGTGCCGTCTTTAGAAATTTGATTAAGGCCTTAGCATGAGCCTCAGAGCAGAGTAAAAGAGCCAACATGGATATTTTGGAAGGGGTCTGCCTTAACTGTTCCACGACGTCGTAGTCGCTCTTTTTGATTATCTTTAAGATTTCTTCCATCTCTTTCTGGGTGGTTTCGGGGATTACCACAGTCTGAGCCTTCATCCTGACAGGCGCTTCTAGTATCCCCTTACCCTTATCGGTAGCAGCATCAGAGGGTCTAACTTCAGGTACATCAATTTCTTCAATTATCGGGCCTTGCACAGATGGCTTAACAGGCACGGAAGCTTTCGAGGGTCCGAAGACTGCTCAAGGGGGAGCAATCTCCGGAGAAAAAAATCCGTCCGCTGCGAGTTATCTTGCTTGTTCCTGCAATGTTCCCTATATCAGGGGTTTCATCATCAGCGTTCTATTGGACTGATTCAATCTGTTTGATACCATGATAGAAGATTACTCCTCCGTAGTTCCATGGTATCGTCTTGTTAGATTGATACGGGACAGGCCCCGACATGGTGATTTTTAACGGCACAAACTTAGGATCAGGCATAATCTTGACATGCCTTTTGTAAGCCTTGGGAAGATTGTCGGAGATGGTTATTATTGCGATGTCATTGGTTGAAGTAGCAAAAGTAGCAGGAGTAACATGAGTGAAGGTATCAACAGGAGTCTTTTGGAAGAGTATCTCTTGGGTATCCATCAGGCGTTGGATGCTTGATTTCAACATTGGGCAGTCAGCTTGTATGTTTAAACAAAAGTAACAATCTTTTCCACAGCCTGGGAATATCCCGGCTCTCATCAAATTCACTTTAATCACTGGTAACGGAGTCAAAAGGTCAGCAACATTGGTAACATGAAGGTCTTCCATAACGGCATGAACATTATGATCGTGCTTGGGCATCGGAGCGGATATCACGTTGGGCTTCTCAGGAGCATCAAACTCTACCTCCTTAGCGTCTATCAGGTCTTGGATTTTGTTCTTAAGCGCCCGACAGTTATTGGTATCATGTCCTACACTGTCAGAGTGGTAAGCACACTTTGCATTGGAGTGGTAATATGGATAAGAAGTATTAGGGTTCTTTGGCGCTTCCTTCAATTTGGTAAGATTCAGCTTTAGTAAATGAGGGAGTACTTGAGCTGGTGTCATGTTGATTCGGGTGAACTGCCGTTGTGGCCTTTCTACCCGTTGTTGATTAGATCTTGGCTGAGTGCCGCGAGGTTGATCATTTGAAGAGTTTTGAATTATCACAACCCCTACAGTTGGTCGGTGCTCTCCCCTTCCTTGATTTTTCTGAGAATAAAGAGCAGAAGCTTCCTTCTTAGCTGGGAAGGTCTTCTTAATGGCAGTGGACGCGGAGGCATCTTTCTGAATCTCACCACTTTTAATGCCGGCCTCGACCCTTTCGCCGGTCAAAATTAATTCGCTAAATCCTGCAGAGGAACTCCCGATTAAATGATTGAAGAAAGGGCCAGACAGGGTCCCTAAAAACATGTCAACCAACTCTCTATCCGACAATGGTGGCTGCACCCTTCCAGGAAGATCACGCCACTTCTGGGCATACTCTTTAAATCCCTCATTAGAAGCCATTCTTATACTTTGTAACTGAGTACGAGTGGGCGCCAAATCAGCATTGTATTGGTATTGACGGTAGAAAGCAGCAGCTAAGTCTTCCCAGTTATGAACCTCTGATCTCTCAAGTTGATAGAACCAGTCCAATTGTGTGCCTGACAAACTGTCTTGAAAAAAGTGTACCCAGAGGTCTTTATCAGATGAGTGGGTTTGGATCTTTCTGACATAGGATCTCAGATGCATCTTTGGGCAGGACAGACCGTCTGTTGTACCCCAAAATTTGCCCTCCCATTTTTCATTGATTTCTCATCACAAAGTCCTTGGAGATCAAGATCCAGTTAGGATTTCATCTGCTCAAGACTTCTCCTTGCACTGTTGACCCAAATTAGGGTTTGAGTTTGCACAAAGATGTTTTGACCTAAAATGCCTAAGATGACTTTCTTACTTCATGATGGACTCCCAAGGTTATCCATATCAAGTTTCAAGTCTTGATTCCAAGTTTTGCCCAGTCAATTGGACAGTTGACCTAGAAATCAACTGTATTGGGGAAAAAGTCAACTGTGGCCAATTGACAGTCAAACCTCATGAAAATTGACCCACATCAACATTATGAACTCATATGAACCATTTGGTCAAGTTTGGATCACAATTCCACAAGAAATTTGATCAGATCACCAAAAGGGCAAAATGGTCATTTTTAGGGTTTTGACTGCACAAAGGCAATTTTTGACTGTTTGACCCAACCAATGGCAAACCAAGCTCACATATGGACTCAAGGACCCCATGCAATTATATTTACTTTCTCAACAAGTCCAAAAGATTCCAAGTATACAAGATTGACAGTTGAATTTCCCAGTCAATTGATCAATTTTGACTGTATACTGAAAAGTCAAACTTTGACTTTTTGGTCAAAATCAAGAGTCAAGATTCATTTTTCATCAAAACATGCCAAATCATGAAACTTGTTCATCAAGAAATCAAAAATTGCAAATTAGGGTTTGAAATGAGAATTTTTCATAACTTAGAATTTTTCTAAGTTATGAAAAACCCTAATTTTTTCCCAACTTTGCCCCACTTTCTCACCAAGATTCATTTGGATTCAAGCAAAAGTCAAAACATGAAAGTTGTAGCTTGTTGCATAATCTACAACTTTGATTCACAAAGTTTTCTCAAATGAGGCTTGTATCTCAAGTTACAATTTTTGGAATAAGGGTACTAAACCATTCTTAACTTAGTGAAATTTCAACCTATTTTGGCAAGGTTTTCTACCTAACTTCAAGGCCATTTTCCATACACTTCAACTTGGAATTTAAATTTGCATTTCAAAGATGGATTGTAGTACACATTCCAAGCTTTCCAAAATGTCCAAGAACTCATCAAACAACCTCATAACTTGAGAGATTCGAATTTTGCAATATGGCAAAAACTCACTTTTGAATTGGTCATGTACATGTTCATAACTTATGCCATCTTCAAGTCAGCTTGGTTTATGCTACATTACAGGCCCTTAAACCATCCAACACTCAATAATTTAATGCATGTTCATTGTGCTAAGGCTTTGTTTCATGAGTTTATGCATTACATTTTGAATTAAGCCATTTATGGAAAAAGCAAAATGGCCATTTTTGCAAAAGCAAGCTTTATGTCATAATGCAAATCCAAGAGGTACATATCAAATCCAATTGGCACAAGATTATGAGCAAAACACTCTGATCAAGACAAGGTTAGCAGCATGTTTAGGGGGCCTCTACTTGCCTAGAACATCAACTTGGCTTTGCTTGCTTAAGTGTGAAGAAAAGTGGCATAACAGACCATAACTCTCATCTCAGCATTAGAACACTTAAGCAATTGTTTTGTACACCTTCTAATCATCCTAACTAAGCTAGCACACGACTCCAATACCTCATATACCTCCACAAACTCAGAACCACCCTCAAACTGCTCAAACAGAGTTCTCACTGCAGTTTGAGTGCCAACTCTCATCCCTTGCATGATTTCTTGCCCAAAGCTCATCAAACACATTCCCTAGCATCAATGCAAGCTAACCAAAACCTAAAACACGACCTGTAATTCCTCCAACCAGTTCCACCATTTTCACTTTCTTATTTTGCAGTTGAAGGTCCATAGCTCGATTCAAGGTGTTTCAAAGCAAAGCAAGCATTGGAATAGCATCACCACACCCCAAGCAAGCTATACAGATCATCATCTTACTCTGAAAGCTCCCCCATTGCCAGATAGAACTTCAACTGAACAGGTATTTTTGTGAACTTCTAACTCTTAGTATATGCATCATTAGCTCTAGGTTTGTGAATAAGAAATGTTCTACTCATGCCCCTGAACCTGTACATGCTTTTACTTTTCATTTATTTTGCTTGAGCTGTGAGAATTTAAGGTTTGAATATGGTAAAAAACTTGGGTCAGGATTTGGGAATGTCAAAATTCTCTCTCATTTCTGAGAGTTAGGATGAGTTTTTTATATATTTAGAATCGTGATTCAATGCTTAACATTTCTTATGTTGGAAGTTTGTGCAAAAGATCAAAGAATCCAGGTGTTTGAATTGGAAGTACAGGCGCGCGTTTTTTGAACGTTTTTGTTCAGAGGTTGAAGAAGAAGCTTCATGGGCTTGGCTTGCTTCTGATTTTCTTTTCACACCATATTTTTAGTTTCATACCCCCTGAGCCCATTATGTTTATTCTCATGATTTTTTTACTTTTCTTTTTTCATTTTGACTTATTTATTTTTGCTAATAATATTAAAAACTTGAAAAATATTTTTTACACCATTTTTATTTTTTTAAGTATTTATTTGTTTATATGGACATTTGTACATAAACATATATATATATATATATATATATATATATATATATATATATATATATATATATATATATATATATATTATTTAGAATAGATAGGAAAAATAATGCAAATATACTTTATTTTCTGATTTTTTATTACATTTTCCTTTTTGAAAATATTTTATGCAAAATATACTTTTTTTATAAATATTAAATATTATTATTTTTTATATATAATACATATTTAGAAATTAATACATATATATATATATATATATATATATATATATATATATATATATATATATATATATATATATATATATATATATATATATATATATATATATATATATATATATATATATATATATATATATATATATATATATATATATATATATATATATATATATATATATATATATATATATATATATATATATATATATATATATATATATATATATATATATATATATATATATATATATATATATATATTAGTATATTTAGGTTAAAATACAAAAATACCTATATTTTTTATTTTATTAATATTTGACATAAAAAAATACTTTTTATAAATATACTTCATTTTATTTTATTTTTGTACATAATAAACAAATACTTGTATAAATTAAATAATATGTATATTACTTAATAAAAATTAGGGTTTTACCCTTAAAATACAAAAACTCCAAAAATAATACTTTTTTTATTTTATTTATTTGACATAAATAATACTTTTTTTTCATACATATAAAAACCTTTTTTTTTGCATTTTGCATCTTTATTTTATTTTCCCTTTAATTTATGCAATCAATTATCTTGTAAATATTCCAAAAATTGATGTAATAGCTAGGTTTTAAATTCTTGTCTAAATATCCCCCCATTTGAACATTTGTACCCCCCTTCCCATATTGTGTTGTAATAGTGTAGGAATTTTACTTTTCGCACTTTAACGCTTTCTAAATATACCATGCTAGAATTAGGGTTTGTATGAAAATAAAAAGAACAAAATAGTTTGACCTAATTTCAAGATAAACAAGCATGAAATATGGACAACACATATCACACTTGCATCCCTAGGGTATTCCACTTGTTGCCTTCAAATAATTGGGCCATATTGCATGTTAGGTTTCTTTGGGTAAAACAAACAATTCAAAAGATCATAGTCCCTCGATGACGCTTTCGAAAAGTTGCCTAAAATGATCAAGTCCCTTTCAAAGAGAAATTGCCCAAAGATACTTAGCACTATTGCAATCATGGTCTAAACGATGACCCGCGCCCGTCCCTTTCACCTCCTAATACAAGATTGTCCACCAAATGCAATGGTGGAACAAAATTGTCAAAAGGGTTAAAACATAGTAAAAATCTTTGAGAACTTTGGGGTAGATAGCTCTTAAGTACTTGTCAATTTGCAAAAGAAAACACTTGCCTATTTTCAAACCACACTTCACAAACACTTTCAAAACAAACTTTCAAAAACCTTGAAACATCTTTTCAAAAAGACAAACACCTTTTGTAAAACATTCGAGTAAAGAATTGTTACAAGGGTAGCCTAAACAAGGCATCTTTTTCAAAACCTTTTCAAAGCCACGCACAAAGCACCATTTCAAACAATTTAAAACCAAGGCAAGTTGATCTAAGCAAGTACCTAAGAGCCCATGGATAACCATGGATAGAAACGGTGCTAATACCTTCCCTTTCTATAATCTACTCCCCGAACCCAAGAAAAATCTCAAAGGTTTTTGCTGTGCTTTTTAAACCTTTCCTTAGGATAAAATAAAAAGTCGGTGGCGACTCTTGCTCAACCGAAACATTTGCAAATTCAAACGCAAAACCATAGTCAGTTCTCCCACCGTATCACAGAACTGGCGACTCTGCTGGGGATAATTTTAAAGTGGAGTAACCTTAGGGCTTAGATCACCCTCTTGCATGACTAATTGTTTGTTTTGATTGCTTTATATCTTGGCTCTCTTGTTTGGGTTTGCAATCCTACACCCGGATTTTGGGAAACATTCATAGATAGCAATACGTTGTGGAAACTGTGCGGGGTATACCGACACGGTCGAAGCAATAGCTATATTAGTGCGACATATTTGTGAGTACCGGTAACCCTTGAGTTTAATCAAGGAGAGTACGGAGCCGCTGAGTGATGTCACTAAGCACTAATGACCTAGAACCTTACATGACCATCTTGGCCTTTTATTAGGGGTAGTGAGATGACCGGCTTTGGTGCAGTCCGAAGTTGGTAGATACTCGATACTACACTCATTGAGGGTTGTTTTCTTGGAATATTTTGGTCGCTAGTTAAGTGGCTAAACTAAAACAATGAACAATGAAAACAATCCCGTGATATTGAGCTCCTTAGAACCCGGTTACTATTTATAGGACAGGTTTTTAAGCCAACTACACTCAAGAGGGTACTTACCTATGAAACCCCATGCAAGCCTGAAATTAGGGTTTGGTGTGATTTGCTTGTACATATGTTTTGTGCATACATCATAAACACCATAAAACATCATATGCATTCACTAACCATTTCAAGGGTTTGGATCTTCATCTTTGTTCTTGTTTTGTAGGTCATGGAAATTCCTCGCAGAAACACCATTCAAGTCAACCTTGTGAGAATCTCTCCTAAACTCAAGGAGCTCACCTCAAGAATTCCGGAAAACTCATCCTTCAGTGAAAGACATGGTAGACTGCTCAACCTAGTCAACACCAACATTGAAGAAGACATGATGAAAGTGCTATTCCAGTTCTTTGACCCTCTTCACCACTGTTTCACTTTCCCTGATTATCAGTTGGTGCCCACTTTGGAGGAGTTTTCTCAACTCCTGAGAATTCCTATCCTTAATCAACTACCCTTCAACGGTACGGAAAAGGAACCAAAGCTGGAAGATGTTGCTCGAGCATTACATCTACAACCATCCGACATCAAGGGGCATTGGGAAACCAGAAGCGGCGTCAAAGGATTCTTAGCAAAATTCTTGTTTGAGAAGGCACAAGAATGTTGGAACTCATTGGACCTACAAGCCTTTGAAGAAATTGTGGCACTCCTTATCTATGGGTTGGTCTTGTTCCCAAATCCTGACAAATTGGTAGATGTCAACGCCGTCAAAATCTTCCTGTCCAGAAATCCAATACCAACATTGTTTGGGGACATTCTTCACTCATTTTACACACGAACAATGAGAAAGAGGGGTGTTCTCATGTGCTGTACTCCTCTCCTGGCAAGGTGGTTTATTTCGCACCTTCCACAATCTGTCCTGAAGAATGACCAAGGCTCAAGGTGTTCCCAACGGTTGATGACTCTTACTCACTCTGATGTACATTGGTGTTCTCGGTCCAGAGAAAATGTCATCATCGTCGATCATTGTGGAGAATTCCCTAATGTTCCTTTACTTGGAATTAGAGGAGGTATCACCTACAACCCTTGCCTAGCTTTGAGGCAATTTGGATATGCGCGGAGGGATGGCCCTAATGACATGTTGATTCCTGACCTAGTTTTTGACTTCGACAACGATGCGCAAGGACTTCGCCAAAGATTCATCAGAGCTTGGGGAAGACCCAACAAGGTTGATAGCAAGACTCTGGGACACAAGAACTCCATCCCTCTTGAGCCTTATCTCAAGTGGGTACGAGCCCGAGCCCAAAGACTGATGATGCCTTATCCTCATGTTCTCCCTGTGATTAAAGAGCCCGTCAAGGAAGGAGAGGTCCCCTACACCATCCTACATCCAGACATGCCTACATCGTGGGAGGAAATGCAGAAAAGTTAGATTCAGCTCAAGGAGGAACGAAATACTTTTGAAGCTAGCTTCTATTCCAGTGAGAAGAAGGTTCTAGAGCTTACCCGCCGACTCCATGAGCAAGAGGCCCTCAACACCTATATCGCACCAAAGAGGATGCGCAATGTCTTTTTGCCTTGAGAAGTTATTTTGTAATATTTGGCCCATGGGGCATTTATGTACTAACAAATTTCTTCTTATTAATATGACGTGCGTTCTTCTTTGTCTGAAACAATTTTGAATGTCCTAAATCCTTGAATGCATTGCATACATAAGCATACCATTCATCATGTGCATAAGCAGGTCTCACTCCAGGTTTCCTTATCTGTCTGCTGTTTATTTTAGTAGGATGGATCTCGAGCAAACAGTCAAAGACCTGCAAGCTCAAAATGCACAGTTCCAGCAACTCCTGATGACCTTGGCTAAGGGTCAAGAGGATATCAAGACTCAATTGGGGAATAAAGACCCAGTGAAAAAGAAGTAAAAGAGGCTCGGGGTGGCTACTTTGGGGAGAAGATTTGACGGAGAAACTCGGAGGGTGCTTGAATTTCCTCCTATTTCTGATGAAGGAACCAGCAAAGGAGGTGGGGCTGCGGTACCTTCCGAGTCTGATGCGGAGGAAGAAGAGGTCGAAGAGGATGAAGATTATTCTGATCAGCAATACCCTCCAGCTGATGATAAATACAAAGGGCTAGAGGACAGATTGGCCGCCATGGAATTACAAAGAGTACCGGGTTTGGATTTTGAAGACTTGGGTTTGGTCGTCGGGATTGTGATTCCCCCAAAATTCAAAGTGCCAGTATTTGTGAGGTATGATGGGCTGTCCTGTCCCAAAATGCATCTCAGGTCCTACGTAAGAAAGATCCAACCCTATACGGCAGATAAAAACCTTTGGATTCATTTCTTTCAAGACAGCCTTTCTGGAGCTCAGTTGGAGTGGTTTTATCAGCTAGAGGGAACCAGCGTCCGAAATTGGGAAGATTTGGCCACCGCTTTTTACAAACAATATCAGTATAATTCTGACCTTGCTCCTACTCGTACCCAACTTCAGGGTATTTCATTAGGAACAGGCGAGGGATTCAAAGAATATGCACAAAAATGGAGGGATTTGGCTGGCAGGGTGCAGCCTCCTTTAACCGACCGTGAACTCGTTGATATGTTTCTAGGGACCCTATCTGGGCCATTTTTCAATCATCTAATTGGTAACTCTTCCGCGGGGTTTACCGATTTGATCTTAACAGGCGAAAGAATAGAAGCTGGCATCAAGTCAGGAAAGATTCAGAAGGGTGTTGCTGCAAGTGTTGAGAAGAAACCTTTTAAGAAGGAGACAGCTGTGGTATATTCTCAGAGAAGAGCAGGGAAGACTGAACGCCGGCCAACTGTGGGGGCCGTAATGATTCAAAATACTCCAAATGAGCAGCCTCGCTACAACCAGTCTAGACCAAATCAACAACGGGTGGAACGGCCACAACGACAGTTCACCCGCATTAATATGACTCCGGCGCAAGTGCTTCCCCATCTGTTGAAGTTGAACCTCGCCACTATCAAGGAGGCACCAAAGAATGTGAATACGTCCTCCCCGCAGTATCATGCTAATGCTAAATGCGCCTACCATTCTGACAGTGTCGGGCACGACACCAATGATTGTTGGGCACTCAAGCATAAAATCCAAGACCTGATAGAGGCGAAAGAGGTGGAGTTTGACGCTCCGGAGAAGCCTAATGTGATATCTGCTCCCATGCCGAAGCACGGCCGAAATGTCAATACCATTGAAGAAGATTTGTATGTTGCTGATGTCAATGATCTGACTACTCCATTGCTAACCATTAAGTTGAATCTGTTGAGGGCCTGGATCTTCCCGGGATGTAAGGAAGACTGCTATTGTTGTTACTCTCTGCCGTTTGATTGTTCGTTACTGAAGAAAGGCATCCAGGGCCTTATGGATAGTCGACAAATTTTGTTTGAAAAAGTTTCTGCTGTTCCAGTTCATACTGAAGATGTCTCAAATCATAACCATTCACGCCAATCTTTCCAAGGCCGTCAAAAAGCCTGTTAAGATTACGCCAGCTACGAAATCTGTTCCTTTGAAGATAACAATGCCAGGGCCTGTCCCCTACATTTCTGAGAAGTCCATACCATGGAACTATGGCGGTGACGTTTACTACCATGGTATCAAACAAATCGAAATAATTGAAGAAAGTTCAGATGATGAAGAAGCCAACATTAGTAACATTGCGGGCACTAGCAAAATCACAAGGAGCGGGAGAATATTTTCTCCAGAGATTGCCCCCCCAAGAGCAATCTTTGGACCCTCGTCAGCTGACAAGGTCATCCCTGCACCAATAAAACTCTCTGCAAGAACCCCTTTGATTGAGGATGTTGTTGTTCCTAGTGCTGTCTCTCCTACCGCTGCTGATAAAGGTAAGGGAATCCAAGATGAGCTCGTCAGGACGAGGGCTTAGCCCTTGGTCATCCCTGAAACCTCGAAGAAGGAAATGGATGAGATCTTGAGGATAATCAAAAGAAGTGATTACGATGTGGTAGAACAGCTGGGGAAAACCCCCTCAAAGATCTCCATGCTGGCACTGCTACTTTGCTCGGAAGCGCACGCTAAAGCTCTGATAAAATTCCTGATCAATTTCAAAATTGTGTGGCTAGCCTGACTGCGGACAATGGATTGGGTTTCTCTGATGCCGACCTAACTCCTAAAGGTAGAAACCACAATGATGCTTTGCACATTTCAGTCGAGTGCCGAGGAACCACTCTCGCACATGTCTTGGTCGACACTGGTTCGTCGCTGAATGTACTGCCTAAGAAGGCCTTGGACCGACTAGATTGTGAAGGGTTGGAATTGAAGCCGAGTGATATTGTTGTCAGAGCTTTCGATGGTTCGAAGAGAATGGTCCATGGAGAGGTTGAAATTCCCATCAAGATAGGCACCGAGGTGTTTAAATCTACTTTCTATGTGATGGACATTCGTCCGTCATACTCTTGCTTGCTGGGTAGGCCTTGGATACACCATGCTGGGGCAGTCACCTCCTCCTTACATCAGATGTTGAAGTATCCTGTCAAGGGAAAGATCATTACTGTCCACGGTGAAGAGGAGTACATGATTAGCCACTTGAACTCTTTCCGATATGTGGAGGTTGAAGGGGAATTCATTGAAACGCCTTTTCAGCATTTCGAAGAAATCCTTCCTGAAATAACAGTAGCGAAGTTGGCAGCTGAGACACCGAGGCAGATGGCCAGGATGGCATCTCTGGAGGATGCAAGGGCCGCAATAAAGGAAGGGAAGAATTCAGCATGGGGGCAGTTACCTGACATTCCACATAAGACAGACAAATTTGGATTAGGGTTCACAGCCGCTGGCCAGAAAGCTATGCGCCGGTCGAAGATTGAAAGAGCGCCAGTCAAAATTTCTCCCTACGGAGTCAACGCTTTGGAAGACGAAGACAAAGAGAGCAACATCGAAGAGTGGATTTATCCAACTGTCAAAGGAGGATTGAGCAACTGGGAGGCAAAAGACTTTGTCCCCATCACTTTTATTCATCAGTAATTTATCTGTTAAACATTTCCTATTTGGTCTGTAATAATTATTTTCAAACAATCCATACACTATCTTTTCACCTCATGCCTTGCCCGGGGCATGTAGGTCCATTTGTAAGGGTTTTGATTATTTTTCATATCCATATGCCATGTTTAATGATTCATTGGACGTTTTTCATTTGATAAATTTCTTATGTTCATTTTCTTTCCTTTTGCATTTTTTGTTTAAGGATGGCTATCCCTTACACACACCCACACTCACAAATGCAGGTACCCATCCACTCCGGATTCCATGGGTGACTATTCTGCTGTATCTTTCAATAACTCTGAAGATCTGGTCAATCAAGCCGAGTATGAAGATGACGAAGGTTGTGAAGTACCCGGGGAACTAGCCAGACTTCTACAGCAAGAGGAAAGGGCCATCTTACCTCATGAAGAGTCATTGGAAACTGTCAACTTAGGGACCGAGGAAGACCGGAAGGAGGTACAAGTGGGTGCCAATATGGAACCAAGAGTCAAGGAGCGCCTGTTACAGTTGTTGAGTGATTATGTTGAAATCTTCGCTTGGTCTTATGAAGACATGCCGGGTTTAGACACAGACATCGTGGTTCACCGTCTCCCCACAAGAGAGGATTGTCCACCGATCAAGCAAAAAGTTCGCCGAATGAGGCCTGACATGTCTGAAAAGATCAAGGCAGAAGTAATGAAGCAATTTGACGCTGGCTTTCTGGCTGTTACGTCCTATCCTTAATGGGTCGCTAACATCGTGCCAGTACCTAAGAAAGATGGAAAAGTCAGGATGTGTGTGGACTACCGGGATTTGAATAGGGCCAACCCCAAAGATGATTTTCCGCTGCCACACATTGACATTTTGATCGACAATACAGCTCAGCATAAAGTGTTTTCCTTCATGGATGGATTCTCGGGCTACAATCAAATCAAAATGGCCCCCGAGGATATGGAGAAAACAACTTTTGTCACGCAATGGGGCACTTTCTGTTACAAGGTGATGCCGTTCGGGCTGAAGAACGCAGAGGCGACTTATCAACGCGCCATGGTAGCTTTGTTTCATGATATGATACATCATGAGATTGAAGTTTACGTAGACGATATGATAGCTCGGTCAAAAACAGAGGAAGAGCACCTTGAACATCTAGAAAAGCTGTTTGCCAGGTTAAAAGAATACAAGCTCAGGCTGAGTCCCAGTAAATGCACTTTTGGAGTTAGGTCTGGTAAACTCCTGGGATTCATTGTAAGCAACAAAGGCATTGAAGTTGATCCAGCAAAAGTAAAAGCAATACAAGAGATGCCTACTCCCCATACTGAAAAGGAGGTTAGAGGATTCTTGGGGCGCTTGAACTATATTGCCAGATTCATCTCGCATCTGACTTCTACCTGTGAGCCAGTTTTCAAACTCTTGAAGAAAGATCAGGTAGTTGAATGGAACGAAGATTGTAAAGCTGCTTTTGATAGGATCAAGGAGTATTTGCTAGAACCTCCTATTCTGATGCCACCCGTCGAAGGAAGACCATTGATCATGTATTTGACCGTCTTGGACAACTCAATGGGGTGTGTTTTGGGCCAGCATGACGAGTCTGGTCGAAAAGAGCATGCTATTTATTACCTTAGCAAAAAGTTTACCGACTGTAAGACCCGCTACTCACTGCTCGAGAAAACTTGCTGCGCTTTGGTATGGGCTGCTCGCCGACTAATACAGTATATGTTGACTCATACTACCTTGTTGATTTCCAAAATGGATCCTATCAAGTATATTTTCGAAAAGCCCGTTTTATCTGGAAGGATAGCTAGATGGCAAATGATTCTAACTGAGTATGACATCCAGTACACCACCCAAAAAGCTATAAAAGGGAGTGTACTAGCTGACCATCTGGCTCATCAAGCTATCGAAGATTATCAACCCATGAGATTTGACTTCCCAGACGAGGACATCATGAATTTGGACAACATTGAAGGTAACGGACCGTATGACGGACCCGAAAATGGATCCCGATGGACCCTGTACTTTGATGGTGCTTCAAATGCACTTGGAAACGGTATCGGCGCGATACTCATTTCTCCAGAAGGTTGTCACACACCTTTCACGGCCCGACTTTGCTTCAGCTGCACAAACAACATGGCTGAATATGAAGCTTGCATCTTTGGTCTCAAGGCTGCTATAGACTTGGGGATCAAATCTTTGATCGTATTTGGGGACTCGACTTTGGTTATCAGCCAAATCAAAGGAGAGTGGGATACCAAGCATCCTAATCTTATCCCATACAAAGAACATGTCTTGACATTGTTGCCTCATTTCGAGCAAATTACCTTCGAGCATTTCCCGCGAGAAGAGAATCAGCTAGCAGATGCTCTAGCCACAATGTCCTCCATGTTTAAACTCAACTGGGATAACGAGGCTCCCCAAATCACCATCGAGCGAATGGATGAACCTGCGCATTGTCATGAGATTAATACTGAGGAGGTAGTGGAACCACCTTGGTTCCATGAAATCAAAAGGTATCTCGAGACCAGAGATTATCCCGAAGGAGCTTCCGTAAATGACAAGAAGTTCTTAAGGAAATTTGCTGCCAAGTTCTTCCTGAGCAACAACATCCTTTACAAACGAAGCCATGATTGTGTACTACTCCGATGCGTAGACAAAGCTGAAGCAGAGTTGATCATGACTGATGTACACAGCGGCACATTTGGCACTCACTTGAGCGGGCATACAATGGCTAAGAAGATCCTAAGGGCAGGCTATTACTGGTCTACCATGGAAGTTGACTGCCATCAACACTCCCGTACTTGCCACAAATGTCAAGTCTACACTGACAAAGTTCATATCCCTCTGGTTCCTCTCAACGTTCTGACTGCTCCTTGGCCATTTGCAATGTGGGGCATTGACATGATTGGAGAGATCAAGCCCACGGCTTCCAATGGACATCGCTTCATCCTGGTTGCCATTGATTATTTCACCAAATGGGTCGAAGCAGCTTCCTTCGCCTCTGTTACTAAAAATGTGGTTGCCCGCTTTATCAAGCAAAATCTCATATGTCGGTATGGTGTTCTAGACAGGATCATCACAGACAACGGTACAAATCTGAATAACACAATGATCACCGCATTGTGCGAACAGTTCAAGATTTATCATCACAATTCATCTCCCTATCGGCCGAAGATGAACGGTGTTGTTGAAGCTGCGAACAAAAACATTAAGAAGATCATTCAGAAAATGACAGTCACTTTAAAAGACTGGCATGAGATGTTACCGTTTGCTCTGCATGGATACCGTACGACGGCACGTACTTCAACTGGGGCAACCCCATTTTCTTTGGTTTATGGCATGGAAGCTGTTTTGCCTATGGAAGTTCATATTCCTTCTCTAAGGATTATGAAGGATGCAGGTTTGAATGAAGATGATTGGTTGCAGACCCGACTTGATCAACTCAATCTGATCGACGAAAAGCGACTTGCTGCTATATGCCATGGTCAGGCGTATCAAAAACGAATGATCAAGGCCTTCAATAAGAAAGTCAGACGGCAAGTATATCAAGTCGGAGATCTCGTGATCAAGCGGATTATCTTGCCGCAAAGTGATCCCAGGGGCAAATGGATTCCTACATATGAAGGACCATTTGTGATCAAAAGTATATTTTCTGGTGGCGCAATGATTCTGACCACCATGGACGGCGACGATTTGCCACACCCTGCGAACGCAGACATAGTCAAAAGATACTACGCATAAAATAACCCGACAAGTCGAAAACCCGAAAGGGCGGCTTGGGCAAAAATGGGCATCCCGGTGAACCGAAAACCCGAAAGGGCGGTTCAGGCAAAAGTTAGGGATAAAAATAAAAAAATCTGTACACCCGGCAAATCGAAAAACCCGAAAGGGCGGCTTGGGAAAAAAGGGGTTTCTCGGTGGATCGAAAACCCGAAAGGGCGATTCAGGCAAAAGTTAGGGAATTAAAGCGTATGACTATGTCTCGTCGGATCACTTCAAAGACAATCTCTTCGTCAACCAGTTCCAGGCTTCTGATCAATCCAGTCATCGGCAAACGGAGCATTGAATGGACAAATATTCAGAGTTGGGAAAGCTATAGCGGAAGGGAATCCCATGGAATTATTTCACATAGCCATCCTTTACTTTGTATAAATCTTTCAATATTTTACGACAGAATCCTCTTACTAGGATGATTGTCTCCTTTGTACAAATATACTCATAAAAAGTCAATACAAATACTTTTCCCAGAAATTTGTGTCATTTCCTTTCACTTTTTCTCTTGCACTATTTGTTTTATTTTGAGAAACGTCCAATGTTTTGTTAAATAGGCATATGCATTTGAACATAATCATTTCCTTATGAATCCAGAAAGAGGATTACTGATAGGTCGAAAGTACAGGTGGATATCTTGATACCTTTTCGAAGGAAACCCCCAAGAGATTTGGAATCCATATCCCAGCAAACCCTGAGGCTTATCTCCAGCAGATTCTCGAGGCTTATCCCCTGCAGAGTACGGACGTCTCTCCCGAGTTTTATTCAAAGTTATTCCTCACAAGTGCTTATAACTGGGTTATCCTCAGCTTATTGCCACGGAAGATCGCACTCGCCAAAATTCTTCCTATCCCCAGCGGAGTTCATCAAAATTCCCCAGCGTAACTTATCTTTACAATCCCCCAACCAGAGGATCCTCCGGAATTCAATTCCCCTCAGAGTTTAAGTTTCAGAATCCCCAGCGAAGCCAGACTAATGAACCTTCTCCCCACAGAGTTTTAGGAGAGCAAATCTTGAGTTCCCCAGTGAAGTCGCCAGAGATACTTCCCGCCAAACTAAAGATTCTCGGTCTTACATCCCCAGCATGAGTCTATTAGATTGGAACTCCCCAGTAAAAGTCATCGGGAATTCCCTAGAAGATTGGTATACAACCCAAGTTCTTTATCCAGCAACATCCAGGGGTTATTCTTCCCGGCAGCAGTCAAGATACTGTCATCTTCAGCCATCTCGGATTCATCTATCCTTTGCAAGACAGCTCACCAGCTTACATGCGCATTCATTTACATTCATATTACATAACATACATTGTATCATGCATCATGACATTGCATATAACTAACTCCTTACCCTTTCAGATAAGATCAGTCGAAGGACTAAAATCATTATCTTCCGAGATTCTTTCCAGGAATAGTTCAGATGTGACCCAGACATGGCAACATTCTAATGCTTATTCCAGATTTATCCAGATGCAGTTTTACACGAGCTCATCATCAGAGAACTCTACGCCGGTTCTCCCTTCAACTTCAAGACTTCTGAAAACAGTTTATGGATTCTTCCCAACAACGGATGTTAATCTATCACTTGTTCAGATGCAACTTTTGAAAACAGTTTACGGACGCTACCCAACAACGGATGCTGCTCTATTGCTTATTCAACTTCAAGACTTCTGAAAACAGTTTACGGGTTCTCCAAGTAACGGATGTTAACCTATCGCTTGTTCAGTTTCTTCTCAAGACTTCTGAAAACAGCTTATGGATTCTTCCCAACAACGGATGTTAATCTATCAACTTGTTCAGATGCAACTTTTGAAAACAGTTTACGGACGCTTCCCAACAACGGATGATGCTCTATTGATTATTCAACTTCAAGACTTCTGAAAACAGTTTATGGGTTCTCCAAGTAACGGATGTTAACCTATCGCTTGTTCAGTTACTTCTCAAGACTTCTGAAAACAGCTTATGGATTCTTCCCAACAACAGATGTTAATCTATCAACTTGTTCATATGCAACTTTTGAAAACAGTTTACGGATTCCTCCCAACAACGGATGTCAATCTATTGCTTATTCAGACCCCCAGTTCGAAGATGGTCCAAAGCATGGACACCTTCCTGATACTCATTCCAGATGGCATCTTTAAGCCCATCCCCGACAAGATTCTGTCACCCCTCCAGATGGCATCTCTAAGCTCATCTCCAAATGGCATCTCTAAGCCCATTCCCGCATCCATTACTTTGACGAGTGCAAATTTAAGGGCACTCTAGTGTCCAATCTCCTTTTACCCTCGACTCACGAAAGGCAAACTTGCCAATCTAACTCTACGGATTCAAGAAGATTGAACAGGGGCAACTGTTGTACCCCAAAATTTTCCCTCCCATTTTTCATTGATTTCTCATCACAAAGTCCTTGGAGATCAAGATCCAGTTAGGATTTCATCTACTCAAGACTTCTCCTTGCACTGTTGACCCAAATTAGGGTTTGAGTTTGCACAAAGATGTTTTGACCTAAAATGCCTAAGATGACTTTCTTACTTCATGATGGACTCCCAAGGTTATCCATATCAAGTTTCAAGTCTTGATTCCAAGTTTTGCCCAGTCAATTGGACAGTTGACCTAGAAATCAGCTGTATTGGGGAAAAAGTCAACTGTGGCCAATTGACAGTCAAACCTCATGAAAATTGACCCACATCAACATTATGAACTCATATGAACCATTTGGTCAAGTTTGGATCACAATACCACAAGAAATTTGATCAGATCACCAAAAGGGCAAAATGGTCATTTTTAGGGTTTTGACTGCACAAAGACAATTTTTGACTGTTTGACCCAACCAATGGCAAACCAAGCTCACATATGGACTCAAGGACCCCATGGAATTATCTTGACTTGCTCAACAAGTCCAAAAGATCCCAAGTACACAAGATTGTCAGTTGAATTTCCCAGTCAATTGATCAATTTTGACTGTATACTGAAAAGTCAAACTTTGACTTTTTGGTCAAAATCAAGAGTCAAGATTCATTTTTCATCAAAACATGCCAAATCATGAAACTTGTTCATCAAGAAATCAAAAATTGCAAATTAGGGTTTGAAATGAGAATTTTTCATAACTTAGAGTTTTTCTAAGTTATGAAAAACCCTAATTTTTCCCAACTTTGCCCCACTTTCTCACCTAGATAAATTTGGATTCAAGCAAAAGTCAAAACATGAACGTTGTAGCTTGTTGCATAATCTACAACTTTGATTCACAAAGTTTTCCCAAATGAGGCTTGTATCTCAAGTTACAATTTTTGGAATAAGGGTACTAAACCATTCTTAACTTAGTGAAATTTCAACCTATTTTGGCAAGGTTTTCTACCTAACTTCAAGGCCATTTTCCATACACTTCCACTTGGAATTTCAATTTGCATTTCAAAGATGGATTGTAGTACACATTCCAAGCTTTCCAAAATATCCAAGAACTCATCAAACAACCTCATAACTTGAGAGATTCGAATTTTGCAATATGGCAAAAACTCACTTTTGATCTCTCCAATCATGTCAATGCCCCACATTGCGAATGGCCAAGGAGCTGTCAGAATGTTGAGAAGAACAAGAGGAATATGTACCTTGTCAGCATAGACTTGGCATTTGTGGCAAGTACGGGAATATTGATGACAATCAGCTTCCATGGTAGACCAGTAGTAGCCTGCCCTTAGAATCTTCTTAGCCATCGTATGTCCGCTCAAGTGGGTGCCAAATGTGCCACTATGTATTTCGGTCATGATCAACTCTGCTTCAACCTTTTCCACACAATGAAGTAGAACACAATCATGGCTGCGCTTATAAAGGATGCCATTTCTTAGGAAGAACTTGGCAGCAAATCTCCTTAAGAACTTTTTATCATTGACTGAAGCTCCTTCAGGGTATTCTCTAGTCTGGAGATACCTTTTGATTTCATGAAACCAGGGTTGTTCCACTACTTCTTCGGTATTAATCTCGTGGCAGTGTGCTGGTTTATCCATTCGATCGATGGTGATTTGGGGAGCCTCGTTATCCCAGTTGAGTTTAAACATGGAAGACATTGTAGCCAGAGCATCTGCTAGCTGATTTTCTTCTCGTGGGAAGTGCTCGAAAGTAATCTGCTCAAAATGAGGCAACAATGTCAAGACATGTTCTTTGTATGGGATAAGATTAGGATGTTTAGTGTCCCACTCTCCTTTGACTTGATTGATGACCAAAGCCGGGTCCCCAAATACAACCAAAGATTTTATTCCCAAGTCTATAGCAGCCTTGAGACCAAAGATGCAATCTTCATATTCAGCCATGTTGTTGGTACAGCTGAAGCAAAGTCGGGAAGTGAAGGGTGTATGGCAACCTTCCGGAGAAATGAGTACCGCACTGATACCGTTGCCAAGTGCATTTGAAGCACTATCAAAGTACAGGGTCCATCGGGATCCTTGTTCAGGTCCGTCATACGGTCCGTTACTTTCAATGTTGTCCAATGTCATGATGTCCTCGTCAGGGAAGTCGAATCTCATAGACTGGTAATCTTCGATGGCTTGATGAGCTGGATGATCAGCTAGTACACTCCCCTTTATAGCTTTTTTGGTAGTATACTGGATATCATACTCTGTTAGGATCATTTGCCATCTAGCGATTCTTCCAGATAAAGAAGGCTTCTCGAAGATATACTTAATTGGATCCATCTTAGAAATCAGCAAAGTGGTATGAGTCAACATATACTGCCTTAGCCGGCGAGCATCCCATACCACAGTGCATCAAGTTTTCTCGAGCAGTGAGTAGCGAGTCTCACAGTCGGTAAACTTTTTGCTAAGGTAATAAATGGCATGCTCTTTTCGGCCAGACTCGTCATGTTGGCCCAGTACGCACCCCATTGAGTTATCCAAAACAGTCAGATACACGATTAACGGCCTTCCTTCGACGGGTGGCATCAAAATAGGAGGTTCCAGTAAATACTCCTTGATCTTATCAAAAGCAACTTGACAATCATTGTTCCATTCAACTACCTGATCTTTCTTCAATAGTTTGAAAATTGGCTCACAGGTAGATGTCAGGTGAGAGATGAACCTTGCGATATCGTTTAAGCGTCCCAAGAATCCTCTAACCTCCTTTTTAGTGCGAGGGGAGGGCATTTCTTGTATAGCCTTTACTTTAGCTGGATCAACCTCAATGCCTTTGTTGCTGACAATAAATCCCAAAAGCTTACCAGACCTAACTCCAAAAGTGCACTTGCTTGGATTCAGTCTGAGCTTATATTCCTTCAACCTGGCAAACAATTTTTGCAGATGATCCAGGTGTTCTTCTTCTGTCTGTGATCGGGATATCATGTCGTCTACGTAGACTTCAATCTCATGATGTATCATGTCATGAAACAAAGCTACCATGGCGCGTTGATAGGTTGCCCCGACATTCTTCAGTCCGAATGGCATCACTTTGTAGGAGAAGCTACCCCATTGCGTGACAAAAGTAGTTTTCTCCATGTCCTCGGGGGCCATTTTGATCTGGTTGTATCCCGAGAATCCATCCATGAAGGAAAATACCTTGTGTTGAGCTGTGTTATCAACCAAGATGTCGATATGTGGGAGTGGAAAATCGTCTTTAGGGCTAGCCCTATTTAAATCCTGATAGTCCACACACATTCTGACTTTGCCGTCCTTTTTAGGCACGGGAACAATGTTAGCAACCCGTTGTGGATAGCAAGTAACAGCCAGAAAGCCAGCGTTGAATTGCTTCATTACCTCATATTTGATCTTCTCAGACATGTCGAGCCTCATTCGTCGGACCTTTTGTTTGATCGGTGGACAGTCTTCTCTTGTAGGGAGACGATGAACCACGATATCTGTGTCTAATCCCGACATGTCTTCATTAGACCAGGCAAAGATCTCAACATATTCGTTCAACAACTGTACTAGACATTCTTTAACACTTGGTTCCAGGTTGGCACCCACTTTCACCTCTTTCTTGTCTTCCTCTGTTCCCAAGTTGACGGTCTCTAGTAACTCTTCAAGGGGCTGAATAGCCCTCTCTTCTTGTTGCAAAAGTCTGGCTAACTCTCCCGGCACTTCATAGTCTTCGTCATCTTTGTACTCAGCATGATTGACCAAATCTTCAGAGTTACCGAAGGCTAAAGCAGAATAGTCACCCGTGGAATCCGGAGTGGATGGGTACCTGCATTTGTGAGTGTGGGTGTGTGTAAAGGATAGCCATCCTTAAACAAAACAAAAATGCAAAAGGAAAGAAAATGAACACAGCAGTTTATAGATGAAAACGTCCAATGATTCATTAAAACATGGCATATGATAATGAAGAGAATCAAGCCCTTACAAATGGACCTATATTCCCCGGGCAAGGCATAAGGTGAAAATAGTGTACGAATTGTTTAGTTATTACATACCAAAATAGAAAATTGTTCAAAGATAAATTACTGGTTGATGAAGGTGATGGGAATAAAATCCTTTGCTTCCCAGTTGCTTAATCCCTCTTCGACGGTTGGAAAGATCCAATCCTCAAAGTTGTCCTCTTCATCATCATCTTCTACAGCATTAATTCCATGGTGAGTGATTTTGACGGGTGGTCCCCCATCCTTGGAGTGACGCATAGATTTCTGGCCTGCAGTAGTAAAACCTAGTCCAAACTTGTCCGTCTTATGGGGAAAATCAGGCAGTTGCCCCCACACTGTACTCTTTCCTTCTTTAATTACAGCCTCTGCGTCCTTGAGAGATATCATCCTAGACACATGCTTGGGAACGATAGGCACATCGACCATTGTCTTCGCAACTGCGACCTCAGGAGAAACTTCCTCAAAATGTTGAAAAGGCGTTTCTATGAATTCTCCATCCAACTCCACATAGCGGAAGGAGTTGAGGTGACTTATCATGTATTCTTCCTCGCCGTGCACCATTATAATCTTACCCTGAACATGATATTTTAGCATCTGGTGTAAAGAGGAGGTAACTTCCCCAACATAGTGGATCCACGGCCTTCCCAATAAGCACAAATATGAGGGACGGATGTCCATCACATAAAAGGTAGAGTTGAAGATCTCGGTGCCTACTTTGATAGGAATGTCTACTTCCCCATGAACCATCCTCTTAGAATCGTCGAAGGCTCTAATAACGATGTTACTGGGTTTGAGGGTCAATCCTTCACAGTCCAATCGGTCTAACGCTTTCTTCGGCAGCACATTCAAGGATGATCCAGTATCCACTACGACATGGGCAAGGGTGGTTCCCCTGCATTCAACAGAGACATGTAGCGCGTCGTTGTGCTTCCTTCCCTTGGGGGTCAAATCAGCATCAGAAAACCCAAGGCCATTATCAGCAGTAAGACTGACCATGCACTCTTGAAACTGGTCAGCCGAAGTTTCTTGAGGCACATGTGCCGTCTTTAGAAATTTGATTAAGGCCTTAGCATGGGCCTCAGAGCAGAGTAAAAGAGCCAACATGGATATTTTGGAAGGGGTCTGCCCTAACTGTTCCACGACATCGTAGTCTCTCTTTTTGATTATCTTTAAGATTTCTTCCATCTCTTTCTGGGTGGTTTTGGGGATTACCACAGTCTGAGCCTTCATCCTGACAGGCGCTTCTAGTATCCCCTTACCCTTATCGGTAGCAGCATCAGAGGGTCTAACTTCAGGTACATCAATTTCTTCAATTATCGGGCCTTGCACAGATGGCTTAACAGGCACAGAAGCTTTCGAGGGTCCGAAGACTGCTCAAGGGGGAGCAATCTCCGGAGAAAAAAATCCGTCCGCTGCGAGTTATCTTGCTTGTTCCTGCAATGTTCCCTATATCAGGGGTTTCATCATCAGCATTCTATTGGACTGATTCAATCTGTTTGATACCATGATAGAAGATTTCTCCTCCGTAGTTCCATGGTATCGTCTTGTTAGATTGATACGGGACAGGCCCCGACATGGTGATTTTTAACGGCACAAACTTAGGATCAGGCATAATCTTGACATGCCTTTTGTAAGCCTTTGGAAGATTGTCGGAGATGGTTATTATTGCGATGTCATTGGTTGAAGTAGCAAAAGTAGCAGGAGTAACATGAGTGAAGGTATCAACAGGAGTCTTTTGGAAGAGTATCTCCTTGGGTATCCATCAGGCGTTGGATGTCTGATTTCAACATTGGGCAGTCAGCTTGTATGTTTAAACAAAAGTAACAATCTTTTCCACAGCCTGGGAATATCCCGGCTCTCATCAAATTCACTTTAATCACTGGTAACAGAGTCAAAAGGTCAGCAACATTGGTAACATGAAGGTCTTCCATAACGGCATGAACATTGTGATCGTGCTTGGGCATCAGAGCGGATATCACGTTGGGCTTCTCAGGAGCATAAAACTCTACCTCCTTAGCGTCTATCAGGTCTTGGATTTTGTTCTTAAGCGCCCAACAGTTATTGGTATCATGTCCTACACTGTCAGAGTGGTAAGCACACTTTGCATTGGAGTGGTAATATGGAGAAGAAGTATTAGGGTTCTTTGGCGCTTCCTTCAATTTGGTAAGATTCAACTTTAGTAAATGAGGGAGTACTTGAGCTGGTGTCATGTTGATTCGGGTGAACTGCCGTTGTGGCCTTTCTACCCGTTGTTGATTAGATCTTGGCTGAGTGCCGCGAGGTTGATCATTTGGAGAGTTTTGAATTATCACAACCCCTACAGTTGGTCGGTGCTCTCCCCTTCCTTGATTTTTCTGAGAATAAAGAGCAGAAGCTTCCTTCTTAGCTGGGAAGGTCTTCTTAATGGCAGTGGACGCGGAGGCATCTTTCTGAATCTCACCACTTTTAATGCCGGCCTCGACCCTTTCGCCGGTCAAAAATTAATTCGCTAAATCCTACAGAGGAACTCCCGATTAAATGATTGAAGAAAGGGCCAGACAAGGTCCCTAAAAACATGTCAACCAACTCTCTATCCGACAATGGTGGCTGCACCCTTCCAGCCAGATCACGCCACTTCTGGGCATACTCTTTCAATCCCTCATTAGAAGCCATTCTTATACTTTGTAACTGAGTACGAGTGGGCGCCAAATCAGCATTGTATTGGTATTGACGGTAGAAAGCAGCAGCTAAGTCTTCCCAGTTATGAACCTCTGATCTCTCAAGTTGATAGAACCAGTCCAATTGTGTGCCTGACAAACTGTCTTGAAAAAAGTGTACCCAGAGGTCTTTATCAGATGAGTGTGGTTGGATCTTTCTGACATAGGATCTCAGATGCATCTTTGGGCAGGACAGACCGTCTGTTGTACCCCAAAATTTTCCCTCCCATTTTTCATTGATTTCTCATCACAAAGTCCTTGGAGATCAAGATCCAGTTAGGATTTCATCTGCTCAAGACTTCTCCTTGCACTGTTGACCCAAATTAGGGTTTGAGTTTGCACAAAGATGTTTTGACCTAAAATTCCTAAGATGACTTTCTTACTTCATGATGGACTCCCAAGGTTATCCATATCAAGTTTCAAGTCTTGATTCCAAGTTTTGCCCAGTTAATTGGACAGTTGACCTAGAAATCAGCTGTATTGGGGAAAAAGTCAACTGTGGCCAATTGACAGTCAAACCTCATGAAAATTGACCCACATCAACATTATGAACTCATATGAACCATTTGGTCAAGTTTGAATCACAATTCCACAAGAAATTTGATCAGATCACCAAAAGGGCAAAATGGTCATTTTTAGGGTTTTGACTGCACAAAGGCAATTTTTGACTGTTTGACCCAACCAATGGCAAACCAAGCTCACATATGGACTCAAGGACCCCATGGAATTATCTTTACTTTCTCAACAAGTCCAAAAGATCCCAAGTACACAAGATTGACAGTTGAATTTCCCAGTCAATTGATCAATTTTGACTGTATACTGAAAAGTCAAACTTTGACTTTTTGGTCAAAATCAAGAGTCAAGATTCATTTTTCATCAAAACATGCCAAATCATGAAACTTGTTCATCAAGAAATCAAAAATTGCAAATTAGGGTTTGAAATGAGAATTTTTCATAACTTAGAATTTTTCTAAGTTATGAAAAACCCTAATTTTTTCCCAACTTTGCCCCACTTTCTCACCAAGATTCATTTGGATTCAAGCAAAAGTCAAAACATGAAAGTTGTAGCTTGTTGCATAATCTACAACTTTGATTCACAAAGTTTTCCCAAATTGAGGCTTGTATCTCAAGTTACAATTTTTGGAATAAGGGTACTAAACCATTCTTAACTTAGTGAAATTTCAACCTATTTTGGCAAGGTTTTCTACCTAACTTCAAGGCCATTTTCCATACACTTCCACTTGGAATTTCAATTTGCATTTCAAAGATGGATTGTAGTACACATTCCAAGCTTTCCAAAATGTCCAAGAACTCATCAAACAACCTCATAACTTGAGAGATTCGAATTTTGCAATATGGAAAAAACTCACTTTTGAATTGGTCATGTACATGTTCATAACTTATGCCATCTTCAAGTCAGCTTGGTTTATGCTACATTACAGGCCCTTAAACCATCCAAAACTCAATAATTTAATGCATGTTCATTGTGCTAAGGCTTTGTTTCATGAGTTTATGCATTACATTTTGAATTAAGCCATTTATGGAAAAAGAAAAATGGCCATTTTTGCAAAAGCAAGCTTTATGTCATAATGCAAATCCAAGAGGTACAGATCAAATCCAATTGGCACAAGATTATGAGCAAAACACTCTGATCAAGACAAGGTTAGCAGCATGTTTAGGGGGGCCACTACTTGCCTAGAACATCAACTTGGCTTTGCTTGCTTAAGTGTGAAGAAAAGTGGCATAACAGACCATAACTCTCATCTCAGCATTAGAACACTTAAGAAATTGTTTTGTACACCTTCTAATCATCCTAACTAAGCTAGCACACGACTCCAATACCTCATATACCTCCACAAACTCAGAACCACCCTCAAACTGCTCAAACAGAGTTCTCACTGCAGTTTGAGTGCCAACTCTCATTCTTGCATGATTTCTTGCCCAAAGCTCATCAAACACATTCCCTAGCATCAATGCAAGCTAACCAAAATCTAAAACACGACCTGTAATTCCTCTAACCAGTTCCACCATTTTCACTTTCTTATTTTGCAGTTGAAGGTCCATAGCTCGATTCAAGGTGTTTCAAAGCAAAGCAAGCATTGGAATAGCATCACCACACCTCAGGCAAGCTATACAGATCATCATCTTACTCTGAAAGCTCCCCCATTGCCAGATAGAACTTCAACTGAACAGGTATTTTTGTGAACTTCTAACTCTTAGTATAGGCATCATTAGCTCTAGGTTTGTGAATAAGAAATGTTCTACTCATGCCCCTGAACCTGTACATGCTTTTACTTTTCATTTATTTTGCTTGAGCTGTGAGAATTTAAGGTTTGAATATGGTAAAAAACTTGGGTCAGGATTTGGGAATGTCAAAATTCTCTCTCATTTCTGAGAGTTAGGATGAGTTTTTTATATATTTAGAATCGTGATTCAATGCTTAACATTTCTTATGTTGGAAGTTTGTGCAAAAGATCAAAGAATCCAGGTGTTTGAAATGGAAGCACAGGCGCGCGTTTTTTGAACATTTTTGTTCAGAGGTTGAAGAAGAAGCTTCATGGGCTTGGCTTGCTTCTGATTTTCTTTTCACACCACATTTTTAGTTTCATGACCCCCTGAGCCCATTATGTTTATTCTCATGATTTTTTGACTTTTCTTTTTTCATTTTGACTTATTTATTTTTGCTAATAATATTAAAAACATGAAAAATATTTTTTACACCATTTTTATTTTTTTAAGTATTTATTTGTTTATATGGACATTTGTACATAAACATATATATATATATATATATATATATATATATATATATATATATATATATATATATATATATATATATATATATATATATATATATATATATATATATATATATATATATATTATATTATTTAGAATAGATAGGAAAAATAATGCAAATATACTTTATTTTCTGATTTTTTATTACATTTTCCTTTTTGAAAATATTTTATGCAAAATATACTTTTTTTATAAATATTAAATATTATTATTTTTTATATATAATACATATTTAGAAATTAATACACACACACACACACATATATATATATATATATATATATATATATATATATATATATATATATATATATATATATATATATATATATATATATATATATATATATATATATATATATATATATATATATATATATATATATATATATATATATATATATATATATATATATATATATATATATATATATATATATATATATATATATATATATATATATATATATATATATATATATATATATATATATATATATATATATATATATATATATATATATATATATATATATATATATATATATATATATATATATATTAGTATATTTAGGTTAAAATACAAAAATACCTATATTTTTTATTTTATTAATATTTGACATAAAAAAAACTTTTTATAAATATACTTCATTTTATTTTATTTTTGTACATAATAAACAAATACTTGTATAAATTAAATAATATGTATATTACTTAATAAAAATTAGGGTTTTACCTTAAAATACAAAAACTCCAAAAATAATACTTTTTTTATTTTATTTATTTGACATAAATAATACTTTTTTTTTCATACATATAAAAACCTTTTTTTTGCATTTTGCATCTTTATTTTATTTTCCCTTTAATTTATGCAATCAATTATCTTGTAAATATTCCAAAAATTGATGTAATAGCTAGGTTTTAAATTCTTTGTCTAAATATCCCCCCATTTGAACATTTGTACCCCCCTTCCCATATTGTGTTGTAATAGTGTAGGAATTTTACTTTTCGCACTTTAACGCTTTCTAAATATACCATGCTAGAATTAGGGTTTGTATGCAAATAAAAAGAACAAAATAGTTTGACCTAATTTCAAGATAAACAAGCATGAAATATGGACAACGAATATCACACTTGCATCCCTAGGGTATTCCACTTGTTGCCTTCAAATAATTGGGCCATATTGCATGTTAGGTTTCTTTGGGTAAAACAAACAATTCAAAAGATCATAGTCCCCTCGATGACGCTTTCGAAAAGTTGCCTAAAAATGATCAAGTCCCTTTCAAAGAGAAATTGCCCAAAGATACTTAGCACTATTGCAATCATGGTCTATAACGATGACCCGCGCTCGTCCCTTTCACCTCCTAATACAAGATTGTCCACCAAATGAAATGGTGGAACAAAATTGTCAAAAGGGTTAAAACATAGTAAAAATCTTTGAGAACTTTGGGGTAGATAGCTCTTAAGTACTTGTCAATTTGTAAAAGAAAACACTTGCCTATTTTCAAACCATACTTCACAAACACTTTCAAAACAAACTTTCAAAAACCTTGAAACATCTTTTCAAAAAGACAAATACCTTTTGTAAAACATTCGAGTAAAGAATTGTTACAAGGGTAGCCTAAACAAGGCATCTTTTTCAAAACCTTTTCAAAGCCACGCACAAAGCACCATTTCAAACAATTGAAAACCATGGCAAGTTGATCTAAGCAAGTACCTAAGAGCCCATGGATAACCATGGATAGAAAGGGTGCTAATACCTTCCCTTTCTATAATCTACTCCCCGAACCCAAGAAAAATCTCAAAGGTTTTTGCTGTGCTTTTTAAACCTTTCCTTAGGATAAAATAAAAAGTCGGTGGCGACTCTTACTCAACCGAAACATTTGCGAATTCAAACGCAAAACCATAGTCAGTTCTCCCACCGTATCACACCGTCATACTTAGCAAATGTTGGTACTTTGAATTTGGGAGGAATGACGATCCCAGCGACCAACCCTAGTTCTTCAAAATCTAAACCGGGTACCCTTTGCAACTCCATGGCCGCCAACTGATCCTCAAGATTTTTAAATTTAATATCCGCCGGGGGATATTGTTGTTTGGAGTAATCTTCGTCTTCTTCCTCTTCCTCTTCTTCAACTTCAACTTCAGATTCAGAGGGCATCACAATTCCTTTTCCTTTACCAGCCCCTTCATTAGACGTTGAGGGGAACTCGAGAACTTTTCTAGCATTGCTTTCAAACCTTCTTCCCATGATGACTACCCCAAGTATTTTCTTCTTTTTCTCTTTATCTTTCTCCAACAGTGCTTTAAGGTCCTCTTGACCCTTTGCTAAGGTCATGAGGAGTTGCTGGAATTGAGAATTCTATGCTTGCAGATCCTTAACCGTCTGCTCCAAATCCATCTTGCTTAAATAAACAGCAGAAAGATAAGGAAACCTGGTGTGAAGACCTATTTATGCATATGATGAATGGTATGTTATTCATGTAATGCATTCAAGGATTCAGAAATTCAAATTTGTTGCAAACAAAACGAACACACGTCATATTAATAAGAAATTTGTTAGTACATAAGTGCCCCATGGGCAAAATATTACAAAATTCTTAATGTAAAAAGACATTGCGCATCCTCTTTGGCGCGATGTAAGTGTTGAGAGTTTCCTCCTCATGAAGTCGGCGGGTAAGCTCCAAAACCTTCTTCTCACTGGCATAGAAGCTGGCTTCAAAAGTATTCCGTTCTTCCTTGATTTGGATCCAACTCTTTTGTAATTCTTCTAATGATGTTGGCATGTCAGGATGTAGGAGGGTGTATGGAACCTCTCCTTCCATAACAGGCTCTTTGATCACGGGGAGAATGTGAGGATATGGCATCATAAGATTCGGGGCGCGGGTTCGTACCCACTTGAGATAAGGCTCAAGGGGGATGGAATTCTTGTGCCCCAGTGTCTTACTATCCACTTTGTTGGGAATCCTCCAAGCTCTGATGAACCTTTGTCGAAGTCTTTGCGCATCGTTGTCGAAGTTAAAAACTAGGTCAGGAATTAGCATGTCATGAGGGCCATCCCTCCGAGCATATCCAAACTGCCTTAGTGCTAAACAGGGGTTGTAGTTAATACCTCCCCTAATGCCAAGTAGTGGGACATTAGGGAATTCCCCACAACGATCAATGATGATGACATTTTCTCTGGACCGAGAACACCAATGAACATCAGAATGTGTGAGGGTCATCAATCATTGTGACCACCTTAAACCCTGTTCATTCTTCAAAACTGACTGTGGAAGGTAAGAAATAAACCACCTTGCTAGGAGAGGAGTACAGCACATGAGAACACCTCTTTTCCTTATTGTTCGTGTGTAAAATGAGTGTAGGATGTCCCCAAGCAATGTAGGCACAGGATTCTGGGATATAAAAATCTTGACAGCATTTACATCTATAAGTTGATCAGGGTTTGGGAACAAGACCAACCCATAGATGAGGAGTGCCACAATCTCTTCAAAGGCTTATAGATCTAGAGAGTTCCAGCAGTCTTGTGCCTTCTCAAACAGAAACTTTGCCAAGAAACCCTTGACACCACTTCTGGTTTCCCAATGACCCTTGATGTCAGATGGTTGCAAGTGTAATGCTTGAGCAACATCTTCAGGCTTTGGTTCTTTTTCCGTACCGTTGTAGGGTAGTTGATGAAGAATAGGAATTCCCAGGAGTTGAGAAAATTCCTCCAAAGTAGGTACTAGTTGGTAATCGGGGAATGTGAAACAGTGGTGTAGGGGGTCAAAGAACTGGAAGAGAACTTTCACCATGTCTTCTTCAATGTTGGAGTTGACCAAGTTGAGAAGCCTACCATGTCTTTCACTGAAGAGAGAATTCTCTGGAATCCTGGAAGTAAACTCCTTGAGTTGAGGAGGGATTCTCACAAGGTTGACTTGAATTGTTTTCCTGCGAAGAGATTCCATGACCTACAAAACAAGAACAAAGATGAAGATCCAAACCCTTGAAATGGTTAGTGGATGCATATGATGCTTTATGATGTTCATGATGTATGCACCAGCACATGTACAAGCAAATCACACAAGACCCTAGTTTCAGGCTTGCATGAGTTTAGTTGGCTCAACCGGTCCTATAAATAGTAACTGGGTTCTAAGGAGCTCAATATCACTGGATTGTTTTCTATGTTCATTGTTTTGGTTTAGCCACTTAACTAGCGACCAAAATATTTCAAGAAAACAACCCTCAATGAGTGTACTATCGAGTATCTACCAACTTCGGACTGCACCAAAGCCGGTCATCTCACTACCCCTAATAAAAGGCCAAGATGATCAAGTAAGGTTCTAAGAGTTCATTAGTGCTTCATGACATCACTCAGCGGCCCCGTATTCTCTTTGATTGACTCAAAGGCTACCGGTACTCACAAATAAGTCGCACTAATATATCTATTGCTTCAACCATGTCGGTATACCCTGCACAGTTTCCACAACGTATTCCTATTTACCTATGAATGTTTCCCAAATCCGAGTGAAGGATTTCAAGCCCAAACAAGAGAACCAAATGTAAAGCAATCAAAGCAATCAAGATAAGCATGCAAAGGTTATCTAAGCCCTAAGGTTACTCCACTTTTAAGGATGCTCCCCAGCAGAGTCGCCAGTTCTGTGATACGGTGGGAGAATTGACTTGGATTTTGCGTTTGTGTTCGCAAATGTTTCGGTTTAGCAAGAGTCGCCACCGACTTTTTATTTTATCATAAGGAAAGGTCAAAAAGCACAGGAAAGACCTTTGAGATGTTTTCTTGGGTTCGGGGAGTAGATTATAGAAAGGGAAGGTATTAGCACCCTTTCTATCCATGGTTATCCATGGGCTCTTAGTTACTTGTTTAGATCACTTGCTTTGCTTTTCAATTGTTTGAAATGGTGCTCTTCAATTTTTTGAAATGGTGCTTTGTGTGTGATTTTGAAAGATGTTTTGAAAAGAGGCCATCGTTGTGGCAAACCTTTTTAATGATTCTTGTTTGAATGTATACAAAGGTGTTTTTATCTTTTGAAAAAGTTTCCAATGTTTGAAAGTGGGGTTTTTGAAGTTATGTTGTGAAGTGTGTTTGAAAATAGCAAGGATGTTTTTGGAAGCTTTTGATCAAGTAACTAAGAGCTATCTATCATATTTTACTCAAAGATCTTTCTTATGTTTTTAACCCTTTTAACAGTGTTGTTTCACCATTGTATTTGGTGAACAACCTTGTGTTAGGATGTTAAACGGGACAGGCGCGGGTCATCGTATAGACCATGATAGCAATTGTGTCAAGTATTTTTGGCAATTTTCTTAAGGGACTTGATCATTTTTGTTTAGGCAACTCAGATAACGTCATTGAGGGACTATGATCTTTGTTTTGTTTTTGTTTTGCCAAAGTACTTAACATGCATACCATGACCCATTTTTGAAGGCAACAAGTGGATTGAAACCCTAGGGGTGCAAGTGTGCATTGTGCTTGTTTTTCATGCATTTTTGTCTTCGATTAGGTCAAACTATTTGTTGGTTTTGATTTTGCATACAAACCCTAATTCTCTAATCATGGCATAATTGAAAGCATTAAGTGCGTAAAAATAAATCTAAGCTATTAC